>CM026327.1:13694808-15074922 GCA_014843725.1 Amphicarpaea edgeworthii | reverse complement strand
ATATTATCCATTCACATTAATAGTTCAGATTAACTCCGATCTGAAAGTGCTCAAAACGTGATCTCTCATCAAATCAAGCCTAAGCTGCTCAACCTCACTCCTGATGTCTCGGTAAGTTCAGTTGAGTGGTTCGATGAAGCTTAGAGATCTTTGCTGAGTCTATCCTATGTTTAGAAATACACTCCATCAGAGTTCAAACTCGGTTCCAAGTTCAACAAAGATCATCATCAATGGCAGGTAAACTCTAAAAACAATGCATATATAACTGATCCAATCATATAACAAGAATAAAGATAGAGAAATGAACATTTCAATGAATAGATATGAAGAAAAGCGCCAGCATCTAGTTCCAAGTCCTCAACACTAATAGATTAGCCTCTCATTGTCGTGAGAAGCTTTGAAAATGTTACAAAATGGAAGAAGAGAGAACAGAGGAAACAGCTCCAACCATCCACCAAGTCTGAATGCCTAAAAATTATTACAAGTGCAACTTATATAGTAGTCGAAGTCTCGCTTAGCGCAACCTTCCGCTAAGCGAGACTTCGACTACATAAATTAGAGTATATTTCTCACAAAATAGCTTCCTAGGGTTAGAATTATCAAACTATACAAATCTATATTAAATGATTTCAAACTAAGCTAAAAATCCTAAGAACATCGGATAATCACTACAAAATATGATGCAATATTTACGTATATAAAGCGATTATCACGTGTGCTTTCTAAAATGTAGTAAAATATTAATGATATGTTGATTCAGGACTATGGTCGAACAGTCGGCGTGCTTGAGTTTTAGAATGGAATAATCGGTCTGCTTCCCATGTAAACATATTATCCATTCACATTAATAGTTCAGATTAACTCCGATCTGAAAGTGCTCAAAACGTGATCTCTCATCAAATCAAGCCTAAAGCTGCTCAACCTCACTCCCGATGTCTCGGTAAGTTCGGTTGAGTGGTTCGATGAAGCTTAGAGATCTTTGAGGAGTCTATCCTATGTTTAGAAATACACTCCATCAGAGTTCAAACTCAGTTCCAAGTTCAACAGCATCTGTCAATGGCAGGTAAACTCTAAAAACAATGCATATATAACTGATCCAATCATATAACAAGAATAAAGATAGAGAAATGAACATTTCAATGAATAGATATGAAGAAAAGCGCCAGCATCTAGTTCCAAGTCCTCAACACTAATAGATTAGCCTCTCATTGTCGTGAGAAGCTTTGAAAATGTTACAAAATGGAAGAAGGAGAACAGAGGAAACAGCTCCAACCATCCACCAAGTCTGAATGCCTAAAAATTATTACAAGTGCAACTTATATAGTCGAAGTCTCGCTTAGCGCAACCTTCCGCTAAGCGAGACTTCGACTACATAAATTAGAGTATATTTCTCACAAAATAGCTTCCTAGGGTTAGAATTATCAAACTATACAAATCTATATTAAATGATTTCAAACTAAGCTAAAAATCCTAAGAACATCGGATAATCACTACAAAATATGATGCAATATTTACGTATATAAAGCGATTATCACGTGTGCTTTCTAAAATGTAGTAAAATATTAATGATATGTTGATTCAGGACTATGGTCGAACAGTCGGCGTGCTTGAGTTTTAGAATGGAATAATCGGCCCCTTCCCATGTAAACATATAATATAAGATATATTATCCATTCACATTAATAGTTCAGATTAACTCCGATCTGAAAGTGCTCAAAACGTGATCTCTCATCAAATCAAGCCTAAACTGCTCAACCTCACTCCTGATGTCTCGGTAAGTTCAGTTGAGTGGTTCGATGAAGCTTAGAGATCTTTGCGGAGTCTATCCTATGTTTAGAAATACACTCCATCAGAGTTCAAACTCAGTTCCAAGTTCAACAGCATCTGTCAATGGCAGGTAAACTCTAAAAACAATGCATATATAACTGATCCAATCATATAACAAGAATAAAGATAGAGAAATGAACATTTCAATGAATAGATATGAAGAAAAGCGCCAGCATCTAGTTCCAAGTCCTCAACACTAATAGATTAGCCTCTCATTGTCGTGAGAAGCTTTGAAAATGTTACAAAATGGAAGAAAGAGAACAGAGGAAACAGCTCCAACCATCCACCAAGTCTGAATGCCTAAAAATTATTACAAGTGCAACTTATATAGTCGAAGTCTCGCTTAGCGCAACCTTCCGCTAAGCGAGACTTCGATCTACATAAATTAGAGTATATTTCTCACAAAATAGCTTCCTAGGGTTAGAATTATCAAACTATACAAATCTATATTAAATGATTTCAAACTAAGCTAAAAATCCTAAGAACATCGGATAATCACTACAAAATATGATGCAATATTTACGTATATAAAGCGATTATCACGTGTGCTTTCTAAAATGTAGTAAAATATTAATGATATGTTGATTCAGGACTATGGTCGAACAGTCGGCGTGCTTGAGTTTTAGAATGGAATAATCGGTCTGCTTCCCATGTAAACATATAAGATAAGATATATTATCCATTCACATTAATAGTTCGGATTAACTCCGATCTGAAAGTGCTCAAAACGTGATCTCTCATCAAATCAAGTTTAGATCTGCTCAACCTCACTCCCGATGTCTCGGTAAGTTCGGTTGAGTGGTTCGATGAAGCTTAGAGATCTTTGATGAGTCTATCCTATGTTTAGAAATACACTCCATCGTAGTTCAAACTCGGTTCCAAGTTCAACAAAGATCTCACAATGGCAGGTAAACTCTAAAAACAATGCATATATAACTGATCCAATCATATAACAAGAATAAAGATAGAGAAATGAACATTTCAATGAATAGATATGAAGAAAAGCGCCAGCATCTAGTTCCAAGTCCTCAACACTAATAGATTAGCCTCTCATTGTCGTGAGAAGCTTTGAAAATGTTACAAAATGGAAGAAGGAGAACAGAGGAAACAGCTCCAACCATCCACCAAGTCTGAATGCCTAAAAATTATTACAAGTGCAACTTATATAGTCGAAGTCTCGCTTAGCGCAACCTTCCGCTAAGCGAGACTTCGACTACATAAATTAGAGTATATTTCTCACAAAATAGCTTCCTAGGGTTAGAATTATCAAACTATACAAATCTATATTAAATGATTTCAAACTAAGCTAAAAATCCTAAGAACATCGGATAATCACTACAAAATATGATGCAATATTTACGTATATAAAGCGATTATCACGTGTGCTTTCTAAAATGTAGTAAAATATTAATGATATGTTGATTCAGGACTATGGTCGAACAGTCGGCGTGCTTGAGTTTTAGAATGGAATAATCGGTCTGCTTCCCATGTAAACATATAAGATAAGATATATTATCCATTCACATTAATAGTTCAGATTAACTCCGATCTGAAAGTGCTCAAAACGTGATCTCTCATCAAATCAAGCCTAAGCTGCTCAACCTCACTCCTGATGTCTCGGTAAGTTCAGTTGAGTGGTTCGATGAAGCTTAGAGATCTTTGCGGAGTCTATCCTATGTTTAGAAATACACTCCATCAGAGTTCAAACTCAGTTCCAAGTTCAACAGCATCTGTCAATGGCAGGTAAACTCTAAAAACAATGCATATATAACTGATCCAATCATATAACAAGAATAAAGATAGAGAAATGAACATTTCAATGAATAGATATGAAGAAAAGCGCCAGCATCTAGTTCCAAGTCCTCAACACTAATAGATTAGCCTCTCATTGTCGTGAGAAGCTTTGAAAATGTTACAAAATGGAAGAAGGAGAACAGAGGAAACAGCTCCAACCATCCACCAAGTCTGAATGCCTAAAAATTATTACAAGTGCAACTTATATAGTCGAAGTCTCGCTTAGCGCAACCTTCCGCTAAGCGAGACTTCGACTACATAAATTAGAGTATATTTCTCACAAAATAGCTTCCTAGGGTTAGAATTATCAAACTATACAAATCTATATTAAATGATTTCAAACTAAGCTAAAAATCCTAAGAACATCGGATAATCACTACAAAATATGATGCAATATTTACGTATATAAAGCGATTATCACGTGTGCTTTCTAAAATGTAGTAAAATATTAATGATATGTTGATTCAGGACTATGGTCGAACAGAATGGCGTGCTTGAGTTTTAGAATGGAATAATCGGTCTGCTTCCCATGTAAACACATAAGATAAGATATATTATCCATTCACATTAATAGTTCAGATTAACTCCGATCTGAAAGTGCTCAAAACGTGATCTCTCATCAAATCAAGCCTAAAGCTGCTCAACCTCACTCCCCGATGTCTCGGTAAGTTCAGTTGAGTGGTTCGATGAAGCTTAGAGATCTTTGATGAGTCTATCCTATGTTTAGAAATACACTCCATCGGAGTTCAAACTCGGTTCCAAGTTCAACAAAGATCTGTCAATGGCAGGTAAACTCTAAAAACAATGCATATATAACTGATCCAATCATATAACAAGAATAAAGATAGAGAAATAACATTTCAATGAATAGATATGAAGAAAAGCGCCAGCATCTAGAGTTCCAAGTCCTCAACACTAATAGATTAGCCTCTCATTGTCGTGAGAAGCTTTGAAAATGTTACAAAATGGAAGAAGGAGAACAGAGGAAACAGCTCCAACCATCCACCAAGTCTGAATGCCTAAAAATTATTACAAGTGCAACTTATATAGTCGAAGTCTCGCTTAGCGCAACCTTCCGCTAAGCGAGACTTCGACTACATAAATTAGAGTATATTTCTCACAAAATAGCTTCCTAGGGTTAGAATTATCAAACTATACAAATCTATATTAAATGATTTCAAACTAAGCTAAAAATCCTAAGAACATCGGATAATCACTACAAAATATGATGCAATATTTACGTATATAAAGCGATTATCACGTGTGCTTTCTAAAATGTAGTAAAATATTAATGATATGTTGATTCAGGACTATGGTCGAACAGTCGGCGTGCTTGAGTTTTAGAATGGAATAATCGGTCTGCTTCCCATGTAAACATATAAGATAAGATATATTATCCATTCACATTAATAGTTCAGATTAACTCCGATCTGAAAGTGCTCAAAACGTGATCTCTCATCAAATCAAGCTTAAAGCTGCTCAACCTCACTCCTGATGTCTCGGTAAGTTCAGTTGAGTGGTTCGATGAAGCTTAGAGATCTTTGCGGAGTCTATCCTATGTTTAGAAATACACTCCATCAGAGTTCAAACTCAGTTCCAAGTTCAACAAAGATCTCACAATGGCGGGTAAACTCTAAAAACAATGCATATATAACTGATCCAATCATATAACAAGAATAAAGATAGAGAAATGAACATTTCAATGAATAGATATGAAGAAAAAGCGCCAGCATCTAGTTCCAAGTCCTCAACACTAATAGATTAGCCTCTCATTGTCGTGAGAAGCTTTGAAAATGTTACAAAATGGAAGAAGGAGAACAGAGGAAACAGCTCCAACCATCCACCAAGTCTGAATGCCTAAAAATTATTACAAGTGCAACTTATATAGTCGAAGTCTCGCTTAGCGCAACCTTCCGCTAAGCGAGACTTCGACTACATAAATTAGAGTATATTTCTCACAAAATAGCTTCCTAGGGTTAGAATTATCAAACTATACAAATCTATATTAAATGATTTCAAACTAAGCTAAAAATCCTAAGAACATCGGATAATCACTACAAAATATGATGCAATATTTACGTATATAAAGCGATTATCACGTGTGCTTTCTAAAATGTAGTAAAATATTAATGATATGTTGATTCAGGACTATGGTCGAACAGTCGGCGTGCTTGAGTTTTAGAATGGAATAATCGGTCTGCTTCCCATGTAAACATATAAGATAAGATATATTATCCATTCACATTAATAGTTCAGATTAACTCCGATCTGAAAGTGCTCAAAACGTGATCTCTCATCAAATCAAGCCTAAGCTGCTCAACCTCACTCCTGATGTCTCGGTAAGTTCAGTTGAGTGGTTCGATGAAGCTTAGAGATCTTTTTATGAGTCTATCCTATGTTTAGAAATACACTCCATCAGAGTTCAAACTCAGTTCCAAGTTCAACAGCATCTGTCAATGGCAGGTAAACTCTAAAAACAATGCATATATAACTGATCCAATCATATAACAAGAATAAAGATAGAGAAATGAACATTTCAATGAATAGATATGAAGAAAAGCGCCAGCATCTAGTTCCAAGTCCTCAACACTAATAGATTAGCCTCTCATTGTCGTGAGAAGCTTTGAAAATGTTACAAAATGGAAGAAGGAGAACAGAGGAAACAGCTCCAACCATCCACCAAGTCTGAATGCCTAAAAATTATTACAAGTGCAACTTATATAGTCGAAGTCTCGCTTAGCGCAACCTTCCGCTAAGCGAGACTTCGACTACATAAATTAGAGTATATTTCTCACAAAATAGCTTCCTAGGGTTAGAATTATCAAACTATACAAATCTATATTAAATGATTTCAAACTAAGCTAAAAATCCTAAGAACATCGGATAATCACTACAAAATATGATGCAATATTTACGTTATATAAAGCGATTATCACGTGTGCTTTCTAAAATGTAGTAAAATATTAATGATATGTTGATTCAGGACTATGGTCGAACAGTCGGCGTGCTTGAGTTTTAGAATGGAATAATCGGTCTGCTTCCCATGTAAACATATAAGATAAGATATATTATCCATTCACATTAATAGTTCAGATTAACTCCGATCTGAAAGTGCTCAAAACGTGATCTCTCATCAAATCAAGCCTAAGCTGCTCAACCTCACTCCTGATGTCTCGGTAAGTTCAGTTGAGTGGTTCGATGAAGCTTAGAGATCTTTGAGGAGTCTATCCTATGTTTAGAAATACACTCCATCAGAGTTCAAACTCAGTTCCAAGTTCAACAGCATCTGTCAATGGCAGGTAAACTCTAAAAACAATGCATATATAACTGATCCAATCATATAACAAGAATAAAGATAGAGAAATGAACATTTCAATGAATAGATATGAAGAAAAGCGCCAGCATCTAGTTCCAAGTCCTCAACACTAATAGATTAGCCTCTCATTGTCGTGAGAAGCTTTGAAAATGTTACAAAATGGAAGAAGGAGAACAGAGGAAACAGCTCCAACCATCCACCAAGTCTGAATGCCTAAAAATTATTACAAGTGCAACTTATATAGTCGAAGTCTCGCTTAGCGCAACCTTCCGCTAAGCGAGACTTCGACTACATAAATTAGAGTATATTTCTCACAAAATAGCTTCCTAGGGTTAGAATTATCAAACTATACAAATCTATATTAAATGATTTCAAACTAAGCTAAAAATCCTAAGAACATCGGATAATCACTACAAAATATGATGCAATATTTACGTATATAAAGCGATTATCACGTGTGCTTTCTAAAATGTAGTAAAATATTAATGATATGTTGATTCAGGACTATGGTCGAACTGAACAGTGGCGTGCTTGAGTTTTAGAATGGAATAATCGGTCTGCTTCCCATGTAAACATATAAGATAAGATATATTATCCATTCACATTAATAGTTCAGATTAACTCCGATCTGAAAGTGCTCAAAACGTGATCTCTCATCAAATCAAGCCTAAGATCTGCTCAACCTCACTCCCGATGTCTCGGTAAGTTCAGTTGAGTGGTTCGATGAAGCTTAGAGATCTTTGATGAGTCTATCCTATGTTTAGAAATACACTCCATCGTAGTTCAAACTCGGTTCCAAGTTCAACAAAGCATCACTGTCAATGGCGGGTAAACTCTAAAAACAATGCATCATATAACTGATCCAATCATATAACAAGAATAAAGATAGAGAAATGAACATTTCAATGAATAGATATGAAGAAAAGCGCCAGCATCTAGTTCCAAGTCCTCAACACTAATAGATTAGCCTCTCATTGTCGTGAGAAGCTTTGAAAATGTTACAAAATGGAAGAAGGAGAACAGAGGAAACAGCTCCAACCATCCACCAAGTCTGAATGCCTAAAAATTATTACAAGTGCAACTTATATAGTAGTCGAAGTCTCGCTTAGCGCAACCTTCCGCTAAGCGAGACTTCGACTACATAAATTAGAGTATATTTCTCACAAAATAGCTTCCTAGGGTTAGAATTATCAAACTATACAAATCTATATTAAATGATTTCAAACTAAGCTAAAAATCCTAAGAACATCGGATAATCACTACAAAATATGATGCAATATTTACGTATATAAAGCGATTATCACGTGTGCTTTCTAAAATGTAGTAAAATATTAATGATATGTTGATTCAGGACTATGGTCGAACAGTCGGCGTGCTTGAGTTTTAGAATGGAATAATCGGTCTGCTTCCCATGTAAACATATAAGATAAGATATATTATCCATTCACATTAATAGTTCAGATTAACTCCGATCTGAAAGTGCTCAAAACGTGATCTCTCATCAAATCAAGCCTAAACTGCTCAACCTCACTCCTGATGTCTCGGTAAGTTCAGTTGAGTGGTTCGATGAAGCTTAGAGATCTTTGCGGAGTCTATCCTATGTTTAGAAATACACTCCATCAGAGTTCAAACTCAGTTCCAAGTTCAACAGCATCTGTCAATGGCAGGTAAACTCTAAAAACAATGCATATATAACTGATCCAATCATATAACAAGAATAAAGATAGAGAAATGAACATTTCAATGAATAGATATGATGAAGAAAAGCGCCAGCATCTAGTTCCAAGTCCTCAACACTAATAGATTAGCCTCTCATTGTCGTGAGAAGCTTTGAAAATGTTACAAAATGGAAGAAAGGAGAACAGAGGAAACAGCTCCAACCATCCACCAAGTCTGAATGCCTAAAAATTATTACAAGTGCAACTTATATAGTCGAAGTCTCGCTTAGCGCAACCTTCCGCTAAGCGAGACTTCGACTACATAAATTAGAGTATATTTCTCACAAAATAGCTTCCTAGGGTTAGAATTATCAAACTATACAAATCTATATTAAATGATTTCAAACTAAGCTAAAAATCCTAAGAACATCGGATAATCACTACAAAATATGATGCAATATTTACGTATATAAAGCGATTATCACGTGTGCTTTCTAAAATGTAGTAAAATATTAATGATATGTTGATTCAGGACTATGGTCGAACAGTCGGCGTGCTTGAGTTTTAGAATGGAATAATCGGTCTGCTTCCCATGTAAACATATAAGATAAGATATATTATCCATTCACATTAATAGTTCAGATTAACTCCGATCTGAAAGTGCTCAAAACGTGATCTCTCATCAAATCAAGCCTAAGCTGCTCAACCTCACTCCTGATGTCTCGGTAAGTTCGGTTGAGTGGTTCGATGAAGCTTAGAGATCTTTGATGAGTCTATCCTATGTTTAGAAATACACTCCATCGTAGTTCAAACTCGGTTCCAAGTTCAACAAAGATCTCTACAATGGCAGGTAAACTCTAAAAACAATGCATATATAACTGATCCAATCATATAACAAGAATAAAGATAGAGAAATGAACATTTCAATGAATAGATATGAAGAAAAGCGCCAGCATCTAGTTCCAAGTCCTCAACACTAATAGATTAGCCTCTCATTGTCGTGAGAAGCTTTGAAAATGTTACAAAATGGAAGAAGGAGAACAGAGGAAACAGCTCCAACCATCCACCAAGTCTGAATGCCTAAAAATTATTACAAGTGCAACTTATATAGTCGAAGTCTCGCTTAGCGCAACCTTCCGCTAAGCGAGACTTCGACTACATAAATTAGAGTATATTTCTCACAAAATAGCTTCCTAGGGTTAGAATTATCAAACTATACAAATCTATATTAAATGATTTCAAACTAAGCTAAAAATCCTAAGAACATCGGATAATCACTACAAAATATGATGCAATATTTACGTATATAAAGCGATTATCACGTGTGCTTTCTAAAATGTAGTAAAATATTAATGATATGTTGATTCAGGACTATGGTCGAACAGTCGGGCGTGCTTGAGTTTTAGAATGGAATAATCGGTCTGCTTCCCATGTAAACATATAAGATAAGATATATTATCCATTCACATTAATAGTTCAGATTAACTCCGATCTGAAAGTGCTCAAAACGTGATCTCTCATCAAATCAAGCCTAAGCTGCTCAACCTCACTCCTGATGTCTCGGTAAGTTCGGTTGAGTGGTTCGATGAAGCTTAGAGATCTTTGGGGAGTCTATCCTATGTTTAGAAATACACTCCATCAGAGTTCAAACTCAGTTCCAAGTTCAACAGCATCTGTCAATGGCAGGTAAACTCTAAAAACAATGCATATATAACTGATCCAATCATATAACAAGAATAAAGATAGAGAAATGAACATTTCAATGAATAGATATGAAGAAAAGCGCCAGCATCTAGTTCCAAGTCCTCAACACTAATAGATTAGCCTCTCATTGTCGTGAGAAGCTTTGAAAATGTTACAAAATGGAAGAAGGAGAACAGAGGAAACAGCTCCAACCATCCACCAAGTCTGAATGCCTAAAAATTATTACAAGTGCAACTTATATAGTCGAAGTCTCGCTTAGCGCAACCTTCCGCTAAGCGAGACTTCGACTACATAAATTAGAGTATATTTCTCACAAAATAGCTTCCTAGGGTTAGAATTATCAAACTATACAAATCTATATTAAATGATTTCAAACTAAGCTAAAAATCCTAAGAACATCGGATAATCACTACAAAATATGATGCAATATTTACGTATATAAAGCGATTATCACGTGTGCTTTCTAAAATGTAGTAAAATATTAATGATATGTTGATTCAGGACTATGGTCGAACAGTCGGCGTGCTTGAGTTTTAGAATGGAATAATCGGTCTGCTTCCCATGTAAACATATTATCCATTCACATTAATAGTTCAGATTAACTCCGATCTGAAAGTGCTCAAAACGTGATCTCTCATCAAATCAAGCCTAAAGCTGCTCAACCTCACTCCCGATGTCTCGGTAAGTTCGGTTGAGTGGTTCGATGAAGCTTAGAGATCTTTGATGAGTCTATCCTATGTTTAGAAATACACTCCATCACAGTTCAAACTCAGTTCCAAGTTCAACAGCATCTCACAATGGCAGGTAAACTCTAAAAACAATGCATATATAACTGATCCAATCATATAACAAGAATAAAGATAGAGAAATGAACATTTCAATGAATAGATATGAAGAAAAGCGCCAGCATCTAGTTCCAAGTCCTCAACACTAATAGATTAGCCTCTCATTGTCGTGAGAAGCTTTGAAAATGTTACAAAATGGAAGAAGGAGAACAGAGGAAACAGCTCCAACCATCCACCAAGTCTGAATGCCTAAAAATTATTACAAGTGCAACTTATATAGTCGAAGTCTCGCTTAGCGCAACCTTCCGCTAAGCGAGACTTCGACTACATAAATTAGAGTATATTTCTCACAAAATAGCTTCCTAGGGTTAGAATTATCAAACTATACAAATCTATATTAAATGATTTCAAACTAAGCTAAAAATCCTAAGAACATCGGATAATCACTACAAAATATGATGCAATATTTACGTATATAAAGCGATTATCACGTGTGCTTTCTAAAATGTAGTAAAATATTAATGATATGTTGATTCAGGACTATGGTCGAACAGTCGTGGCGTGCTTGAGTTTTAGAATGGAATAATCGGTCTGCTTCCCATTCCCACGTAAACATATAAGATATATTATCCATTCACATTAATAGTTCAGATTAACTCCGATCTGAAAGTGCTCAAAACGTGATCTCTCATCAAATCAAGCCTAAGCTGCTCAACCTCACTCCTGATGTCTCGGTAAGTTCAGTTGAGTGGTTCGATGAAGCTTAGAGATCTTTGCGGAGTCTATCCTATGTTTAGAAATACACTCCATCAGAGTTCAAACTCAGTTCCAAGTTCAACAGCATCTGTCAATGGCAGGTAAACTCTAAAAACAATGCATATATAACTGATCCAATCATATAACAAGAATAAAGATAGAGAAATGAACATTTCAATGAATAGATATGAAGAAAAGAAAAGCGCCAGCATCTAGTTCCAAGTCCTCAACACTAATAGATTAGCCTCTCATTGTCGTGAGAAGCTTTGAAAATGTTACAAAATGGAAGAAGGAGAACAGAGGAAACAGCTCCAACCATCCACCAAGTCTGAATGCCTAAAAATTATTACAAGTGCAACTTATATAGTCGAAGTCTCGCTTAGCGCAACCTTCCGCTAAGCGAGACTTCGACTACATAAATTAGAGTATATTTCTCACAAAATAGCTTCCTAGGGTTAGAATTATCAAACTATACAAATCTATATTAAATGATTTCAAACTAAGCTAAAAATCCTAAGAACATCGGATAATCACTACAAAATATGATGCAATATTTACGTATATAAAGCGATTATCACGTGTGCTTTCTAAAATGTAGTAAAATATTAATGATATGTTGATTCAGGACTATGGTCGAACAGTCGGCGTGCTTGAGTTTTAGAATGGAATAATCGGTCTTCCCATGTACCCATGTAAAACATATAAGATATATTATCCATTCACATTAATAGTTCAGATTAACTCCGATCTGAAAGTGCTCAAAACGTGATCTCTCATCAAATCAAGCCTAAGCTGCTCAACCTCACTCCTGATGTCTCGGTAAGTTCGGTTGAGTGGTTCGATGAAGCTTAGAGATCTTTGCGGAGTCTATCCTATGTTTAGAAATACACTCCATCAGAGTTCAAACTCAGTTCCAAGTTCAACAAAGATCTCACAATGGCGTAAACTCTAAAAACAATGCATATATAACTGATCCAATCATATAACAAGAATAAAGATAGAGAAATGAACATTTCAATGAATAGATATGAAGAAAAGCGCCAGCATCTAGTTCCAAGTCCTCAACACTAATAGATTAGCCTCTCATTGTCGTGAGAAGCTTTGAAAATGTTACAAAATGGAAGAAGGAGAACAGAGGAAACAGCTCCAACCATCCACCAAGTCTGAATGCCTAAAAATTATTACAAGTGCAACTTATATAGTCGAAGTCTCGCTTAGCGCAACCTTCCGCTAAGCGAGACTTCGACTACATAAATTAGAGTATATTTCTCACAAAATAGCTTCCTAGGGTTAGAATTATCAAACTATACAAATCTATATTAAATGATTTCAAACTAAGCTAAAAATCCTAAGAACATCGGATAATCACTACAAAATATGATGCAATATTTACGTATATAAAGCGATTATCACGTGTGCTTTCTAAAATGTAGTAAAATATTAATGATATGTTGATTCAGGACTATGGTCGAACAGTCGGCGTGCTTGAGTTTTAGAATGGAATAATCGGTCTGCTTCCCATGTAAACATATAAGATAAGATATATTATCCATTCACATTAATAGTTCAGATTAACTCCGATCTGAAAGTGCTCAAAACGTGATCTCTCATCAAATCAAGCTTAAAGCTGCTCAACCTCACTCCCGATGTCTCGGTAAGTTCAGTTGAGTGGTTCGATGAAGCTTAGAGATCTTTCTGAGTCTATCCTATGTTTAGAAATACACTCCATCGTAGTTCAAACTCGGTTCCAAGTTCAACAAAGATCTCACAATGGCGTAAACTCTAAAAACAATGCATATATAACTGATCCAATCATATAACAAGAATAAAGATAGAGAAATGAACATTTCAATGAATAGATATGAAGAAAAGCGCCAGCATCTAGTTCCAAGTCCTCAACACTAATAGATTAGCCTCTCATTGTCGTGAGAAGCTTTGAAAATGTTACAAAATGGAAGAAGGAGAACAGAGGAAACAGCTCCAACCATCCACCAAGTCTGAATGCCTAAAAATTATTACAAGTGCAACTTATATAGTTCGAAGTCTCGCTTAGCGCAACCTTCCGCTAAGCGAGACTTCGACTACATAAATTAGAGTATATTTCTCACAAAATAGCTTCCTAGGGTTAGAATTATCAAACTATACAAATCTATATTAAATGATTTCAAACTAAGCTAAAAATCCTAAGAACATCGGATAATCACTACAAAATATGATGCAATATTTACGTATATAAAGCGATTATCACGTGTGCTTTCTAAAATGTAGTAAAATATTAATGATATGTTGATTCAGGACTATGGTCGAACAGTCGGCGTGCTTGAGTTTTAGAATGGAATAATCGGTCTGCTTCCCATGTAAACATATAAGATAAGATATATTATCCATTCACATTAATAGTTCAGATTAACTCCGATCTGAAAGTGCTCAAAACGTGATCTCTCATCAAATCAAGCCTAAAGCTGCTCAACCTCACTCCCGATGTCTCGGTAAGTTCAGTTGAGTGGTTCGATGAAGCTTAGAGATCTTTGATGAGTCTATCCTATGTTTAGAAATACACTCCATCGTAGTTCAAACTCAGTTCCAAGTTCAACAGCATCTGTCAATGGCAGGTAAACTCTAAAAACAATGCATATATAACTGATCCAATCATATAACAAGAATAAAGATAGAGAAATGAACATTTCAATGAATAGATATGAAGAAAAGCGCCAGCATCTAGTTCCAAGTCCTCAACACTAATAGATTAGCCTCTCATTGTCGTGAGAAGCTTTGAAAATGTTACAAAATGGAAAATGGAAGAAAGAGAACAGAGGAAACAGCTCCAACCATCCACCAAGTCTGAATGCCTAAAAATTATTACAAGTGCAACTTATATAGTCGAAGTCTCGCTTAGCGCAACCTTCCGCTAAGCGAGACTTCGACTACATAAATTAGAGTATATTTCTCACAAAATAGCTTCCTAGGGTTAGAATTATCAAACTATACAAATCTATATTAAATGATTTCAAACTAAGCTAAAAATCCTAAGAACATCGGATAATCACTACAAAATATGATGCAATATTTACGTATATAAAGCGATTATCACGTGTGCTTTCTAAAATGTAGTAAAATATTAATGATATGTTGATTCAGGACTATGAACGAACAGGCGTGCTTGAGTTTTAGAATGGAATAATCGGTCTGCTTCCCATGTAAACACATATAAGATATATTATCCATTCACATTAATAGTTCAGATTAACTCCGATCTGAAAGTGCTCAAAACGTGATCTCTCATCAAATCAAGCCTAAGCTGCTCAACCTCACTCCTGATGTCTCGGTAAGTTCAGTTGAGTGGTTCGATGAAGCTTAGAGATCTTTGCGGAGTCTATCCTATGTTTAGAAATACACTCCATCGTAGTTCAAACTCGGTTCCAAGTTCAACAAAGATCTCACAATGGCGGTAAACTCTAAAAACAATGCATATATAACTGATCCAATCATATAACAAGAATAAAGATAGAGAAATGAACATTTCAATGAATAGATATGAAGAAAAGCGCCAGCATCTAGTTCCAAGTCCTCAACACTAATAGATTAGCCTCTCATTGTCGTGAGAAGCTTTGAAAATGTTACAAAATGGAAGAAAGAGAACAGAGGAAACAGCTCCAACCATCCACCAAGTCTGAATGCCTAAAAATTATTACAAGTGCAACTTATATAGTCGAAGTCTCGCTTAGCGCAACTTAACCCCGAGACTTTACATAAATTAGAGTATATTTCTCACAAAATAGCTTCCTAGGGTTAGAATTATCAAACTATACAAATCTATATTAAATGATTTCAAACTAAGCTAAAAATCCTAAGAACATCGGATAATCACTACAAAATATGATGCAATATTTACGTATATAAAGCGATTATCACGTGTGCTTTCTAAAATGTAGTAAAATATTAATGATATGTTGATTCAGGACTATGGTCGAACAGTCGGCGTGCTTGAGTTTTAGAATGGAATAATCGGTCTGCTTCCCATGTAAAACATATAAGATATATTATCCATTCACATTAATAGTTCAGATTAACTCCGATCTGAAAGTGCTCAAAACGTGATCTCTCATCAAATCAAGCCTAAGCTGCTCAACCTCACTCCTGATGTCTCGGTAAGTTCGGTTGAGTGGTTCGATGAAGCTTAGAGATCTTTTGTGAGTCTATCCTATGTTTAGAAATACACTCCATCAGTTCAAACTCGTTCCAAGTTCAACAAAGATCTCATCAATGGCAGGTAAACTCTAAAAACAATGCATATATAACTGATCCAATCATATAACAAGAATAAAGATAGAGAAATGAACATTTCAATGAATAGATATGAAGAAAAGCGACACAGCATCTAGTTCCAAGTCCTCAACACTAATAGATTAGCCTCTCATTGTCGTGAGAAGCTTTGAAAATGTTACAAAATGGAAGAAGGAGAACAGAGGAAACAGCTCCAACCATCCACCAAGTCTGAATGCCTAAAAATTATTACAAGTGCAACTTATATAGTAGAAGTCTCGCTTAGCGCAACCTTCCGCTAAGCTTCGACTCTACATAAATTAGAGTATATTTCTCACAAAATAGCTTCCTAGGGTTAGAATTATCAAACTATACAAATCTATATTAAATGATTTCAAACTAAGCTAAAAATCCTAAGAACATCGGATAATCACTACAAAATATGATGCAATATTTACGTATATAAAGCGATTATCACGTGTGCTTTCTAAAATGTAGTAAAATATTAATGATATGTTGATTCCTATGGTTAGAACATCGTGTTTGAGTTTTAGAATGGAATAATCGGTCCCCTTTCCCATGTAAACATATAAGAAGATATATTATCCATTCACATTAATAGTTCAGATTAACTCCGATCTGAAAGTGCTCAAAACGTGATCTCTCATCAAATCAAGCCTAAATATCACCAATGGCGGTAAACTCCAAAAACAATGCATATATAATCTGATCCAATCATATAACAAGAATAAAGATAGAGAAAGAATGAACATTTCAAGAAAAGCTACATGAAGAAAAGCAATCTAGTTCCAAGTCCTCAACACTAATAGATTAGCCTCTTCATTGTCGTGGAGAAGCTTTGAAAATGTTACAAAATGGAAGAAAGAGAAAAGGAGAAAACAGCTCCAACCATCCACCAAGTCTGAATGCCTAAAAATTATTACAAGTGCAACTTATATAGTCGAAGTCTCGCTTAGCGCACACCACCTAAGTGACTACAACATAAATTAGAGTATATTTCTCACAAAATAGCTTCCTAGGGTTAGAATTATCAAACTATACAAATCTATATTAAATGATTTCAAACTAAGCTAAAAATCCTAAGAACATCGGATAATCACTACAAAATATGATGCAATATTTACGTATATAAAGCGATTATCACGTGTGCTTTCTAAAATGTAGTAAAATATTAATGATATGTTGATTCAGGACTATGGTCGAACAGTCGAATGCTTGAGTTTTAGAATGGAATAATCGGTCTGCTTCCCATGTAAACATATAAGATAAGATATATTATCCATTCACATTAATAGTTCAGATTAACTCCGATCTGAAAGTGCTCAAAACGTGATCTCTCATCAAATCAAGCCTAAGCTGCTCAACCTCACTCCTGATGTCTCGGTAAGTTCGGTTGAGTGGTTCGATGAAGCTTAGAGATCTTTAGTGAGTCTATCCTATGTTTAGAAATACACTCCATCGTAGTTCAAACTCGGGTCCAAGTTCAACAAAGATCTCACAATGGAAGGGTAAACTCTAAAAACAATGCATATATAACTGATCCAATCATATAACAAGAATAAAGATAGAGAAATGAACATTTCAATGAATAGATATGAAGAAAAGCGCCAGCATCTAGTTCCAAGTCCTCAACACTAATAGATTAGCCTCTCATTGTCGTGAGAAGCTTTGAAAATGTTACAAAATGGAAGAAGGAGAACAGAGGAAACAGCTCCAACCATCCACCAAGTCTGAATGCCTAAAAATTATTACAAGTGCAACTTATATAGTCGAAGTCTCGCTTAGCGCAACCTTCCGCTAAGCGAGACTTCGACTACATAAATTAGAGTATATTTCTCACAAAATAGCTTCCTAGGGTTAGAATTATCAAACTATACAAATCTATATTAAATGATTTCAAACTAAGCTAAAAATCCTAAGAACATCGGATAATCACTACAAAATATGATGCAATATTTACGTATATAAAGCGATTATCACGTGTGCTTTCTAAAATGTAGTAAAATATTAATGATATGTTGATTCAGGACTATGGTCGAACAGTCGGCGTGCTTGAGTTTTAGAATGGAATAATCGGTCTGCTTCCCATGTAAACATATTATCCATTCACATTAATAGTTCAGATTAACTCCGATCTGAAAGTGCTCAAAACGTGATCTCTCATCAAATCAAGCCTAAAGCTGCTCAACCTCACTCCCGATGTCTCGGTAAGTTCAGTTGAGTGGTTCGATGAAGCTTAGAGATCTTTTATGAGTCTATCCTATGTTTAGAAATACACTCCATCGTAGTTCAAACTCGGTTCCAAGTTCAACAAAGATCTGTCAATGGCAGGTAAACTCTAAAAACAATGCATATATAACTGATCCAATCATATAACAAGAATAAAGATAGAGAAATGAACATTTCAATGAATAGATATGAAGAAAAGCGGCCAGCATCTAGTTCCAAGTCCTCAACACTAATAGATTAGCCTCTCATTGTCGTGAGAAGCTTTGAAAATGTTACAAAATGGAAGAAGGAGAACAGAGGAAACAGCTCCAACCATCCACCAAGTCTGAATGCCTAAAAATTATTACAAGTGCAACTTATATAGTCGAAGTCTCGCTTAGCGCAACCTTCCGCTAAGCGAGACTTCGACTACATAAATTAGAGTATATTTCTCACAAAATAGCTTCCTAGGGTTAGAATTATCAAACTATACAAATCTATATTAAATGATTTCAAACTAAGCTAAAAATCCTAAGAACATCGGATAATCACTACAAAATATGATGCAATATTTACGTATATAAAGCGATTATCACGTGTGCTTTCTAAAATGTAGTAAAATATTAATGATATGTTGATTCAGGACTATGGGTGAACGAAGTCGGCGTGCTTGAGTTTTAGAATGGAATAATCGGTCTGCTTCCCATGTAAACATATGATAAGATATATTATCCATTCACATTAATAGTTTAGATTAACTCCGATCAAAGTGCTCAAACACGATCTCTCATCAAATCAAGCTAAGCTGCTCAACCTCACTCCCGATGTCTCGGTGTGAAGCTAGAGATTTTTGGAGTCTATCCTATGTTTAGAAATACACTCCATCGGAGTTCAAACTCAGTTCCCAAGTCAACTAAAGATTACAATGGCAGGTAAACTCTAAAAACAATGCATATATAACTCGATCCAATCATATAACAAGAATAAAGATAGAGAAATGAACATTTCAATGAATAGATATGAAGAAAAGCGCCAGCATCTAGTTCCAAGTCCTCAACACTAATAGATTAGCCTCTCATTGTCGTGAGAAGCTTTGAAAATGTTACAAAATGGAAGAAGGAGAACAGAGGAAACAGCTCCAACCATCCACCAAGTCTGAATGCCTAAAAATTATTACAAGTGCAACTTATATAGTAGAAGTCTCGCTTAGCGCAACCTTCCGCTAAGCGAGACCCCCCTAAATTAGAGTATATTTCTCACAAAATAGCTTCCTAGCTTCCTGGTTAGAATTATCAAACTATACAAATCTATATTAAATGATTTCAAACTAAGCTAGCTAAAATCCTAAGAACATCGGATAATCACTACAAAATATGATGCAATATTTACGTATATAAAGCGATTATCACGTGTGCTTTCTAAAATGTAGTAAAATATTAATGATATGTTGATTCAGGACTATGGTCGAACAATCGGCGTGCTTGAGTTTTAGAATGGAATAATCGGTCAGCTTCCCATGTAAACATATAAGATAAGATATATTATCCATTCACATTAATAGTTCAGATTAACTCCGATCAGCAAAACGTGCCTCTCATCAAATCAAGTCTACTCATCAAATCAAGCCTAATGCTAACTCCCGATGTCTCGGAAAGTGGTTTGAGTGTTCGAGAAGCTTAGAGATCTTTGCGATGAGTCTATCCTATGTTTAGAAATACACTCCATCGGAGTTCAAACTCGGCCAAGTTCCAAGTACAAAGATCATTCACAATGGGTAAACTCTAAAAACAATGCATATATAACTGATCCAATCATATAACAAGAATAAAGATAGAGAAATGAACATTTCAATGAATAGATATGAAGAAAAGCGCATAAGCATCTAGTTCCAAGTCCTCAACACTAATAGATTAGCCTCTCATTGTCGTGAGAAGCTTTGAAAATGTTACAAAAGTGGAAGAAGAAAGAGAACAGAGGAAACAGCTCCAACCATCCACCAAGTCTGCAATGCCTAAAAATTACAAGTGCATCTCTCATCAAATCAAGTCTAAGTCTCTGCTCAACCCCTTAGCGCAACCTTAAGCGAGACTTCGACTACATAAATTAGAGTATATTTCTCACAAAATAGCTTCCTAGGGTTAGAATTATCAAACTATACAAATCTATATTAAATGATTTCAAACTAAGCTAAAAATCCTAAGAACATCGGATAATCACTACAAAATATGATGCAATATTTACGTATATAAAGCGATTATCACGTGTGCTTTCTAAAATGTAGTAAAATATTAATGATATGTTGATTCGAGGACTATGGTCGAACAATCGGCGTGCTTGAGTTTTAGAATGGAATAATCGGTCTGCTTCCCATGTAAACATATAAGATAAGATATATTATCCATTCACATTAATAGTTCAGATTAACTCCGATCTGAAAGTGCTCAAAACGTGATCTCTCATCAAATCAAGCTTAAGCTGCTCAACCTCACTCCCGATGTCTCGGTAAGTTCAGTTTGAGTGGTTCGATGAAGCTTAGAGATCTTTTATGAGTCTATCCTATGTTTAGAAATACACTCCATCGTAGTTCAAACTCGGTTCCAAGTTCAACAAAGATTCTCAATGGCGAGGTAAACTCTAAAAACAATGCATATATAACTGATCCAATCATATAACAAGAATAAAGATAGAGAAATGAACATTTCAATGAATAGATATGAAGAAAAGCGCGCAGCATCTAGTTCCAAGTCCTCAACACTAATAGATTAGCCTCTCATTGTCGTGAGAAGCTTTGAAAATGTTACAAAATGGAAGAAAGGAGAACAGAGGAAACAGCTCCAACCATCCACCAAGTCTGAATGCCTAAAAATTATTACAAGTGCAACTTATATATAGTCGAAGTCTCGCTTAGCGCAACCTTCCGCTAAGCGAGACTTCGACTACATAAATTAGAGTATATTTCTCACAAAATAGCTTCCTAGGGTTAGAATTATCAAACTATACAAATCTATATTAAATGATTTCAAACTAAGCTAAAAATCCTAAGAACATCGGATAATCACTACAAAATATGATGCAATATTTACGTATATAAAGCGATTATCACGTGTGCTTTCTAAAATGTAGTAAAATATTAATGATATGTTGATTCAGGACTATGGTAAAACAGTCGGCGTGCTTGAGTTTTAGAATGGAATAATCGGTCTGCTTCCCCATGTAAACATATAAGATAAGATATATTATCCATTCACATTAATAGTTGTTCGATTAACTCCGATCTCCGAAAGTGCTCAAAACGTGATCTCTCATCAAAACCTCAAGCTGCTCAACCCCACTCACCGGATGTCTCGGTCGAAGTTAGTTCGTTGAGTGGTTCGATGAAGCTTAGAGATCTTTGATGAGTCTATCCTATGTTTAGAAATACACTCCATCGTAGTTCAAACTCGGTTCCAAGTTCAACAAAGATTCACAATGGCGAGGTAAACTCTAAAAACAATGCATATATAACTGATCCAATCATATAACAAGAATAAAGATAGAGAAATGAACATTTCAATGAATAGATATGAAGAAAAGCGTACAGCAAATAGATCTCCAAGTCCAAGCCCTCAACACTAATAGATTAGCCTCTCATTGTCAGTGAAAGCTTTAGATAAATGTTACAAAATGAAAGAAAGAGAAGAAGAGGGCGAACATCCAGCTCCAAAGATCTTTACAAGTCATGCCTAAAAATTATTACAATAGTCAACTTATATAGTTTAGAAACCAGCAACCTTCCGCTAAGCGAGACTTCGACTACATAAATTAGAGTATATTTCTCACAAAAACAAAATAGCTTCCTGGTTAGAATTATCAAACTATACAAATCTATATTAAATGATTTCAAACTAAGCTAAAAATCCTAAGAACATCGGATAATCACTACAAAATATGATGCAATATTTACGTATATAAAGCGATTATCACGTGTGCTTTCTAAAATGTAGTAAAATATTAATGATATGTTGATTCAGGACTATGGTCGAACAGTCAATGCTTGAGTTTTAGAATGGAATAATCGGTCTGATTCCCCATGTAAACATATAAGATAAGATATATTATCCATTCACATTAATAGTTCAGATTAACTCCGATCTGAAAGTGCTCAAAACGTGATCTCTCATCAAATCAAGCTCTAAGCTGCTCAACCTCCACCCTCTCTCATGTAAGTTCGGTTGAGTGGTTCGATGAAGCTTAGAGATCTTTTAGCGAGTCTATCCTATGTTTAGAAATACACTCCATCGTAGTTCAAACTCGGTTCGCCAAGTTCAACACAAGATCCCCCAATGGGGCAGTAAACTCTAAAAACAATGCATATATAACTGATCCAATCATATAACAAGAATAAAGATAGAGAAATGAACATTTCAATGAATAGATATGAAGAAAAGCGCCAGCATCTAGTTCCAAGTCCTCAACACTAATAGATTAGCCTCTCATTGTCGTGAGAAGCTTTGAAAATGTTACAAAATGGAAGAAGGAGAACAGAGAGGAAACAGCTCCAACCATCCACCAAGTCTGAATGCCTAAAAATTATTACAAGTGCAACTTATATAGTCGAAGTCTCGCTTAGCGCAACCTTCCGCTAAGCGAGACTTCGACTACATAAATTAGAGTATATTTCTCACAAAATAGCTTCCTAGGGTTAGAATTATCAAACTATACAAATCTATATTAAATGATTTCAAACTAAGCTAAAAATCCTAAGAACATCGGATAATCACTACAAAATATGATGCAATATTTACGTATATAAAGCGATTATCACGTGTGCTTTCTAAAATGTAGTAAAATATTAATGATATGTTGATTCAGGACTATGGTCGAACAGTCGGCGTGCTTGAGTTTTAGAATGGAATAATCGGTCTGCTTCCCATGTAAACATATAAGATAAGATATATTATCCATTCACATTACTTCTTCGACCTTCACTTTCATTGTCAAATAGTACAGGGAACCTTCCCGGTGATCCCTTGGTGATTTCAAATCCCATGTTCAACTTGAGCAGATTGGAGGATGTCAACACTCTCTGATGAACAAATGGGCCTTCCACATTAACATATTCCACCTCGTCCAAAGTTCCTGATTGGATTTCTCTGTACAGTCCATTGTAGCAAAGAGCATCCTAGAGGATCTTGTTTATCAAGGCTGTGTAGTATGTGGCCACAAAAGTTGATAGGTATTGGATGTGGCTAATCAGGTTGTAGAACAGCGTGTGTAGAAGGTTGAATGGGATCCCTCTGATGATGTGGTAGAGGATGAACTTGTGGAGAGCAGACACATGATCCCTAGACCCAATCTTGTGCAAGATGGTCTTGTTAATAATGTTCAGCATCAACTTGGTCAGAGGTGGGAAGTTGGCTAGGTGTAACTTCTTGACGTCCTTAGCCACCTCATAGTTAGGTCCAAGAATGAACCTTTCTACTGTACCTTTCTCAAGATCTTTGTCCCATGCCTCTGTGAAGTAGTTGGAGTGCAGTTCACACCCTATGGCTTGAGCAATGGAGGCGGGAGAGACAGTTACTTCACATCCAAACACTTTGCTAACAATCTTGTTTCCTTTGATTGTAACATTTGTCCAAAACTCTCTGATGAGTCCAAGAGCGATCTTCGGTCGATCATTGAAGAATCCCTTGATCCCAACAAACTCAAAGTACCTTGAGACGTTAAGACCTCATTCCTCAATGTAGGGGATGTCAATGTAGTACTCCACGTGAATGTTCCCAATGTAGGAACCTTGTGGCTTGATTAGAATGTTCTCTACGTCGTTGAGTCTTTGTTCTCTCGTGACCTCAGGGTCAATGTTGGATGCTGAGCTATTGGTGTTTGTGATAGACTCTGGCATTACGTCTTCAAGACGCTCATCAGAAGCTTGAGAGGATGTAGGTGAGGCAGGTTGTTGGGAGGAGGAAGAGCCCTTGAACAGGTTGCCTTTGGCAATGGCGAGGGTTGTGTTTAGGGTTTCTTGAAGTTCTTAGTTGTAAAGAGATTGGTTGAGAGAGATGAGAGTTTTCAAAAGCTTGGAGAATACGTTTTGCAACAGAAGGCTATAATAGGTAATGAGCGTGCATTAAATATGATGGTACGATTAGGGAATGATTGAAACGACACATTTAAGACGGACTTGAATATGCATTTTGGGCTTTAATGACTCAGAACCTAGTAAATGCTTAAGTTACAAAAACGTTTTCAAAAATCCACATGGTCTGGCTCATATTTTGAGCACGAAACATGCGGCATGCACATGCCTCACTTAAGTATAACACCAGACGATGTGTCTTTAGTTATACTAGTGAGCATCAGACAGTGATACAACATTAAGTCACCCAAACCATCCCAATCTTTTCTCTCAAAAAGATCAGTTTGTCCTTAGTAAGGGGTTTTGTAAAAATATCAACAAACTGATCGTTTGTCTTGACAAATTCCAAATTAATGCTCCCCTTCTGAACATGATCTCTTATGAAATGATGTTTTATTTTTATATGCTTGGCTCTAGAGTGCATGGTTGGATTTTTCGAAAGAGATATAGCAGTAGTATTACCACAGAATATAGGAATGTTACTCTCAAATATGTTGTAATCTTCAAGTTGATTCTTGATCCACAATATCTGAGAGCAACAACTTGCAGCTGAAATGTATTCTACTTCTGTTGTTGAAAGTGCTATTGTTCCTTGCTTCTTGCTGAACCATGACACCATGTTGCCTCCAATGAAGTGGCACCCTCCACTGGTGCTTTTTCTTTCAATTTTATCTCTAGCATAGTCAGCATCACAATAGCTTGTCAGCTTATACTCTTTCTGTCTTTTATACCAAAGACCAAGATTAAAGGTTCCAATTAAATATCTAAAAATTCTTTTAACTACAGACAGATGCACTTCCCTTGGGTCAAACTAAAATCTAGAGCAGAGGTAGACACTGAACATTATGTCTGGTTTGGATGCAGTTAAGTAAAGTAGTGACCTAATCATTCCTCTGAACTAAGTGACATCTACTTTCCTTGAATCTTTATGAGGTCCAAGTGATGTTGTTGGATGCATTAGAGTCTTCATAATTTTAGCATCATCCATTTTGAATTTTTTCAAGAGTTCTTTTACATACTTGGTCTGGTGTATGAAGATTCCTTTGTTGGTCTACTTGATCTGCAATCCTAGGAAGAATTTCAGTTCTCCCATCATGCTCATTTCAAACTCAATCTGCATCAATTTTGAGAACTCTTCATAGAGTTTTTCATTAGTGGCACCAAAGATAATGTCATCCACATAAATTTGAACAATAATAAAATCAGAAGAGTAGTTTTTGCGAAACAATGTAGTATCTATCTTCCCTCTTGTAAAATTGTGTTCTATTAAAAATGAACTGAGTTTTTCATACCTTGCTCTAGGAGCTTGTTTAAGACCATACAATGTTTTGTTTAGTTTAAATACATGGTTGATGTGTCATTATTTTCTCCTATTTCTTACCCCTTTCTGTCATCATTTTAATTACTGATTAGCCTTAATTGTCAAATTAATTATGCAGTTTTATCATTTGGGCATTTTTGACTAATTCTGTATTTTAATTTGATTTCAGGAGAATTATAAGCAATTGGGCTTGGATCTGGAATTGGGCTGAACCAGCTTGGGCTTGAAGAGAGGAGACTGTTTTAGTTTTATTTGTCGTCCAGTTTTATTTTATTTCATTTTATTACTGTATTTTGTAATTGGGCCGCATCAGATTTTTATGGGCCCAAATTAGATTAGTAGCCTAGGGTTTTGTGTAAGTGACTTTTAGTGAGACAAAATTGAAGGCCCAACCGTCATGGAGAGCTAGCTGCTAGGTTAGTTTCATTTTTGGCTGTGGAGAAAAGGGTTTTCACGTCCCCAGCATGCTACTGTTCATGTAGAGCAGCGTTTTTGTTCATTCTCTACTTCTGTTTCCATTTTCGTTCTTCATTGTTGGTTCATTTTCAGTTTCCATTTCCAGTTTCGTTTTTGTCTTCTATTCTTGTTTTCGTTTCTGTTTTGCATTTTGCTATTTACGTTTCGATTCTTTGTTTAATTTGAATGGAAGGTTAAATTTCCAGTGTTGTTTTCTCTTGAGGACTAAGCACTAGCTCTCTTTGAGGTTTTGTTATTAATGTTAATTTCTTATCAGTTTTTCCCCTTCACCAATTATTCTGTAATGGACCTGTGAGAGGAGTTAATTGGTGTATGTGTTGCTTAATCACATAATGAAAACCTTGTATTAATTTTTGCTTAGTAAATTAATTCCGGGTTGGATTAAGTGGCTGAACTGATTAGGGATAGATTCTCATAACCTAGGATAAGAGGCTTGCTTTTGAATCAAGGGGAAACAACACGTTTTAGTTCTGTTATTTTTAATTCAAGTTGCTTGCTGTTTAAATTATTAAAGCAAAGAAACCCCCCCCATTTGCCACTGTTTTATTGTTGTTAAGTGTTATGAACGTTTGTTTGATCACTGCTCACTGGGAGACGACCTAGGATCACTTCCTAGTACTACATTTAATTGTTTTTATTTGGTTTGGGTACGGCCTCAACCAAATTTGGCGCCGTTGCCGGGGAGCAGTGGTTCCAATCAAAGGTTCATAATTGTGTTTGTGTTTTGTGTGTTTCCCTACAGCAAGTTCAGTCAATGAAACTTCAACCCAATGGAACAGTAACTATGCATTGTATTGCTCTGTTTCTGTTCCGTGTTCGAACTTCAATTTGCTGCTGTTGTGAGGATTTATTTCCACTAGTCCTCTGTTTTTGCTGTGAATAGTGTCGGACTTTTCTAATTAATTGTCGATTTTTGTTTTGGTAGCTAGAGTTATCCTTTTTGGCTGATTTTTTTGTGGTAGTTTCTTTTGATCCATATTTTGTGTGAAAAATACCAGAAGCACTTGGTGTGGCTGAATTTGAGAGATACAAAAATTTTGGGAATTTGTGTTAAGCAAAACTCAAAACGGTCATAACTTTTGCTCCAGGTATCAAAATGAGTATTATTATATATGAATTTGGGGTAGAATTGAATTTCCCATGCAGCCCAATTGCTTAAGCTGTTGCAGGTTCTCAGAATTCCAAAAAGAGGCTGTTTACTAAGTTTTTTTTTTTTATTTTTTAAGTATTATTGCCTATTTTTTCAAACTTTGAATTTTTAGTTTATATAGTTAGACTTTGAATTTTTGTCTGATATTTTTTGTGCTATCTTTTTATGATTTTAGGGAGTTTCTCACAAAATTTCAACTCATTTGGATATTGTTTGAGTACAGTTCCAGTTTTAACCCTACTTGTGCTTGTCTGGAAAATACATGATTTGCTGCATATAGTGCATGACTAGGGAAAATCCGGATAATCTACTACCTTTTGATCCTGAAATAGATAGGACCTTTCATAGATTAGTTAGGCATAGTGAGCATATAGATAGTCTTAGTTTTGATAGTCTTAGTGTAAACAACTCTTAACATTCTGTTGCAAATTTTGAGCATTCTGCTGCCTGATATTCATACTGAGAGCATGGCTCAACCTCCGCCTCGTGAGAGGACACTTAGGGAGATGGCTGCACCTGATTTCACTTATGAAAGCTTGTGCATTCAATACCCTGATGAGGATGTCCCATATGTTCTCAAGACTAGACTGATACATTTGCTTCCTAAGTTTCATGGCCATGCAGGTGAGGATCCGCATAAACATCTGAAGGAATTTCACATAGTATGTTCAACCATGAAGCCTCCTGATGTCCAAGAAGATCATATCTTTCTGAAGGCTTTTCCTCATTCTCTGGAGGGAGTGGCAAAGGATTGGCTGTACTACCTTGCTCCCAGGTCTATCACTAGTTGGAATGACCTCAAGAGGATGTTCTTAGAGAAATTCTTTCCTGCATCCAGAACCACTACAATCAGAAAAGACATTTCAGGCATCAGGCAACTTAGTGGAGAGAGCTTGTATGAGTACTGGGAGAGGTTTAAGAAATTGTGTGCAAGCTGCCCTCACCACAGATTTCTGAGCAACTGTTGCTCCAGTATTTTTATAAAGGTCTAAATAGCATTGAAAGGAGCATGATTGATTGTTGCTAGTGGTGGAGCTCTTGGTGATATGACCCCTGCTGAGGCTAGAAGCCTGATTGAGAAGATGGCCTCCAACTCCCAACAATTCAGTGCAAGAAATGATGCTATTGTCATTAGGGGAGTCCATGATGTGGCCACGGATTCATCTCCATCTACTGAAAATAGGAAGCTTGAGGGAAAACTTGATGCCTTGGTCAACCTAGTAACTCAGCTTGCCATAAATCAGAAATCTGCATCTGCACTGTTACTGTTGCAAGAGTCTGTGGCCTATGCTCTTCTGCTGATCACCATACAGATCTCTGTCCTTCTCTACAGCAATCTGGAGTCAATGAGCAACCTGAAGCCTATGCTGCAAACATTTATAATAGACCACCTCAACAGGAAAACCAGCAACAGCAGAATAATTATGATCTTTCAAGCAATAGATACAATCCGGGTTGGAGGAATCATCTAAATCTGAGATGGACAAATCCTCCACAATACCAGCAACAACAACCTGCCCCTCCTCCATTCCAGAATGCTGCTGGTCCAAGCAAGTCATATGTTCCTCCTCCAATGCAACAGTAGCAACAAAGACAGCAAGCATTTGAGGCTCCTTCTCAACCCTCCTTAGAGGAGCTAGTGAGGCAGATGACTCTTCAAAATATGCAGTTCCAGCAAGAGACTAGAGCCTCCATTCAGAGTTTGACAAATCGGGATGGGGCGAGATGGCTACTCGGTTGAACCAGGCACAGTCCCAAAATTCGATAAATTACCCTCTCGAGACTGTCGAGAATCCGAAAAATGTGAGTGCCATCACTTTGAGGTCGGGCAAGAAAATTGATGCACCCGCACTCTGCACTGACCAAGAGGAGGAGCAGCCACTTGGTGCAGAGAAAATTCCATGCAGGTGGATCTTCTTCCAGCAGCACTAATTTGCAGCAGCCTATCCCCCTTCCATTCCCACCTAAAGCAATTCCAAACATAAAGATGGAAGAAGTGGATAGGGAGATCCTGGACACCTTCAGGAAAGTGGAGGTAAACATACCTCGCTTGATGCCATCAAACAAATTCCCGAGATATGCAAAATTCTCGAAGGAGCTGTGCACCCACAAGAGGAAGATGAAGGGTAATGAGAGAATCAGGCATGGGCGAAACGTGTCCGCACTCATAGGTAAATCTGTCCCTCACATTCCCGAGAAATGTAAGGACCCGTGTACTTTCTGTATACCTTGCATTATTGGGAACAACAAATTTGAAAATGCCATGCTAGATTTAGGAGCATCAATTAATGTTATGCCTCTGTCCATTTTCAAATCTTTATCTCTTGGACCTTTGCAACCTACGGGTGTGGTGATTCAATTGGCAAATAGAAGTGTTGCTCACCCTACAGGTTTCATAGAGGATGTGTTGGTTCGGGTTGGCAAAATTATTTTTCCTGCTGATTTTTATGTTCTTGATATGGAAGAGGGATTCTCCCATGGATCTGTCCCAATTATTTTAGGCAGGCCATTTTTGAAAACAGCCCGAACCAAGATAGATGTTTATGTTGGCACATTGTCTATGGAATTTGGTGATATTGTTGTCCATTTTAACATTCTTGATGCCATGAAACATCCATCTGAGGATCATTCTGTCTTTTGTCCTGAGATACTTGATCAGATTGTTGATGACTATATGTTTGATTCTGATTCTCTTCATGTTAGGAAACACCCATTTTCATCTGATATGCATACTTGTCATTCCTCATGCATTGAATCTGAATCGAATCTGAATCTGAGTTTGAATTTGATCCTGTATCTGATTTTTGTGCTGAGAGTAAATTTGAATTTCAGTCTGGTACTTTGGGGGTGTTACCTCTTGATTTGGATTTTATAGAGTCAGAATGCACTAACCATGTTGCAGGAAGTACATATACATCTGACTTACAGGTTGAGGTACAGGCTGTGGAACCCATTCTTTCCCCTTCTCTGGTTCCTTCTGATATACAGCCACCACCCACACCAGAGCTGAAACCATTACCAGAAAACCTCAAGTATGCTTACTTGGAGGATGAGGAGAAATTGCCTGTGATTATTTCTACCTCCCTTGATGCTGTTCAAGAGGAGAAGTTGTTGCAAGTGCTTAGAAAGCATAAGAAAGCCATCGGTTGGACCTTGGCAGACATTCCTAGTATTAGCCCATCCACCTGCATGCATAGGATACTTTTAGAGGATGGAGCCAAACCAGTGAGACAGCCACGAGAGGAGACTCAACCCAGTCATTCTAGATGTAGTAAAGAAAGAGGTGACCAAGCTTCGCAAGCTGGGATCATCTACCCCATTTCGACAAATCGGTGGGTGAGTCCGGTCCAAGTGGTTCCAAAGAAGACAGGCCTCACTTGTTGTAAAGAATGAGAGGGATGAGCTGATTCCCCCACGAGTCTTTGAATAGTTGGAGGGTCTCGCATTGACTACGGGAGGCTGAATCAGGCAACAAGAAAAGATCACTTCCCACTCCCATTCATTGATCAGATGCTTGAGCGACTGGCAGGTAAATCCCATTATTGCTTTCTTGATGGATTTTCTGGATATTTTCAAATTCACATTGCCTCTGAGGATCAAGAAAAAACCACATTCACCTGCCCCTTTGGCACTTTTGCCTATAGGAGGATGCCTTTCGGCCTATGCAACGCCCTGGTACCTTCCCCAAAGGTGTATGCTTAGCATTTTTTCAGTGACTTTTTAGAGAGTTGCATAGAGGTGTTTATGGATGATTTTACTGTTTATGGATCCTCTTTTGATGCATGTTTGGATAGTCTGGATAGAGTTCTTAATAGATGCATTGAAACTAACCTTGTTCTGAATTTTGAAAAATGTCACTTCATGGTTGAACAAGGTATAGTTTTAGGGCATATCATTTCTAGTAAGGGCATAGAGGTAGACCCTGCCAAGATAGTTGTTATTTCACAATTGCCTTACCCCTCTTGCGTGCGAGAGGTTCGTTCTTTTCTTGGCCATGCAGGGTTTTACAGGCGCTTTATCAAAGATTTTAGTAAGGTGGCCCTTCCACTATCCAACATGTTGCAAAAGGATGTTGACTTTAACTTTGATGACAGATGCAAGAAGGCTTTTGATTGCCTTAAGCAAGCCCTAACCACCACCCCCATTATTCAGGCACCCGACTGGATAGCTCCATTTGAGTTGATGTGTGATGCATCTAACTATGCATTGGGGGCTGTCCTTGCTCAGAGGATTGACAAACTTCCTAGGGTGATTTACTATGCTTCCAGGACTTTAGATGCTGCCCAAGCAAACTACACCACCACAAAGAAAGAGCTTCTGGCTATTATTTTTGCTCTTGATAAATTTAGATCATATTTGCTTGGCACTCGTGTTATTGTCTATACTGACCATGCAGCTCTAAAGTATCTGTTAAAGAAGGCTGAGTCAAAGCCTAGATTGATCAGGTGGATGCTCTGGCTCCAAGAGTTTGATTTGGACATCCGTGACAGGAGTGGAGCTCAGAATTTGGTGGCAGACCATCTCAGCAGGATTGAGAGAGCTGAGGAAGCAGATGCTTTGCCTATCCAGGATTGTTTTCCTGATGAAAATTTGTTGACTGTTTCTATTTCTTCCCCCACCCCTTGGTTTGCAAACATTGTTAACTATTTAGTTGCTTCTATTTTTCCTCCCTTAGCATCTAGAGCTCAGATTGATAAAATTAAGAGTGATGCTAAGCATTATATTTGGGATGACCCCTATCTGTGGAAGTTGTGCGGTGACCGAGGTTATCGGGAGATGTATTCCCGACCATGAGATTGACTCGGTCCTCTGATTCTGTCATTCTTCCGCACTGGTGGCCATCTTGGTATTCGAGAGGACAGCTCGCAAGGTGCTTGATTGTGGATTTTACTGGCCCACCATCTTTAAGGATGCGTGGAGGATTTGTAGCACTTGTGAGCCTTGTCGGAGAGCGGGAGGATCCCTTTCTTGGAGACAGCAGATGCCTCGGCAGCCCATGCTTGTTCGTGAGGTGTTTGATGTCCGGGGTATTGATTTTATGGGTCCCCTTTCTGTTTCTTTTGGTTTTTCCTATATTCTCCTTGCTGTTGATTATGTTTCAAAGTGGGTGGAAGCTAAAGCCACCAGAACTAATGATGCTAGGGTCGTTGTGGATTTTGTTAGGTCTAATTTGTTTTGCAGGTTTGGAGTACCCAGAGCCATTGTTAGTGATCAAGGCACCCATTTTTGTAACAGATCCATGCAGGCTTTGCTCAAGAAATATGGGGTTGTTCATAGGGTTTCTACACCCTACCACCCCCAAACTAATGGGCAAGCTGAAATTTCAAACAGGGAGATCAAGAGGATCTTGGAGAAGATTGTGCAGTCGAACAAAAAAGATTGGAGCAACAGGCTGGATGATGCTCTTTGGGCACATAGGACTGCTTACAAAGCACCCATAGGGATGTCTCCTTATCGGGTTGTCTTTGGCAAGGCATGTCATCTTCCTGTGGAGATAGAGCACCGTGCCTATTGGGCTGTGAAGACCTGCAACTTCTCTATTGATCAGGCTGGAGAGGAAAGAAAGTTGCAACTGAATGAACTTGATGAGATCCGTCTTGAGGCCTATGAGAACTCAAAGTTCTACAAGGAGAAAACCAAGAAGTTCCATGATAGCTTGATAGCTAGGAAGGACTTCGTGGTTGGGCAAAAGGTGTTGTTGTATAACTTTAGACTCGGTCTCATGGGTGGTAAGCTTAGGTCTAAGTGGATTGGTCCTTTTGTTGTGACTAATGTTTTTCCTTATGGTGCAGTTGAGATCAAAAGTGAATCCACAGATAAGACTTTCAAAGTTAATGGCCACCGGCTGAAGCCATTCCTCACAAATCCTTCTTTGGTGGATGTAGTGGTGGAGGAGGCTTCCTTGCTTGACCTTGCTTCTCTCCCATCATGACTTAGGGAGTTTTCTTTTTCTCCTTCCTTCTCTACTTTTGTTTCACGTGTCCAATTCCATTGGTTGCTTTGTTTTCTTGATCTTATGATTGCGCTACATTGAGGACAATGTGTGATTTAAGTGTGGGGGGGGAGACTGTTTTTTGTTTAGGATTTTTAGGTTTGTCTGTTTTACGTTTTGTGTACAACATTGCATGTTTTTCTTTGATTTCTAGGTTTTGTATAGGTTATGGGCACATTCTTCACATTTTATGGATTGAAATCTTTGTTTTTCTGTAGATGTCAAGTTAGTTTTGAAGTTGATCCTTTTTTTTTGTGCATGTCAAGCTAGTTCTGAAGTTTGAGAGGTTGAATTGAGTGATAGATTTACCCTTGGTGAGATTTTGAGCCATTAGCATCTATTTTATTCTGTGTGTTTTGCTCCATTGACTGCTTGCACAGTGGCCTTGGCTTGGCTCTTTTTGGTACTTCTTGCACATGCATGTTTGGAGATGATTTAGGCATTCTTGTTCTTATAAGCCTCTAGCCAAATAAGCCTACCTTGAATTAATTCCTTTGATAGCCCCTTTGAGCCTATGTTCCCCTTTCTTTGTTTTGAAGCTCAGTACAAGCCTTAAGTGAAAAACCATGATCACCCTACCCTTAAGGAATTTTGGAGCTTTGGAATTGTTTTGGGAATAAGTGTGGGGGGGGTATGTTTCATTGGATGATGTATTTTTGGCCATGCTTAATGTTTGATGATGTCAGTTTCCAAAAAAAAAAAAAAAAAAAAAGGAAAGAAAAAGAAAAGAAAAGGAAAAGATTGAAGTTTAATAATAGTGGACTTGTTTTTGGACTTGTTTGAGGATTTGGTTGATATTGTTGATATTAGAGGTTTTGAGTTTGCTTTTTATGCTTAATTTTGACTTATTCCCCATTGCTCCTCTATTCCTTTGGGTTTTAGTCACTTATCCCATATATTTTTCCCCCCTTGTCCTTGGCCCCATTACAACCTTAAAAGACCTTTTGATCTTTTTGTGCATGTGTATTGATTGTTAATTCTAGAGGCTTGCCAAGTCTATGTGGTGTTTGTTTTTCATGGGTGCTCTGAGAGTAAACAGTAGCCTAGACACTTGAGAGATTGAGTGCATATATCTTGTGAGGCTTTATCACTTTTGATTTACCTCTTGGGCGGATTAACTTGCTTGCCATGTTTGAAATGTTTGGATAACTTTCTTGACTGTCTTGACTCTTTAACTCTTGTTGTGTTGGATGTTTCCTATTCCTTTCATTCCTTTGGATTCATTGAAAAGTATGTAAATGTTTTTGTGTTTCTCTCTCTTTGATGTCTCTGGATTTGTTCCTTGCTCTGTTTCATGATTTTGCCCAAGAGTGCAAAAGGCTAAGTGTGGGGGAATTTGATGTGTCATTATTTTCTCCTATTTCTTACCCCTTTCTGTCATCATTTTAATTACTGATTAGCCTTAATTGTCAAATTAATTATGCAGTTTTATCATTTGGGCATTTTTGACTAATTCTGTATTTTAATTTGATTTCGTGGAGAATTATAAGCAATTGGGCTTGGATCTGGAATTGGGCTGAACCAACTTGGGCTTGAAGAGAGGAGACTGTTTTAGTTTTATTTGTCGTCCAGTTTTATTTTATTTCATTTTATTACTGTATTTTGTAATTGGGCCGCATCAGATTTTTATGGGCCCAAATCAGATTAGTAGCCTAGGGTTTTATGTAAGTGACTTTTAGTGAGACAAAATTGAAGGCCCAGCCGTCATGGAGAGCTAACTGCTAGGTTAGTTTCATTTTTGGCTGTGGAGAAAAGGGTTTTCACGTCCCCAGCATGCTACTGTTCATGTAGAGCAGCGTTTTTGTTCATTCTCTACTTCTGTTTCCATTTTCGTTCTTCATTGTTGGTTCATTTTCAGTTTCCATTTCAGTTTCGTTTTTGTCTTCTATTCTTGTTTTCGTTTCTGTTTTGCATTTTGCTATTTACGTTTCGATTCTTTGTTTAATTTGAATGGAAGGTTAAATTTCCAGTGTTGTTTTCTCTTGAGGACTAAGCACTAGCTCTCTTTGAGGTTTTGTTATTAATGTTAATTTCTTATCAGTTTTCCCCTTCACCAATTATTCTCGTAATGGACCTGTGAGAGGAGTTAATTGGTGTATGTGTTGCTTAATCACATAATGAAAACCTTGTATTAATTTTCGCTTAGTAAATTAATTCGGGTTGGATTAAGTGGCTGAACCGATTAGGGATAGATTCTCGTAACCTAGGATAAGAGGCTTGCTTTTGAATCAAGGGGAAACAACACGTTTTAGTTCTGTTATTTTTAATTCAAGTTGCTTCTTTGTTTAAATTATTAAAGCAAAGAACCCCCCCATTTGCCATTGTTTTATTGTTGTTAAGTGTTATGAACGTTTGTTTGATCACTGCTCACTGAGAGACGACCTAGGATCACTTCCTAGTACTGCATTTAATTGTTTTTATTTGGTTTGGGTACGGCCTCGACCAACTAGGTATAGAGAAATCTGCTGTTACAAGGCCTAGTGTTTGGAGCCAGTCTATTCCTAGCACAATCTCAACACCCTCAATGGGTAGGATATAGAGTGGAATTTGGAAATTGGTTGATTGCAAACGAATGTTGACACTAGAACAAAAACCTTGACATTTTATTCTTTCTTCGTTGCCCATTATGACAAAAAATGGGTGTGACTGTTTCGCGGGTAGTTGTAAATGCTTGAAAATTATGGGTTGTATGATGTTGTGAGAGTTGCTCGAGTCAATCAATACTGTCACAAGAAGGTTGTTGATAACACCCTAAAATTTCAGAGTTTTAGGGGAAGGTGAGCCTAAGAGGCCTTGGGTGAGAGGTGGAATAAAATTGGGTTAGGCTCATTATCAGTGTTTTCTGGGTATAAGACTGTAGGTTTAGGATCAATGGTGTTGGTAGTGTTTGGGTCAAGGTCGTCATCCACCATAAGTAATAGGAAACGATTGTGGTTGCATTTGTGACCAAGGACAAATTTTTGTCACAACTAAAACAAAGTCCCAATGCGCAACGATCATCAGACTGAGAGGAGGTGACTTTGCGAATAGGGAGGCTAGGAGGATGCAGGTTAGGTGGGCAAGGGTTGGATTTTGGGTAAAAGGAGGTGTTTGGGTTGGTAAGCTGAGTGTTTGGTAAGGATCAAAAGGGTCAAGGTTTTAAGTTGTTAATCTTGGCTTCAATTAGTTAAGCTAGACCAATGGCCTGAGAAATTGAGATCGAGCGCATAATTGCCAGCTCTCAACGGATCTCTAGAATTCACCCTGAGAGAAAATAGTTCAGAATAGAGTCTAGGGATAACCCCATTATCTAGTTACAAAGACACTCAAAATTAGCTTGATAATCATTAACTGATCCATACTGCCTTAGTTTGAATAGTGCGGCTTCATGATTTTCATATGAAGATGGCCCAAAATGTAACTCCATAGAGCATGTAAAGGAACCCCAATTAGTAAGTTGACCATTTTGAAACATCCATTTAAACCAGCTAAGGGTGTCACCTTTCATATAGAAAGAGACTAAAGAAAGTCGTTGGTCCAAAGGCACCTAGAATAGGGTCAAATATTGTTCTGCTTGGAACAGCCAATCAAAGGGTTTTGTGTTATCAAAGGTGGCAAGGTGGAGCTTAGGGGGGCGTATAGCATGGGTAGTTGGGTTGTGGTGTCCGTTGTTTGAAAAAGCCATAGGAAATTGGGGAAATAGGAAGGTGACTGCGAGAGTGGAAATTGTCGTGAAGTGAGGGGATGGAAAGACAAGGCGGGACCAAGGATTAGAGGAAGCCATTTGGTGAGGAGATTGTGTATGGGAAAAGGGAGGGTTTGGACCATATGCGTATTTGGGTATAGAAGTCAAAGATAGAGTGGGTAGGGTTTGGGGAATGCCTAAAGTAGTAGAAACTTGTAAACCGTATGACTGAGGCATGCCATAGAAAGGAGTAATACTTGTGGTGTGGCCAAGGGCAGCAATTATGGTCGGAACCACCATGGTTGGGGAAGTCGATGTGGTGAGGCTCAGTATGGGCAACGACGCTTGCGTCGATTCTGGTAACGACTATTGAGTGGCCAAGGTAGAAACCTGCTCCTTCAAGTTTGTCATGAAGGAAGTAAGGTTCTCATGGCGGCTTTCCATGCTGTCTTCCAACAGCTGTTGGCGGGACTGCATAGAAATGAGGAGGTCTTGAATAGCCTTGAGAGGCTCATCAGATTCTTTAACGTTGCGAGGCATTGAGGACAAGATGAAAGCACCAAATTGTTAGGCTATAACTACTGTAAAACTAAGGAAGATAAAACATAAGGCAGTGTAAGGAAAAGAGAAAACACTTCAAATGATAATTCATTGATTGCCCCAATTCTCTATAGAGAAAGGTTAAATACACAGGAGTTCAATAGTTAACTAGTGACTACGAAGCCTTACAAGAAAGCACAATTGAAATATTAAAATTAATATTTTGGACCTCACACCACTATACATAGCAACTAATAAAAGTCCTTCAACCATACAAGAGTATGTTTCTTTCTTTTGGGCCTTCCAAGGCCCACATCTGCATCATATATACTCTTGTGGTTCTGTGGAAGGAAAAATGTTTTTGTTTTTTTTGCTAAGGAGTTGTTAATGTTTGGTGATGATTCCTATTAATGTGCAAATGTAGTAGTAAAGTCTAAAGAGCTCAACGCAGATGCAGAAAATGAACTATTTGCATATGACGAAGCGGAATGGGTACGCCGTGTATGATACATTTGAAAGAAGAATGAGGATTGAATTAATGAAACGGTGAGTTTCGTAACTTTTAATTTGCACGGTAAATTTCTTTTAATGAACAAACGATGGCTGAAATAATTCAATCAGGACCTCTCCTTTTAAAGTTACAAAGAAGAGGATCCAATTCCATTCGAATAGGTACTGATTTTTTTTTATCAATTTAATTATATATATATATATATATATATAAACTTGAAATAGAAGGATAAAATTGAATATTTTAAAATATTTATTCTTTTTATTATTATTATTTACAAAAACTATTTTAATTCAAATCTTTCATTTTTTTTTCATATATCTTTTATCTTTATTGAACAACTCAAGTCTCAACTTCCATCTCTATTTTATCCATTTTTTCATTCTTTTTCTTTTTAACAAATCGAACACAACCTTAAGCTCTATATTTCACTTATGTCAAGAGAGGAACTAATAACTATAGGAAAAGCAATGAATTTTATCTAATGTCCCCATGCCATGCATATTCGGTAGCTGAAACTGAGAGCCAAATGCATGAACAAAAAGCATATTATCATTAATTTTAAGTTGTAACCCACAATATAGAATAAGGTCCCGTTCATTTCATTGATTGGTGAATGGACAGAATGGTGATAAAGATAGGATTTTAAATATTGTTATTGATGCACTTAATTGGAATCCACGGTTGTGGTGCTGCTTTCAAGGATTGCATTTCATACCAAAAGTGACTAGTATCAATAATCCTTTTTTTTTTTTATCTACTTTCTTATTATAAATTTTAAAAAAAATATTTAAATGTTTTTAGTATTGTTTTTCAATCACAATTGAAGTTCCATTTAATTAATTTATAATGTTTTTTTAATGCAAATCTCCATTGTGTAGATTATATATATAAAAAAAAAATAGTTAGGAATTAATGTCAAAAGTAGTTAAGAAGCTAGTTTGTATATATTTTCTTTTTCTTTTATTTGGTTAAAGTTTGATGCCTCGAAGAGTTGAACTCAATGTTATAAAATGATAGACAGAGTTTCAATTGCTAGTTATTATATATTTCTTATTCATATAAATAGACAAATTTTCCACATGCAATTTCAGCTAGTTTGTACCCTTTAATTAGTAATTTTTCAGTTCTGTTTAGGTATTTGGTATAATAAAATTTTTTTAATAGCTTCTAGCGTTTTTTTTTTTTAAACGCTACCTCATGTAGTGTTTTTTAAAAACACTAACTTCTAACTTTTAATTTTTAAAATTTTTAAACAAACCATGAAAGATATGAGACATTTAACTGAATTTTGGAGAAGTCAAGAGGATGTATTAGATTAAGAATCTCCCTTTGAGGTTGATGAAGGATACACTACTGTGATATCTAAGTCCACTAGGAAGAAAAATAATCAGGTTGATGTAGAGAGGAACAAATACAATACTAGAGGGAATAATGCCTCCAGTAAGTAATAAAGCACCTTTGACTGTTTGTGTTTAGCTATGTTTTGATTCCAGCTTGCTGTTAATTGCTAGTTGCTGCACACTAGGGGCATTCTATCTTCTACAAATTGGGATTGCTGCAAGTTGGTTATGTTGCAGCACTCATATAGTGGTTGCCTTGTTGGGAAGTTGCTGCAAACTCATCTGATGCTACAACCTCTACCTAATTTTGCAGATTGTTTTTGGCTTAGCAAGATGCAATCCCTGTTCTAATCAGCATAAGAAATTAACAACTTCCAATCAGTTTCAACAGGCTATTGATTTTTAGTAAAACTATTTTTATAGTTGTATTTTTAGACATTGTAGATTGGTAGTAATTTGTAGTTAGCATGCACACTTGGCTGTCTTGTGCACTACACAATTGCATAGTGAGTTTGGTCCAAGATCATACTCTGGTCAATGTAATCTAGTTATAGGCTCCCTTAATTGGTTGTATTTTGATTGCTATTGTTTGAGTTGCTCCACTTGATGGGTAAGGCTCGATCCCCTCATCTTTCCTTTGTATTTTTTTCTTCTTTTAATAGAATTACAGTTGCCTTTGTTTGGGATGCCCTTGGTCCTTCTCTTCTTGAGATTTGGGTGGTCTGGACTTTTAGTAAAAATAATAATTATATATATATATATATATATATTAATTAACAAATATAATAATATATTACTTATGAGTAAAATGCTCATACACCGTCAGTGTAAAATCATTTTACAGTCGGTTAATCATAACCCACCGTTATAATGACTTTTGAAATAATTTTATAAAAGTCAATTATTTTACTATAAATGGAGGATTGTGATTGAGTGACGGTGTAAAATAGTTTTACACCGGTGGTGTATAAGCCTTTTTCTCATTACTTACCACTAATTATATATTAGTAAATCTAATAATATTTGTTGTCATAAAAAGATATGATAAGAATGAAACTTATATGACTTTTCAATAATTGTTTTTTTTTTTTTGCAAACTTTTCAGTAACTGTTATTACTTAAGAAAATTATACTTTGTATATTATTATAAGTCTTCATTTATCTATTTATATAAATTATTATTATTATTATTATTAACATTATATTTTAAACATATTCATATATTATATATAACTGTTATAAAATTTGATTATTTTTAGTAATGATTTTAGCTGATAAATTAAATTTGTTTCTCTACTTGATTGTGAGACTATTGTTGAGTCATGTTTAGTTGATATTGTGCTTGTAAGACCAAAAATATTTTTATAACTTAAAACAAAAATTCAACATAAATTATAATATATACAAAATTTAGCAACAATCTTTTCAAAAAAATTAAGATATGTTTTTATTTTGTATCATTTAAAATAAAAATCATTTAAATTTTACATTTCAAACTAGTTTTTTAAAATTTATTATTTAATAAATATTTATTAAGAATTATATATTAAAATAATAGAAATACAAAAAATAAAATCTAGCCCTCCTTTTGTTGGGTTCCTAGATTCATCACCGCCTGTACACTGAGTACCTAAACCAATACACTATCTTACAAACACTCATTAGGAGAACACATTTTTCCTTCTCTTACTTCCTTCTTCTCTCTTGGCAGCTCACTCACTCTCTCTCTTCCCACTAGGCATGGCAATGGGGCAAGGCAGGGATGGGTTTGTCGTTCCCCGTCCCCGCTCCCCCCAAACCGCCCCCATCCTCGACGGGTATGGAATTATTTTCCTCATCCTCGTCCTTGGTAGGGATCGGGTATACCCTATCTATCCTTGTCTCATTATTTTTAAAAGAAAAAATTATTAAATAATTTTTTATGCAAAAAGAAATCAAAATTTCAAGAAATTATATCAATATTCAACAACAATTTAGTAACATATTAAGTCATTGACATAAATTCAAAATACACTAGAATAGAAATTAAAAATAGGGTCAATTTAGTAATTAGACGTAGCGGGGACGGGGACAGAGTGGGGAGGTGTGTTCCCATACCCATCCTCGTCCTCGGTTAGACAATTTGTGTATTACCCATACCTGTACTTGTACTTGGTTAAAGCGGGGAATCCCCGTCAAACTTGAGGTGGGGTTGAGGCGATATGCATGGATACGAGTATTATTGCCATGCCTACTTCCCATTCACGTTTTCACTCTTCATGATCTCGTAACACCTTACCCCTAAACCATCATTACCTCCTAGCCAATTAGATTTCATGCAAACCCATGTTAGAACCAACACATTGGATGATGTCTGACTCCTAATCTTTTGATTGATTTTGATGATAACAAATGTGATAATATTTGATCAACTAATGGTTTGAAATTGAGTAATTTCAGGGAACCATATTCATCACAGACAATGGTATAATCTCTTCAATCTTAGTCTACAATATTGATTGTCTCAAAACATTTTCATAATAAATCAAGCATCCCAAGTGCTTTTAATCAGACAATGTTATGTTGGAACAAACCATGAAATGGTCTTAGGAAAGACTAAGTGAAGTCTCGGACCAGACCATGCAATAGTCTTGGAACAGACTATGTAAAGTCTCGGACTAGACTATACAAGTCTTGGACTAGACCATGCAATAATGTTGGACCAGACCATGCAAAAGTCTTGGACCAGACTATGTTATAGTTGGACCAGACCATGCACAATCAGACCAGACTATGCCATAGTTGAACTAGACCATGAGTAGTTCAATGCTCTACAAACAACGTGCTTAATTATTATAACTTGACTTTATGAACATTGTGTCTAAAAACAGAAAGAGAGGTAGATCCTTACTAAACACTTTTCAAATATGCCTCATATGTTAGTGCCATGGAAACTCAATGAAGATTGACGCCTCTCCATCTAGATTTTTTGGTATCTTCATACCTTAAGTCTTTTTCGTTCGTCTTAGTCTAGTTTTTTTGTTTAAGCCATAACTTGTATGGATGATGACTTTGTATTGATTGTTTTTAGACAAAGTTAGAACTTTCTTACTAGGGTGTTTGCATTTACTTTGTTTTCTTCTATCTCTAGCATCATAAGATGATTTGCTTTCTTAGGAACCTATTATGAGAATTGCAATCGATTACATACATTGGGAATCAATTACTAGATGGCCCAAACCTCTTTTGAACCATCTCTGGTATCAGGTTAATTGATTACCACATGTAGCAATCGATTACAATACTATTTTTAGTTTTCAGAATTGGCTTTGTCTCAATTGCAATTGATTACCATCGAGCTACAATCAATTACAATCCAATCCCTGAAACTCAGAATTGACTCTGTCTCAAATGTAATTGATTACCATCGAGCTGCAATCGATTACAAATCATTTTTTGAAACTCAGAATTGGCTCTGTCTCAATTGAAATCGATTACAATCCAATCTCTAAATCTCAGAATTTGTTTTGTCTTAATTGCAATTGATTACCTTGCTTCTACAATCGATTACAATAGATGACAGTAAGTTTAAAATCATCTTTTGATACACGGGATAATCAATTACACCTTAATGCAATCAATTATATCTGGTATAATGGTCATTTTGAAAGATTTCCAAGATTTATTCTTTATCTAACCAACTCCAAATCTTTCTAACCCAGCCTATATATTGAACCCATAGCATTTCATGCAGAAAGAACTGAGAACACAATATCTTTTCTATCTTTCATTCACTTGCAAAAATCCAAATCTTTTGATTTGTTTCTTAGATTTGATATTTCCCAAACAACTTTCCTTGTTTCTGCACCTGGGTTAAACACTTTAGAATTTCTTATATCTCATATTGCTCATATTGCTATACCCATTTGAGATAATAAACCTCTGAGCCCATACAGTTTTTTTTTCTTTTGTTCTTCCATGAACTGAGAATTATTTAGATTTCTGATCTTGCTTGCTATACTTACTCACATTGGAGTTCTTCAAATGATCATTACATCAGATTTATCAGCACGTTAAGGTGTTTTCGTTCTTGTATCTTTTTCATTGATCTTGATTGATTTTCATTGTAGGAAGGGTGTTCCTAGATGTTGTGTTGAATTAGGAAAGGTTTTCCTAATTTTGTTTCTAGAACTGTGTTGTTCTAGTGGTTAGAAATTGGATGTTGGTGGTGTTTTCACATTCAGTTTTGAGGTTCCTATTTCAAGTTGTGAAATCAAGATTTGCTGTGAAATGTGTGTGCATGGTGTTTATAAAAATTTCATAGTGGAACTCTTTGTCATAAGGAAGAACTGGATGTAGATCGGTGGTTGATCGAACCAGTATAAAATCAACAGGCTCAATCTCTCTATTCCTTTATCTCTTTTATTTATATTTATTTTTAAATCATTAGCTTAATTGTTCTAATAAAATTTGTCATAGTTGAGCTTGTATTGGCTTATTCATTCAATAACATAGTTCTGAAAAAGTTTTGTTAAAACTTCAAGAGAGGTGGTGAAAAGTTTTTTGTTGGTTCTCAAGAGCCCCTAGTTTTTTTAATTTAGTTACTTGGATTCAAATTTAAACAATCTTCCAATCTATGGATTTAGTTAATATAGCTAATTGCTCTTGTAATATTTTGATCTATTGTTTTTAGCTATTTCCTCTTGTAACTAACTAATTGGATTTCTCCCTTGGGTTTTGGCTTAGGGTTTTGGCACTGTCCCCCCCAAGTAGTATGATGTACTTTTATTTTTGCTTTCAATAAAACTTAGTTGGGTTGGGGATGTGTACTTTAGAGGGTGCCAACATAGTTGGGATGCCCTAAAATTCACCCTCCCTCCTGGAGTCTATTTCATAAAAAAAAAAAAATGTGTCTCATGAAATGTGAAGTCTAATAGGTACAACTAAAAAGGCTAATTAGCTTCGAGAAGCACACTTACAGCTAAATCAGAGTTGTGACAAGACAAGAACCTACTCCTCTCTGATCAAGCTCAGGCTAAAGCAACTTTAACACTCAATTGTGAGACAACAGATCAAATATTCTACAACGTTCAAATCCATGAAGCTCTGCTATAAATAGATGCTTCCATGCAAAGTGAAGACTAATGAAAATATCTGAGGAAAACGAGCAAGTCAAAAAGCAAGAAAGCAAAGAGCAAGAAAACACACTTCAAGAAACCTTGAAACCCTAGTGAGAAAAGAGAGCTAAGAGAAAAGAAACTTCATCTTCTACAAAGCTCACAGAGATTCATACACTTATACATATCCTCTCTTTGAGAGTTATCTGAATCTTATTCATATTTGAATAGAAAGCTAGGAGTGGCTTAATGATCAAAGAATACTTGGGTGGGTAGTATAATCTCAAGGGGAGATTCATACTTATAACTAGTAGTGGTTTATAATACTTGTAGCCAGTCGTGACATAGAGAATACTTGTAGCCAGAAGTGGTAGTGCAGAATACTTGTTTGTAATCAGTTGATTATAGTGGAACCCTTTAACAATTGTTAAAGGAGAATTGAACATAGCTTAGGTTGAGTGAACTAGTATAAAAACAAGCATTCTATCTTTGTTATCTTGTGCTTACATTTATTCATCTTGCACTCTGTGCATCTTGAAAAGGTTTTAAAAGCATTGTCTTGAAAAGATATATTAGCTTGTTTTAAAACCTTCATATATCTATAAAGGAAACCTTATAATTTATATCTGTTGCGAAAAGTTTTATACTTTAATTTAACCCACTATTCAACTCCCCCCTTCTAGTGTGTTCTTGTGTATTTCAGTTTCCTTTCCTTGTCTCTTACACAACCAGTTCCTCTCCCCCAAACCCTCACAAATCATCACTTGCTCACCAAGTAATGTTAGAACCAAGACATTGGATGAGGTCTAACCCCTAATCCTTTAATGGGTTTTGTTGATAAAAAATGTGATAATATTTGATCAACTAATGATTTGAAATTGAGTAATTTCAGGGAATGAAAAATGATCACAGACAAATGGTATAATTTCTCCATCTCACTCTCTATCTTAACTATTTAATAACACGTTATAATTTATCAAGCATCCAAATGCTTTTAATCAGACTAAAATAAGCTCTAGAACAGACCATGCGAAGTCCATAAGGACAAACAGTACAGTCTCGGAACAGACCATGGTAAAGTCTTGGAAAGATTCATGCAAAGTCTAGGACCAGACCATACAATAGTCTTGGAATAGACTATGTGAAGTCTTGGGGATAGACAATACAAGTCTAGGACCAGACTATGCATAAGTACTGGACCAGACCATGTATGGAACACGGTCAGACAAAGCATAGTCAAGACAAACCATGATTAAGCCAGATCAGATGATGTCTGAAGCTAGGCCATACCATGTTTGTTATTCCATACTGTGCTTAGTCAGACTAGACTGTGTCTGTTAAGCCAGACGTTGTCTGTGCTAGAACAGAACATGATATGTTATATGTGCTAAGGAATATGTGCTTTATAATTAATTCTTTACACTAAAAGAGGCACTATCAATTACAAAAAGAAAGGGAGATACTCTCTGAACTTACTTTCTTTTATTCCTCGTATTGCTTGCATGTCTTGAATTCTGTGAAGTGTGTAGGTACAACCAAAAGGCTAATCAACATTGAGATGCACACCTAAAGCTAAAAGCAAGTTGTGACAAAGATAGGAACCTGCTCCTATCACATCAAGCTCAGCTAAAGCAACTTCAACACTCTTCTGTGAGACAACGGAAACCTATCTTCTCCAACGTTCAAATCCATGAAGCTCACTATATAAAGATGCTTCCATGCAACGAGAAGACTAATGAACAAAAACAAAGCCATTCAAAGCAATCTAAACAGCAAGCAAAGAACATTGAGAAAAAGCTAAGCCTAGTGTGAAACTTGAGCTGAGAGAAAAGAGAATACCCATCCTTTACAAGCTCATACAGATTCAACACTTGTTCACATTCTCTCTTTGAGAGTTATTTGAATTTTATACATATTTGTATAAAAAGCTAGGAGTGACTTAGTGATAAAAGAATACTTGGGAAGTATAATCTTAGGGGGAGATTCATACTTGTAACTAGTAGTGGTTTAGAATACTAGTGGCCAGTAGTGGCATAGAGAATACTTGTAGCCAAAAGTGGCAGTGAAGAATACTTGTTTTGTAATTAGTTGATTATAGTAGAACCCTTTAACAATTGTTAAAGGAGAACTGGACGTAGCTTAGATTGAGTGAACTAGTATAAAAACAAGGTTCTATTTGCTGTCTTGTGATTACATCTATTCATCTTTCATATTGTGCTCTTTTGAAAAGGTTTTCAAAGCTTTGCCTTGCAAGGATATATTTGCTGGTTTTAACATACATATATTTAAGAAGGCAACTTGTGAACTAATAGTGTTTGTGAAAAAGTTTTCTAACACACTATTCAATCCCCTCCCCCCCCCCCCTTTTCTAGTGTGTTCTTGTGTATTTCAAGTACAACAATCCCAAAACCCTTTATCCTTTCATAACACCATCATCACCTCAGCCTCTCTTCATCACTAAAAATCATCAACCAACTTCAAATATTCATCTTCTTCCTCCTCTAGTTTCAGCTGAAGCATCAAGGAGCCAAGGAGAGCACCCATGGCTTTGCATGCAAACTAGAACTCATCCCCTCATCTCCTCCTCTTCTTAGCACCACTATTCCAAGCGGCCAACCACCATGGTCTGACCACCATCTAGACCACCTAGAGCCACCAAATCAACTTCTCATCGTTATCAAAACTACCATCAAGCTCAAATCATCATCAAGCTTTTTCATCTCCTTGTTCTTCCTCTTGATAGAGAGCTCTCCAAGAGCTAGGAAGCCAAGTTTTCGCTTTTCTTCTCAAATCCTTGGTAAGGGGTGATTCTCTTTGTTGGACTAAAATCATGGTTTAGTTTAAGGGAGACTCAACCATGAGCATGCATGGTTATCCCTGAGTGTTGAAGATCATATATGCAAGTGTATGATTGGATTATAATTGTTGTTTTATGTTTGTTTATGTGCTAGAGTGACTAGCATGCATGCTAGTTTTAAGTTGATTTCAAAATTGGGAAGTGCTCTAAATACAAAGGAGACTTTGCACAATTTTTCTTAGAACTATTTGATGATAATTTTTTGTTGAAACCGAGCCCAAATGCTAAGAGGGCTTGTTGACAGATTCAACCTCTAGAAATCTTTCACATTGAAATAAGTTTTTCAAAAGATCTAACTGTTGATTTTTCATGAAATTCGTCTCAAATTAAAGTAGATTTCAAGTGTAACATTTTCTCCATTGGGCATTTTGTGAGATAAGTCATCTTGAGGTTCATCCATGAGCTACAAGGTAACTTCCATGTTTTGAGAATTAGGACTGGCAGAGTTGGGTTATACCTAAATATGTACTTATGTGTTAGTGATTTTAAAAATGTGATTGTGTTTCCTTAAACTAGAGAAAACAAGCTTTCCAACCATGTATCACAATAAATTTTCCAAGTTGAATTGATAATTTTAAAATACAATTTCTTTATGAAACAAAGAAATAGAGCACTGTTTTCAAAAAGCTTAAACATGACATTATTTAAGACATTTATAGGGAATAATAAGAAAGTTTTTTTTGAATGAACTATACCATGTTTTAAAGATAAATGTTATCTTGAATTGGTAAAAAGTTTCATGTAAATCGAATTTATGAAAATGGAGAAAAGTGTAATTGATACCCTGGTGTCCTCGGGGGTTTGGTGCTTGGTTGGGTTGTGTGCCCATACTAGACCAAGCGACCCTAACTAAATGCGAGACAATTTTCAGTTGGTGAGAGCCTGCCCAAAGTATCGTGATAAGAGGCATACTCCCTTCAATTATCTTGATCTTTTTGTAAGACCACAAAACTTTGGGAAGTTCTCGTGGTAGTTGGCCAGTGATAGTGATACTTAAGTATTAGTTATGAGAGCGATCTAGGATATGAGAGCGTTTGGTAGTTAACCATATTGTCATGGTTATTAGTTGTTTTGCATGAACCTGTCTTGTGTCGATGAAGCAAGGAGATCTCATCCTTACATTTTTCTTTCAAACAAGGATGATGGAGCCTTCAATTCACATCATGCTTGAGTGCCTTTTCGGGTGGTGGGTACCCGACATGGTTATGGGTGTTGATCACTTTATATGGTACCTATGTTTTACGGTGACATCCTTTACAATGGCCCATGACATCTCAGAGGTAGTGGAATACTTCTCATGGTGGACGCAACCCACTACTCCTTATCTCCTTATCATAGGCAGCTGGTTCCTAGTTACGCAATGTTAACAAATCTGGAGACAACTACCATAGACTCACTTTCATCGTCTTTAGTCTCCCCTAGAATACCTGAGTATGCTCTTGGAGCAATACTTGTAGAGGAGAAAGTCCCCGGTGAGGGAGACCTTCTAGTTCCACAATCCGGAGAGCACGGGCACTTAGATACATCCTTGATCTTGGGTGGATGGACTCCCCAGGAGGGAGTGTGTTGGCTCATAGAAAGTAGTATAAAGGAAGATCCTAACAAGGATTCAAATGAGGAGATGGATAATGCCTCTTCATAGGGATCTCTTAGTTAGGAATTCCTAATATTGGGCTCTGTTGCACCTTGCTGACTTTTATGTTTTCTTTAGTATTTTGGATAGTGGGGGCAACTACTTTGAGTCTAGGCATTTAATTTTGTATGTAACTAGTGTAAGACCCGTGCGATGCATGACACCTCATATTATGTATTTTTAAATTATATAATTTATATAAAATGTATATTAGTATTTACTTATATTGTAAATATAAAATTAATGTAACATTTAGTACTTAATATTAAAATAATACAAATTTATAGCACTCTCTTATTAATAACATTAGAATAGTGAAAGTTTGCACAAATATCCTATAATGCTATGTCCAAATATAATAAATTAACAACTTAGTAATTGATTGTGTGATTGTGTGGCAAATCTTTTTATTAAATAAAACTAACACAAACACAAGTTGTGTGGGTTGTTTTAAAGAATGTACAAAAATTTATTTTAGATCCCCATACTAAAATAAAAACAAACTAAACCCTTTAGCATGGAAATTTCACTGCTAGCAAAAATCCACATAACTCATAGTTCACATAAGTTAAACATATGTTTGAAAAAATGCATATAATCTAATATAAGTCCTCATAGCAAAAATGCATCTAATCTAATATAAATTAAACATATGTTTGGAAAAAACATGTTGCTAATTGGTTTCCTATTTACATGGGAAGTGATCCCAAAAACTAACTTTATCAAAACTATCATTTATTCTCTTTATCCACCATATGTGTGAGAATTCAACTCTGGAGATTCCAAATCACCATACACTACCTTATTTGCAATAGAACCATACCTCTATAGTCTCAGAATTTAACAAAGAATTCTTCTTAAGATTTAGATGAAGAATAACTCTGTTTGATTCCATCCAAGTTCATCTTGTTCCACTACCAAAACAGTCTTATCCAATTTTTAACATATAAAGCATTATTTTATAAAATAAATGAATCCAAAAAGAGAAAACATTCTTTTATAAAATAACAATATTAGTTGGCTTTATGAAATAATGACTTGTTGATAATCGCCTTATATACGTAAATATTGTATCATATTTTGTAACGATTATTCAATGTTCTTAGGATTTTTAGCTTAGTTTGGATTCATTTAATCTAGATTTTTATAGTTTTGCTAATTCTAACCATAGGAAGCTAGTTGTAGAAAATATACTCAATTTCATGTTTTGCATGCCTATGTTCATCATTAAGGGAAGATAAAAGAATTGTGACCTGGAGAGCATTGAGCGCGAAAAGTGGAATTTTATGAAGCGCTAAGCTTAAGTTTGCGTTAAGCGAATTATTTTCTCTGACTTGAAGAATTTGCTAAGCACTCAGGTGCGCTGAGCGAGAGCCCTGTATCTAAAGTGAAGATTTGTAGAATTGTGATATTATAAAAGCCTTACTTTGTAATTTAAATGGATTCAATTTTTGGGTGATTAGGGCACTGTTCTATCCATATTTTCTTCATCCATTTCTCTTCTTCCTCCATTGTAACTCATTTTGTTTGCTTCTCATGTTTATGAGAGGCTAATACTTTTGTGTTGAGGGCTTGGGAACTAGGTGCTAACATGTAGCCAATATGAACAAATCCCTGTGGATTCGATATTGAAATCTTCCCTTTTATATTACTTATGCGATAATGGGTACGCTTGTCAAAATATCCATTCAATGAATATTCAGTTTAAAGTCCACTTCTCTATCTTTACGTTTTGTTATATGATTTGATTAGTTGTATATGCATGTTTTAAAGTTTGAATGTCGTTGACAAATACTTTTGAACTTGGAACTAAGTTTGGACTCTAATGGAGTGTATTTCTAGACATAGGATAGACTCCATTAGCTTTGTAAAGACCTCTGGGCTTCACCAAACCACTCAATTGAACTTGCTGGGACATCGGAAGTGAGGTTGAGCAGTTTATGCTTGATTTGATGAGATATCACGTTTTGAGCACTCTTAGGTCGTGGTAATCTGAAATATTGCTTTGAATGGAGAATATGTTTGTATGTTTACATGGGAAGCAACCTAGTTGAACCTAACCCTCAACATATCCATCATCATCGTTTCACATTCACGCACTCCAGATGTTCGATCATTGTTTTGAATCAAGTTTCTTGTTTTATTATTTACCTTGTTATCTTTGTAGTGTTTAGCTTACTTTCTATTGTTACTTATGTTCTGCAACACAAACCAACTTTTAAAACCAAACTAGTGTTTAAGAATTGATAACTTCACTAGTAGCCAATATGAACAAATCCCTGTGGATTCGATATTGGAATCTTCCCTTTTATATTACTTATGCGATAATGGGTACGCTTGTCAAAATATCCAACAAGTTATTTGGCGTCGTTGTCAGGGATTTGTTTATAGTATTCAGAAAGTAGTATTTTCGTCAAATCTTATTCATTAGTTCAATTTTGCTTTATTATATAATCTGTTTTACATTTTTCTACTGTGCATAGTTTTTATGCATAATTTAGCTTAGTTCTTTGTTATCCTAATCTACATAATTTCAGATTTTGCACTACATTATTTTTCTATTCTGCATAACTACTTAGTTATCTTTTTCTGCATAATTTGCTTTGCATTTTGTTTCTTTATTTTCTGCATAACTACATTTCTTGAGTGCTTGCTAACCTACTTTCTAGTACTTGAAGTGTATGCGAGGTAGAATCCCACAAGTTGATCTAATCCCATTAGAGTTGGAGATAGAAAGCACTTGTCGGAAGAACAATGCCACACGAAGAAACCGAGAAAGGCAAGCGGCTCAAGAAGCCTCTTCTTCTTCACAACCACCTATTGAGGTCCCTTCCAATGCTGAAGAACCAATCATGGAAGACAATCAACCAAAACGCACTCTGGAGGATTATGTGGCTCATGCCATTCCGGCTCACTTCACAAGTATAATGAGGCCGGAGGTACAAGCAACAAGTGTCTCATATCCATCCTCACTCATCCAACTCATACATGCTCATTTGGCCACTTATATGGAGATTTGCAACATGGTGAAATTGGTCGGGGTTCTCGACCATACAATTCGCTTCAACTTGTTCTCATTCTCTCTAGTCAGTAATGCCAAGCAGTGGCTCAATTCTTTCAAAGGTCACACTTTCCAGACTTGGGATGATATTGTAGCCAAATTCCTCAATAAGTACTTTCTAGAGTCCAAGACCATTCAAAGGAAGATAGAGATTTCCTCTTTCACTCAGAGGGCCGAGGAATCTCTAAGTAAAGAGTGGGATCGCTATAGAGGACTATTGAGGAAAATGCCAACCCATGGCTTTGAGGAGCCAATTCAGATTAATATGTTCATTGATGGGTTAAGGGCACATACCAAGCAATTGTTGGATGCTTTAGCTGGAGGAAAGGTCAAAATGAAGACTATGGAGGAAGCCATAGAGTTGATTGAAAATATGGCTGCAAGTGATCATGCTATCACTCATGATAGGACCCATATTCCTCCACAGAAGGGTGTTTTGGAGCTGCATTCTCAAGATGCCATTCTAGCTCAGAACAAGATCTTAACTCAGTAAATCGAGGCCCTGACCAAGCAATTGAACAACCTTCCATAGCAACTTAAGAGTCTTCACACCCAAATCCCTCCTCCAAGGAATTTGTGTTGTCAAGTATGTGGAGGAGATCATGAAAATGGTGTGTGTATGACCTCAGAAGGACCACATGAAGAAATGAACTACATGGCCAACAACAACAATAATCATGGAGGTAATTACATCATAGTGTTCTTATGATGTTGTTGTGTTCATGGACTTGGAAAATTTCCAGATCCAAGCACTGCGAAGCGAGTCCTCTCGCTAAGCGTGTGTTCACGTTCTCAGGCTCGCTAAGCGTGGGTGCATGCTGCGCGAATTTTTTCCACTAACTCCATTAATTGAGGGAATTCACTAAGCGCAGAGTGGCACTCAACATGCTTGCTCTATTTTTTTTTCTTTTTTCTTTTTTCTCTACTTTGTTTTCTATGTTTCTTTGGGTGTTCGCTCAGTGCGATCTAGCGCTTAGCAAACACCTCTATTTCTTACTTATTTTCTTTGTTGTTCTCATTTGTTCTTTTCAAGTACAAATGACACCCAAATCTCGCCTTACTTGCAGCGCATCTTCCTCTAGTATCGCACAACAAGATACCAACATCCATGTCACCTACCCATATGACACCGAACGCTTCTCCTCTTATGAGGCCCAAGAACGATTCAAGAATGAACTCATGGGTCGGGGACTCTTTCCAGAGCGTTCTGTCCAAGTTGCCCCAAGTGACTATGATGTCTTCCATGATGAGCTAGACTGCCGTGGCTGGCTGAAAAAGCTGTGTGCTCTCCTTGACAACTCCATTGACGAATCGATTGTCAAGGAGTTCTATGCAAATATATATGACCAGGAGGGTCACTATTCGATGGGCGATCGATATTGCAAGATCCGAGGGAAGACTATCCGATGGGATGGTACCACTATCTTCAAACCCCCCCGATCCTTATGGGCGACACTGGGCTAACCTAATTTGACATCTTCCTCAACCACCACAAGGATTATAAAGCTATCACACAATTGCTACGCATACCGGGCAAGGGATTTGTTAAAAACCGGGATGGAGTCAATACAAAGATTGTGCAGCCAGATATGACTACCCTAACTCAGGCGTGGTGTGCACTCTCCTACTTCACCCTGGAACCCACCTCACACACTTCAGATGTTACAGTGGAGTAGGCTGAATGGATATACGCCCTGATTATGAAAATGAATATGAATGTGGGTAGTTTAATAACCAACCAGATTTCCTCCATTACCCACTCCAACTTCAGCCGATTGGGCTTTCCGGCCCTCATCTTTGCATTGTGCAAGGCCAAAGGTGCCAGCTCCAATACACAGGTCTTCCAAAAGTTCAGCACCCCCATCACCTTCAAATACATATGTACTTTTTGCAACAATGAAGCCGATCCCAATAGACTCGAACTTCCTCCCAAGACCAGAAAGCGACCCCACACCAAGATTGTTTTTGGGAGTTCTTCCTCTGCTGATTCAGCTGTCATTGAAGACATGCTTTGAACCACTCTCGATGGTCTCCAACTTACACTCACTCAATAGATGGAAGAGCAAACCAATGCTCTGTATCATGGTCAGTGCACTATCATTGATAATATGCACCACCTCTCCCTTCAACAGCCAGGTATGTCTTTGGATGACTTCCAGGCCCATACGCAATGGCCTGTGGACAAGCCCTCTTTTTCACAAGGGGGTGGTGGTGGTCACCAAGGAGTATAGGAAAAGGGAAATCAGGAAGGTAATGAAGAGGAAGGTGATGAAGAGGAGAACCAAGTGGTGGATTCTTTAGGAGAGGATGACTTGGAGGACTTGGATGAAGACTAGCCAGGATGGGCATCATGGCCGTCTACATGAGGCTAAGTGTTTTAAAATTTCTGTCATTTGAACAATCTTTATTGCTTTTGTTTTTATTTTACTTTACATATTTAGCAGTAGTATAATTTAGCATATCTGTAGTAGTTAATCTTTTTTGTGCAATGTTGGATGTCTTTGAACATTTGGTTCAGTTTCATTGTTTGAACCATTGTTTTGTTTTGAACCTTTGGCACAAATCTTTTGTTTTCAAACTGAGTGAGAGCATGTTTTTAGGTTGCTTAGTCTTGATGTCGATGCATGCATGTGAGTTTGGTGAATTAATAATTGTGAGCATTTGAGTTTTGAAGGACTTGTGAACATTGTGAAAATTAACCAATAAGTGTGAGAATCATACTGTGAGAGAACCATTGAGTTGTTGCACTAATTTTTGAATGATTCTCTGAATTGCTGTGTGCATGATTAATGTAACCCACTAAATTTCTAAACTCCTAAACTTTGTATTTTATTCTTAAAAATGTGGATTTAATTATAAAACTTGATCCATTAATGTATTATCAAAATATGAATGTATTTTTTTTTCCTTTGTCTCGAAACTTATTACAAGAATTTCAACGAAATTCACTTTCAATACACCTATCATTCTCTTAAAGTAAGTATTCATTAACAAGTATCATTTACAAGAAACCTCTTACTTTTTATGAAATGTTTGATTCCAAATGATACTAAAACACTAGTAAACATGAAATAATACCAAAATCGTGCCTTAAACAATTCCATAAGAAGAAACATGGTTATACCTTACATCTTTGGAAAGAGACATAAGTCATTCAAGTCGCATACAACAACATAGGGACCATAAAATTAAGATCTAGTCTACCATCTATTACACAAGAAACCAGTCTAAGACCTAAGGTAGTAACTAAAGAAAATTAACTCCCAGCCCTCACTAAGAACATGAAAAGTAACCTCGAAAGCCTTCTATTCTCGAACAAGTCTTTCCACATCATCAATGTTGGTCATAGCCATTTCATTCCATCTTAGTCGATTACATGCAACATTCATCCCCATCTAAAAACAAAGTGTATGGAGTGAGTTTTCCGCTCCTCCTAAAAACCAATAATCAAACGGCCTTTCGGCCACATACACAAACAACATCCACACCACAGTAGCACACTCATGATCTCATTGGAAACCTATGCGTTTCTACACTTATACAACTTTTCCAAAAACTTGGGCCTGCTGCCACTAGAACTTCATGAACACAATGGTCCTACACTTTAGGTGGATGACTATTGGGAGTACACCCTCTCGTCATTGATTGACAAGGCTCTCACCAATTGAAAATGCATCACGCTTAGTCAAGGTCGTTGAGCCGGTTATGTGACCCAAAGCCACGACCTAGCGTCATACCCCCTAGGACACCATGCCTGCGACCATTTCTCAGATACCACTTTGTGGTCATCCACACTCTGAGGATTGATTCCTCAACAACGTTTCCCTCAGCAGGGATTACGTTTCCAATGGGTTATGTGCTTTTTAAAGATTGACGTGTCTTCATTTTTAGATTGTTGGTATCTTCATACGTTAAGTCTTCTCCGTTCCCTTAGTCTAGTATTTTTTATTTTATGCCATAACATGTATGGATGATGGCATTGTATTGTTTGTTATAGACTAAGCCATACTATTCTTACTTGATGCTTGATTTCCCTATTTTCTAATATCTCTAGCATCATTAGATGATTTGCTTATTTAGGAACCTATTTTGAGAATTGCAATCAATTACACATTGTGGGAATCGATTACCAAATGGCCAAATCAGTTTTGAACCATCTCTGGTATTGGGTTAATCGATTACCAACCATTGCAATCGATTACACTGCTGATTTCAGATTTCAGATATTGTTCTATTTCAATTGCAATCGATTACCATCAAGCTGCAATCGATTACAAGACAATCTCTGAGGTTTAGAAATTGCTCTGTTTCATTTACAATCGATTACTATCTAGTGGCAATCGATTACTAGATGATCTTTGAAATTCAGAATTGGCTCTATCTTGTTTGCAATCGATTACAAGTTTACTATAATCAATTACAATAGAGACAACAAATTTAAATCATATTCTGATACACGGGATAATCGATTACACCTTATTACAATCGATTATATCCAGTATAACGGTCATTTTGAAAGATCTCCAAGATTCATTCTTTGTCTAACTAACTCCAAATCTTTTTAACCATTCTATATATTTGAACCCATAGCATTCTGTGTAAAGAAACCAACTTTCACAATATCTTTTCATTCTTTCAATTGTCAAAATCCAAATCTTTGATTTGATTTTCAGATTTGATATTGTTCTGAACATTCTCTGTCTTTCTTCTGCACATCACTTAATCTCTTGAGTTTCAGAAAAACTCAATATTGCTTTTACTACTATACCCATTTGAGATTAAACCTCTAAGCCCATACAACTATATTCCTCTCTTGTTCTTTCATGAACTGAGGTGATTCAAGCGATTGTTCTTGATTGCTATACACACTCACATTGGAGTTTCTCAACTGATCTTATATCAAGATATATCAGCACACAAAGGTGTTTTCGTTCTTGAAACTTTTCATTGATCTTGTTTGATTTGCATTGTAGGAATTTCGTTCTTAGATGCTGTTTTGAAATTACATGGTGTTTCTAATTTTGTTTCTAGAATTGTATTGTTCTAGAGTTTAGAAATTGGATGGTGAATAGTGTTTTCACATTCAGTTTTCTAGGTTCCTGTTTTAGGTTGTGAAATCAGGATTTGCTATGAATTGTGTGTGCATGGTGTATGTAATCAAATTCATAGTGGAACCCCTTGGTGAAAGGGAGAATTGGATGTAGATCGGTAGTTGATCGAACTAGTATAAATCAACAGGCTCAATCTCTTTATCCTTAATCTTTGTCAATTTAGTGTTTGATCTTTATCAAGTTTAACTGTTCTAATCAATTCTATCATAAGCTGAGACTGTTTTTCTGGTTTATTCATTCAATATAACATGCTCTAAAAACGTTTTATCAAAACCTCAAGAGCGGTGGTGAAAAACTTTTATTGGGAAAAAGAATCTGTTATTTTATGTTCAATCAATTCACCCCCCCCCCCCCCCCCCCCCCCTTCTTGGTAGTCACTTGGCTGATCCTAACACTTTCCACTACTACAAACACTGAGCGATGGTCCACCAAGTGCCTCGTGAACTTCTCATCCACAACACTAACATGTCTACCTCACTACACTAAGTGAGTAACTATCGTCACCTCATTCGTCACCACACATGCAGTTGGAAATATTAATGCACATCCCATTCTAGTTGGTTCATCTAACCAACTCTCACCAAGAACACCTTTCTCATAAAACGTGCCATCAACATCGTAATCACGTTCAAACACGTCAATTTTACTCATACCAACGTCGAAGGAAATCCTTTCCTTTCACATCTCACTAAACACACCAAATAAAGCAATGCGTGCATTAAGCACCGCACGCTTGTCATGAACACCATTTCATGACCCCATCAAGCTTTATTAAATCTTATGTAATTCTCACATGCACTCAAGTATTATGCTTCAATTCAATATGCTACTCTAATCCATTACAAGGGTCCTACTTAAGTCTAAGTCCAATGATTTATGTACTCATGTCTCATTAAATTAACTTGTTATTAAATTCTCACTCGTAGAATTAATTTATTCATTAATTTCTTAATGAATTCAATTATTAACTAAGACTATGTCTTAATCTCACAATTGCACTCCATCAGAGTCCATTTGCTCCCCACAAGGACTCACCATCTTTGTTTCCCCAAAACAAATAATCAAGTTACACAATCCAATCAACCAATCACATAGATACAACCAACTCTAGTAGTTGATGCCTAGGGGTCACACTCCCCAAGTCTCAAGTGCCAGTTATAAAAATGCATGATTCACAAAGGATATTTAATCACATATTAACATCACATAATACACAGTAACCATAGGGATTCTCCTTCTAAGGTAGAACATCCCCTCATACTTGCATTTCCAACAATTCATGTCATATTTATCAAGTAATACAAGATAAAAACACTTTTACAAAAATTATTTGACATACTTACATAACTCATAATATCATGAAAATTGGTACCAATACTCTCCATCACTCTCATTTTGACCCATAATTTTTGTAGTTGAAAATTATAAGTATAAATATTTTATTTAATTTAAAAAGTGTTTCTGGCCCAACTCAAGAATCCATGGTTTACTATTTATTTACCTTAGTAAACATAGTATGTTTTACATATCCTTTCACAGGGAGATTCTCATAGGTCTCAATTAACACATGTATTTTTTAGAATTTTAAAACAACTATAAGACTCCTTTTTCAATTAAATAGTTTCTAAGATTCAGTAGCATGATTCAGACAAAAAAACCATTTATAATTACAAAAGTCTTCAAAAAAATTCAAAGAAAAATATCACATATCATAATTCACAAAAAGTACCTATTTTAAATTTATCATAATTTAATATGCACAAAAGATAATTTTAATAGTTCAAAAATCCTATTGAGTGAATAAACTCAGTTTTACTAATTATATTTTGGAAAAATACCTAGAGGCTTTCTAAAATCCCAAAGAAAATCATGGATTTTACCAATGATTTATGAAACCACATAGTGTTTCCAGGTTCCTTAAAAGGTGCCTCTAAATAATTTCCAAGATCAAAACAGCCCTAAACTCAGCAATTTCCTAAATCAAAGTTTGGCTTTTTGAAAATAGTTCCTTAACTCCAAAAATTCTGAAACTTTTACCATAGCATTCAGAGTTATCCTAGAGTACCCAGATGGTCTCTCAACCTTATAACAAAGCATGAAATAATTTTTAAAATTAAAAACACAGTACAAGATGGAGTGTCTAGATTGACTACTACTTCAATGTTTGTACTTGGTAAACTAATAAAACTTTTGAAAATAAAAGATTATTTTTTATTAAAAAAAAAAGAAACTAACCCATACTTCAATGTCTGTACATGGTAAACTAATAAAACTTTTGAAAATAAAAGATTATTTTTATATTACAAAAAAGAAACTAAACCAAACTTAGTAGCAAGAATGTTTTTGTCTAAAGGCAAAGTTAACACCAAACCTACATGTTCTTTCATTGTTGTTTTACTAAGCTATGAATCATTTAAATGTAATCATGCAAAAATATTTAGTTTAAATAACTAAACAACCCAAAAAATGTATGACTATTTATGATAAAGTCAACTAATAACCATGACAGTGTTGGTATATATGATATAAGTGATATTATAGCATTTGCATAATCAAACAAATGTTATATGTTTAGTTAGTTGAAATAGTATTTTTTGAAAACACACAAGAACACACTAAAAGGGAGGGGGTTTGAATAGTAGGTTTAAAACTTTTTCGTAAATACTATTAGTTCACAAGTTGCCTTCTTGGATATATGTTAGTTTAAATCAGCAAATATATCCTTGCAAGGAAAAGCTTAGAAAGTCTTTCCAAAAGAGCACAGTGAGCAAGATAAATATATCTAATCACAAGACAGCAGATGAGAGCTTGTTTTTATACCGGTTCACTCAACCTGAGCTACGTTTAGTTCTCCTTTAACAACTGTTAAAGGGTTCCACTATAATCGACTGATTACAAAACAAGTATTCTTCACTGCCACTTCTGGCTACAAGTATTTTCTATGCCACTACTGGCTACAAGTATTCTAAACCACTTCTGGTTTCAAGTATGAATCTTCCCCTGAGATTATACTTCCCAAGTATTCTTTTATCACTTAGCTTTTAGCATAAGGCGTGCATCTTGATGTTGATTTGTCCTTTAGCTGTACCTACACACTTCACATAATTCGAGACATACAAGTAATACGAGGAATTAAAGAAAGTAATGTTAAAGAGTATCTCCCTTTCTTTCTATTACAGCAGTGTCTTTATTAGTGTAAGGAATTAATTATAAAGCACATATTCCTCAACACATATGACAGATTATGTTCTGTTCCTACACAGACAACGTCTAGCTTAACAGACATAATCTAATCTTGATTAAGTATGGTCTGTTCATGCACAGACAGCGTCTGGCTTAACAGACACATTATAGAATGAAAGACATGGTTTGATCTAGCTTCAAACATTGTCTGGCTTAGCCTCAAACATCGTCTTGCTTAGCATCAGACATCGTCTGGCCTGACAATGCGTTGTCTAACCATGCTCCATACATGGTCTGGTCCAGTACATATGCATAGTTTGGTCCTAGACTGTTGTATGGTCTGATCTTAGACTTTGCATGAGTCCTTCCAAGACATTCATGGTCTTTTTGAGAGCTTTATTTTAGTCTTATTACAAGCATTTTAGTGCGTGATTTAATCATTTATCAGTTATCAGACAGTTAAGATTAAAGTTAGAGTTAGAGTGATTATACCATTGTCTATTCTCACTTTATTTCTTGAAATCACTTAATCTGAAATCATTAGTTGATCAAATATTATCACATTTGTTATCATCAAAACCTATCAAAGTATTAGGGGTCAGACATCATCAAATGTCTTGGTTCTAACAATCTCCCCCTTTTTGATGATGATAACTCATGTTATAATTTTGATTTAACAAACAATAAATTATAAACATTTATGTATATCAGAGTGTGAATTATTTCATGACAATTAAGTATGCTCAGTTATTAACATGATGAACTCCCCCTGAGTCTATCATGCAGATGCATATGACAGATTAAGGCATGAAATATTTAAGGCGGATAATAATAGACAATAAAGAAAATTAGTGAACCAATCACTATTTGTATTAATGAAACAAAAGCATTGTCTAGTAATATTTTATACATCCAAAATTCTCTCCCCCGTTGTCATAAACAAAAAGGTGGAGGATGGAGTAGAAAATTGTCATCACAGTCAAGGTTTGGAAGGTGGGGTTGACTGTTTGGCTGAGGATTCTCTAGCTTCTGATGGAGCTTCTGTTGCAGGAGGATCTTCTAACGGCGGTGGAGGAGCTTGAGTAGTCGCAAGTCTGAGAGTAAGAATGGCAACAATGGAGGCATTGAAGGAAAGTGTGACCTCCTTGATGATGCTAGCTCTTTGCTCGTCTAATTTGGCATTCAGTTGAGCTTCTACTTGAGCAGCAACCTCAGCAGATATTCTTGATCCCAACTTGGCTTCCAATGTAGATTCTAGGGCAGCTAAGTCAGGCAGAGGGTCTGACTGTGTTGTAGCACTTAGTGATAGGGCTGCAATTGGAGTGCTTGACGTGGACTGAGTGGACACTAGATTAGTGCACTCTTGGGCTGGTGTGGATTCTGCAAACTTTTCAACTAAGTCTGCAACTTGTTCAGCAGCAAGTGCAGCAACTTAAGCTGCCTCAGCCTCTCTTGCTTTAAGGCCAACTCCCTGAGCCTTTTCTCTTCTTCCTTGGCCTTCTGCTCTTGAGCCAGATTATTAAGTCTTCTTTGTTCTTCTTGAGTAGCTAACATAGCTCTCAGTCTGGAAACCTCTTCCAAGATTCTTGCTTCTTCAATTACTTTAGCTGCTGCCTTAGCTGTAGCTATCAGTGCTTGAGTAGCTTTGTATTCAGCATAGTACTCAACAAGCATCTTCTTAGCTTCCTTTTCATCTCCAAGAGTGTGAGGGGTCAACAAAGTGGGCATTACCATTGTGTTTGACACGTGAATGAAACTACTGGAGGAGGAGGAGCCTTTACCTACAGTGTCAATCTGTTGTTTCTCTTCATTTGAAAGATCGGATGACCCTGTGGTGTGGAGCATATTGCTCATCACATTTTGCTAGTAGATGCCAGCATCTGCTTCTGTGTTCTTTAGTGCAGAACATGCTCCTGTTGAGGCAGTGACTCAATGTTTGGTATGTGCTGTGGAAGATTGTCTGCTCTTGCAATCTTCTTCTCCTTCAACTTGTTGGGGTTGACCGTTGGAAGCTTGGTGACTATACGGTCTAGAGCGACACATATATCAATGTCTTCAAAAATGTGCAGGCTTGGAGAATACAATTGTCTGAGGGTTGTACCTTGAAATTTCAGATTGCATAGAGCCTTGAAGTCAGCACATGTGGCTTGGAAGTTTGGATGAACGGGAGAGACTCCTTGTGTGATTAGCCGAGGAGATCGAATAAAGACCCTTGGTCTCGACAGATAGCACAATGCATCACGATGCATTGTTTTGACAGTGGCTTCTAGTTGCTTCTTCTCATCTTCTATCAGCTCAACTAGTAGGGTTGGTTCCACTGTGAAGTAGTCCAATCCCTCTCTCATGTAGTTGTACCAATGTGCAATCTCATGCACTAACTAATGCATCAGAGGGATGGCAGAGGCATATTCTTCCTGCTGTAGTCTTCTTGCTAGATTGGCATCATCTTCAGCAATATCTAGAAGAATGGTGTTGTGAAGTGGCCTCTAGAAGGGAATTATGCCTTGATCAATCTACAAGAGGGGAAAGCTTCTTCAGCGGTGCTTCCTTGACAACAGCCACCATGGAATGCTCTGCAACTGGCTCTAGTTGTGTCTCCTCTCTATATGCTGCAGACTCAACATTTTCTCCCATAAAGCACGGGGAGAAGCGTTGCATCATCTTCTAATGCCAAGAGCCGGAGGGAGGTGGAGGAGGAGTGTCTTCTTTGAATTTGGACAGAGGGGTTGTGTCCTCTAGAATGAATGGTCTGATATCCCATGAGGGAATAGTAGACGCTTCAGGAGATAGTATCGCTATCTCATCATCAAACCCAGATGAGATGTTGACAGACTCAGTGTGATGGTAGGAGACCACTACGTCTAACATCTCAGGTATGGTTACAGGAGAGGGAGATTGGCAGGGAGGAATGGTAGTGTCTGGTGGAGTTTGTGGAGATGTTGTAGGTACAACAGTTTGAGTTGTGTGATCAGACTATGTCTTAGATGGGTTCAGTCTGTTGGGTGATAGTGGGTTCAGTTTGTTGGGTGATCGTCTGTCCAATGGGGGCAGACATGGGTTGATCTTCTGTCTGAACAGTGGGTTTAGATAGTGGCTCTTGCATAGTCTGTGCCTGGGCATCAAACTGTGCAATTACTATTTGACTTACTATGGTTTATGTAGGTGACACAAACGATAGGGGTTCAATGGACAATGTGTCTATTGTGGCTTTTGTTTGGACTAAGACTGGTATCGTCTAAGGAATATTCTTCCTTGGACGTTTATGTGTAGAATGAGGGTGAGTGGGTAGAGTGAATGTAGGGAGTGTGATACTTGGACTGGTGGTTGAGGTGATTGTTTGTCCAGGTGTGTCTTCTTCCAACACCACTTTTCTCTTTACAGTCAGCTTCTTGGATGTGGTACTAGGTGGTCTGATGGCTAGACCTTTTGACTCAGTGGTTTGTTGTGCACTGAGTGGTATTTTAGGTCTCTTGAAGACTAGCCCCTCGTTTGAGCCCTCTTCTTCAGCCTCGGCAACATTGACAGCTGCCTCCTCATTTTGCTTGCCAAGGGTTGGATGGAAGCAGCCACATCATAAATCACTAGGCTCTTTCCTTTTCCACTCTTCTTCTTTTAGGTCTTCTTCTTCTGACCTTCACTTTCATTGTCAGACAATACAGGGAACCTTCCAGGTGATCCCTTGGTGATTTCAAATCCCATGTTCAACTTAAGCAAACTGGAGAATGTCAACATCCTCTATTGAACGAATGGGCCTTCCACATTCACATACTCCAACTCGTCCAAATTTCTTGATTGGATTTCTGTGTACAGTCTGCTGTAGCAAAGAGCATCCTAAAGGATCTTGTTTATCAAGGTTGTGTAGTATGTGGCCATAGAAGTTGATAGGTATTGGATGTGGCTGATCAGGTTGTAGAATAGCGTGTGTGGAAGGTTGAACGGGATTCCTCTGATGACGTGGTAGAGGATGAACCTGTGGAGAGCAGACACATAATTCCTAGACCCAATCTTGTGCAAGATGGTCTTGTTGATAATGTTCAACATCAACTTGGTCAAAGGTGGGAAGTTGGCTGGGTGCAACTTTTTGACGTCCTTGGCCACCTCATAGCTAGGTCAAAGAATGAACCTTTCTACTGTACCTTTCTCAAGGTCTTTATCCCATCCCTCTATGAAGTAGTTGGAGTGCAGTTCACACCTTATGGCTTGAGCAATGGAGAAGGGAGATATAGTGACTTCAAACCCAAACACCTTGCTGACAATCTCATTTCCCTTGATTGTAGCATTTGTCCAGAACTCTCTTATGAGTCCAGGAGCGATCTTCTATCGATCATTGAAGAATCCCTTGATCCCAGCAAACTCAAAGTACCTTGAGACGTTAAGACCACGTTCCTCAACGTAGGGGATGTCAACATAGTACTCCACGTGAATGTTCCCAGTGTAGAAACCTCGTGGCTTGATCAAAATGTTCTCTACATTATTGAGTCTTCGTTCTCTCGTGACCTCAGGGTCAATGTTGGATGCTAAGCTATTGGTGTTTGTGGTAGACTCTGGCATTACGTCTTTAAGACATTCATTAGAAGCTTGAGAGGATGCAGATGAGGTAGGTTGTTGGGAGGAGGAAGAGCCCTTGATAAGATTACCTTTGGCCATGGCGAGGGTTTGTGTTTAGGGTTTCTTGAGGTTCTTGGTTGTAGAGAGAATGGGTGAGAGAGATGAGTGTTTTTGAAAGCTTAGGGTATACGTTTTGTAACAGTAGGCTAGAATAGGTAATGAGTGTGCATTATATATGATGGTATGGTTAGGGAATGATTGAAATGACACATTTATGACTGACTTGAATGTGCATTTTGGGCTTTAATGACTCAGAACCCAACAAATGCTTAAGTTACAAAAACGTTTTCAAAAATCCACATGGTCCCCTTCTGAACATGGTCTCTTATGAAATGATGTTTTATTTCTATATGCTTGGCTCTAAAGTGCATGGTTGGATTTTTCAAAAGTGATATAGCAGCAGTATTATTACAGAAGATAGGAATGTTACTCTCAAATATGTTGTAGTCTTCAAGTTCATTCTTGATTCACAATATCTTAGAGCAGTAACTTGTAGCTAAAATGTATTCTACTTTTGTTGTTGAAAGTGTTATTGTTCCTTGTTCCTTGCTTCTTGCTGAGCCATGACACCATGTTACCTCCTATGAAGTGGCAACCTCCACTAGTGCTTTTTCTTTCAATTTTATCTCTAGCATAGTTAGCATCACAATAGCCTATCAACTTATACTCTTTCTGCCTTTTAAACCACAAACCAAGGTTAGAAGTACCAATTAAATATCTGAATATTCTTTTAACAGCAAACAAATGCACTTCCCTTGGGTCAGACTGAAAGCTGGAGCAACGACAGACACTAAACATTATGTCTGGTCTAGATCCAGTCAAGTAGAGTAGTGACCCAATTATTCCTTTGAACTGAGTGACATCTACTTTCCTTGAATCTTCATCAGGTCCAAGTGATGTTGTTGGATGCATTGGAGTCTTCATGATTTTGGCATCATCCATTTTGAACTTTTTCAAGAGTTCTTTCACATACTTGGTCTGGTGTATGAAGATTCCTTTGTTGGTCTGCTTGATCTGCAATCCTAGGAAGAGTTTTAGTTCTCCCATCATGCTCATTTCAAACTCAGTCTACATCAATTTTGAAAACTCTTCATAGAGTTTTTCATTAGTGGCACCAAAGATAATGTCATTTACATAGATTTGAACAATAATAAAATCAAAAGATTAGTTTTTGCGAAACAATGTAGTACTATCTTTCCTCTTGTAAAATTGTGTTCTATTAAAAATGAACTGAGTTTTTCATACCATGCTCTGCGAACTTGTTTAAGACCATATAGTGCTTTATTTTATTTAAATACATGGTCTGGAAAGATAGTACTCTCAAACCCAGTGGGTTATTCTACATAAACTTCTTCTTTGATTACACCATTGAGGAATGCACATTTTATATCCATTTGATAAAGTCTCATATTTCTATGAGCAGCAAATGAAAGTAAAATCCTAATTGCCTCAAGTCTAGCTACTTGAGTGTATGTCTCTGTATAATCAATACCTTCTTGTTGTGGGTAACCTTTGGCCACTAATCTAGCCTTATTCCTCACAACCTTACCATTCTCATCTAGTTTGTTTCTAAAGACCCATTTAGCACCAATAGCTTCCTTGTTGTCTGGTAGCTTCACAAGTTTCCAAACATCATTCTTTTGAAATTGGTCCAGCTCTTCTTGCATTGCTTGGACCCAGCTTTCATCTTGCATGGCATCATCAATGTGCTTGGGTTCTATCTCAGACAATAGAGTTATTTGTTGGAAGGATGATCTTGTTTTTACTGGAGCTCGAACTTCTCCAATGATCTGAGAAGGAGGATGGTTCTTGATCATCATTCTGTTACTACTTTGTGGTTCTCTGACTTCTTCTTCATCATCTGAGATGGTCTGATAGCGAGCAGATGATCTAGAAGCAGACGATGATGTGCTAGACGCAAAAGGTGGTGCATCAGACAATGGTCTGGTCTTTGTTATTGCATCTTCTAGTCTGATATCTACAAATGAGTCTTGTAACTCTAATAGTTTCCTATCAGGTTGAGTGTCATTAAATCTCACATGAATGGATTCTTCAACATTTTTGGTTATAGAGTTAAACACTCTATATGCTTAGATGTTTCAGAGTATCCAAGTAAGATGCTTGTATCACACTTCGAATCAAACTTACCCAAATTGTCTTTTGTGTTAAGAATGAAACATTGACATCCAAAGGGATGGAAGTATGATATGTTGGGTTTCTTTCCTTTCCACAATTCCTATGCTTCCTCTCTACAACATCATTTTGCTATGGTGTTCTAGGTGTTGAGAAGTTGTGAAGAATTCCATTCTTTTCACTGAACCTCTGAAAACTTTCGTTTTCAAAATCTCCTCCATGGTCACTTCTGATAGAAGTTATACATACTCTTTTTTCATTTATAAAATTCCTTAAAAGCCTCATCCTTATGAGTGAGGAATATAACCCATGTCCATCTAGAATAGTCATCAACTATTACTAGTCCATATCTCTTCCCTCTAAGAGAGGTTGTCCTTGTTGGACCAAAGAGATCAATATGTAACAGTTCTAATGGTCTGGAAGTGGAAACAGTGTCTTTACTTTTAAAAGATGTTTTCACCTATTTCCCTTTCTAACATCCCTCACAAAGTAAGTTGTCCTTATATGACACTGTTGGCAATCCTCTTACGAGGCTATATCGTTGTAGCTTTGAGATTAATCTTAAACTTGCATGGCCAAGCTTCTTATGCCATAACCAGTGACTTTCTTTGACAGACAATAAACATGATACATTTTGATCCTTTAGTTCACCAAGGTTGATCTTATAAAGATTGCCTTGTCTCTTTGCAGAGAAGAGATGTGAACCGTTAGAGTCTCTGACTATGCATGATTCCTTGTTGAAGGAAACATCATATTCAATGTCGCAAAATTGACTTATGTTCAGTAGATTGTGTTTTAGCCCTTCAACAAATAGCACATTCTCAATGGAGGGACTAGGAGGAATACCTATCTTACCAATACCCTTGATTCTCCCATTCTGATTACCTTTGAAAGTGACTGTACCACCATGCATTGGTGTCAGGTCTAAGAACATAGACCTTGCACCCGTCATGTGATGTGAGCAACCACTGCCAAGGTACCATGATTGGTGTTTCTTTCCTGTCATCAAGGACATCTACAACAGGAATTATTTTGTTCTTAGGTACCCATATTCTTTTGGGTCCTTTGGTTTTGTTAGTCTTGGAAGAAAATGATTTGCTCCTTGTAGACAATTTCTTGCTTTTGGACTTTACATCTCCATTTTTAGAATGAGATCTTTTGGAAGAAGCTTTCTTTTTGGTTGCTTCTTTCTTTCCTGTGAATCCAAGACCAGATTTGTCATTTGGATGTCTATTGTATGAAAGAATTTTCTCTAAGTTTTCAGACCCACTGACAAATTTTCTTAGAGTACTCTTGAGAAATGTAGCTTCTTTGTGTAATTGAGTAACTTCAGCTTCATCTTTGCTCAAGGCTCTTACCTTGTTTAATTCATCAGTTTCCTTAATCAATTCATTCAATTGCCTTCTATGCTGTTCTTTTTCTATCCAGAGTTCACTTTTGCTCTTAATTAAGCATTGGTGATCAATGGTTAGTTTTTGAAAATCATTTGTTAGAGCATTACTGCCTGTGACTAATGTAGAGCATTTGTCAGATAGCTCAGTGAAACAAGACCCGAGTTCTTCATGCTCTTTTGAAAGTTTTCTTAATTTATTTTTCATAGATAAATAGGCTTTTGAAAGAATAGATGAATTAGAGAGAAGTTCTTGATAAGCTTCCTGAAGAGAAATGAGATCATTGAGGTCTACCTCTTGTTCTTCATCATCTAAAGCCTCAGACACAGACGCAGTGTTGTTTGATGCTTCTCACCATCAGATGCAGACGATGTGGTGGTTGTGTTTGCCATCAGATAGAGATTAGCTTCCTCATCTGATGCTTCAGAATCTTCTTCATCAGTTGAATCATCTAGATCTTCCCATGTGGACATTAATCCTTTCTTCTTCTTTTTCTTTGCTGAGCTTTGGACATTCTAACTTGAAGTGTCTAGGCTTCTTACATTCATAGTAGACAATAAGATTCTTTTCTTTCTTCACATAGTCTATTGAATATTTCTTGTTGTAGTTCTTCCATCTCGAGCCACCTTTCTTTCTCCACATCTTGTGGATCTTTCTTGAGATGAAGGAAAGCTCATCCTCATCTCTTGACTCTTCTTCACTTGAAGAGGTGGACTTTACTTCTGACTCTTCTACCTTTAGAGCTTTGGTAGTCTGTCCTTTGGGTGGTCTGGAAGACTGATTCTTTGATGAAGATGACTCTTTTGGTGTTGTCTGATTTGGCTTATGAGCTTTCAGAGCCAGAGACTTGCCCTTTTTTAACTTGGCATCTCCTTGCAGCTCTTGCTCATGCAGCATTAGAATACCCACGAGCTCTTCAAAAGGCATATAGTCTAAGTCTTTGGAAGCTCTAATGGTTGTGACTTGAGGTCTCCATTGCCTAAGCAAGCTACGAAGGATTTTGTCAACATACTCAAAATTTTTGAAACTTTTACAAGGTTTTGAAGCTCATTTAAAATGGTTTGGAATCTAGACAACATACTAGCTATGGTTGCATTTTCTTCCATAGCAAAGAGTTCATATTCTCTTGTAAGAACACTTACCTTTTTCCTTTTTACCTATGAGGACCCTTCATAGGTTATTATGAATGTGTCACGTATGTCTTTGGCAGATTTGAACTGGCTTATCTTTCTGTGCCCAGTTTTTGAGATACATGCATGTATTGCATTTCTTGCTTTGGAGTTGAGGAAAAATCTATTCTTCTGTGCCTCAATCCATTGTTCTTTTGGAATCTCAACTTCATTATCATCAACTAGAATATAATCTCCATTTTCTACGACATCCAGCATGTCTATGTGACATGATTCAAAGTATGTATCCATTCTTTGTCTCCAATATGTGAAGTTTTCTCCCTTGAAGATTGGAGGTTTGTGTAGACCCTTCTCCATCCTAATGTAGGATCTTTAGCTCTGTATCTGTGAAGATAGTTATCAAAGATCGTGCTCTGATACCAACTGAAACACACAAGAACACATTAGAAGTGCGGGGGGGGGGGGGGGGGTTGAATAGTGGGTTTAAAACTGTTTTGTAAATACTATTAGTTCACAAGTTGCCTTCTTGGATATATGTCATTTTAAATATATGTAATCACAAGACAGTAGATGAGAGCTTGTTTTTATACTAGTTCACTCAACCTAAGCTACGTCTAGTTCTCCTTTAACAACTGTTAAAGGGTTCCACTATAATCAACTGATTACAAAACAAGTATTCTTCACTACCACTTCTGGCTACAAGTATTCTCTATGCCATTGCTGGCTACAAGTATTCTAAACCACTTCTGGTTTCAAGTATGAATCTCCCCTTGAGATTATACTTCCCAAGTATTCTTTTATCACTGAACCACTCCTGGCTTTCTATACAATTATGTATAAGATTCAAATAACTCTCAAAGAGAGGATATAAACAAATATTGAATCTTTATGAGTTTGTAGATGATGGTGTTCTCTTTTTCTCTCAACTCATGTTTAAGACTTTTTCTCAAAGTTCTTTGCTTGCTGTCTAGATTGAGTTGAGTTATTCAGTTCTAGTTCATTGGTCTTCTCGTTGCATGGAAGCATCCTTATATAGTGAGCTTCCTGAATTTGAACGTTGGAGAAGACTTCTTTCCATTGTCTCACAATAGAGTGTTGAAGTAGCTTTGACTGTGCTTGATGTGACAGGAGCAGATTTTTGTCTCTATCACACTTAGCTTTTAGCAAGAAGGCGTGCATCTCGATGCTAATTTGTCCTTTAGCTGTATGAAGGAGTTCGTCAAACACGTGGTCAAAAGCAACTAAGTTCCCCAATAAATTTTGCAATATAGGGCTACCTCAGGTCATTTTCTCAAAGATACAATTCATTAAACACCTTGCATTCAATTCAAAATAGGGGAGATTTTGTGTGATTTTCAAAAATTAAAGCAACAGAACAACTTTCTAAACAATAAACAAAAACAAAATTAAAGAGATACAACTCAAGAACCTATACTTATGAAGAAATAATCACAGTTCCAACAAGGATAAGTCAAATTCATACTCATGAAATTCCCTACAATACGAAATTTAAGGCAATCACCTCACATTCATTTGGAAAAATCCAGATTACTATCGCATTCCTAGTTTTCCCAAATTCAAGCACATATCATATTAAATCACAATCAATCGATTGTAATTGAACTAAATTCAGATTCCAATTCCCTAATCTAATCATTATCATACATTAAACAAGGAAATTGAAAATTAGAATAAGGGGGAAAAGGGTTTTCATGAGCAAAATTCAAAATTGAGAATAGAGGAACTCATACTTACCCACAAGCACATGATTCTTGGGTTGCAAAGGGAATTTAGCCCTCCATGAAGATCCTCATGGTGGTTGCAAGGGGTTGCATGAAAATTTTGAAGGAGAAAAAAGAAGAGAAGAGAAAAGAGAAGAGAGAAGAGAGAGAGAAGAGAGCAAAGGTGTGATTTTTATTCAATGAGTAGTGTTGTGTTGTGTAAATTGTTGTCTTGCAAAAGGGGAAAGCTTAAAACAAAAAGCCAAAATAGTGGTCCCCCCCCACAAGGTTTGAACCAACTAAATAAAAGATACCTTGACCAATTACAATTACCAAATGGTCCCTAGTTACAAACTAAAACGCGGAATTATTACAAGTGTAGGATCGTAACATTGAATCCCAAATTTGACCCTTGAAACGTCAGAATTAGCCAATCCATGTGAGACACGAGATTGTAGATCTCCTCCTTATCTTTCAAAAAAGACAATAATAATCAAAATATGAGACCTTTGTCAAAAGTTATAGGCTTCACAAGAGACAATGTCAAAAGCATCAATAAAATGTGACAAATAGCAATTTTTGACACTTGAGCCCAAAATGATCCAATCTCACAAAACTCAGCTAAAATGGTCAAAATGGGGTATAAAACATGTCTAGACTATGCTAAATGCAACTCTAGACTATGCTAAAATACACTCTATCATTATTCCTACACACTTCACATAATTCGAAACATACAAGCAATACGAGGAATTAAAGAAAGTAATGTCAAAGAGTATCTCCTTTTCTTTTTATTACAGTAGTGCCTTTATTAGTGTAAGGAATTAATTATAAAGCACATATTCCTTAGCACATATGACAAATTATGTTTTGTTCCTGCACAAACAACGTCTAGCTTAACAGACATAGTCTAGTCTTGATTAAGTATGGTCTGTTTGTGTAGAGACAGCGTCTAGCTTAACAAACACATTGTGAAATGAAGGACATGGTCTGGTCTAGCTTCAGACATCATTTGGCTTAGCCTTAGACATCGTCTTGCTTAAAATCAAACATCGTCTGGCCTGACGATGCGTTGTCTGACCATGCTCCATAGATGGTATGGTCCAGTACATATGCATAGTCTGGTCCTAGACTGTTGTATGAGTCCTTCCAAGACACTCATGGTCTTTTTGAGAGCTTTATTTTAGTCTTATTACAAGCATTTTAGTGCGTGATTTAATTATTTATCAGTTATCAGACAGTTAAGATTAAAGTGAGAGTCAGAGTGATTATACCATTGTTTGTTCTCACTTTATTTCCTGAAATCACTTAATCTGAAATCATTAGTTGATTAAATATTATCACATTTGTTATCATCAAAACTTATCAAGGTATTAGGGGTCAAACATCATCAAATGTCTTGGTTCTAACATTTTTTTAAAAAAATTTACCTCTTAAAAAATCATGACACAAAGTAGATGCACAAATTGTAATGCCTTCATTTTCACCCTTCTCTTAAATATCTTCTGCAATTTAAGGATAACAAAAATAGCATGAAGAGACAACAAGTAGTAAGGTTTCCAAACTAAATTAGAGTGCATTGAACTGAAAATCACCTTAACCTCAATCAAAGATAAAGTTATAAAATTTATGAGCTGAAGTATAGTGTCAAATAGCCAAAAATTGACTTATACATTTTTAAGACCTATGATCTACACAAAATTTAAGACAAAAGTTCAATAGTGTTACTTGTACATATAGGAAACAAATTACAACTACTATCTTGAAATTTTAAAAGTTATACTATCATCAAATATCCAAAATAGGAAACAAATTGCAACTGCCTTATGAATTCATGATTATCTAACCCATGCCATTTATTACAATCTTGACCAATTTAAAAGCATACCAAAAAGAGAAAATAAACTAAACATCAAATAAGGCAATTTTGAAGTAATTCAAGGTTTAAGTAGAATATTTGATCATTCTAATAGATAATTGATAATGTGCAAATATAAGAAAGAAAGAAGTCTTCTAGAGGTGAGAATAGAAGCATAGGCTTAAAACAAACAAATAGGTTTGACAATAGCCAATGTAAAAGAGGACAAAGAGGAAGAAGAAGCCATACCTAGTGAGCTATTGGGGAGTGTAGCTCCACTGTAGTTATAATGTACAAGATCAAATCCTGAAGGTTGGCTAACAAAAGGTAATTGCACTCATATTTAAAGACAATTTTTTTCACTTATGACAGAGAATTTTCTAATATTAGGTGCTCATCAATCACTCTCATATAACATGATTACAAATACATATATTCGAAAGCTCTAATTCAACCTTCTGCATTTTTCTAATAAAGTAAATTTTCTAATAAAAAAAATTAAGGAATATACATATGAGTACTTACTACTCTGAAAATCTGAAAGATCCTTAACAAAAAAAAGAATCTTGGAGTTGACTTAGTTTGGTCTGAAAAAGATTCTTTAATTGAATAGAAATTCACTAGAAAGAACTGAAAAAAAAAGGTTTGGTGGCAGAAGGATAAGGAATTAGTAGTGACCATTTTCAATTAATTCATATTTATTTTTTCCATTCCCAAAAGTTGTTCTCCTTTCATAAGTTTTTGAGACAATTTTCAGAAACCTTGGTACTCTAAAAAATATGAGATTCTTAGATAAAAAAAGAAAAAGAATTTTAAAGTTAACTTAGTTTAGTCTGATCACATAAAACAAAAAATTGACAAACTAAAAAAGATTCCTTAACTGAATAAAAATTCACCACAATGTAATATGGATAAATAAAAAAGACCATTGAACATTTCAAAAATAAAAAAAATATTCCTAAAAGGCCTGGCAAAAAACGTATGGTGGCAGCAAGATGCAATAGTGGCCACCACAATGACTGAGTGCAAATTGGGCAATGGAAAATGGGCAAATGGAATATATACCCGTCTGACACTACTATGCAATAAAAAGTATCTAGGAAGAAGACATCTAGTAAAATAAAGACAGAGGAGCATCTTGCATGAGAAATATTAAATGAGTTTTCTGGCAAAAAACTTTTTTTTCTTGCATCAAAGCTGATACTTTAGACTTGATTAACTCATGAATTCGCTTTTCATTATTATACTAAGGGTTATAAAGGAAAATTTGAGGAAACCAAAAATAGTTAAAGTTCATACATCTTTCTAAATGATAAACATAATTATAAAATAAATTACTCTTATCTCAATTCATAGAAGAAATTACTAATAAACAATACCAATGAAAAAGAAAAAATAACTAAATTGAACTGATACTGAACTAAACTAAAAGAAAATAAAAATAATTGTCAACTTGAAAATAAGTATTTTCACATAGAAAAACACACTTTATACCTTTCTGGAAGCTTTTTTTCATCCATAAGGCTACACTTATGCTAACTACTGCCCTGTAAACAATCCCTCTTTGATGCTTTTAACTGATTCTCAACTTGTGATGCTATGTATATCCTAACCTTCATAAAATTAAACCACATGTTCCATCAATTCAACATATCAGGTAAATACAAAAAAAAGTCTTTATCCTCATCAAGAAAGAAACTTACCACGTAGCACTTAATAATACCATCATTGTTATTGATACTAACAATTAAAAATGGAAAAGTGACAAGTTTTTTACTGTTTAATTGTATTATAATGATTTTGTGAATCTCTAAGCTTATTCATGCAACCCGGATAATTGTGGTTACCCTCAACATGTTATAAGGCAAGTTAAGATGATATCAAATTCTTAGTGTGGAGATAATGCTTGGTTGTAATAAGGCAAGCTAAGATGATATTGTTAGGAATTTATTTATTCCTAATTGATTAATATGGACTAAATATTAATTTATAACATTTATATTAGTTATTTACATTTAGAGGGGCTCAATTTAAGTGATCTAATTTAGAGAGTTCCTAGACTGCCAATAGAAATAATATGGAATTAATTAGTGGATTACCAGTTTTACTCATTGAGGCATAATGAGAACTCTAATGGGTTAAAAACATAAAGCACAGTTATGGTCCCCAATACACCATATTAATGATGTTACTCCTAACATTATTAAAAGACAAGACAACACTAAGATTCTCTCTCAAGCACCACCTAAAGTTCAAACTCAATAGCCTCAAGAAGTGTCATTAAGAAGATCCACTAGAGAAAGGAAAAATGTAATTTGATATGATTATATTATATTTTTTTAAGAACATGAATATGACAGTAGGTTGACTGAGAAGGTCTAATCGACTTTAGTCAAGTCATGTTGTGCTCTAACTCTCAAGTGGATTGATGCCATAAATGATGTAATAAAACCGATGGTTGAACATGATATTTGAGATATCGCCAAATTGTATGAAAGTGTGAAACCCATAAGTTGTAGATGAATATCTATAGCCGAAAGGGATTCAATGGGCGATATTGAGATTTATAAAGCTTGTCTTGTCGTCAAAAGTTTTACAAGAAGGAAGGCATTGATCATAAAGAGACTTTCTCTCTGGTTTCTTTGAAAGACTCTCTTAGGACTATTATAATGACATTATAGATCATTTTGATGATTGTTTTGCATGGATGGATATAAAGATTATGTTTCTAAATAGAAACATTGATGAAACAATTATATGGTGCAATCAGAAAACTTTGTTTAAGGTGATCCAAAGTTTATGGTGTGCAAACTAAAGAAATCCATTTATGCTCTTAAGAAAGTCTCTCATCCATGGTATTACAAAATTCATCAAGATTACCTCTTATGGTGTTGAGGTAAATTTGGTTGATGATTGCGTATACTAATTAGTTCAGTGGGAGTAAATTTATTATTTTTGTATTATATGTTGATGACATCCTACTAGCATCATATAGTTTATTGCTGCAAAAGAGTTATATTGCATTTATCATGTATGCTTAAGTTTATTTTTATTGTCCTAAAATAAATTTTAGTGGGAGTCCTAAGGTGATGTATGAGTAATCTTGGTATGCAGCATTAGAAAGTAGTAAAGTGCATGATGCGCTACTTGTAAAGAACAAGAAACTACATGTTTTCATATCGAAAGTCTAGAAGTTTAGAGATCATTGGGTATTTTGACTTCGATTCTACAAGATGTCTTAACAACAATCACTCCACATAAGGATCCACATTTAACTATGTTGATGGAGTTAATATTTTGCTATGAGACATCATATTAGAATTTATGACTACTAAATTATTGTCACTAGCTTGCCTATTGTTGCCAACATTAAGAAGCCATTGGGTGTTTATTGGAACAATATCTTAGTAGTCTTATTAAGGATTCAACCAAGTAAAAGTTTGTTGACATAAAGTATTTGGTTGTTAAATAAAGAATTAAGAAAATACAGATTTGTATAGAACATATAGGGACTCATTCCTGAAATACACAAGAACACACTAGAAAGGGAGTGTTGAATAGTGGGTTAGAAAACTTTTTTGCAAATACTATTAGTTCACAAGTTACCTTCTTAGATATATGTATGTTTAAACCAGCAAATATATTCTTGCAAGGCAAAGCTTTGAAAACCTTTTCAAAAAGAGCATAGTATGCAAGATGAATAGATGTAATCACAAGACAGCAAATAGAAGCTTGTTTTTATACTGGTTCACTCAACCTAAGCTACATTTAGCTCTCCTTTAACAACTATTAAAGGGTTTCACTATAATCAACTGATTACAAAACAAGTATTCTTCACTGCTACTTCTGGCTACAAGTATTCTCTATGCCACTACTGGCTACAAGTATTCTAAACCACTACTGGTTATAAGTATGAATCTCCCCTTGAGATTATACTTCCCAAGTATTCTTTTATCACTAAGCCACTCCTGGCTTTCTATACAAATATGTATAAGATTCAAATAACTCTCAACGAGAGGATGTGAACAAGTGTTGAATTTGTATGAGCTTGTAAAGAATGGGTATTCTCTTTTCTCTTAGCTCATGTTTCACGCTAGGCTTTTACTTTTTCTCAAGGTGCTTTGCTAGCTGTTCAGATTGCTTCAAATGGCTTCATTTCAGTTCATTAGTCTTCTTGTTGCATGGAAGCATCTTTATATAGTGAGCTTCATGGATTTAAACGTTGGAGAAGATAGGTTTCCGTTGTCTCACAGAAGAGTGTTGAAGTTGCTTTAGTTGAGCTTGATGTGATAGGAGCAGGTTCCTGTCTTTGTCACAACTTGCTTTTAGCTTTAGGTGTGCATCTCAATGCTGATTAGCCTTTTGGCTATACCCACACACTTCACAAAATTCAAGACATGCAAGTAATACGAGGAATAAACGAAAGTAAGTTTAGAGAGTATCTCCCTTTCTTTCTATAACTAACAGTGCCTCTTTTAGTCTAAAGAATTAATTATAAAGCACATATTTCTCAGCACGTATAACAGATGTTGTTATGTTCCAACACAGACAACGTCTGGCTTAACAAACACAGTCTAGTCTGACTAAGTATGGTTTGAAATAACAGACATGGTTTGGCCTAGCTTCAAACATTGTATGGTCTAGCTCAATCATGGTCTGTCTTGACTATGTGTTGTCTGACCGTGTTCCATATATGGTATGGTCCAATGCTTATGCATAGTCTAGTCCTAGACTTGTATTGTATGTCCCAAGACTTCACATAGTCTATTCCAAGACTGTTGCATGGTCTGGTCCTAGACTTTGCATGAGTCTTTCCAAGACTTAACATGGTCTATTCCAAGAATGTACTGTCTGTCCTCATGAACTTCGCATGGTCTGTTTTTAAAGCTTATTTTAGTCTAATTAAAAGCATTTGGGTGCTTGATAAATTATAACATGTTATCAGACAGTTAAGATAGAGAGTGGGATGGAGTGATTATACCATTTGTCTATGATCATTTTTCATTTCTTGAAATTACTCAATTTCAAATCATTAGTTGATCAAATATTATCACATTTGTTATCATCAAAACCCATTAAAGGATTAGGGGTCAGAGATCATCCAATGTCTTGGTTCTAACAATTCCATGCTAGCTGATCCACTTACTAAAGGTCTGGTACCTAAAGTTTTTCATGAGCACACTACTCATATGGGTGTAATTCTTGATAGTACCTTAGTTTAGTGGGAGTCTTGCTTATGTTCTATATCTTATAGTTTTCAAACATTTTTTTGTTTGGATTTTTTTGCAGAAATAAAGTTGATGTTTATCATCTTATTATGAATTTGTGTTATGTTTTATATACGATTTTTGTTGCATTTGGATTGATCTCTATAAAGAATAAAGTTTGGACTAATTGAAAATAAACATGATTTAGATCACATGACATGTTATTTTCATACCACTTATTCATATTTCATCTATGTCATCAAGTATAAGTAAAAATGGTGATCATTGTGGTTTAATCACGTTGAGTTTATGACGAAAACTGCAGTAGTTCCTTGTTGTTATATGAGATGGACTAGATTGTTAAAGGGGAGTCTAAAAGTGAATAATGTACGGTTGTGCGCCTAAAGAACTTTGTGGTATAAATGTATAAGATTAATATGAAGTCCAAGTGAGAGATTGTTAGGAATTTATTTATTCCTAATTGATTAATATGGACTAAATATTAATTTATAACATTTATATTAGTTAATCAAAATATCCAACAGATATCAAATTCAAATCAAGTCCTCAAACAAAGGCTTAATTCAAATCAAGTCTTAAAATAAATCAAGATTCTATGATTTTATTTCAAAATCCTTAACACTTCAATGAAATAAATTTAAATTTCAAAGAATCACTACATTAATGAAACTCACCAAAATATGGCATTGCATGACATAAATCAAAATATTAAAGTATTAAAGAGGCATATAAAGACAATTTGGGGAAAAACAATTTCACAATCCATCTACCAAAAGTTTGAGCATTTCGTTCTAAGATATATGGTTTTTTCAGTGTTACACCTTAATTCTCCTTCATTAAATAAATTAAGTTGTGAATAGCAAGCAAGCAAATACGTGTAAAGGATGTAGAGCACTTGAACAAAGGCCATAAAGAAATTCAAGTTGTGCATAGCAAGCAAGCAAATACACATAGAGAACCATATCTCAATATTTACCCCATAGAGGGAAATGAACCCAATGAAGAAAATCAAAGGTAGCAAAACTCAAGACTGCAAAGAACATTTTCTTGCACTATTGACGATGTTAACTCATGCATTTTATGTTGTGTTTTTGGATTTATTACAAAAGACGTTTTCTGACCATTATAGAAAATTCATTACACCTTAAATTCATTTTGGTTGTCACAAGAAATTAATCTCCTTTTAAATTTGTTTTTAGTTGTTGCACAAAATTAAAGTTGATTTAATTTCTTTTATTACCATTAAAATCCTATCACATATGTACAACCTACCTACCTCCATCCTGAGCCTATATATAGTGCTTCCCCTCTCATTGTTTTTCACATCTGAGAAGAACATCTTTTCTTCATTTACATTTTCTCCTCTTCTTGGGTTCTTGTTTGTTGCTAGTTCTGTAGCCTCAAAGCATCATCTGAGAAGTTCTTGTTAAATCTTGGGGAACTTGCACGAGTAGCACGAATAAGTTCTTAAGGACAGTGCATTGCACACCTCAAGAAGTTTATGTTTTCAGCTATTATTCCTACAATCTTAAGAACTTATTGCTGAAAACACTAATGATGGCATTCATGTCCCTCTAATATCGCCTCCCACCGTCGTTAGGATGTTACTGCCGTTGGCTGGAGCACGTCATCGCACTGCTTCACATGCTTGGGGTAATGTTCATAGCTACCACTCTGGGGAGAGACATCAGTATTGACAAACCAACTCCAAAAATGTATGCTAAGAAAACTGATCATAATAAAATTAAATTGGATCGAGTAGATTGTGATAATAGAATATATGTGTTATAATTCATATTGATAAACTATTATGTCCAAATAGCAAACAATTTTTTTTAAATAAGGAATTGGCCCTATTGTTGCTAATTAGAACTTGGACTACCCTCTCATATTTACTATTATATTAAATTTTGAGGATGAGGATAAGAAGTAATTGTCTATGTTGCTATGAGTAATTATTATAATTAGTGAATTATAATGTAGTTGATGAGATTTCAAATTTTGAGTATTTATCAAAATATACAAATATGACCTTATTTTCAAAATTATGTGTATGTTGTATAAACTTTAGATTTAATACTTTTGCGAGGCATCATTTAAGAATGATGTAGGCAATTATGAATTTATTTTAACGTTGAAACCTTTTAACATGTAAATTAAATTTGGTTTAATGTTTTTTAAAGCTATTAAACTGATTGTCTGGTATGATTTGAATATAGTTAATTGAGAGAATTATAAAATATCTTTATGTGATTTAATGTGTTTTAAAAAGGTTCACGTTATTTGTTTTGTAACGTTAACTATTGATTATGATTTTAAATGGTTTTAAAATACCATGTTTTTATATGGAGAGAAAAATGGAATGTTTGAGAATAAGAATGTGGAATAATGTTGAAATAGTTATAATAAAGACTATGATTTTATACTACAATGAGAAAAAAAAAATTATGTTTAGCAGTAATTATATGATAATTCGTGAATGGTCTTTCATGTATAAATTTGTGAAATGAATTCTTATGGAGATTTTGATTGTTATGTGGCATCATATTTTTGAAATTAGAAAAATGAATGCATTGAATCTCTATGTTTCGTATACGTATATGATAATTTCTATTGATGTTTTATTATAATGTATTGACATAATTTCAAAAATGGTTTTGGATTGAAAAATTTGTTGTAAGACCATTTTCCTTTAAATTGGAAAATAGTGGGGGCTCCACTTGTATATATGCATGGATCAACATATATGATTATTTTGTTATTTCTAGTCATGAAAAATTTAATGATTTTGTTTGATAATGGTTTTATTATGGTGATGTTGTTAGATGCATGTTCACAAATTTGTAAAAGGTGATTGTGTTATTATATGCATATATGTGAATGACATGCTAACTTTTGGTATATGCATTGATATAGTTTTAGAAACTAAATATTTTTGCATCTAAAATTGATATGAAAGACATGAGAGAAACATGTGTAACATGAGAATTAAAATATAAGGAAGGGAGATGGTATATTACTATCCCAAGAACATTATGTCAAGAAACTTCTTAAGAAGTTTGAATATTATGACTTTAAGTCAATGAGTATCCATTATGATGTTAATTCTCAATTAAAGAAAAAAATAGGAGAATCTATTGATCAAACTCGATATGCCCATATTTTGGGGAGCTTACTACATTTGGTGAATTTCTTTAGACCAAATATCGCTTATGCAGTAGGTAGATTAAGTAGATATACCCATGGTCCTATTGAGGACCATTGAGATGCACTTGTTAAACTCATGAGATACTTGAGAATTTTCTAGAGCTGGTTGATTATGAGGCTTACTGGTTGAGAAATCACTTAAGCAAATATTCTTTTAGAATATAAATTAAGACATTATTTCTTTTGAAAGAGTGCTTATTGTTTCACATGTGAATTGTACATTTTGGTACACAATTATAAAATCTTTCAAGAAATACTATTAAATATGGTACATGTGTTAAATGTATCATAGTAGATTTCTCACTATATTACAAGGGCACTATGATGCTAATTGAATCTTCGATTCATATATGAGAATAAATTTTTGAGATGATGAATTTTATTTTCAAAAATGTGGTCATTTGGAATTCAACCAAGTAGACCTGTATAGTTTGATCTATTATGGAGACTAAGCTTTGGCTTAATGGAATATGGGCTTGATTAGCTAAGAAAATGTGTCCCTTTATGGGAAAGAACATATTCTATATGGTGTGATTGCTAAAAGGAAACAACAAGATCTTGTAATTAAAAAATGAAGAGATATTATGGTAAAGCAATTGCTTAAAAGATGAAAATCTTTTGATTATGTGAAGTCATTAATGGATTCGACCGATCCTTTGACTTAAACCTCTAAGGAGGAAATTATTGAAACATCGAGGGAAATGAGACTTTATTAAGTCATTAGAAAACAAACAAGTAATGGTAACCCAACCTTTGTGATTGGAGATCCCATGAAAAAGATTCATATGGGTAAAAACAAGTCACTTGTTAGTTCTACTAGCACTTAAATTGATTTCAATCAATTTCGGTCTTATTCTATGGTGTGGTGAAAGTGCTAGATGCTGCAAATATAGAGGTTAAGTTTTATAGTTAAGCTTTATGTGAATTTTGGAAAAGCTTAACATCTTATAAAACTTTTAATAATTTTTATATCCCTTATGGGTGGTGTATGAAATTGCATCATACACTTGATAAAAATCACCTATATGAGTGTCAAGTGGGGCCACTTGTATGAGACCTTGGCAGGATCTCTTGAGCACTCATGAATAACAGAGCACATGGCCTAAAGGACAACATAGCGATTAACAGCAACTTGTTACAAGAAATTAATCTCCTTTTAAATTCGTTTTGGCTGTTACACGAAATTAAAGTTGATTTAATTTCTTTTATTACCATTAAAATCTTATCGCCTGTGCACAACCTACCTACCTCTATCTTGAGCCTATATATAGTGCTTCCCCTCTCATTGTTTTTCACACCTGAGAAGAACATCTTTTCTTCATTTTCATTCTCTCCTCTTCTTGGGTTCATGTTTGTTGCTAGTTCTGTAGCCTCAGAGTTGAATCATGGGGAACTTGCATGGGTAGCATAGTGCATTGCACGCCTCAGGAAGTTTATGTTTTAAGCTATTATTCCTATATTTTATCGTAACAATAAAAAAGGGTGGAAATGAGGTTTTTGAAATTAGAACAAACTTTGAAGTCTTGCACGATTTCACAAGCAACAAGTTGGAAGGGAAGCATGCGGATCAAAAGCTCTGTGCTTTTTTGGTATTTTGGGATCTTACTAGAACCACGAAAAGATCATTTCAATAATCTGTGTAAATATGTAAAACGTAATCCACCATGGAGAGAGAAGTGAGAAACTCACCATTCCAATGTTAACTTTGTTCGGACTGTGATTGACGAGGAACGCATCAGTGAATTTGAGGATCGGATCCTTAGGAGTAGGCTCAATGCTTCGGAACCATGACGATGATATCACAAACATGAACCTTTCTCCGACAATGACACTACGATGGAGGAATCGATCGGTGAGCGGAGTCCAAGCCACACCACACTCTCTTCCCACAAAACGTGTTCTCTCTTTCCTCTTCTTGGTCAGTTGATAGCACAATGCAAATGCAATACAAAGATTTCAATTTCAAATTGCTTCTTACAATATAATAATAACCTATCTAGGCTATCCTGCAGAGAGCAGATAGCTTTTGCAGGCTACTAAAACATATACACAACTATACAATAGTAAAAATATATTGGTTGACTACTTGACTCTACAAAAAAAAAAAAAAAACTTACTTGAACCCACCCAATGCATTCCTTCTCTATAATTCTGACTGTAAATTTGACTGCATAAAACCAGAATGTGGCATAACCGTACATGATCCACTGCACTGTCTAAAAGCTAACCCAAATATGCTTATCAGAAAATTTCAAGTATATAGTACATCAGAATACTACATGTTAGGGAAAAGTTGACTAAAAGTAAAAGACAACCAAAATAGTCAACTTGCAAAATATGCTAGCATATTACAAAACGAATTACAAATATATATGTTTGGGTGGTACTGTTACAAAAATAGTATTGGTGTGTCTTGGTGATAGTTATCCATTATTTAAGTAAGGATGCAATGGGTAGACTGATGGGAAAATCACATGCTTGGTTCAAATTGGATCTTCTAGGATGGAATTCGTGCACCAAAAACAACCTAGAACGAGTTTTAAATCTCAATCGTATCTCGGTCTACAGAACTCAAATTTGAGCGATTCCAAATCGAGGAGAAAGATGGCGTTCTGAACTGCAATTTAGGGTCAAGAAACACTAAAAATGGATATGTAAAACGTACAGAACGAACCTAAGAAAAATGGGGCTGAAGGCACAATTCGGAAAATGCGAAAACGAACAAATAACACAAATTGGGAAAGAACGAAAATCAGAATAGGTGCCACAAACATGATGTTTGATAAGCCTAGGGGATCGCCACAAGAATTGAGTGAATTCCTGATAAGATTAGTTGGTTCAAGGAAGAACCCTAGTAGAGACAATTCTCACACTTTTGACAAAACAATAATATTTTGCATTTTCATTCAGTTCCAAATGATTTATACAAATTAGTTCTCAACAAAATAAGAGAAATATAAAATCCCAACATTACAAGCATAGATAATATGTCTTAGTGGTTAAAGCAAGGCATAGTTTAGTTTGAGGTCAAAGGCTCAAAACCGACTGCAAGCACTTTATTATTATTATTTTTTTAATTAAATGACTAAGTCTGTAATTGGGCCTTCATTCCAAGCAATCAACACACAGGATTAGCAACTCTCCCTTATGGGCCTCCAAGTGTTGGGCCTCTCCCTTCATTTGAACTGCCCTCAGAATAGTCACCATATGTTCCAAAGCTTCTTGAGCCTTTTTAGCTCTTGCTCTTGTTATGGGTCCTCCTATGCCTTGTATTGGGTCTTGGGCTTCCATCTGGTCATGGGCCTGGGTTTGGTGGTTGTCATGGGCTTGGACTTGGGCTTTGATGTCCACATCATTCCCTCCTTCTTGAAAAGCATTTGCCTTCAAATCTCTGAAGTCATCACCTGCATCAAAAAGAGTGAGATCAGCCACATTAAAAGTAGCACTTACCCCATATTCTCTTGGCAAATCAATTTTGTAGGTGTTATCATTGACCATCTCCTCTTGGCATGAGCTTGGACTTCCTTTGGGAAGGAAACCGCTCTTTCCTTAAATGTACCCAAACCCAATCACCTGGTTCAAATGTTACCTTTTTCCTTCCTTTGTTTGCATATTTTGCATACCCTTCCATTTTCTTCTCAATTTGGGACTTGGCTTTCTCATGCATCTTCTTGACATATTCTACTTTAACCTGCCCAGACTTATCTTTAAATTGTGAAATGTCAGGTAAAGGCAACAAATCCAAAGGAGTCAGAGGATTAAAACCATAAACAATTTCAAAAGGTGACAATTGAGTAGTACTATGCACAACCCTATTATAAGCAAATTCAACATGTGGTAAACACTCTTCCCAACTCTTAATATTTTTCTTAATAACAGCCCTAAGAAGAGTAGAAAGAGTTCTATTGACCACCTCGGTTTGCCCATCAATTTGAGGATGGCATGTAGTTGAAAACAACAGCTTAGTACCTATTTTCCCCCACAAAGTCCTCCAAAAATGGCTAAGAAATTTAGAGTCACAGTCACTTACGATACTTCGAGGTAACCCATGCAATCTTACTACTTCCTTGAAAAATAAATCAGCAACATGGCAAGCATCATCCACCTTCTTGTAGGGTATAAAATGAACCATCTTAGAAAACCTATCAACCACCACAAAAATTGAGTCCTTTCCTCCCTTGGACCGAGGCAAACCTAAAACAAAGTCCATAGAAATATCAATCCAAGGATGCTTAGGAATAGGTAATGGAGTCTACAAACCATGTGGCTTGACTTTAGATTTAGCCTTTTTGCAAACAAGACACTTATCACACAATGAATGCACATCAGATTTCATGTGAGGCCAGTAAAAATGCTCATGCAAGATATCATATGTCTTTTGCACTCCAAAGTGCCCCATTAACCCCCCTTCATGAGCCTCTTTAACAAGAACTTTCCTAATTGAACTCTTAGGCACACAAAGTCTCTTATCCTTAACCAAATAACCATCATGTTTAAAATACCCATCAGATGCAGTATGAGAACATGTTTGGTAAATATGTGAAAAATCAACATCATGTTCATATAATTCCTTAATGCACTCAAAACCAAGAAACTTAGCTTCAAGAGTAGATAGTAAAGCATACCTGCGTGACAAAGCATCAGCAACCACATTGGACTTACCTCTCTTGTGCTTGATCACATACGGAAATTGCTCAAGGAACTCCACCCACTTGGCATGTCTCTTGTTCAACTTACCCTGCCCTTTCAAATACTTTAATGATTCATGGTCACTATGAATTACAAATTCTTTAGGCAGAAGATAATGTTGCCATGTTTGCAATGCTCCAACTAATGCATACAACTCATTATCATATGTGGGGTAGTTAAGGGCAACCCCATTTAGTTTCTCACTAAAATAAGCAATTGGGTGCCCTTCTTGCATTAAGACAGCTCCTATTCCCACCCTAGATGCATCACATTCAAGTTCAAAGGATTTGGCAAAGTTAGGCAAAGCAAGTATGGGTGCATGTGTTAATTTCTCTTTCAGGACAGAAAATGCTTTCTCTTGTTTCTCTCCCTATTTAAATCCCGCATGTTTCTTAACTAGCTCATAAGAGGTGCAGCAATAGTACTAAAGTCCTTCACAAACCTCCTATAGAAACTAGCTAAGCCATGGAAACTTCTCACTTCACTCACATTCTTAGGAATTGGCCACTCTTGGATTGCTTTTATTTTCTCTTTATCTACATGCACTCCACTAGAGTTAACCACAAATCCTAAGAACACAACATGATCTTTACAAAACGTGCATGTTTCCAAATTAGCATACAGCCTTTGTTTTCGAAGCAAATGCAAAACAGATTTCAAATGTTGCAAATGCTCATCCAAACTTTTGCTTACACAAGAATGTCATCAAAGTACACAATCACAAATTTTCCTAAGAACTCTCTCAAAACATGATTCACTAACCTCATGAAAGTACTAGGGGCATTTGTCAAACCAAATGGCATTACCTTCCACTCATATAAGCCATACTTGGTTTTAAAAGCTGTTTTCCATTCATCACCTTCTCTAATCCTAATTTGATTATATCCACTTTTCAAATCTATCTTAGAGAAGTAACATGATCCATACAATTCATCAAGAAGATCATCTAACCTGGGAATGGGATGCCTGTACTTAATGGTGATGTTGTTGACAGCTCTGCAATCTGAGCACATCCTCCAACTTCCATCCTTCTTTGGCACCAATATGACAAGAACAGCACATGAGCTCAAGCTTTCCTCTACCCAACCTTTAGTCATCAAATTAGTGACTTGCTTTTGAATCTCCTAGGTTTCTTGAGGATTACTCCTGTATGTTGGCCTGTTAGGCAACACAGCTCCTAGAACCAAATCAATTTGGTGTTCAATGCCTCTTAATGGTGGGAGTCCTTGTGGTATCTCCTTTGGAAACACATCTTGAAATTCCTGCAAAATAGATTTAACTCCACTAGGAAGTTCAAGGTCTGAATCAAGGGCAGCAATCTCCTTATTATAAAGTATATACATAGACTTCCTTGCCATTAAAGCTCTCCTCACCTCTCCACTTTTCACAAATAATCCATTCTTTCTCACTTTCTTTTCCCCACTTTTTCTTTTTTCTCTTTTCTCTTTTTCTTTATCTTGTGGGTCTCTCTCTTTCTTTTTTTTCTCTTTTTCATTTTCTTTTCTCTCCTGCTCTCTTTTCTCTCTCATGATACTCTGATCATCACAAACCTCTTTTGGAGACAACGAAACCAAGGTAACCTTGCGGTTTTCATGATAAAAAAATGTATTTATTTTTGTGACCATCATGGTGAGCTTTCCGATCAAACTGCCATGGTCTCCCAAGAAGCATATGGCTAGCTTCCATAGGAACCACATCACACAGAATTTTATCTTTATACTTCCCAATAGAAAACTAAATCTCCACTTGCTTATCCACCCTCAATTCACCTTCCTCACTAAGCCATTGTAGCTTATAAGGTCTAGGATGGGGTTTAGTCTCTAAGTTCATCTTCTTCACCAACCTAGCACTAGCCACATTTGTGCAACTCCCTCCATCTATGATCAAAGAGCACACCCTCCCTTGGATAAGACACCTAGTATGGAATATGATTTCTCTTTGGCATTCCTCACTCTCCTTGGCTATCCCTTCTACCATCCTCCTCACAATGAACAAGTCTCCTTTAGGAATCTCCTCCTCTTCCGCACTCTCTTCTTCACTTGATGGTTCAGAATGAGAACTCTCACTTGTGATTTCCCCATCATCTTTTAATATCATAACTTTCTTAGTAGGACATTCGGAAGCTATGTGTCCTCTACCCAAACACTTAAAGCACTTTATGTCTCTAGACCGAGAATTGTTGGCCACTTCCTTGCCCCGATTTTGGGTGGGCTATGGTGCAGCCCTTGAGGTCCTATTGGATGAAGTTCCCTCTTTCTTAAACCCCTCCTTCCACCTAGAGTTATCAAAATTAGATGAACTCTTCCTCACACTTTTTCTCTTTAATTGTTGCTCCACTTTCATAGCATGATGGACTATATCCTCTATCTCCACATAATTTTGCAGCTCCACTACATCCCTTATATCTCCATTCAACCCACTAAGAAACCTTGCCATGGTTGCCTCCCTATCCTCCTCAACATTGGCTCGAATCAGGGCTATTTGATAGAGGGCTAGTCAATGAACACGAGAACCTATGGGCACTTCAAGAATTAAAGGGTCCAATGACAAGATCCAAGGCCAACATTCTTCAAGAAGAAATGACAAAGAGACTAAAGGAAGGGTTATTCATCAAAGGCCAAGAAGGAAGAAGCCCAAAGGAGTTAAATTGGAGCACTTGGAAATTTGCTGACAGCTCGCTTAGCACAAGCTTGAGCTCAGCAAAGTTTCGCTTTCGATTAAGTAGCTTGCTCAGTGCAAGATTGAGCTTAGCGGAGATTCGCTTTGATCAAGCATCTCGCTCAGCTCAACGTTGAGCTCAGCGTAATTTGCACTAAGCTCAAGGTTGAGCTTAGCAGAAGGTCTAATACGGGAATTTTCGAAAACCTTGTTTACTTGTGTAAAGGGGTTCTTAATTGTGTAATTAGGCCTTAAAATGTTATGTTTAAGTGGATATTAGTTACATAACCCTCTTCTAAGGCCTGACTCTATAAATAGTTGAGGAGAACCTCATTTGTATAGATATAACTCATTTGTGAATGAAATAAGCTTTGGCTTAGTTTGAGAGCTTAGTCTCTTCTTGGTTCTTGAGTGAAACCAAATTGTACATTTGCTGAAAAGCCTAACTGTGTGAAACACTTTGGTGAGGTTTTCTTACTTCAGATTCTGTTCATGGCTGAGAGAGAGGGACCTCCATCCCCTACTAGAGATCATAGGGTGTTGTTAGATGCCTTAACTCAAAGGATGAACCAAGTTCTGAGGGAGCATACGGAGGGAATTTATGAGAGGCTTGAGAATTTAGAAACCCAAAATTTGAATAGGGAGAATGACCAACATGGAGATAGGGGTAGACATGAGAGGCCTGAAGGGAGAAGAAGGAGAGGAAATGAGGAAGAACCAAGAGGAAACCGAGATGAGGGAGGAAGAGTTACCATTCCACCATTTAGGGGTAAAAGTGATCCTGAAGCCTATATTGAGTGGGAGTTGAAGGTAGAACAAATTTTCTCTTGTCACACCCTAACTGAAGAGAGGAAGATCAAGCTAACCTTGGAATTCACTGACTATGCCTTAGTTTGGTGGGATCAATTCCAAAGGGAGAGAAGGAGGTATAGAGAGCCTATGTTGGAGACTTGGGAGGAGTTGAAAAGAGTGTTGAGAAGGAGGTATGTTCCATCTCACTACCATAGAGAGCTTCTCAATAAGCTACAAAGAATGACCCAAGGGAGTAAGAGTGTAGATGAATTCTACAAAGACCTTGAAATAGCCCTGATTCGAGCCAATGTTGAGGAGGATAGGGAGGCAACCATGGCAAGGTTTCTTAGTGGGCTGAATGGAGATATAAGGGATGTAGTGGAGCTGCAAAATTATGTGGAGATAGAGGATATAGTCCATCATGCTATGAAAGTGGAGCAGCAATTAAAGAGAAAAAGTGTGAGGAAGAGTTCATCTAATTTTGATAACTCTAGGTGGAAGGAGGGGTTTAAGAAAGAGGGAGCTTCATCCAATAGGACCCCAAGGGCTGCACCACAGCCCACTCAAAATCGGGGCAAGGAAGTGGCCAACAACTCCCGATCTAGAGACATAAAGTGCTTCAAGTGTTTGGGTAGAGGACACATAGCTTCTAAGTGTCCTACTAAGAAAGTCATAATATTAAAAGACGATGGGGAAATCACAAGTGAGAGTTCTCATTCTGAACCATCAAGTGAAGAAGAGAGTGCGGAAGAGGAGGAGATTCTTGAAGGAGACTTGTTCATTGTGAGGAGGATGTTAGGAGGGATAGCCAAGGAGAGTGAGGAAAGCCAAAGAGAAAACATATTCCATACTAGGTGTCTTATCCAAGGGAGGGTGTGCTCTTTGATCATAGATGGAGGGAGTTGCACAAATGTGGCTAGTGCTATGTTGGTGAAGAAGATGAACTTAGAGACTAAACCCCATCCTAGACCTTATAAGCTACAATGGCTTAGTGAGGAAGGTGAATTGAGGGTGGATAAGCAAGTGGAGATTCAGTTTTCTATTGGAAAGTATGAGGACAAAATTCTGTGTGACGTGGTTCCTATGGAAGCTAGCCATATGCTTCTTGGGAGACCATGGCAGTTTGATCGGAAAGCTCACCATGATGGTCACAAAAACAAATACATTTTTTATCATGAAAACCGCAAGGTTACCTTGGTTCCATTATCTCCAAAAGAGGTTTGTGATGATCAGAGTATCATGAGAGAGAAAAGAGAGAAAGAGAGAAAAGAAAATGAAAAAGAGAGAAAAAAAAAAAAAAAAGACCCACAAGATAAAGAAAAAGAGAAAAGAGAAAAAAGAAAAAGTGGAGAAAAGAAAGTGAGAAAGAATGGATTATTTGTGAAAAGTGGAGAGGTGAGGAGAGCTTTAATGGCAAGGAAGTCTATGTATATACTTTATAATAAGGAGATTGCTACCCTTGATTCAGACCTTGAACTTCCTAGTGGAGTTAAATCTATTTTGCAGGAATTTCAGGATGTGTTTCCAAAGGAGATACCACAAGGACTCCCACCATTAAGAGGCATTGAACACCAAATAGATTTGGTTCCAGGAGCTGTGTTGCCTAACAGGCCAGCATACAGGAGTAATCCTCAAGAAATCCAGGAGATTCAAAAGCAAGTCACTGAGTTGATGACTAAAGGTTGGGTAGAGGAAAGCTTGAGCCCATGTGTTGTTCCTGTCATATTGGTGCCAAAGAAGGATGGAAGCTGGAGGATGTGCTCAGATTGCAGAGCTGTCAACAACATCACCATTAAGTACAGGCATCCCATTCCTAGGTTAGATGATCTTCTTGATGAATTACATGGATCTTGTTACTTCTCTAAGATAGATTTGAAGAGTGGATATAATCAGATTAGGATTAGAGAAGGTGATGAATGGAAAATGACTTTTAAAACCAAGTATGGCTTATATGAGTGGAAGGTAATGCCATTTGGTTTGACAAATGCCCCTAGTACTTTCATGAGGTTAATGAATCATGTTTTGAGAGAGTTCTTAGGAAAATCTGTGGTTGTGTACTTTGATGACATTCTTGTGCATAGCAAAAATTTGGATGAGCATTTGCAACATTTGAAATCTGTTTTGCATGTTCTTCGAAAACAAAGGCTGTATGCTAATCTGGAAAAGTGCACATTTTGTAAAGATCATGTTGTGTTCTTAGGATTTGTGGTTAATTCTAGTGGAGTGCATGTAGATAAAGAGAAAATAAAAGCAATCCAAGAGTGGCCAATTCCTAAGAATGTGAGTGAAGTGAGAAGTTTCCATGGCTTAGCTAGTTTCTATAGGAGGTTTGTGAAGGACTTTAGTACTATTGCTGCACCTCTTAATGAGCTAGTTAAGAAACATGCAGGATTTAAATGGGGAGAGAAACAAGAGAAAGCATTTTCTGTCCTGAAAGAGAAATTAACACATGCACCCATACTTGCTTTGCCTAACTTTGCTAAATCCTTTGAACTTGAATGCGATGCATCTGGGGTGGGAATAGGAGTTGTTTTAATGCAAGAAGGGCACCCAATTGCTTATTTTAGTGAGAAACTAAATGGGGCTGCCCTTAACTACCCCACATATGACAAGGAGTTGTATGCATTAGTTAGAGCATTGCAAACTTGGCAACATTATCTTCTGCCTAAAGAATTTGTAATTCACAGTGACCATGAATCTTTGAAGTATTTGAAAGGGCAGGGTAAGTTGAACAAGAGACATGCCAAGTGGGTGGAGTTCCTTAAGCAATTTCCGTATGTGATCAAGCACAAGAGAGGTAAGTCCAATGTGGTTGCTGATGCTTTGTCACGCAGGTATGCTTTACTATCTACTCTTGAAGCTAAGTTTCTTGGTTTTGAGTGCATTAAGGAATTATATGAACATGATGCTGATTTTTCACATATTTACCAAACATGTTCTCATATTGCATCTGATGGGTATTTTAAACATGATGGTTATTTGGTTAAGGATAAGAGACTTTGTGTGCCTAAGAGTTCAATTAGGGAAGTTCTTGTTAAAGAGGCTCATGAAGGGGGGTTAATGGGGCACTTTGGAGTGCAAAAGACATATGATATCTTGTATGAGCATTTTTACTGGCCTCACATGAAATCTGATGTGCATTCATTGTGTGATAAGTGTCTTGTTTGCAAAAAGGCTAAATCTAAAGTCAAGCCACATGGTTTGTATACTCCATTACCTATTCCTGAACATCCTTGGATTGACATTTCTATGGACTTTGTTTTAGGTTTGCCTCGATCCAAGGGAGGAAAGGACTCAATTTTTGTGGTGGTTGATAGGTTTTCTAAGATGGCTCATTTTATACCCCTGCAAGAAGGTGGATGATGCTTGCCATGTTGCTGATTTATTTTTCAAGGAAGTAGTAAGATTGCATGGGTTACCCTGCAGTATTGTAAGTGACCGTGACTCTAAATTTCTTAGCCATTTTTGGAGGACTTTATGGGGGAAGATGGGTACTAAGCTGTTGTTTTCAACTACATGCCATCCTCAAACTGATGGGCAAACCGAGGTGGTCAATAGAACTCTTTCTACTCTTCTTAGGGCTGTTATTAAGAAAAATATTAAGACTTGGGAAGAGTGTTTGCCACATGTTGAATTTGCTTATAATAGGGTTGTGCATAGTACTACTCAATTGTCACTTTTTGAAATTGTTTATGGTTTTAATCCTTTGACTCCTTTGGATTTGTTACCTTTACCTAACATTTCCCAATTTAAGGATAAGTCTGGGCAGGTTAAAGCAGAATATGTCAAGAAGATGCATGAGAAAGTCAAGTCCCAAATTGAGAAGAAAATGGAAGGGTATGCAAAATATGCAAACAAAGGAAGGAAAAAGGTAACATTTGAACCAGGTGATTGGGTTTGGGTACATTTCAAGAAAGAGCGGTTTCCTTCCCAAAGGAAGTCCAAGCTCATGCCAAGAGGAGATGGTCCATTTCAAGTACTGGCCAGGATCAATGATAACGCCTACAAAATTGATTTGCCGAGAGAGTATGGGGTAAGTGCTACTTTTAATGTGGCTGATCTCACTCCTTTCAATGCAGGTGATGATTTCCAAGATTTGAGGGCAAATGCTTTTCAAGAAGGAGGGAATGATGTGGACATCAAAGCCCAAGCCCATGACCAGATGGAAGCCCAAGACCCGATACAAGGCATAGGAGGACCCATGACAAGAGCAAGAGCTAAAAAGGCCCAAGAAGCTTTGGAACATATGGTGACTATTCTGAGGGTAGTTCAAATGCAAGGAGAGGCCCAACACTTGGAGGCCCACAAGGGAGAGTTGCTAGTCCTATCTGTTGATTGCTTGGAATGAAGGCCCACTTACAGACTTAGTCTTTTAATTAAAAAAATAATAATATTAAAGTGCTAGTAGCCAGTTTTGAGCCCTTGACCTTAAACTAAACTTTACCTCGCTTTAACCACTAAGACATATTAGCTATGCTTGTAATGTTGGGATTTTACATTTCTCTTATTTTGTTGAGAACAAATTTGTATAAATCATTTGGAACTGAATGAAAATGCAGATTCTGATTGTTTTGTCAAAAGTGAGAATTGTCTCTGCTAGGGTTCTTCCTTGAACCAATTGATCTTATCAAGAATTCCCTCAATTCTTGTGGCGATCCCCTAGGCTTATCAAACATCATTGTTTGTGGCGCCTATCCTGGTCTTCGTTCTTTCCCATTTGTGTTTTTCTTCGTTTTCGCATTTCCCGATTTGTGCCTTCAGCCCGATTTTTCTCAGGTTCGTTTTGTACGTTTTACGTATCCTTTTTGAGTGTTTCTTGACCCAAAATTGCAGTTCAGAACGTCATCTTTCTCCTCGATTTGGAATCGCTCAAATCCGAGTTCTGTAGACCGAGATACGATCAAGAGTTAGAATTCATTCTAGGTTGCTCTTGGTGCGCGAATTCCATCCTAGAAGATCCAATTCGAACCAAGCATGTGATTTTCCCATCAAAGACACTTGACACTTAGGAATTTTATCAAACAAGTAGGGTACAAGGAAATTTAATGACTACAACTGCTGTACTCTTTGTTTTTTTTTGGCTCTATTTTTTTTTTCTACTGAATTCAATAAACAACAGCCACAAGTTGTGCAAATTTTTTTTTTAACACAAACTGCTTTTAATAATGAAATTTGTAACCTTGCAATCAAACTTTAAGTTGCAGCAACTGAGTCACTAGACTAGCATTTCCCACAAGACAAGCTCATGTTTAACACTCAACATAAATCAACACCAAGAACAAATATGCAGCAGAGTATGAACAGAACAAGAAATTGAAGATAGCAAACAACCAAATTGCACAATCCAAATTTTAGCAAACAAAAATTAGGGGTTCAAGGTTACCAATGGTGTGACCAGAATTGATTAAGAGAATGGAGAAAAGGTAACTCAATTCCAACCCTAGAACTGAGCTCTAATGCCAAATGATGGGAAAATCACATGTTTGGTCCAAATTGGATCTTCTGGGATGAAATTCGCGCACCAAAAGCAACCCAGAACGAGTTTTAAATCTTGATCGTATCTCGGTCCACAGAACTCGGATTTGAGCAATTCCAAATTAAGGAGAAAGATGACGTTCTGAACTGCAATTTAGGGTCAAGAAACACTAAAAATGGATACGTAAAACATACAGAACGAACCTGAGAAAAATGGGGCTGAAGGCACAATTCGGAAAATGTGAAAACGAACAAGTAACACAAATTGGGAAAGAACAAAAATCAGAATAGGCGTCACAAACAATGATTTTTGATAAGCCTAGGAGATTGCCACAAGAATTGAGTGAATTCCTGATAAGATCAGTTGGTTCAAGGAAGAACCCTAGCAGAGACAATTCTCACACTTTTGACAAAACAATAATATTTTGCATTTTCATTCAGTTCCAAATGATTTATACAAATTAGTTCTCAACAAAATAAGAGAAATATAAAATCCCAACATTATAAGCATAGCTAATATGTCTTAGTGGTTAAAGCGAGGCATAGTTTAGTTTGAGGTCAAAGGCTCAAAACTGGCTGCAAGTACTTTATTATTATTATTTTTTTAATTAAATGACTAAGTCTGTAATTAGGCCTTCATTCCAAGCAATCAACACAAAGGACTAGCAACTCTCCCTTGTGGGCCTCCAAGTGTTGGGCCTCTCCCTTCATTTGAACTGCCCTCAAAATAGTCACCATATGTTCCAAAGTTTCTTGGGCCTTTTTAGCTCTTGTTCTTGTCATGGGTCCTCCTATGCCTTGTATTGGATCTTGAGCTTCCATCTGGTCATGGCCTTGGGTCTGGTGGTTGTCATGGGCTTGGGCTTTTGCAGGCTACTAAAACATATACACAACTATATAATAGTAAAAATATATTGGTTGACTACTTGTCTCTACAAAAAAAAAAAAAAAAACCTTACTTGAACCCACCCAATGCATTCCTTCTCTATAATTCTAACTGTAAATTTGATTGCATAAAACCAAAATGTGGCATAACCATACATGATCCATTGCACTGTCTAAAAAGCTAACCCAAATATGCTTATCAGAAAATTTCAAGTATATAGTACTTCGGAATACTACATGTTAAGGAAAAGTTGACTAAAAGTAAAAGACAACCAAAATAGTCAACTTGCAAAATATGCTAGCATATTACAAAACGAATTACAAATATATATGTTTGGGTGGTACTGTTACAAAAATAGTATTGGTGTGTCTTGGTGATAATTATCCATTATTTAAGTAAGGATGGCATGAGTAGACTTAGATTCATACTTTTATATGTATAGCTCAGTCATCACTTATTTCTATTTTTTTTTATGTATTTTGCTCACGACTAGTGTATACGTGTACTTCTCTAACTCATTTGACTTCCACATATGATTTAGGTTTACATTTGACATTAGTACTACGAAACTTATTATGTAAATTAATTGGCCGTAGAAACCTTCACAATTATTTTCTTATTTATCTTTCTAAATGTATATTTTAAATCTTCTTCTTTAAGTGTTAATTAAAATTTAAAGATTTTCGCAAATTTTCCTTTACCCTTTATTATTAAATTCCTTTTCTTCCTTTTAACTTTCTATGAATAATTGAATCAACTCTTAGATTTTCAGTTAAGGGTTAATTTGAAGTAAGGATTAAATTTTCAAGCTTAGATTTTTGGACGTTACAATTAGTAGTATTAGAACTTAATATGAGAGTAATAATTAAGAAATTTTTAGATTAGAAAATTAGGTAGTTACTGATGTAAGTTAACAAATACGTATTTGTTAACTTATACCTACTTATTTTTTAAAGACTAAAATATGTTTTTAATCATTATAAATATGAGAATATATAGTTTTAGTCGTTACAAATTTTTAGAAATTTTTTCGTCCTTGTAAAACTGAAATGTGTTATTTATTTGGCTTGAAATTATGTTTGGATATATCCGAATCTATATTTTTATGCTAAAATATGTTTTTAATTCCTATAAATATGAAAATATATGATTTTAATTCCTACTAATTTTTAGTAGTTTTTTTGTCATTGTGAAACTAAAATGTGTTATTGTTTGGCCTAAATTAAAAATCATATGTTCAAATTATTCAAACCTATTTACAAGAAAAAAAACTAACACATTTTAGTTTCATAAGGACAAAAAACTAATAAAATTTCGTAAGGACTAAAACCATATATTCTCATATTTACAGTGATTAAAAAATGTTTTAGCCTAAAAATATTAGTTTGGATAGGTTAGTTCCGAGCGAAAAAATAACATATTTCAATTTTACAAGATGAAAAAATAGTAAAAATTTCATAAGGACTAAAACTATACATTACCATATTTATATGAACTAAAAAACATATTTTAGTGTTTTTTTTAAAAAGAGTAAGTTAACAAGTTACATCTTAGGTATATTTTAAAAAAATTGTAGTTATGCATTGGTAACTTACACCTTTTAAAAAAATAAGTGGGTGTAAGTTAGCAAATTCCATAAAAAAAAAAGGTTAATATATGTTTTTCGTTCCTATAAATATTGGAAAGTTCAGTTTTAGTCTCTATGAAATTTTTGTTAGTTTTTCGTCCTTGCACTTTTGTAATGTGTTAGTTTTTTATTCGGAGTTGGATTCAAATAACTGAACTTATATATTTTATACATTTTTCTTCTAGCACTTTTCACTTTATTTTTTACACTCTTACTTTACTTATTGCACCTCCCACTTTACTTATTTCACCTCTACATTTATTTTTTAAATTTTTAAATTTTTTTTAATTCTTAATTTTTACTTTTTTTTTAAAAAAAAAATCCCTCAACATATTTCATAGTCTCTCCTATAAAAAAAAAAATTAATACCTATTCCATTCAAAATTCCATCTATTATTTTTTGTTAAAAAAAATTAAATTTTACTAATTTTCATACACTCGTAATTAAAAATATACCATAAAAACATCTATATAACCATGAATAGTCATATAAATAATAAAAAATAAAAAATAAAAGACTTAAATAGATTTTGGATTCTTATAAAATATATCTTTTATACTTTGAATCCTTATAAAATTTTTGTTATGTTTTGGATTCCTCTAATACTTATAAAGTAAATTAATTTTATATGGAATTTTAGTTTTTCAATATTTAGAGGGACGAAAAATATATATTAACCTAAAAAAATAATACTTATATAAAGTAAATTAATTGTGGTTTTTAATATTCATTTTTTAGTATATCTTTATAATATATTATTTTGATAGAAGAAGAAATGAACTACTGTTGCATGTAAACTTTAATTACAAATATTTAAGTTAAGGTAAAAGAAAGGTTCATTTTACTTTTTTTTTTCTTCGTTGAATAAAAGGGGCTAGAAGCCCAACAAATGTTTTTTTTTTTTTTTTTATATCAATGTTCATTTTCCTTTTTCAGTATTAATTAGCAAATTACAATATTAATACGTAAGTAAGCCAATTGAAGAATAAACTAAGAAAAATACTAGCCACTCTACTCGATTTTAAAATTTAATTAAAATTATTAATGATGGATTCCAGATATTATTTAAGGAAACTCTTATATATTAAAATTGATAAATTTTAATAAATTTTAATTAATAAGATGATAGAAAGAATGTTGGTAGCATTTTTCTTGAAATAATTCTTTTACTGTTAATAAAAAAAGTAATTCTTTTACATATTTGTCTTAATAAAATATAGTTTAGCAAATGACATTAGTAAAAGAAAATATTGAAACAAAATGTTAAATTTCATCCCATTATTAATTTAAAATATTTAATTTTATCCTATTCTTTTTAAAAGATTTAATTTTTTTCCACTGTTGATTAAAAAGTTTTAATTTTGTTTCATTATTAATTAAAATTAAATATTTTAAATTAATAGTGTGACGAAATTCAATATTTTAAAAATAGTGAAATAAAATTAAATATTTTAAATTAACAATGAGAATAAAATAGTAATTAAGTCTAAAAAAATAATTATTTTTTTCAATTTTTTTATATAAAGTATAAATATATTTTTTGAAGACAAATTTAATCGAAACAATACGACAGGCAAAAGAAAACTCTTTCACTGGGAGAATTAATTAAGTGAACTTTTATTTCATTTTAAATTTTAAGTGGCTGTCGCTTAGCCTTCTAAACAGGTTTTTGTTCCATGTAAGGACGTGACTTCCACGTCCGCTGCACCTGCGCGTGTAAGCAAGCAAGGTGCCTCTTTCAAACTCTCTTCTCACCTAATCAACCTTCTCTCTCTCTTCCCCCTTCCCTCTCGTCAACAAAAACCAGACCTTGCTAGAACGACTCCTTCGGAGAATCAGAGAGAGACAGAGAGAGAGATGGATAACAGTGTATTATACGATGAACTACTGCAAGAAGTCTTCCAGAAACTCCCCTCATCATCATCCTCTGTCTCTCTGGTCTGCAAGCGGTGGCTCCGCCTCTACCGTTCTTCCAGAACCTCCCTCTCTCTCCGCCTCAGCACCCCTCATCATCTCTCTCTCTCCTCCTTCCTCTCCCACCACCCTTTCATCTCTTCCCTCTCTCTCTCCCTCTCCCCGCCCCTCTCTCTCTGCTCCAACCTCATCATCTCTCTCTCTCTCTGCTCCAACCTCCTCTCTCTCTCTGTCACCCCATCCCCCGTTTCTCTCTCCTCCCTCGTCTCTCTCTCCACCTCCTGCCCCCGCCTCGCCTCCCTCCGCATCACCCTCCCCAGACCCATGTTTCTCAACTGGGTCCTCTCCTTCTCCTGTTTAAAGGATTTGTCAATAACTCTCTCTTCTGATTCTGATGATGAAGGAGAGGGTAGTGGGGTCAATAGGGATGAAGAAAGTGAAAATTTTGATTTTCAATTGGGGTTGGGGTTGGAGACTCTTTGTTTGGTGGGGATTCGTGGGGATGATTGGGGGGTGGGTTGGCTGTGGAGAAGATGCAAAAGCCTTAAGAAACTCAGGCTTCAGAGTTGCCAGGGGATTGGAGGCTCTTATTCTTCTTTTGTCAAGTGCCTGCAGAGTCTCGAAGAAATTGAGTTCAGAACCTGTAGGAGCGTTGTTTACGGGGTTCTGTTAGAGCTCGTGGAGCATTGCGGCTCTTTGAGTTCCCTCTTGGTTCATGATGGTGGAAGCAGAGAGGGATTGCTACAATTTTTCACTCAGTGTAGAAGTAATGTTCGAAAACTCGACCTCCGTCTGCCTCTGGACCTCAACAACGGCCATCTCACGGGGATGGCCGCGAATTTCAATGGGCTCACGAGTATCAGCCTTCAGAGTTGCTGCCTCGTTAGCGGCGAGGGCCTCCGGGCCCTCGCCGCCGCGGGAGGCGGGCTGGAAGAATTGGCGCTTGTGAACTGTGACGTGGTAGAGAGGGAGCCCGGGCTGCTTGCCACATTGGGGCAGCATTTGAGGAAACTAAGGAAGCTCAACTTGTCGCATAATGAAATGTTGGTCGACAAGGAGTTCGTTTCGATGTTGGTTTCGTGCGTTCATTTGATTGACTTGAGGGTGAGAGGGTGTAAGGGACTCACCAATGTTGCTGTGGCTTCCATGCTCAGGAGCTGCAAACGTCTCGAAAATGTTGATCTTGTGAACTGCTTTGGGATACATTCTGAGGCTGTGGAGTTGTTTCTTATGAATGCTTCTCGTTTGAGGAGAATGGAGGTTGAGGGGACCAAGCTCTCTGAGCCTGCCAAAATGTGGGCCTCGAGTAAGTTTATTGAACTTGTTGTTTAATTAATTGCAACGGAGGGTGAAGGAAGCAAGTGTATATTTCTCAAACAGGTATACTAAACACACCTGATTTATGTATTCATGTTTCTGTAATTTGTAATTGAGTGTGAATCATAATTCTCAGTTTATGTTAAGTCGACTTGTAATTTATGCTTTGGAAATATCATATCAAAGATATGTAAATAAGGCTTCGAATCTCATTTTGTGGGATCAATCAAGTCAAGCACTGTATTTATATACGAACTCGGTGCAAGCTGAAAGAAGCAAAGCAAGTGTTAAGTGTGTTTTCTGATGTTTCAAATAAACAGTCCACACTGCTGAATGATCACTGTATTTATTTTATTATTTATCATATTCAGTTTCTGTAATTTGTGTTTGAAATATGAAGAGTAGTTTCTGTTCTATTCAGTGGATTTTCATATGATCAATTAATTATGTACTGAGAATTTTCATCCCATTTTGTGGGATATATCGAATAAAAAACTATTTATATTTACGTACGAAAATGAGATAATTGCAACATATTTTTGAGTGCTTGCTTGCTCAGTTTCTGTTGGAAATGGTTTGATATAAATGTGAAACACTATTTATATGCTTCATTTTGTGTACAAGAGCAAGTTGATGAGTCTGTGGTCCATCAAATTGACCTTTCTGGACTCATTTAAGGATTTGACTAGGTCCAACTATATGGGTGATGCATTGATGCATCATAAAGTAAAAGGGCTACATTAATTAGAGGAGGATGGTATATCCCAACTGGAATCTAATGAGGAGTGAGAATCCAGCAAAATATTAAGTGAGACATTAAACTTTGTTGTTTGATAGGGGAGGAATTGACATGCTACTTTGATACGATTGATAGCTTGCACGAAATTGTAACCTGGAAGTGTACATTTTTTGTGGTGGAAATCAATGCTTTGCAATTTGTTTATTTTGGATTTCACGTGCAATCTTTTCCTAGTTGTGTTAGCTTTCTGGTCTATTGTTGTGGATGGTTTTAAGAATGTTGAGGGAAATATACAAAGGCTTTAAATATTTTTTGAATCCTTTAAAAAAATATTTTTCGTTATTAGTCCATCAAATTTGAGTAATTATATATTTTAGTCCTTAAAAACAAAAATTATAACATAGAAGCAATCAACCGAAAGATACCAACTTTTCGAAAATTTGAGGAACCAGTAAAAAGTATTTTTGTTGAAGGTCTAAAAATAAAGACTATTTGACCAAAATGGGTAATTTTTATAAAATAAATATCAGCAAATGCAATTGTTTACCTTTTACATTAGTTATACTAATTAACGATTTAAAAACTATATTATTTTACAGTAGTTTCATAAATTAAAAAAAAAACAAATAATGTCACCCAAAGTGATGTCACCAACTCCAAAAATCACTCATTCATGTAAATATTTTTCATGCAAACTCATATTGGTATTTATTTTGTGAAAATGACTTATTTTGGTAAATCACCCAAATGATAGGTAATATGATTAGATAGAAGGAGAGAGATAAAAAAAAAAAAAATGATATTTAGTAGGTGTATGTTAAAATAGGGTGTTGAAATATCACGACTCTTACTCAATTTTGAGAGACTAATAATAACATTTTTTAAGGACTAGAAAAATATTCATTCAAATTTAGAAGATTAAAAACATATTTAAATCCATGTAAATTAAGTAACATTGTTCTACCATTAGAAGCATAAATCATTAAAGTACTAATTATTTATTGAACTAAATTGCATTTCACAGCCGGTTAAAGAGCGTTGAAGTAATATGAACATTTGATAGTCTCATTATTTCAAATATCCTTTGGAATGAAAGATTCGTTGAGAAAAGTGAAAGCTAAAAAAAAGCACAATAGGTTATTCAAAGCTTATTAATGTAGGTGCAAGCTAAAGAATACTTAGCTAAACTAAAGCTCAAAGTTGCTAGTTGTCATTTTTCAGATTAACGATTTCTTGTTTGGTTGCTTTCTTGAAATTGTTGATTTCTTGTGATGCTACTTGTTTGAAGTTCATGACCTCCCTTTGCAGGACCTCAACGATTGGATGATCCTCGGGCTCCTGACGCAGGGTGTCCGCCACCATTTTCGAATTTCCCTTGTGAGAGATCCCTAGGGCCGGAGTTCCGTTCGAAGTGGATTCCATACTTGGTGTACATTTTTCTCCTTCAACAACGATGATTGTCATTGTTATGTGGCTGGCAGGATAGTTTTCCTTCAATCCCACGATGGGCGTCAAATGTTCTTACCAAAAAGTGACCTTCTTGGCAAGGACGATTTCCTCTTGGCAGAGTATATAGAGAATGTGGGGGTACCTGCAAGAAACACTCTGACACTCAAGTTAGAGGTGTGACAACAATGTAAGCAGGGTTTTGAATGATAGAATGAATGAATTTACCTGGCTAACGTAGTATTTATAGTAGGTGGCGAGTCCATGGGCCTATCTCCTAGAAGAAAATAAGGTAATATTTGATAGGATTTGATTGATCTTTCCTTTTTTTTGGATATTGTTGTTCTTTCCTTATTTACAAGATGATAAGTGATATTTTCCATGTTTAATTAACAAATATGATTTGATATATGTCATCTTACCTTTTTATTTGTCTGTTGGATATCTGGTATGAGTAACACTCCTTCTGACTGAGTAGGTGTATGTTTTATCTGAGTATGTTGACTTTGTTTCCTATCTTGAATATTTGAGTAGTACACCAGGTATGTTTGAAGAGTTTATTTTATTTGTTGTTTATTGTTTAAATTTACATGTTGTTAGAATAGTGAACTAGTAGAAGTGGATTTTGAGGGCATAAATAAATCTTACATTTTTTTTTTACCATTGGAAATTGTTGAACATATGATCTTTTAATGAAATAATTTATTTTATTTTATTACTTGCTTTTTCATAATCACATTCTTACGATTAAACTAGACTCAAATGACACAAAATAAAATGGGATTATACAAGCAATTATTTGTTATGCGATAATATTAAAAAATTAAAGTGGGAGTAGAAAGTTAAATCCAAAAGGAATCCTTCCTACGATACAATTCAAGCATCATATCTAATAAAACAAGATAATATGAATAAACATTTGATAATCCAAAACCACCAAATTTATTCAAAACTCCATAAACATATAAATTATTCAAAACAACACATTAATAAACCACTAAAACCATTAGTAAGTAAAACAAAAGTACTATGAGACCAAATATTAAAAAAAAAAAACTTGAAAGATAAAATCTTGACAAGATATTTCCTTTTTGCATCAACTGTCTCCCAATTGTTAAATGTCTTTTAAACAACTTCACTCTTGACTTGATTGTAAGGATCCAAAACCAAATCATGGGCGAGACGCATCCTCGTATCACCAATGACTTGCCAATATGAATATAAGTAATGAATTCATTTTTTTTGTTAAATTAATTTGCAAATATTACTTGAAAGAAAAACTTTACAAAAATTAATTATGAGTGTTTTTTTTTAAACAAAAATAACATTAATTCTTACTTTAATCTTGTTATAATTAGAAGTCCATTGTCTATATGCAATCGGACATCCATTTTGCTAGCTAGGCACCACAATCATTCCTAAAATGTTAGATATAATTATGAGCATAAATTATATTACAAGCAAAAAAAAAAATGATGTTTACAAAATTAAAAAGTTTTCATCTTACGATCCATTCTGTTGTTGCCCAAGTCCTTCAGGAATTTCCCATTTAAAGTAAAAAATGATAGGCCTAGAGCCAACAATGCTATAAAATGAAGGGTCTTGTAACATTTCTTCTACAAACATAACCTACAGATAATTAAAATTGTTAAATATAACTAAATACTAAGCATAACAAAATAATAATTGTTTCATTATTAATTGAAGTTACTTACATCTTTTTTAGCCTTCCTCTTCCTACATTCTTTTTTTTGTCTCACTTGGTAGTGAATCTAGCAGGGTGATTTTTTTTTTTCTTTAAATGGTGTCAACAACAAGAAGGTACCAATGTTTATCATCATTCATTAGAATAAAGATCTATAATACATAAAAATGAATATGAGTTTTTCATATTTAAATATAAATTTCATCAATTTTAAAGTATTCTCAATTGGAAAAAAATACCTTATGTAATAAATTAGCATCACACATGAAACTATTCTTATGATATCCAATAATAGTTTCTACTGGTGTCTTTTTGTCCAATGTATATTGCTGCCAATTGGATATTAAGAATAAAATTTACTTTATAGTATTGAGATATTTGAATAACAAACGTTGTTAATGTAACGAAATGGAAAATTATTATATCATAAAAGTTGTAGGCAAGAATCAATGTGACATATATTCAAACTTATTTTTTTCTTCTCAAGTCAGCTTGAAAGCAATAAAGTTAAGGACCTACAAAATAAATTAAACATAAATATTTTATTATTTTTAATTAAATATAATAAATGTATAATTGATTATGATATATAATATTCTTACCTCTTGATCAACCATTAGTTTAGGTCTTAAAGCTTCCTTGGATTGATTGCAGTTTCAGACTTGTTGTCATTTTCAACAATGTTTATCTTTCTCATTAATTTCTCTATTGAAGCTACCAATTTTTCAATTAGTGAGTCAACTATCGCTTTAGACTTTGTTGATGATGTTGTGGGTATTGGAGTGGTTAAGGTGGTTTTAAGTAGTGAGGCTGGTTTGCATCAGAATTAGAGATGACTTGTTGTTTACAACAATCAGTGCTAAATTGTTGGAATAGCTGGTTAATCAGGGGGGGTGGGGGGGTGAATTGATTATCAAAAACTTTTGATTCCCCTTTTTCTAATAAAACTTTTCCACCATTTTTCTTAAAGATTTTCACAAGATTTTTCAACAGACTTAGAGATGACATGTTATTTACAATAATTAGTGCTAAATTGTTGACAACCTCTTTGAGATCTTCAACAAATGATTTCACACTCAAAACTTGTTGAATTACAACAGAGCTTTGAGACTGATTTTGAATTTTTTCATGTTCATCAATTGGAGTAAAATCTATTAGGATCAGTCGGGTAATCAATCAGGGGGGGGGGGGGGGAATTGATTTACCGTAAAATGATAGATTCTTTTTCTCAAAAAGATTTTTCACCACTACTCTTGAGGTTTTAATAAAAGCGTTTTCAGAGAATGTTATATTGATTGAATAAACCAGAAAAACAACCTCAGCTTAAGATAAAAATGATTTAAAATAAATTATCTTGATAAAAATCAAATGCTAAATTGAAATAGATCAAGGGATAGAGAGATAGAGCTTGTTGTTTTATACTGGTTCGATCAACCATCGATCTACATCCAGTTTTTCCTTTCACCAAGGGGTTCCACTATGAATTTGATTACATACACCATGCACACACAATTCAAAGCAAATCCTGATTTCACAACCTAAAACAGGAACCTAGAAGATTGAATGTGAAAACACCATTCATCATCCAATTTCTAAATACAATACTACACACAAAATTAGAAATACCATCTAATTTCAACACAACATTTAGGAATGAAGTTCCCACAATGCTAATCAAAGAAGATTGATGAAAAAGATTAAAGAACGAAAACACCTTGATGTGTTGATATAACAGATATGTGATCAGATCAAGAAACTCCAATATGAGCAGATTTAGCAGTCAAGAACTAATGTTGAATCATCTCAGTTCATGAAGGAACAAGAGAGAGATATAGCTATATATGCTCAGAGGTTCAATCTCAAATGGGTATAGTAGTAAAAGCAATATTGAATTTTCTGAAACTCAAGAGATTAGAGAATGTGTAGAAGAAAGAAGAGAGTGATCAAAACAATATCAAATCTGAAAAACAAATCAAAGATTTGGATTTTGACAAATGAAGGAATGAAAAGATATTGTAACTGTTTGTTCTTGTTATTCTGCACAAAATGATATAGGTTCAAATATATGGCATGGGTCAAAAAGATTCGAAGTTAGTTAGACAAAGAATGAGTCTTGGAGATCTTTAAAAATGACCATTATACCAGATATAATCGATTGCAACAAGGTGTAATCGATTATCCTGTGTATCAGAATATGATTTACACTTACTGTCAGCTGTTGTAATCGATTACAAAAGACTTGTAATCAATTGCACACAAGACATAGCCAATTCTGAATATCAGAGATCATCTAGTAATTAATTGCCATAGAATGGTAATCGATTGCAAATGAAACAAAGCAATTTCTGAATCTTAGAGATTGTCTTGTAATTGATTGCAGCTCGATGGTAATTGATTGCAATGGATACAGGACAATATCTGAACTCTGAAACTAAGATTGTAATAAATTGCAATGGTTGGTAATTGATTAACCCGATATCGGAGATGGTTTCAAAACTGATTAGGCCATCTGGTAATCGATTCCTACAACTTTTAATCGATTGCAATCACTCAGAATTAGTTCCTAAGAAGTAAATCATCTAGTGATGCTAGAGATAATAGAAAACAGGGCAAATCAAAACATCAAACAAGAATGATATAACTTAGCCTATAACAAACAATACAATGCCATCATCCATACATGTTATGGCATAAAAAGAAAATACTAGACTAAGAGAACAGAAAAGACTTAAGGTATAAAGATACCAAAAATCTAAATAAAAAGGCGAGGCGGCAATCTTCAAAATCTATTTGTTTTCCTCCTTTATTTTCTTGACCTTTTGCACTACTCTTCCTACAACTAATAACGTTGCAAAGTTATATTTCTAAAAATATGAAAGATGATCATTTTCAAGAATTAACATGATAATCAATATGATACATGAGCATATTTACCTTGAAGAAATTTCGATTACTTCTTTAATCAATAACTTTAGTTTTTGACCACTTTTTCTCATGTTTTCTTGTGGTTCGGGAGATATTGGTGAAAATTTCTTGCTATCACGCTTGCGGGAGGTTATTTCGGATCTTGTCATGGGCTGAAATGGTATGGAGATAGAAATCAACTCCCCTCTCAATTTCCTTGTATACAAACTTAATTCAGACGGTATTAGTAATAGATTGAGGTAATATGGTTGACCACTTGCACAAACTGATGGTTAAGGTTTTGTATCTAAACTGCAATCTTCATAAATCTTTCCATGAAGATTTGCAATGATTCGTCTTCTGCTACCTTCATAGTGTGTTCCTCTTGGAGCTTTTGGTATTTCTCTCAGAGTTGCTTTTTTTATTTTCCAGATTAACAATTTCTTGTTCAGTTGCTTTCTTGAAATTGTCGATTTCTTGTGATGTTGGTTGTTTGAAGTTCATGACCTCCCTTTGCAGGGCTGCAACGATCGAATGATCCTCATGCTCTTGACGTGGGGTGTTCGCCACCATCGTCGAATTCCCTTGTGGGAGATCCCTAGGTCCAGAGTTCCATTTGAAGTGAATTCTAGACCTAGTGTGCATTTTTCTCCTTCAACAACGGTGATTATCATTGTTGTGCGGCTGACAAGATAGTTTTCCTTCAGCCCCATAGTGGGTGCCAAATGTTCTGGCAAAAAAGTGATCTTCTCGACAAGGATGATTTCCTCTCGGTAGAGTATACGAAGAGTGTGGGGGTACCTAGTATTTATAGTAGGTAAGCGAGTCCATGGGCCTATCTCCTAAATCGAGTATGAAAATAAGGAAATATATGATAGGATTTAATTGATCTTTCTTTTTTTTGGATATCGTTGTTCTTTCCTTATTTACAAAATGATAAGGGATATTTTGCATGTTTAATTAACATATATGATTTGATATATGTCACATATATGTTTAATTAACATATATTTTTATTTGTTTGTCAAATATTTGGTTTGACTAACACTCCTTTTGACCGAGTAGGTGTATGTTTTATCCGAGTATGTTAACTTTGTTTCCTATCTCAAATATTCGAGTAGTACATAACTCCCCATAGCTCTGAAGCATATATGCTGAAAGAGTTATGACGATTTGTGATTTGAATTGATTTGACCCTTGATCTCTAGGATCGCATTTTTTTGAGGTAACTTGTCATGATTAAGGTCATTTTGAATTTCAAAAGTCTTTTATCTATGAACCATTGGATCTTTACAATGCCTTGGGGGATCAAAGGGCTTGGGGTTGCCGTGTCACTTCTTTTTCCCTCCTTTTCGTTTTTTGTTTGATCCGTTGGATCCTTTCGAGATGGAAATGATCCGACGCTTCAGAATCAATGCTTCATTTCTGAGCTTTTGTTCTCAGTGTTCTACTTCAAAAAAAAATTCTTCCCATTTCTCTTGACTCAGGTACGTTGCCCCCATTGTTTTTTGCTTTCTTCTTCCCATGTCTCACTCCTCTAGCTTATCTGCTTTGTTGGGGGTGATATGCTTCCTCTCGAAGTTCAATTAATTGGGGAAGATTTTGATGAGCTTTCCCTTAAATTTGGTCCCAATAGGGATGTTAGTGATGACGCCTCACTGGCACCAATGGAGGATCAGGACATTGGTAATCCCGGTGTTCCTCTGGCCGTGGTTATGGCCTTGGAGGATTCTGAGGCCCTTGTTGATGATGCCACAGAGGTCAAAACTCTAGGTAGGTCTAGGAAAGTTTATCCCCTATCACTACTCCTAATTATTCTTGGGTTTTTGGTGAGGTTGATGCCTATCCTTCTCGGTATTGGTCTGTCGCGGCCTTGTCTGTGTTCTTAAAGTTGCAAGAGTTATCCCATTCGGATAACCTTGATGTTGTTCATGCCGATCTGTGTACCTCTTGAGAGCGGGTTTATCAGCGAGCTTTTTCATGTCAGAGTCATCTCACTTATGTGTATGACACCCTTTTTGCTTCTTTGGGAATGACTATTCCTTTTGATGCTTTTGAGCATGAGGTTCTTCGGGAGTTGAATGTGGCAACTACTCAATTGCACCCTAACTCGTGGTCTGCCCTTTATGCCTTTTGGGTTTTGTGTGATTGTTTTCAAATTATTCCTACTACTGCCAAGTTTTTGCATCACTATGGAGTAAAGGAGTCTAGGCTGGGAGGTTGGATGTCTCTCATTGGCATATCCGAGAAATTTATTTTGGGTATGTATACTTCCTCTTGGAAGGATTTTAAAAAGGGTTTTTTCCGCCTTCATCTGGTACTGTTGGGGAACTGGAATTTTTTTACCGTTCAGTCATGAACATGTCTGCCTTGGACTAGGAAGACATGGTTCTTTTGCATAAGCTTCCTAGGAGGTTGAATTGTAAACTTCTAGTCGGCCTTCCTTTTTAAAACTCTGCTTGCCAGGATTGGGCGAGTGAGTTTCTTATTTCATTTTGTGTTTTCATTTGTTGTGGCTTCTCCTTACTAATCCCTTCTTTTTTCTTTTTCAAGAATTATGGGCAAGTATAATTACAAAGCTTTGAAGAGGCAATATACTGAGAAGAAGAAAGAGCTGGCGGAGGATGCCCCTACTGATGGCACTATTGTAGTGGAGGGGGTTGTTGCTGAGAATGTTAGAATTAGTCAAATAAATCAAGAGGGGGTGAATTGATATTTAAAAATTTTCTTAACATTTTTCAAAATAAAAAGAATTCAACCACTCCTTTGAAGTTTTTTGTAATGTGTTGTAAAAGATGTTGATGATAGAACCACAATTCAGAAACTCAACTCAAAACAATCTTGTTCAAAAGGTTTTCTAAATCAGAGTATGATAAAGATTTAAAAAAGAAAGCAATAAAAGATGAAAGGATAAGAAGAAGAACATGAGTTTTTATACTGGTTTGATCATAGCCCAATCAACATCAAGTTCTTCCTCAACTCAAGGAGTTCCATTATGATATGCAATAGTTACAAACACAACAACTCATCCAAATCACAACAACCTATCTTGTTCACAACTTGAACAAGAAACCTATGTAAGAAGAGTGTGAAACACTATCACAACCTCAAGAAACTACCTAGGAAAACCTATTCTAGAATACCAATTGAAAACAATTAAAAAGAAGACGTATGGAACAAAAGCACCTGATGTGTTTAAATATAGCTGTAAAGAAGCTTGGAACGAAAGCACCTTGATGTGTAAATGTAGCTGAAAAAAGCTTTGAATCAAAAGCACCTTGATGTGAAAATATAACTGGAAAAAACTTTTCTTCTTCAAAGAGAATTTAACAAGTGAAATCTCAAGAGAATTTTCAGCACAAAGAGAATTCTTGAAAACTTTTGAATTCCTCTTTCCAAATAGAAACTTTTTCCACCCTTTTCTTGAAGTTTTTTTCACAAGAGTTTATTGACAGCTTTGTTCTAAATAAAAATACAAATACAAAAAGCACAATATGCACGTTCTTGTTACAAATTAATTCACAAATGAATTTAATCAAGAAACTAAAATTGAGATTAAGGGTTAGAAGATGAGCTCGCTTTTTATACTGGTTTGATCTCAACTCGATCTACATCCAGTTCTTCCTCTTAACTTGAAGAGTTCCACTATGATTCTAGTAGATGTTACAATCACATGAAGATACAAAATCAAAGCAATTTACACTTGTTTACAACCCGAACAAGATTTTAAACATGAATGTGAAAACCTATCACAAATCATCAATAACTAAGGAAACCCTATCCTAGCATATGAATTTCAATCAAATCAAATTGAAAGAATGAAAGATTATAGAACAAATACACTTGGGCGTACAGATATAGTTGTTAAAGTTCTAAATGAATAACACCTCAAACTTGCATGAATAGCTGAAGAAAATGTAAAAGCTTTTCTAGCTATAGAAGGTGTATATGATTTCAGCATAGAGAGTATTGGTCGCGGCCGTACCCGAACCAAATAAAAACAATTAAATGCAGTAACTAGGAAGTGATCCTAGGTCGTCTCCCAGTGAGCAGTGATCAAACAAACGTTCATAACACTTAACAACAATAAAACAGTAACAAAATGGGGGGGTTTCTTTGTTTTAATAATTTAAACAGCAAGCAACTTGAATTAAAATTAACAGAACTAAAACGTGTTGTTTCCCCTTGATTCAAAAGCAAGCCTCTTATCCTAGGTTACGAGAATCTATCCCTAATCAATTCAGCCACTTAATCCAACCCGGAATTAATTTACTAAGCGAAAATTAATACAAGGTTTTCATTATGTGATTAAGCAACACATACACCAATTAATTCCTCTCACGAGTCCATTAAGCATGAACATTAATTAAGCACAGAGACAATTAATCAAGCATTAAACATGCATGGATTAATATTAGCAACAAACAAAGAATAATTGGTGAAGGGAAAAACTTATCGGAAATTAACATTAATAACAAAACCTCAAAGAGAGCTAGTGCTTAATCCTCAAGAGAAAACAACACTGGAAATTTAACCTTCCATTCAAATTAAACAAAGAATCGGAAACGTAAACAACAAACCGAAAACGAAACAGAAACAAAATGCGTAATGAAAAACGCAACGAAGACTGTAAACGAAACTAAAAACATAAATTGCAAAACGGAAATGAAACTAGAAAACAGAAACGAAAACAAGAATAGAAGACAGAAACGAAAATGGAAATAGAAACAGAAAATGAAAAAAACTCTGCTCTACATGAACAGTAGCATGCTGGGGACGTGAACAGTAATTCCTCAACAGTCCAAATGAAACTAAAACCTCTCAGCCCCCTCTCCATGACGGCTGCCCTTATTCTTGTCTCACTAAAAGTTACTTAGGCCTACAAAACCCTAGGCTACTAATCTGATTTGGGCCCATAAAAATCTGATTTGGGCCCATATAAAATCTGATGCAGCCCAATTACAAAATACAGTAATAAAATGAAATAAAATAAAACTGGACGACAAATAAAACTAAAATAGTCTCCTCTCTTCAAGCCCAAACTGGTTCAGCCCAATTGCTTATAATTCTCTTGAAATTAAATTAAAATACAGACTTAGTTAAAAAAGCCCAAATGATAAAACTGCATAATTAATTTGACAATTAAGGCTAATCAGTAATTAAAATGATGACAGAAAGGGGTAAGAAATAGGAGAAAATAATGACACATCAAGTATAAAAGGTTCAAGAACAAAATTGAACTCTATATGCAGTTGAAACGAATTTTTAGATGTTTGTTCCCATTGAGAGCTATCTTCAAAAATGCAATCTTATCTATGGAATTTCAATGAATTGGGTAAATGATAAGAATTGGGGTTAATGCAGTTTGGAACGAAAATAGGTTCTTTCTCTCTCTCTCTCAAATAAGATATAAAGAATATATAAGGTCATGAAAGATATGATAAAAAATCAGTTAAGATATATAACATAATGATAGTTATAATAGATGTAATCGATTGAAACCACAGTTAATCGATTATCTTGTGTATTAGAAATTGATTTTGAGTTGTTGTCATTAAATGTAATCAATTGCACAAAGCTGGTAATTGATTGCTTTCAAGATAGAGACAAATCTGAGTTAAAATATAGTCATTGTAATCGATTGTCAATTCATGTAATCGATTATCTTGATGATAGTGAGCAATATGATATAGATGTACTTTATTGTAATAAACTACATGATATTGTAATCGATTGCAATACTCAGAAATGTATACTCATCAAGAAATCATCTTGAGATGTTGAGATAAAAGTTTAGCAAAGATTTCAAGTAAAATGAATCAAAGCGCATATAGACTTAGTCTAAAACAAACAATTCAAAGCCAACATCCATACATGTTTTGGCTTAAAGAAGATAGACTAAACTATGAAAGATAATAAGATAAGGTAAAATGTAAATGCCAAAAACTATGAAGACTCCAATCTTTAGTCTCTCCCTTTTTGGTTTTGAATACCCAAAAATTACTGTAGCTTCTGCTTCTTTGATTGTGTGCTCTAGTAGTTACCTATCTACAATTTCTTAATCACAAAGTGGTTAGATTTCAAGCATTGATAACCAAGTGATAAGGTAAAATGCAAAGATATTTCTCCCCCTTTTTGGTTTTCAAATGACCAAAAGGTAAATAAAATTATAATAGATATAACTGAAAGAGATATTGTATAATCAATTAAGCATTGTTTAAAGTACATCAAAATAGCAACAAAATGCAAAGAGATGAAATTGCATAAATATTAGAAATGCTAAAAATTGAGACATCATAGACTTAAATCTTCAATAATGTCATTTGCTTGAGAAGGGTGTAAAGCATCGAAGCGAGCAGATAAGTCATTGATGCTGCTTTGGAGTTCCAAGCAGTGTTCATTCTTAATCCTTGAGAATTCTTCCTGGTTTTGCATGATCTAGTTGAGTTTTTCCATCATTGCTACCTCAAATGTAGATGTATGAGGAGGTTGCTCAGCTTGCTCATCTTCAACTCTTATGAATCCTTCCTTGTGTTCCCAACCTTCATCAATCAACACTAAGCCCATTTGCTTCAAGTGTTTTGTTGACAACTCAACTTCAAGACGTGCAAAGTCACTTGCAACATCATTAGTTTTGACGCCAAAGTGGTCAAGAATTCTGGAAACTAGAACTGGATAGGCCTCTTTGAAGTCATTGGGGTGGCCAATCTTTTGCATCTGGTTAGTAATTGCAAAAATCTAGTCCACTTAATGGTTGTTCTTCATTAAAAACATTAAGATCATGTCATCTTCGACAAGTGTTCCATGGTTGCTCCCCCGTGGTAGGATAAACCACGATAGTTTGTAGGCCAACATTCGGTCTTCAATCTTCATGCAGCCAACGGGAAAGCGGTTTCCAATGGGCACATTGGGGTCTCGGATAATAGTTTTGTAAAAATCCACTTTATTATACTTACTGTCCTTGTTCTTCTTGATAGCCTTCATGGTAGGCTCAATCTCATTATATACTCTTTCTATACCAGCAATCAAGAGCCAGAGCTCTTCATTCATCTTAATATCTTTACCCTTTACATGGGATTGCATAAATTCGGTCTCTCCATTGATACTCAGATTATTGTAGAAAACTTTAACAAGGTCTAGATAATAGGTACCTTTCATTTCAGTCAAAGTGAGTAGACCTTGCTCGTCAAGGAGTGTTTGGAAGTTGAATCCTTGATCATTGAGCCAAGTAAATGAAAGATAGCACGACTTTAGTATCTCCTTCCTTGAGAAGTTCATGGTGTAGGATGATTCTTCATTCTTGCTTTTGAACCAGTCGAAACTTGCTCGAGGAGGTTGTCTTGATGGAAAAGGAAAGTGGGATGGTCTTATTGGATGTTTTGAAGGGGCCCTTTTGGTTGAAGTTCCTTCCATTGCAGTTTTCCCATTGTCTTGGGAAAGTTTCTTCTTAATCTGCTGTTGGATGCAAATAGAAACTAGATGGTTTACACAAGACTTGGTGTGAGTTTTGTGTGGTGAAGATGAATTAGCCATTTGGTGCTTTATATAATCGTTCAGGGGCATTTTAGGGTTTGGAGGGAAGAGGATAGGTTCATGGAGAATGGGTTTCTATTTTAGAGGGAATGAGCTTCTGTTTTGGGGCTATTTAAGTAAGCAGTCTGCAGTGTGGTAATCGATTGCCTGAGAGTCAAATAGCATCTTGAAGAGAAAATCGAATGTTCTACTTGTTGTAATCGATTTTCTAAGAGACAAAGAACATCTTGGTGTAGAGTTTGATGTAGTAATCGATTGCCATCTGGTTGTAATCTATTGTTTTAACTGTTAGAGGAGATTTTCAACTTCTGATGACTTAGTGTAATCGATTGCCTTACCATGTAATTGATTAACTTATGAAGACACCAATGCATCCAACTACATCACTTGGACCTGATGAAAATTCAAGGAAAGTAGATGTCACTCAGTTCAAAGGAATGGTTGGATCACTACTCAACTTGATTGCATCCAAACCAGACATAATGTTCAATGTTTGCCTTTGCTTCGGATTTCAGTTTGACCTAAGGGAAGTATATCTGTTTGTTGTTAAAAGAATTTTTAGATATTTAATTGGAACTTCTAATCTTGGTCTTTGGTTTAAAAGACAGAAAGAGTATAAGTTTATAGGCTATTGTGATGCTGACTATGCTGGAGACAAAATTGAAAGGAAAAGCACCAGTGGAGACTGCCACTTCATTGGAGGCAACATGGTGTCATGGCTCAGCAAGAAGTAGGGGACAATAGCACTATCAACAGCAGAAGCAGAATACATCTTAGTTGCAAGTTGTTGCTCTCAGATATTGTGGATCAAGAATCAACTTGAAGATTACAACATATTTGTGAGTAACATTCCTATATTCTATGATAATATTGCTGCTATATCTCTTTCGAAAAATCCAACCATGCACTCAAGAGCCAAGCATATAGAAATAAAACATCATTTCATAAGAGACCATGTTCAGAAGGGGACCATTAATTTGGAATTTGTCAAGACAAACGATCAGCTTGCTGATATTTTTATAAAACCCTTACTGAGGATTGACTGATCTTTTTTAGAGAAAAGATTGGGATGGTCTAGGTGACTTAATGTTCTATCTTTGTCTGCTGTTCACTAGTAGAACTAAGGACACATTGTCTTTGGGTGTGAAGTTATTGTCTCTCCCTCCTCCATTGCTCAAGCCATAGGGTGCGAGCTGCACTCAAACTACTTCACAAAGGCATGGGACAAAGACCTTGAGAAAGGTACAGTAGAAAGGTTCATTCTTGGACCTAACTATGAGGTTGCCAAGGACGTCAAGAAGTTGCACCCAACCAACTTCCCACCTTTGACCAAGTTGATGCTGAACATTATTAACAAGACCATCTTGCACAAGATTGGGTCTAGAGATCATGTGTCTGCTCTCCATAGGTTCATCCTCTACCATGTCATCAGAGGGATCCCATTCAACCTTCCACACACGCTATTCTAAAACCTAATCAGCCACATCCAATACCTATCAACTTCTATGGCAACATACTACACAGCTCTGATAAACAAGATCCTTTGGGATGCTCTTTGCTATAGCAGACTATACACAAAAATCCAATTAGGAAATCTGGACGAGTTGGAGTATGTGAAAGTGGAGGGCCCATTCGTTCAATAGAGGATACTGACCTCTTCTAGTCTGCTTAAATTGAACATGGGATTTGAAATCACCAAGGGATCACTTGGAAGGTTCCTTGTACTATCTGATGATGAAAATGAAGGTCAGAAGAAGAAGATCCAGAAAAAGAAGGGTGGAAAAGGAAAAAGCTTGGTGATTTATGATGAGGTTGCGTCCATCCAACCTTTAACAAGTAAAATGATGAGGCTTGTTGTTGCAAAACAGCAAACAGTTCAGACAACACGTAAGGTTGCAGCACAGTCTGTTGTAGAGCCACTAGCCAAGAAGGGAAAGCAAATAGTCCAACAAGCACCACCCAGACCACCCACTCAGAGGATCAAGACAAGAGCCCAACAGAAGGCTAAAGGTGCTACCAGAATGACTGCTGAACCTTAGGTGTCTCTGAAGGAAGTAGCAAACATTGGACTGAAAGTTGTCAATGTTGTTGAGGCTGAAGAAGAAGACTCAAATAAGGGACTAGTCTTCAAGAGACCCAGAAGACTACTCAGTGCACAACAGACCACTGAGTCAGAGGGTCTGACCATCAAACCACCCAAAGCACCATAGCCAGAAAGCTGACTGTGAAGAGAAAAATGGTGTTGGAAGAAGACACACCTGGATAGACAACCACCAATCCAGGTATCACTCTCCGTACATTCACTCTACTCACTCACCCTCGCTTTACACACAAACGTCCAAGGAAGAATATTCCTCAGACGATACCAATCTTAGCCCAAACACAAGCCACAACAGACACACCGTCTGTTGAACCTCTATCGTCTGTGTCACCTACACAGACTATAGTAAGCCAAACAGTTGCTGCACAGTCTGATGCCCAGGCACAAACTATGCAAGAGCCACTATTTAAACCCACTGTTTAGACAAAAGATTAACTTGCGTCTACCCCTACTAGACAAATGATCACCCAACAGACTGAACCCACTATTCAATCTGAGACACAGTTTGATCACACAATTCAGACTGGTGTACCTACAACATCCCCAGAAACTCCACCAGACACAACCATTCCTCCCTACCAATCTCCCTCTCCAGTAACCTTCCTTGAGATGTTAGACGCAATGGTTTCCTACCACCACACCGAGTCTTTCCACATCTTATTTGGGTCCGATGATGAGATAGTAATCCTATCTCTTGAAGCGTTTGTCGCTCCCTCATGGGATAACAGACCATTCAGTTTGGAGGACACAACCCCTCTGTCTAGGTTTAGAGAAGACACTCCTCCTCCTCCTCTTCTCTCCGGCTCCTGGCATCAGAAGATGATGCAACGCTTCTCCTTGTGCTATGTGGGAGAAAATGTTGAGTCTGCAATGTATAGAGAAGAGACTCAGTTGGCGCTAGCTGTAAAGGATTCAATGATTGTTGTGGTCAAGGAAGCACCTCTGAAGAAGCTTCCCCCTTTGCAGATGGATTAAGGAATCATCCCTTACCAGAGGCCAATTCACAACACTCACCTTCTGGACACTGTTGAAGATGATGCACATCTAGCTAAAAGGGTACAACAGGAAGAATACGCCTCTGCCATCCCTCTGATGCGTAAATTAGTGCATGAGATTGCACACTCGTACAACTGCATGAGAGAGGGATCAGACTACTTCATAGTGGAACCAGCCCTACCAGTTGAGCTGATAGAAGATGAGAAGAAGCAACTGGAGGCCATTGTTAGACAGATGCATCGTGATGCATTGTATCATTTGTCGAGACCAAGAGTCTCAATTCGACCTCCTCGGCTGATTACACGAGGAGTTGCTCCCAACCATCCAACCTTCTAAGCCATGTGTGCTGAATACAGGACTTTGTGCCACTTGAAGTTTCAAGGCACAACCTCCAGATAGTTGTATCCACCAAGCTTGCATATCTCTCAAGACACTATTATACGTGTTGCTCCAGACCGTATAGTCACCAAGATTCCAACTATCAACCCCAACAAGTTGAAGGGGAAGAAGATTGCATGAGCAGACAATCTTTCACAAAGCACATACCAGACATTGAGCCTCTGCCCCAACAGAGCATGTTCTGCCACTAGAGAACACAAAAGTAGATGCTGGCATCTACTGGCAGAATGTGATGAGTAGTATGCTCCACACCACAAGGTCATCCAAACTTTTAGATGAAGAGAAACAGAAGATTGACATTGTAGGTAAAGGCTCCTCCTCCTCCAACAGTTTCATTCACGTGTCAGACACAGTGGTAGTGCCCACTCTGTTGACCCCTGGAGAGAAAGCTGAAGCTGAAAGGATGCTTGCTGAGTACTATGTAGAATACAAAGCTGCTCAAGCATTGATAGTTGCAGCCAAGGTAGTAGAAGAAGTAGCTGAAGAAGCAAGAATCCTAAAGGAGGCTGCCAGACTGAGAGCTATGTTAGCTGCTCAAGAAGACGAGCAATGACTAAATGATTTGCCTCAAGAGCAGAAGGCCAAGGATGAAAACGAGAAAAAGCTCAAGGAGTTGGCCCTGAAGTAAGAGGCTGAGGCAGCTCAGGCTGCTGCACTTACTATTACACAAGTTGCAGACTTGGCTGAAAAGTCTGCAAAGTCCACACCAGCCCAAGATTGCATTGATCTAGTGTCCACTCAATCTAGGTCAAGCACTCCAATTGCAACTCTACCACTAAGTGCTATAGCACAATCAGACCTTCTACCTGACTTAATTGCCCTTGAATCTGCATTGGAAACCAAACTGGGATCAAGAATCTCTACTGAGGTTACTGCTCAAGTCAAAGCTCAACTAAATGCCAAATTGGACGAGCAAAGAGCTAGTATCATCAAGGAGGTGATTGTTGCCTTCAATGCCTCCATTGCAGTCATTCTTACTCCTAGACCTGCTATGACTCACGCTCCACCACCGCCATCAGAAGATCCTCCTGCAATAGAAGCTCCATCAGAAGCTGGAGAATCTTCCACCAAACAGTCAACCCCATCTTCCAAACGATGACTATGATGGCATTTTCTACTCCATCCTCTACCTTTTTGTTCATGACAAAGGGGGAGAGAATTTTGGATGTATAGAATTTCTAGACAATGCTTAATAAATAGTGATTGGTTCACTAATTTTTATTCAACTCAATTCACTATTTATTATTATCCGCTTTAATTATGTCATGCTTTAATCTGTCATATGCATTTGCATGATAGACTCAGAGGGAGCTCATCATGTTAATAACTGCGCATACTTAATTGCCATGAAATAATTCACACTCTGATACATAAATGTCTGTGATTCATTATATGTTAAATCAAAATTATAACATGAGTTATCATCATCAAAAAGGGGGAGATTGTTAGAACCAATACATTTGATGATGTTTGATCCCTAATACCTTGATAGGTTTTGATGATAAAAATGTAATAATATTTAATCAATTGATGATTTCAGACTAAGTGATTTCAAGAAATCAAAGTAAGAACAGACAATGGTAAATTCTCTCAACTTAAAACCTATGCTCTAATTGTCTGATAACTTATAATGGTTAAATCTAGCACTGGAATTGCTTATAAACAGACTAAAATAAGCTCTTAACAGATCATGCAAAGTCTCTAGGCCAGACGATGTTTGATGCAAGGCTAGACGATGTCTGAGGCCAGGCCAGACGATGTCTGATGCAATGCCAGTAGTGGCATAAAGAATACTTGTAGCTAGAAGTGGCAGTGAAGAATACTTGTTTTGTAATCAGTTGATTATAGTGGAACCCTTTAACAATTGTTAAAGGAGAACTGGATGTAGCTTAGGATTGAGTTAACCAATATAAAAACAAGCTCTCATTTGCTGTCCTATGATTACACTTATTTATCTTGCCTACTGTGCTCTTTTGGAAAGTCTTTCTAAGCATTGCCTTGCAAGGATATATTTGCTAATTTAAACTAACATATATCCAAGAAGGCAACTTGTGAACTAATAGTACTTGCTAAAAGTTTTAACCCACTATTCAACCCCCCCATATCTAGTGTGTTCTTGTGTATTTCACATGTCCCAAATTTCTTTCATTGTTGCACAAGTTGAAATTCTAAAGAATTCATCAGAGTTTAATGCAGAATGTAAGATGTTCATTGCATGAGGATCATAGTTTGCTCGTCTAATTTCTAACTTAGTCCATTCATCAATGGGTTTAAGAATTGTTTTACCGTCAACAACAATAATTGGAAGTGTAAGTTCGTTTATGACTACTTGCCAAATGCTTCGATCAATTGACTCCATAAAAATTTTCATGTGAACTTTCCAAAAAGTGTAGTTATCACCTAGAATAGAGGAGGTCGATTGATCGAACCGTCTTCGCAAATGGCAATCTATTTTCGGCCATTTTTTGAATCCTTAAGTAAAACTCAAGAACCCGCTTTAATGCCAATTGTTGGAACAGTCGGTTAAATCAAGAGGGGGGTGGGTGAATTGATTCTTAAAAAATTTTGAATTCCTCTTTCCAAATAGAAACTTTTCCACTGATCCGCTGTCGCGCACGGATAAAAAACGAGTGATTTTGAAAATATAGTAATGGTAACGACAACTCGAGTATCGTTCTCAAGGATTCTTGTATTATTATTAATCAATGCAATAACGATTAATGGGGGGTTTCGATTACGATTTCAAGAAAAAGGAATTAAAATAAATTGTGATTATTGAATAAGCTAAAGCGAATCAACCTACTGTATCGACTTCCGACTTATCATTGATCCCTATAAATTCTAATTCCCTAAACGGGTCTGATCCTATTTGACTATCATAACCACTGACAAGCGCAATAGAAATTATAAGGCATATGTTCTTGAATTCCGAATTAAGCAAACGGATTAAAAACTATTGCGAATTAAGCAAACGCAATCTGATTAAACGTGATAATGCAAAAGCTACGTTAACGCGAAATTGATTCAAGATCAAATAACCAATCGAATTTAAGAATTTTATCCTATAACAACAATCAAATTAAGCAAATAATTGAGATTATTGGAATAAATCAAAGGAAATAGATTGACATAGAATTTATAAAAGAACCTCAAAGTGGAATCCGATTGCAGTAGATCGATTCTTTGAAAATTAGTTCTCCATTACAATTGCTCAAAACTCTCCAAGAAATTTCGTGAATAGTGAGTGAGTGAAGAGTGAATATATGCACAGCAGCCGGCCCTAGCGTTTTAATAGAATAAGAGTTTCACTAATAATCTGAAGTGGGTCGGAAAATATAAACCAAGCCCATAAAATTGACCCAAAACAAATTATTTCCTAACGTCTGCAACTTCAACGAATTATTCAAGCCTTCTAAAATCCGAATCAGCTTCTGACTCCAACATGAAAGTTGTAGCTCTTTCTCTTATCTTTCCAACGAATATTAGAACGCCTCAATCCGATTCCTGTAGCTCCAGTTATGAATTTTCCATTGAAAGCTGCTAATGCTAAAAATAAAATACGAAAATTAAATAAAGCTAGAAACAAACTTAAATATGAAAACACACTAAAATGGTGAAACTAATGAAATAAACTAAGGAAATGCCTAAGAATAACAGTAGAAGAATGTGCATGAAGATGCACTGATCAAATTCCCCCACACTTAAACTTTTGCACTCCGAGCAAAATTAAAAATTAAAAACAGAAAAACTTCAAAACAAAAACGAAACAGAGCATGCAAACTCAGAGGTTATCAGGATACAAAGTGCAAGCAAACTCCTAATTCTAAGCTTAAAGAATATGACATTAGTGAGTAACTCTTTTGTGACAGTCAAAGTAAATATGAAAAATAGATTACCAAAAAGTACATCAAAAGCATCAAGATCCTCACAAGATAAATTGTTTCCACTCAACTCTCAAGTGTTTAGGTTACTGTTTACACTCAAAGCACAACATGAGAGATAGTACTACCATAAGCTTGAAAAGACTCTAACATTCATAATTTGAAATACATTGCACACAAAGATCAAAAGGACTTTTATTATGGTTGTAACTTGGCCAAGGTCAAGGTGAGATACATCCTAAAGGGGTACTAAGCTAAAATTCAAAGAGTTAAAAGAAAATTGAAAGAATTGCGGGAGTTGAACTAAATAATATCTCAATGGCGATTGAACAACAACCTCACAACTTATTTCTCTTCTCCTTTTCCTTTTATTCTTCTCTTTCTTTTTTTTTTTTTCAGAAGGACTAGCATTGACATCCTTCTCTATTTTTTTTATTTTTTTTTCTTTTCTGCCAACCAACATCATAAAAACAATCATAACAACAATGTTCAACCCCACACAACTCTATACAAGACCCTTTCAACCCTTTGAATAGGGTGATAACATTGTTTTTCACTTTTCGGCTTGTAATGAGTTTTAAACACAAAAAAGGATAATAGGCTCAAAGGGGCTTCCAAACAAAGGGATGATATTATCAAGGTTGGCTTTTTGGCTAACTAGGTAAAAGAAACAAAATAAAACAAGATGCCTTTATCATTTCAGTGTGCACAAGTAAACAAAAAGCTTCAACAAGAGTCAATTCAAGTTCTAGAGACTAACAAACATGAGTGAAATCACACAAGAAAGAAAGAGATGGATTTTTGATGTTATCCATTATTAGGCTCAAAATCTCACAAGGGTTAGTGATCTTCCACTAGTGATGTACAATTTAGGGTTTAGTCAAACATACAAACTAAGAATGCGCAAAAAGAATCAATCACATCACACCACAAGTCTTTCGACAAAGAACAAAGAGAATACTCACAATTGTAGCAAGATAATCAACGAAAAAACATGCATTTTCCATTTTTTTTTAAGCAAAAACAAAAAAAAACAAAAACAAATGGTTCCCTCCCCCACACTTAAGACATACATTGTTGATAATCGCTTTATATACGTAAATATTGCATAAGATTTTGTAGTGATTATTCAACTTTCTCAGGAATTTTAGCTTAGTTTGAAATCATTTAATATAAATTTGTATAGTTTGATAATTCTAAACCTAGGAAGTTATTTTGTGAGAAATATACTCTAATTTATGTGTGCAGGCCTAGATTCAAAGTAAAGGGAGAATACAAGAAGAAGACATATCTCGCTCAACGCTTCACTCGCTGAGCGTAGCATCAAGCTACGCGAGCTAGGCGGTCTATGACGCGCTGAGCGCCATATTGCGCTAAGCGACATTTTCATTCGAATTGAAGACTCGCTTAGCGGGACATCTCGCTTAGCGGAAGTTGCTTGCGAACTAAATATGCGCTTAGCGGAATATTGCGCTTAGCGGAACACCTGTTCTGAGATGCATTATGCAGTGTCCTGCGCTTAGCGGAAGGTTGCGCTAAGCGAGACTTCGACTATATAAGCTGCACTTGAATAATTTTGAAGCATTCAAACTTTGGTGGATTTGGTTGAGCTGCTTCCTCTGTTTTCTCTGTTTTTCTCTGTTCTCTTCATCCCATTTTGTAACCTTTTCAAGGCTTCTCATGACAATGAGAGGCTAATCTATTAGTGTTGAGGACTTGGAACTAGGTGTTGATCATGTAAACACTATTCTTCATATCTATTCATTGAAATATTCAGTTTAATGTTCATTTCTCTATCTTTATTCTTGTTATATGATTGGATCAGTTATATATGCATGTTTTAGACTTTACCTGCCATTGACAGATGCTGTTGAACTTGGAACTGAGTTTGAACTCTAATGGAGTGTATTTCTAGACATAGGATAGACTCCATTAGCTTCGCAAAGATCTCTAAGCTTCATCAAACCACTCAACTGAACTTACCGAGACATCGGAAGTGAGGTTGAGCAGTTTAGGCTTGATTTGATGAGAAATCACGTTTTGAGCACTTCTAGATCGAAGTTAATCTGAACTATTAATGTGAATGGAGAATATATCCTTTATGTTTACATGGGAATCAAACTGGTTGAACCAAATCCTCAACATATCCATTATTCCATTCTAAAACTCAAGCACACCAACTGTTTGATCATAGTCTTGAATCAACATTGTCGTTTTTATTGTTTATAGTTAGTGTTAACTGTAGTGTTTAGTTAAATTTCTGTTATTATTGATGTTTCACGAACAACCAACTTTAAAAACCAAACTAATGTTTAGGAATTGATTACTTTACTGATAGTCAAATACGAACAATTCCCTGTGGATTCGATACTGGGATCTTCCCTTTTAAACTACTTGTGCGATATTTGGTACGCTTGCCAAAATCTATCCATCAATTGTCCTCAATGAAAAGAACTCAATTATAAAGTAAGAGTGAGAGAAAGGAAAGGGTGCCCCCTGATCAAGTTGCAGTGTCGTTGGGCGCTTCCAAAGAAAGCTCTTCTATGGTTGCATCTTCAGGCACTGAACTTTCATGGAATAGCTTCAGGCGCTACCCATTAACCTTGAAAACTTTGTCAGTACCTGCACTTTTAATTTCTACTGCACAATAAGGGAAAACATTAGTAACAACTAAAGGACCAATCCATTTGGATCGAAGTTTCCCACCATAAGCTTACAGGCGGGAGTTAAACAAGAAAAACTGTTGGCCCACGTAAAATTCCTTCCTAGAAATCACTTTATCATGGAAGTGTTTGGTTTTCTCTTTATAAATCCTAGAGCTTTCATAAGCCTCTAGCCTAAACTCTTCAAGCTGTTGTAATTGGAGTTTTCTTTCAATACCGCTTGTTGCATTTCCAAGTTACAACTTTTCACCGCCCAATAAGCACGGTGTTCTATCTCTACAGGAAGGTGACATGCCTTACCGAAAACAAGTCGATAAGGAGACATCCCTATGGGTGTCTTGAAAGCTGTTCTTTGAGCCCAAAGTGCGTCTTTTAGACGGCGGCTCCAGTTCTTCCTGTTTCGTTGCACCATTTTCTCTAAAACCTGTTTGATCTCCCTGTTTGAGATCTCAGCTTGCCCATTAGTTTGTGGGTGATATGCAGTAGAGACTCTGTGCACAACTCCATACTTCCGGAGCAAAGCTTCCATGGTGCGGTTACAGAAGTGAGTGCCTTGGTCACTTATGATGGCTCGGGGTATTCCAAACTCTGCAAAAGATATTGGACCTGACAAAATCTACAACAACTCTTGAATCATTAGTCCTAGTGGGGATAGCTTCTACCCACTTTGAAACGTAATCAATAGCAAGTAAAATGTAGAGAAAATCAAATGATACAGGAAAAGGACCCATGAAGTCGATTCCCCATACATCAAATACCTCACAGAAAAGCATAGGTTGCTGAGGCATTTCACTCTTACGAGTGATGGTTGTACCTGCTATCTGGCACTCTTTACAAGTGCGGTAAGTCTTATAAGCATCTTTAAAAACAGTGGGCCAGTAGAAACCTGAGTCTAGGACTTTTCTTGCAGTCCTTTGCGGACCAAAGTGTCCCCCTACTTGAGATGCATGAGAAAAATGTAAAATAGATTCAATCTCATAGTCGGGGACACATCTCCTAATCACCTGATCACTACCAAACTTCCAAAGATATGGATCATCCCAAACATAATATTTGGCATCACTCTTGAGTTTGTGAATTTGTGCCTTGGATGCACCTGTAGGAAACATGTTACCCAGCAAGACAGAATCAATCTCAACACATACAACACAAAGGTTAGTGTTAGTACAATCAGCACATGAGAAAACATCATCAAAACCCGATAAAGATGGAAAATCAAGTGAAAATAATTCAGAACAAGTGTCATCAACCAATTCAGAGATCAATTCAATATGAAAAGCAGAATGCTCTTCCAAGGGATGTTTCATGGCATCGAAAATGTTAAATTTCGCGACAATGTCACCAAATTCCATGGACATGGTTCCATCGTCAACATCAATTTTTGTTTTCACCGTTTTCATGAACGGTCTGCCTAAAATGATGGGAGCTCTACTTGACTTAGTTTCTCCTTCCATGTCCAGAATGTAGAAGTCTGCAGGAAAAATCAAATTGTTAACTTGAACAAGGACATCTTCCATTACTCCCGCGGGGCGAGCATTGCTCTTGTTCGCCAGTTGAATGATTAAACCTGTATGCTGCAAAGGACCAAGACAAAGGTTATTATAAACAGAAGTAGGCATAACATTAATGCCCGCTCCTAAATCAAGCATGCAATTCTCGAATTTACTATCCTCGATGGCACAGGGAATAACAAAAGTTCCTGGGTCCTTGCACTTTTGCAGCAAGACCTTGAGTGAGGGCTGAAACATTTTGCTCGCCGGTAACTTTTTCACATGAAAGCTTGGGCTGAATAAAAGTAGAAATATTTCTTCCCAAGTTGACTCTTTCACTTCCCTTCATCCTCCTCTTATTTGTACACAAATCTTTCAGAAACTTTGCATACTTTGGAACCTGCTTAATTACATCAAGAAGCGGAATGTTTACCGCAACTTTTCTGAAAACATCCAAGATCTCTCTCTCTTTGTCTCCCTCCTCAATCCTTTTATTTTTCAGAACTCTATGTGGGAAGGGGATTGGTGGAACATACTCTTTTTCTTTATTTTTTTCAGTTTCTACCACAAAGAAGAAGGTGAAGAAGGTTCAGATGGAGAAGGTTCAGATGTTGCCTCAATAATTTTTTTATTTTTTTCGGGGGCTGGTTCTGTAACCTTTCCAGATCGCAAGGAAATTGCACTCACATTAGCATTAGGACCTTTTGGATTCACAACTGTTTGGGCAGGAAGTTGGTTCGATCCTTGGGCTTGCATGTCATTCATTGAGGTGGCAAGCTGTCAAATCTGTGTCTACAAGGTTTGAATGCTAGATTCTGTTCTTTGTTGAAACTGAAGATTGTTAACAGCTAGTTGCTTGACTAGGTCCTCTAATGAAGGTCCGGAAGGTACAGAAGTGGTAGCTGGTGGAGTGTTCTCGTGGTTGCGGAAGGGGTAACACTAGCATTTGTTCTTTGTGTGGGCTCTTGGTTTCCATATCGAAGGTTGGGATGGTTCCTCCAATTGGGATGGTATTTGTTGGTGGATAGGTCGGAGTGTTGTTGTACCTGTTCTGATTGTTTCCATAAAGGGCTGTTGCATAAGCTTGGGGTAACTCGGTAATCGACTCATCTTGCAAAATAGGACATGTGTCGGTCGGGTGTTCGGCGGAGGTTGCTGGTTGAGGTTTACCTATTGCCAACTCCTGTTTCACTAAGGAGGTGAGCTCGTCAATTCTGGTTTCTAAAGCTTTGTTGGAGGAAACCTGAATTTCGTTCACACTCCTTGTTTGGACTGCAGAATTATTTCTGGTTGTGAACTGTTGGTAGTTGAGTGACATGTTCTGAATTAAGGTTTTGGCATTTGGTAGAGTCTTATCAACAAGTGCTCTACCACTAGCAGCATCAAGGATGTTTTTATCCATAGGTAGCAATCCTTCATAAAAGTATTGGATAAGTAACTACTCGGTAATCGATGTTGAGGACCAACTGGATACCAACTGTTTGAATCTTTCCCAATACTCAGCCAATGTCTCATTACCTTGTCTAATACCACATATATCCTTTCTGATTGATGCAGCTCTGGAGGCAAGAAAATATCTCTCTAGGAAGACTTTTTTCAAATCATTCCAAGTTGTGATAGAATTCAGTTCAAGATCGTATAACCAATCCTTGGCAACACCCTGTAGTGAAAACGGAAAGGCTCTCAGCTTGATATGGTCTTCAGTGATTCCTTCAAGCCTCAAAGGTGTAGAACACACAACCTGGAATTCTTTTAGATGCTTATGCAGATCCTCACCTGCAAGACCATTAAACTTTGGCAACAAGTGTATCAAACCAAACTTTAATTCAAAAGGTGCAACAGCTTCAGGATACTTAATGCATAGACCATTGTAATTCACATCAGGGGCAACCAACTGCCTTAAAGTTCTTTGGTCAGCCATATCAAAAACAATTTCAGAATCTGAATCAAACAAGTTATGCAAGTAATCGGAATCAGTGTTAGAATCAATTACGGGTGGTGAACTATTGCTAGCCTGGACTGCTCTACGTCGTGTGTGCAAAGCTCTTTCTACCTCAGGATCACAATCAAAAAGATCAGAACAAGAAGACCTAGTAGCCAGGACTAATGCAACAACAATTGTCAAAATGAAAAAACAAACAGAATGAAGGAAAATGATTAAAATAAATTCAAAAAAATATAAAAACACCAAAATTAATCTAATGAAGTGAAATTAGAATTTTGAGAATTTTTTTGGATTTTTTCGACACTATGAAAACAGTAAAAAATTAATTAAAAATAGAAAAAAGAGGAATTTGGCAATTTGAAGTCGGAATCCCGCACTTTTCTAGAGTAAGGGACTATTGATCACACGATTTTTCTGGTCCCAGCAGGGAAAAAAGATTTGCAATCAGACACAATTTTTCCAAAAACCGATTTTTTCGACTCTAAAGCGAATTGGCCAAAACCGTGGGGAAACTAGGGCCTAAACGCGAGAACACTAAACCTATGACTCTAATATCGATTAATAATGACAAGAATCCCCGGCAACGGTGCCAATTAGATTCGCTGTCGCACACGGATCAAAAAGGAGTGATTTTGAAAATATAGTTATGGTAACGACAACTCGAGTATCGTTCTCAAGGATTCTTGTATTATTATTAATCAATGCAGTAACAATTAATGGGGGGTTTCGATTACGATTTCAAGAAAAAGGAATTAAAATAAATTGTGATTATTGAATAAGCTAAAGCGAATCAACCTACTGTATCGACTTCCGACTTATCATTGATCCCTATAAATTCCAATTCCCTAAACGGGTTTGATCCTATTCAACTATGATAACCACTGACAAGCGCAATAGAAATTATAAGGCATATGTTCTTGAATTCCGAATTAAGCAAACGGATTAAAAACTATTGCGAATTAAGCAAACGCAATTTGATCAAACGCGATAATGCAAAAGCTACGTTAACGCGAAATTGATTCAAGATCAAATAACCAATCGAATTTAAGAATTTTATCCTATAACAAAAATCAAATTAAGCAAATAATTGAGATTATTGGAATAAATCAAAGGAAACAGATTGACATGGAATTTATAAAAGAACCTCAAAGTGGAATCCGATTGCAGTAGATTGATTCTTCGGAAATTAGTTCTCCATTACAATTGCTCAAAACTCTCCAAGAAATTTCGTGAATAGTGAGTGACTGAATAGTGCTGCGTGAACAGTGAATATATGCACAGCAGCCGGCCTTAGCGTTTTAATAGAATAAGAGTTTCACTAATAATCCGAACCGGGTCGAAAAATACAAACCAGGCCCATAAAATTGACCCAAAACAAATTATTTCACACTGACACTTTAATTAATTAAATTACTACAATCATATACGCATTAATTTAACTACACTCAATTCTATAATTATTAAATTATTTCTAATTTAATTAAATTTAAACTATAATTTGAGTTGTAATTTTTAGGGTGTTACATCCTTCGTTTGGAAAGACAAGTTGATTTGTCTAGTTACTAGTTTTGAATCGCTCCAACATTTGACATACCTTGCACTGACTTCCTTGGCGAATCGCATTTCGGCTAGCAATGCTTCATACCCTAATTGGTTGTCGGTTGTGTCGAATTCGAATCTAAGTAACTATTCCGTATAACTCTATTCGAGCTTTCCAGCATAGTTCCTGCTCCACTTCCTTTTGTGTTTGATGAGCCGTCTACATATAGTTTCCACCATTCAATCGAAATTTTAGTGACTGGGGTTAACTTGACCACAAAATCGGCTAAGCATTATGCTTTCATTGGTCCTCTTGACTCATACTTTATATCAAATTCAAAAATTTTGATTGACCATGCTATCATTCGTCCTACTAACTTAGGCTTTCTCAAAATTTGCTTGATAGGTTGATCTATTTAGACGATCACTTTGTGACTCTAGAAATATGGTCTCACTCGCCTTGCTGTGTTGAGTACAACTAGAGCCAATTTCTCAATCACTTGATACCTTGTCCTGGGATCTTTAAGGGTTCGACTTGTGTAATAGACCGAGATCTAATTCTTCACGTCTTCTTGGACCAATACTAATGAGATTGCATGGTCGAATACTGCTAGGTATAAGAGTAAACTTTTACTTAAGATGGGTTTTTGAAGAATATGCAAAGATGTTATATATTCCTTGAGTCGTGTAAAGCTTTCTTCTCATTTTAAATTCTAGTCAAATGTCTTTTGTTTCTTTAGTAGCTGAAAAAAGGGTTTTGCCATGTCGAGTGGTCTCGACAGGAACCTTGATTTGTCAACCTCTATATCTCTTTTAGATTACTAGGGCTTCTCATGTTGATGTTGGCGGAACACTTCTCGAGGTTTATTTCTATTCCTCGGTGTGTGAGCATGAAGCCGAGGAATTTTCCTCCTCGGACTACGAAATGCACTTCTTTGGGTTCAAGTGCATCTTATGTTGCCTGATTTCATCAAATACTTCAATTAAGTCATTGACGTGAGACTAAGTTGCTCGGCTTTTTACTACCATGTCATCCACATTGACTTCTAGATTTCTTCCTCGTTGCTTGATAAATATTTTGTCCATGAGCCTTTGATAGGTTGCTCCTACATTTGTGAGACCGAATAGCATAACTTCATAACAGAAATTAGATGTGTTTGTCATGAATGCTATTTTGTCGCAATTTGGAGGATACATTCGGATTTGGTTATACCCGAAGTATGCATCTAAAAAATTGAGGAGGAGAAATCCAAATGCTCCATTTACTAGTTGATCAATGTTTGAGAGTGGGTATGAATCTTTGGGGCAAGACTTGTTTAGGTTTGTGTAGTTTGTGCACATTCTCCACTTTCTGTTTGATTTTTTAACCATCATTGTGTTTGCTAGCTATGTTGTATATTGAATCTCCTTAATGATACCTATTGCCAATAACTTCTATGTTCTTCCTCCACGGTTGCTCCCTTGACTGTGCCTAGCTTTCTCTTTTTTGGGCTATGAGCTTTGCTTCTCAACATATTGCGAGCTTGTGGCAATGGAATTTGGGATCAATACTTGGCATGTCAGTTGTTGACCAAGCGAATAAGTCTGTGTTTTCTCTCAATATCCGAGTGATAGTTGTTTTGACATCCTCCTTCATATGGGAACCAAGTTTGGTGCATTGTCCTTCCTCAATGCCAAGTTGAAAACTCTTTATGTCTTCAATGGGTTTTGCTATTGGTTCTCTATCTCTTGGGTTGAGGTCGGTTTTTGCAATTTCTTCCTCCTTGATCCGCTGTCGCGCACGGATCAAAAACGAGTGATTTTGAAAATGTAGTTATGGTAACGACAACTCGAGTATCGTTCTCAAGGATTCTTGTATTATTATTAATCAATGCAGTAACAGTTAATGGGGGGTTTAGATTATGATTTCAAGAAAAAGGAATTAAAATAAATTGTGATTATCGAATAAGCTAAAGCGAATCAACCTACTATATCGACTTCCGACTTATCATTGATCCCTATAAATTCCAATTCCCTAAACGGGTCTGATCCTATTCGACTATAATAACCACTGACAAGCGCAATAGAAATTATACGGCATATGATCTTGAATTCCGAATTAAGCAAACGGATTAAAAACTATTGCGAATTAAGCAAACGCAATCTGATCAAACGCGATAATGTAAAAGCTACGTTAACGCGAAATTGTTTCAAGATCAAACAACCAATCGAATTTAAGATTTATATCCTATAACAACAATCAAATTAAGCAAATAATTGAGATTATTGGAATAAATCAAAGGAAACAGATTGACATGGAATTTATAAAAGAACCTCAAAGTGGAATCCGATTGCAGTAGATTGATTCTTCGGAAATTAGTTCTCCATTACAATTGCTCAAAACTCTCCAAGAAATTTCGTGAATAGTGAGTGAGTGAAGAGTGAATGAGTGCAGAGTGAATATATGCACAGCAGCCGGCCCTAGCGTTTTAATAGAATAAGAGTTTCACTAATAATCCGAACCGGGTCGGAAAATACAAACCAGGCCCATAAAATTGACCCAAAACAAATTATTTCTTAACGTCTGCAACTTCGACGAATTATTCAAGCCTTCTACAATCCGAATCAGCTTCTGACTCCAACATTAAAGTTGTAGCTCTTTCTCTTATCTTTCCAACGAATATTAGAACGCCTCAATCCGATTCCTGTAGCTCCAGTTATGAATTTTTCATTGAAAGCTGCTAATGCTGAAAATAAAATACGAAAATTAAATAAAGCTAGAAACAGACTTAAATATGAAAACACACTAAAATGGTGAAACTACTGAAATAAACTAAGGAAATGCCTAAGAATAACAGTAGAAGAATGTGCATGAAGATGCACTGATCACTCCTCCTCATATCCTTTTAGGATCATGGAGACACATGTTATGTGTTGAATGAATGATTTGCCTCTGGCAAGCCTTGAGCTAGTATAATAACATTCTTAGGCTTCCTTCTAATCAACCTTTGTAGTTATTATCTTTTTGCCTGAGTCCATGAACTTCATTGCAAGGTGCGGGGTTGAAACTATTACTCCAAGCGCGTTCAACGATTGTCTTCCGAGTAAGATGTTGTAGACAGTCATGGCACTAATGATGAGGTATTGTACCAAGATAGTCTTGGAGCCTCTTTCATCTCCGAATGTGGTTAGCAAATTGATACAGCCCTTGGTATCAACCTTTTTCTCCGGAAAAGCCAATGAGTTGTTCAATGAAGGGCTAAATTTCTTTTTTTGGAATGTCCAACTTTTGGAATGTTGACCAGTACATGATGTTGGCTGAGCATCCTTAGTCTACTAGTACATTTCTTATTAGGTAGTTGGAAAAACTTCTATCTTGATGACCATGGGTATGCTCCGTGTTTATTCCCTTGAAGTCTTCAATAGTGAAAGTGATGGGTGGTAGGCATCTTAGGCTTTCACTTCCTCCCGCTATCGAGTTGACAGTTTAGATTATTCGGAGGTGTCTCTTCCTTGCTGATATTGAGTTGTCGCCTCTAAAAAATCCTCTAGCTATTGTGTTGATTACCTTGCAGAGCCTTTTCTCAGGGTGGTCCTTTTCCTGTCGGTTTCTATCTTGTTGATTTCTGGAAGAGTTGGGCCCTTCTTCTCCAGCTATTGTACGTGGGCCTAGGTGTCCTATTGGATCTCTTTTTGTAATTGTGTTTGTCTTGTCTCAGCCATTTCTCAATGTGTCTCCCTGGTTCCACTCAACAAGCCTCGTCCCTAAATCGCATCATATCTTCCATCTAGATGTATCCGGCAACTCGATGCCTTAACTCATTGATAGAGTGTATTTTAGCATAGTCTAAAGTTGCATTTAGCATAGTCTAGACATGTTTTATACCTCATTTCTACAATTTCGTGTATCACAAGGATTGGTCAGTACACTGAAGTTTCAGGGGTCAAATCATGGAATCAATGTTACGGTCCTGCACTTGTATAATTCCGTGTTTTAGTTTGTAGTTAAGGACCCTTTGGAAATTTTAATTAGTAAAAGTAACCTTTTATTAAGTGAGTTTCAGTTCTCCTTTGGAGGCCCACGTTTTTAGTCCATCATATATGTCGCAATCAGGGTCACGACGGGACGACAAAGAAAATTGATAAATGGAATCAGAGGAGTTACCACCAATGTTTATTAAGGAAATCATCGAAAAAACCTTTTTTAGAAAAAAATGGTCTTTGAAACCAGATTTGAGTTCAAGAGTCCATTACGCGTAGGGAAGGTATTAGCACCCTAAAATGTTCGTTAAAAAGACAGTTACCTTTAATTAATTAAACAAAAAATACTTATAACTTTTTAGATATTAATCTCACCAAAACATTGCTAGAAAAGAATAATTTATTTTCTATGAAGATTTAATTTTATTAAATGAAAGAAGGAGAGATATTATTTTTATTTTTTATCATTATTGAATTTAGGACTCTTGAGTTGTCGCAATTCATTTATTCTAAAAACACTTGAAAGATTGACAGAGGTGTACACCCAAGTCAATTCATTTTAATTTTTTTGAAATGATTTTAATTTAGACAACTATTTCTAGTTAAAAAAAAAACAAAAAAAGAAAGTGCAACTTAGTAATTTTACATGCTGTTGTAAGTAAAAGGGCTAGCCCAAAACAAATACGTTGCCACTTAGTAGTATTAGTGGTGTAACTAGAAATGATGGCCCAAATGCGAAATACGTTGTAACTTAGTAATAATTGTGTTGTAAATAGAAAGAGAGGCCTAAATGCGAAATGTGAATCAAGGGTAAAAAAACGGTCTCATTCCTCATCCCTCAAAACACATTTCGTGAACCCTAGCGGCGGGCAACGCTTGTGAGAGAAGAGAAGGGGGGAAAAGAGAGGTGGCGACGACGACAACACCGGTGGCCATAGCGGACAACGGCATCGTGGTCGCGCGAGCCAACGAGGTAGGCGGGGGTTGCGCAGTTGGGCGAGGGGGTCGCGGTGTTTGGCGGAGGATGGTGGTTGGGTGTTTGGCGGAGGGCTTGGCGAGGATGGTTCGTGTGGGGCAAGGTCGCGATGGTCGTGGGATGAGGTGTAGTCTTTGGGCGAGGGCCGAGGGGTGAGGTTTGGTGGTCGCGGTGGCTCCCGGTGGTTTCTCTTCCTCTTTCTTTTCTTCCTTTCCTTTCCCTATTTCTGTTTCTCTTTTTTGTCCTGAACTAATTTCTCTGTTTGATTGGTTTATCTGTTTGGGATCTTTGATTTGCTTCTTTTGTTATAAATGGATGGTGATTTGATTTTGGTTTTTTGGTGGCTTTGGTTATGCTTGTATTTGGGTTTTGTTTGGGATTGAGGGATTGACTCAATGATTCTGGTTGGTGTTCTTGGCATTTGTCTCTGCTCATGCTCATGTCTCTGATCATGTTTCTGATTTATCTTTGATAGGTTTGATTAATTTAAACATGGTATTTTCTTCTCAGATTCATATCTCTTTATTGTTTTAAACAAATAGATTACAAGATAGTATGTGGTTTACAATCAAACATAAAAAAAAGCTAATACATGATGAAGATTACACGAAGATTGACATGAAAATTGAAAGAAAACCTGTTTGCTCACTGTTCTCAGTTTTCTTTGTTGTTCCTTTGCTGTTCTTTTCATGTATTGCTTCCCTCTTTTGTATGCTGTCTCCTTTTTTTATGTATTCTATTTTCTCCCTGATCTCCTATTTTTCTCTGTCCTTTTTTCTCTCTGCCTTTTTTTTATATTTATTTGTGTTGTCTTCTTCCTTTCTTTCCTTTGCCTTTTTTTGATATCCCCCTGTTCTGTTCTGCTGCCTCTTATATATAGGCATGAGGTTTCTTCCTAGGAGGGTTTGCTCTCAGCTTTCCTTCCTAGGAGGGTTTCCTCCCTTTAATCATTTCTTTTTCTTCTTGCAGCCACCCCTAGAACCTAGCCTAGCTTGCTAGTTGATGAGGTTGCTGACAGAGTTGCTTGGGATGAAGCTGTTGATTGATTTTTGGCTACCCTTTTTTAAATGATGAAGCTGCTCTCTTGCTCTGTTTTTTCTCTTGTTGCTTCCTTTATTTCTTTTTGCCTTGAACTAATTTGGCTTGTACTATTTTTAGATTTGTAAGCTTTGCTGAAACTTCATTTCAATTTTGTAGTGTTGCAAAAATTTGTAATAGCCTTATGATAGAGGAGCATGAAAGAAATGACAAAAAATTGGTTTTCTATGTATCTTTCTTCTCTCTTTTTTCTCTTTCTCTCTTCTTTTTTGATGTGGCAAGCTAATACTTGTGAAACAACAATAATAATAACAACAACAACAATAATAATAATTAACAATTATAAAAGATAATTAGATAAACAAAATTGGGTGTTGACAATATATATAATTTTTCCCCTTTGTAAAAGAGAGATACTACTTCATTTGATAAAAATTTCACCTTTGGGAATTCAAAGTGCTCTCTTCTCTCTCCTCACTTTTCTTCTCTTTTCTTCCCATGATAATGATTAGATTAGAGAATTGAAGTCTGAATTTCGATCAATTGCAATCGATTGATTGTGATTTAATACGATATGTGCGTGAATTTGGAAAAATTAGGAATGTGATAGTAATCTGAAATTTTCTAAATAAATGTGAGGTGATTGCCTTAAATTTCATATTTTTTGGAATTTCATGAGCATGAATTTGATCTATCTTTATTGGTACTGTGATTATCTCTCCATAAATATAAATTCTTAAGTTATATCTTTTTGATTCTGATTTTGTTTATTGATTTAAGTTGCTCTGTTTGCTTAATTTTTTAAAAATCACATAAAATGTCCCCTATTTTGAATTAAATGTAAAGTGTTTGATGAATTGCATCCTTGAGAAAATGACCTAAGTTAACCTTATATTACAAAATTTATTGGGGAATTTAGTTGCTTTTGACGGCGTGTTCAACGCGCGCTTGTCACTCATCAAGATCACCAAGTGGCTTTCGGCATTGGCTATTTGAGAATGGCCCTGATATTAACACCATCAACATTTCCTGCAGTGCCACCTGATGGTTAAGGTCCCGAATTCGAACTTCTATCTTCATAAATCTTTCAATGAAGGTTTGTAGTGATTCTTCTTCTGCTTGTCGAATGTTTGACAAGGCATCGAAACGTGCTTCTAGCGTGGAGAACGAATCTATCGAATTTCAAGGTAGGCGTGTGTACCATGTCATTGCAACTCCTTTTAGGGTAGTTGGGAATATCTTGCACATGACGACGTCGTCGCTAGTGTATAGGCTGATTCAGGTGACGAACGCCTCTGTGCTCATTAGGATCCTTGGTGCCATCGTATAAGTCAATATTATTTGGCTTTCATCCCACAAGTAGAGGAACATATATGATACCGTCTACAAAGGGATGTTTGCAGATGGTGTGCTTGGAGGACTACTTCCTGGTCGAGTGCTTGTTGCTTGCGAGATGATGTGGGTCTAAGTCGTCTCAATATCACGCCATTTAGATTCTGTGATCTCCGGGGTGTAACTGGGCACCAGCTTTGCTACCTTTAGATTACATTCCTCTTGGAGCTTTAGGTATTGCTCTCGGAGTTGTTCGTTGTCATTTTTCAAGATTAACGATTTCTTGTTCGGTTGCTTTCTTGAAATTGTCAATTTCTTCTAATGTCGTTTGTTTGAAGTTCATGACCTCCCTTTGCAAGGCCACGACGATCAGATGATCCTTAGGTTCTTAACGCGAGGTGTCCGCCACCATTGCCAGATTTCCCTTGCGGGTGATTGTCATTATTGTGTGGCCAATAGGATAGTTTTCCTTTGGCCCCATGGTGAGCACCAAATGTTCTAGCCAAAAAGTGACCTTCTCAGTAAGGATGATTTCCTCTTGGCAGAGTATATGAGAGTGTGGGGGGTACCTGCAAGAAACACTCTAACGCTCAAGTTTGAGGCGTGACAATGATGCAAGCAGTGTTTTGGATGATAGAATGAATGAATTTACCTAGCTAATGTACCTGGTATTTATAGTAGGTAAGCGAGTCCATAGTCCTATCTCCTAGATCGAGTATGCAAATAAGGCAATATATGATAGGATTTGATTGATCTTTCCTTTTTTTGGATATTGCTGTTCTTTCCTTATTTACAAGATGATAAGGGATATTTTCCATGTTCAAAGTAACATATATGATTTGATATATGTCATCTTACCTTTTTATTTGTCTGTTGGATATCTGGTCCGAGTAACACTCCTTCTGATCGAGTAGGTGTATGTTTTATCCGAGTATGTTGATGATGAGCGCGCGTCGAACATGCCGTCAAACACAACTAAGTTCCCCAATTATTTTTGCAATATAAGGCTAACTCAAGTCATTTTCTCAAAGATACAATTTATCAAACACCTTGCATTCAATTCAAAACAAAGGGAATTTTGTGTGATTTTCATAAAATTAAAGCAAACAAAGTAACTTAAATCAATAAACGAAAACATAATCAAAGAGGTACAACTCAAGAATCTATGCTTATGGAGAAATAATCACAATTTCAGCAAGGATAAGTCAAATTCATGCTCATGGAAATACAAAATTTAAGGCAATCACCTCACATTTATTCAGAAAAATTCGGATTACCATTGCATTCCTAATTTTCCCAAATTCACACACGTTTCATATTAAATCACAATCAATCGATTGCAATTGAGCCAAATTTAAATTTCAATTCCCTAATCTAATCATTATTATACATTGAACAAGAAAATTGAAAATGTGTACTTTAGCATAGTCTAGAGTTGCATTTAGCATAGTCTAGGCATGTTTTATACCTCATTTTGACCATTTTAGTTGATTTTTATGAGATTGGGTTGTTTTGGGTCCAAGTGTTTAATATTACTATTTGTCTCGTTTTATTGATGTTTTTGACATTGTCCCTTGTGCAGCTCATAACTTTTGACACAAGTCTCTGATTTTGATGATTTTTGTCTTGTTCATTCAGATCGTGTGTGGGCTGAAATAGTATGGAGATAGAAATAAACTCCCCTCTCAATTTCCTTGTATAAAGACTTAATTCATATGGTATTAGTGATAGATTCACTTTCACAAACTGGATACTGATATTCTTATTGTTATTGCCCCCAAATTCCTAATTAGGAAAATGGAAATATGTCATATTACAATCTATTTTTGGATTTAAAATCACAAATTGTTGATAAAATAAAAAGGTATATGCACATCACAGATTGTTGAGATCATTTAATTATTGTGGCCAAAATAGCAGCATTGATTATTACCACTCATGAAATTCGTACCGTTAAACCTATTAATTAAGAAATTGATGATCATTAATTATTTTACCATATTCAATATATTGTTACCTAATATTTTCTCAATAAAATACTTCTATATAAAAAATATTACTATTATAATTGCAAACCGCATATTGCTATTCAAATTCAATCACCATAAAAATTAAAAACAAAACATAATGTAATCTTAGAGTAGTAAACAAATCAAAATTAATTACAAAAAAAAGCTTAAATAACTATCTAAAAAAACTTGAATTGCATAAGCAAACCTAGATTATTGAGATCATTTACTTATTGTGACTAAAATAACAGCATTGATTATTATCACTCATGAAATTTGTATAGTTAAACTATTAGTTAAGAAATTAATGATCATCAATTATTTTACAACATTCAATACATTGTTATCTAATATTTACTCTATCTATATAAAAATATTACTATTATAATTGCAAATCGCATATTGTTATTCAAATTCAATCACCATAAAAATTAAAAATAAAACATAACATTATGTTAAAGTAGTAAACAAGTCAAAATTAATTACAAAAAGAAAACATAAATAAGTATCCTAAAAAACCTTGAATTACAAGAGCAAACCTAGATTGTTGAGATCATTTACTTATTGTGACTAAAATAAAGACATTGATTATTATCACCCACGAAATTAGCACCGTTAAACATATTAATTAAGAAATTAATTATCATCAATTATTTTAGCAGATTCAATATACTTCTACCTAATATTTTCTCATTAAAAAAATATTAAATGTTATATAAATACTTAATTAAGGTTAAACTTTCTCTATATGATGAAAAAAATAATGTGTAAAAATAATTAAAAACATTAAAAGAAATTATGGTAGGAAGTTAAAGTCGGAGAAAGAAATCGATGAATGCAAATTCCCTTATCATTCTAGTTATCTTGTCTATTATTTTACCTAAAATTTTAAATTTATTCTAACCTATTATTATTCTTCTTTTAATTAAGAAGTTTAGTTTTGATACTTCATAACCAACTTATGGCTTCTGTCCAAAAAAAACAATAACTCAAGGTTAAGGTCATTTTTGAAAATAATATTGCTAAAAAGAACTCATTCCAAGGTTATCATTGACTCCTTCAATGATAGTATCCTCTTAAATTTCAATAACCATATCTTTTATACTGACAATTCACAAAAGTTAAATATAATAGTTTTTATATTCCAAGATCAATCTTCCAAGATCAATTTTGTAATTAAATTTTACTCTCAAAACTAGAAGCTCATTAGCCTAAAAGATAATGATGATAAAAATAAAGATGAGAGAAAAAAATATAATTAAAGGGAGATAAATATTTGTTATTATGTATTTGTCAATCTCTATATAATGATAGTAAATATGTCTCATTTACATCAATCAATATATTATATAAAAGACAGTTGCTCATTGGATTGATTAGAGCATCTATAGTGCATTGTTGCTTATGTTATTTTGGTAGACTTTACAATTTTATATAAACTTAAAGCTCTCTACAAAGAAATTAAATCTAGTGCTAAGGTTGCTAGATTGAGTGTTTGACTTAATTGTAAGGGTTTATTTATGGTATAATTTCATTAAGCAACGATTGCTTATACAAGCAATGGTGCTTATATAAGCAACGCCACGTCATATGTTCCAATGATAAAAACAAGTTAAGCAACGTTGCTTAAACTTAAGCACCCCCATTGGATGCTCTTAGCACTTGCGCTAATCAAACACACGTGCCACGCTCTAGTGAGTCCTAATGAATATACCAATTAATTTAAATTTGAAAATTTGATTTTTATAAATATGGATAATTGATTATGAACAATAAATATAATTTGATAATATAATTAACATAATCAATTCATAAAAATCAATATACATAAATTGATTCGACTAATTTTAATTTGTATCAATACATGAGTGTAGGGTCCAATTATTTTCCTTTCTCTCCATATAAAGTCGGACTATTAGGTTTTTTCAATGATACTTTTTTCACTTCTTCGAGCACTTTCTTTTTCTTCTTTTTGAGTTGTCTCTTCTTTTTCACCTCTCGGTATACATGTAAGAAGTTATCAATTTGTTCTTTTTCTTAATTGATCTTTTTGTTTTTTTTTTTAAAATTATTTTATAAAAGTTAGTTTGAAAGTTATGGAATGATTGGGATGATGAGTATTTACTTGCAACAATATCTCCAATTGACAACAAGGTAGATTAATTATTTAAAATGTCATCTAATTTATTAAAATTTACAATTACATTGTTGCATGTTGATCGCTCAAATTATTTTCTATTGGGTGGGTTCAACTATAATCTTATATAAGACTTAGCTTTGGAAAATGATAAAAAATGAATTGTTGGTTCCAAAAATGAAAAGGTAAAGCAAAATTCATCTACCTTAGAATTAGTTGTAATATATTTTTTTTTCATTCAATATAATTCTAACTATTTTCTTTCTCAATGTTAGCGGCAAAATAGAAGATGAATCTTAAGCAACAACCATGATATTAAGAATTTTGAGACAAAACAAAACTACTGCATTGTTGAGGTTGTAATTATTTGTTAAATTTTATTATATTTTATTTATTTATTAAATTTCTTATGATATTTAATATGATTGAAGTAGTTTTATTTATGAGAAATATTGTGAATTTTTTATTTTTTAGTTTTTCAAGCACCACCAAAATATAGATGATGAAATTTGTCAAGAATTGAGAGCAATCCAAAAATTAATTTAATTTATTAGCATTTAGTTTACTACTTCACTAAAAATACTCACATTAATCAGCCTTTTTTTTTTTTTTTTAGGGAATCTGTATATCATCTTAAAATGTAATCGTGGTTTGGTCTTTCACTTAATGAAGATTTCAAGATTATAAATTTTGTACTAATTAAAATACTTTTATGATATTTTGTAATTTTAAATTAAAAATCAATTTTATAATGAAGCATATTTTAGTGGATAAGTGAAAACTATTTGTTGACAAAATTATCGTAGTCTCCAAATTTAGCTTATTGGATGAAATAGTAAAATAACACATTAGAAGAAATTTGGCCTTACGTATATTGTCATGATTACTATGTTGATCGATAGAAGTAATTTATCATAATAATTAAAATATCATAAATTTACCATGATACATGAAAACTTACAAAGATTAAGTTATAGAAAATAACTTAAATTTTATTGTAAAACAAAACTTAATTTTAATCAATAAAAAATATGTAAACATATTAACATGAATGCCAATGTACAGTAATAAAAAATTATCATGTTATATATATTTGAAAATTATAAAAAAGAATATCTCATCTTACAAAAAAAAAAAGTATCTATTTCAGTTTAAAGATATCTACAAATTTAAAAAAAAATATTTGCATAAAATATATCTATTTAAAGCAATAAACATCGTAAAAGACTTACCATGTTATATAAATTTGAAAATTTCAATGGTAATAAAAAATTAGCTTTGTATTGACTAGTTTAAAATGATAGTTTTAATGTACATTTTAAATAAGTTATTTAAAATAATAATTATATTTGTCTATTCTTAGTTGAGTTATTTTAAAAAATATTATAACTAATAATAAAACATATGACATTTAAATTCATTAACATAACTAGTAATCAATAAATATTTATATATATCAAATAAATAAATAAAAAAGATCTCATCTTTGATAAAAGTTCAATAAATATATATATATATATATATATTTCAATCTGGTCTAGAAAATATTATACAACATATTTCAATTCTAATATTTTTAATCCAAAATATAATTAACAAAATTTACTTAATATCAAAATTTAGTTTTTATTTCCTTATTAATTTAATTTAATATGTACTATTTATAAAAATCAAACTTCACGTAAAAAAAAATAACTTATCGAAGGTTTTATATTCTAGAAAAAAAAAGATAATTTTATATTTTTTATAAAAGAATTCAGATATTTGCTTGATATTTTACAAGATTCTGATATCAGTCTGAAAAATCAAGAATATTAAATTTTATATTTTAAATTTTTCATTTTTTCATATCGTGGAAGAAAAATTTAAGTTGCCCGTTTTAAAATTCATGTTCTATGCTTATTGACATAATGTTTCATCAAATTTGGAAGAATGGGAAATCGAGATTCAAAAGAATGCTAAACTAAAGGGCATCATACAAGACCTGATTAGTAATGTCGATTCACATGTGGGGTATACATTTCTTAATGGGAAACTTTGGTATAAAGGAAAATTGGTTTTACCTAAAGATTCAGAAAAAATTCAGAAGATGCTGTTTGAATATCATGATTCAGCTATAGGAGGCCATTCATGATTTTTCAGAACTAACAAGCGATTGGCTACCTTGGTCTATTGGGAATGGATGAGGCAAACAATCTAAAAATATGTGGCTGAATTGTTCAGCAAGGGAATAATGAGGTTACATGGCTTTCCTTCCAGCATAGTTTTGGATAGGGATAAAATATTCCTAAGTCATTTTTGGACTGAATTGTTTAAGGCAGCTGGGATAAAATTAAAGTTGTTCAGCATACCACCCACAAATTAGTGGCCAAACAGAGGTTGTTAATAGAGGTTTAGAAGCTTATTTGAGGTGCCTTTTTGAAAAGTAGACTAGGCAGTGGCCTAATCAGTTGAGTTAGGTAGAGTTTTGGTTTAACTCTAATTACAAAAAATACATTAAATCTATCCCTTTTAGGGCATTATATGGTGGGGACCCTCCTCAATTGTTAAAAGAAACCATTGTCCCTCTACAATTGAGGAGATCAACCACCTGACTCAAGACAAAGACAACATGTTGCATGAGTTGAAAACTAACCTGCATCATGCCCGGGATTTGATGAAATTTTATGTCAATAAGCATAGGACATATATTAGCTTTGTTGTGGGAGAATGGGTATATTTGAATTTGCAACCCTAGCGGCTAAAATCTCTAGCTAAGAAAATAAATGAAAAGCTAAGCCCTTAATTTTATGGGCCTTTAATTCTAGATTGTCAAGCCCATTGGAAAGGTAGCTTACCATCTGCAATTGCCTCCAAAAAGTAGTATCCACCTTGTCTTTCATGTCTCCTTATTAAGGAAAGTCATTGCCCCTTGAATCCAACCTCAACCATTACCAAATATGTTGATAGATGATTTGGAATTAATGGTTGAGCCATTAATAGTAAAGGCTATCTGTAACGGTCCCTCATGCACAACATAAGTCTTTGTATTGTGGAGGAATTTACCAAATTTTGAGTCCAGATGGGAGACCTTAACATCCATTCATCAACAATTTCCTTCATTTCACCATGAGGACAAGGTGGATCTCTTGTGGGGGAGTATTGTTAAACCCCTTATATCAAAAGTGTATAAGAGTAAGACCCATGGTAAGTACAAGGTTGATGGGTCAACTGGCCTGAGGTGAAACGCACCGTTTTTGAAAAAAATAATAATAATAATAACATAAAACCCAAATAAAAAAATAAAAATAAAAACTCTCTCTCTCCTCCCTTTCATTTTTTTCACTCAGTGTCCCCCCCCCCCCTAACCCCTCCCCTATTCTTCTTCTTTCTTTCTTTCTCCCATTCCCCTCTTCTTGTTTCCTTTTCTTCTTTCTTTTTTCTTTTATTTCCTTTTCATCTATTTTCTTTCTATCATCCTCAAAGCCTTACTCTTCACTCTTCTCCGTTACTATGAAACATTTCAAGGTGGAGCACGTGATTTGAGCGTTTGCGTTTGCGTTCTCGCGGTAAATTTTAGTAACCCATTGGAATAGATCAGTGTAGTTATGTTAGAGATTAGTAATGGGTCTTGTAGAGGGAGTTAGAGATATGATTTTTATGGTTATTGTTGTTCCCTCAAAACCCTAGGTATGTTAACTTAGAGATTTTGTCTAATAAATGATTCTTTTATTTTTCATGTTTAGATTCTCTAGCAAATGCTGTGGTTGCTCCTTTTGACGATGTTGGAAGTTGTTGATTCGAGTTCTTTTTATTAGTGAGTAGCTATTTTACTAAGTGACTGTTTATTTTTAGAAAAAGTAAACTTTAATATAAGTTTTTCCCTTATGATTTTGGTTCCCATTTGAGTATTTGAGGAAGAAGAATAAGTATAATAAGTATGTATTTTACCTTATTGTACTTGATTCTTTAGAATTTTCGTTGTTTTGATAATGTGAGGTAAATGTGGAAAGTGAGTTCTTATTATGAGTTTGTGATTAGTCACCATTTGCTACAACGAAGAGATAATGTAGCCTATGAGTTAAATACTCATAGATATATAGATAATTTTCGTTTACTACAACGAAGAGATAATACAATATAGTTACCGTTCACTGCAACGAAGAGATAATGCAATATAATTATCGTTCACCACAACGAAGAGAAAATGTGATCTATGTGCATATAGTAATTGAATGTTAGTATAAATGTCAATTATGTTTGTGTATGATGCATAATTATATTTCTGATGAGTTCTTAAGTGAGTAAAAGTTAGTCTTCAAAAGTGAATTGTGATTCCTTTTCTTTTTACTCTAGATCATTTAAATTCTTTGAATGAGAAATTCTTACAATGGTTGTTTCCTTTTATTTTTTTTGTTCACTTTGTATTTTATACTCTCACTAAGTCCTTGTGACTTAGCCTATTCTCATTTCTTTTCCCTCTAGATTTGCAAGTATTAGAGTAATGAGTTTCCTGTGATTGGCTGATTCATCTAGGAATTGTTCGTCTTTTTGGTAGGTCTCCATTGCTTATAATGGAGAGTATGTTTTGATAACTCTAGTATAATGCAGCTATAGTTATAGGGATAGACTTAGGATCAGAGATGCGTTGGTACAGGGACGGATCTAGGAATTTAAGTAGGGAGGGGTTAGAATTTTTTTTTACAAAAATTGAAGATAAAATTTTGAAAAAAAAATATTTAATGTAAAATTTATAAAAAAAAAAAGAAGATAAAAAATGGGTATAAAATTTGCCAATTTTTTTTTATAAATTAAAAGTAAAATTTGCAATCATGTAATATAAGAGTAAAATAATAAAGTAAAATTTATAAGATTTTAAAAAATTATAGATGAAAAGTGTCAAATTAATTTATTAAGAATGAAACTTGCCAAAAATAAATAAAAATGTAATGAAACAAAATATTTATTAGGTATAAAACTAAGATATGATCTATTAATAAAAAAAATTTAAATACTAACTTAAAAACCTATTTTTTATTTATATATATATATATATATATGGGGGGGAGGGCGTCCCTCCATTGGTAGTGAATCATTCCTTTTTTTTGGAAGTTGTTCTCTTGCATTGTATGTCAGTAACACATTTAAAATGTTTTGAGAAAACTTTGAATATTTTGTAAATGATTCATATTGCGATATGAACTGTTTGTTGGATTTAATTAATATATATATGAAATTCACAGGTGAGATTCTTATGTGTTTGTGCTATTTATAGGGGAGATTTTGCCGGATTTTTGGTAGCCCTTTTATGTTTACTCTAAATTATGTTTTAGTGAGGTTTTGTTGTTAGGCTAGTCAGACTAAGGGAAGAGTAGCTTGTGCACCGGTCATTACCCTAGTGTGAGTCGTGACATGAGGCCCATTAGAGAGTTTGAGTAATAAGTATAATTGATTTGAATCAGTTACAATTATGAAAGATAGTATAAATGGAAAAGGAAGAGAGTTAGTTTGCTATTCTATTAGGAAAGTAAAAAGAAGTTAGGGAGAGGGTGGACTCTCAAATCACCACAGGCATATCTGTGAAACCCAATTCGATTTAGCCGATTGGACCATGACTCGGCTACACGTCTGGAATGAAACAACTATTGAATTGGTAGTGCACTCGGTCCACATCAACCCGGTCAGACACGGCCGAGTTGCAACCAAAAATCCAATAAAAATTGGAAACAACAAGCAAACCCTAATCTCCAAACACAAGCCTTCTCTCAATTGCCACTAAGCCAACATGAGATAATTTTTAAATAACTAACAAAGATAATATATATACATTAAATTTTGAGATAGATTTTTAAAATAAAATGATGCTTGAGGAAACTTAAACCCAAACCCTTTGAGTATTTTAAGAGATAATTAACAACTACACAAACACAAAAACTGGATTATATGTGACAAACTATTTTTATAGTATCTTATCTTAAAAATGAATTATTTAATAATATATTAATTTAATCAGAATAAATGAAGACTTGAATAAATACTCTCAAGAATGCATGATTGTATTTTTAAATAAAATTGCCACATAATATATTTATAAATTATAAATCTTATATTTATAGAAGATATATAAATATTTAATAGAGTTTAATATTTTTAATATATAAGTATTTGAAGTATAGAATGATCAAATAAATTATATATATATATTAATATTAATATTAATGTATATAGGGTCAAACCAAACCAATAAGTGACTCATTGGTTGATCCACTGACTCACTACCTTGACTGAGTTAGTGATTGGGCCGGTTTTCACAAAAGTGATCATGGGTGTAACACTCTGTCATTGTTTCGCATTAATTAAACCAGAATTTTATCATAGTCCTAGAAAGACTCCCCCCCTAGAAAATCAGATTTTGCAAATTTAAAATACTAAGACAACTCATCAAACATATAGCAACTGAGAGCGTGATCAAAGATAAGGAGTTTGAAAGCTTGGGAGATATGTCAGCACAAAAGACTAAAATTAATCGGAGGAAAATTCCTCCAAAGTATGAATCATGACAATAATGTGAACAAGTGGGGCATGAAGATCTTGCGTCTCAAGTACCTAAAACATTTGAACGTTGTTGACTTAAGTGATTTGAAAAGGTTGTTTCCTTCTTTGAGGTATATGTAGAAAAAAAAAAATCCTAAACCATTCATACTTTGAATGGAGCATTGATAGAAGAAATGATAGCCAGTCTATGTTATAAAAAGTTCCATATATTTAATTTGTTGTCTAAGGAGAAATGTTATTAATTTCTACAACTGTATTGACAAATATCTCTATGTATATAGAACTATATTGTGGCCTCCAAGAGTGAAAACAAGTTGGGAAAAGGAACTGATGTAGTGATGCATTACCATGTATCGTCTATCTCTCAATTAATTGTTAATTACTTTCTATTGAAACTTTGTATAAACCATGTACGTTTGTATGCTTTGTATTGCTTATACTTGGTCACATTTGTATTCCTCATTTTCACTAGATAAACATAATGAAATTTGAATAAAAATCCTTATAAACTTGTTAAACAAAAAGCATTAAAAGTTCATATATTACAATATGATGATCACCTCACACTCTCATGGCATATACATGATACACACTGAAAAAACTAAAAATTTTGTCCAATCACTTACAATATAGAAACGCAAACATTCACATAAATAACAGTACTCTTACTAGATCAAGCATCAGACCAAGTAATATCTAACCCACCCCATTCATTTTGGGGCACTCCTAAGGCTTTCCAAACCGCCCTTGATGCATCAACAATGTTGTTGGGACATGGAGGTTGATAATCATGATCAGCATCACATCCTTCAGTCGAGTCACACTCATCAACCACCATGGCCACCACACTTCTACCATTACCATTGATGGTAATGTTGTGGAGGCACCTGCTCTTGTGGTTGTACCATCCTGTAGATAGGGCCACGACCGGTTTGTCATCAGAATGGTACTGGTTGTCACATGCTGAAGGGCCGCCACCATCTCCACCCTTCTCAAAACTGTTGAGAGTGAGGTAGGCCTTGGTGTGGCTAGACATTGGTGGCGAACATTCATATGTTGTGTACATTTTGCCTTGTATACAACAGTCAGAATCATTCTCTTGGTTGCATTGTCCTGCGGGGGCTTTCTTGCCTCTAATTCTTCCACTTGGGCGACACTTTTGAGCTTCAGAGTAAAAAGAACTTGTTATGATGAGAGTGGCTAATAAAATGAAGGATGCATTTGAGCAAAACCTCTTCATTTTGTCTATGGAAATTCTTTGTTTTTACTCTTTGTTGTATGGAGATGGTTAATTGTTTGATGCTTGGATATGGAGATCTTAATTTGTATATATAGAGGCCTCTTTGATCAGGTCATGATTTGGCTTCAAAAATAAAAGGTTTCTTTTGGGGTCAAACAATGAGTTCTAAACTGTCTTGTTTTAGCCAAAATGACCGAGTACCAACATTCTTAAAACACCAATAACTCAAATCCCAATTCCAATCATACAAACTTAATTTAAAGTTGGATTTTGAACACATACTTATCCTAGTGACAATAAATAATAAGTCAAACTTATGTAACCTCATACATTATGAAATTTTAATCCTTGTTTTTGTGCAGCATAAACAACAAAATAAGTTTCCTTTACTTAATTTGGGTACATTACAAAACTTAAAATGTACAGATGAAAGAAAATTGAAATAGTTATCATAGTATCGATTTTGAAGGTTATATATGTTTAGAAACTAAAAATGTAGATACTTATATGCTTGGAATCAGGATTATATTAATTCTTGTTGGCTTATCAATTGGATGATAACATGTGAAACATTCTTGTTGTATGTAAAATAACTAGTTTCCTGATTTTGAATAGTGCCAAGAAGTTAGTCTAAATAATACTACAGACTAGTAGTAATAATCAATAAATAACATGCATGGCCATCGCCGCTATATGAAAATGACCAAATCCATAAAGAAACAAGATTTAGGCATGAGAATTGAACCTGGATCTGTAGGGATATCCCCATCTTGACTCCGATTTTGACGGGAAAATCCAAGTTGACTGGGTACGGGTGTGGGTTTGAATTTTTCCCGCTTAAGAAAGTCGGGGATGGGGTTGGGAATTGTGATCCCCGTTCCACACCCGTCCCCACTATTAATATAATAAATTATATAAATACCTTAGAATAATTTATCTATTTATTACATAAATCATAAGTTTAAAAATTTATATTAAACATTAATTTAATTATATTTATTATAAAATAATATTTTTAACTCATTGTATAATAATTTTATATATGAAAAAATTGTTAAATAATATTTCTATTGATAAAATAAATGAAACAATTTGGTTTATTATGAGAAATAAAAGTGTGTTATACAAGGATGTGACGAGTAACATTTGAGATGATCATGTAAATTATTTTATGATTTGAGATTGTCATGTGTATCGGGGACAGGGTGGGGTTGGGAAACCTGATCCCCAATAGAGACGAGGGTGGGTCAAATTTTTAAGTCCCGACGGAGAATAGGGGTGGGGGCAAGGATGATTTGGAATGTCTAGGAAGGGAGTTGGGGAGGCTAATCTCGTCCCCGCCCCGCCTCACTGCCATACCTAACATGATTGATAAAAACATAATAAGAACAAAGTTGCCGTCTCCATATGAAAACTAATAAAATATTCAACAGACTAGCTAGGTTTAAAATACCAATTGGCCTGTAATGATTTACCGGCGGGTCTGTGTTGATTTTAGTTATTTTAAAGGAAGTATTCTTTAGTGATAGGATTTGATATTATACATCACAGGGTAGTAAGATAATTAATTTGTCTTTATGTTATTATAATTACCAAAAACTTATTTAGTAAATATTTTATGCTGTAGATTATTTTAAACATGGAACGAACCAAAACAAAAATGTAATTAGAGATGTTGTCAGTTAAAGTTAACACTGGTAGGTTGCTTGTAGCAAGAAGCAAAATTTCCCAAGTTAGAATTTTTTCAGAGTATGTGACTATGTTTCTAAGAGCAGTTTAGTAAGATAGGGCCTGATCGAAAAGTTTTTCAATTTTTGTTCTTAAAAACTATTTTTAAAACAACATTTTTTAAAAAGGGAAAAGTTATTTGATATTTAAAAATTACTTTACATAAAATATGTGTAAGAAAGATAAAATAAAATATGTGAGACTTACTTGAGATATAAAATGGAAGATATAAGACTTGCGCATAAAACAACTAAGATTTTATCTTTGAAATAGATGATCTGAGGCTCCATGAAAAGAAAACTTAAAAAATAAAAATATTTAAAAGCTGATTTAGTTTTTTACTTTTAAAAATTAAAATTAAAAAATAATTTTAAAAACAGTTTTTAAAAATTGATTAACAAAATATTATTTTAATTTTATAATTATTAATAACAGAAAACAAATAGGCCATAGTCACTCCAAAGCTCCAATGATTACTAATGGTTCAGTACTCTAAAACAAAATTAAGTGTTCACCGAATGAATTTCTATTTGTACACTTCGATTGCATGCAGCAGAGAACATATGCCAATTCTTAAGAATGAATTATTTTTGTAACATTGCCTCTATCTATCACCCTACAGATGTGATGTTTGATCCAATTAAATTGTTTTCTAATTCCTTCAACTCTCATTCTAAGAAACTTTGCTAACTAATTAATCTCCACACAACTTTACCAGCTCATATATAGACTAAACAAGTAATTATGAAACACATGTAAAATTATATAAAAGTTATATATGATGAAAAAGTTTGTTTTGGATCAACAGTTCGGTCATAATTAATAATGAGATTTTAATTGTAATAAAATATGATTTTGAAAACAAACAAATTTTAATATTTTGTTAGTTGTTTCTAACTAGTGTGAGCCCTTGCGATGCACGTACACTTAATTTTTTTTTTTTATATTTTAAAAATTAATTGAAAAAGTATAAAAATAAAATTATATATATGTATTGAATAGTTATAAATATATAACTACATTATTATATGTAAAATATGGTAATATTTAATACAAAATAATCTAATATAGTTTGTAGTATTAGGGAAGCATACTATTTTAGATTTTTTTTTTTTTTTACATAGAATGATGTTGTCATTGTAACATTAAGTCATGTTCACTTAAATAACATATATTAAAAAGCTGAATATTTCATTCTAAAGAAAAAAAGAAGTATTAAAAACAAAACTTTATTATTGTAATTGAAACCATATAGAATCTTTTATAATTAGTGAGAGTGACAATGGAAGTAACTTAGTATGAAATGATCACCTAAGATGCACCTAAGTTGAACCAAGCATATAGTAGTGTAATAACACTTTTGAACAACTATCTACGAAGTATAACTTTATAAAAGTTTCACATGTCTAATAAAATCAAAATTGTTATCCAAAGAATTGTACATGCATTATTATAGGCATGTTGAAGTCAACTATTAAAGTGTCCAGCTAAAATACCAGGCTCAAAAGTATATCTGAATGTCCAACTACATGACCACACAACCAACAATAGTAACATGTACCTATTGCCGATATAATAATTATTCACGTGTATTACAAAAATAGAAATTGTATACCACATGCCAACTATTAGTGTTTAAGTAGAGATACAGATGTTATGAATGTTCTTGGCTTGATGAATGCAAACATCAACAACGTCAATGAATTCCTCCAGATTAGACATAGGTACAATTCATCATAGGTACATTTATCAAATCTAATTTGACGAAAAAATGAATATGCAAATTAAAACTTGTATTGTTAAAGAAATATCTTCATTCTTCAAATTGACAAATTTTGTAATGTCCACACTAACATATTACACTACTCAAATTCCCATAAGTATAAATGTGTATAAAAAAAGTGAGAGATTCATATAACTGATAATTTACCAAAGGCCTATTGTAGTACCTCCAAAGCCAAAGAATCCCAAACATCCTACAAAAGGCAAAGTGTAATCTTCATTAATCATGATTCTTCACAATTAATGCGATTTTATTTTCAATCATGATTAGTAAGTTGTCATGTGAGTTATTGACTAATAGGAAAAAGACAATTCAAAAACAACAATCCATGTTAAAACCATAATTTTATAGCTAAGAGAGAAAATTGCACAATTGAGAATCAAAGGTCCATGAAAACCAAGTAGATTAAAATGAATTCTCAAGAACTAAAACCCATTTTCAAAATTGAAACTTTCCACTTTCTAGTGAAATACTAAAATACTATGAACCGGCCAAAACATAAAAATTGTAAATAAGAATAAAAGGTACGGCTAGATTTGACCATATTCTCAAGAACCAAGTTGTTGTGGTTTCACATACATACTTGCCTTACTTAGGCCCTAAGTGAGTTAGTCCCAAAAAATACATCTAAAGAGATTACTTTATGAGGTTTAAGAGAAAATACAACAATTCTTTTAAATCACTCAACTCAATAGTCCCAAATTTGTAAAGGTGTATAGCTACATAACCATTTTAGGTGTGAAATGTTAGCATAATTTTACTTTCATGTGTAATTTCTTAAGAGTCATCATATAAGAAATCACACTATAGGATCTTGGTTATTATTATTTCTCCCTTCTCTGACTTCCTTTACTTGATCTCTTTGATGGTATAGAAATCTCTTTGATTACTTTTGGCTTTTCTCTCCATAGTTTCCTTATGTGAGAGACTTTTCAAAAGTTTAGATGAAGTTGAGAAAAGATGCAAAGGAAGAGTGTCTGAAGAAGAGAGGGAAGTCATCCTTTTATATTGTTGAGACAACAATAACTTTCATAACTTCTCCAACTTCCTTAACTTCTTTCATTTTTCTTTAATGCCAAAAATAACCTTTAATGAAATGAGAAGAGAGGGACTTATTTTAATAACTTAAAAATAATTCCCAATGACTTTAACATAATTTCAAGTCTAACAACCATCACATTAGACTTCTTTTCATTAAAGTCATTCCATAATTACATGAGCCATTATTAGATTAAATAATCTAACATTTTCCCACTTGGCTCATGCGACGACTTGAAGATTCAACATTAAACCGTAATTGTGCACCATACGTTGAAACCAGAAGACACCATCTTTATTTGAATTAGAATGATTGAATCATGGCAGTTGCAAGTTATTCAAACAACTTGGTTCCTTCCATGTATCACAAATCATCCAATTCAACTCAACTTTAATTTATACTGTAATATGTGTCTTTAATATCCTTTCTAAGACACATTTTGTCATCTCACTAAAACTATAATGTATACCATATAATGTGAATGACATAACAACCAGAAACACAACTGTAATTGAATTCACAAGTGTCATACAATACGAGCATTACATTGTTAACAAGGACTTATCCATAATACCCATCCTTTTAACATGGCCAATGAATGTTTTGGGTGGCAGTCCTTTAGTTAACAAATCCATTATCATCAAGCTTGTACCAATATGCTCAATTGACACTCTATGTTTCTATACTTCTTCATTATTTAAGAAGAAGACAACTGTGAAGTTATCACAATGATACCAAAATTTGAAGTAAAGTTCTGCAACCATAATGGGTGTATCCCCTATGCATAAGGAATAGGCTCTATTTCCTTCCATTCCAAAATCATTTCTGGGACATTGCATTAGACTAATAGTTGTCCCCTTTTCTAAATTAGAACAATCCTTGCAGAGCACTTTTCCATTATGAATCTCTCTAATACTTTATTGATATATCCTTTCTAAGACAATCCTAAAAATCCTTGTGAACTATCACATAATATTTCTATTCCTATCACATAGGATGCCTTACCTATATCTTTCATTTCAAAGTTGTTAGAGAGATACTTCTTTACATCATGTAACATAGCAACATCATTAGTAGCAAGCAAAATGTCATCAACATATAAGACTAAAATTACAAATTTGCTCCTATTGACTTTCATGTAGATACACCAATCAATAATGTTCTCTACAAAACCATACGACGTTATGATATCATTGAATTTAAGATACCATTGTCTGGAAGCCTGTTTTAGTCCATATATTGACTTCTTTAATTTACACACTAGATTTTCCTTTTTTGTAGAAACAAACCCTTTAGGTTGGTCCATATAAACTTCTTCCTCTAAGTCACCATTCAGAAAGGCAGTCTTTACATCCATTTGGTGAAGCTCTAAATCATAATGAGCCACCAAAGCCAACACAATCCTCAAAGAGTCCTTCTTGGAAACTAGAGAGAAAGTCTCTTTGTAGTCAATGCCATCTTTTTTAGTGAAACCTTTGGCAACAAGTCTAGCTTTGTACCTTTCTATGTTCCCCTTCGAGTCACGTTTGGTCTTAAAGACCCATTTACAACCAACTCTGTTTGAACCTTCAGGAAACTCAACTAGATCCCAAACCTTATTGTCATCCATTGATTTCAACTCTTCTTTCATTGCATTGAGCCACTTTTTAGAATTGTCACTTTCCATGGCTTGTTTTAAAGAGACTGGATCTTTATCAATGCTTAAGTCACATTCATGTTCAAGTGAGCACACAACATAGTCATTTGAAATAGCTGGTCTATGTTGCCTTTTAGATCTTCTTGGTGCTATCTCTTGCGACTCTTCTATCACTTGTTCATTTGTGACTTGGACATTATCTGCTAGTTCATCATCCTGTGGGTTGTTTTGAATATTAATATGTTGTCTCTAGGTGTTTTTTGACTGTAATACAACTAGAGGAACAACATCTTGATGAGGGACTTGAGGTGAAGAAGATTCACCATGAGTCTCTATAATATCCACCTTTCTTGATTTCTCACTCCCACTGACTTGATAATTTTCAATGAACCTAGCACTACTAGACTCAACTATTCTCGTACTATGGTTAGGACAATAGAATCTATAACCTTTGGACTTTTCAGTATAGCCAATGAAGAAACCACTAATGGTTCTTGCATCAAACTTCTTTTCATGTGGATTATACACTTTTACTTCTATTGGACAACCCCAAACATGGAGATGCCTCAAACTAGGTTTCCTTCCTATCCACAGTTCATAAGGTGTCTTAGGAACTGCCTTACTAGGAATCCTATTAAGCAGATATAAAGTAGTCTTTAATGCATTCATCAACAAAGATAAAGGTACAGTACTATTATTCAACATAGACCTAACCATATCCATTAGAGTACGATTCCGCCTTTCAGCCACACCATTCTGTTGTGGTGTGCCAGGCATAGTATACTATGCACATATGCCTCTACTTTCAAGGAACTTTGCAAATGGACCAGGACATTGTCCGTTCTCACTATATTTTCCATAAAATTCACCACCTCTATCAGACCTTACAACTTTCACTTTTCTGTCCAACTGCCTTTCTACCTCATCAATGAATACCTTTAAGGGATCCATTGATTGAGATTTTTCATGCAGAAGATACAAATAAGAATAACGTGAAAAGTCATCAATAAAGGTGATAAAATACTTTTCAGCACCCCAAGATGGAACATCAAAGGGTCCACAAATATCAGTGTGTATCAATCTTAGAAGTTCATTACTTCTTATAGCATAATTCTTTGATATTTGTTTGGTTTGTTTTCCTTTAATACAATCCAAACATATATCCCAATCACCAAAATCCAATTGAGGCAAAATATCATTTTTCATTAGCCTCGTTATTCTTTCCTTGGATATGTGACCTAACCTTTGTATGCCACAAAAAAGCAGAACTATCATCATGAACATTTTTCTTACTACTAACAAGACATTCCACATTAAACAAGGATTCAATAAACTTTACATCATGATTGAAACAATATAAATCATCCTTTAAAGTACCAGATCCATAATAGTACATATCTTTAATTAAAGAAAATGCATTGTTTTCAATCTTGAAAGTAAAACCTAATTGATCCAACTTTGCAACAGAAACTAAATTCCTAGCACATTCAGGTACATAGAGGCATCCTTCCAAATCTATATGACACCCAATGTCCAAGATTAATTTGTACGTCCCTATGCCCTCTATCCTTGCCTTCATTCTGTTTCCCATGTAGAGAAACTTTTTAGTTCCTCTTATGGTTTGGATTGAAAGGAATCCTTGCATAATATGTGACACATGAGTAGTTGCTCTAGAATCAAGCCACCAGGTATTATTAGGAACCTCAACAAGATTTGATTCGAAATTTACAAATATATAAAATATACATTTCTTTTCAAACCATTTCTTTCTTTTCGGGCAGTCCTTCTTGAAGTGACCACTCTGTTTGCAGAAGTAACATTTCTTTTCTTTTTGGACTCCTCAATCCTTAACCATTAATTGAGAATTTCCCTTATCCTTCTTACCCAGCTTGATTCTACTACTACTGGCTCCATCATGAGTCATGAGATGGATTGAGTTGTCCTTCAATTTCTTTAATCTCCCTTCCTCTTGAATTAACATGGCATTTATTTCTTGAAAATTCCATTTTTCTTTAAGAGTGTTATAGTTCACTTGAAATTGGCCAAATTCAATAGGAAGAGAGTTCAAAATGAACTGTACTAAGAAGGTCTCACTCACTTCCATTCCCATGGAATTCATCTTTGCTGCCAGTTTTGCCATTTCAGTCACATGATCATGAATTGGTTGAGACCAATCAAACCTTTTATTTGTTAGGTCACTTGATAGGTTCCCCACAATTGACTTGTCAGTAATGTCTCATTGTGAGTACTCCTTAACCAATTTCATGAACTCCCTTTCATTGTCTGTTTTGGGCATAGATGGATTGACATTTGCAGTCATAGACATTTTCATCAAGTTCAAACACAATCTGTTAGACCGCTCCCAAGCCTCATATAGAGACTTGTAAGCATCAGTACTGATCTTTGTAATGATTGGGGGCTTTCATCCATTGTTAATGCTAAGTGCAAATTTGTTACACCTAGTTGAAACTGGATCATTTCGGACCAATCAACATAATTTAGCCCATTGAACTTGATCATTAAGTTTCCCAAACCAAACATATTAGTCATGGCCGAATCTATTCAAACAAACTCACACATTAATGTTTTGAGTATGTCCAATGGATTCAAACTATATAGACTTTAATCATGCATCTTAGTTCACCTTTGGGTAATAAATAAACACATTTTCATATCAATAATGATGCCAAAAAATATACTTTAATGAGCAATAAACCATGCTATTCTTGACATACATGATATCTTTGGATATATACATACTTAACAAGCATGAAAACAAATCCTTAATATCATTAATTATAAGAAATGGTTCACCTTTGGGTAATCCATATGTGCCTTATAATTAAAAATTCCATTAAGCCCAAACATAAAATTTTTATAGCATCATTATACCAAACCATGCTATTCTTGAAATACATGATATCTTTGGATATACACATACTCAACAAGCATGAAAATAAATCCTTAATATCATTAATTATAAGCAATGGTTCACCTTTGGGTAATCCATATATGCCTTATAATTAAAAATTTCATTTAGCCCAAACATAAAATTTTTATGGCATCATTATACCAATCAGTTTATATTTTGGAAATACAAAACTCAATAGATTTGATCACTTTGGTGATTAACAAATCCTTCTTTAATATGTAATTCCAAAATAATTCATTTCTATAAAACAATTTTACAAATCAAAATTTTAAAATAACACATAAAGGAACCTTCATGGAATTGAATTATGTAAAATTTCACATATAGACAATAACCATAACTTTTCAATTCATGTAAATATATATCAAAATGCCATAATTATTTGTTGATTGATATACATATTACAAGAATCGTTATGTGTTCACATATTAGAAAACCAATCCGAACTTATAAAGGCAATGCAACAAAAAGCCAAGTAATGTCAATATGTATTGGGTTCCGTGAAAAGTTTCTTTGCAACGAAAATAAATTAGATTATTGTTTTATGGAGAAAAATGATATCCATAATCTGGCTCTAATACCAATTGTTAGCATAATTTTACTTCCATTTGTAATTTCTTAAGAGTCATCATATAAGAAATCACACTATAGGATCTTGGATATTATTATTTCTCACTTCAATCATAATTTGTTAATTCTTTAAGAGAGTTTAGAAGACTTACCCGGATCCATAATGCTTGCAAAAATATCTATAAGAGTTTCTCCCTTCTTTGACTTCCTTTACTTCTCTTTGATGGTATAGAAATCTCTTTGATCACTTTTGGCTTTTCTCTCCACATTTTCCTTATGTGAGAGACTTTTCAAAAGTTTAGAAGAAATTGAGAAAAGATGCAGAGGAAGATTGTTTGAAGAAAAGAGGGATGTCATCCTTTTATATTGTTGAGACAACAATAACTTCCATAACTTCTCCAACTTTCATAACTTCCTTAACTTCTTTCATTTTTCTTTAATTCCAAAAATAACCCTTAACGAAGTGAGAAAAGAGGGACTTATTTTAATAACTTAAAAATAATTCCCAATGACTTTAACATAATTTCAAGTCTAACAACCATCACATTAGAATTCTTTTCATTAAAGTCATTCCATAATTACATGAGCCATTATTAGATTAAATAATCTAACATGAAACTAAATATGAAACTCAACAACTAAAAATGAAAATTGAGAACAAAGGTTTACCTTTATTGACCATTGTCATCGAGTTCAAGTTTATAAGAATTAGAAAACTAGAGATATACCTTTGATGACAAGATAGCATACAAATGCCTATAAATATGAAACTTTTAAGTAGAAGAATGAAAGTGACATCAGAACCTCTCAATAATAAATATGAAACTAAGTAACTAAAATGAGGACTGAGAAGAGAGGTTTACTTTTGACCAAATCAATTTGTAGGAATCAAATTAAATATGAAACTCAGTAACTAAAACAAAATGAAAACTGGGAAGAGAGGTTTACCTTTGACCAAATAAGTTTGTAAGAATCAAACTAAATATGAAACTCAACAACTACAGGAACAATGAATTAAGTTATAGATATGAAACGAAATATAGGCGCATGGCAAAAAATATAGAATGGACTAACCAAAAACAAACTAATATACGTTCTAAAACAAAAAATCAAGGACAAAGTAAAAGAATGAAAGTGACATTAGAAGTTCTTAATAATAAATTAAGCTTGACTACTTAAAGTCAAAGTCGAAGCATAACAAAAAATCAATAGTAACATATATTTCAGTTATAAAAAATGCAAATGAATTTTCACACTAAATAATAATTATCAGATGTGAGACATGCACATTAGTTTTTAGCATGATAAAACAAAATTAACAAATCTTGTACATGTGGTTGTCTTTTTCTCTATACTTTGTTTTAAGGATGTTAATTTACTTCTCAATGAACAATTTATTGGAAACAAACTAAATATGCAACTTAGCAACTAAAATGAAAACTGAGGAGAGAAGTTTACCTTTGACCAAATCAATTTGTAAGAATCAAACTAAATATGAAACTCAACAACACCAAATTAACTTGTAGGAATCAAACTAAATATGAAACTCAGTAACTAAAATGAAAATTGAGAAGGGAGGATTACCTTTGACCAGATTAATTTATAGGAATCAAACTAAATATGAAACTCAGTAACTAAAATAAAATGAAAATTGAGAAGAGAGGTTTACCTTTGACCAAATCAGTTTGTAAGAATCAAACTAAATATGATACTCAATAACTACAAGAACAATGAATTAAGTTATAGATATGAAATACGAAATATAGACGCATGGTAAAAAAATATAGAATGAACTTATCAAAAACAAATTGATATACGTTTTGAAAGGCAGTCACAACAACAATGTCAATAAGAATAAGAAGGCATGCTTAAGGCAAGCATGCAAGGTCAGCATTATGAGCTATTTCATTTCGAGAATGGACGACAATTCTAGACTTTAAGAATTAATACAATTTAGGAAAGAGAGAGAATCGAGTAGAAGAGAGGGGAAAATGTAATCTCAATATTATTAGATTGAAAATGACAAAGAGATGAATATTATATGCCGAGTCAGCAAGAAACAAAATCATAACAAAAAAGCTAATTCCCTTATAGAGAGATGAATATGTATAGTCTAATATGGATAGTGCACAAGACCGGTGACCAGCTGTGGACTATAGCAACTGGAATGTAAATATGTATCTTAATCCTAAAATTGGTTGAAGACATTACATATGACAAGTAATTGAAATATGCACAGACATGTCGGGCATGTTCAATTTGTGATCAAACCATTTGGAGACACATGACAAAATGCACAAGTAGTTCAAAAGCTTTGAATACATTATAAGCAAGGAATAAATAAAGAGGAACAACATGAGCTATTAAGCTAGTGTGAAGACTAATAATGTTTTACCGTAAGCACTATTTTGCACAGCAACAACTACAGAAAGCAGGCGCAATCTCTCATGTCTTACATCTTCTGAAAAAAAAAAAAAACCTTAATTTCACTACAATTAGCAAGCCAGGTATAAGCAAATTGGGTAGGAGATTGTTCAACACTTCTCACCAAACACCCATTATCACACACTTTCCCAACACCCTAAGACAATAAATTAAAGTCTTCACAGCACGAAAAGAACCAATTTTTATCCATAAAAAAAGAAAAAAAAAATACCCACCCACCCTCTAGTTTCCATCACTAACAACAACAAATAATATTGAAAAAAGGCGTAGTATAATTGAATCAATGTAAACTTTCTTAGCCTAAATAGAAGATGAAGATCTCAGCTAGCATTCTAAGTGACATTTAAAAACTATCAATTTGGTGTAAAATAATTAAGCTTAACAGAGACATGAGAGAAAAGGAGATATAAACGAAAAAAAAATATGCAAAACAAATCCCACAATGCATAACACAATTTCAAGATGTGAATGAACATGCCAAGTTGAGAGGGGTAAGATTTGTATCTATTCTGAAACAAAACAAAAAGGAAAAAGCTGAAGTCAAACACTAAATACAACAAAACAAAGGTCATACAAAAAATTTAGGAAAAGAAGAATTGAAACTTGTTTTAAATGAAAAACTTGTTTGAATGCAAGCTTTAGTCCCTTCCCTTTAGCTTGAACTGAACCCCTCACTCAACACCCCGAATGAATTCAAAGATTGAAACAAAAAATAAAACACAAATGTAAGTATGAAAATATGAAACGACAGAAAAATGAAGAACAAAAAGTTATCCCATTCACAAATATGCATACCTAATAAAGTTATCCCATTTGGAAACCTCAATCGTAAAAAGGTTAGCTGGGTAATGCAAATGAAATGTGTTCTTGATGAAGGATAAAATAGAGATACAATAAGGGTTCAGAGTGGGAGGAAAAGAAGGATTGGGTCTGGTGGGAAAGGATATGAGAGGGGAGGGGAAGTGGAAGAAGAAGAAGAAAAAAAAAATGAAGAAGAAGGAGAAGCACAATGAAAGAAGAAGAAGAAAAAAAAGAATGAGAAGAAGAAAACCATTGTATGTAAATCTGACTGCTAATATCATTGCAAAAAATCAAAGTGTGTCATACCTGTATCCATTGCACTGACCAAAAGCTAACCCAAAATATGCACATCAGAGAAGAAGGAGAAGAAGAAAAGCGGAAGAAGAAGGATAAGAAGAAAAGAAGAAGAAGAAGAAGAAGAAGAAAAGTGAAAGAATAAGAAGAAGAACAAAATAAAAAAAAAAGGATAAGAGGAAAAGCGAAAGAAGAAGAAGAACAAAAAATAAAAGAATGAGAAGAAGAAAAGTGGAAAAATAAGAAGAAGAACAAAAAAAAATAAAAAAAAGGAGAAGAAAAGTGGAAGAAGAAGAATAATAATAATAAAAAAAAGGTGAAGAAGAAGAAGAAGAAGAAGAAAGAAGCAGAAGAAGAAGAAGAAAAGCATATTGTTGGGAGAAGAAGAAAGAAAAAGGTAATGTTTAGGCTCTGCTATGCAATGTACAGATAGCATGTTATGCTGTGTACAAGCTCAAAAATACCTATAGGCTATACCCATTGTCAATGCTCACGTTTTTAACATACCAATGCACGTGAAAGTATTTTTTTAAAATACAATAAAAATTTTTATATTAACATTGTTCCATGAATAGTGCTATTGAGTCTTGGAGAATTGTCTCCTTTGTTAAAGTTAAGATTCATCAGTGAAAATTTTCTTGTTAGCATTGAAATAAAAATGCAACAGTTACTTTTATTTTTCTATATATACATTAAAAGAAAATCACATCATTCTCATCCCTTGATCTTTTCTATCCATCTCCTCATATATCTATAGACATGAGGTTGAATGGTAACAATAGAAAATCAACGTATAATTCTCTCAATTTCTAGGTTTTAAAAAATTAAAGAAAAAGAGAAAAGTTGATAAATTAATTCAATCTCAACATGGTGTTCTTGATAAATTTGTTAGAAAATTACCCATAGTTGATGCTGAAAATACTTTTAGTTTTAATTCCAACAAAGAGAAGAGAGAAGAAAAAGATTTAAATGACAATACTTTAGTAGAAGATATTGATAATAGTGAAGCTTTTGAAAATATTTATGATCCACGAAAATGGAAAACTATTGATGAAAGATTTAGAGCTTTATGATAGAAAAATGTCCAATTAGACTTAACGATTTACAATTTCCAAAAGATAAAAATAGTAGACATTTTAATTCATCATTTTATTAGAGGATGTTACCAAATGGAGAGAAATATGATAGGAAATGGATAGTTTACTCTAGAGATTTATATAAAATTTATTGTTTTTGTTGTAAGATATTTTGTTCAAGTGGTATTAGTCAATTAGTAAACGAAGGAACTAGGGATTGGAAAAATCCTAGTTCTAAACTCAAAAGTCATGAGACAAGTCATGATCATATTAGTAATATGGCAAGATGGATTTAACTGGAAAAAAATTAAAAGGAAAAAAGACTATTGATAAAAATTTACAAGAACAAATTAATAAAGAAAAGGATCATTGGGAAAAGGTTTTAGGTAGGATTATAGCTATAATCAAACATCTTTCTGAAAATAATCTTGCTTTTTGTGGGACAAATGAGAAGATATATGAAAAGAATAGTAGTAACTTTTTGAGTTTGATTGAAATGTTAACAAAATTTGATCTGATTATAGAAGAACATGTTGGACACATAAAAAATAGTGAAATTCGTACTCATTACTTAAGTAATACTATACAAAATGAACTTATAGAATTGTTAGCCTTCCAAGTAAAAAAAAAAAAAAGTTAAAGATGAAAAATATTTTTCCGTTATTCTTGATTGTACACTTGATGTAAGTCATCAAGAACATCTGGCTCTTATTTTGAGATGTGTTAATACATTGAATTCTCCAATAAAAATAGAGGAGTACTTTTTAGAGTTTTTAAAAGTATATGATACATCAAGTAGAGGTCTTTTTGATGAGCTTATTAATGTTTTGAAAAAAAAAATATGATTTTGATGTTGAGGAAATATGGGGAGAAGGGTATGATAATGGAACTAAAATGAAGGGTAAAAATCAAGGAGTACAAAAAATATTATTAGATATAAATTCTAGAGCATTTTATACATCATGTAGATGTCACAATTTGAATTTAGTTCTATGTGATATGGCTAATTTATCTCCTAGCTAGGATTGTTTTGTTTTTTGGAGTTTTGCAATGTATTTATTCTTTATTTGCTTCATCCACCAAATGATGGAAATTTTTGCAAGATAATGTATGTAAATTTACAGTTAAATCATTATCTTAAACTTGTTGGAAGAGTAGAATTGAAAGTGTCAAAGCAATAAAATTTCAAGCACCAAAGGTAAGAGATGCTTTGCTTCAATTATCAAAATGTTGTGAAGATCCTAAAATTAAAAGTGAAGCCATGTGTTTAGCAACTTATGAGATTGGAAATTTTAAATTTTTAGTAGGAATGAATATTTGGTATGATATTTTGTTTGCTGTTAATTTTGTTAGTAAGGTTTTGTAGTTGAAAGATATGCATATAGATGTTGCCATGGATCATTTAAATGGTCTTATTGGTTATTTAAAAATTTATAGGGAAAATGGCTTTACTTTAGCTTTAGATTCCACAAAAAAATTAGCTATTGAAACGGATATAGAGCCCAAATTTTGTGAAAAACGTCTAATTTGTAGAAAATCACAATTTGATGAAAATGTTAATGGTGAGATCAATCATTCGACTTAAGATTCTTTTCATATTGAATATTTTTTATACATAGTAGATCAATCTATTTCTTCCATCGAGACTCGATTTGAACAATTTCTACAATATGAAAATATTTTTGGTTTTCTATTTGCATTTAAAAATTTTAAAACTTTAAGCGAAGATGATATGAAAAAATATTGTATTAATCTTGAAAAGAATTTAAGATGTGGTGAGCATTTAAATATTGATGGTTGACAGTGCGCATCGAACACACCGTCAAAGAAACCAAGTACCCTAATTAATTTTGTAATATAAGGCTAACTCAGGTCATTTTCTCGAAGATACAATTCATCAAACACCATGCATTCAATTCAAAATAGGGGAATTTTGTATGATTTTCAAAAAATTAAAGCAAACAGAAACTTAAATCAATAAATGAAAACAAAATCAAAGAGATATAACTTAAGAATCTATGCTTATAGAGAGATAATCACAGTTCCAGCAAAGATAGGTCAAATTCATGCTCATGAAATTCCAAATAATACGAAATTTGAGGCAATCACCTCACATATATTCAGAAAAATTCGGATCACTATCGCGTTCCTAATTTTCCCGAATTCATGCACATTTTGTATTAAATCACAATCAATTGATTATAATTAACTACAATTCAATCAATTCCCTAATCTAATCATTATCATACACTACTAGAAAATCACGATTTAGCAACAAAAAATTAAGCATATCCATCGCTAATAAAGATAGCGACGGAAAAAATCATCACAAAATAGTAAGTTCTACTGTTAGCGACCAAAAATAATTCTGTCGCTGTGCAGCAACCAAAAATTCGGTGACTAAGTTTTATATTTTGGTATTCGGTCACTAATTTCGGTCGCTATTGACCACTAATTTTGGTCACTATTAACCACCAATAATTTCGGTCACTAAATTGTGATTTTCTAGTAGTGATACATTAAATAAGAAAATTGAAAATTAGAAAAAGGGAAAAGGGGAAATCATAAGCACAATTTGAAATTGGGAATAGAGGAACTCATATTACCCACAAGCACATTGATCCTTGAGTTGCAAACAGATTTAGCCCTTCCTCAAGATTTTCATGGGAGCTCCAATTGGGATGAACGAAAATGAAGAAGAAAGACAAAAAAGAAAAGAAAGAGAGGAGAGAGAGGAGAGCACTTTGAATTCTAAAGTTGAAAAATTTATAAAATGAAGTAGTTAGTCTCTTTTTACAAAGGGAAAAAAACTATTTATATGATGGTCTAAAAACGTGGGTCTCAAAAGGAAGACTAAAACTCACTAATTAAAAACCTACCTTAAATAATTAAAATTACCAAAGCATCCCTAATTACAAACTAAAATGAAATTATACAAGTGTAGAACCAAAACATTAAATCCTTGATTTGACCTCTGTAACATCGGAATTAGCCAATCCTTGTGAGACATGAAATTGCAGTTCTCCTCCTTAGCTTTCAAACAAGACCAAAATCATCAAAATCAGAGACATGTGTCAAAAGTCATGGGCTACATAAGGGACAATGTCAAAAGTATCAATAAAACATGACAAATAACATTACACTTGGATCCAAAATGACCTAATCTTACAAAACTTAGCTAAAAGGGTCAAAAATCAAAATGAAGTATAAAAACAGGTCTAGATATGTCAAATGCAACTCTAGACTATGCTAAAATATACTCTATCAATAGTCTAGATTTATTTTCAGAATTAAGAGTATTGAGAGAAATATTAAAAGATAAAGTTAACACTCTAGTAGAAGTATTAGATTATATAAAAGGATTAGAGTCTTTTCCAAATGTATGCATTGCTTATAAAATATTATTAACAATATTGGTAACGATTGCTACCGCCTTTTCAAAATTAAAATTGCTTAAATCTTATCTAAGATCAACAATGTTAAGATAGATTGAATGGATTAGCTATTTTATCTATTGAGAGTGAAATATTAGAATTGTTGGATTATAAAACATTGATAAACGACTTTGCAGCTCAAAAAGCTAGAAGATTAATTTAAAAATTTAAAACTTATATTTCACTATTTTTTTTTTTTTATAAAATTTGTCTTAGGCCCTAATTTATCTACACACGGCCCTAGCTCTCTTGTTGACAAACTTAAGTGTACTAGTCCTCTAATGGTTAGCTCTCATCCTAAAATATACCTAAATATTTTTTAAGGAGAGTTGTCTATGTAATTTTTAAACTTAAAAATAGTTTCTGATAAATTTTATCATTGGAACAATAGACATAATAATTTTATGTAATAATTGTTTGCTTGTATAAATAGCATTTGTTCTTACCGAGCTCTTGGTAGTGCCGAGCTCTATAAATATAGCTCTACTTGACTACCAGTCTGAGCTCTTGATGGTGACTCACTGGTGGTGGGTGTCAACACCCAATTTTTTCTGTCTAATAATATTATTATAATTATTATTATTAGGCTTAATTGTAATTTTCATTCCCTAGTTTCGTGAAATGATGATTTTCATCCCCCTGGCTTTTAATTGTAAAATTAGGTCCTCCTGGTTTCAAAAACATGCAAATTTGATCCCTTTGTCTATTTGTTATGGTTGACCGTTTGTTTTTTAACATTGACTATTTTAATTACTATTTACATCTCCCTAACTTCTAAATAGACCCCCTTTCAAACAAAACAAAAAAAAAAAAAAAACTTTTTCTTTCAGCACCTCCCATTTTATTTTCTACACTCCCAATTTTTAATTTTTATAACCATGATTATATTATATGACCAATCATATATGACATTTTGAAAGTTATCAACAACATTTTTATTAAGAAAATAATTCAAGTAAATTTAATAAATTCAAATTTTATAAATAATAATAAATTGGTTTGTAAAAATAAGATGTCATAAATATTTATATACAAAAAAAATTAAAACTACTGAAAAAGATTTTGTTTGTAAAAAATTCATATCAATCTACAAATATTTTCAAAAATCATGTCTTGCTTTTTTGAAAGGTATATAAATGGAATTACCAATTTTGATAATATTTCCAAATCTAAAAATAAAATTGACAAATTGAAAAAATTAAAAATGTGGATGTGTAGGAAAGCAAAGTGGGAGGTGCAATAAGTAAAGTGAGAGTGTAAGAAATAAATTGGGAGGTGCTGAAAGAAAAAGACCTCAATCATGTAGATGTTGGAATATTTTTTTTAAATGGGGTTTATTTAGAAGTTATGGAGGTGTAAATAGTAATTAAATTGATCAATGTTAAAAAATAAATGGTCAACCATAACAAATAGACGGAGGGACCAAATTTGCATGTTTTTTAAACCAGGAGAATCTAATTTTACAATTAAAAACTAGAGGGATGAAAATCGTCATTTCACGAAACTAGGGGGATGAAAATTGCAATTAAACCTTATTATTATTATTATTATTTGATTGTGCTAATTTCACAAGTTGTGTCTTGCCATTTGAAGAAAAAAAAAAAGAGAAAGAAAAAAGAAGAAAATATGCAAAATAACAATGTTGGGTAAGAAACCCAATTTTTTTTCTCATTGTCTAGGTCACTTTATTATAAGACTACTACAAAATTAGAGCACTACAAAATTGGAATGAAGCTTCAGCTCAAGCCTAAAGTCTAAAGTCTAAAGATGATACAATGCAAAATCAATTCAAAGAGGCAAAAGAAAAGAACAAAAAACAAGAAGCAAAAGTCAATAAGTAGCTTTATCATCAATTGGCAACTTCATCATCTCAAATTTGTAGCTCCATCATCATATAGGTAGTCACTCTATCAAACATAGGCCAAACACTAGGTGGTGGAAATTTTGAAAATGCAGCTGCAAGGAGAAAAAACAGAAATTGTTAAGGAAAACTTAAAAAATGATAAAATAAGCAAAACTTCCTAGGAAGGAAACCTCACATATGCCTATATATATACCATTCAAAGCATAGAGCAAAGAGGGAGGAGGAAAGGAGGAGAACAAGAGCATACAGTAGGAGAAGAGACAACAAAGAGAGCATATAGCAAAGGCAGAATACAAAGGACACCTTAAATAAAACCATCAAAATTTGTGAGCTGAAAGAGAGAAAAATCATAGTGTTTTGAGAGAAGGAAAATTATTTGGTTGAGCAGTTAAAAGGGATAGCTTGGCTGGCTCATAACAGGTTTCCTTTCAATTTTGCATATGTATTAGTTTTCTTTGAATCTGGGTGTTTGATTGTAAGCTCTTTTTGCACTCTATTTGCTTTTCATCTTTGCACTTGTGCTGCTTGCTCAAAATAGTGATAAGAGATATTGTGTTTAATTAATCAAACTATCCCTAAAAAGATATGAACCTGAAATAGATTGTATCCCTAAAATGATATAAGCTTGAAATAGATTGTTTTGATAAAGTCAACGTGGTCTTAGAATCCGAATTAGAGACATTCACCGTGAGCACCAAATCCAAAAACTTGTATATGCAATAAAACCCAATCAAAGATATCACAACAGCCAGAAACATAAACAGAGACCCAAAGCAAAACAGAAACAAAAATCACGAACCAAATTAGAAAATAGAAACCGTCATTGCACCTCTTTCACACCTATCCCAAACCAAAATCAATAAGAGGGACAAACAAATACAAACCCATTCCTAAACCAAATTCAAACACAAACCCAGTTACTAGAAAACGAAAGTCAACCAGAGATCACAAGAGAACCCAAAGAAAGTGAAAGAAAGCATTGGAGAAGATAGAAAATTACCTAGACATTCCCAATCAGCCACCGCCGCTGCCCATAACCACCACCGGGTCAGCACCCACGACCCCTTCGTGCAGCCACGCAAAGCACCATCGGCTGCCACCCACCACGACCACCACTGGGTCAAAACCCAACTGCACCCCGCACGAATCGCTTAACCCATCATGAACCAAACCGCTAGCCTACATCACTGTGCTCGTGTTGCACCACCGTTGTCATCATCGAGTGCGCGTCGCCCTACCATTGCCATTGCCGTGTGCATGCTGCACTACCGTGGTCGCAGCCGCGAATGCTCTCTTCCCCCTCTTTCCTTCTCTCATGCTACCACTGCTCTCAATTTTAGGTTTAGAAACCCCTTTCCTATTTTTGTGAAATGAATGAATGAGAGCCTTCCTCCCTGAAGAATTTTTTTCTTTCTCTATTTCAATGTTGTGTATCATTTGGTCTTAAGCCCATTGTCAGGTTTTTTTTTTTTTTTTAAACTTGGGCCTGTTTTTTAGTATACTTTATCTCACCTTGCTTGTTTTGTTTTCTTTTTTTGTCATGTCTTTTATATATAATTTTGGGATGTTTTTATTATATGTTGGTTATTTAATGTTTGTAATTGTGTTTACGCATTTTTTAACCATAGGATAGATAACCTTTTTTATATTATGTGTAAGTCGTTTGTTTTTGCAGATTGGGTAGTTTAAGAATTAATAATAGGAAAATCACTTGCTTGGTTCAATTTGGATCTTCTAGGTTCAAATTTGTGCAGCAAAGGGAAACTCAGAATGTATTTTTAATTTGGATCGTATCTCAATCTATAGAACTCGGATTAGAACGATTCCACATTGAGAAGAAGATGACGCTTTGAATTTCAATTTAGGGTCAAGAAACACCAAAAACGGATAAGAAAAACATGCAGAACAAACCTGAGAAAATTCATGTTGAAGACACAATTCATGAATGCAGAAATGAACAAGGAAGCAGGAAAATGTGAAAGAAAGAAAATCAATTAGGTGCCACAAACAATGATGTTTGATAAGCCTAGAGGATCGCCATAAGAATTGAGTAAATTCTTGATAAGATCAATTGGTCCAAGGAAGAACCCTAGTAGGGACAATTCTCACGCTTATGATAAAACATCAACATTCTACATTTTCATTCATTTCCAAATGATTTATACAAATTAGTTCTCAATCGCTTAGAGGAAAAATAAAAGAAATGTAAAATCCCAACACTACAAGCATAACTATTATGCCTTAGTGGTAAAGTGAGGCATAGTTAAGTTTGAGGTCAAGGACTCAAAACCGGTTGCAAGCACTTCATTATTATTATTTTTATTAAATGACTAAGTCAGTAATTGGGCCTTCATTCCAAGCAATACATGACTAGAAACTCTCCCCTGTGGGCTTCCAAGTGTTGGGCCCCTTCATGCATGGGATAATCGATTACACCTTATTGCAATCGATTATATGTATAACGGTTATTTTTAAAGATCTCCAAGACTCATTTTTTTTTATCTAACTAACTCCAAATCTTTTTGACCCATGCTATATATTTGAACCCATATCATTCTGTGCAATACAACCAACTTTCACAATATCTTTTCATTCTTTCAATTGTTAAAATCCAAATCTTTGATTTGATTTTCAGATTTGATATTGCTCTGAACATTCTCTATTTTTCCTCTGCACATCACTTAATTTCTTGAGTTTCAGAAAAACTCAATATTGCTTTTACTATTATACCCATTTGAGATTGAACCTTTGAGCCCATACAACTATATTCCTCTCTTCTTCTTTCATGAACAGAGTTGATTCAACATCTGTTCTTAACTGCTACATTTGCTCATATTGGAGTTTCTTGAACTGATCTCATATCAGCTATATCAGCATATCAAGGTGTTTTTGTTCTTTAATCTTTTTCATTGATCTTGTCTGGTTAGCATTGTGGGAATTTTGTTCCTAAATGTTGTGTTAAAATTAGATGGAATTTTTAATTTTGTTTGTAGTATTGTATTTAGAAATTGGATGGTGAATGATGTTTTCACATTTAATCTTCTAGGTTCTTGTTTCAGGTTGTGAAATCAGGATTTGCTGTGAATTGTGTGTGCATGGTGTATGTAATCAAATTCATAGTGGAACCCCTTAGTGAAAGGGAGAACTGGATGTAGATTGGTGGTTGATCGAACCAGTATAAATCAACAGGCTCAATCTCTCTATCCCTTGATCTATTTCAATTTAGTATTTGATCTTTATCAAGATAATTTGTTCTAAATCATTTCTATCATAAGCTGAGATTGTTTTCCTAGTTTATTCAATCAATATAACATTTTCTGAAAATGCTTTTATTAAAACCTCAAGAGCGGTGGTGAAAAATCTTTTTGAGGAAAATAATCTATCACTTCACGTTAAATCAATTCACCCCCCCCCTCTTGATTGATTACCCAGCTGATCCTAAAAACTCTAACGTAACCCATGCAATCTTACTACTTCCTTGAAAAATAATTCAGCAACATGGCAAGCATCATCCACCTTCTTGCAGGGTATAAAATAAGCCATCTTAGAAAACCTATCAACCACCACAAAAATTGAATCCTTTCCTCCCTTGGACCGAGGCAAACCTAAAACAAAGTCCATAGAGATGTCAATCCAAGGATGTTCAGGAACAGGTAATGGAGTATACAAACCATGTGGCTTGACTTTAGATTTAGCATTTTTACAAACAAGACACTTATCACATAATGTATGCACATTACATGTGAGGCCAGTAAAAATGCTCATGCAAGATATCATATGTCTTTTGCACTCCAAAGTGCCCCATTAACCCCCTTTCATGAGCCTCCTTAACAAGAACTTCCCTAATTGAACTCTTAGGAACACAAAGTCTCTTATTCTTAACCAAATAACCATCATGTTTAAAATACCCATTAGATGCAGTATGAGAACATGTTTGGTAAATATGAGAAAAATCAGCATCATGTTCATATAATTCCTTAATGCAATCAAAACCAAGAAACTTAGCTTTAAGAGTAGATAGTAAAGCATACCTGCGCGACAAAGTATCAGCAACCACATTGGACTTACCTCTCTTGTGCTTGATCACATATAGGAATTGTTCAAGAAACTCCACCAACTTGGCATGTCACTTGTTCAACTTACCTTGCCCTTTCAAATACTTTAAAGATGAAGATTGATGCCTCACCTCTTCTTTTAGATTTTTGGTATCCTCATACCTTAAGTCTTCTACGTTCTCTTAGTCTAATATTTTCTTTTTATGCCATAACATGAATGGATGATGGCATTGTATTGTTTGTTATAAACTAAGCCATATCATTCTTGCTTGATGTTTTGATTTGCCCTATTTTCTATTGTCTCTAACATCACTAGATGATTTACTTCTTAGGAACTAATTTTGAGTGATTGCAATCGATTACAAGTTGTAGGAATCGATTACCAAATGGCTTAATCAGTTTTGAAACCATCTCTAGTATCAGGTTAATCGATTACCAACCATTGTAATCAATTACAATGTTAATTTCAAAATTCAGATATTGTTCTGTTTCAATTGCAATCGATTACTATCGAACTTCAATCGATTACAAGACAATCTTTGAGATTCAGAAATTGCTCTGTTTCATTTGCAATCGATTATCATCTTGTGGCAATCGATTACCAGATGATCTTTGATATTTAGAATTGGCTCTGTCTTATTTGCAATCGATTACAAGTCTACTGCAATCGATTACAATAGCTAACAGCAAGTGTAAATCATATTCTGATACACGGGATAATCGATTACACCTTATTGCAATCGATTATATCCGGTATAACGATCATTTTTAAAGATCTCCAAGACTCAATCTTTGTCTAACTAACTCCGAATCTTTTTGACCCATGCCATATATTTGAACCCATATCATTTTGTGCAGAAAAAATCAACAGTCACAATATTTTTTCATTCCTTCAATTGTAAAAATCCAAATCTTTGATTTAATTTTCAGATTTGATATTGCTTTGAACATTCTTTAATCTCTTGAGTTTTCAGAAAAAAAATCAATATTGCTTTTACTACTATACCCATTTGAGATTGAACCTCTGAGCCTATACAACTATATCCCTCTCTTGTTCTTTCATGAACTGAGGTGATTCAGCATTTGTTCTTGATTGCTAAATTTGCTCATATTGGAGTTTCTTGAACTGATCTCATATTTGCTATATCAGCACATCAAGGTGTTTTCGTTCTTTAATCTTTTTTATTGATCTTGTTTGATTAGCATTGTGGGAATTTCGTTCATAAATGTTGTGTTGAAATTAGATGGTATTTTTAATTTTGTTTATAGTATTGTGTTTAGAAATTGGATGGTGAATGGTGTTTTCACATTCAATCTTCTAGGTTCTTGTTTCAGGTTGTGAAATCAAGATTTGCTATGAATTGTGTGTGCATGGTGTATGTAATCAAATTCATAGTGGAATCCCTTGGTGAAAGGGAGAACTGGATGTAGATCAGTGGTTGATCGAACTAGTATAAATCAACATGCTTAATCTCTCTATCCCTTGATCTATTTCAATTTAGTATTTGATATTTATCAAGATAATTTGTTCTAAATCATTTCTATCTGATGGGAACACAGATAGGGACAAAGAAAATGAGGCACTTGGAGGACTTGGGGGACCCATGACAAGGGCAAGAGCTAGGAAAGCGAAGGAAGCTCTTGAACAAGTGGTGACTAATCTATTAGAGGCCCAACAATCTGCAAACCTAACACTTGGAGAATAAAGTTTTGACATGCATAGCTCACTTGGAGTGAGAAGAGCCAATCTGAATAACAAGACTTTTAATTTGCTTTTGGGGTTATTTTCTTTTTAGTGTGTGGCTGTATATAAAATAAAATAATAAAAAATAATAATATATATATTGGCTACAGTAGGATTAGAACCCAAGTCTTTTTATAAGGATTTGTTATTCTTAACCGCTACTACATGTTAGAAACGCTTGTCCTTAAGAGTTTTGTTTTTTCTTTTGTTTGCTTAAGTCTAGTGCATAAACTCCTAAGCTGAAATGTATTAAAACAATTGGAGATCAATAAGAAATCAGAATGATATTTTTGTTCAAACTTGTGAGAAAATCTCTCTACTAGGGTTCTTGGTTGAACCTTTGATCTTATCAAGAATTCACATTCTTGTGGCGATCTTCCTTGTTGGCTTATCAAACCCAGGTTTGTGGCGCCCTAAAAACCAGTAACCCTCTTGTTCCTTTTCACTGTTCATCTCTGAATTCATGTTCTAATTTCAATTTGGTATTTTCTGTTCGATTTTTCTCTGGCCCATATCTCACGTTTTACGTGTCCAATTTTAGCGTTTCTTGAGTCTTTTTCGTAGTTCAGAACGTGAGTGTTCACCTCGTTTTGGAATCGCCGCAATCGGACTTCTAGGCTGCGAGTTACAACATTATCCTAAGCGCAGTCTGATTTTGTGCCCTAAAACAGCTTGTTTCAAAATTTCATGAAGGGGTTTCGTATCACTATCATAAGCTGAGATTGTTTTTTTTTTTTGTTTATTCAATCAATATAACCTTTTCTGAAAATGCTTTTATTAAAATCTCAAGAGCGGTGGTGAAAAATCTTTTTAAGGAAATGAATCTGTCACTTTACGTGAAATCAATTCACCCCCACCCCCTCTTGATTGATTACCCGGCTGATCCTAACAAAAGATTCATGGTCACTGTGAATTACAAATTCTTTAGGAAGAAGATAATGCTGCCATGTTTGCAATGCTCTAACTAATGCATACAACTCCTTGTCATATGTGGGGTAGTTAAGGGAAACCCCATTTAGTTTCTCACTTATATAAGCAATTGGGTGCCCCTCTTGCATTAAGACAACTCCTATTCCCACCCCAGATGCATCGCATTCAAGTTCATAGGATTTAGCAAAGTTAGGCAAAGCAAGTATGGGTGCATGTGTTAATTTCTCTTTCACGACAACAAATGCTTTCTCTTATTTCTCTCCCCATTTAAATCCCGCATGTTTCTTAACCAACTCATTAAGAGGTGCATCAATAGTACTAAAGTCCTTCACAAACCTCCTATAGAAATTAGTGATTCGCTGTCGCGCACGGATCAAAAAAATGAGTGATTTTGAAAATGTAGTTATGGTAACGACAACTCGAGTATCGTTCTCAAGGATTCTTGTATTATTATTAATCAATGCAGTAACGGTTAATGGGGGGTTTAGATTATGATTTCAAGAAAAAGGAATTAAAATAAATTGTGATTATCGAATAAGCTAAAGCGAATCAACCTACTGTATCGACTTCCGACTTATCATTGATCCTTATAAATTCCAATTCCCTAAACGGGTCTGATCCTATTCGACTATAATAACCACTGACAAGCGCAATAGAAATTATACGGCATATGATCTTGAATTCCGAATTAAGCAAACGGATTAAAAACTATTGCGAATTAAGCAAACGCAATCTGATCAAACGCGATAATGTAAAAGCTACGTTAACGCGAAATTGATTCAAGATCAAACAACCAATCGAATTTAAGATTTATATCCTATAACAACAATCAAATTAAGCAAATAATTGAGATTATTGGAATAAATCAAAGGAAACAGATTGACATGGAATTTATAAAAGAACCTCAAAGTGGAATCCGATTGTAGTAGATTGATTCTTCGGAAATTAGTTCTCCATTACAATTGCTCAAAACTCTCCAAGAAATTTCGTGAATAGTGAGTGACTGAATAGTGCTGCGTGAACAGTGAATATATGCACAGCAGCCGGCCCTAGCGTTTTAATAGAATAAGAGTTTCACTAATAATCCGAACTGGGTCGGAAAATACAAACCAGACCCATAAAATTGACCCAAAACAAATTATTTCTTAATGTCTGCAACTTTGACGAATTATTCAAGCCTTCTACAATCCGAATCAGCTTCTGACTCCAACATGAAAGTTGTAGCTCTTTCTCTTATCTTTCCAAAGAATATTATAAAGCCTCAATCCGATTCCTGTAGCTCTAGTTATGAATTTTCCATTGAAAGCTGCTAATGCTGAAAATAAAATACGAAAATTAAATAAAGCTAGAAACAGACTTAAATATGAAAACATACTAAAATGGTGAAATTACTGAAATAAACTAAGGAAATGCCTAAGAATAACAGTAGAAGAATGTGCATGAAGATGCACTGATCAAATTCCCCCACACTTAAACTTTTGCACTCCGAGCAAAATTAAAAATTAAAAACAGAAAAACTTCAAAACAAAAACGAAACAGAGCATGCAAACTCAGAGGTTATCAGGATACAAAGTGCAAGCAAACTCCTAATTCTAAGCTTAAAGAATATGACATTAGTGAGTAACTCTTTTGTGACAGTCAAAGTAAATATGAGAAACAGATTACCAAAAAGTACATCAAAAGCATCAAGATCCTCACAAGATAAACTGTTTCCACTCAACTCTCAAGTGTTTAGGTTACTTGTTTACACTCAAAGCACAACATGAGAGATAGTACTACCATAAGCTTGAAAAGACTCTAACATTCACAATTTGAAATACATTGCACACAAAGATCAAAAGGACTTTTATTATGGTTGTAACTTGGCCAAGGTTAGGGTGAGATACATCCTAAAGGGGTACTAAGCTAAAATTCAAAGAGTTAAAAGAAAATTGAAAGAATTGCAGGAGTTGAACTAAATAATATCTCAATGGCGATTGAACAACAACCTCACAACTTATTTCTCTTCTCCTTTTCCTTTTATTCTTCTCTTTTTTTTTTCTTTTTTTTTTTAAAAGGACTAGCATTGACATCCTTCTCTATTTTTTTTCTTTTCTTTTTTTTTTCTTTTCTATTTTTTTTTCTTTTCTGCCAACCAACATCATAACAACAATGTTCAACCCCACACAACTCTATACAAGACCCTTTCAACCCTTTGAATAGGGTGATAACATTGTTTTTCACTTTTCGGCTTGTAATGAGTTTCAAACACAAAAAAGGATAATAGGCTCAAAGGGGCTTCCAAACAAAGGGATGATATTATCAAGGTTGGCTTTTTGGCTAACTAGGTAAAAAAAAAACAAAACAAAACAAGATGCCTTTATCATTTCAGTGTGCACAAGTAAACAAAAAGCTTCAACAAGAGTCAATTCAAGTTCTAGAGACTAACAAACATGAGTGAAATCACACAAGAAAGAAAGAGATGGATTTTTTATGTTATCCATTATTAGGCTCAAAATCTCACAAGGGTTAGTGATCTTCCATTAGTGATGTACAATTTAGGGTTTAGTCAAACATACAAACTAAGAATGTGCAAAAAGAATCAATCACATCACACCACAAGTCTTTTGACAAAGAACAAAGAGAATACTCACAATTGTAGCAAGATAATCAACGAAAAAACATGCATTTTCCATTTTTTTTAAAGCAAAAACAAACAAAAACAAAAACAAATGGTTCCCTCCCCCACACTTAAGACATACATTGTCCTCAATGAAAAGAACTCAATTATAAAGTAAGAGTGAGAGAAAGGAAAGGGTGCCCCCTGATCAAGTTGCAGTGTGGTTGGGCGCTTCCAAAGAAAGCTCTTCTATGGTTGCATCTTCGAGCACCGAACTTTCATGGAATAGCTTTCAGCGCTGCCCATTAACCTTGAAAACTTTGTCAGTACCTGCACTTTTAATTTCTACTGCACCATAAGGGAGAACATTAGTAACAACAAAAGGGCCAATCCATTTGGATCGAAGTTTCCCAGCCATAAGCTTAAGGCGGGAGTTAAACAGTAAGACCTATTGGCCCACAGAGAATTCCTTCCTAGAAATCATTTTATCATGGAAGTGTTTGGTTTTCTCTTTATAAATCCTAGAGCTTTCATAAGCCTCTAGCCTAAACTCTTCAAGCTGTTGTAATTGGAGTTTTCTTTCAATACCTGCTTGTTGCATTTCCAAGTTACAACTTTTCACCGCCCAATAAGCACGGTGTTCTATCTCTACAGGAAGGTGACATGTCTTACCGAAAACAAGTCGATAAGGAGATATCCCTATGGGTGTCTTGAAAGCTATTCTTTGGGCCCAAAGTGCGTCTTCTAGACGGCGGCTCCAGTCCTTCCTGTTTGGTTGCACCATTTTCTCTAAAACCTGTTTGATCTCCTTGTTTGAGATCTCAGCTTGCCCATTAGTTTGTGGGTGATATGCAGTAGAGACTCTGTGCACAACTCCATACTTTCGGAGCAAAGCTTCCATGGTGCGGTTACAGAAGTGAGTGCCTTGGTCACTTATGATGGCTCGGGGTATTCCAAACCTGCAAAAGATATTGGACCTGACAAAATCTGCAACAACTCTTGAATCATTAGTCCTAGTGGGGATAGCTTCTACCCACTTTGAAAGGTAATCAACAACAAGTAAAATGTAGAGAAAATCAAATGATACAGGAAAAGGACACATGAAGTCGATTCCCCGTACATCAAATACTTCACAGAAAAGCATAGGTTGCTGAGGCATTTCACTCTTACGAGTGATGGTTGTACTGCTTATCCGGCACTCTTTACAAGTGCGGTAAGTCTCATAAGCATCTTTAAAAACAGTGGGCCAGTAGAAACCTGCTTGCAAGAGTTTGGTTACCTCTTTCTTCACCACATCGAGGATCAAAGGATTAAGCCTCCTTTGGGGCTGCCTTACTGTTTTCGCACCATCCTCAAGCAAAATCCTGTGCATACACATGGAAGGACTAATACCTGGGATGTCAGCTAATGTCCACCCAATCGCCTTCTTGTGCTTCTTCAAAACCTGCAAAAGCTTATTTTCTTGATCGAAGTCAAGGTTAGAAGAAATTATAACAGGGAGTTTTTCATTACTCTCCAAATAAGCATATTTTAGCTTTTCAGGGAGTTGTTTCAACTCTAAGGACAGGGGCTGCTCGATGGATGGAATGTTTGGGGCAGCCGGGATGTCGAGCGCATCAGTGGCATAAACAACTTCATCGACAACAACTTCACCTGTAGGAAACATGTTACCCTGCAAGACAGAATCAATCTCAGCACATACAACACAAAGGTTAGTGTTAGTACAATCAGCACATGAGAAAACATCATCAAAACCCGATAAAGATGGAAAATCAAGTGAAAATAATTCAGAACAAGTGTCATCAACCAATTCAGAGATCAATTCAATATGAAAAACATAATGCTCTTCCAAGGGATGTTTCATGGCATCAAAAATGTTAAATTTTGCGACAATGTCACCAAATTCCATGGACATGGTTCCATCGTCAACATCAATTTTTGTTTTCGTCGTTTTCATGAACGGTCTGCCTAAAATGATGGGAGCTCTGCTTGACTTAGTTTCTCCTTCCATGTCCAGAATGTAGAAATCTGCAGGAAAAATCAAATCGTTAACTTGAACAAGGACATCTTCCACTACTCCCGATGGGGTGCATTGCTCCTGTTCGCCGGTTGAATGATTAAACTCGTATGCTTTGCAAAGGACCAAGACAAAGGTTATTATAAACAGAAGTAGGCATAACATTAATGCCCACTCCTAAATCAAGCATGTAATTCTCAAATTTACTATCCCCAATGGTACAGGGAATAACAAAAGTTCCCGGGTCCTTGCACTTTTGCGGCAAGACCCGAGTGAGGGCTGAAATATTTTGCTCATGCGGTAACTTTTTCACATGAAGGCTTGGGCTGAATAAAAGCAGAAACATTTCTTCCCAAGTTGACTCTTTCACTTCCCTTCATCCTCCTCTTATTTGTACACAAATCCTTCAGAAACTTTGCATACTTTGGAACCTGCTTAATTACATCAAGAAGCGGAATGTTTACCGCAACTTTTTTGAAAACATCCAAGATCTCTCTCTCTTTGTCTTCCTCCTCAATCCTTTTATTTTTCAGAACTCTATGTGGGAAGGGGATTGGTGGAACATACTCTTTTTCTTTATTTTTTTCAGTTTCTACCACAACAGAAGAAGGTGGAGAAGGTTCAGATGTTGCCTCAATAATTTTTTTATTTTTTTCAGGGGCTGGTTCTGTAACCTTTCCGAATCGCAAGGAAATTGCACTCACATTAGCATTAGGACCTTTTGGATTCACAACTGTTTGGGCAGGAAGTTGGTTCGATCCTTGGGCTTGCATGGCATTCATTGAGGTGGCAAGCTGTCCAATCTGTGTCTGCAAGATTTGAATGCTAGATTCTCGTTCTTTGTTGAAATCGAAGATTGTTAATGACTAGTTGCTTGACCAGGTCCTCTAATGAAGGTCCGGAAGATACTGAAGTGGTAGCTGGTGGAGTGTTCTCGTGGTTGCGGAAGGGGTAACACTATTTGTTCTTTGTGTGGGCTCTTGGTTTCCATATCGAAGGTTGGGATGGTTCCTCCAATTGGGATGGTATTTGTTGGTGGACAGGTCAGGAGTGTTGTTGTACCTGTTTTGATTGTTTCCATAAAGGGCTGCTGCATAAGCTTGGGGTAACTCGGTAATCGACTCATCTTGCAAAATAGGACATGTGTCGGTTGGGTGTTCGGCGGAAGTACAAATACCACACAAGGTTGCCAGTTGAGGTTTACCTACTGCCAACTGTTTCACTAAGGAGGTGAGCTCGTCAATTCTGATTTCTAAAGCTTTGTTGGAGGAAACCTGAATTTCGTTCACACTCCTTGTTTGGACCGCAGAATTATTTCTGGTTGTGAACTATTGGTAGTTGAGTGACATGTTCTAAATTAAGGTTTTGGCATCTGCTGGAGTCTTATCAACAAGTGCTCCACCACTAGCAGCATCAAGGATGTTTCTATCCATAGGTAGCAATCCTTCATAAAAGTATTGGATAAGTAATTGCTCGTAATCGATGGCCGAGGACAACCTGGATACCAACTGTTTGAATCTTTCCCAATACTCAGCCAATGTCTCATTACCCTGTCTAATACCACATATATCCTTTCTGATTGATGCAGCTCTGGAAGCAGGAAAGTATCTCTCTAGGAAGACTTTTTTCAAATCATTCCAAGTTGTGATAGAATTCGGTTCAAGATCGTATAACCAATCCTTGGCAGCACCCTGTAGTGAAAACGGAAAGGCTCTCAGCTTGATATGGTCTTCAGTGATTCCTTCAGGCCTCAAAGGTGTAGAACACACAACCTGGAATTCTTTCAGATGCTTATGCGGATCCTCACCTGCAAGACCATTAAACTTTGGCAACAAGTGTATCAAACCAGATTTTAATTCAAAAGGTGCAACAGCTTCAGGATACTCAATGCATAGACCATTGTAATTCACATTAGGGGCAGCCAACTGCCTTAAAGTTCTTTGGTCAGCCATATCAAAAGAAATCTCAGGATCACAATAAAAAAGATTAGAAAAAGAAGACCTAGTAGCCAGGACTAATGCAACAATGCAGCAACAATTGTCAAAATGCCAACAATGTCTCTAAAATGCAAAAACAAACAGAATGAAGGACAATGATTAAAATAAATTCGAAAATATATATATATATATATATATATATATATATATATATATATATATAAACACCAAAATTAATCTAATGAAGTGAAATTAGAATTTTGAGAATTTTTTTGGATTTTTTCGACACTATGAAAAGAGTAAAAAATTAATTAAAAATAGAAAAAAGAGGAATTTGGCGAATTGAGGTCAGAATCCCTTAACTCTTTTAAAGTAAGGGACTATTGATCGCACGATTTTTCTGGTCCCAGCAGGGAAAAAAGATTTGCAATCGGACACAATTTTTCCAAAAACCGATTTTTTCGACTCTAAACGCGAATTGGCCAAAATCGTGGGGAAACTAGGGCCTAAACGCGAGAACACTAAGCCTATGACTCTAATATTGATTAATAACAACAAGAATCCCCGGCAACGGCACCAATTTTTGATCCGCTGGCGCGCACAGATAAAAAACGAGTGATTTTGAAAATGTAGTTATGGTAACGACAACTCGAGTATCGTTCTCAAGGATTCTTGTATTATTATTAATCAATGCAGTAACGGTTAATGGGGGGTTTAGATTATGATTTCAAGAAAAAGGAATTAAAATAAATTGTGATTATCGAATAAGCTAAAGCGAATCAACCTACTGTATCGACTTCCAACTTATCATTGATCCTTATAAATTCCAATTCCCTAAATGGGTCTGATCCTATTCGACTATAATAACCACTGACAAGCACAATAGAAATTATACGGCATATGATCTTGAATTCCGAATTAAGCAAACGGATTAAAAACTATTGCGAATTAAGCAAACGCAATCTGATCAAACGCGATAATGTAAAAGCTACGTTAACGCGAAATTGATTCAAGATCAAACAACCAATCGAATTTAAGATTTATATCCTATAACAACAATCAAATTAAGCAAATAATTGAGATTATTGGAATAAATCAAAGGAAACAGATTGACATGGAATTTATAAAAGAACCTCAAAGTGGAATCCGATTGCAGTAGATTGATTCTTCGGAAATTAGTTCTCCATTACAATTGCTCAAAACTCTCCAAGAAATTTCGTGAATAGTGAGTGACTGAATAGTGCTGCGTGAACAGTGAATATATGCACAGCAGCCGGCCTTAGCGTTTTAATAGAATAAGAGTTTCACTAATAATCCGAACCGGGTCGAAAAATACAAACCAGGCCCATAAAATTGACCCAAAACAAATTATTTCTTAATGTCTGCAACTTTGACGAATTATTCAAGCCTTCTACAATCCGAATCAGCTTCTGACTCCAACATGAAAGTTGTAGCTCTTTCTCTTATCTTTCCAAAGAATATTATAAAGCCTCAATCCGATTCCTGTAGCTCTAGTTATGAATTTTCCATTGAAAGCTGCTAATGCTGAAAATAAAATACGAAAATTAAATAAAGCTAGAAACAGACTTAAATATGAAAACACACTAAAATGGTGAAACTACTGAAATAAACTAAGGAAATGCCTAAGAATAACAGTAGAAGAATGTGCATGAAGATGCACTGATCAATTAGCAAAGCCATGGAAACTTCTCACTTCACTCATATTCTTAGGAATTGGCCACTCTTGGATTGCTTTTATTTTCTCTTTATCTACATGCACTCTACTAGAGTTAACCACAAATCCTAAGAACACAACATGATCTTTACAAAACGTGCACTTTTCCAAATTAGCATACAATCTTTGTTTTTGAAGCACATGCAAAACATATTTTAAATGTTGCAAATGCTCATCCAAATTTTTGCTATATACAAGAATGTCATCAAAGTACACAACCACAAATTTTCCTAAGAACTCTCTCAAAACATGATTCATTAACCTCATGAAAGTATTAGGGGCATTTGTCAAACCAAATGGCATTACCTTCCCACTCATATAAGCCATACTTGGTTTTAAAAGTTGTTTTCCATTCATCACCTTCTCTAATCCTAATTTGATTATATCCACTTTTCAAATCTATCTTAGAGAAGTAACATGATCCATACAATTCATCAAGAAGATCATCTAACTTGGGAATGGGATGCCTGTACTTAATGGTGATGTTGTTGACAACTCTACAATTTGAGCACATCCTCCAGCTTCCATCCTTCTTTGGCACCAATATGACAAGAACAACACATGGGCTCAAGCTCTCCTCTACCCACCCTTTAGTCATAAAATCAGTGACTTGCTTTTGAATCTCCTGAGTTTCTTGAGGATTACTCCTGTATGCTAGCTTGTTAGGCAACACAGCTCCTGGAACCAGATCAATTTGGTGTTCAATGCCTCTTAATGGTGGGAGTCCTTGTGGTATCTCCTTTGGAAAAACATTATGAAATTCATGCAAAATAGATTTAACTCCACTAGGAAGTTCAAGGTCTGAATCAAGTGTAGTAATCTCCTTATTATAAAGTATATACATAGACTTCCTTGCCATTAAAGCTCTCCTCACCTCTCCACTTTTAAAAAATAATCCATTCTTTTTCACTTTTTCTTTTTTCTCTTTTATCTTTTTCATTATCTTGTGTCTCTCTCTTTCTTTTTGCTCTCTTTTTCATTTTCTTTTCTCTCTCATGATACTCTAATCATCACAAACCTCTTTTGGAGATAATGGAACCAAGGTAACCTTGCGGTTTTCATGATAAAAAATGTATTTATTTTTGTGACCACCATGGTGAACTTTCCTATCAAATTGCCATGGTCTCCCAAGAAGCAAATGGTTAGCTCCATAGGAACCACATCACACAAAAATTTGTCTTTATACTTCCCAATAGAAAACTAAATCTCCACTTGTTTATCCACCCTCAATTCACCTTCCTCACTAAGCCATTGTAGCTTATAAGGTCTAGGATGGGGTTTAGTCTCTAAGTTCATCTTTTTCACCAACCTAGCACTAGCCATATTTGTGCAACTCCCTCCATCTATGATCAAAGAGCACACCCTCCCTTGGATATGACACCTAGTGTGGAATATGTCTTCTCTTTGGCTTTCCTCACCCTCCTTGGCTATCCTCCTAACATCCTCCTCACAATGAACAAGTCTCCTTCAATAATCTCCTCCTCTTCCACACTCTCTTCTTCACTTGATGGTTCAGAATGAGAACTCTCACTTGTGATTTCCCCATCATCTTTTAATATCATAACTTTCTTAGTAGGAAACTCAAAAGCTATGTGTCCTCTACCTAAACACTTAAAGCACTTTATGTCTTTAGACTGAGAATTGTTATCCACTTCTTTGCCTCGATTTTGGGTGGGTTGTGGTGCAGCCCTTGGGGTCCTATTGGATGAAGTTCCCTCTTTCTTAAACCCCTCCTTCTACCTAGAGTTATCAAAATTAAATGAACTCTTCCTCACACTTTTTCTCTTTAATTGCTACTCAACTTTCATAGCATGATGGACTATATCCTCTATCTCCACATAATTTTGCAGTTCCACTACATCCCTTATATCTCTATTCAACCTACTAAGAAACCTTGCCATGGTTACCTCCTTATCCTCCTCAACATTGGCTCGAATTAGGGCTATTTCAAGGTCTTTGTAGAACTCATCTACACTCCTACTCCCTTGGGTCATTCTTTGGAGCTTATTGAGAAGTTCTCTATGGTAGTGAGATGGAATTGTTAGGATCAACCGGGTAATCAATCAAGAGGGGTGGGGTGGGGGGTGGGGGGTGAATTGATTTAACATAAAGTGATAGATTCTTTTCCTTAAAAAGATTTTTCACCACTACTCTTGAGGTTTTAATAAAAGTGTTTTCAATGAATGTAATATTGATTAAATAAACCAGAAAAACAACCTCAGCTTATGATAGAAATGATTTAGAACAAATTATCTTGATAAAGATCAAATACTAAATTGAAATAGATTAAGGGATAGAGAGATTGAGCCTGTTAATTTATACTGGTTTGATCAACCACCAATCTACATCCAGTTCTCCCTTTCACCAAGGGGTTCCACTATGAATTTGATTACATACACCATGCACACACAATTCACAACAAATCCTGATTTCACAACCTGAAACAAGAACCTAGAAGATTGAATGTGAAAACACTATTCACCATCCAATTTCTAAACACAATACTACAAACAAAATTAGAAATACCATCTAATTTCAACACAACATTTAGGAACTAAATTCCCACAATGCTAATCAAACAAGATCAATGAAAAAGATTAAAGAACGAAAACACCTTGATGTGCTGATATAGCAAATATGAGATCAGTTCAAGAAACTCCAATATGAGCAAATTTAGTAGTCAAGAATAAATGTTGAATCACCTCAGTTCATGAAAGAACAAGAGAGGGATATAGCTGTATAGGCCCAGAGGTTTAATCTCAAATGGGTATAGCAGTAAAAGCAATAGAGCTTATTTGAAAACTCAAGAGATTAGAGAATGTGCAGAAGAAAGAAGAGAATATTCAAAACAATGTCAAATTTGAAAATCAAATCAAAGATTTGGATTTTGACAATTGAAGGAATGAAAAGATATTGTGACTGTTGGTTGTTCTGCATAGAATGATATGGGTTCAAATATATGGCATGGGTCAAAAAGATTCGGAGTTAGTTAGATAAAGAATGAGCCTTGGAGATCTTTAAAAATGACCGTTATACCAGATATAATCGATTGCAATAAGGTGTAATCGATTATCTCGTGTATCAGAATATGATTTACACTTGTTGTCATCTATTGTAATCGATTGCAGTGGACTTGTAATCAATTGCAAACAAGACAGAGCCAATTTTGAATATCAGAGATCATCTAGTAATCAATTGCCACAAGATGGTAATCGATTGCAAATGAAATAGAGCAATTTCTAAATCTCAAAGATTGTCTTGTAATCGATTCTAGTTCGATGGTAATCGATTGCAATTGAAACAGAACAATATCTGACCTCTGAAATTAACATTGTAATCGATTGCAATGGTTGGTAATCGATTAACTCGATACCAGAGATGGTTTCAAAACTGATTAGGCCATCTGGTAATCGATTCCTACAACTTTTAATTGATTGCAATCACTCAAAATTAGTTCTTAAGAAGTAAATCATCTAGTAATGCTAGAGATAATAGAAAACAGGGTAAATCAAAACATCAAGCAAAAATAATATGGCTCAGTCTATAATAAACAATACAATGCCATCATCCATACATGTTATGGCATAGAAATAAAATACTAGACTAAGAGAACAGAGAAGACTTAAGGTATGAAGATACCAAAAATCTAAATGAAGAGGTGAGGCGTCAATCTTCAGTCTCCCCCTTTTTAGTTTTGAATACCCAAAAAAAAAAGTGCTTAAGTCTTTGAAGTGTTTCTGTCTAAAAGGTTTGCTAGATATAAAACTTTGGTTAGCATAAAATAGGACAACAAAGATTAGTAAACTTTCTCGCCCTTTTTGGTTTTCAAATCACCAAAAGGTTAAGAATTGAAACAAATATAAATCTTGGAGAAAATAAACAAGTTATATATATCAAATATAAGCATTGTTCAGATTAATAACAAAATATTAAAACAAAAACAAAATATGAAATGTTTAGAAATGTAGTAAAGAAAATATGAAATGAAATGCTAAAAGATTAATGAGACATCTTCAGCGTCAATCTTCATTGCCATCAGAGTCACTAGGATGCATTGCTTACAATTTTGCAGAAATCTCGTTGAGATTGTAGCGAAGCTCTAGGTAGTGCTCATTTTCTTGTTTGGAGAGTTCTTCATGTTGTTTGGTGAGCTCTTGCTGTGTCTTGATATAGCTTGTCCAACACCAATACCTCGAATGTAGATGCTTGAGTAGGTTGCTCAGCTTGTGCTTCTAGCGGTGCGACAGGTTGATCATCTTCTTCAATTGTTATATGACCTTCTTTGTGTTCCCAACCATCATTAGTTTCAACTAAACCCATTTGGTTCAGATTCTTGGCTGAGAGTTCACCTTCAGGTCGTGAAAAATCAGTGACCACATCATCAGTCTTTACACCAAAATGGTCAAGAATATGCAATACTAGAATAGGATAAGCAATTTTGATGTCATTTGGCTTGTTGATTTTCTACATATGGTTAGTGATAGCGAAAATCTAGTCCACTTGGTAGTTGTTCTTCATCAGAAACAGCAGTAGCATATCATCTTTTGAGAGTGCTCTGTGATTACTCCCCCGTGGTAGGATAATCCATGAGAGGATGTAAGCTAGTATGCGGTCCTTTATCTTCATTTTGAAGATTGATGCCTCGCCTCTTCATTTAGATTTTTGGAATCTTCATACCTTAAGTCTTCTCCATTCTCTTAGTCTAAAGTTTTCTATTTTATGCCATAACATGTATGGATGATGGCATTCTATTGTTTGTTATAGACTAAGCCATATCATTCTTGCTTGATGTTTTGATTTGCCCTATTTTCTATTATCTCTAGCATCACTAGATGATTTACTTCTTAGGAACTAATTCTCTGGTATCGAGTTTTGAAACCATCTTTGGTATCAAGTTAATCGATTACCAACCATTGCAATCGATTGCAATGTTAATTTCAGAGTTCAGATATTGCCCTATATCCATTGCAATTGATTACCATCGAATTGCAATCGATTACAAGACAATCTCTGAGATTCAGAAATTGCTCTGTTTCATTTGCAATCAATTACCATCTTGTGGCAATCGATTACCAAATGATCTCTAATATTTAGAATTGGCTCTGTGTTGTTTGCAATCAATTACAAGTCTACTACAATCGATTACAACAGCTGATAGCAAGTGTAAATCATATTCTGATAGACGAGATAATCGATTACACCTTGTTGCAATCGATTATATCTGGTATAACGATCATTTTAAAGATCTCCAAGCCTCATTCTTTGTCTAACTAACTCCGAATCTTTTTGACCCATGCCATATATTTGAATCCATATCATTCTATGTAGAACAACCAACAGTCACAATATCTTTTCATTCCTTCAATTGTCAAAATCCAAATCTTTGATTTGATTTTCAGATTTCATATTGCTTTGAACATTCTCTTCTTTCTTCTGCACATTCTCTAATCTCTTGAGTTTCAGAAAAACTCAATATTGCTTTTACTACTATACCCATTTGAGATTAAACCTCTAAGCCTATTGATAATCGCTTTATATACGTAAATATTACATCAGATTTTGTAGTGATTATTCAACTTTCTCAAGAATTTTAGCTTAGTTTGAAATCATTTAATATAGATTTGTATAGTTTGATAATTCTAACCCTAGGAAGTTATTTTGTGAGAAATATACTCTAATTTATGTGTGCAGGCCTAGATTCAACAGTAAAGGGAGAATACAAGAAGAAGGCAGATCTCGCTAAGCGAACCATCTCGCTCAGCGCATACGTCGCTGAGCGCAAGAGCAAGCTACGCGAGTTAGACGGTCTATGACGCGCTGAGCGCCACATTGCGCTAAGCGAAGTTTTCATTTGAACAGAAGACTCGCTTAGCGGGACATCGCGCTTAGTGGAAGTTGCTTTCGAACTGAATATGCGCTTAGCGGAACACCTGTTCTGAGATGCATTATGCAGTGTTTTGCGCTTAGCGAAAGTTTGCGCTAAGCGAGGCTTCGACTATATAAGCTGCACTTGAAGAATTTTGAAGCATTCAGACTTGGAGAACTGATTGAGCTGCTTCCTGATACGAAACCCCTTCATGAAATTTTGAACAAGCTGTTTTAGGGCACAAAATCAGACTGTGCTTAGGATAATGTCGTAACTCGCAGCCCAGAAGTCCGATTGCGGCGATTCCAAAACGAGGTGAACACTCACGTTCTGAACTACGAAAAAGACTCAAGAAACGCTAAAATTGGACACGTAAAACGTGAGATATGGGCCAGAGAAAAATCGAACAGAAAATACCGAATTGAAATTAGAACGTGAATTCGAGAGATGACCGGTGAAAAGGAACAAGAGGGTTACTGGTTTTTAGGGCGCCACAAACCTGGGTTTGATAAGCCAACAAGGAAGATCGCCACAAGAATGTTAATTCTTGATAAGATCAAAGGTTCAACCAAGAACCCTAGCAGAGAGATTTTCTCACAAGTCTCGAACAAAAATATCATTCGATTTCTTATTGATCTCCAATTGTTTTAATACATTTCAGCTTAGGAGTTTATGCACTACACTTAAGCAAACAAAAGAAAAAAACAAAACTCTTAAGGACAAGCGTTTCTGACATGTAGTAGCGGTCAAGAATAACAAATCCTTATAAAAAGACTTGGGTTCTAATCCTACCGTAGCCAAAATATTTATTATTTTATTTTATTTTATATACAGCCACACTAAAAAGAAAATAACCCCAAAAGTAAATTAAAAGTCTTGTTATTCAGATTGGCTCTTCTCACTCCAAGTGGGCTATGCATGTCAAAACTTTATTCTCCAAGTGTTGGGCTTTAGCAGATTGTTGGGTTTCTAATAGATTAGTCACCACTTGTTGAAGAGCTTCCTTCGCTTTCCTAGCCCTTGCCCTTGTCATGGGTCCCCCAAGTCCTCCAAGTGCCTCGTTTTCTTTGTCCCTATCTGTGTTCCCATCATCCCCTCCCTCTTGAAGAGGATTTGTCCTCAAATCCAAGGCCTCATCACCTGCATCAAAAAGAGACAAATCAGAAACATTGAAAGTGGCACTTATATTATACTCACCAGGCAAATCAATCTTGTAAGCATTGTCATTTATCCTCTCCAACACTTGAAATGGACCATCCCCTCTAGGTTGGAGTTTAGACTTCCTTTGTTCAGGGAACCTTTCCTTTCTCATGTGTACCCAAACCCAATCACCAGGTTCGAATACAACTCTCCGTCTTCCCTTATTAGCTTGCTTGGCATAACTCTCAATCTTCTTTTCAATTTGAGCTTTCACACGCTCATGCAGTTTCCTCACATAATCAGCCTTAGCCTGTGCATCCTTATGCTTAAAAACAGAAATATTAGGCATAGGCAATAAGTCAAGTGGTGTCATAGGATTAAATCCATACATAATTTCAAATGGTGAACAATTAGTTGTACTATGGACAGCCCTATTATATGCAAATTCTACATGAGGTAGACATTCTTCCCAAGATTTAAGATTTTTCTTTAAAATAGTTCTCAAAGCAAAGTGCCTAAAGTTCTATTCACTACCTCAGTTTGCCCATCAGTTTGTGGGTGACAAGTAGTAGAGAAAAGTAACTTAGTACCAAGCTTACCCCACAACGTTTTCCAAAAATGACTTAGGAACTTGGTGTCCCTATCACTCACAATGCTTCTAGGCAGTCCATGGAGTCTCACCACTTCCCTGAAAAATAAGTCAGCTACATGGCAAGCATCATCAACCTTTTTACAAGGAATAAAATGCGCCATTTTTGAGAACCTGTCAACAACCACAAAAATAGAATCCTTGCCATTCTTTGTTCTAGGCAATCCCAAAACAAAGTCCATAGATATATCAATCCAAGGAAAATCAGGAACAGGCAAAGGAGTATATAAACCATGTGGCATCACCTTTGATTTTGCCTTTTTACAAACAATGCAATGCTCACAATATTTATGCACATCACGTTTCATATAGGGCCAATAGAAATGCTCATGCAATGTTTCTAAAGTCTTTTGTACCCCAAAATGCCCCATCAAACCACCTTCATGTGCCTCTTTCACCAACAAATTCCTTATGGAACACTTAGGCACACACAATCTTTTCTCCTTAAACAGATAATCATTATGCCTATAGTAACCATTTTGAGACACTTTTTCACAAGCAACATATATCTCAGAAAATTCAACATCCTGCAAATACATTTCTCTCAATGGCTCAAGTCCAAAAATTTTAGTTTCAAGAGTAGAAAGTAATGCATGCCTTCTAGATAATGCATCAGCAACAATATTCCCTTTTCCCTTTTTATGTTTTATGACATATGGGAATTGTTCTAGGAACTCAACCCATTTTGCATGTCGCTTGTTCAACTTGCCTTGTCCTTTCAAATATTTAAGGGACTCATGATCACTATGAATGACAAATTCTTTGGGCAACAGATAATGCTGCCAAGTTCTCAAAGCACGCACTAAGGCATACAACTCCTTATCATAAGTGGAATAGTTTAGGGCAGCCCCATTTAACTTCTCACTAAAATAAGCAATTGGATGCCCCTCTTGCATCAAAACAGCCCCAATACCCACATTAGATGCATCACATTCAATTTCAAAAGATTTTGCAAAATTTGGTAATGCAAGAATGGGGGCATTAGTTAATCTGATGCTTAAGTGCAGCAAACGCTTGTTCTTGTTTTTCACCCCACTTGAAGCCAACATGCTTTTTAACTATTTCATTAAGAGGTGCAGCCAAGGTACTAAAGTCCCTAACAAACCTCCTATAGAAACTAGCTAAACCATGAAAGCTCCTAACTTCACTCACGGTTTTTGGTGTAGGCCATTCTTGGATGGCCTTAACCTTTTCCGCATCTACCCTGTACTCCCTTAGCACTCACCACAAATCCTAGAAATACAACATGATCAGTGCAAAAAATGCATTTTTCAAGATTTGCAAATAATTTTTCCTTTCTAAGCACATTCAAGACAGCACTCACATGTTCAATATGCAAATCAAGACTAGTGCTATAAATCAGAATATCATCAAAATACACCACAACAAACTTGCCTAAAAATTCCCTTAAGACATGGTTCATTAATCTCATAAAAGTGCTTGGGGCATTAGTTAGCCCAAAGGGCATCACCAGCCACTCATATAAACCATACTTAGTTTTAAAGGCAGTTTTCCATTCATCCCCTTCCCTTATCCTAATTTGATGATACCCACTTTTTAAATCAATTTTAGAAAATATGCAAGCACCATGTAGCTCATCAAGAAGATCATCTAACCTGGGAATAGGATGTCTGTACTTGATCGTGATGTTATTAATAGCCCTGCAGTCAATGCACATCCTCCAAGTACCATCCTTCTTAGGTACTAAAATCACTGGAACAGCACACGGACTCATGCTCTCTTGCACCCATCCTTTGTTCATCAATTCTTCAACTTGCCTTTGAATTTCTTTGGCCTCTTGAGGGTTGCTTCTATATGCAGGCCGATTGGGCAATGAAGCTCCAGGGACAAGGTCAATGTGATGCTCAATTCCCCTCAAAGGTGGTAATCCCATTGGAACCTCCTTTGGAAACACATCCTTGTATTCTGCAAAAGAAATTCAACACTAGCAGGGACAACAATTTCATTAGAGTTATTAGCAACATGCATATTATTTTTGCAATACAACAAGTACAATGGCTTGTTGGTGAGCAGCATCCTCTTCACCTCACTCTCTTTTGCTAGACAACTCATTTTGCTCTCAAGTGTTTCACTCCTTCCCACAAGTGTTTCACTCTTTTTCTTTCCACTCTTTTTATGTGTTTTACTCATTTCTCTTTTCTCTTGCACTCTCTTTTCTCTCAATTTTACCTGGTCCTCACACACCTCTCTAGGAGATAATGGTTTGAGAGTAATTTTCTTCTCATTGTGCATGAAAGAGATTTTATTTGTGAACCCATCATGAATTGCCTTGGTATCATATTGCCATGGCCTCCCTAAGAGGATATGGGTTGCCTCCATTGGGACCACATCACACAAAGCACCTTTTCACTATATTGTCCTATGGAAAGGCACACCTCCACTTGCTTGCCGACGATCATCTCCCCATCTTCACTCAGCCATTGAAGTTTGTATGGCCTAGGATGCGGTTTAGTCTCCAAATTTAATTTGGACACTAATCTAGAGCTAGCCACATTAGTACAGCTTCCACCATCAACTATCAACGAACAAAGTTTCCCATTGATTGAACATCTAGTGTGAAAAATGTTCTCTCTTTGGGAATGATCTAGGGCTTGCATCTGACTTCCCATCAACCTCCTAACCATCAACAAGTCACCCCCCATTGCTTCCACTTCTATTTCTTCCTCTTCCTCTTCCTCTTCTTCACTGGCTGAAGACTCACTAGTGATTTCTCCATTCTCCTTCAGGACCATTGTTCTCTTAGTTGGACACTCAGAGGCATAGTGCCCTCTTCCCAAACACCTGAAGCATTTTACATCTCTAGACTTGGTTTTTGGAGGTGATGCACGAGACCTCATTGGTGACTTTTTGTGTGAGGAAGACATTGCTGGACTAGATGAAGAAGATCCTTTATCACTCTTGGACCTATCCCTCCAATGGTTGTTGTTGAAATTGGAAGAACTTTTTTTCATGGCCCCTTTTCTTTTGAGTTGTTGTTCTACCAGTACAGCTTTGTGAAATAAATCTTCCAACTCAATATACTCTTGCAGCTCAACAACATCTCTAATTTCATTGTTCAACCCACCCAAAAACCGAGCCATAGTTACTTCATTGTCTTCATTAATTTTGGCCCGAATCATAGTCACTTCCATGTCTTTGAAATACTCTTCAACACTCCTATTGCCTTGATTTAATTTCTGAAGTTTCAGCTGCAAATCCCTATTGTAACTAGCTGGTACATATCTCTTCCTCATGATGCTCCTCATCTCAGCCCAAGTGTCTACCACTGGTTCTTCATTTCTCAGCCTCTCCCTTTGATACTTGTTCCACCAAATAAGCGCATAATCAAAAAATTCAGCTGCTGCCATCTTAACCTTTTGCTCCTCGGTGTAATTGTTACAAGAAAACACATGCTCAATCTTCAACTCCCACTCCAAATATGCCTCCTGGGTCTCCTTTTCCTCCGAAAGGTGGGATGTTTAGCTTGATCCCTTCAAGTCTGTTTTGTCTTTGCTCACCGTCATTATCTCTTCTTCTATAATTTCTCCTTCCATCTCCAAAGCAGGCCAACCTTCATTACGAGGACCTTGATTCTCCAACAACTCTATTCTTGCATACATCTCCTCGAGTGCTCTCTCAAGCATTCTTTGCATTTGAGCAGTGAGAGCTTCAATTAGCAGTCTATTTGCTCCATCATGAGGAGGAGGAGAGCCATTACCACCTGTTCCTGACATATTCAAAATAACAGTAACAAACAGATAATATGAAAATAGGACCTCACCACTCTTCTCACGTGTTTACACTCTTAAGATGAACACTCGTGTATATCACTCTTGATGGCTGTTTTTTTTTTTTTTTTATGATGTATCTCTCTTGCCTTTTACCACTCTCTCCCTCACTTAAGGTTCTTACTTGAATCAGCCAATCTATTTCAAGAATCACTTTCACATGGCGAACAGAGTTTTAACACAAGTGGTAAAGAACAATTTTACCACTAACACTCACAAGAATGACAAAACAAGAGATACTATGAAGAAAACAGAACAACCAAGACACTTTTGAGTTTAGGACAGCAAATTAACAAAAACAAAAACCCACAAATTAGGCTGAAGCAACTGGAACTGATTATATATAAGTCCTCTATGTCCAGAATTCAACAAGGCAAGAATTCACATATACTAAACACCAATTCACAATTACTTCATCTTCACTTCCTTTTTTTTTTTTCTAACCTTGCTGCAGAATATATTTTGTTTTTTGAGTTGATGCAGTAAATATTGAAACAAAATAATTCAACACCAGTTGCAGAACCAGGGCACAACAAAACAAGTAATTTGGAAACAAGTGCACAAAAACAGGAAAAAGGAAACTGGTGCACTAAATCAGGATTAACGGAAGCAGACACAAAACTTACTAGAATTAACGCAATCAAACTAGAATCCAAACATTAATATGAAATTGATTCTAAATCAAGCTCTGATTACCAAATGATACGAAACCCCTTCATGAAATTTTGAACAAGCTGTTTTAGGGCACAAAATCAGACTGCGCTTAGGATAATGTCGTAACTCGCAGCCCAGAAGTCCGATTGCGGCGATTCCAAAACGAGGTGAACACTCACATTCTGAACTACGAAAAAGACTCAAGAAACGCTAAAATTGGACACGTAAAACGTGAGATATGGGCCAGAGAAAAATCGAACAGAAAATACCGAATTGAAATTAGAACGTGAATTCAGAGAGGACCAGTGAAAAGGAACAAGAGGGTTACTGGTTTTTAGGGCGCCACAAACCTGGGTTTGATAAGCCAACAAGGAAGATCGCCACAAGAATGTTAATTCTTGATAAGATCAAAGGTTCAACCAAGAACCCTAGCAGAGAGATTTTCTCACAAGTCCGAACAAAAATATCATTCCGATTTCTTATTGATCTCCAATTGTTTTAATACATTTCAACTTAGGAGTTTATGCACTACACTTAAGCAAACAAAAGAAAAAAACAAAACTCTTAAGGACAAGCGTTTCTGACATGTAGTAGCGGTCAAGAATAACAAATCCTTATAAAAAGACTTGGGTTCTAATCCTACCGTAGCCAAAATATTTATTATTTTATTTTATTTTATATACAGCCACACTAAAAAGAAAATAACCCCAAAAGCAAATTAAAAGTCTTGTTATTCAGATTGGCTCTTCTCACTCCAAGTGGGCTATGCATGTCAAAACTTTATTCTCCAAGTGTTGGGCTTTAGCAGATTGTTGGGTTTCTAATAGATTAGTCACCACTTGTTGAAGAGCTTCCTTCGCTTTCCTAGCCCTTGCCCTTGTCATGGGTCCCCCAAGTCCTCCAAGTGCCTCGTTTTCTTTGTCCCTATCTGTGTTCCCATCAATTCCTCTGTTTTTTTCCCCTGTTTCCTCTGTTCTCTTTCCTCCACTTTTGTAACTTTTTAAGGCTTCTGATGACAATGAGAGGCTAATCTATTAGTGTTGAGGACTTGGAACTAGGTGCTAATCATGTAAACGCTATTCTTCATATCTATTCATTGAAATATTCAGTTTAATGTTCATTTCTCTATCTTTATTCTTGTTATATGATTGGATCAGTTATATATGCATGTTTTAGAGTTTACTTGCCATTGTGAGATCTTTGTTGAACTTGGAACTGAGTTTGAACTCTAATGGAGTGTATTTCTAGACATAGGATAGACTCCATTAGCTTCACAAAGATCTCTAAGCTTCATCAAACCACTCAACTGAACTTACCGAGACATCGGAAGTGAGGTGGAGCAGTTTAGGCTTGATTTGATGAGAGATCACGTTTTAAGCACTTTTAGATTGAAGTTAATCTGAACTATTAATGTGAATGGAGAATATATCTTATATGTTTACATGGGAAGCAAACCGGTTGAACCAAATCCTCAACATATCCATTATTCCATTCTAAAACTCAAGCACGCCAACTGTTCGATCATAGTCCTGAATCAACATTGTCGTTTATATTGTTTATAGTTAGTGTTAGCTGTAGTGTTTAGTTAAATTTCTGTTATTATTGATGTTTCAAGAACAACCAACTATGAAAACCAAACTAATGTTTAGGAATTGATTACTTTACTAATAGTCAAAATACGAACAATTCCCTGTGGATTCGATACTGGGATCTTCCCTTTTAAACTACTTGTGCAATATTTGGTACGCTTGCCTGATCAGTGCATCTTCATGCACATTCTTCTACTGTTATTCTTAGGCATTTCCTTAGTTTATTTCATTAGTTTCACCATTTTAGTGTGTTTTCATATTTAAGTTTGTTTCTAGCTTTATTTAATTTTCGTATTTTATTTTCAGCATTAGCAGCTTTCAATGGAAAATTCATAACTGGAGCTACAGGAATCGGATTGAGGCGTTCTAATATTCGTTGGAAAGATAAGAGAAAGAGCTAAAACTTTCATGTTGGAGTCAGAAGCTGATTCGGATTTCAGAAGGCTTGAATAATTCGTCGAAGTTGCAGACGTTAAGAAATAAGTTGTTTTGGGTCAATTTTATGGGCCTGGTTTGTATTTTCCGACCTGGTTCGGATTGTTAGTGAAACTCTTATTCTATTAAAACGCTAGGGCCGGCTGCTGTGCATATATTCACTCTGCACTCATTCACTCTTCACTCACTCACTATTCACGAAATTTCTTGGAGAGTTTTGAGCAATTGTAATGGAGAACTAATTTCCGAAGAATCAATCTACTGCAATCGGATTCCACTTTGAGGTTCTTTTATAAATTTCATGTCAATCCGTTTCCTTTGATTTATTCCAATAATCTCAATTATTTGCTTAATTTGATTGTTGTTATAGGATATAAATCTTAAATTCGATTGGTTGTTTGATCTTGAAACAATTTCGCGTTAACGTAGCTTTTACATTATCGCGTTTGATCAGATTGCGTTTGCTTAATTCGCAATAGTTTTTAATCCGTTTGCTTAATTCGGAATTCAAGATCATATGCCGTATAATTTCTATTGCGCTTTGTCAGTGGTTATTATAGTCGAATAGGATCAGACCCGTTTAGGGAATTGGAATTTATAGGGATCAATGATAAGTTGGAAGTCGATACAGTAGGTTGATTCGCTTTAGCTTATTCGATAATCACAATTTATTTTAATTCCTTTTTCTTGAAATCATAATCTAAACCCCCCATTAACCGTTACTGCATTGATTAATAATAATACAAGAATCCTTGAGAACGATACTCGAGTTGTCGTTACCATAACTACATTTTCAAAATCACTCGTTTTTGATCCGTGCGCGACAGCGGATCAAAATTGGCGCCGTTTCCGGGGATTCTTGTCGTTATTAATCAATATTAGAGTCATAGGCTTAGTGTTCTCACGTTTAGGCCATAGTTTCCCCACGGTTTTGGCCAATTTGCGTTTAGAGTCGAAAAAAATCGATTTTTGGAAAAATTGTGTCTGATTGCAAATCTTTTTTCCCTGTTGGGACCAGAAAAATCGTGCGATCAATAGTCCCTTACTTTAGAAGAGTTCTAGAAGAGTTAAGGGATTCCAACCTCAAATTGCCAAATTCCTCTTTTTTCTATTTTTAATTAATTTTTTATTGTTTTCATAGTGTCGAAAAAATCCAAAAAAATTCTCAAAATTCTAATTTCACTTCATTAGATTAATTTTGGTGTTTTTATTTTTTTGAATTTATTTTAATCATTTTCCTTCATTCTGTTTGTTTTTGTATTTTGACAATTGTTGCTGCATTGCTGCATTAGTCCTGGCTACTAGGTCTTCTTGTTCTGATCTTTTTGATTGTGATCCTGAGGTAGAAAGAACTTTGCACACACGACGTAGAGCAGTCCGGGCTAGCAATAGTTCACCACCCGTAATTGATTCGACACTCGATTCCGATTACTTGCATAACTTGTTTGATTCAGATTCTGAAATTGTTTTTGATATGGTTGACCAAAGAACTTTAAGGCAGTTGGCTGCCCCTGATGTGAATTACAATGGTTTATGCATTGAGTATCCTGAAGCTGTTGCACCTTTTGAATTAAAATCTGGTTTGATACACTTGTTGCCAAGGTTTAATGGTCTTGCAGGTGAGGATCCGCATAAGCATCTGAAAGAATTCCAGGTTGTGTGTTCTACACCTTTGAGGCCTGAAGGAATCACTGAAGACCATATCAAGCTAAGAGCCTTTCCGTTTTCACTACACAGGTGCTTTGCCAAGGATTGGTTATATGATCTTGAACCGAATTCTATCACAACTTGGAATGATTTGAAAAAAATCTTCCTAGAGAGATACTTTCCTACCTCTAGAGTTGCATCAATCAAAAAGGATATATGTGGTATTAGACAAGGTAATGAGACATTGGCTGAGTATTGGGAAAGATTCAAACAGTTGGTATCCAGTTGTCCTCAAAGATCAGATTACCGAGCAGTTACTTATCCAGTACTTTTATGAAGGATTGCTACCTATGGATAGAAACATCCTTGATGCTACTAGTGGTGGAGCACTTGTTGATAAGACTCCAGCAGATGCCAAAACCTTAATTCAGAACATGTCACTCAACTACCAATAGTTCACAACCATAAATAATTCTGCGGTCCAAACAAGGAGTGTGAACGAAATTCAGGTTTCCTCCAACAAAGCTTTAGAAACCAGAATTGACGAGCTCACCTCCTTAGTGAAACAGTTGGCAGTAGGTAAACCTCAACCAGCAACCTTGTGCGGTATTTGTACTTCCGCCGAACACCCGACCGACACATGTCCTATTTTGCAAGATGAGTCGATTACCGAGTTACCCCAAGCTTATGCAGCAGCCCTTTATGGAAACAATCAGAACAGGTACAACAACACTCCTGACCTGTCCACCAACAAATACCATCCCAATTGGAGGAACCATCCCAACCTTCGATATGGAAACCAAGCAGCCCACACAAAGAACAGCTAGTGTTACCCCTTCCGCAACCACGGAACACTCCACCAGCTACCACTACTGTACCTTCGGACCTTCATTAGAGGACCTGGTCAAGCAACTAGATGTTAACAATCTTCAGTTTCAACAAAGAACAGAATCTAGCATTCAAACCTTGCAGACACAGATTGGACAGCTTGCCACCTCAATGAATGCCATGCAAGCCCAAGGATCGAACCAACTTCCTGCCCAAACAGTTGTGAATCCAAAAGGTCCTAATGCCAATGTGAGTGCAATTTCCTTGCGATCCGGAAAGGTTACAGAACCAGCCCCTGAAAAAAACAAAAAAATTATTGAGGCAACATCTGAACCTTCTCCACCTTCTTCTGTTGTGGTAGAAACTGAAAAAAATAAAGAAAAAGAGTATGTTCCACCAATCCCCTTCCCACATAGAGTTCTGAAAAATAAAAGGATTGAGGAGGAAGACAAAGAGAGAGAGATCTTGGATGTTTTCAGAAAAGTTGGAGTAAACATTCCGCTTCTTGATGTAATTAAGCAGGTTCCAAAGTATGCAAAGTTTCTGAAGGATTTGTGTACAAATAAGAGGAGGATGAAGGGAAGTGAAAGAGTCAACTTGGGAAGAAATGTTTCTGCTTTTATTCAGCCCAAGCCTTCATGTGAAAAAGTTACCGGCGAGCAAAATGTTTCAGCCCTCACTCAGGTCTTGCCGCAAAAGTGCAAGGACCCCCGGGAACTTTTGTTATTCACTGTACCATCGGGGATAGTAAATTCGAGAATTGCATGCTTGATTTAGGAGCGAGCATTAATGTTATGCCTACTTCTGTTTATAATAACCTTTGTCTTGGTCCTTTGCAGCATACAGGTTTAATCATTCAACTGGCGAACAGGAGCAATGCTCGCCCCCGTGGGAGTAGTGGAAGATGTCCTTGTTCAAGTTAACGATTTGATTTTTCCTGCAGATTTCTACATTCTGGACATGGAAGGAGAAACTAAGTCAAGCAGAGCTCCCATCATTTTAGGCAGACCATTCATGAAAACGGCAAAAACAAAAATTGATGTTGACAATGGAACCATGTCCATGGAATTTGGTGACATTGTCGCGAAATTTAACATTTTCGATGCCATGAAACATCCCTTGGAAGACCATTCTGTTTTTCATATTGAATTGATCTCTGCATTGGTTGATGACACTTGTTCTGAATTATTTTCACTTGATTTTCCATCTTTATCGGGTTTTGATGATGTTTTCTCATGTGCTGATTGTACTGACACTAACCTTTGTGTTGTATGTGCTGAGATTGATTCTGTCTTGCAGGGTAACATGTCTCCTACAGGTGAAGTTGTTGTCAATGAAGTTGTTTATGCCGCTGATGCGCTTGACATCCCAGTTGCCCCAAACATTCCATCCATTGAGCAACCCCCGTCCTTAGAGTTGAAACAACTCCCTGAAAACTTGAAATATGCTTATTTGGAGAGTAATGAAAAACTCCCTGTTATAATTTCTTCTAACCTTGATTTTGATCAAGAAAATAAGCTTTTGTAGGTTTTGAAGAAGCACAAGAAGGCGATTGGGTGGACATTAGCTGACATCCCAGGTATTAGTCCTTCCATGTGTATGCATAGGATTTTGCTTGAGGATGGTGCGAAAACAGTAAGGCAGCCCCAAAGGAGGCTTAATCCTTTGATCCTCGATGTGGTGAAGAAAGAGGTAACCAAACTCTTGCAAGCAGGTATCATTTATCCTATCTCTGACAGTAAATGGGTAAGCCCAGTACAAGTTGTACCTAAGAAATCTGGACTCACCGTGGTGAAAAATGAAAAGAATGAACTTGTTCCCACTAGAGTTCAGAACAGTTGGAGAGTTTGTATTGATTACAGGAGGTTGAACCAAGCTACTAGAAAGGATCACTTTCCTTTACCGTTCATTGACCAAATGCTTGAACGGCTCGCTGGTAAATCACATTACTGTTTTCTTGATGGTTTTTCAGGTTATTTTCAGATTCATATTGCACCTGAAGATCAAGAAAAGACCACTTTTACTTGCCCATTCGGTACTTTTGCTTACAGGAGGATGCCTTTTGGTCTTTGCAATGCTCCAGGCACTTTCCAGCGATGCATGATTAGCATTTTTGTCGATTTCATTGAAAATTGCATGGAAGTGTTTATGGATGATTTCACTGTTTATGGTTCTTCTTTTGATGCATGTTTGAACAGTTTGAATATGGTTTTAGAGAGATGCATCGAAACTGACCTTGTTTTGAATTATGAAAAATGCCATTTTATGGTTGAGCAGGGAATTGTTTTGGGTCACATTATTTACGAAAAAGGAATTTCTGTTGACCCTGCTATGATTGATGTGATTTCTACACTGCCTTACCCCTCTTGCATTCGCGAGATTCGTTCTTTTCTTGGTCATGCAGGTTTTTACAGGCGTTTCATAAGGGATTTCAGCAAGATAGCTCTTCCACTGTCGAACTTGTTGAAGAATGACGTCACTTTCAACTTCGATGACAAATGCAAACGAGCATTTGACTTCTTGAAGAAAGCATTGACCTCTGCTCCCATCATCCAGCCCCCTGATTGGACCCTCCCCTTTGAGATTATGTGTGATGCTTCTAACTATGCTATTGGAGCGGTCCTTGCACAAAGAGTTGACAAGGCTGCCCATGTTATTTATTATGCTTCTAGGACTTTAGATTCTGCACAGTCAAATTACACCACCACTGAAAAAGAACTTCTAGCTATTGTTTTTGCTCTTGATAAATTCAGATCATATTTGCTAGGTTCCAAGGTTGTTGTTTTTACTGACCATGCAGCTTTAAAGTACTTGTTGAAGAAGCCCGGAAGCAAAACCAAGATTGATTCGGTGGATGTTGTTGCTCCAAGAGTTTAATGTAGAGATTAAAGACAAAAGTGGAGCTGAGAACTTAGTGGCTGATCACTTGAGCAGGATAGAGAGGGATGAAGATCCTTTTCCGATTCAGGATGACTTTCCTGATGAGCAGCTTTTACTTTTGCATGGAGTTACTCCTTGGTTTGTTGATATTGTTAATTATCTTGTTGCTGGTGTTTTTCCAACAGGTGCATCAAAGGCACAAATTCACAAACTCAAGAGTGATGCCAAATATTATGTTTGGGATGATCCATATCTTTGGAAGTTTGGTAGTGATCAGGTGATTAGGAGATGTGTCCCCGACTATGAGATTGAATCTATTTTACATTTTTCTCATGCATCTCAAGTAGGGGGACACTTTGGTCCGCAAAGGACTGCAAGAAAAGTCCTAGACTCAGGTTTCTACTGGCCCACTGTTTTTAAAGATGCTTATGAGACTTACCACACATGTAAAGAGTGCCAGATAGCAGGTATAGCTATCACTCGTAAGAGTGAAATGCCTCAGCAACCTATGCTTTTCTGTGAGGTATTTGATGTATGGGGAATCGACTTCATGGGTCCTTTTCTTGTATCATTTGGTTTTCTCTACATTTTACTTGCTGTTGATTACGTTTCAAAGTGGGTAGAAGCTATCCCCACTAGGACTAATGATTCAAGAGTTGTTGTAGATTTTGTCAGGTCCAATATCTTTTGTAGGTTTGGAATACCCCGAGCCATCATAAGTGACCAAGGCACTCACTTCTGTAACCGCACCATGGAAGCTTTGCTCCGAAAGTATGGGGTTGTGCACAGAGTCTCTACTGCATATCACCCACAAACTAATGGGCAAGCTGAGATCTCAAACAAGGAGATCAAACAGGTTTTAGAGAAAATGGTGCAACCAAACAGGAAGGACTGGAGCCACCGTCTAGAAGACGCACTTTGGGCCCAAAGAACAGCTTTCAAGACACCCATAGGGATGTCTCCTTATCGACTTGTTTTCGGTAAGGCATGTCACCTTCCTGTAGAGATAGAACACCGTGCTTATTGGGCGGTGAAAAGTTGTAACTTGGAAATGCAACAAGCAGGTATTGAAAGAAAACTCCAATTACAACAGCTTGAAGAGTTTAGGCTAGAGGCTTATGAAAGCTCTAGGATTTATAAAGAGAAAACCAAACACTTCCATGATAAAATGATTTCTAGGAAGGAATTCTCTGTGGGCCAACAGGTTTTACTATTTAACTCCCGCCTTAAGCTTATGGCTGGGAAACTTCGATCCAAATGGATTGGCCCTTTTGTTGTTACTAATGTTCTCCCTTATGGTGCAGTAGAAATTAAAAGTGCAGGTATTGACAAAGTTTTCAAGGTTAATGGGCAGCGCCTGAAGCTATTCCATGAAAGTTCAGTGCCTGAAGATGCAACCATAGAAGAGCTTTCTTTGGAAGCGCCCAACCACACCGCAACTTGATGGGGGGCACCCTTTCCTTTCTCTCACTCTTACTTTATAATTGAGTTCTTTTCATTGAGGACAATGTATGTCTTAAGTGTGGGGGAGGGAACCATTTGTTTTTGTTTTTGTTTGTTTTTGCTTAAAAAAAAAATGGAAAATGCATGTTTTTTCGTTGATTATCTTGCTACAATTGTGAGTATTCTCTCTGTTCTTTGTCGAAAGACTTGTGGTGTGATGTGATTGATTCTTTTTGCACATTCTTAGTTTGTATGTTTGACTAAACCCTAAATTGTACATCACTAATGGAAGATCACTAACCCTTGTGAGATTTTGAGCCTAATAATGGATAACATAAAAAATCCATCTCTTTCTTTCTTGTGTGATTTCACTCATGTTTGTTAGTCTCTAGAACTTGAATTGACTCTTGTTGAAGCTTTTTGTTTACTTGTGCACACTGAAATGATAAAGGCATCTTGTTTTGTTTTATTTATTTATTTTTTTTTTTTACCTAGTTAGCCAAAAAGCCAACCTTGATAATATCATCCCTTTGTTTGGAAGCCCCTTTGAGCCTATTATCCTTTTTTTTTTTTGTGTTTGAAACTCATTACAAGCCGAAAAGTGAAAAACAATGTTATCACCCTATTCAAAGGGTTGAAAGGGTCTTGTATAGAGTTGTGTGGGGTTGAACATTGTTGTTATGATTGTTGTTATGATGTTGGTTGGCAGAAAAGAAAAAAAAAAAAAAGAAAAAAATAGAGAAGGATGTCAATGCTAGTCCTTTTGAAAAAAAAAAGAAAAAGAAAGAGAAGAATAAAAGGAAAAGGAGAAGAGAAATAAGTTGTGAGGTTGTTGTTCAATCGCCATTGAGATATTATTTAGTTCAACTCCCACAATTCTTTCAATTTTCTTTTAACTCTTTGAATTTTAGCTTAGTACCCCTTTAGGATGTATCTCACCCTAACCTTGGCCAAGTTACAACCATAATAAAAGTCCTTTTGATCTTTGTGTGCAATGTATTTCAAATTGTGAATGTTAGAGTCTTTTCAAGCTTATGGTAGTACTATCTCTCATGTTGTGCTTTGAGTGTAAACAGTAACCTAAACACTTGAGAGTTGAGTGGAAACAGTTTATCTTGTGAGGATCTTGATGCTTTTGATGTACTTTTTGGTAATCTGTTTTTCATATTTACTTTGACTGTCACAAAAGAGTTACTCACTAATGTCATATTCTTTAAGCTTAGAATTAGGAGTTTGCTTGCACTTTGTATCCTGATAACCTCTGAGTTTGCATGCTCTGTTTCGTTTTTGTTTTGAAGTTTTTTCTGTTTTTAATTTTTAATTTTGCTCGGAGTGGAAAAGTTTAAGTGTGGGAGAATTTGATCTGTGCATCTTCATGCACATTCTTATACTGTTATTCTTAGGCATTTCCTTAGTTTATTTCATTAGTTTCACCATTTTAGTGTGTTTTCATATTTAAGTTTGTTTCTAGCTTTATTTAATTTTCGTATTTTATTTTCAGCATTAGCAGCTTTCAATGGAAAATTCATAACTGGAGCTACAGGAATCGGATTGAGGCGTTCTAATATTCGTTGGAAAGATAAGAGAAAGAGCTAAAACTTTCATGTTGGAGTCAGAAGCTGATTCGGATTTCAGAAGGCTTGAATAATTCGTCGAAGTTGCAGACGTTAAGAAATAAGTTGTTTTGGGTCAATTTTATGGGCCTGGTTTGTATTTTCCGACCTGGTTCGGATTGTTAGTGAAACTCTTATTCTATTAAAACGCTAGGGCCGGCTGCTGTGCATATATTCACTCTGCACTCATTCACTCTTCACTCACTCACTATTCACGAAATTTCTTGGAGAGTTTTGAGCAATTGTAATGGAGAACTAATTTCCGAGAATCAATCTACTGCAATCGGATTCCACTTTGAGGTTCTTTTATAAATTTTATGTCAATCCGTTTCCTTTGATTTATTCCAATAATCTCAATTATTTGCTTAATTTGATTGTTGTTATAGGATATAAATCTTAAATTCGATTGGTTGTTTGATCTTGAAACAATTTCGCGTTAACGTAGCTTTTACATTATCGCGTTTGATCAGATTGCGTTTGCTTAATTCGCAATAGTTTTTAATCCGTTTGCTTAATTCGGAATTCAAGATCATATGCCGTATAATTTCTATTGCACTTGTCAGTGGTTATTATAGTCGAATAGGATCAGACCCGTTTAGGGAATTGGAATTTATAGGGATCAATGATAAGTTGGAAGTCGATCTGAGAGGTTGATTCGCTTTAGCTTATTCGATAATCACAATTTATTTTAATTCCTTTTTCTTGAAATCATAATCTAAACCCCCCATTAACCGTTACTGCATTGATTAATAATAATACAAGAATCCTTGAGAACGATACTCGAGTTGTCGTTACCATAACTACATTTTCAAAATCACTCGTTTTTGATCCGTGCGCGACAGCGGATCATTGCCAAAATAGTCTAAACATTAGTTTGGTGAAAAATATTTTTAAGGAAAAGATCTGTTACTTTACATTAAATCAATTCACCCCTCCCCCCCTCTTGATTGATTACTCGGCTGATCCTACCACATTCGTCCAACTGGAAATTTGTTACGAATGAGATTATCAGGATCACGAACCATGCCCCTATAGACTTCTATTTTGTTGTAATCTATACCTTCTATATCCTTTATAGACCTTAGTGTTGGTTCTATCTCATCATTCACTCTTTCAATGCCCGCAATGGAGAACCACAAATCCTGATTCATTTGAATATCCTTGCCGTGGACATGGGATTGAATGTACCCAGTATCCCTATTGATACTCAGGTTATAGTAGAAAACTTTAACTAGATTACACCTTGTTGCAATCGATTATATTTGGTATAACGGTAATTTTTAAAGATCTTTAAGACTCATTCTTTGTCTAACTAACTCTGAATCTTTTTGATCCATGCCATATATTTGAACCCATATCATTCTGTGTAGAATAACAAGAACAAATAGTTACAATATCTTTTCATTAATCCAAATCTTTGATTTTTTTTTTCAGATTTGATATTGTTTGATCACTCTCTTCTTTCTTCTACACAATTCTCAAATCTCTTGAGTTTCAGAAAACTCAATATTGCTTTTATTGCTATACCCATTTGAGATTGAACCCCTGAGCATATACAACTATATCTCTCTCTTGTTCCTTCATGAACTAAGATGATTCAACATTAAGTCTTGACTGCAAAATCTGCTCATATTGGAGTTTCTTGATCTGATCTTATATTTGTTATATCAGCACATTAAGGTGTTTTCATTCTTTAATCTTTTTCATTAATCTTGTTTGATTAGCATTGTGGGAATTTTGTTCCTAAATGTTGTGTTGAAATTAGATGGTATTTCTAATTTTGTGTGTAGTTTTGTGTTTAGAAATTGGATGGTGAATGGTGTTTTCACATTCAATCTTCTAGGTTCTTGTTTCAGGTTGTGAAATCAGGATTTGCTGTGAATTGTGTGTGCATGGTGTATGTAATCAAATTCATAGTGGAATCCCTTGGTGAAAGGGAGAACTAGATGTAGATCGATGGTTGATCAAACCAGTCTAAAACAACAGGCTCTATTTCTCTATCCCTTGATCTATTTCAATTTAGCATTTGATCTTTATCAAGATAATTTTTTCTAAATCATTTCTATCTTAAGCTGAGGTTGTTTTTCTGGTTTATTCAATCAATATAACATTCTCTGAAAACGCTTTTATTGAAACCTCAAGAGTGGTGGTGAAAAATCTTTTTGAAGAGAATAATTTGTCACTTTAGTTAAATCAATTCACCCTCCCCCCTCTTGATTGATTACCCAGCTGATCCTAACAATTGGTATCAAGAGCTGGTTCTTGTTTTTTAATCAAGGATTTGTAATATGGCCGGAAACCGATTACCATTTGCTAAAGGCGACTCAATCAATTGGCCTCCTCTTTTTTGCGGAGATAACTATTCGTTTTGGAAAGTCCGTATGAAAATTTTCATGGAGTCGATTTATCGAGGCGTGTAACAGGCGGTAATCAACGGACCTACGCTTCCAACTGTTATTATTGATGGAAAAACCATTATAAAACCAGCTGATGAGTGGACTGAATTAGAAACAAAAAAAACTAACTATAATCCAAGAGCCATGAACATATTACACTCAGCTTTGAATTTTGATGAGTTTTTCAGGATTTTAGCTTGCTCTACCACTAAGAAAATCTGGGATACGGTAGAGGTAACTCATAAAGGCACTCCGGAAGTGAGACGCTTAAGGAAGAATACACTCATACAAGAATATGAGACATTTTGGATGCTGCCTGGTGAATCCATATCTAGCTTTCAAATGCGATTTACTCATATAGTGAACAATCTCAAAGGCCTTGGAAAAATGTTCGAAGATGAGGAGATGAATGTCAAAATCCTAAAGAACATGAACAGAACATGGCAGCCAAAGGTCACAACAATTTTAGAGACACGAGACTTGGCCACCATGACGAGTGCTGAGCTGTTCGTAAAGCTGAGAGAACACGAAATGGATATGACCCGAATGAACGAAGAATAGCATAAAGAAAAGATGACGAAAGAGATAGCTCTGAAAGATGAAAAACATTAGTCAGACCAAAGCAATGATGATGATGATGATGATGAAGAAACCAATTCAGATTCAGAAAACTTAACTCTCATTGTAAGAAAATTCAAAAAGTTTCTGAAGAAGAAGGATTTTAGAACCAACAAAAGCAAAGGATACCTTACCAAGAAGATGGTGAAGAAAGGCGAAGTATCCTCAAACAATTACATATGCTTTGAATGTGGTAAACCAGGACACATCGAGAATTTGTTGTCCAGGACATAAAAAAGAAGCATAGTGAAGAAAGAAAGAAATTCAAAGGAAACTCAAAGAAAAAGACAACATACATAGCTTGGGAAGACAATGCATCTACCACTTCATCCGACAGATCTAAAAGTGAAGAAGCCAACATATGCTTGATGGCTAATGAAGAATCAGATAAAGAAAGCAATGTAAGTATTTCAAATCATGAATCTTCTTCAAATTGAGAAACTGAAACAAATTTCGATATTGAAGATAATTTTGAACTATATAATGCTTCCAATGAATTAGTTGAAGAGTCCAAATGCCTAGCCAAAGCAAATAGTCTTCTCAAAGGCAAAATTAAATGGCATGTAGACAAATTGGCTCAAATGGAAAAGGATTTTTCAGAGGTTAAATCTGAAAAAGGAAAAACTTGATTTTGAATATTCCTTTTGCAAAGCTAACATTGCTTTTACAAGTCATTCAATTCCATGTGAGCTTTGCAATGATTTAAAATTGAAAAATGAATATCTTTTGAAAACTTTAGCAAAGTTCACAACTGGAAGAGATAATCTTGACACTTTGCTAAGATTGCAAAAAAGAGCTCTTAACAAATTGGGATTGGATTTACAAATGGCTTGAATGAAAAACCTTTTAGAAACTTTGTAAAGTCATCCCAAGTATCATTTTTTATTTGCAATTACTACATGCATAAAGGACATACTTCAAATAATTGCATCATTGAGAAACATGGAGTACCTAAAGGGAAATTTGAATGGATTCCAAAGGTTACTCATGTCAACACTAACAAAAAAGGACCCAAGAAAATCTGGGTACCTAAGACTAGCACCTAATTTGTTTTGTAGGTATGCTTGAAAGCCATGGAATCACAATGGTATCTTGATAGCGGTTGTTCAAGGCATATGACAGGTGACAAGAGGAAATTTGTCACTCTCACTGAGAAACTAGGTGGTTGGGTCACTTATGGAGACAACAACAAAGGGAGAATTTCAAGTGAAGGTAACATAGGTAACTTCTCCTCAACTATAATTGAAAAGGTCTTGTTTGTTGATGGGTTGAAGCATAACCTTCTTAGCATTAGTCAACTTTGTGACAAAGGGTATAAAGTATCTTTTGATCATTCAAAGTGCTTGATTAGTGATAAGCAAGGCAATGTTAAACTTGTTGGCAAGAGAATTCAAAATGTATATGTGCTTGACTTTGAAAATTATATTCCTTTTAAAAATTGCCTCATGAGTAAGGTTGATACCTCATGGCTATGGCATAAGAGAATGACACATATACATATGAACCATCTCAACAAGCTCATTTCAAGGGACCTAGTGATTGGTCTCCCTAAGCAAAAATATTCACAAGAGAGCTTATGTAAAGCTAAAAACATTGTTTCAACTATTAAACCTCTTGAGCTCTTACATTTAGATCTTTTTGGTCCTTCAAGGACAATGAGTATTGGAGGAAACCTCTATGCTTTGGTTATAGTTGATGATTTCTCTAGATTTGCTTGGACCTACTTTCTAGTCTTTTATTAAATTTGCCAAACAGATTCAAAGAGAGAAAAATCTTTCAATTATTTCATTAAGAAGTGACCATGGGGGAGAGTTTCAAAATGAAATATTTTTTGAATATTGTGAAAATCATGGTATTAAGTGCAACTTTTCTGCTCCAAGAACACCACAACAAAATGGTGTTGTTGAACGGAAAATCAGTCTTTAGAAGAATTGGCTAGAACTGTTTTAAACGAAGTCGGTCTTCCAAAGTACTTTTGGGCTGATGCCGTGCAACTGCTTGCTATATTTTGAATCGTGTTTTAATAAGACCTATCTTGAAAAAGACCCCTTATGAACTTTTCAATGAAAGAAAACCCAATATCAGTCACTTGTGAGTTTTTGGCTGTAAGTGTTTTGTTTTAAACAATGGCAAAGAATCACTTGGCAAGTTTGATCCAAAGGCTGATGAGGCTATATTCTTAGGTTATTCTCTGTCCAGTAAAGCCTATCATGTTTATAATAAAAGAACTTTAGTTGTTGAAGAATCTGTATACATTGCATTTGATGAGTCTGACTCCAAGTTGGAGGAAGATGTGTCTCTTGATGATTATGCAAGACCCATTTACAGTGACTTGACTGAACCTCAAGCACAAGGGCCATCTCCATCTACCTCCACTGAAGATTCAAGTGTATCAGTTGCCTCTCCAACCATTCATGGTCTACCAAAAGAGTGGAAGCAGCCAAAAGATCTCTCTCTATTGATAATATTCTAGGAGACATTCAGAAGGGAGTCACAACCAGATCTTCTATGAACCAAATTTGTAATGCAGCAGCCTTCGTTTCGCAAATAGAGCCCAAGAACATTGAGGAAGCCATCCTTGATGAATTCTGGATGATGGCAATGCACGAAGAGCTGAATCAATTCAAACGGAATCAAGTTTGGGAGCTTGTACCTCATTCTTCAAAGATGAATATAATAGGTACAAAGTGGGTGTTCCGCAACAAAAGTAACGCTTCAGGAATCATCACTCGGAACAAAGCCAGACTTGTAGCAAAAGGCTACAATTAGCAAGAGGGAATTGACTTTGATGAGACATACGCTCCAGTTGCAAGATTAGAAGTTGTCCGTCTCCTTCTCGCCTTTGCATGCCATAAGGAATTCAAACTATTTCAAATGGATGTGAAGAGCGCTTTTCTGAATGGATATATTGAAGAAGAATTGTATGTGTCACAACCTCCTGGCTTCACTGATCCCACCTGTCCAAATCACATTTACCGTCTCAAGAAAGCACTCTACGGCCTCAAACAAGCCCCAAGGGAATGGTATGAAAGGCTAAGCAACTTCTTAATTGAAGATGATTTTATAAGAGGTCAAGTAGATAAAACTCTCTTCATAAAGCATACCAAATTTGATATACTCTTAGTACAAATTTATGTTGATGACATTATATTTGGATCCACTAATGAGATGCTTTGCAAGAAATTTGTAGAAGGTATGCAAGGAGAATTTGAAATGTCAATGATGGGTGAACTGAAATACTTTCTTGGACTTGAAGTCAAAGATATGACTCAAGGGATCTTTCTCCACCAAAGCAAGTACTACAAAGATCTACTTAAGAAGTTTAAGATGGACAACTACAATATAGCATCAACTCCAATGGCAACCAATTGCTATTTGGATGCTAATGAAAGAGGTAAGAGTGTTGACCAAACACTCTATCGTGGTATGATAGGGTCTCTTTTTTATCTTACGTCTAATCGTCCTGACATTATGTTCAACGTTTGCATGTGTGCTAGGTACCAATCCAACCCTAAGGAATCCCATCTCACAGCTGTAAAATGTATCCTTAAGTACCTCAGAGGAACCATAGATGTAGGTTTGTGGTATCCCAAGGGTGTCCAACCAACACTCATAGGTTATTCTGATTCAGACTTTACAGGCTGTAAAATGGATAGAAAAATCTCTTTGGGAATAGTCTTGTGTCTTGGCATAGCAAGAAGCAAGCTTGTGTAGTCTTATCTACAGTTGAGGCTGAGTACATAGCTGCTGGGAGCTGTTGTGCTCAATCTCTTTGGCTCAAACAACAACTCTTAGATTTTGGGCTGAAGCTAGAAGCCATCCCTTTAATGTGTGACAATACCAGCGCCATTAACCTTACCAAAAATCTTATCATGCATTACCGGACCAAACACATCGAGATTAGGCACCACTTTATTAGAGACCATATACAGCGGGGTGATTGTAGTATAGAATTTGTAGAAACCAACCTCCAGCTGGCCGACATCTTCACCAAACCTTTGCCTAAGGAGAGGATGTATTTTCTTAGGAATGAGTTTGACATCATAAGTGAGTCTTCACTCACCTAGCCATAGGAAATACATCATTCAGCCTAGCCTTATATGAATGTGAAATATTCCTGTATAACTGTTGAGTGTTTATGGAAAAATCTTTTAAAACTAATAACTCTATTTTTCTGCATAATTTTTTATCTATCATAATCATCAATTGATTACCATTTGCATCAATCGATTACATTCTGTTCTGCATTCAAAATCTTTTGCATAAAAACACGGGTTAATTGATTGCAAGGTAAGCCAATCGATTACCATGAGACATCTAAAGCCTCAAGATCCTCTTTGTCAACAATCCAATCGATTACCAAAAATCACCAATCGATTACCAACTTTAGATAGCACAATTCATTCTGCTCAGACCATCATATTAATCGATTGTAGCCCATACCAATCGATTACCAGAATTAGATTACCCACATTGCTCTGTTCAGACCATTGGGTTAATCGATTGCAGCCCATGCCAATCGATTACCAATATCAGACTGACCAAGTCCAGATTCTCTGACTCTATAGCAATCGATTACAGGAAGTGCCAATCGATTACCACGTTATAGTTTGGAATATTAAGAGGCATAACAACAGTTCATTGCCTCCATTTTCAGAAGACCCACTCTTTGAAAAACTGCTCAACTTCCACATCGTGCCCTACCTCTGCATTCAAGTTTAAATGGCTAACTCCTCCTCTCAACATCAACCACACACGAAATCTTGCGCCATACGCCCTAACTCTGCTCAGATTCAACAGCGGATTGAGAGAAAGCTCTCACAGGAGAAAGGAAAAACAACAATGGAAGGGCCATCCAACCCTCAGAAGGCACCCACCAAGTGCCCTCGACGTTTAGGTGCTCGCTCCTCCTCCTCTCCTCGACAACATCCTTCACCACTTTGCGACTGGTTCTGTACCAGAAGTGAAGAACTGGGGTTTGCTCGGGATTTCTCAAGGAAAGAGATTCTAAAACCACACTATCTTAGAGAAGAATGGCTGGTTCAGCAAGGCTTTACTTTTCATAGCATTCTTGGCTGAATTAAAAGGTACCTACTATCCTGATCTGGTTAAAGTTTTCTACTATAACCTGAGTATCAATGGGGATACTGGGTACATTCAATCCCATGTCCGCGGCAAGGATATTCAGATGAATCAGGAGTTGTGGTTCTCCATTGCAGGCATTGAAAGAGTGAATGATGAAATAGAACCTACATTAAGGTCTATAAAGGATATTGAAGGTATAGAATACAACAAAACAGAAGTCTAAAGGGACATGGTTCGTGATCTTGATAATCCCATTTGTAACAAATTTCTTGTTGGACGAATGAAGATAGAGGACCGAATGCTAGACTACATCCTCTCATGGATTATCCTACCACGGGGGAGTAATCACGAAGCCCTCTTAGAAGATGATCTACTATTGTTGTTTCTGATGAAGAACAACTACCAAGTGGACTGGATTTTCGTGACTATTTCAAGTAAAACATTGAATATTATAATCCTTTTTCTAAAGTTTTACAAACATCGATATTGTTTATTGTAATAAAAAAGACTCAATTAGTTAAAAAAAAATGAACTAATGTTTTTGAAAAAAAAAATATTGTACAAAGATTCAGAATAATGAATAATAGATCATTCTATTTTAATTATTTTAATTAATATCACTGACCATATCTAGAAAATCAGCAAGCCAAATGACATCAAAATTGCTTATCCTGTTCTAGTATCGCGTATTCTTGACCATTTTGGTGTCAAAACTGATGATGTGGTCATTGATTTTGCACGACCTGTAGGTGAACTCTCAGGCAAGCATTTGAAGCAAATGGGTTTAGTGGAAATTGATGACGGTTGGGAACACAAAGAAGGTCATGTAACAGTTGAAGAAGATGATCAACATGTCGCACCGCTAGAAGCACAAGCTGAGCAACCTCCTCAAACATCTACATTCGAGGTATCAGTGCTGGACAAGCTAAATCAAATAATGAAGACACAGCAAGAGCTCACTAGACAACATGAGGAACTCTCCAAAAGAGAAAACAAGCACTACCCAGAGCTTCGCTACAATCTCAATGAGATTTCTACTATATTGGAAGCAATGCATCCTAGTGACTCTTGATGGCGATGAAGATTGACGCTGAAGATGTCTCATTAATCTTTTAGCATTTCATTTCATATTTTCTTTACTACATTATTGAACATTTCATATTTTGCTTATGTTTTATATTTTATTGTTAATTTGAACAATGCTTATATTTGATATATATATATATATAACTCGTTTATTTTCTCCAAGATATATATTTGTTTCAATTCTTAACCTTTTGGTGATTTGAAAACCAAAAAAGGGGGAGAAAGCTTATCAATCTTTGTTATAATCTTTGTTATCCTGTTTTATGCTAACCAAAGTTTATGTCTAGCAAACCTTTTAGACAGGAACACTTCAAAGACTTAAGCACATTTTTTTTTGGGTATTCAAAACCAAAAAGGGGGAGATTGAAGATTGACGCCTCGCCTCTTCATTTAGATTTTTGGTATCTTCATACCTTAAGTATTTTCCGTTCTCTTAGTCTAGTATTTTTCTTTTTATGCCATAACATGTATGGATGATGGCATTGTATTGTTTGTTATAGGCTAAGCTATATCATTCTTGTTTGATGTTTTAATTTGCCTTGTTTTCTATTATCTCTAGCATCACTAGATGATTTACTTCTTAGGAACTAATTCTGAGTGATTGCAATCAATTACAAGTTGTAGGAATCGATTACCAGATGGCCTAATCTGTTTTGAAATCATCTCTAGTATCGGGTTAATCGATTACCAACCATTGCAATCAATTACAATGTTAGTTTTAGAGTTCAGATATTGCCCTATATCCATTGCAATCGATTACACGACAATCTCTAAGATTCAAAAATTGCTCTGTTTCATTTGTAATTGATTACCATCCTATGGCAATCGATTGCCAGATGATCTCTGATATTCAGAATTGGCTCTGTCTTGTGTGCAATTGATTACATGTCTTATGCAATCGATTACAACAGTTGACAGTAAGTGTAAATCATATTCTGATACATGGGATAATCGATTACACCTTGTTGCAATTGATTATATCTAGTATAACGATCATTTTTAAAGATCTCCAAGACTCATTCTTTGTCTAACTAACTCCGAATCTTTTTGACCCATGCCATATATTTGAACCCATATCATTCTGTGCAGAATAACAAGAACAAACAGTTACAATATCTTTTCATTCTTTCATTTGTCAAAATCCAAATCTTTGATTTGTTTTTTAGATTTGATATTGTTTGTTCACTCTCTTCTTTCTTCTGCACAATTCTCAAATCTCTTGAGTTTTAGAAAACTCAATATTGCTTTTACTGCTATACCCATTTGAGATTGAACCCTTGAGCATATACAACTATATCTCTCTCTTGTTCCTTCATGAACTGAGATGATTCAACATTAAGTCTTGACTGCAAAATCTGCTCATATTGGAGTTTCTTGATCTAATCTTATATCTGTTATATCAGCACATGTTCAACTTGAGCAGACTGGAGGATGTCAACACCCTCTGATGAACAAATGGGCCTTCCACATTAACATATTCTAGCTCGTCTAAACGTCCTGATTGAATTTCTCTGTATAGTCTGTTGTAACAGTGAGCATCCTAGAGAATCTTGTTTATCAGGGTTGTGTAGTACGTGGCCATATAAGTTGATAGGTATTGGATGTGGCTGATTAGGTTGTAGAATAGCGTGTGTGGAAGGTTGAATGGGATCCCTCTAATAACATGGTAGAGGATGAACCTGCGGAGAGCAAACACATGATCCTTGACCCAATCTTGTGCAAGATGGTCTTGTTAATAATGTTTAGCATCAACTTGGTCAGAGGTGGGAAGTTGGTTGGGTGCAACTTCTTTACATCCTTGGCCACCTCATAGTTAGGTCCAAGAATGAACCTTTCTACTATACCTTTCTCAAGGTCTTTGTCCCATGCCTCTGTGAAGTAGTTGGAGTGCAGTTCACACCCTATGGCTTAAGCAATGGAGGAGGGAGAGATAGTTACTTCACATCGAAACACTTTGCTAACAATCTCGTTTCCTTTGATTGTAGCATTTGTCCAGAACTCTCTGATCAGTCCAAGAGCGATCTTCTATCGATCATTGAAGAATCCCATGATCCCAGCAAACTCAAAGTACCTTGAGACGTTAAGACCACGTTCCTCAAGGTAGGGGATGTCAATGTAGTACTCCACGTGAATGTTCCCAGTGTAGGAACCTCGTGGCTTGATTAGAATGTTCTCTACGTCGTTTAGTCTTTGTTCTCTCGTGACTTCAAGGTCAATGTTGAACACTAAGCTATTGGTGTCTGTAGTAGACTCTGGCATTACATCTTCAAGACGCTCATCAGAAGCTTGAGAGGATGTGGGTGAGGCAGGTTGTTGGGAGGAGGAAGAGCCCTTGATCAGGTTTCTTTTGGCCATGGCGAGGGTTGTGTTTAGGGTTTCTTGAAGTTCTTGGTTGCAGAGAGATTTATTGAGAGAGATGAGAGTTTTTGAAAGCTTGGGGAATACGTTTTGCAACAGTGTGCTATAATAGGTAATGAGTGTGCATTAAATATGGTGGTATAGTTAGGGAATGATAGAAATGACACATTTAAAACGAACTTGCATGTGCATTTTGGGCTTAAATGATTCAGAACCCAACAAATGCTTAAGTTACAAAAACGTTTTCAAAAATCCACATGGTTTGACTCATATTTTAAGCGCGAAACACGTGGCATGCACATGCCTCACTTAAGTATAATGCCAGACAATGTGTCTTTAGTTATACCAGTGAGCAGCAGACAGTGATAAAACATTAAGTCACCCAGGCCATCCCAATCTTTTCTCTCAAAAAGATCAGTCTGTCCTCAATAAGGGGTATTGTAAAAATATCAACAAGCTGATCGTCTGTCTTGACAAATTCCAAATTAATGGTCCTCTTCTGAACATGGTCTCTTATGAAATGATGTTTTATTTCTATATGCTTGGCTCTAGAGTGCATGGTTGGATTTTTTGAAAGAGATATAGTAGTAGTATTATCATAGAAGATAAGAATGTTACTCTCAAATATGTTGTAGTCTTCAAGTTGATTCTTGATCCACAATATCTGAGAGCAGCAACTTGCAGCTGATATGTATTCTGCTTCTACTGTTGATAGTGCTATTGTTCCCTGCTTCTTGCTGAGCCATGACACTATGTTGCCTCCAATGAAGTGGCAGCCTCTACTATTGCTTTTCCTTTCAATTTTGTCTCCAGCATAGTCAGCATCACAATAGCCTGTCAACTTATACTTTTTCTGTCTTTTAAACCAAAGACCAAGATTAGAAGTTCCAATTAAATATCTAAAAATTCTTTTAACAACGAACAAATGTACGTCCCTTGGGTCAAACTGAAATCTGGAGCAGAGGCAGACACTGAACATTATGTCTAGTCTAGATGCAGTCAAGTAGAGTAGTGACCCAATCATTCCTTTGAATTGAGTGACATCTACTTTCCTTGAATTTTCATTAGGTCCAAGTGATGTAGTTGGATGCATTGGTGTCTTCATAATCTTGGCATCATCCATCTTGAACTTTTTTAGGAGTTCTTTCACATACTTGGTTTGGTGTATGAAGATTCCTTTGTTGGTCTACTTGATTTGCAATCCTAGGAACAATTTCAGTTCTCCCATCATGCTCATTTTGAACTCAGTCTACATCAATTTTGAGAACTTTTCACAGAGTTTTTCATTAATGGCACCAAAGATAATGTCATCCACATAGATTTGAACAATAATAAAATTAGAAGAGTAGTTTTTGCAGAACAATGTAGTATCTATCTTTCCTCTTGTAAAATTGTGTTCTATTAAAAATGAACTGAGTTTTTCATACCATGCTCTGGGAGCTTGTTTAAGACCATACAGTGCTTTGTTTAGTTTAAATACATGGTCTGGAAAGATAGTACTCTTAAACCCAAGGGATTGTTCTACGTAAACTTCCTCTTTGATTTCACCATTGAGGAATGCACATTTTACATCCATTTGGTAGAGTCTCATATTTCTATGAGCAGCAAATGAAAGCAAAATCCTAATTGCCTCAAGTTTAGCTACTAGAGCGAATGTCTCCATATAATCAATACCTTCCTGTTGTGAGTAACCTTTGGCCACTAATCTAGTCTTGTTCCTCACAACCTTACCATTCTCATTATAGTTTGTTTTTGAAGACCCACTTAGCACCAACAGCTTCCTTGTTGTCTGGCAACTTCACAAGTTTCCAGATATCATTCTTTTGAAATTTGTCCATCTCTTCTTGCATTGCTTGGACCCAACTTTCATCTTCCATGGCATCATCAATGTGGTTGGGTTCTATCTTAGACAATAGAGCTGTTTGTTGGAAGGATGATCTTGTTTTCACTGGGGCTCGAACTTCTCCAATGATCTGAGAAGGAGGATGGTTCTTGATCATCATTCTATTGCTGCTATGTGGTTCTTTGACTTCTTCTTCATTTTCATCATCTGAGATGGTCTGATGGCAAATAGAAGATCTGGCAGCAGATGATGTAGGAGCAGACAATATTGTGCCAGACACAGAAGGTGGTGCATTAGACGATGTTCTGGTCTTTGTTATTGCATCTTCCAGTCTGATATTTGCAAATGAGTCTTGTAACTCTTGATAGTTTCCTATCAGGTTGAGTGTCATTAAATCTCACATGAATGGCTTCTTCCACATTTTTGGTTCTAGAGTTAAGCACTATATATGCCTTAGATGTTTCAGAATATCCAAGTAAGATGCTTGTATCACACTTCAAATCGAACATACCTAAATTGTCTTTTGTGTTAAGAATGAAACATTGACATCCAAAGGGATGGAAGTATGATATGTTGGGTTTCTTTCCTTTCCACAGTTCATATGGAGTCTTTTTAATAATAGGCCTAATATAAATTTTGTTTTGCAAATAACAGGAAGTATTTATAGCTTCTGCCCAGCAGTGCTTAGGAGTCAAGTTATCATTCAACATGGTTTTGGCCATTTCTTGTAATGACCTATTCTTCCTCTCAACAACACCATTTTGCTGTGGAGTTATAGGTGTTGAGAAGTTGTGAAGAATTCCATTCTCTTCATTGAACCTTTGAAAACTTTCGTTTTTGAACTCTCCTCCATGGTCACTTCTGATAGAAGTTATACATACTCCTTTTTCATTTTGATCACATTTGCAGAATTTATAGAATTCCTTAAAAGCCTCATCCTTGTGAGTGAGGAATAAAACCCATGTCCATCTAAAATAGTCATCAACTATTACTAGTCCATATCTCTTCCCTCTAGGAGAGGTTGTCCTTGTTGAACCAAAGAGATCAATATGTAACAGTTCTAATGGTCTGGAAGTGGAAACAATGTTTTTACTTTTAAAGGATGTTTTCCCTTGTTTCCCTTTTTGACATGCCTCACAAAGTAAGTTATCCTTATATGTCATTGTTGGCAATCCTCTTACGAGGCTATATCTTTGCAGTTTTGAGATTAATCTCAAACTTGCATGGCCAAGCTTCTTATGCCATAATTAATGAGTTTCTTTGACAGACAATAAACATGATACATTTTGATCCTTTAGTTCACCAAGATTGATCTTATAAAGATTTCCTTGTCTCTTTGCAGAGAAGAAATGTGAACCTTTAGAGTCTCTGACTATGCATGATTCCTTGTTGAAGGAAACATCATATCCACTATCACAAAATTGACTTGTGCTTAGTAGATTGTGTTTTAGCCCTTCAACAAATAGCACATTCTCAATAAAGAGACTAGGAGGAATACCTATCTTACTAGTACCCTTGATTCTCCCTTTTTGATTACCTCTGAAAGTGACTGTACCACCATGCATTGGTGTCAGGCTTAGGAACATAGACCTTGCGCTCGTCATGTCATGTGAGCAGCCACTGTCTAGGTACCATGATTGGTGTTTCTTTTCTACCATCAAGGACATCTGCAACATGAATTATTTTGCTCTTAGGTACCCATATTCTTTTGGGTCCTTTGGTGTTAGTCTTGGAAGCAAATGACTTGCTCCTTGAAGGCAATTTCTTGCTTTTGGACTTTACATGTCCCTTTTTAGAATGAGATCTTCTGGAAGAAGCTTTCTTTTTGGTTGCTTCTTTATTACCTATGAATCCAAGGCCAAATTTGTCATTTAGATGTCTGTTATATGAAAGAATTTTCTTTAAATTTTCAAACCCACTGATAAATTTGCTTAGAGTACTCTTTAAAGATGCAGCTTCTTTGTGTAATTGAGCAATTTCAGCTTCATCTTTTCTCAAAGCTCTTACCTTGTTTAATTCATCAGTTTCCTTAATCAATTCATTAAATTGCCTTCTATGTTGTTCCTTTTCTATCCAGAGTTCACTTTTGCTCTTAATTAAGAATTGGTGATCAATGGTTAGTTTTTGAAAATCATCTGTTAGAGCATTACCGGCTTTGACTAATGTAGAGCATTTATTAGATAGATCGGTGAAAGAAGACCCAAGTTCTTCATGCTCTTTTGAAAGTTTACTTAATTTCATTTTCATAGATAAATAGGCTTTTGAAAGAATAGATGAATTAGAGAGAAGTTCTTGAAGAGAAATAAGATCATTGAGGTCTGCCTCTTGTTCTTCATCATCTAAAGCCTTAGACGCAGACGCAGAGTGGGTGTTGTCTGGTGTATTCTCATCATCAGACGCAGACGATGTGGAGGTTGCGTCTGCCATTAGACGGAGATTAGCTTCTTCATCTGATGCTTCAGAATTTTCTTCATCTGTTGAGTCATCTAGATCTTCCCATGTGGACATTCTGACTTGAAGTGTCCAGGCTTCTTACACTCATAGCAAATGATAGGACTCTTCTCTTTCTTCTCACGGTCTGCTGAGTATTTCTTGTTGTAGTTCTTCCATCTCAAGCCACCTTTCTTTTTCCACATCTTGTGGATTTTTCTTGAGATGAAGGATAGCTCATCATCATCTTTTGACTCTTCTTCACTTGAGGAAGTGGACTCTATTTCTGACTCTTCTGCCTTTAGAGCTTTGCTGGTGTGTCTTTTGGATGGTTTGGAGGACTGACTTTTTGATGAAGATGACTCTTTAGGTGTTGTCTGATTTGGCTTGTGAGCTTTCAGAGCCAGAGACTTGCCCCTTTTCAATTTGGCATCTCCTTGCAGTTCTTGCTCATGCAGCATTAAAATTCTCATTAGCTCTTTGAGAGGCATATAATCTAGATCTTTGGAAGCTCTAATGGCTGTGACCTGAGGTCTCCATTGTCTGGGCAAGCTACGAAGAATTTTGTCAACATGCTCGAAATTTTTGAAACTTTTACCAAGGTTTCGAAGCTCATTTAAAATAGTTTGGAATCTAGACAACATATTAGCTATGGTTTCATCTTCTTCCATAGTAAAGAGTTCATATTCTATAGTAAGAATGCTTACCTTGTTCCTTTTTACCTGTGAGGACCCTTCATAGGTTATTATGAATGTGTCCCATATGTCTTTGGCAAATTTGAACTAGCTTATCTTCCTGTGCTCAGTTTCTGAGATGCATGCGTGTATTGCATTTCTTGCTCTAGAGTTAAGGACGAATCTATTCTTCTATACCTCAATCCATTATTCTTTTTGGAATCTCAACTTCATTATCATCAACTGGAATATAATCTCCATTTTCTATGACATCCAGCATGTTTATATGACATGATTCAGTGTATGTCTCCATTCTTTGTATCCAATATGTGAAGTTTTCACCCTTGAAGATTGGAGATTTGCGTAGACCCTTCTCCATCCTTGTGTAGGATCTTTAGCTCTGTATCTGTGAAGATAGTTATCAAAAACCAAGCTCTAATACCAACTGAAATACACAAGAACACACTAGAAGGGGGGGGAGGGGGTTGAATAGTGTTTTTATAACTTTTTCGTAAATACTATTAGTTCACAAATTGCCTTCTTGGATATATGTTAGTTTAAATAAACAAATATATCCTTACAAGGCAAAGCTTAGAAAGTCTTTCCAAAGGAGCACAGTGAGCAAGATAAATATATGTAATCACAAGACAATAGATGAGAGCTTGCTTTTATACTAGTTCACTCAACCTGAGCTACGTCCAGTTCTCCTTTAACAACTATTAAAGGTTTCCACTATAATCAACTGATTACAAAACAAGTATTCTTCACAGCCACTTCTGGCTACAAGTATTCTCTATGTCACTCCTGGCTATAAGTATTCTAAACCACTTCTGGTTACAAGTATGAATCTCCCCCTGAGATTATACTTCCCAAGTATTCTTTTATCACTAAGCCACTCCTGGCTTTCTATACAAATATGTATAAGATTTAGATAACTCTCAAAGAGAGGATATAAACAAATGTTGAATCTGCGTGAGCTTGTAGAGGATGGATATTCTTTTTCTCTTAGCTTGTGTTCAAGACCTTGTCTCAGAATGCTTTCTCTCGCTGTCTAGATTGATATTTGTTATTCTGTTCTCGTTCATTAGTCTTCTTGTTTCATGGAGGTACCCTTATAAAGTGAGCTTTATGAATTTGAACGTTAGAGAAGATTTCTTTTCGTTATCTCACACAATAGAGTGTTGAAGTAGCTTTGACTGTGCTTGATGTGACAGGAGCATGTTTCTGTCTCTGTTACAGTTGTCTTTTAGCTAAAAGTGTGCATCCCAATGTGGATTGGTTCTTTTTGTTGTACCTACACACTTCACATAATACGAGACATACAAGCAATATGAGGAATCAAAGAAAGTAATGTCAAAGAGAGTCTCCCTTTCTTTTTGTTGCAGCAGTGTCTTTATTTGAGTAAAAAATTAATTATAAAACACATATTCCTCAGCACATATGATAGATTATGTTCTGTTCCTACATAGACAGCGTCTGGCTTAACAGACGCATTCTGAAATAAAAGACATGGTCTGTTCTAGCCTTAGACATCGTCTGGCTTAGCATCAGACATCGTCTGGCCTAGCATCAGACATTGTTTGGCTTGTTCCATACATGGTCTGGTCCAATACATATGCATGGTCTGGTCCAATACATATGCATGGTCTGGTCCTAGACTTTATATAGTCTATCCGAAACTGTTGTATGGTTTGGTCTTAGACTTTGCGTGAGTCCTTTTAGACATTGATAGTCTTTTTGAGAACTTTATTTTAGTCTGATTCCAAGCAATTATAGTGCGTGACTTAATCATCATCAATTATCAGACAGTTGAGATGAGAGTGAGAGTTAAAGAGATTATACCATTGTCTGTTCTTACTTTATTTCTTGAAATCACTTAATCTGAAAACATTAGTTGATCAAATATTATCACATTTGTTATCATCAAAACCTATCAAAGTATTAGGGGTTAGACATCTTCAAATGTCTTATTTCTAACATTGTATTCCCCTATGTATTCTTACTTTTCTTTTTATATGCACAGGAGGAAGAAAAGTTGTGGGGGTAGGGGAAAAAATGCCATGAAAGGTTTAATATGAATGTCATTTGGGCAAGAGAAGTTGTGGAATTAAGGGAAGAAATGCCATGAGAGGTTTAATATGAATGTCATTTGGGCAAGTCACTGTACCAATTCTTTTAATCAATGTTTCCATTATTTTTTCTTCATGTTGATCAATTTCAATTAAAAAGAAACCATTGATTACTCTTCAAGTTGAAAACTTGCTCTTATGTGGGTTTTATATAGTAGTGTTTTCTCTTGTATGAGTTTTATATGGTAGTGTTGACTATTGCTATAACCATAAAAAAGGCAAAAAATGCTATAACAATACACTATCCCATAATTTATTCTCTTATAATTTGTACTGTCGATCTCATATTCAATACCATATCTCTCTCCCCTCCTACATCTCTCAATCACTCTAAAAAACTCTTCCTCTCCCACATTGGCATCTCCTATTTCTTTCTTTCTCATATCCTTCTCTTCATTTTATTTTCATGTGAATACTCTAAAATACTATTTTACATGGCATAAGAAGACCAAAAATTAGATGTTGATGGGGAATACTCAATGTTTCCCTCCCTAGTTTATCCACATATAGTACATTCATTCACTTCTCCATTATCATTTGGGATAGATCGAAACAAGATCTAGGAGTTGTTCCTTATTTTTTAGTTTTTTTTTTCCTATTATATTGAAAGGTTGATTTTTTTTTTTATTGATAATAAGCTTCTCCATATGAAACATCTTTGTTGTGAAGTATTTTTTGAAATGGATACTTAAACTTTTTCTTTCTTTCTTTCTCCATGAACTCATTACAATTATATAATTAGGTTGGAGAAAAAAATACAAAAACTATACAAAATCAAAATATCTTCAAAATCACTTTTGATTGAAGTCTCGGATTTGTAATAAATTTTCTATTTGATTTACCCATGATAATTAGCTAATCTTAGTATCAAAATTATTATTAATTTATTTGAAATATTAAGAACGTGGTAAAAAAAAGTTTTTCTTTTATTTGGCAAATCAAGTAAAATAAATAATAATTTATTTGAGTTAACGTTCAAATTATAAATTAATTATAATAAATGTATAATATTTCATAACGACACAATTTGTTTGAAATAAATAATATTTATTAGACTTTAATGTAATTATCATTCTCTTTAGTGCACGAGAACTTGGACATGTATTTTCCTTTTTACTCTAAACATATATTTCTTTTAATCATCTTTGAACATATATTTTTATTATTATCCCTAAACATACATGTAAACTAATGTAAAAATATATGTTAAATTTGATTAATACATCAGTTATTAAATTTAATTAAAATATCTTATATAGAAAAACAATAAATAGTTTAGTAAATTGAAATGTTGCATAAATAAAATTATTTTACACTAAAAATGTATAATCATATTTCTTTAAAAAAAATACATTTAAAATTAATATATCAATTGATAAAATGATATATTTCATCATATTTTTAATCATGACTAATTAAAATATATAATTCAATTATTTAACCACGCATTGCGTGGGCTAATACCTAGTTAGGATTAATGATAAGCTTGAAAACAAACACTTACTATTAGAAATAATTAATTTCATAGCGAATTTTTTGGGGCAACAATTAAGATGTTGGCAAATATAAACATTTGATAGCGACATTAGATTATCGTTGGAATAAAAATTTTCTTTTGCCAACAAGGCCAATTTCGCAAAAAAATCTATACTTATTCCAACAACAAAATTTGTCGCTACAAAAAGTATTTTTCTATCTCATCAATATTCATTATCGCTACAAAAAGTACTACTTAATGTCAACAATGTTCATTGTCGTCGTGAAAAGTACAACCTAATGCCAATAACATTCAGTGTCATTGCAAAAAATACTATTTAATGTTAACAATATTTTTTTGAGATTTATTCAGATAATTATTTTACTTTAAAAAGTTTTAAGTTTCCCTCTTCAAGTCCCATTGTGCTTTCTTTGTTGTTTCCTCCTTCACGCACGCTCTTAGTAACCACCTAGTGGAAGAGATCGTGGGTTGTGCAACAATTTTTGAAGAAACAGTATGCTAATTGAAGAAAAGGAGTCATAGTTGCTTGATCACGGTTATTGGCAAGTGTACCAAGTCATTACAAGTAGTAAAAGTTCCAAGTATCTTTTTGTCCACAAGGACTAGCGCAATATAAATTACTAAGCTTTTCTATTACTCTAAACTAAAAACTTAAAAGGAATAAAAAGCAATTAAAATAAAAACCAGTTTGTATGAGATGAGGGTTGATGTGCTTAGCCAAGGAAAAATTGAATGTTGGTATTTTATGAATTTTAGGATACGGTAGTATCGGGCAGCAGTGAGATGGTTTTGTTAAATTATAAAGTGATGCTGTAAGGGGGTTGAATTTTACCAAAGCTTAACTCTCTTGTGCATGAATGCTCTCTATGAATTCTATCTACATTTGGAAATTAAAATTAGCTAAACTAGACTATCCTCTGTGTCGATCCCTCGCACCCAGAGAATCTAAGTTTCTTCCTTAAATCCAACTAAGGTATAAGAACCTCCTCTGTGTTATTTAACAAAGAAACCAGTAATGAGTTTAATGGATATGTGATTACTAACAATCTAAGATTCGATCCCTCGCTCCCAAAGTTTGTTAGACATCTATATTCAATTCAAGATAATAACTACATTTTCCAATCATAGAAATATTCTAAGATCATACTATAAGTGATCAATTTACAGCAAGCATCAAGTAAAAAATAAGATGTTAACCAAAATATAGAATGTAGAATTCATAGATTAAAATATCAAAGATACATTGAGTGTAACAATAGTTACATTCAACCCCTTACAACAATGGAGGACTTAGTTGCTCCTCTCCATGAACAACAACTAAGATTACGAAAGATGAATAATGGATAAAAATGATGATTCAAGGTGAAGTGTTACAAAGGGTTCCTTAGCTAAGAATAAATATGAATTATTCTTCCTTAGCTCAATGGAACAGTACACATCCCTTCAACTTCCAGAACCAAGGAATATATTCTCTATGGTGGACTTTTAACTAGAATTGTAAAAGTAACTTTTCCATTTTAAGTGGCTTTTAGCTTCAAGCCACAAATTTTGTCTTGTAGCCAAAATTCAGCAGTTGAAATGCTTGAACAACTTATTCTTCCTTATCTTCACGAATTGTGCTCCAAGGGATTCCTTACGATTCTAAGAATTCATCATTATCTTACAAAAAAGGACAAAAAGGGTGAAAGGATCCAAAAGCTAAAGCTAACAATCAAAGGAAAGACTTAATGGAATGACAACAATTGGGGACAAACAACACTCAATTATAGTCCTAGAGATAGATGAATGCTAGATAATTTACTTAAAGAATAAGTAAATGTTGACAAATTGGCAAGCGTACCAAATCGTGCAAGTAATATAAAAGAAAAATTCCCAGTATTGAATCCACAAGGATTTTTTTTGTATTTGACTACTAGTAAATGATACGAAACCCCTTGATGAATTTTTGAACAAGCTGTTTTAGGGCACAAAATCAGACTGCGCTTAGGATAATGTCGTAACTCGCAGCCCAGAAGTCCGATTGCGGCGATTCCAAAACGAGGTGAACACTCATGTTCTGAACTACGAAAAAGACTCAAGAAACACTAAAATTGGACACGTAAAACGTGAGATATGGGCCAAAGAAAAATCGAACAGAAAATACCAAATTGAAATTAGAACGTGAATTCGAGAGATGAACGGTGAAAAGGAACAAGAGGGTTTACTGGTTTTTAGGGCGCCACAAACCTGGGTTTGATAAGCCAACAAGGAAGATCGCCACAAGAATGTGAATTCTTGATAAGATCAAGGTTCAACCAAGAACCCTAGCAGAGAGATTTTCTCACAAGTCTGAACAAAAATATGATTCTGATTTCTTATTGATCTCCAATTGTTTTAATACATTTCAGCTTAGGAGTTTATGCACTACACTTAAGCAAACAAAAGAAAAAAACAAAACTCTTAAGGACAAGTGTTTCTGACATGTAGTAGCGGTCAAGAATAACAAATCCTTATAAAAAGACTTGGGTTCTAATCCTACCGTAGCCAAAATATTTATTATTTTATTTTATTTTATATACAGCCACACTAAAAAGAAAATAACCCCAAAAGCAAATTAAAAGTCTTGTTATTCAGATTGGCTCTTCTCACTCCAAGTGGGCTATGCATGTCAAAACTTTATTCTCCAAGTGTTGGGCTTCAGCAGATTGTTGGGTTTCTAATAGATTAGTCACCACTTGTTGAAGAGCTTCCTTCGCTTTCCTAGCCCTTGCCCTTGTCATGGGTCCCCCAAGTCCTCCAAGTGCCTCGTTTTCTTTGTCCCTATCTGTGTTCCCATCACTTCCTCTGTTTTTTTCCCCTGTTTCCTCTGTTCTCTTTCCTCCACTTTTGTAACTTTTTAAGGCTTCTGATGACAATGAGAGGCTAATCTATTAGTGTTGAGGACTTGGAACTAGGTGCTGATCATGTAAACGCTATTTTTCATATCTATTCATTGAAATATTCAGTTTAATGTTCATTTCTCTATCTTTATTCTTGTTATATGATTGGATCAGTTATATATGCATGTTTTAGAGTTTACTTGCCATTGACAGATGCTGTTGAACTTGGAACTGAGTTTGAACTCTAATGGAGTGTATTTCTAGACATAGGATAGACTCCATTAGCTTCACAAAGATCTCTAAGCTTCATCAAACCACTCAACTGAACTTACCGAGACATCGGAAGTGAGGTGGAGCAGTTTAGGCTTGATTTGATGAGAGATCACGTTTTAAGCACTTTTAGATCGAAGTTAATTTGAACTATTAATGTGAATGGAGAATATATCTTATATGTTTACATGGGAAGCAAACCTGTTGATGGAGGCTGCTAGAAAACTGATTTAATGGAGGTAGGCTTTGTAGGCTTAAGGGAGATGTGGCTTGTCTGTGACTTAACATTCCAATTAAGGAGGTGCTAACTATGATATTGGCAATTAAGTGAGAGAGAGAGAGCAGGCCTATAATTACGAAACTGAACATGGTTTTGACTTAACCAAATGGCATGGACTAAGTGCACAATTGCTAAAGAAAGAACATCCTTGGTCTACGTGCCTTTGACCTGTTGAGCAGTAAGCACAAGTGTAGAAATACTAGAAAGAGGAAGAGAAATTGGTGAAATACCTTGCAACTAGCCCCATATTTTTAGACCATACTCACAATGTAGAAAGAAGTGGTCAAGAGTCTCTTCATTTTTTAGGAAATGGCTACAAATTGAAACAATAATACATCCTCTTCTCTTGAGTAAATCATCCGTAGGTAATGCTTTATGGAGCCCTCTCTAGACCACAAAACTTTTAGATGGAGGAATTGCCGCAAACCAGATCAACCTTGTCCATGTCTGATGTTGTTGAGGAGGAGAAACAAAATTATAGGCTTCATTGAAAGTGAGTTTCCCATTTGCAGTAGGTCTCCAAATGGGCTTATCATCTTTAGCAGAACAAGGAATAAGAACAAAATTCAGTTCACTTCTAAGTTGCAGAAGTGTGTGCTCAATCAGAGGTGGAAGAATCCAAACGCCTTGCTGAACCATGGAATTAACTGAAGAGAATAGGTGCCTTCTGTAGCTGGCAAGGATTCCTAGCTAATCTACAATAGAAATATTAGAGCACCAACAGTCTAACCAAAAATTAACATTTCCATTATTCAAAATCCAGCTAGTGTTATTAAAAATAATTGGCAAAACTTTATGAACAGATGTCCAAATAAAAGAGACATTATAAGTGGTGAGGAGTTGGCCATTTCTAAAAAACATGGTTCTCATGAACCGAGCCCAATCCAAATCAGAGTGCTTGAGCTTCCAAGTCAACTTTATCATAGCAGCATTGATGTGCGCGCGTCGAACACACCATTAAAAGCAACTAAGTTCCCCAATAAATTTTGCAATATAAGGCCAACTCAGGTCATCTTCTCAAGGATACAATTCATTAAACACCCTGCATTCAATTCAAAACACGGGGGATTTTCTGTGATTTTTAGAAAATTAAGCAAACAAAGCAACTTAATTCAATAAACATAAATAGAATCAAAGAGATACAACTCAAGAATTTATGCTTATGGGGAAATAATCACATAAAATCGCCCCTATTTTGAATTGAATGCAAGGTGTTTGATGAATTGTATCTTTGAGAAAACAACCTGAGTTAGCCTTATATTGCAAAATTTATTGGGGAACTTAGTTGCTTTTGACGATGTGTTCGACGTGCTCCGTCAAAACTGGCGTCGTTGCTGGGGATACAATTTATCGGTTCCTTATTTCAATTCTTGTAATTAGTTTTATTTTGGTTTTTAGTTTTAGTTTTTGATTCCATTTCAGTTTTTGCATGTGTATTTTCAGCCTTAAGCATCTCTGTTTCAGCCTTGTGCAATTTGGTGTGCTTTGATTTTGTGCAATTGTGCCATTCGGTTTCAATTTGCACATTTCTGTTTCAACTTGTGCATTCACTATTTTATTTTGCAATTTAATTTCATTCACTTATGAAATTTTTGATTTTGTAGAGTAGTGCTTTGTTTTGGAAGTTAATTCATATCACTAATTATGTTTCGAGTTTCCCTTGTCGGTTTTGTTGTCGCATTGTTATAGGTACTTGAGGATTCGGCAAAATTTTTACTGACTTGAATTGGGCTGAATTTTGGTATCCAAGGTTTATCCCCCTTTTTGAGCAAGAGCAGTCCCTGAAATTGAGGGAGTTGGCTGCACCTGACATTGGTCTCCAACCTTTGTGCATCCAATATCTTGAAATTGATGTTGATTGTGAGCTAAAGTCTAGATTAATCCATTTGTTGCCCAAGTTTCATGGTCTTGCAGGTGAAGATCCTTATAGACATCTGAAGGAGTTTCATGTGGTCTATTTCACTATGAAACCAAATGGTGTGCCTGAAGACTACATTAAGCTAAAGGCTTTTCCTTTCTCTTTGGTGGACTATGCCAAGGACTGGTTGTACTTCAACCTAGTTCTTGTTAGAAATTGGAATGATTTGAAGAGGCAATTCCTGGAGAAATTCTTCCCTGCCTCTAGAACTGGGACAATTAGAAAAGATATCAATGGCATTAGACAACTCTCTAGAGAGACTTTGTATGAGTACTGGGAGAGATTCAACAAGCTATGTGCAAGTTGTCCTAATCATCGCATTAGTGAGTAACTCCTCATCTAGTATTTCTATGAAGGATCGCTTCCCATGGAGAGAGCCATGGTTGATGTTGCTAGTGTTAGGATCAGCCGGGTAATCAATCAAGGGGGGGTGAATTAATTCAACATAAAATGACAAATTTTTTTTCCCAATAAAAGTTTTTCACCACCACTCTTGAGGTTTTGATAAAAAACATTTTCAGAGAATGTTATATTGAATGAATAAACCAGAATGAAAAGATATTGTAAAAAGTTGGTCTCTCTACACAGAATACTATGGATTCAAATATATAGAATGGGTCAAAAAGATTCGAAGTTAGTTAGACAAAGAATGAATCTTGGAGATCTTTCAAAATGACCGTTATACTAGATATAATCGATTTCAATAAGGTGTAATTGATTATCCCGTGTATCAGAATATGATTTAAACTTGTTGCCATCTATTGTAATCGATTGCAGTAGACTTGTAATCAATTGCAAATAAGACAGAGCGAATTCTGAATTTCAAAGATCATTTAATAATCGATTGCCACTGGATGGTAATCGATTGCAAATGAAACAAAGCAATTTTTGAACTCTAATAGTTTCTTATCAGGTTGACTATCATTAAACCTTACATGAATAGCTTCTTCAACAATTTTGGTTCTAGAGTTAAACACTCTATATGCCTTAGATGTTTCAGAATATCCAAGTAAGATGCTTGTATCACACTTTGAATCAAACTTACCCAAATTATCCTTTGTGTTAAGAATGAAACATTGACATCCAAAAGGATGAAAGTATGATATGTTGGGTTTCCTTCCTTTTGTTAGTTCATATGGAGTCTTTTTTATCATAGGCCTAATATAAATTCTATTTTGCAAATAACAAGAAGTATTTACAGCTTCTGCCCAAAAGTGCTTAGGAGTTGAGTTATCATTCAACATGGTTTTGGCCATTTCTCATAATGACCTATTCTTCCTCTCAACAACACCATTTTGTTGTGGTGTTCTAGGTGTTGAGAAGTTGTGAAGAATTCCATTCTCTTCACAAAACCTTTGATAAAAGTTATACATACTCCTTTTTTGTTTTGAACACATTTGTAGAATTTATAGAATTCCTTAAAAGAGGCTTTCACCAATTTCCCTTTCTGACATGCCTCACAAAGTAAGTCATCCTTACATGACATTGTTGGCAGTCCTCTTACGAGGCTATATCTTTGTAGTTTTGAGATTAATCTCAAACTTGCATGGCCAAGCTTCTTATGCCATAACCAGTGACTTTCTTTGACAAACAATAAACATGATACATTTTGATTCTTTAGTTCACCAAGGTTGATCTTATAAAGATTGACTTGTCTCTTTATAAAGAAGAGATGTGAACCATTAGAGTTTTTAACTATGTATGATTCCTTGTTGAAGGAAACATCATATCCATTGTCGCAAAATTGACTTATGCTCAGTAGATCATGTTTTAGCCCTTCAACAAATAATACATTCTCAATGGAGAGACTTGGAGGAATACCTATCTTACCAGTACCCTTGATTTTTCCTTTCTGATTACTTCTGAAAGTGACTATACCACCATGCATTGGTGTCAGGTCTAGGAACATAGACCTTGTGCCTATCATGATTGGTGTTTCTTTCTTGCCATCAAGGACATCTGCAACAAGAATTATTTTGTTTTTAGGTACCCATATTCTTTTGGGTCCTTTGGTGTTAGTCTTAGAAGTAGATGACTTGCTTCTTGTAGGAAATTTCTTGCTTTTGGACTTTACATGTCCATTTTCAGAATATGGTCTACTAGAAGAAGCTTTCTTCTTGGTTGCTTCTTTCTTTCCTATGAATCCAAGGTCAGATTTGTCACTTGGATGTCTATTATTTGAAAGTATCTTCTTTAGATTTTTAGACCCATTGACAAATTTTCTTAGAGTGCTCTTGAGATGCAATTTCTTCGCGTAAATTAGCAATTTCAGCTTCATCTTTACTCAAGGCTCTCACCTTGTTTAATTCATCAGTTTCCTTAATCAATTCATTCATTTGCCTTCTATGCTATTCTTTTTCTATCCAAAGTTCACTTTTGCTCTTAATTAAGCATTGGTGATCAATGGTTAGTTTTTGAAAATCATTTGTTAGAGCATTACTGGCTGTGACTAATGTAGAGCATTTGACAAATAGCTCAGTAAAAGAAGACCCAAGTTCTTCATGCTCTTTTGAGAGTTTTCTTAATTTTTTTTTCATAGATAAATAAGATTTTGAAAGAATAGATGAATTAGAAAGAAGTTCTTGATAGGCTTCTTGAAGAGAGATAAGATCATTGAGGTCTACCTCTTGTTCTTCATCTTCTGAAGCCTCAGACGCAGACGCAGAGTGGGTGTTGTCTGATGCATTCTCATCATCAGACACAAACGATGTGTAGGTTGCGTCTGCCATCAGACAGAGATTAGCTTCCTCATCTGATGCTTCAAAATTTTCTTCATCTATTGAGTCATCTAGATGAAGATGACTCTTTAGGTGTTATTTGATTTGGCTTATGAGCTTTTAGAGCTAGAGACTTGCCCTTTTTCAACTTGGCATCTCCTTGCAGTTCTTGCTCATGCAGCATTAGAATTCCCACAAGCTCTTCAAGAGGCATATCATCTAAATCTTTGGAAGCTCTAATGGCTATGACCTAGGGTCTCCATTGTTTGGGCAAGTTGCGAAGGATTTTGTCAACATGCTCAAAATTTTTGAAACTTTTACCAAGGTTTCGAAGCTCATTTAAAATAGTTTGAAATCTAGACATCATACTAGCTATGGTTTCATTTTCTTCCATAGCAAAGAGTTCATATTCTCTGGTGAGAACACTTACATTGTTCCTCTTAACCTATGAGGACCCTTCATAGGTTATTTTAAATGTGTCCCATATGTCCTTGGTAGATTTGAACTAGCTTATCTTTCTATGTTCAATTTCAAAGATACATGCATGTATTGCATTTCTTGCTCTAGAGTTCAGGAGAAATCTGTTCTGTTATGCCTTAGTCCATTGGTCTTTTGGAATTTCAATTCCACTTTCATCAATTAGAATGTAATCTCCATTTTCTACTACATCTAGCATGTTTATATGACATGACTCAAAGTATGTCTCCATTCTTTGTCTCCAGTATGTGAAGTTTTCACCCTTGAAGATTGGAGGTTTGTGTAGACCCTTCTCCATCCTTATGTAGGAACTTTAGCTCTGTATCTATGAAGATAGTTATCAGAGACCAAACTCTGATACCAACTAAAATACACAAGAACACACTAGAAGGGGGAGGGGGTGTTGAATAGTGGGTTAGAAAACTTTTTAGACACCATTAGTTCACAAATTGCTTTCTTGGATATATGTAAGTTCAAACCAGCAAATATATCCTTGTAAAGCAAAGTTTGAGAAACCTTTTCAAAAGAGCACAGCAGGTAAGATGAATATAGTAATCACAAGACAACAAATGAGAGCTTCTTTTTATATTGGTTTACTCAACTTGAGCTACATCTAGTTCTCCTTTAACAACTATTAAAGGGTTCCACTATAATCAACTGATTACAAAATAAGTATTCTTCACTACCACTTCTGGCTACAAGTATTCTCTATGCCACTGCTGGCTACAAGTATTCTAAACCACTTCTAGTTATAAGTATGAATCTCCCCCTGAGATTATACTTCCCAAGTATTCTTTTATCACTAAGCCACTCCTGGCTTTCTATACAATTATGTATAAGATTCAGATAACTCTCAAGAGAGGATATGAATAAGTGTTGAATCTTTATGAGCTTGTAAAGGTGGATATTCTTTTTTTCTCTTAGCTCATGTTCAAGGCTTTTACTTACAGTGCTTTTGCTTGCTATTTTTGATTTGAAATAGTTTTGTTGTATATTCTCATTTTTTCTTCTCGTTGCATGGAAGTATCCTTATATAGTGAGCTTCATGAATTTGAACGTTGAAGAGGACTTCTTTCTGTTGTCTCACAGTAGAGTGTTGAATTGGCTTTGACCATGTTTGATGTGATAGGAGCAAGTTTCTATCTCTATCATACTTGGCTTTTAGCATAAGGCGTGCATCTCAATGCTGATTTGTCTTTTAGCCGTACCTACACACTTTTCATAATTCGAGACATGCAAGCAATACGAGGAATAGAAGAAGGTAATATCAAAAAGCATCTACCTTACTTTATGTTACAACAGTGCATTTATTTGTGTAAAGAATTAATTATAAAGCATGTATTTCTCAACACATATGACAGATTTCATTTTGTTCTTGCACAAACAACATTTGGCTTAACAAACATAGTCTGGTCTGACTAACTAAGATCTGAATGAAGAACATGGTCTGTCCTAGCCTTAGACATTGTCTAGCTTAGCATCAAATATCGTTTGGCTTAGCATCAGACATCGTCTGGTCTGGCGAGTTCCATACATGGTCTGGTCTAATTCATATACATCTAGTCCAAGACTCGTGTTGTCTATCCCAAGACTTCACATGGTCTGTTAGAGACTATTTGTATGGTCTGGTCTTAGACTTTGCATGAGTCTTTCTAGAACAATACCTTCTAAGCTTATGAACTATGCATGGTCCTTTCAGAGCTTATTTTCAGTCTAATTAGAAGCAATTTTAGTGCTTGATTTAACCATTACGAGTTATCAAACAGTTAAAGCGTAAGATAGAGTTTGAGTGATTTTACCATTGTCTGTTCTCACTTTAATTCCCTGAAATCACTTAGTCTTAAATCATTAGTTGATCAAATATTATTACATTTGTTATCATCAAAACTTATCAAAGTATTAGGGTTTAGACATCATCAAATATCTTGGTTCTAACATAGACCACCTACTGTGAGGATAAAGATAAGGGCTCAACAGAAGGTCAAGGGTGTTGCCAGAATGTCTGCTGAACCTCAAGTGTCTCTAAAGGAAATAACAGACATTGGACAAGAAGCTGTCACAATTGCTAAAGCTAAAGAGGAAGGATCAAATGATGGATTGGTCTTCAAGAGGCCACGCAAGCAACTAAGTGAACAACAGACCACTAAGTCAAAAGATTTGACTATCAAACCCCTTAGCACCATAGCCAAGAAGCTGATTGTGAAGAGGAAAGTTGTGTTGGAAGAAGACAGACCTGGACAGACCACCATCCCTACTTTCACACTCCCTACTCACCCTCGCACAGCTAAACATCTAAGGAAGAATATTCCTCAGACTACACCAGTCCAAGCCCAAACAGAAGCCACAACAAACACATTGTCTGTTGAACCCCTATCGTCTGTATCACTTACACAAACCATAGTAAGCCAAACAATAGTTGCATAGTCTGATACCCAAGCACAGATTGAGCAAAGGCCACTGTTTGAACCCATTGTTCAGACAGAAAATATACTTGGGTCTGCCCCCACTGGAGAGATGGTAACCCAATAGGCTGAACCCACAACACAAACTATTGCTCCAACAACATCCCCACAAACACCACCAGACACAACCATTCCTCCCTACCAATCACCACCACTAGTCACCATTCCAGAGATGACAAACGTAGTGGTTTCCTACCACCGCTCAAAATCTGTTAATATCTCTTTTGGGTCTGATGATGACGAGGAGATAGTCATTCTGTCTCCTAAAGCGTCTGCTACTCCCTCATGGAACAACAGACCATTCAATCTTGACGCCACCACTCCTCTATCAAAATTCAGAGAAGATACACCTCCTCCTCCTCCACCATCTAGCTCCTAGCATCAGAAGATGATGCAAAGATTTTCCTTGTATTATGTGGGAGAAAATGCTGAGTCTGTTGCATATAGAGAAGAGACTCAGATGGAGCCATCTGTAGAGCATGTGGATGAAGTTGTTGCAAAGGTAACTAAGTTGAATAAGCTTCCTCCTCTACAGATCAATCAAGGGATCATTCCCTTCTAGAGACCAATCCGCAACACCACTCTTCTATACACTACACAAGATGATGCTAATCTTGCAAGGAGATTGCAAGAAGAGTATGCCTTTGCCATTCCTCTCATGAAACAACTGGTGCATGAGATTGCACATTGGTACAATTGTGTACAAGAGGGAATGGACTACTTCACAATGGAACCAACCATTCCAAAAGAGCTGACAAAAGAAGAGAAGCAAAAGCTGGAAGCCACTGTCAGAACAATGCATCGTGATGCTCTGCATCACCTGTCGAGACCAAGGGTCTCTATTAAATCTCCTTGGCTGATTACACAAGGAGTAGCTCCAAATCATCCTACCTTCAAGGCAGATTGTGTTGAATATAAGGCTTTATGTCAGTTGAAGTTTCAAGGCACAACCCCCAGGCAATTGTACCCTCCAAGCTTATATATCAGTGAAGAGACTGATATACGCATCGCTCCAGACCGTATATGAAGATTGACGCCCCACCTCTTCTTTTAGATTTTTGTTTCTTCATACCTTAAGTCTTCTTCATTCTCTTAGTCTAGAGTTTTCTATTTTATGCCATAACATGTATGGATGATGGCATTGTATTGTTTATTATAGACTAAGCCATATCATTCTTGCTTGATGTTTTGATTTGCCCTATTTTCTATTATCTCTAGCATCACTAGATGATTTACTTCTTAGGAACTAATTCTGAGTGATTGCAATTGATTACAAGTTGTAGGAATTGATTACTAGATGGCCTAATCAGTTTTGAAACCATCTCTAGTATTGGGTTAATCGATTACCAACCATTGCAATCGATTACAATGTTAATTTCAGAGTTTAGATATTGCCTTGTATCCATTGCATTCGATTACCATCAAGCTGCAATCGATTACAAGACAATCTATGAGGTTTAGAAATTTCTTTGTTTCATTTGCAATCGATTACCATCTTGTGGCAATTGATTACTAGATGATCTTTGATATTTAGAATTGGCTTTGTCTTGTTTGAAATCGATTACAAGTCTACTGCAATCAATTACAATAGTTGACTGCAAGTGTAAATCATATTCTGATACATGGGATAATCGATTACACCTTGTTGCAATCGATTATATCTGGTATAACGATCATTTTTAAAGATCTCCAAGACTCATTCTTTGTCTAACTAACTCCGAATCTTTTTGACCCATGCCATATAATTGAATCCATATCATTCTGTGCAGAACAACCAACTGTCACAATATCTTTTCATTCCTTCAATTGTCAAAATCCAAATCTTTGATTTGATTTTCAAATTTGATATTGCTTTGAACATTCTCTTCTTTCTTCTGCACATTCTCTAACCTCTTGAGTTTCAGAAAAACTCAATATTGCTTTTACTACTATACCCCCATTTGAGATTAAACCTCTAAGCCTATACAGCTATATCCCTCTCTTGTTCTTTCATGAATTGAGGTGATTCAACATTTGTTCTTGACTGCTAAATTTGCTCATATTGAAGTTTCTTGAACTAGTCTCATATCTGCTATATCAGCACATCAAGGTGTTTTCATTCTTTAATCTTTTTCATTGATCTTGTTTGATTAGCATTGTGGGAATTTCGTTCCTAAATGTTGCGTTGAAATTATATGGTATTTCTAATTTTGTTTGTAGTTTTGTGTTTAGAAATTGGATGGTGAATGGTGTTTTCACATTCAATCTTCTAGGTTCCTGTTTCAAGTTGTGAAATCAGGATTTGTTGTGAATTGTGTGTGCATGGTGTATGTAATCAAATTCATAGTGGAACCCCTTGGTGAAAGGGAGAACTGGATGTAGATCGATGGTTGATCGAACCAGTATAAATCAACAAGCTCAATCTCTCTATCCCTTAATCTATTTCAATTTAACATTTGATCTCTATCAAGATAATTTGTTCTAAATCATTTCTATCTTAAGTTGAGGTTATTTTTCTGGTTTATTCAATTAATATAACATTCTCTAAAAACGCTTTTATTAAAACCTCAAGAGCGGTGGTGAAAAATCTTTTTAAGGAAAAGAATCTGTCACTTTACGTTAAAAGTGTAGTCCCTAGGCTTCCAACTGTCAACCTCAACAAGTTGAAAAGGAAGAAGATTATGAAAGTAGAAAATCTTCCACATCACATACCAGACATTGAGCCCCTGCCTTAATTGCCAAAAGAAAATAATGAATTAGATGCTGGAATCTACTGGCAGAATGTCATAAGCAGCATGCTTCCCACCACAGGGTCATCCAAATGATACACAACATTGAAACAAAGAAAGAAAAAAAATGCTTCAGGGAGCTCTCCTTCATTCATTTCACAAAAATAGGAAAGGGGGTTCTAAACCTAAAATCGAGAGCAGCGACAGCGCGAGAGAAGAAAAGAGGGGGAAGAGAGCATTCGCAGTTGCGACCACGGCGGTGCAACACGCACACGACAACGGCAATGGTAGGGCAGTGCGCACCCGACAACGGCAACGGTGGTGCAGCACAAGCTAGCAGTTTGGTTCATGACGGGTTAGGCGATTCATGCGAGGTGCGGTTGGGTTTTGACCTAGTGGAGTCGCCATCTGTCACAATTAGGGTCATGACGGGACGGCAAAAATATTAATAAATAGAATTAGAGGAGTCACCACCAACTTCACGATTCCCTCTAAGCCTTTTCCTAAACCAAACCCTAGTTGGTATCCTCCATTCAACATCACATTTGCCACCATCATAATTGCATTCGATATTCGTGGATTCATAGGAAGAGGCTCAACATAAGCAATGCTGATTATTCCCAAAGACTGAAAAGAAGTCTCAAGGGCTTCCTCATCCACTTCAATATAACGAGCAGGGGTTGGGCTACTCACCAACATCAAAAATGATCACAAGCTTATCATCCACCACAAACTTTAACTTTTGATGCAGTGTGGAAGGAACTACTCTAGTTGAATGGATCCATGGCCTGCCCAACAAACAACTATATGCTAGCTTGATGTCCATGACTTGGAAAGTGATCCCAAAAGTGAAAGGACCAATTTGGATAGGGATATCAATCTCTCCCATAACTTCTCTATGGGATCCATCAAAATCCCTTACAATCATAGAACTTGGCTTCATATAGGTCCTATTGTACCCGCATGGTAATCACATTTGGCATTTGGATTATAGCTTTTAGGATAAGGTGGTTGGACAAGCTTTATAGCGAAAGGAACAGTGAGAGAATTGGTTACCAAATGCAGTAGGAGCTCAGGGTAAGTCATGGGAATTGAGGTGAGTGTTCTTTGTTGGTTATTTCCTCTTCTTGTAGGATCATTGGTATTAGGGCATGGGGTTCTTGGTTGGTTTGTTTGAGGCATTGTTGGAGATAGGGCTTGTGGTGATGGGGGTAGGTAGGCCATTCTAGGTTGGTAAGGTTATGGGTATGGAAGTTGGAAAGCTGTTGTTATTTGTGGGTTGTACATGGGTTGAGGTTGGTATTTAGGAATGAAAGAGATAGGTTTGTAGCTAGGCATGACAAGTGTAGGTATTATTGCATTTGTTTCACCTCCTTTTTTCTTGTCAATGGTTGTTAACGCTTGTTGATCCTGTTGGCATATGAGCGATCTTCCCGCTCCTTACACCCATTTTGACCCTCTCTCCAATGACAACTAGGTCTGAGAAATTCGATGATACATTTCCAATCATCCTGTCATAGAAAGGAGATTGAAGTGTATCAATGAACATCGTGGCCATTTCCTTTTCAGATAAAGGAGGTTGCACCTGAGCAGCCACCCTTTCCAACTCATGGCATACTTCTTAAAAGTCTCATTCTCCTTTTTTGCCATGTTTTGCATTCATGTTCTATCTGGAGCCATATCCACATTGTATTTGTACTACTTCAGGAAATCTTTTGCCAAGTCTTTCCAAGTATGTATGCGTCCTCACTCTAAGTTCATGTACCAACCCAAAGTAGCCCCCTTGAGACTTTCTTGAAAGAAATGGATAAGGAGCTTGTCATCATAAGCACACGAGACCATCTTCCTATAGTACATTGTGAGATGATTCTTTGGGCAAGTGTCTCCTTTATACGTATCAAACTCAAGGACCTTGAACTTATGAGGGATCACGACATGCAAGACTAGACATAAGTCAACAGTATTGAAGGCATAATAATCAAATCTTTCGATGGCTCTCATTCTTCCAAAATCTACAACTTTTCTTTGGATTGGGTATCTTTGGATTGCTTAGGGTGGATGACAATGACTGGTGTCGAATTAGTGGTTTGGTGATTTGATAGGCCTTCGAGTGGATTGGCACATGGTACATAGGCGAAGGGTTGTGGCAAGGTTTGCGGATAATTAGTTCTAATGCTTGGATCTTGGTTTAGTGTTTGGTTTGGAGCGTTTGAGATGGAGGTGAGGGGATTGATTTCAGGGTTAATGGTCATGGGTGGCATGTAACCTTGAGGTAGAACATATGGAAGGTTTGTAACAAAAGCATGGTGATTAGCCTCAAGAGTAATGGTGGGCAACATTGGTGTGTAGCCAATAGGGAGGCCATATGGAGGAAATGGTACTTGAATAGTAGGGTTGGCTTGCGACATAAATCTTGGAGGATGTGAGGGATTACCTTGAGATTCTTCCACAAAATTCCCATTTTCACCTTTCATTGATTTTGGCATCACCAAAATCTTGTTCATTTGTTCTTTCAGGAGGATGTGAGGGATTACCTTGAGATTCTTCCACAAAATTCCCATTTTCACCTTTCATTGATTTTGGCATCACCAAAATCTTGTTCATTTGTTCTTTCATCTGACTCATTTCCTCTTTCAAATCTTCGTGTTCATCTACGATTCCTTCCATGATCTTTGTCTTGGCACGTGTCCTGTAAGGGTGTCTCAAGGATGCTTTATTTGCTTCAATATTTGTCTTTCTTATTTCTCATCCTATAAAATTGTTTTATGAGTTCCTGATTAACATGACTAAAGTTAGGATGCAACTACCCTATTTTAGAAATGCAAGGTTATTAGAAAATCATAAGTGGCATGACTCGCATTTGAACATCATTTTCTCGACCATTCCTTAAGACTTCACGTCTCAAGTATCAAATCTCACAAAACATAGGATCAAGAGGTGTGTGAGTATTCCTAATTAGACTTTTCTCTAGAATGTCACGTTCTAAGTACTAAGTCTAAGAGCAAAATGGGTAGTATGCCAAGACCATGATGAAGAGCAAAACATCAACATCATCTTTATTGATAAGTGGAACAAAAGTACAAAGTACAAGTGATACCTTACAAGGTACATCATTCATCACTACTAGCCATATTCTTTATTTGGCTTATCATTCTTTTACAACATTCAATGAATTCATGGATCTCAATTGGTGTTGTAAGTGGGTTTATCATCCATTCAGCTCTGTGTAATTAATATGAGGCATCATCGAGCATTTGTTTAATTTCTAAAGCCCGACTCACAAAGTTATGTGCCCAAAACTCTTGTCGCCTTTGGTAATCTTCAATGACTTTGTTCAACTGTTCTACTTGGTCTTTCAACTCCTTTTTCTCTTTTGATATAACCTCATGTGATAAAACTAGGTCTTCATTCAATTGTTTCTCACTTTGGAACTTGCTTTCATACTCAACCACTAACCTTCCAACTGTTGCTTCAAGTCATCAAGTTGTCTCCGAGTACCCTTCTCGGTTATCTTGGATTCTTCATATGCCATCCTCCATTACGAAGCATCAGCCCTAGCTTCATCTCGCTCTCTTCTCTGCATTACTAGTGTAACACCCCGCCATTTATTTTATTTTATTTTATTTTATTTTACTATATGTCATTATAAATAATTATTGTTAACATGTTTGTAACCAACTAGATAAATGGTAATTTAGGAATATGGTTATAGTTACTAAAAAGTGGGTTTTCCATTTAAAAATGATAAAAGAGAACTAGCATGTAGTTATAGCTGAGTAATGGGCTGAGGTGGGTAGTACAAAATCCTTTTTTCTTTAAAATACTCTTTTATTGGGCCTTATGCTCACAGCCCAAAGGTGTACTTGTCAAAGTCTCTTCCAAAACCTAAAAAAAGACTACTCTTCTTTCTTTTCTTCTCTTGGCTAAAACATGATGGCGGCGAAAGAACTCTAGCAAGAATGGTTGTTGCGTTGTGAGGTTTGGAAGAGGATTGTCACATCATCTCCTTCCCTTGTTACATTTTCTACTCTTGAGGTAAGGGGGGGGGGGGGTCTATCCTTATTGATTGTAATGGCATTCGCCACAGGCAAGAGGGTTGTCTAAAACCCCAAAGTTGTTAGGTTTGTATGTTTCCTCTATTTTGGATGAACTATGAATGTCCTGGAATGCTTAGATTCTACCATTGGGTGACTACAATGTTATAGTGAGTTATTCCTTTCTTGTGTTCTTAGTGATTTGGGAATGTTTGAGAGTTTCCTTGATGAAGTTATATGAATTTATGATCATAGTGCATCGTCTTTACCAAATGAGAGTCTTATAAGTGTTAGATAATGTTCTTAAGCTTTGGGAGATTGATTATAGTATGAAGAATCCTTTGGGAGGCATTAGATTCTATAGAAAATGTCATTTTTGGCATTCTGCAAAGTATCGGTCTCGGGACACATAGTGTTTGCTCGGGCCAAACAGTGTCTGGCCAAGAGTTGATCGTTTGGTCAAAGCGTTGACCATCTGTCTTGAGGGTTGACCATTTGTTGACTTTGGTCAACTTTGCGCTCAGCGCTGCATAAACTGAATACTCAATGAATAAATATGAAGGAAAACGTTTACATGTTAGCACCTAGTTCCAAATCCTCAACATAGATGGATCAGCCTCTCATTGTCATGAGAAGCTTACAAAAGTGAAAGGGAAGAACAGGGGATGGAAGAAGCAGCTCAATCCTATAAAATTCTGGATGCCTTTAACAAATTACAAAGTGAAGCTTATATACTATAAGTGGACTTTCGCTTAGCGCGCATGTCCGCTAAGCGCACGTTTGCGATTTTGCAAATCTTCATCTCAGATACAAGGCTTCTGCTAAGCGCACATGTTTGTTAAGCGAATCTTCAGTTCGAAAGAAAACTTCGCTTAGCGTAAGTTTGCGCTCATTAGTTGCATAAAGCGCCTGTCTCGCTGAGCGAGATGTGGCGCTAAGCGCGAGTTGCCTTAATTCTTTATCTTCCCTTGTTATTGAACATAGGCCTGCAAAACATGAATTTGAATACATTTCTCACAAAATAGCTTCCTATGGTTGCAATTAACAAAACTATCCAAATTCATATAAAATGAATTCAAACTAAGCTAAAAATCCTGAGAACATTGGATAATTGCTACAAAATATGATGCAATATTTACGTATATAAAGCGATTATCACTGGACATTATGTCTGGTCTGGATGCAATCAAGTAGAGTAGAAACCCAATCATTCCTTTAAATTGAGTGACATCTACTTTCTTTTAATCTTCATCAAGTCCAAGTGATGTTGTTGGATGCATTGGTGTTTTCATGATTTTGGCATCATCCATCTTGAATTTCTTCAACAGGTCTTTAACATACTTGGTTTGATGAATGTAGATTCCTCTGTTTGTTTGCTTGATCTGCAATCCTAGGAAGAATTTCAGTTCTCCCATCATGCTCATTTCGAACTCAGTATGCATCAACTTAGAGAACTCCTCACAGAGTTTTTCATTAGTAGCACCAAAAATAATATCATTTACATAAATTTCAACAATAATGAAATCAGAGGAGTAGTTTTTGCGGAACAATGTAGTATTTATCTTTCCTCTTGTAAAATTGTGTACAATTAAAAATGAATTGAGTTTTTCATACCATGCTCTGGGAGCTTGTTTAAGACCATACAAAGCTTTATTTAATTTAAATACATGGTCTGGAAAGATAGTACTCTCAAACCCAAGGGGTTGTTTTACATAAACTTCTTCTTTGATTACACCATTAAGGAATGCACATTTTACATCCATTTGATAAAGTCTCATATTTCTATGAGCAGCAAATGAAAGCAAAATCCTAATTGCCTCAAGTCTAGCTACTAGAGCGTATGTCTCCGTATAATCAATACCTTCCTATTGTGAGTAACCTTTGGCCACTAGTCTAGCCTTGTTCCTCACAACCTTACCATTCTCATCTAGCTTATTTCTAAAGACCCACTTAGCACCAACAACTTCCTTGTTGTCTGGCAGCTTCATAAGTTTCCAGACATTATTCTTTTGAAATTGGTCCAACTCTTCTTGCATTACTTGAACCCAGCTTTCATCTTCCATGGCATCATCAGTGTGCTTGGGTTCTATTTTAGACAATAAAGTTGTTTGTTGGAAGGATGATCTTGTCTTCATTGGTGCTTGAATCTCTCCAATAATCTGAGAAGGAGGATGGTTCTTGATAATCATTCTGTTGCTACTTTGTGGTTCTCTAACTTCATCTTCACATCAGAGATGGTCTGGTAGTGAGTAGACGATCTTGGAGCAGATGCAGACGATGGTGCGTCAGACGCAGATGATTTACCATCATCAGATGGTTTGGTCCTTGTCACTACATCTTCTAATCTGATTTCTACAAAAGAATCTTTTAACTCTGATAGTTTCCTATCAAATATTATCACATTTGTTATCATCAAAACCCATTAAAGGATAAAGGGTTAGACATCATACAATGTCTTGGTTCTAACAACAATTTCATCATCATCGCTCTTCTTCAGTCTCTACAATTCAAATAGAGAATGAGCACTGAAATAAAAATAAAATGAAAGAGAAAGACGGTAATGAATTTTAGAATAGTGAGATAAAAATAAAATGAATGAGAGTAAAACAAATGAGAAAGAAAGAGGAGATACTTTAATTACAATGAAGAATTCTCGTATGATTATGAGATGAGAATAATTCATCCGCTTCGATTGAGAAGTGAAAAAGAAAACATGTATAAGTTGTTTTTTTTATAGTTTTTAAAACATTCATTTCAAAAACTGTTTTTAAAATTTAACAAGTTAATAATGATACAAGTATAAGCTGTTTTTTTTTTTTAAGTTTTTAAAACATTCATTTCAATTTTTTTTAATAAATTTAATAGGTTAATAATGATAAATTGAAAGAATAATAGCAAAATTCATGTCAATTTGTACAACTTTCATAAAGGGTAGTTAAAGAAAACATAATTTTGAAAGAATAATAGCACAATTCATGTCAATATTTACCCAACATGTATTTTTTATTTTAAGGAATTTTACTTACCATGTTAAGCTTTGTAAAATTTGTCACTTTTATTTATTCTTTTTTCATTTTTTTTGTAAATACCATATTTAGGAGTTTTATTCTCTTCATTGAGATTATGAAGTATTTCCACAAGCCTAAGTCTTTTGGACTGATTATGAAACTAATTTTCCTTTCAAGATGTTGTTACTTTTATTTATTTATTTTCACTTTGTAACGATAATATCATTATGAAGACTTTAGTTTTGACTTTCTGCCACTCTTGAACACCAAAAAGAAAAAGAAAATGAGATTTTCTATTTCTAAGAATATAAAAAGAAAATGTAACTAATAAAATATAATTTGTCTTAGATTCTTGTAATTGATGCCATGAATTTGAAACTGATATGGAAAAGTGTTAATGACAATTTAATATGAGAATTGAAATGGTAAAATCCGAGGAGAGTATGCCAAAATAAGGAGAGCACGTCATGTAAGCAAAAATGCTTAAATGAAGGAATCTCATGCTTTTTGAAATGCTGAAATGGAGGGATCTCATGCTTTCTGAAAAGCTAAGATGTCAATATCACATGCTGTGTCTTAGAAATTATATTATATATATAGATAGATAGATTGTTGTCTCAGATTTCAGCTGATGAGTTTCTTTCCAAAGTTCTTCTAGGTGTAATTTGGTGTCATATATCATATTTCATTTTGTTAATTATATATATGATTGGTGCAATGAAGAAGCACCATATATGTTGTTAATTTTGAAATTTTAGATTCTAGTGAATATTAGATGCCTATCCAAAATATAAACTTTATTAGATTACTTTAATTGTTTTTGCTTCTTTGTTTCGAGAGTTCCAGGCAAGAATTTTACTTGTGGCTCTCTTCTAACTTTTTTTGCAATGGTCCTCTAACCCTTCAGCATGTTTTATGTCTTTGGGATAAGGTTGAGTTCATATAATTGATGGCTTAGATGATTTATTCAAAAGTTAGAGGTGTTTGAAGAAAGAACAAAATGTTAGTACCCTGTACAATTTTTCTGTGGTTCTATGGGGGTTATTTCTTTTAATGGTCTTACAAGGTATAGTAGTTGATAGAGGATATAACTTGTATTGTTACTGGTTTTGCTGTTAGCAGTTGGATGTTATCAACTGGGATAGGAACTCCTTGTACCTATAACTGCTTATGTATACTTCTCCTTTTTATATACAATTAGCCTTTAAAAAAAAAGAGTTAAACGCTAAGTGCTTATGTTGGTAGGGACGGATCTATGGGGGACAAGTTGGAGCTTCAACCCCCCCTAACTTCTCCCTTAAATATCAATAAAGAAAAATTTATTAAAAAAATATTTTTAAGTTAATATTTATTTAATTTTCTTCTAGTAGTAGATTATATTTCAATTTTATACATCAAATTAATAGTAAATATTTGTCATAATTATACTTTTTATCCTAATTCTTTTAATTTTTGGTGAGTTTTATTCTTAATAAATTAATTTGACACTTTTTATCTCCAATTTTTTTAAAATCTTGCAAAATTTACTCTATTATTTTACCTTGCACATGATTGCACATTTTACTCCATAATTTTTAATTTTTTTGGCAAATTTTGTACCAATTTTTTTGTATTTTTTTTTTTTATAAATTTCTCCCTAAACCTTTTTTTTTTTTTATAAATTTTCACCCTCAATTTTGGTAAAAAAAAATTCTAGCCCCCCTCACCTAGATTTTTGGATCTGTCACTATATGTTGGTGAGTGGTAGTTATTTGCTAGTATGTTGCATTTGTTGATTTTCCCTTTCTTGGTCTTCCTCCACATCTTGTTAGTTTCCTATCTAATACAATTATGTTTTGTTTTCTAATTTTGATAATAGTTGTATTTTTCACATGCTTGCTTTTTTTTTTCAAGCAAAGAGACTATCATATGCCTTGTTCTTTCTTACTTGAATATCTTTGCTTGCGGTAAGTAAGTTAATCATTGCAATTTTAAATGCAAACATCAACATTCAAGTGTCCATGATCATGAAATAATATTTTCCATTATTAACAAGCCAAAGCTGTTAAGCCAGGTAAGTTTGAAGCGTTTATTTATCTATCATTTATTGTTAAACTTTACATGTTTTTGAATAGTGAACTAGTAGAAAGTGGATTTTGAGGGCATAAATAAATCTTACATTGTCTTTTTTTTTACCATTGGCAATTGCTAAACATATGAACTTTTAATCAAAAAATTTATTTTATTTTATTACTTGCTTTCTCATAATCATATTCTTACAATTAAACTAGACTCCGATGACACAGAATAAAATGGGATTATACAAGCAATTATTTGTTATTAGATCATTCTATATGATAATATTAGAAAATTTAAGTGGGAGCAGAAAGTTAAATCGAAAAGGAATCCTCCCTACAATACAATTCAATTCAAGCATTATATCTAATATAACAAGACAATATGAATAAACATTTGATAATCCAAGACCACCAAATTTATTCAAAACTCCATAAACATATAAATTATTCAAAACAACATATCAATAAACCACAAGAAGGTTTGCATTGATTTGTCTTCTGCTTGTCGGATGTTCAATAAGGCCACGATAGTGAGACGGTGTGGTCGGCTTCTGGCGTACAATGCACCAAAACATGCTTATAGCATGGAGAACGAATCTATCGAATTTCAAGGTAAGCGCGTGTACCATGTCAGTGTAGTTCCATTTAGGGTTGTTGGGAATACCTTGCACATGATGGTGTCATCGCTGGTGTATCAGCTGATTTGGGTGGCATCGCCTCTATGTGCTCATAAGGATCCTTGGTGGTGTCATCGTATAAGTCAATATTAGTTGGCTTCCACCCCAGAGGTAGGGGAATGAACATCTATGACACCATCTACAAAGGGATGTTTGCGGATGGTATCTCTTGGAGGAACGCTTCCTGGTTAAGTGCTTGTTGCTCGCAAGATGATGTGGGTCTGAGTCGTCTCAATATCACACCATTTAGATTCCATGATCTTTGAGGTGTAACTGGGTAACGGCTTTCCTACCATTGCATTGCATTCTTGTTGGAGCTTTTGGTATTGCTCTCGTAGTCGCTCGTCATCATTTTTTAGATTAAAGATTTCTTGTTTGATTGATTTCTTGAAATTGTTGATTTCTTGTGATGCCACTTGTTTCAAGTTCATGACCTTCCTTTGCAAGGCCGCAATGATTGGATGATCATTGGCCTCCTGACACAGGGTGTCCACCACCATTGTCGGATTTCCCTTGCGGGAGATCCCTAGGTTGAGAGATTTGTTGGAAGCGGATTCCAACCTTGGTGTGCATTTTTTTTCCTTCAATAACAATGATTCTCATTATTGTGTGGCCGACAGGATAGTTTTCCTTTGGCCCCATGGTTGGTGCTAGATGTTCTCACCAAAAAGTAACCTTTTCAGCAAGGACGATTTCCTCTTGACAAAGTATACAAAGAGTGTGGGGGGTACTTGCAAGAAACACTTCAACATTAAAGTTCAAGGTGCGACAACAATGTAAGTAGGGGTTTGGATGATAGAATGAATGAATTTACCTACCTGACATACTTGGTATTTATAGTAGGTGGCGAGTCCATGAACCTATCTCTTAGATCGAGTATGCAAATAAGGTAATATTTGATAGGATTTGATTGATCTTTCCTTTTGTTGGTTATCATTGTTCTTTCCTTATTTACAACATGATAAGAGATGTTTTCCATGTTTATTTAACATATATGATTTGATAAATGGCATCTTACCTTTTTATTTGTTTGTCGGATATTTGGTCTGAGTAACACTCCTTTGACCGAGTAGGTGTATGTTTTATCTGAGTATGTTGACTTTGTTTCCTATCTTGAATATCCAAGTAGTACACCATGTATGTTTGAAGAGTTTATTATATCTGTTGTTTATTCTTAAAATTTACATGTTGTTAGAATAGTGAACTAGAAGAAGTGGATTTTGAGGGCATAAATAAATCTTACATTGTCTTTTTTTTTTTTTTTTACCATTCGCAATTGTTGAACATATGATCTTTTAATGAAATAATTTGTTTGATTTTATTTCTTGCTTTCTCATAATCATATTCTTACAATTAAACTAGACTCAGATGACAAAATAATTGGGATTATGCAAGCAATTATTTTTTATTAGATCATTCTATTTAATAATATTAAAAAATTCAAGTGGGAGTAGAAATTAAATCCAAAAGGGATCCTCCCTACAATACAATTCAAGCATTATATCTAATAAAACAAGACAATATGAATAAACATTTGATAATCCAAGACCACCAAATTTATTCAAAACTCCATAAACATATAAAACTTTCAAAATAACATATCAATAAACCACAATAAGGTTCGCAATGATTCATCTTCTGCTTGTCGGATGTTTGACAAGGCTGACGACAGTGAGACGGTGTGGTTGGCTTGTGGCGTACTATGCACCAAAACATGCTTATAGCATGGAGAACAAATCTATCGAATTTCAAGGTAGGTGAGTGTACCATGTCAGTGCAGCTCCATTTAGGGTAGTTAGGAATACCTTACACATGAGTGTCATCACTAGTGTATAGGCTAATTTGGGTGACGACACCTCTATGTGCTCATAAGGATCCTTGGTGCCATTGTATAAGTCAATATTAGTTGGCTTCCATCCTACAGGTAGGGGAACATCTATGATACCATCTATAAAGGGATGTTTGCGGATGGTATCTCTTGGAGGAACACATCCTGGTTGAGTGCTTGTTGCTTGCAAGATGATGTTGGTCTGAGTCGTCTCGGTATCACGCCATTCAGATTTCGTGATCTCCGGGGTGTAATTGGGTACTGGCTTTTCTACCTTCACATTGCATTCCTCTTGGAGCTTTTGGTATTTATCTCGGAGTTGCTTGATGTCATTTTTCAGATTAATGATTTCATGGTCGATTGCTTTCTTGAAATTGTTGATTTCTTGTGATGCCACTTGTTTCAAGTTCATGACCTCCCTTTGTAAGGCCACAATGATTGAATGATCCTCGGCCTCCTAACACAGGGTGTCTGCCACCATTGTTGGATTTCCCTTGTGGGATAATAAAACAAGACAATGTGAATAAACATTTGATAGTCCAAAACCACCAAATTTATTCAAAACTCCATAAACATATAAAATTTTCAAAACAACATATTTATAAACCACTAAAACCATTAGCATGTAAAACAAAAGTACTATGACACCAAATACAAAAAAAAAAAAAAAAAACTTGAAAGATAAAATCTTGACAAGATTTTTCCTTTTTGCATCAATTGTCTCCCAGTTGTTAAATGCCTTTTGAATAACTTCACTCTTGACTTGATTGTAAGGATCCAAAACCAAATCAAGGGCGAGATGCATCCTTGTACCACCAATGACTTGCCAATATGAATATAAGTAATGAATTCAATTTTTTTGTTAAATTAATTTGCAAATATTACTTGAAAGAAAAACTTTACAACAATTAATTTATGAGTGTTTTGCAACAAAAATAACATTGATTCTTACTTTAATCTTGTTATAATTAGCAGTCCATATGCAATTGGACATCCATTTTGCTAGCCAGGCACCACAATCATTCCTAACATGTTAAATATAATTACAAGCATAAATTATATTACAAGGAAAAAAAATATGATGTCTACAAAATTAAAAACCTTTCATCTTACAATCCATTCAGTTGTTGCCCAAGTCCTTCAGGCATTTCCCATTTAAAGTCATAAATGATAGGCCTAGAGCCGACAATGCTATAAAATGAAGGGTTTTGTAACATTTCTTCTACAAACATAACCTACAAATAATTAAAATTGTTAAATATAACTAAATACTAAACATAACAAAATAATAATTGTTTCATTATTAATTGAAGTTACTCACAACTTTTTTAGCCTTCCTCTTCCTACATTCCTTTTCTGTCTCACTTGGTAGTGAATCTAGCAAGATGAGTTTTTTTTTAAATGGTGTCAACAACAAGAAGGTACAAATGTTTATCATCATTCATTGGAATAAAGATCTGTAATACATAAAAATGAATGAGTTTTTCATATTTAAATACAAAATTCATCAATTTTAAAGTATTTTCAGTTGGAAAAAAAATACCTTACGTAACAAATCAGCATCACACATAAAACCATTCTTATAATATCCAATAATAGTTTCTACTAGTGTCTTTTTGTCCAATGCATATTGTTGCCAATTGTATATTAAGAATAAAATTTACTTTATATTATTGAGATATTTGAATAACAACATTGTTAATGTAATGAACTGGAAAATTATTATACCATAAAAGTTGTAGGCAAGAACCAATGTGACATATTCAAACTTATTTTTTCCTTCCCAAGTCAGCTGGCAAGCAAGAAAGTTAAGGACCTACAAAATAAATTAAACATAAATATTTTATTAAATTTTAATTAAATATAATAAATGTATAATTGATTATGATATGTATTATTCTTACCTCTTGATCAACCATTATTTTAGGCCTCAAAGCTTCCTTGGCTTGATTGTAGTGTCAGACCTATTGTCATTTTCAACAATGTTCATCTTTTTCATTAATTTCTCTATTGAAGCTGCCAACTTTTCAATTAGTGAGTCCACTATCACTTTAGACTTTGTTGATGATGTTGTGGGTATTGGAGTAGTTAAGGTGGTTTTAAGTAGTGAGGTTGGTTTGCATCAAAATTAGAGATGACTTGTTGTTTACAACAATCAGTGCTAAATTGTTGGAATAGCTGGTTAATCAGGGGGGGGGGGGGGGGGGGGAATTGATTATCAAAAACTTTTGATTCCCTTTTTTCTAATAAAACTTTTCCACCCTTTTTCTTAAAGATTTTCACAAGAGTTTTCAACAGCTAATGTTATTGATATTAATCTAAAACTGAAAACACCAAATGAATGTTTTTGTTACAATTAGATTTCAAAAGTGATTATAACAAAGGATCTTAAACAAAGTTTAGGGATGAGAAAACTTGATCCGGGTTTATACTAGTTCGACCTCAACCTAGTCTACATCTAGTTCTTCCTCTAAGCCTGAGGAGTTCCACTATGATTTTGAGTTACAAACACTGTTAGAACTAAGAAATTTGATGATTTCTAACCCCTAGTACTTTGATAGGTTTTGATGATAACAAATGTGATAATATTTGATCAACTAATGATTTCAGATTAAGTGATTTCAAGAAATAAAGTAAGAACAGACAATGGTATAATCACTCTAACTCTTACTTTCGTCTTAACTGTCTGATAACTTATAATGGTTAAATCTAGCACTACAATTGCTTATAAACAGACTAAAATAAGCTCTTAACAAATCATGCAAAGTCTCTAGGTCGGACGATGTCTGATGCCAAGCTAGACGATGTCTCAAGCTGAGCCAAACGATGTCTAAGGCCAAGCCAAACGATGTTTGATGCCAAGCTAGACGATGTCTGATGCTAAGCTAGACAATGTTTGAGGCCAAGCTAGACAATGTCTGATACTGAGCCAGACGATGTCTAAGGCTATAACAAACCATGTCTTTTAATTCAGAATGTGTTTGTTAAGCCATACGTTGTCTGTGCACAAACAGACCATACTTAATCAAGACCAGTCTATGTCTATTAAGCCAAACTTTGTCTGTGCAGGAACAGAACATAATCTATCATATGTGATCAGTGCATCTTCATGCACATTCTTAGGCATTTCCTTAGTTTATTTCATTAGTTTCACCATTTTAGTGTGTTTTCATATTTAAGTTTGTTTCTAGCTTTATTTAATTTTCGTATTTTATTTTCAGCATTAGCAGCTTTCAATGGAAAATTCATAACTGGAGCTACAGGAATCGGATTGAGGAGTTCTAATATTCTTTGGAAAGATAAGAGAAAGAGCTAAAACTTTCATGTTGGAGTCAGAAGCTGATTCGGATTTCAGAAGGCTTGAATAATTCGTCGAAGTTGCAGACGTTAAGAAATAAGTTGTTTTGGGTCAATTTTATGGGCTTGGTTTGTATTTTCCGACCCAGTTCGAATTGTTAGTGAAACTCTTATTCTATTAAAATGCTAGGGCCGGCTGCTGTGCATATATTCACTCTGCACTCATTCACTCTTCACTCACTCACTATTCACGAAATTTCTTGGAGAGTTTTGAGCAATTGTAATGGAGAACTAATTTCCGAAGAATCAATCTACTGCAATCGGATTCCACTTTGAGGTTCTTTTATAAATTCCATGTCAATCTGTTTCCTTTGATTTATTCCAATAATCTCAATTATTTGCTTAATTTGATTGTTGTTATAGGATATAAATCTTAAATTCGATTGGTTGTTTGATCTTGAATCAATTTCGCGTTAACGTAGCTTTTACATTATCGCGTTTGATCAGATTGCGTTTGCTTAATTCGCAATAGTTTTTAATCCGTTTGCTTAATTCGGAATTCAAGATCATATGTCGTATAATTTCTATTGCGCTTGTCAGTGGTTATTATAGTCGAATAGGATCAGACCCGTTTAGGGAATTGGAATTTATAGGAATCAATGATAAGTCGGAAGTCGATACAGTAGGTTGATTCGCTTTAGCTTATTCGATAATCACAATTTATTTTAATTCCTTTTTCTTGAAATCATAATCTAAACCCCCGATTAACCGTTACTGCATTGATTAATAATAATACAAGAATCCTTGAGAACGATACTCGAGTTGTCGTTACCATAACTACATTTTCAAAATCACTCGTTTTTGATCCGTGCGCGATAGCGGATCAATATGTGCTGAGGAATATGTGTTTTATAATTAATTCTATACACAAATAAAGGCACTTCTGTAACAGAAAGAAAGGGAGATACTCTTTGACATTACTTTCTTTGATTCCTCATATTGCTTGTATGTCTCGTATTATGTGAAGTATGTGGGTACAACCAAAGGAACCAATCAGCATTGGGATGCACGCTTTTAGCTAAAAGACAACTATAATAGAGACAGAAACCTACTCCTTTCACATCAAGCACAGTCAAAGCTACTTCAACACTTTACTGTGTGAGACAGCGAAAAGAAGTCTTCTCCAATGTTCAAATTCATGAAGCTCACTTTATAAGGATGCCTCCATGCAACGAGAAGACTAATGAACTAGAACAGAATAACAAAAATCAATCTAGATAACAAGAGAAAGCACTCTGAGACAAGGTCTTGAGCACAAGCTAAGAGAAAAAGAATATCCATCCTCTACAAGCTCATGTAGATTCAACATTTGTTTATATCCTCTCTTTGAGAGTTATTTGAATCTTATACATATTTGTATAGAAAGCTAGGAGTGGCTTAGTGATAAAAGAATACTTGGAAGTATAATCTCAGGGGGAGATTCATACTTGTAACTAGAAGTGGTTTAGAATACTTGTAGCTAGGAGTGGCATAGAGAATACTTGTAGCCAGAAGTGGCAATGAAGAATACTTGTTTTGTAATTAGTTGATTATAGTGGAACCCTTTAACAGTTGTTAAAGGAGAACTGGACGTAACTCAGGTTGAGTGAACCAGTATAAAAACAAGCTCTCATCTGCTGTCTTGTGATTACATATAGTTATCTTGCTCACTATGCTCTTTTGGAAAGACTTTCTAAGCTTTGCCTTGCAAGGATATATTTGTTGATTTAAACTAACATATATCCAAGAAGGCAACTTGTGAACTAATAGTATTTACGAAAAAGTTTTAAACATACTATTCAACCCCCCCCCCCCCCCTTCTAGTCTGTTCTTGTGTATTTCAAACACCTTGCACACACAAATCACAACAATCAACACTTGTTCACAACCCGAACAAGGTCCTTTGCATGAATGTGAAAACCTATCACAAATCATTAACAATACCACCAAGAAAACCTATCCTAGAAAATAGATTTCAATTAAACAATTATAAAGAATGAAAAGATTATGGAATGAGTACACCTCAAAGTGCAAATGTAGTAGTAAGCGATCTGAACGAACAACACCCATACAAGTAATCGATTAACCCGATGATTTTCAGTAACCTTATACAAGTATACTCTATTGTAATCGATTGTCTCGATGACGTGAGTAATTTGATATATATGTGCTCATTTGTAGTCAACTACATGATCTTGTAATCGATTGCAATACTGAGAAATGTAAACTCGCATAAAATCAACTTCAGAAACAGAGATAAAAGTTTATCATTGATTGCAACTAAAAAAAAAAAAAGATCAAAGCACACATAGCCTTAGTCTAAAACAACCAATACAAAGCCAACATCCATACATGTTTTGGCTTATAAGAAAATAGACTAATATGAGAAAGCAAGAAAGATAAGAGGCATTAAAGATACCAAAAATCCAAGATAGAGACTCCAATCTTCATAAATTTTTGACAACCTCTTTGAGATCTTCAACAAATGATTTCACACTTAAAACTTCTTGCATTGAAGCAAAGCTTTGAGACTAATTTTGAATTTTTTCATGTTCATCAATTGGAGTAAAATCTATTTGTTTTTCCCCTTTATTTTCTTGACCTTTTGCACTACTCTCCCTATAGCTAATAACATTGCAAAGTTATATTTCTAAAAATATGAAAGATGGTTGTTTTTAAGAATTAACATGATAATGAATATGATACATGAGCATATTTACCTTGACGAAATTTCAATTACTTCAGTCAATAACTTTTTTTTTTACCACTTTTTCTCATGTTTTCATGTGGTTTGGGGGATATTGGTGAAAATTTCTGGCTATCATGCTTGTGGGAGGTTCTTTTGGATCGTGTCGTGGGCTGAAATAGTATGGAGATAGAAATAAACTCCTCTCTCAATTTCCTTGTATATATAGACTTAATTCAGACGATATTAGATTGAGGTAATATGGCTGACCACTTGCACAAATTGATGGTCAAGGTTCTAGATCTGAATTGCAATCTTAATAAATCTTTCTATGAAGGTTTGTAATGATTCGTCATCTGCTTGTTGAATGTTCAACAAGGCGACGACAGTGAGACGGTATGGTCTACTTGTGGTGTATTGTGCACCGAAATGTGCTTCTAGCGTGGAGAATGAATCTATCGAATTTTGAGATAGGCCCATGTAACATGTCAGTGTAGCTCCTTTTAAGGTAGTTGGGAATACCTTGCACTTGATGGTGTCGTCGCTGGTGTATAGGCTGATATGGGTGATGAATTCTTCTATGTGCTCATTAGGATCCTTGGTGTCGTCATGTAAGTCAATATTAGTTGGCTTCCATTCAATGGGTAGAGGAACATCTATGATACTATCTATGAAAGGATGTTTTTGAATGGTATCTCTTAGAGGAATGCTTCTTGGTTGAGTGCTTGTTGCTTGCAAGACGATGTGGGTTTGAGTTATCTCAGTATCACACCATTCATATTGCGTGATCTCTGAGGTGTAATTTGAAGATTGATGCTTCTTCATTTAGATTTTTGGTATCTTCATACCTTAAGTCTTCTCCGTTCTCTTAGTCTAGAGTTTTCTATTTTCATGCCATAACATGTATGGATGATGGCATTGTATTGTTTGTTATAGACTAAGTTATATTATTCTTGCCTGATGCTTGATTTGCCTTGTTTTCTATTATCTCTGGCATCACTAGATGGTTTGCTTTCTTAGGAACCTATTCTAAGAAATTGCAATCGATTCCAGTTTGTGGGAATTAATTACCAAATGGCCAAATCAGTTTTTGAACCATCTCTAGTATTGGGTTAATCGATTACCAACATTTGCAATCAATTACAATGTTATTTTTAGAATTTAGAAATTGTCCTATTCCTGTTGCAATCGATTAACATCGAGTGACAATCGATTGCAAGACAATCTTTGATGTTCAGAAATTGCCCTGTTTCATTTGCAATCGATTACCATCGAGTAGCAATCGATTACCAAATGATCATTGAAACTCAGAATTGGCTCTGTCTCAGTTGCAATCGATTACAAGTCTACTGCAATCGATTAAAATAGATGGTGTTTCTAATTTTGTTTCTAGATTGTGTTGTTCTAGTGTTTAGAGATTGAATGGTGAATGGTGTTTGCACATTCAGTTTTCTAGGTTCCTATTTCAAGTTGTGAAATTAGGATTTGCTGTGAATTGTGTGTGCATGGTGTATGTAATCAAATTTATAGTGAAACCCCTTGGTGAAAGGGAGAACTGGATGTAGATTGGTGGTTGATCGAACCGTATAAATCAACAGGCTAAATATCTCTATTCCTCAATCTTTTTCAATTTAGATATTGATCTTTGTCAAGTTTATTTGTTTCAAGCTGAGGTTGTTTTTCTGGTTTATTCAATCAATATAATATTCTCTAAAAATATTTTTATTAAAATCTCAACAGCGATGAAAAGCTTTTATTTGAAAAAAAAAATTTGTCATTTTACGTTGAATCAATTCACCCCCCCCCCCCCCCCCCTTTCTTGATTGTCACCTGGCTGATCCTAACATAATTGGGCGCCAGCTTTGCTACCTTTGCATTGCATTCCTCTTGGAGATTTTGGTATTGCTCTCGGGGTCACTCATTTTTGTTTTTTAGATTAGCAATTTCTTGTTCGGTTGCTTTCTTGAAATTTTCTATTTCTTGTTTGGTTGCTTTCGGTTTGAAGTTCATGACCTCCCTTTGCAAGGCAGGGATGATCGGATGATCCTTGGGCTTCTTGACGCAAAGTGTCCACCACCATTGTCAGATTCCCTTGCGGGAGATCCCTAGGTCTAGAGTTTCATTTGAAGCGAATTCCAAACCTGGTTTTCATTTTTTGCCTTCAACAACAGTGGTTATCATTGTTGTGTGACCAGTAGGATAGTTTTCCTTTAGCCCCACAGTGGGCACCAAATATTCTTACCAAAAACTGACCTTCTCGACAAGGACAATTTCCTCTCAGCAAAGTATACGGAAAGTGTGGGGGTACCTAGTATTTATAGTACGTAAGCGAGTCCATGGGCCTATCTCCTAGATGGAGTATGCAAATAAAGTAATATATGATAGGATTTGATTGATCTTTCCTTTCTTTGGATATTGGTATTCTTTCCTTATTTACAGGATGATAAGGGATATTTTCCTTGTTTAATTAACATATATGATTTGATATATGTCATCTTACCTTTTTATTTGTCTGTCGAATATTTGGTCCGAGTAACACTCCTTCAGACTGAGTAGGTGTATGTTTTATCTGAGTATGTTGACTTTGTATCCTATCTCGAATATCTTAGCAGTACATAACTCCCCATAGCTTTGAAGCATATATGCTGAAAGAGTTATGGCGATTTGGGATTTGAATTGATTTGACCCTAAATCTCTAGGATTGCATTTTTTCGAGGTAATTTGTAATGATTAAGGTCATTTTGAATTTCAAAAGTCTTTTATCTCTAAACCGTTGGATCTCCATAGTGCCTTGGGGATCAAATGGCTTGGGGGTTGGATTTTTCAAATCACCAAAAAAAAAAACCCAAGAAAAGCTCCAAGAATCTAAGCCTGTTTTTGCTTTTCGCACCCCATTTTTGCGTTTGGGATTGGACCTTAGGATTATAATTCTGAAACCTAATGTTCTGAACTGTTCCTCGTGTGCTCCAACGTCGCCCATGGCAGCCTACAACGCCATGTGATGCATGCATGATGCAGTTCCAAGCCACACAAGCTTGGTTTGGATCGTCCGGAAGCAAATCGAAAGAGCTCCATTGAAGGTAAATCAAGAACTCAAACAAGAGGGAAAAGCGAAAAGAAGAAGAAGATGAACTAGAACGACGCCACGATCTACACGGAACGATAAGCCGAGGTGAATTCGCCACAAGGAAAGCTTCCTTGATAAGAATCAATTTGGTTTCACTCAAGAACCAAGAAGAGACTAAGCCAAAGCTTATTTCATTCACAAAATGAGTTATATGATGATTACAAATGAGGTTCTCCTCTACTATTTATAAAGCTAGGCCTTAGAAGAGGGTTATGTAACTAATCTTCACTTAAACATAACGTTTTGAGGCCTATTGGACTATTTTGGCAAGCGTACCAAATATTGCACAAGTAGTTTAAAAGGGAAGATCCCAATATTGAATCCACAAGGAATTGTCCGTATTTGACTATCAGTAAAGTAATCAATTCCTAAACATTAGTTTGGTTTTTATAGTTGGTTGTTCTTGAAACATTAATAATAATAGAAATTTAACTAAACACTACAGTTAATACTAACTATAAACAATAAAAACAACAATGTTGATTCAGGACTATGATCAAACAGTTGGCGTGCTTGAGTTTTAGAATGGAATAATGGATATGTTGAGGATTTGGTTCAACCGGTTTGCTTCCCATGTAAACATATAAGATATATTCTCCATTCACATGAATAGTTCAGATTAACTTCGATCTAAAAATGCTCAAAACGTGATCTCTCATCAAATCAAGCCTAAACTGCTCAACCTCACTTTCGATGTCTCGGTAAGTTCAGTTGAGTGGTTTGATGAAGCTTAGAGATCTTTGCAAAGCTAATGGAGTCTATCCTATGTCTAGAAATACACTCCATTAGAGTTCAAACTCAGTTCCAAGTTCAACAGCATCTGTCAAGGGCAGGTAAACTCTAAAACATGCATATATAACTGATCCAATCATATAACAAGAATAAAGATAGAGAAATGAACATTAAACTGAATATTTCAATGAATAGATATGAAGAATAGCGTTTACATGATCAGCACCTAGTTTCAAGTCCTCAACACTAATAGATTAGCCTCTCATTGTCATGAGAAGCCTTGAAAAGGTTACAAAAGGGGATGAAGAGAACAGAGGAAAACAGAAAAAATAGAGGAAGCAGCTCAACCAAATCCACCAAAGTTTGAATGCTTCAAAATTCTTCAAGTGCAGCTTATATAGTCGAAGCCTCACTTAGCGCAACCGTCCGCTAAGCACAAAACACTGCATAATGCATCTCAGAACAGGTGTTCCGCTAAGCGCAATCTTCTGCTCAGCGCATATTCAGTTTGAAAGCAACTTCCGCTAAGCGAGTCTTTTGTTCGAATAAAATTTCGCTTAGCGCAATGATACGAAACCCCTTCATGAAATTATGAACAAGCTGTTTTAGGGCACAAAATCAGACTGCGCTTAGGATAATGTCGTAACTCGCAGCCCAGAAGTCCGATTGCGGCGATTCCAAAACGAGGTGAACACTCACGTTCTGAACTACAAAAAAGACTCAAGAAACGCTAAAATTGGACACGTAAAACGTGAGATATGGGCCAGAGAAAAATCGAACAGAAAATACCAAATTGAAATTAGAACGTGAATTCAGAGATGACCAGTGAAAAGGAACAAGAGGGTTACTGGTTTTTAGGGCGCCACAAACCTGGGTTTGATAAGCCAACAAGGAAGATCGCCACAAGAATGTGAATTCTTGATAAGATCAAAGGTTCAACCAAGAACCCTAGCAGAGAGATTTTCTCACAAGTCTGAACAAAAATATGATTCTGATTTCTTATTGATCTCCAATTGTTTTAATACATTTCAGCTTAGGAGTTTATGCACTACACTTAAGCAAACAAAAGAAAAAAACAAAACTCTTAAGGACAAGCGTTTCTGACATGTAGTAGCGGTCAAGAATAACAAATCCTTATAAAAAGACTTGGGTTCTAATCCTACTGTAGCCAAAATATTTATGATTTTATTTTATTTTATATACAGCCACACTAAAAAGAAAATAACCCCAAAAGCAAATTAAAAGTCTTGTTATTTAGATTGGCTCTTCTCACTCCAAGTGGGCTATGCATGTCAAAACTTTATTCTCCAAGTGTTGGGCTTCAGCAGATTGTTGGGTTTCTAATAGATTAGTCACCACTTGTTGAAGAGCTTCCTTTGCTTTCCTAGCCCTTGCCCTTGTCATGGGTCCCCCAAGTCCTCCAAGTGCCTCGTTTTCTTTGTCCCTATCTGTGTTCCCATCATCCCCTCCCTCTTGAAGAGGATTTGTCCTCAAATCCAAGGCCTCATCACCTGCATCAAAAAGAGACAAATCGAAACATTGAAAGTGGCACTTATATTATACTCACCAGGCAAATCAATCTTGTAAGCATTGTCATTTATCCTCTCCAACACTTGAAATGGACCATCCCCTCTAGGTTGGAGTTTAGACTTCCTTTGTTCAGGGAACCTTTCCTTTCTTATGTGTACCCAAACCCAATCACCAGGTTCGAATACAACTCTCCGTCTTCCCTTATTAGCTTGCTTGGCATAACTCTCAATCTTCTTTTCAATTTGAGCTTTCACATGCTCATGCAGTTTCCTCACATAATCAGCCTTAGCCTGTGCATCCTTATGCTTAAAAACAGAAATATTAGGCATAGGCAATAAGTCAAGTGGTGTCATAGGATTAAATCCATACACAATTTCAAATGGTGAACAATTAGTTGTACTATGGACAGCCCTATTATATGCAAATTCTACATGAGGTAGACATTCTTCCCAAGATTTAAGATTTTTCTTTAAAATAGTTCTCAGCAAAGTGCCTAAAGTTCTATTCACTACCTCAATTTGCCCATCAGTTTGTGGGTGACAAGTAGTAGAGAAAAGTAACTTAGTACCAAGCTTACCCCACAACGTTTTCCAAAAATGACTTAGGAACTTGGTGTCCCTATCACTCACAATGCTTCTAGGCAGTCCATGGAGTCTCACCACTTCCCTGAAAAATAAGTCAGCTACATGGCAAGCATCATCAACCTTTTTACAAGGAATAAAATGCGCCATTTTTGAGAACTCATCAACAACCACAAAAATAGAATCCTTGCCATTCTTTGTTCTAGGCAATCCCAAAACAAAGTCCATAGATATATCAATCCAAGGAAAATCAGGAACAGGCAAAGGAGTATATAAACCATGTGGCATCACCTTTGATTTTGCCTTTTTACAAACAATGCAATGCTCACAATATTTATGCACATCACGTTTCATATGGGGCCAATAGAAATGCTCGTGCAATGTTTCTAAAGTCTTTTGTACCCCAAAATGCCCCATCAAACCACCTTCATGCACCTCTTTCACCAACAAATTCCTTATGGAACACTTAGGCACACACAATCTTTTCTCCTTAAACAGATAATCATTATGCCTATAGTAACCATTTTGAGACACTTTTTCACAAATAGCATATATCTCAGAAAATTCAGCATCCTGCAAATACATTTCTCTCAATGGCTCAAGTCCAAAAATTTTAGTTTCAAGAGTAGAAAGTAATGCATGCCTTCTAGATAATGCATCAGCAACAATATTCCCTTTTCCCTTTTTATGTTTTATGACATATGGGAATTGTTCTAGGAACTCAACCCATTTTGCATGCCGCTTGTTTAGCTTGCCTTGTCCTTTCAAATATTTAAGGGACTCATGATCACTATGAATGACAAATTCTTTGGGCAATGAGATAATGCTGCCAAGTTCTCAAAGCACGCACTAAGGCATACAACTCCTTATCATAAGTGGAATAGTTTAGGGCAGCCCCATTTAACTTCTCACTAAAATAAGCAATTGGATGCCCCTCTTGCATCAAAACAGCCCCAATACCCACATTAGATGCATCACATTCAATTTCAAAAGATTTTGCAAAATTTGGTAATGCAAGAATGGGGGCATTAGTTAATTGGTGCTTAAGTGCAGCAAACGCTTGTTCTTGTTTTTCACCCCACTTGAAGCCAACATGCTTTTTAACTATTTCATTAAGAGGTGCAGCCAAGGTACTAAAGTCCCTAACAAACCTCCTATAGAAACTAGCTAAACCATGAAAGCTCCTTACTTCACTCACGGTTTTTGGTGTAGGCCATTCTTGGATGGCCTTAACCTTTTCCGCATCTACCTGTACTCCCTTAGCACTCACCACAAATCCTAGAAATACAACATGATCAGTGCAAAAAATGCATTTTTCAAGATTTGCAAATAATTTTTCCTTTCTAAGCACATTCAAGACAGCACTCACATGTTCAATATGCAAATCAAGACTAGTGCTATAAATCAGAATATCATCAAAATACACCACAACAAACTTGCCTAAAAATTCCCTTAAGACATGGTTCATTAATCTCATAAAAGTGCTTGGGGCATTAGTTAGCCCAAAGGGCATCACCAGCCACTCATATAAACCATACTTAGTTTTAAAGGCAGTTTTCCATTCATCCCCTTCCCTTATCCTAATTTGATGATACCCACTTTTTAAATCAATTTTAGAAAATATGCAAGCACCATGTAGCTCATCAAGAAGATCATCTAACCTGGGAATAGGATGTCCGTACTTGATCGTGATGTTATTAATAGCTCTGCAGTCAATGCACATCCTCCAAGTACCATCCTTCTTAGGTACTAAAATCACTGGAACAAGACACGGACTCATGCTCTCTTGCACCCATCCTTTGTTCATCAATTCTTCAACTTGCCTTTGAATTTCTTTGGCCTCTTGAGGGTTGCTTCTATATGCAGGCCGATTGGGCAATGAAGCTCCGGGGACAAGGTCAATGTGATGCTCAATTCCCCTCAAAGGTGGTAATCCCATTGGAACCTCCTTTGGAAACACATCCTTGTATTCCTGCAAAAGAAATTCAACACTAGCAGGGACAGCAATTTCATTAGAGTTATTAGCAACATGCATATTATTTTTGCAATACAACAAGTACAATGGCTTGTTGGTGAGCAGCATCCTCTTCACCTCACTCTCTTTTGCTAGACAACTCATTTTGCTCTCAAGTGTTTCACTCCTTCCCACAAGTGTTTCACTCTTTTTCTTTCCACTCTTTTTATGTGTTTCACTCATTTCTCTTTTCTCTTGCACTCTCTTTTCTCTCAATTTTACCTGGTCCTCACACACCTCTCTAGGAGATAATGGTTTGAGAGTAATTTTCTTCTCATTGTGCATGAAAGAGATTTTATTTGTGAACCCATCATGAATTGCCTTGGTATCATATTGCCATGGCCTCCCTAAGAGGATATGGGTTGCCTCCATTGGGACCACATCACACAGCACCTTTTCACTATATTGTCCTATGGAAAGGCACACCTCCACTTGCTTGCCGACGATCATCTCCCCATCTTCACTCAGCCATTGAAGTTTGTATGGCCTAGGATGCGGTTTAGTCTCCAAATTTAATTTGGACACTAATCTAGAGCTAGCCACATTAGTACAGCTTCCACCATCAACTATCAACGAACAAAGTTTCCCATTGATTGAACATCTAGTGTGAAAAATGTTCTCTCTTTGGGAATGATCTAGGGCTTGCATCTGACTTCCCATCAACCTCCTAACCATCAATAAGTCACCCCCCATTGCTTCCACTTCTATTTCTTCCTCTTCCTCTTCCTCTTCCTCACTGGCTGAAGACTCACTAGTGATTTCTCCATTCTCCTTCAGGAGCATTGTTCTCTTAGTTGGACACTCAGAGGCATAGTGCCCTCTTCCCAAACACCTGAAGCATTTTACATCTCTAGACTTGGTTTTTGGAGGTGATGCACGAGACCTCATTGGTGACTTTCTGTGTGAGGAAGCCATTGCTGGACTAGATGATGAAGATCCTTTATCACTCTTGGACCTATCCCTCCAATGGTTGTTGTTGAAATTGGAAGAACTTTTTTTCATGGCCCCTTTTCTTTTGAGTTGTTGTTCTACCAGTACAGCTTTGTGAAATAAATCTTCCAACTCAATATACTCTTGCAGCTCAACAACATCTCTAATTTCATTGTTCAACCCACCCAAAAACCGAGCCATAGTTACTTCATTGTCTTCATTAATTTTGGCCCGAATCATAGTCACTTCCATGTCTTTGAAATAATCTTCAACACTCCTGTTGCCTTGATTTAATTTCTGAAGTTTCAGCTGCAAATCCCTATTGTAACTAGCTGGTACATATCTCTTCCTCATGATGCTCCTCATCTCAGCCCAAGTGTCTACCACTGGTTCTTCATTTCTCAGCCTCTCCCTTTGATACTTGTTCCACCAAATAAGCGCATAATCAAAAAATTCAGCTGCTACCATCTTAACCTTCTGCTCCTCGGTGTAATTGTTACAAGAAAACACATGCTCAATCTTCAACTCCCACTCCAAATATGCCTCTGGGTCTCCTTTTCCTCTGAAAGGTGGGATGTTTAGCTTGATCCCTTCAAGTCTGTTTTGTCTTTGCTCACCATCATTATCTCTTCTTCTATAATTTCTCCTTCCATCTCCAGCAAGCCAACCTTCATTATGAGGACCTTGATTCTCCAACAACTCTATTCTTGCATACATCTTCTCAGAGTGCTCTCTCAAAGCATTCTTTGCATTTGAGCAGATGAGAGCTTCAATTAGCAGTCTATTTGCTCCATCATGAGGAGGAGGAGAGCCATTACCACTTGTTCCTGACATATTCAAAATAACAGTAACAAATAGATAATATGAAAATAGGACCTCACCACTCTTCTCACGTGTTTACACTCTTAAGATGAACACTCGTGTATATCACTCTTGATGGCTGTTTTTTTTTTTTATGATGTATCTCTCTTGCCTTTTACCACTCTCTCCCTCACTTAAGGTTCTTACTTGAATCAGCCAATCTATTTCAAGAATCACTTTCACATGGCGAACAGAGTTTTAACACAAGTGGTAAAGAACAATTTTACCACTAACACTCACAAGAATGACAAAACAAGAGATACTATGAAGAAAACAGAACAACTAAGACACTTTTGAGTTTAGGACAGCAAATTAACAAAAACAAAAACCCACAAATTAGGCTGAAGCAACTGGTACTGATTATATATAAGTCCTATATGTTCAGAATTCAACAAGGCAACAATTCAGATGCACTAAACACCAATTCACAATTACTCCATCTTCACTTCCTTTTTTTTTTTTTTTTTTTTTTTAAACCTTGCTGCAGAATTCTTTTTTTTTTTTGTGTTGATGCGGAAAAATAGTGAAACAAAATAATTCAACACCAGTTGCAGAACCAGGGCACAACAAAAACAAGTAATTTGGAAACAAGTGCACAAAAACAGGAAAAAGGAAAGCGATGCACTAAATCGGGATTAACGGAAGGCAGACACAAAACTTACTAGAATTAACGCAATCAATCTAGAATCCAAACATTAATATGAAATTGATTCTAAATCAAGCTCTGATTACCAAATGATACGAAACCCCTTCATGAAATTTTGAACAAGCTGTTTTAGGGCACAAAATCAGACTGCGCTTAGGATAATGTCGTAACTCGCAGCCCAGAAGTCCAATTGCGGCGATTCCAAAACGAGGTGAACACTCACGTTCTGAACTACGAAAAAGACTCAAGAAACGCTAAAATTGGACACGTAAAACGTGAGATATGGGCCAGAGAAAAATCGAACAGAAAATACCGAATTGAAATTAGAACGTGAATTCAGAGATGACCAAGTGAAAAGGAACAAGAGGGTTACTGGTTTTTAGGGCGCCACAAACCTGGGTTTGATAAGCCAACAAGGAAGATCGCCACAAGAATGTGAATTCTTGATAAGATCAAAGGTTCAACCAAGAACCCTAGCAGAGAGATTTTCTCACAAGTCTCGAACAAAAATATCATTCGATTTCTTATTGATCTCCAATTGTTTTAATACATTTCAGCTTAGGAGTTTATGCACTACACTTAAGCAAACAAAAGAAAAAAACAAAACTCTTAAGGACAAGCGTTTCTGACATGTAGTAGCGGTCAAGAATAACAAATCCTTATAAAAAGACTTGGGTTCTAATCCTACCGTAGCCAAAATATTTATGATTTTATTTTATTTTATATACAGCCACACTAAAAAGAAAATAACCCCAAAGGCAAATTAAAAGTCTTGTTATTCAGATTGGCTCTTCTCACTCCAAGTGGGCTATGCATGTCAAAACTTTATTCTCCAAGTGTTGGGCTTCAGCAGATTGTTGGGTTTCTAATAGATTAGTCACCACTTGTTGAAGAGCTTCCTTCGCTTTCCTAGCCCTTGCCCTTGTCATGGGTCCCCCAAGTCCTCCAAGTGCCTCGTTTTCTTTGTCCCTATCTGTGTTCCCATCACGCAATGTGGCACTCAGCGCGTCATAGATTGCCTAGCTCGCGTAGCTTGATGTTGTGCTCAGCGAGTGAAGCGCTAAGCGAGATAGGTTGCTTAGCGAGATCTACCTTCTTCTTGTATTCTCCCTTTACTTTGAATCTCGGCCTGCACACATAAATTAGAGTATATTTCTCACAAAATAACTTCCTAGGGTTAGAATTATCAAACTATACAAATCTATATTAAATGATTTCAAACTAAGCTAAAATTCCTGAGAAAGTTGGATAATCACTACAAAATCTGATGCAATATTTACGTATATAAAGCGATTATCAAACTCCCCCAAATTAAAGCTTTACTTGTCCTCAAGCAAAAGAATATCTACATAGCAACAAAGTGGATGCAGAGGAACAATTGGCATGATCATAATCAAGTTTAAGACCAATGACACTTGTAAAAGGTGTTCTCAATTGAGATTAAACACATTAAGGTCACAAAGAGAGTTTTCAACATGCACACAAATTCAGCAAACCAACAAGGAGCATTCAGCAGTTTGAAGTTCAAGTGAACACTATGACCCTCACAAGGCTAGTGTTTCACTCAACACTTAGTGTATAAAGTATGAAATGGTTAAATCATTCCAATTGTAATTGTGCACTTAACTTTTGAATTTCTTCTCAATTTATTGCAGATGTACAAACAATGTGGATCATTAAGGTCTTACTCAGGGTTGAATCACGGCTGGGCTATAAAGAACATTGGTTTTTCTTGAATTACAATTCCTAAGGATTGAAGAAAACATATCTTTATCTCCCTTCTTGATTATCAATTTCCTCTATATGCCTCAATACTTTCCACAGTTGGACAACAACTACTTCTTGCTTGAATCACAATTGATTGAATTTTCAATTATTCAAATTTTTTTTTCCAGAGGCTTTGCCTCTTATGATTCATATTGCAGCAGTTGTGTTGCTATCATTTCTTCTTTTTAATGTGGATCTTCACCTGACCCCCCAAAATTTGGAAAAATTTTGTCTCAAACCATAAAAGATATGCTTTCCTATTCCCTAAGGCAAGGTAGGCAATTCTTGTTTAGGTTCTAGGTTCACAAGACAAATTAGTTGTCTATTAGGCTCAATGGTTTAGTAGAGGATTCTCTCAACCTTACTGGATTGACTTTTTGGCTCTGGGAATCACTCTCAGAAAACAAGGCCTTAATCATTTCCACATTAATTATGCATACAGCAATTCAGAGAATCATTCAAAAATTAGTGCAACAACTCAATTGTTCTCTCACAGTATAATTCTCACACTTATCGATTAATTTTCACAATGTTCACAAGTCCTTCAAAAGTCAATTGCTCACAGTTATTAATTCCCCAAACTCACATGCATGCATCGTCCTCAAAACTAAGCAACCTAACAACACGCTCTCACCCAGTTCGAAAACAATTGTGTCATAGGTTCAAAACAAACAATAATTCAAACATAGACTGAACCAAATGTTCACAAGACATCCAACGTTGCACAAAAAAAATAATTACCACATAAATGTTAAACTATATAAAACTGTTAAATATGTAAAGTAAAATAAACAGAAACAATAAAATAATTCAGATGACAAAACATTTAAAACACTTGGCCTCTTGTAGACAGCCATGATTCACATCTGCTAATCCTCCTCCAGGTCGGCCTCCATGTTGTCATCTCCTGTGGCCTCTATGTTGTCCCCTCCTTCAGTATCCTCTTGGTTCCCTTCTTCAGTATTCTCCTGGTTCCCTTCTTCCTCAGCTACTTCGTCACCACCACCATCACCCCCTTGAGAAAAGGAAGGTCTGTCCGCAGGCCATTGCATTTGGGCCTAGAAGGCCTCCAAAGACATGACTGGCTGTTGGAGGGAGAGGTGGTGTAGATTGTCAATGATTGTACATTGACCCCGGTATAGTGCATTGGTTCGTTCTTCTATCTATTGACTAAGTGACAGTTGCATACCATTGAGAGCAGTCTGTAGCATGTCTTCAGTGACAGTTGCAGCGGTAGATGAAGAACTCCCAGAAACTGTCTTCGTGCGAGGTCGCTTCCGAGTGTTAGGAGGGAGCTCAGGTCTGTTAGGATTGGCCTCATTGTAGCAGAATGTGCAAATGTACTTGAAAGTGATTGAAGGGCTCAGCTTAAGCAAGACTGGAGTGCTGGAGCTAGCCCCCTTTTGCGTTGCACAATGCCAAAATGAGAGCCGAAAAACCCAATCGGCTGACCCTAGAGTGAGCCATGACAAAAATCTGATTGGATATGAAACTACTCACATTCATATCCATCTTCATAATAAGAGCATATATCCATTCGGCTCTCTCCACTATAACGTCAGAGGTGTGCGAGGTGGACGCCAATGTGTAGTAGGAGAAAGCGGACCACGCTTGAGTCAGGGTGGTCATATCTGGCCGCAAAATCTTCGTAATGGCTCCCTCTTTGTTCTTGGCATATCCCTTGCCTGGTATGCACAACAACACTATGATAACCTTGGGGTCTTTGTATTGGCTGAGGAAAATGTCAAATTGAGTTTTCCCAGTGTCGCCTATGAGGATCGGAGGGGTTTGCAGAATGCGGTTGATAGCTACACCATCCCAGCGAATGGTCTTCCCCCGAACCTTGCATTGCCGGTTGGCCACCTTGTATTCTCCCTCCGGTTCATAAATGTTGGCGTAGAATTCCTTGACCAGAGGCTCATCAATGGACTTATCTGGCAGGGAGCATAGCTTTTTGAGCCAGCCACAGCGATGCAGCTCATTGCGGAAGACATCATAATCACCCGGAGCAATCTTTACAGGCCACTCTGCAATGAGTCCCCGACCCATGAGTTCATTCTCAAATCTCTCTTGGGCTTCAAAGGAAGAGAAACGGTAGGCATCATAGGGATAGATAACCCTTTCGTGCGTGGCAGTAGGTGCAGGAGATGTAGGTGGCACAGGTGGTGTAGGTGGTGTTCTAGAAGAAGACGCGCCGCGGTTGTTGCAAAATTTAGGAGCCATCTGTACTCAAAATGAAAATTACAACAACAAAGCAAATCAATTAGAAACAAAGGTGTTTGCTAAGCGCTGTGTCGCACTCAGTAAACACCTGTCACTACATGGAAATTGAAAGCAAAAAGGAAAGCATACATAATAATACAGAGTAGAGGTGAAAAGGAAAACAGAGTAAAAACAGAGCAAAAATTGAAAGGAAAACAGAGCAAAACAGGGCTCAAGCGCTAAGTGCAAGCTTGCACTTAGCGAGCCTCCAATTCGAGGCAAACCTTCGCTAAGCTCAAGCTTGAGCTTAGCAAGCCTCTAGTTCGAGGCAAAATTTTGCCAAGCGCAAGTGTGCGCTTAGCGAGAAGACTCGCTTAGTGGCGCATGAATTTGGAAAATTCCCAGATCCATGAACACAGAAACAGCAGGATGAACATCCAATGAATTTGCGCTGAGCGCTAGTTAGCGCTAAGCGCGGATCAAGCAATTGAAGAACAAAAACCCAGGATGCATGTTCTCGCTTAGCTCACAGACGCGCTTAGCGCAAAAATAAAAAATCCCAACAGGGAAACCTCAAAAATGCTAGACCCACAACGCAAATCAAATGGAGAGAAAGCGAAAATGAAACCTAATCTACTCAGCACACAACCCAGACTCAATAACACTAAACACGCAACAATGCTACAATTAAAACAGAAAAATGAAATTAAAAAGGAGTTGGAATGCTTACCTGGCGTGGAGAGTGAAGAAGAATGGGATCCAAGAAGATGCAGATGCAGTGTGTGAGTGAGTGAATGAAAGTGAAAAGTGAGAGTGAAGAAAACAGAAGGGGACGGCGTGAGAGAGGAATGGAATTAGGTTTGCGTGAGAGAGAAAATTTAATTTGGGAAAGAGGGAGAGTGGGTGGTTTCAAAACTACCCAACAGTTACGAACTTCGCGTTTAGCGCAATATCTCGTGCTCCTTCATTTCATTTTATTTTTTTTGAAACTCCGCTGAGCGAAGATACACGCTTAGCGAGATCTGCATAATTATGCAGATCACGCTTAGCGCGATCTTATGCTCAGCGAGTAATGTGTTCGAGCCAAAGAACCGCTGAGTGCAGCCCTGCGCTTAGCGACATTCTAAGTCGAGCCAAAACTGCGCTGAGCTGCATAGCACGCTGAGCGACCTCACAACTTGAAATGAATTTGCGCTAAGCGCCTGTTCCAGCTTAGCGAAAATTTCATTCGAACTAATAGTGCGCTAAGCACGAGTAAGCGCTTAGCGAAACTTCACCTCGAATTGAGTTTTCGCTAAGCGTGAACATGAGCTTAGCGCAAAAACAGTTCGAGCCAATGTCGCACTCAGCGAAGAGAAGCGCTAAGCGAACTATGCAGAGATTTATTATTGATGCCAAAAATTGAAAAAAAATGAAGTGACAAACCTGGGTTGCCTCCCAGCTAGCGCTTCTTTAACGTCAATAGCTTGACGGTTGACAAGATCAAGGATCTTGTAGATGTATGATTGTTGTAAGCCTCTCAATTTCTCCACCATGATAGCCTTTGAGTCTTTGGCCATTCACCACCCAGCTTGTTTGTGGATTTTCTGCTGATGGATCCATGATCTCAATTGCTCCGTAAGATTTGACATCTTTGATGGTGAAGGGACCGGACCACTTGGACTTCAATTTCCCAGGGAAAAGCCGGAGTCTTGAGTTGAATAGGAGCACTCGCTGCCCTATATGAAATTCCCTCTTCAACAGCTTCTTATCATGATATCTCTTGGTCTTCTCTTTGTAGAGCTTTGAGGATTCATAGGCCTGAGTTCTCATTTCCTCTAGTTCTAATAACTGCAGCTTTCTCTTGTCGGCCGCCAATGTTGGATCAAAATTTAGCCATTTAATTGCCCACCAAGCTTTGTGAGCCATTTCCACTAGAAGGTGACAGGCCTTGCCATATACCATCTGAAATGGTGTGAGACCAATTGGAGTCTTCAATGCAGTCCTATAGGCCCAGAGGGAATCATCCAGCTTATGTGCCCAATCCTTCCTTGATGCTGCCACTGTCTTTTCCAGGATTTTCTTAATTTCTCTGTTGGAAACTTCTGCTTAGCCATTGGTTTGCAGATGATAGGGCGATGCTACCTTGTGTCGCACTTCATAATATTGGAGGACTTTTGAAAGAGCTTCATTGCAGAAATGTGTTCCTCCATCACTTATCAAGACGCGAGGTACTCCAAACCTTGTGAAAATTTGCCGCTTTAGAAATTTGATGACGGTCTTGGCATCACTTTTCTGACATGCCATAGCCTCAACCCACTTGCTCACATAGTCTACGGCTACCAATATGTATTCATTTGAAAATGAAGGAGGGAGAGGGCCAACGAAGTCAATACCCCAACAATCAAAGACCTCTACTTCAAGGATATTTTGGAGAGGCATTTCATGCCTTTTTTATATGCTCCCTGTCCTTTGGCATTTATCACACGCTTAAGCATGTTCAAAAGCATCCTTGAACAAAGTTGGCCAGTAGAAGCCTGATTGAAGTACCTTGGCAGCTATACGTCCACCATTATAGTGACCTCCATAAGGTGAATTATGACAATGCCACAGAATATTCTTGGCCTCTTCTTGTGGAACACATCGCCTTATAAGTTGATCGGCCCCAATCCTAAACAGGAAAGGATCATCCCAGACATAATAAGTGCAGTCCCTCAAGAATTTCTTCTTTTGATGCCAATTCATCCCTTCTGGCATCACATGGGCAGCTCTATAATTGGCAATGTCTGCAAACCAAGGTCTCTCTTGCACTATCATGAGGAATTCATCAGGAAACTCCTCTATGATCTCCAGCTCTTTGTTGGTGACTTCTTCATTTATTAGGCGAGACAAATGGTCTGCAACTGAATTTTCGCTCCCCTTCTTGTCTTTGATCTCAATATCAAATTCTTGCAGAAGTAGCACCCGTCGAAGCCTCGCTTAGCGCAACCGTCCGCTAAGCACAAAACACTGCATAATGCATCTCAGAACAGGTGTTCCGCTAAGTGCAATCTTCCGCTCAACGCATATTCAGTCTTCTGTTCGAATGAAAATTTCGCTTAGCGCAATGTGGCGCTTAGCGCATCATAGACCACCTAGCTCGCGTAGCTTGATGTTGCGCTCAGCGAGTGAAGTGCTGAGCGAGATGGGTCGCTTAGCAAGATCTGCCTTCTTCTTGTATTCTCCCTTTACTTTGAATCTAGGCCTGCACACATAAATTAGAGTATATTTCTCACAAAATAACTTCCTAGGGTTAGAATTATCAAACTATACAAATCTATATTAAATGATTTCAAACTAAGCTAAAATTCTTGAGAAAGTTGGATAATCACTACAAAATCTGATGCAATATTTACGTATATAAAGCGATTATCAAGGCCTAATTACACAATTAAGAACCCCTTTACACAAGTAAACAAGGTTTTCAAAAATTCCCACGTCAGACCTTCCGCTAAGCTCAACCTTGAGCTTAGCGCAAATTGCGCTGAGCTCAACGTTGTGCTGAGCAAGATGCTTGATTGAAGCAAATATCCACTAAGCTCAATCTTGCGCTGAGTGAGATGCTTGATCGAAGCTAAACTTCACTGAGCCCAAGCTTGCACTGAGCAAGCGGTCAACAAATTTCCAAGTGCTCCAATTTAACTCCTTTGGGCTTCTTCCTTCTTGGCCTTTGATGAATAACCCTTCCATTAGTCTCTTAGTCATTTCTTCTTGAAGAATCTTGGCCTTGGATCTTGTCATTGGTCCCTTTAATTCTTGAAGTGCCCCTAGGTCCTCGTGTTCATTGACTAGCCCTCTATCTCCCCTCCTTCTTGAAAAGAATCTGACCTCGAATTTGCATCTAAGAGACCTACATCACAAGAAGAAAGATCAGTGACATTGAAGCTAGAACTCACCCCATACTTACCTGGCAAGTCAATCTTGTAGGCATTGTCATTTATCCACTCAAGGACCTTGAAAGGACCATCACCGCTAGGTTGGAGTTTAGATTTCCTTTGTGAGGGAAACCTATCCTTCCGTAGATGTACCCAAACCCAATCTCTGGGTTTGAATACCATGGGCTTTCTCCCCTTGTTGGCTTGTCTTGCATATTGCTCCATCTTTTGCTCAATTTGGTTTCTTACCTTCTCATGGAGATCCTTCACAAAAGTGGCTCTAGAAAGACCATCCTTACTCAAAATAGAAGAATCATTAGGTAAGGGAATTAGATCAAGAGGAGATAAAGGATTAAAGCCATAAATAACCTCAAAAGGAGAAAAAGAAGTGGTAGAGTTAGTTACCCTATTATAGGCAAATTCAACATGAGGTAACCACTCTTCCCAAGTTTTCAAATTACCTTTTATGAAACACCTTAGGAGTTGTGAAAGTGTTCTATTCACCACCTCCGTTTGTCCATCGGTTTGAGGATGGTAAGTGGTGGAGAAAAGAAGCTTGGTTCCAAGTTTTCCCCACAATGTTTTCCAAAAGTGGCTTAAAAACTTGGAATCCCTATCCGACACAATGCTCCTAGGCAATCCATGAAGACGCACTACTTCTTTGAAGAAAAGATCTGCCACATGACAAGCATCGTCCACCTTGTGGCATGGAATGAAGTGTGCCATCTTGGAAAACCTATTGACAACCACAAAAATCGAATCCTTGCCTCTCTTGGACCGTGGAAGACCAAGTACAAAATCCATGGAAATTTCGGTCCAAAGAGAGGTAGGGATTGGCAATGGAGTATATAAACCATGATGCATGCTTTTAGACTTGCCCTTATGACACACAATGCAATTAGAGCAAAATTTGATGACATCATGTTTCATTTTAGGGCAAAAGAAATGTTCATGCAAGATGTTCAAAGTCTTTTCAACTCCAAAATGTCCCATTAACCCCCCTTGATGAGCATCACAAATCATTAGTTCATGCAAAGAACTTTGAGGCAAACATAATCTTTTATTTTTAAACAAGTACCCTTCATGCCTAAAGAAACCTTGGTGAGACCCTTTTTCACATAGCTCAAACAAGTTAGAGAAGTCATGGTCTTGAGGATACAAGTCCTTTATGTGTTCAAACCCAAACATTTTGGTTTCAAGCATGGAGATTAAAGCATATCTCCTAGAAAGGGCATCGGCCACTACATTAGCCTTGCCTTGCTTGTGTTTAAATAAGGAAATTGTTCCAAGAACTCTACCCATTTGGCATGCCTCTTATTAAGCTTTCCTTGTCTTTTCAAATGTTTGAGTGACTCATGGTCACTATGAATCACAAACTCCTTAGGAAGGAGATAGTGTTGTCAATTATGCAAAGCTCTAATAAGTGCATAGAGTTCCTTATCATAGGTGGAATAGTTCAAGATGGAACCCTTAAGTTTTTCACTAAAATAGGCAATTGGGTGACCCTCTTGTAACAATACTGTGCCTATGCCAACTTTTGATGCATCACATTCTATTTCAAAAGATTTTGAAAAATTTGGTAAAGCAAGAATGGGTGCATTTGTCAACCTTTCCTTCAATTCATTGAAGGCTCTCTCTTGTTCACTCTCCCATTTAAATCCCACATTTTTCTTAACAATTTCATTCAATGGAGATGTTATTGTGCTAAATTCCTTGACAAATCTCCTATAGAAACTAGCCAACCCATGGAAACTCCTCACATCACTCACATTTTTGGGTGTGGGCCAATCTTTAATAGCTCTAATTTTCTCATCATCCACTTGGACTCCTTTAGCACTCACAACAAATCCTAGAAACACTACTTGACTAGTGCAAAATGTGCATTTATCCTTATTAGCAAACAAGCTATCATTTCTAAGCACTTCCAAGACACTCCTAACATGGAATAAGTGGTCATTTGTTGTTAAGCTATAAATCAAGATATCATCAAAGTAAACAACCACAAATTTACCAATAAAATGCCTCAAAACATGATTCATGAGATGCATGAAAGTGCTTGGTGCATTGGTTAAGCCAAAAGGCATGACCAACCACTCATAAAGTCCAAACTTAGTTTTGAAAGCGGTTTTCCATTCATCACCTTCTCTCATTCTAATTTGATGGTAACCACTTTTCAAATCTATCTTGGAGAAAACACAAGAACCATGAAGTTCATCCAACATATCATCAAGTCTAGGGATAGGATGTCTATACCTCACAGTGATGTTGTTGATGGGTCTACAATTCGTGCACATCCTCCAAGTGCCATCTTTCTTTGGGACTAGGATGACCGGCATTGCACACGGGCTCAAACTTTCTTTCACCCACCCTTTTTGCATCAACCCTTCAACTTGCTTTTGAATTTCCTTTGTCTCTTCCAGATTACTCCTATAAGCAGCCCTATTAGGAAGTGAAGCTCTCGGAACAAGATCAATTTGATGTTCAATTCCTCTTAAAGGAGGCAAGCCATGGGGAAGGTCTTGTGGAAAGACATCCTCAAACTCCTTCAAGAGTGTATCAAAACCTTGAGGCAACTCAAGAGCACTAGAAGACAAGCACATGTAAGTTGGAATGAGCAAATACATTGGTTGCCTAGCAAGTATAACTCTTTTCACCTCTTTAGGTTTCATTAACAAACTCTCTTTTATCAATAATTTTTTTTCACTCTCTTTTTCTCTTTTCTTTTGGTCTTTCTTTTCACTCTTTTTGCCATATTTTTCTTTTTGGCTTTTCTCTCTCAAAAGACTTTTTCCTTCTTTAATTTTCTTTTCCCTCTTTCTTTTCAACCTCATTTTTATTTGATCCTCACACACCTCACTTGGAGACAAAGGTGAGAGAACTACCTTTTGACCTTTATGCAAGAAAGAAAATCTATTGGTGACTCCATTGTGGACAACATCTCTATCATATTGCCAAGGTCTACCAAGCAACACATGTCCGACTTCCATGGGAACCATATCACAAAGCACTTCATCAACATAACTTCCAATGGAGAATGTAAGCAACACTTGCTTATTCACAACCAACTCACCACTATCACTCAACCATTGTAACTTATAAGGCTTAGGGTGAGGGATGGTTTTGAGACCTAGTTTCTCCACTAATCTAGTGCTTGCAACATTGGTACAACTTCCACCATCAATGATTAGAGAACAAACTTTTCCATTCACCAAACATCTAGAATGAAAAATGTTTTCTCTTTGTGTATCATCTCTATCCTTGCACAAACTACCCATGAGTCTTCTAACCATCAAAAGATCTCCCTCCTCCGGTGGAAGAAAACTATCATCCTCACCTTCACTAGAGGAACTAAGAGAACTCTTAGATGACTCACTATCCACCTCTCCATTTTCCAACAAAATCATGTTTCTTTTGTTAGGACATTGGGATGCAATGTGACCCTTGCCCAAACACTTAAAACATTTAATAGAACTAGATTTATTGGAAGTAGGTTGAGTATGAGAAGTAGATTTATGGGGAGGGGTTTAAGGAGGAGAAGTGGGGTTACCTCTTGAAGACTTTCTTTCAAGATGTTGTGAAGAAGAACCCTCCTTCTTGGAAGTGTCCTTATCCCTCCAAGAGGAATAATTATAAGAAGACTTCTTGTAGGAATGTTTCCTTCTCAATTGTTGCTCCACTTGCACGGCCCTATGTATAAGTTCATCCATGTTGTTGTAGCTTTGAAGCTCTACAACATCTTGAATGTCCCTATTCAAGCCATTCAAAAATCTAGCCATTGTAGCTTCATTAGTTTCTTCAATGTTAGCTCTTATCAAAGTAATCTCCATCTCCTTGTAATAATCATCAACACTTTTACTACCTTGATAAAGCCTTTATATGCATGTCCTTAATATAATGAATGAGAACAAATCTCTCCCTCAAGACACTCTTCATTACCTCCCAAGTCTCCACTCTAGGTCTTCTTTGTCATTCTCTATCCACTTGAACTTGTTGCCACCACACCAAGGCATATTTCTAAAATTCTAAGCTAGCCATCCTTATTTTCTTTTCTTCATTATAATTGTGACAACTGAAAATTTGGTCTACTTTCATTTCCCAATCAAGGTAACCCGCCGGGTCATAAGTACCTAAGAACTTGGGAATTTTGACCTTCACATCATCCAACCCATCTCTATTCCTCCTATTCCTATGCCTTCTACCTTCATCATAGCCATCATCACTCCCTTGAGGTGAATAAGGTGACCTATGATGCCTCTTTCTCTCAATGTCTCCCACTCTTCCACTCAACTCTTGAGTACTTCTTTGCACATCATCAAATCTCTCTCCCATACTCCTCTCAAAGTTTCTATGCATCTTATCCATTTGCTTAGCCAATGAGACCATTAGCTTAGCGGATCTAGGTAAGGGTGGATCACTATCACTTCCAGAAACCATAGCTACAAGTAAAAGGTTAGTGAACAAAAATATTGAACCTTACCACTCACTAAGTGTTTACATTCGATAACACTCGTGTTTCACTCTTATAAGACTTTTTCTATAAGGTTCACTCTTGTCTTTTTCCACTCTCTAACTCTTCTTTAGCCCTTGAGATCAACCAAAGATTTCAATTCAAGGAGTTTCGAAGTGAAAGATGAAACAAATCCAAGCTCAACTTAAGAGGTCAAGGAAAAGAAAACTCTAAGACAAAACCATGGAAGTTTAGAAGACAAGCAATAAAAGCTAAAAAGAAAGGACAACACAAAAGGAATGCCAAAGAAAAGACAAATAGGAAGATCTAATAATGACAATACTTGCGCTAAGCGAGCAAGGTGTGCTAAGCGAACTCGTTGATTGAAGCAAACGTGCGTTAAGCGAGAATGGCGTGCTAAGCGAATTCGTTGATCGAAGCAAATGTGCGCTAAGCGAAATATGTCGCTAAGCGAGATTGCTCAACAAGCTTTTCTAAAGATGTAAAAAAAGAAAAAATTGGGCAAAGTAGCAACCATTGTAATTATGCAAAATAAATGTATTATAAAGCAATAAGCACACACTAAAGAGATAGGGCTGTAGAAAAATTTTGTAAATTTTTTTTACACTTGAGTCCTTATATTTTTTTATATTTGCAATTTGACCCCAATTTTTTTTTTTTACACTTTGGCCCCACGTATGTTTCTATTTTTGGACCAGACACTTTTTAAAATTGAGAAAACTGCCCAACGCACTCCAAACTGCACTTTTTTGGATCAAACTCAAAACTTCTTTAGCAAGCTATGGGTTTCATCAAGAACATGAAGAAATTCAAGAACACATGCAACAACCACTCCATGCTCAAATCAACACCAAATTCAACGAAACGAAAGGGGAAATGAAGGAAATTGCAAGATAAACTCAAATTTAAGCACAAAACACACAATTGAACACAAACAAACAAGAATCAAGAGGCTGAGAAAAATGAAAATTGGAGAAGAAGAAGAACACAAAACTCAAAAATGCAAATTTGGGGAAAACGAAAACTGCACTTAATTCTCTGTGAATTACACTCCAGTTGAGGCTCTAAATACCACTTGATGCATGCATGATGCAGTTCCAAGCCACACAAGCTTGGTTTGGATCGTCCGGAAGCAAATCAAAAGAGCTCCATTGAAGGTAAATCAAGAACTCAAACAAAAGGGAAAAGCGGAAAGAAGAAGAAGATTATGTAACTATTTATAGAGCTAGGCCTTAGAAGAGGGTTATGTAACTAATCTCCACTTAAACATAACATTTTAAGGCCTAATTACACAATTAAGAACCCCCTTACACAAGTAAACAAGGTTTTCAAAAATTCCCGCGTCAGACTTTCCGCCAAGCTCAACCTTGAGCTCAGCGCAAATTGCGCTGAGCTCAACATTGAGCTGAGCGAGATGCTTGATCGAAGCAAATCTCTGCTAAACTCAATCTTGCACTGAGCGAGATGCTTGATCGAAACTCAACTTCGCTGAGCCTAAGCTTGCACTGAGCGAGCTGTCAACAAATTTCCAAGTGCTCCAATTTAACTCATTTGGGCTTCTTCCTTCTTAGCCTTTGATGAATAACCCTTCCTTTAGTCTCTTAGTCATTTCTTCTTGAAGAATCTTGGCCTTGGATCTTGTCATTGGTCCCTTTAATTCTTGAAGTGCCCCTAGGTCCTCGTGTTCATTGACTAGCCCTCTATCACCATGGGTAATCACATCCAGGACCTTCCTTGGTCTTGTCTCACTCCTACCTCAAGAGCACCTTACAACCCTCCCAAATCCCACGCTAAGGCTGTCACCCTTAGCAATGAACCACCGCGAAGCCTGATTCATCAGAAATCGTTCATTGATGCAGTAAAGAACATATGGTTCTTCTCGTCGAGCCAACTTCCAATGCCGTGTATTAAAGGAGATGTGGTAGCGATTACAATCCCAAAGGCGGAATATCGGAATGGAGTTGAGGCCCGAAAGATGCATCTCCACGGAAGGTAAATACTCCCTAAAGGAGCAACACCACCATCCACGAAGGCCATTGGGGAAAAGCAAAATTCTTTGTGGAAAGTGGAAGGCAAATGGAAGATGGTCCTGTTAGGTAAGGGCTTCTTTGATTTCTCTTCTACTCATTCTAATGATTTGCATCGTATCCTTGCAAGTCCCTAGCATCCTCAGACTTTTCACCTGGACCCAAGACTTCAACCCACACTTAGTCAAGCAATCAAATGCTCAGTGTTGGGTGAGAATTCACAATCTCTTGTTGGAGTATTGGCATCCTCGAATTCTTTTCTCGATTGCGAAAGGTGTTGGAGATCCAATTGCCATTGACAAGGCCACTGCATCACAATCTTATGGGCACTTTGCACGAATCTTGGTTGACATTGAACTCAAACAGGAACTAACTGAACAAATCTTAGTAGAAAGAGAGGGTTTCGCCTTCTTTGTGGACCTCTCCTTTGAAAGACTCCCAGAATTCTATACGCATTGTCAGATAATTAGACACAATGTTGATGCTTGTTGTCGTTTAAGCGAAACTATGGCTAAACCTGCACCTAGCAAGCCTAAGAAAAAATGGGAACCCAAGCAGAAACTTGATGACAAACTGATAATCGCTTTATATACGTAAATATTGCATAAGATTTTGTAGTGATTATCCAACTTTCTCAGGAATTTTAGCTTAGTTTGAAATAATTTAATATAGATTTGTATAGTTTGATAATTCTAACCTTAGGAAGTTTATTTTGTGAGAAATATACTCTAATTTATGTGTGTAGGCCTAGATTCAATAGTAAAGGGAGAATGTAAGAAGAAGACATGACTCGCTAAGCGACACATCTCACTCAGTGCTTCCCTCGCTGAGCGCAACAACAAGCTACGCGAGCTAGGCGGCCTATGACGCGCTGAGCGCCACATTGCGCTAAGCGAATTTTTCATTCGAACAGAAGACTCGCTTAGCAAGACATCGCGCTTAGCGGAAGTTGCTTTCAAACTGAATATGTGCTGAGCGGAAGATTGCACTTAGCAGAACACCTATTCTAAGATGCATTATGCAGTGTTTTGCGCTTAGTGGAAGTTTACGCTAAGCAAGGCTTCGACTATATAAGCTGCACTTGAAGAATTTTGAAGCATTCAGACTTTTTTTGGATTGGTTGAGCTGCTTCCTCTGTTTTCTCTGTTTTCCTCTGTTCTCTTCATCCCCTTTTGTAACCTTTTCAAGGCTTCTCATGACAATGAGAGGCTAATCTATTTGTGTTGAGGACTTGGAACTAGGTGCTGATCATGTAAATGTTATTCTTCATATCTATTCATTGAAATATTCAGTTTAATGTTCATTTCTCTATCTTTATTCTTGTTATATGATTGGATCAGTTATATATGCATGTTTTAGAGTTTACCTACCACTGACAGATGTTGTTGAACTTGGAACTAAGTTTGAACTCTAATGGAGTGTATTTCTAAACATAGGATAGACTCCATTAGCTTCACAAAGATCTCTAAGCTTCATCAAACCACTCAACTGAACTTACCGAGACATTGGAAGTGAGGTTGAGCAGTTTAGGCTTGATTTGATGAGAGATCACGTTTTGAGCACTTTTAGATCGAAGTTAATCTGAACTATTAATGTGAATGGAGAATATATCTTATATGTTTACATGGGAAGCAAACCGGTTGAACCAAATCCTCAACATATCCATTATTCCATTCTAAAACTCAAGCACGCCAACTGTCCGATCATAGTCCTGAATCAACATTGTCGTTTTTATTGTTTATAGTTCATGTTAACTGTAGTGTTTAGTTAAATTTCTGTTATTATTGATGTTTCAAGAACAACCAACTATAACAACCAAACTAATGTTTAGGAATTGATTACTTTACTGATAGTCAAATACGGACAATTCCCTGTGGATTCGATACTGGGATCTTCCCTTTTAAACTACTTGTGCGATATTTGGTACGCTTGCCAAAATAGTCCAACACAAACCAATTGAGGACTTTGAAGTTGAAGAAGAGGAAATTCATACTCCAATCCCTGGAGGAACACTTGGGCCAAATGAGGGAGTATTAAGGTCCATTCCCTCTAGCCCCAGAGGCAACACCGACTCTGCATTCTCTGGAATTAGAGAGAACCAAGTTCGCTATTCTAACAATCCTAAAAAAATTGTTGATATGCAGAACAACAGGGAAGAGGAGGTGCCCAGTTCTACTGTTATGGCTAGAGCAGGGGGGAAAAGAGGTACATACCCCTTATGTGGCTGATGATATTCAAAATGAGGTTTTGTAGGAAGTAGATGCTACTACTATTGAGGCTTGTATGGAACACTATACTAAGTTTTGGGTTGATAGAACTGGCGATATTTTAGATCCTGAAACACCAATTATGCAACAACTAGCTATTGAAAATCAGGGATTTGAACCAGTCATGTCAAAATCTAAAAAGAAAAAGCTAAGGCAAAAACTCAGTTCTGAGAAGGCAGCTCAGGTAAAGTATAACCTTTGCAATAAGCATCCCCAATGAATATATTATATTGGAATGCAAGGGGACTTGGGAATAAGGCTTCCAGGAAATTCCTCTTCAAATTATGTAAAATGCATAAGCTAAGTTTAATTTTTCTTGTTGAACGTATGATTCTTGTTTCCAATTTTTCTATTAAATTTCTTGATGTCCTTGGACTTAAGTTCTTAATTGTTAACCATAGGATTCAAAAAATACCTAATTTATGGTGTTTGTGTGATACTACTATTACTCATATCCATGTTTCTACCTCTGATCAATATATTTTTGTTCAATTTAAAAATGATAATACTATTGTTTCTGTGGTGGGTGTGTATGCATCCACTTCATGTGTGGTGAGGAAATCTCTTTGGTTGGACCTTAGTATTTTGTAGGGTACATCCCACGACAGCTAGATTTTAATTGGTGATTAGAGATAAACTTAGAAACACCAAGAAGGCCTTTATCACATGGAACCAAGAGTGTTTTGGAAAAATACAAAATCAGATTAGTATTGCCTCTGCTAAAGTGGATAGTATACATCAACAATTGGCCATTGTTGGATTTTTTTATGCTTTGGTTACAGCTGAACTCTTTGCTCATGCAGAGCTGCAACAGGCACTTATAAATGAGGAAGCCTTCTGGTTGGAGAAATCAAACCTGCATTGGATTTAGCACGGAGATAGAAATACAACTTTTTTTCACCATTATGCAAATTATAAAAGGAACTGCAATTAGCTTTCTCACCTTATTAAGAGTGTATTCAATAGCACATTATTGCTTTTTTTACCTCACTTTATAACACTGATAACAACTATTGTGCTAACCCCTTTATCTTAGGTGTTATTCTAGCACTTGTTTCAGATGTGGATAACGCTACCCTCACTCAGTTTCCTACCTTGGAGGTGGTCAAGTTAGCTGTCTTTAGTATGAAAAAAGATAATGCACCCGGCCCTGATGGATTTAGGGGAAATTTTTATCAATAGTTTTGGGATATTCCGTCTATTATAGCCTTGGTTCCTATTGTTATTAGTGTTGATAGGGATATTCTGATATGGATACCCTCGGATTTTGGAAAACTTACCTCTAAGGAAGCATACAACTTTCTCTCTTCACTACCTTCACAAGTGTCATGGGCAAATCTCCTTTGGTGTCATGCTATTCTGCCCTCTAGAAGTTTTTTGGTTTGGAGGAGCATACATAATGCTTTGCCAATGGATGATGTACTGCAAAAAGGGGTGTATACTATCTTCAGGCCTACAATCATTGCTTGGCCAATTCTAAGACAGTTTCACATTTGTTTCTTAACTGCAGTTTTGCTAAACAATTCTAAAGTTAGGTCAGCAGCTTCATCTCAATTCCTATTGATTTCTCTTCAATAGTGTCGCTAATTAAATGCCGTGATAAGGTGCCTAATGTGCAATGTAAAGAGATTCTGCTCTCAGTTTGTATACATATTATTTGGTTGATTTGGTACAGTAGAAATGCGATCAGATTTCACAGCCAACATATTCCCTTATCTCAGTTATTTTCTCAGTTGAAATTCAATGTGGCCTACACTAGTATTATTTCATCTAAATAATCTCATAATGGGACTGATATTGATTTCCTTCATTAGTTTGGAATTACCCCTAAATTTGTTAGACCAACAACTATTTTACCTGTCATTTGGATGCTTCCCATGTTAAATTGTATCAAATGCAATACGGATGCGTTGTAGATGGGGCCCTGGGACATGTGACTATTGGAGGTTTGTTCCGTGACAACCTGGGATGCTTTCTTGGTGGTTTCTCCAAGTATATTGGGCTGCAATCAACACTAGTAGTTGAGCTTTCTACAACAATTATGGCCATAGACATATGTTTGGAGCTGGGATGGGTTAATCTTTGGCTAGAGTGTGACTCTAGTACAATTGTCCTTACTTTTACTAGGCCGAAGCTCATGCCATGGAGACTTAGGAGGATTTGGAAACTTACACTTGCAAAATGCCTTACATTAAATATTAAAGTTACTCATATATATAGGGAAGGTAACCAATGTGCGGATGCACTTACTAGTTATGGACTCAAATATAAAGTCCCTTATACATGGTTTCCGGTTGCACCTAGTTTTTTGTATAGGCATTTAGATAGAAATCAAAATGTATTGCCAAATTATAGGTTTGGCTAAACCTATCTTAGGACTGTGTTAGTTTACATTGGGTTTTGGCTTGAGTCCCCCCAATCTTTGTATCAATTACTCAAATTTTATTTTAATAATATCAGCTGGGTAGGGTGGTCTTATTAGGAGGTGCTAACATAGTTGGGATGTCCTAATTTTACTTCTCTTCGTAGACTTCATTTCAGGTAAAAAAAATTGGCTTGGGGTTTCTGGAGCTTGTCCCTCATTCTTCAAAGATGAATACAATCGGTACAAAGTGGGTGTTTCGCAACAAGAGTGACACTTCAGGAATCATCACTCAGAACAAAGCCAGACTTGTAGCAAAAGGCTATAGTCAGTAAGAAGGAATTGACTTTGACGAGACACACGCTCCAGTGGCCAGACTAGAAGTTGTCCGTCTCCTTCTCGCCTTTGCATGCCATAAGGAGTTCAAGCTATTTCAAATGGATGTAAAGAGCTCTTTTCTGAATGGATTTATTGAAGAAGAGGTGTACGTATCACAACCTCCTGGCTTTACCGATCCCACTTATCCAAATCATGTTTACCGTCTCAAGAAAGCACTCTACAGCCTTAAACAAGCACCAAGGCAATGGTATGAAAGGCTAAGTAACTTCTTAATTGAAGATGATTTTATAAGAGGTCAAAGTAGATAAAACTCTCTTTATAAGCATACCAAATTTGATATTCTCTTAGTGCAAATTTATGTTGATGACATTATATTTGGATCCACTAATGAGATGCTGTGCAAGAAATTTGTGAAAGGTATGCAGGGGGAATTTGAAATGTCAATGATGGGTGAACTAAAATACTTTCTTGGGCTTGAAGTCAAAAATATGACTCAAGGGATCTTTCTTCACCAAAGTAAGTACTGCAAAGATCTACTCAAGAAATTTAAAATGGACAACTACAAGGTAGCATCAACTCCAATGGCAACCAACTGCTATTTGGATGCTGATGAAAGAGGTAAAAGTGTTGACAAAACACTCTATCGTGGTATGATAGGGTCTCTTTTCTATATTACGTCTAGTCGTCCTGACATTATGTTCAATGTTTGCATGTGTGCTAGGTACCAATCCAACCCTAAGGAATCCCATCTCACAGCCGTAAAACATATCCTTAAGTACCTTAGAGGAACCATAGATGTAGGTTTGTGGTATCCCAAGGGTGTCCAACCAACACTCATAGGTTATTCTGATTCAGACTCTGCTAGCTGTAAAATGGATAGGAAAAGCACAAGTGGTACTTGTCATCTCTTTGGGAACAATCTTGTGTCTTGGCATAGCAAGAAACAAGCCTGTGTAGCCTAATCTACAACTGAGGCTGAGTACATAGTTGCTAGGAGCTGTTGTGCTCAATCTTTTTGGCTCAAATAGCAACTCGTAGATTTTGGGCTGAAGCTAGAAGCTATCCCTTAATGTGTGACAATGCCAGTGCCATTAACCTTACCAAAAATCCTATCATGCATTCCCGGACCAAACACATCGAGATTAGGCACCACTTTATTAGAGGCCACATACAGCAAGGTGATTGTAGCATAGAATTTGTAGAAACCAACCTCCATCTGGCCGATATCTTCACCAAACCTCTGCCTAGGGAGAGGATGTATTTTCTTAGGAATGAGCTTGGCATCATAAGTGAGTCTTCACTCACCTAGCCATAGGAGATACATCATTCAGCCTAGCCTTATGTGATTGTGAAATATTCCTATCTATTTATTGATTGTCTATGCAAAATTATTTTGAAACAAATAGCTTTATTTTTCTACATAATTTTGCTCTGTCATAACATTTCAATCGATTACCATTTGCATCAATCAATTACATTCTGTTCTACATTCAAAATCTTTTGCATAAAAACACGGGTTAATCGATTGCAAGCTAAGCCAATCGATTACCATGAGACATCTGAAGCCTCAAGATCCTCTCTGTCAACAATCCAATCGATTACCAACTTCAGATAGCAAAACTTATTCTACTCAAACTATCGTATTAATCGATTACAGCCCATACCAATCGATTACCAGTTTCAGACTACACATATTACTCTGCTCAGACTATCGGATTAATTGATTGCAACCCATGCCAATCGATTACCAATATCAGACTGGCCAAGTCTAGACTCTCTGACTCTGAAGCAATCAATTACAGGAAGTGCCAATCGATTACCATGTTACAGTTTGGAATATTAAGAGGCAAAATAGCAGTTCATTCCCTCCATTTTCAGAAAATCCACTATTTGAAAACCTGCTCAACTTCCAAAAATGTGCCTTACCTCTGCATTTAAATTCAAATGGCTAACTCCTCCTCTCAACATCAACCACACTCAAAATCTTGCGTTGTACACCTAAACTTCGCTTGGATTCAACAGCGGATTGAAAGAAAGCTCTCACAAGAAAAAGGAAAAACAATAATGGAAGGGCCATCTAACCCTCGGAAGGCACCCTCCAAGTGCCCTCGTCGTCCAATTGCTCGTTCCTCTTCTCTTCCTTCACAACAACATCCTCCACCACTTTGCAACTAGTTCCACACCAGAAGTGAAGAACTAGGGTTTGCTCGTGATTTCTCAAGGAAAGAAATTCTGAAACCACGCTATCTCATAGAAGAATGGCTGGTTCAACAAGGCTTCACCTTTCATAGCATCTTAGATGACCAAGGACTAGTTGATTTGGCTGAATTGAAAGGTACCTACTATCCTGATTTGGTTAAAGTTTTCTACTATAACCTAAGCATCAATGGGGATATTGGGTACATTCAATCCCATGTCCGCAACAAGGATATTCAAATGAATCAGGAATTGTGGTTCTCCATTGCGAGCATTGAAAGAGTAGATGATGAGATAGAACCAACACTAAGGTCTGTAAAGGAGCTTGAAGGAGTAGATTACAGCAAAACATAAGTCTATAGGGATATGGTTCATGATCCTAATAATCCCATTCATAACAGATTTCCTGTTAGACGAATGAAGATAGAGGACCGCATGTTAGCATACATTCTTTCATGGATTATCCTACCATAGGGGAGTAATCACGAAGCCCTCTCAGAAGATGATCTGTTGTTGTTGTTCCTAATGAAGAACAACTACCAGGTGGATTGGATTTTCACTATCACTGACCATATGCAGAAAATCAGCAAGGCAAATGACATCAAGATTGCTTATCTTGTTTTGGTATTGCGAATTCTTGACTATTTTGGTGTCAAGACTAATGATGTGGTCACTGAATTTGCTTGACCTGAAGGTGGACTCTCAGCCAAGCATCTGAAGCAAATGGGTTTAGTTGAAATTGATGACGGTTGGGAACACAAAGAAGGTCATGTAGCACTTGAAGAAGATGATCAACATGTCACACCGCCAGAAGCACAAGTTGAGCAACCTCCTCAAGCATCTACATTTGAGGTGTCGGTGTTGGACAAGCTAAATCAAATAATGCAGACACAACAAGGGCTCGCCAGACAACATGAAGAATTCTCCAAATGAGAAAACGAACACTACCTGAAACTTTGTTACAATCTCAATGAGATTTCTACTAAATTGGAAGCAATGCATCCTAGCAACTCTGATGGCAATGAAGATTGACGCTAAAGATGTCTCATTAATCTTTTAGCATTTCAATTCATATTTTCTTTACTGCATTTCTGAACATTTTATATTTTGTTTATGTTTTATATTTCTATTATTAATCTAAACATTGTTTAAGTTTGATATATATATATATATATAACTCGTTTATTTTCTCCTAGATTATTTGTTTCTATTCTTAACCTTTTGGTGATTTGAAAACCAAAAAGGGGGAGAAAGTTTACTAATCTTTGTTGTCCTGTTTTTAAGCTAACCAAAATTTTATGTCTAGCAAACATTTTAGACAAGTACACTTTAAAGACTTAAGCACATTTTTTTTGGGTATTCAAAACCAAAAAAGGGGAAATTGAAGATTGACGCGTCTTCATTTTTAGATTTTTGGTATCTTCATACCTTAAGTCTTCTCCATTCCCTTAGTCTAGTATTTTCTATTTTATGCCATAACATGTATGGATGATGGCATTGTATTGTTTGTTATAGACTAAGCCATACTGTTCTTACTTGATGCTTGATTTGCCCTGTTTTTTATTATCTCTAGCATCATTAGATGATTTTCTTACTTAGGAACCTATTCTAAGAATTGCAATCGATTACACATTGTAGGAAGCGATTACCAGATGACCAAATCAATTTTGAACCATCTCTAGTATCAGGTTAATCAATTACCAACCATTACACTCGATTACCATCGAGCTGCAATTGATTACAAGACAATCTCTGAGGTTCAGAAATTGCTCTGTTTCATTTGCAATCGATTACTATCTAGTGGCAATCGATTACTAGATGATCTTTGAAATTCAGAATTGGCTCTGTCTTGTTTGCAATCAATTACAAGTCTACTGCAATCGATTACAATAGATGACAACAAGTTTAAATCATATTCTAATACACTAGATAATCGATTACACCTTATTGCAATCGATTATATATGGTATAACGGTCATTTTGAAAGATCTCCAAGATTCATTCTTTGTCTAACTAACTCTGAATATTTTTGACCCATTCTTTGTCACCTGGCTAATCCTAACATGTTCAAGGGCAACCAAATTAGTGTGAGGTTCTAACTAGGCTACAACATTCAGTGGCATAGTAGCAATTGGAGCACTTTAGTCGGATTGAGTGGACACTAGGTTTGTGCACTCCGGGGCTGGTTGAGATTCTACAGACTTTTTAGCCAAGTCTACAACTTACTCTGTGACAAGTGCAGCAGCCTCTTGCTTTAGGGCTATCTACCCAAGCCTTCTTTCTTCAGCCTCCTTAGCCTCCTTTTCCTTGGCTAGAGCCTTGAGTCTTTTCTCTTCTTCCTGAGCAGCAAGCATAGCTCGAAGTCTGGTAGCTTCTTCTAATTGGCGAGTAGTTTTAATTGCTTCTATCAATGCTTGAGTAGCCTTGTATGTAGTAAAGTGGTCAACAAGTATCTACTCAACTTGTGCTTTATCTCCAGGTGTATGAGGAGTCAGCAATGTGGGTGCAGCCACAGTGTTTGACACACGAATGAAGCTACTAGAGGATGAGGTGCCTTTACCAATAGTTTCTATCTTCTCTTTTTAAGCTTGAGAGAGATTTGAGGATCCTGTTGTGTGGAGCATGTTGTGTGATAAAGTGTATTTTAGCATAGTCTAGAGTTGCATTTAGCATAGTCTAGACATGTTTTATACCTCATTTTGACCATTTTACCTGAGTTTTGTGAGATTGGGTCATTTTGGGCCCAAGTGTCAAAAATTGCTATTTGTCACGTTTTATGGATGCTTTTGACATTGTCCCTTATGCAGCCCATAACTTTTGACACAGGTCTCTGATTTTGATGATTCTTATCTTGTTTGAAAGCTAAGGAGGAGATCTACAATTTCGTATCTAACAATTGTCTAATTCGGACTTTTAAGGGGTTAAATTTGGGATTCAATGTTACGGTCCTACACTTGTAATAATTTCATGTTTTAGTTTGTAACTAGGGACCATTTGGTAATTGTAATTGGTCAAGGTAGCTTTTATTTAGTGGGTTCATACCTTGTGGGGGGCACCACTGTTTTGGCTTTTTGTTTTAATCTTTTTCCCTTTTGCAAGACAAAAAATTACACAACACAACACTTCTACATTGAATAAAAATTACACCTTTGCTCTCTTCTCTCTCTTCTCTTCTCTTTTCTCTTCTCTTCTTTTCCCTTTCTCCTTCATAAATTTCGTGCAGCCCCTTGCAGCCACCATGAGGATCTTCATGGAGGGCTAAATCCCCTTTGCAACCCAAGAATCATGTGCTTGTGGGTAAATATGAGTCCCTCTATTCTCAATTTTGAATTTTGCTCATGAAAACCCTTTTCCCCCTTATTCTAATTTCCAATTTCCTTGTTTAATGTATGATAATGATTAGATTAGAGAATTGGAATCTGAATTTGGGTCAATTACAATTGATTGATTATGATTTAATACGATATGTGCTTGAATTTGGGAAAATTAGGAATGCGATAGTAATCCGGATTTTTCCAAATGAATGTAAGGTGATTGCCTTAAATTTCGTATTGTTAGGAATTTCATGAGTATGAATTTGACTTATCCTTGTTGGAACTGTGATTATTTCTCCATAAGCATAGGTTCTTGAGTTGCATCTCTTTGATTTTGTTTTCGTCTATTGTTTAGAAAGTTGTTTTGTTGCTTTAATTTTTGAAAATCACATAAAATCCCCCCTATTTTGAATTGAATGCAAGGTGTTTGATGAATTGTATCTTTGAGAAAATGACCTGAGTTAGCCCTATATTGCAAAATTTATTGGGGAACTTAGTTGCTTTTGACAACGTGTTCGACGCGCTCCGTCACTGTGCATCACGTTCTGCCAGTAGATGCCAGAATCAAACTCACCATTTTCTTCAGGAATAGCACGGTCTAGTTGAGGAGTAGGCTTTATCTCTAGAATTGCCCTCAGTAGTCTGTTTGTCGAGATGATCTATTTCCCCTTCAGCTTGTTGGGGTTCATAGTGGGCAGCCTTGGCACTATACGGTTTAGAGCAACACGTATGTCAATTTTCTCCCTAATATGAAGACTTGGTGGGTGGAATTGCCTTGGCAATTTATTCTGAAACTTAAACAAAAAAAGGGATTTATATTCTGCACATGTTGCCTTGAAGGTGGGATTGCTTGGAGGGACCCCTCATGTAATCAAACGAGAGGGTCGGATGGAGACTCTGGGTCTTAAGAGTCTTCACAGTGCATCACGATGCATGGTACGAACTATGGCAGCAAGTTTCTATCGTTCTTTCATTATCATTGGCTCTAGAATTCCTGGTTCGATAAAGAAGTAGTCTAAACCCTTTCTTACACACGTGTACCAGTGTGCAATCTCATGTACTAGTTGACACATGAGAGGGATGGCAGAGACATATTCTTCTTCTTGCAAGTTCAGCATCATCTTCAACGTCTTGTAAAAAGCTTGTGTTGCGCATTGGCCTCTGGAAGGGTATAATTCCTTGATCAATCTGCAGAGCAAGGAGCTTTACCACCTTAGCTACCCTTATTTCCTCGATTGTCTGCTCTGCAAAAAGACTCATGTTGAGTCTCTTCCTTGTATGCTTCAGATTCAACATTTTCTCCCACGTAGAACAGGGAGAATCTTTACATCATCTTCTAATGCCAGGAGCCAATTGGAGGAGGTGGTGGAGGAGTAGCTTCCCAGAAGAAAGAGAGCTTGCTGGTACCATCTATGTTGAATGGTTTGTTGTCCCAACAAGGAGCAACAGACACTTCAGGAGAGGAGATGATGACCTGCTCCTCTTGTTCAGACCCAGATGATATCTAGATTGGTGATAAAGGTGTTGGGTGCTAGCCCAGGCATGTCATCTTCCAACATGACCTTCCTTTTCATAGCAAGCTTCTTTGTTGTGGTGCTGGGTGGTCTAACGGTCTGGAGGTCTGGTGCAGTGGTCTTCTCTACACTTTGTTGTTTGGATGGCCTCTTGAAGAACAATCCTTCAGCTTTTTCCTCCTCATCATCATTCACAACTGTGACAGTTGTTCTCCCAATGTCAACAATGTCCTCCAAGGACACTAGGGGTTCAGCAGATGGTCTAGCAACACCTTTGCCTTTTTGATGAGCCCTTGTCTTAGGCTTTGTGAAGTAAACAAAACACCACAAGAAGGAGGGTTGAATTGTGAGCATGCTAACTTTTCCTTAAACTTTAACCTTTTTGAACTTTTACTCAAGATTACCTTGGTGTTCAGAAAGTCTTGACACAAAGGTTCAAGCACTTAAAGAGTTAGGCTTTCTAAGTGGTTAGTTATTAGATTTGCTATTCAATGTTTTGATGTGATTATAAGAACCCAATGTCAATATACATATGCTTATGTTCATTACATAATTTAAATGTATTTATCATAATACAATTATTGTGAAAACTTAGTTTATGTAATGATGAATCAGCACTCAGAAGGTTAATATAATGACAGTTAGATATAGTTCAAAATGCTATGCTTTGAAGGAAAAAGCATTCTAATGTATTTGCTTCTAATACTCAAAAGGAAAAACCATTTTGATGTATCAACTTCTGATGCTCAGAAGTAATCAGAAGCATCTAATGCTAATGCAATATATATGACAGTATAGTAGCGTAATGTGAAAGGAAGGGGAGAGGAGATTTGACACAAATATTTTATACTACTTCACCCCAAACAAAAGGGTTGTTAGGATCAGCCGAGTAATCAATCAAGAGGGGGGGGGAGTGAATTGATTAAACGTAAAGTGACAGATTCTTTTCCTCAAAAAGATTTTTCACCACTGCTCTTGAGGTTTTAATAAAAGCATTTTCAAAGAATGTTATATTGATTGAATAAACCAGAAAAATAACCTTAGCTTATGATAGAAATGATTTAGAACAAATTATCTTGATAAAGATCAATTGAAATAGATCAAGGGATAGAGAGATTGAGCTTGCTGATTTATATTGGTTCAATCAACCACTGATCTACATCTAGTTCTCCCTTTCACCAATGGGTTCCACTATGAATTTGATTACATACACCATGCACACACAATTCATAGCAAATCCTGATTTCACAACTTGGAACAGGAACCTAGAAGATTGAATGTGAAAACACCATTCACCATCCAATTTCTAAACTCTAGAACAACATAATTCTAGAAACAAAATTAGAAACACCATCTAATTTCAACACAGCATTTAGGAACAAAATTCCCACAATGCTAATTAAACAAGATCAATGAAAAAGATTAAAGAATGAAAACACCTTGATGTACTGATATAGCATATATGAGATCAGTTAAAGAAACTCCAATATGAGCAAATTTAGCAATCAAGAACAAATGTTGAATCACCTCAGTTCATGAAAGAACAAGAGAGGGATATAGCTGTATAGGCTCAGAGGTTTAATCTCAAATGGGTATAGTAGTAAAAGCAATATTGATTTTTTTTTTAAACTCAAGAGATTAGAGAATGTGCAGAAGAAAGAAGAGAATGTTCAAAGCAATATCAAATCTGAAAATCAAATCAAAGATTTGGATCTTGACAATTGAAGGAATGAAAAGATATTGTGACTGTTGGTTGTTCTGCACAAAATGATATGGATTCAAATATATAGCAAGGGTCAAAAAGATTCGGAGTTAGTTAGACAAAGAATGAGTCTTGGAGATCTATAAAAATGACCATTATATTATATATAATCGATTGCAATAAGGTGTAATCGATTATCTCGTGTATCAGAATATGATTTACACTTGTTGTCAACTATTGTAATCGATTGCAGTAGAGTTGTAATCGATTGCAAACAAGACAGAGCCAATTCTGAATATTAGAGATCATCTGGTAATCGATTGCAAATGAAATAGAGCAATTTCTGAACCTCAGAGATTGTCTTGTAATCGATTGCAGCTTGATGGTAATCGATTGCAATAGATACAGGACAATATCTGAACTCTGAAATTAACATTGTAATTGATTGCAATGGTTGGTAATCGATTAACCCGATAACAAAGATGGTTTCAAAACTAATTAGGCCATCTAGTAATCGATTCCTACAACTTGTAATTTATTGCAATCACTCATAATTAGTTCCTAAGAAGTAAATCATCTAGTGATGTTAGAGATAATAGAAAACAGGGCAAATCAAAACATCAAGCAAGAAAGATATGGCTTAGTCTATAACAAACAATACAATGCCATCATCCATACATGTTATGGCATCAAAAAGAAAACTCTATACTAAGAGAACAGAGAAGACTTAAGCTATGAAGATACCAAAAATCTAAAAGAAGAGGCAAGGCGTCAATCTTCAAAAGAGGATGTGAGGGAGATTGAATGGGATTCCCTTGATGATGTGGTAAAGGATGAACCGGTGGAGGGCAAATACGTGATTTCTAGACCCTATCTTGTGCAAGATGGTCTTGTTAATGATGTTGAGTAGCAGTTTGGCCAAAGGAGTGAACTTGGCTGGATGGAGCTTCTTCTTGGTGCACTCCACTTCGTAGGTAGGTCTAAGAATGAACCTTTCTATGATTTTCACTGCTAAACTAGAGTCCCATTGCTCCGTGAAGTAGTTGTGTTGCAGCTCGCACCCAATGGCCTGAGCAATGGTGGTGGGGGATATCGTTACATTACAACCATACACCTTGCTCACCATCTCACTCCCTTTGACAGTGACGTTCCTCCAAAACTCCCTCATGAGTCTAGAAGCAATCTTCTGATGGTCATTGAAGTACCCTGTGATTTCGGTGAACTCGAGGTACTTTGTGATGTTGAGGCTACGCTCCTCAAGGTATTTCACATCACCATAGTACTCCACGTGGATGTTGCCGATGTATGATATTTGTGGCTTGATGATGATGTTCTCAACATCGTTGAGGTTTTTCTCCCTTCTGATCTTCGGGTCCATGTCTTCAGTGGCGAAGCTACTTGTATCCATTGTGGTTGCTGGTTGTGGCTCCTCATAGTGATCCTCAGAAGCTTGAGAGGGTGAAGGTTGTTGTTGTGAGGACGAACCTTTGGAAGGGTTATCTTTGGCCATGGTGGTTGGATAGTGTTTAGGGTTAAGGTTTCTTTGAGATTTTTGGTCGCAGAGAAGGCAATGAGAGAGATGAGAGGTTTCGAAAGCTTGGAGAGTAAGTTTGAGTAACTGTAGCATTCAAATGTAATGAGTAGGTTTTAAATATGAGTGAACTGTTAGCGAATGATTGAAATGACACATTAATAAAATAATAAATGTGCGTTTTGGGCTTTTATGACTCAGAACCCAATAAATTCTTAAGTTACAAAAACGTTTCAAATTCCACATGGTCTGCTCATATTTTGAGCGCAAAACACGTGGCATGCACATGCCCTACTGAAGTAATACACTAGACGATATGTCCTTAGTTTACTAGTGGATAGTAGACAGTCATAAAACATTAGTTCACATAGACCATCCCAATCTTTTCTCTTAAAAAGATCAGTATGTCTTCAATAAGGGGTTTTGTAAAAGTATCAACAAGTTGATCATCCTTTTTTACATACTCCAAATTAATGGTCCCCTTTTGAACATGGTCTCTTATGAAATGATGTTTTATTTCTATATGCTTGGCTCTAGAATGCATGGTTAGATTTCTCGAAAGTGATATGGCAATAGTATTATCACAGAAGATAAGAATGTTACTCTCAAATATGTTGTAGTCTTCAAGTTGATTCTTGATCCACAAAATCTGAGAGCAACTAGCTACTAATATGTATTCTACTTTTGTTGTTGATAATGCTATTGTTCTTTGCTTCTTGCTGAGCCTTGACACCATGTTGCCTCCAATAAAGTGGCAACCTCCACTAGTACTTTTTCTTTCAATTCTATCTCCAACATAGTTTGCATCACAATAGCCTGCCAATTTATAGTCTTCCTGCCTTTTAAAGCACAGACCAAGGTTAGGTGTACTAAGCAAGTATCTGAAAATTCTTTTAACTGCTAGTAAGTGTACCTCCCTTGGATCAAATTGAAATCTGGAGCAAAGGCAAACGTTGAACATTATGTCTGGTCTAGATGCAATCAAGCATAGTAGAGACCCAATCATTCCTTTGAATTGAGTGACATCTACCATTTTTGAATCTTCATCTAGTCCGAGTGATGTGGTTGGATGCATTGGAGTTTTCATAACTTTGGTGTCATCCATCTTGAATTTCTTCAAGAGTTCTTTCACATACTTGGTTTGATGTATGTAAATTCCTTTGTTAGTTTGCTTGATCTGCAATCCTAGGGAGAATTTTAGTTCTCCCATCATGCTCATTTCGAACTCAGTTTGCATCAAGGTTGAGAACTCCTCACAGAGTTTTTCATTAGTAGCACCAAATATGATATCATCAAGATAAATTTGGACCATAATGAAATCAGAGGAATAGTTTTTGCAAAACAGAGTAGTATCTATCTTTCCTCTTATAAAGTCATGTTTAATTAAAAATGAACTGAGTTTTTCATACCATGCTCTTGGAGCCTGTTTAAGACCATACAAAGCTTTATTTAATTTAAATACATGATCTGTAAAGACAATACTCTCAAACCCAAGGGGTTGTTCTACATAAACTTCTTCCTTGATTATACCATTGAGAAATGCACATTTTACATCTATTTGATAGAGTCTCATGTTTCTATAAGCAGCAAATGAAAGTAAAATTCTAATTGCCTCAAGTCTAGCTACAGAAGCATATGTCTCCATATAATCTATACCTTCTTGTTGTGAGTAACCTTTGGCCACTAATCTAGCCTTGTTCCTCACAACCTTACCTTTCTCATCCAATTTGTTTCTGAAGACTTCGGAAATGGTAAGATCTTTGGCACAAGAACGCAAGAGGAGGGGTTGATCCGTATCATCTTGACTTGGTTTTGATTTCTCTATTTTTTTAAGAAAATCGAGTCGGGTTCTTCTCCTACCTGTATCGAATAGAACATGCTTAGCCAAATCTTCTTCATGGAAAACCTACTTTATTTAGATCGGGAAAATCGTATGGTTTTATGAAATCATGTGCTATTGCTCGAATCCGTGGTCAATCCTATTTCCGATAGGAGCAGTTGACAATTGAATCCAATTTTTCCCATCATTTTCGTATCCGTAATAGTGTGAAAAGAAAGCCTAACTCCAAGAAGTTGTTTAAGAATAGTGGCGTTGAGTTTCTTGACCCTTTGCCTTAGGATTAGTCAGTTCTATTTCTCGATGGAGGCAAGGGATATAACTCAGCGATAGAGTGTCACCTTGACGTGGTTTCCTTGTTGTCTGGCAGCTTCACAAGTTTCTAGACATCATTCTTTTGAAACTGGTCCAGTTCTTCTTGCATTGCTTAGACCCAACTCTATGGCATCATCAATGTGCTTTGGTTCTATTTCAAATAGTAAAGCTGTTTGTTGGAAGGATGATCTTGTTTTTACTAGAGCTTATACTTCTCCAATTATCTGGGAAGGAGGATGGTGTTTGATCATTAGTTTGTTGCTGCTTGGTGGTTCTCTAATTTCTTCATCATCATTTAACATTGTTTGAAGTCGAGCAGACGATCTTGGAGCACACAATGGTGTAGCAGACACAAACGGTGATGTGACAGGCACAAGTGGTGGTCCTTTAGACAATGGTCTGGTCCTCATCACTGCTTCATCTAATTTGATATCTTACAAATAAATCTTCTAACTCTAGTAGTTTCTTATCAGGTTGAGTGTCATTAAACCTTACATGAATAGTTTTTTCAACATTTTTGGTTCTAAAGTTAAACACTCTGTATGCCTTAGATGTTTTAGAGTATCCCAGTAATATACATGTATCACACTTCGAATCAAACTTACCCAAATTGTCTTTTGTGTTAAGGATGAAACATTAGCATCCAAAAGGATGGAAGTATGATATGTTGGGTTTCCTTCCTCTTCACAGTTCATACGGAGTCTTTTTAATAATTGGCCTAATATAAATTCTGTTTTGTAAATAACAGGAAGTAGTTACCCATAAGTGCTTAGGAGTTGAGTTATCATTCAACATGGTTCTGACCATTTCTTGCATTGACCTATTCTTCCTCTCAACAACACCATTTTGCTGTGGTGTTCTAGGTGTTGAGAAGTTGTGAAGAATTCCATTTTCTTCACTTAACCTCTGTAAACTTTCGTTTTCAAATTGTCCTCCATGGTCACTTCTAATAGAAGTTATACATACACCTTTTTCATTTTGAACACATTGGCAAAATTTATAAAACACCTTAAAAGACATGTCCTTGTGGGTGAGGAATATGACCCATGTCCATCTAGAATAGTCATCAACTATTATTAATCCATATCTTTTCCCTCTTAGAGAGGTTGTCCTAGTTGGACCAAATAGATCAATATGTAACAACTCTAATGGTTTGGAAGTAGAAACAATGTTTTAACTATCTGATAACTCATAACAATTAATCAAACACTATTTGCTTCTAATCAGACTAAAATAAGCTCTGGAACAGACCATGTTAAGTCCATAAGATCAAACAGTACAGCCTTGGAACAGACTATGTTAAGTCTTGGAAAGACTCATGCAAAGTCTAACCGTTGTTGTTACTCATAATTAATTCTTAATTTATAGTGGTTATCTTATTTCTCTCTTATTTGATACTTTGTTTGACCTTGAGTAATTAAGATTTAACAAATATTAGGATTTAAATCTTTATCTTATTTGGATTTTAGTATTTTAGGATTTAAATTTATATCTATTTAGAATTTTATCAAATATTAGGATTTAAATTTATATCTTTATCCCTTAGGATTTTATTAGTTTTACATTATCTTTGTAGAGATTGGATACATTGAAGCAGTTGGAATGCACCTATTTAAAGATGGTAAGACGCATAGGATTGACACACTGGGAAGGAGAGAGTTCTATGCTACTGAAGACTGGAGCTCGAGAGTGCAATTGTTCCATTCTTCCAAACACCAAACACTTTTTCTTTATTTTCTTTTTGGTTCCTCATGTCTATGAGGAGCTAATTTTCCCATTGTTGGGGTTTGGTGAACTAGACGACTCTTCATGTAATTCATCTTTATATCTATTTAGTTTTTTATTCCATTGTTTGTTCTTCTTTCTACTCTTAAATTCTTGCTTTATAGTTAGGCCTACTATAATTGCATGCTTTATAGCTTTAATCGTTATTGGAAAATACTTTTAAACTATGAACTAAAAGAGGTTCCTCATAGACTTTATTGCTAGACATAGAGTAGTGTCTATTAGCCTTTTCATGAACCTCCGTTCTTTACCAAGTTGTTTAGCTTGGCTTGCTAAGGAATTAGGAGTTGAGTTAAACAACTTAGGCTTTTCCATGTGAGACATCACAGTTAAAGTATCATTATAGGTTAGGAAACAATGCGTATAATTTTGAATAGAGAAAATCTATACAATTACATTGATTGGAAGTCTAGTGAAACCAACCCCCCCAACGTTTTTTTATTCTTGATTACAAATTTTATCTTTTATCTTTTTAAATTTAAATCACATCTTTTTCTTAATCTTAGTTTATTGATTACTTTTTATTTTGTATATTATCTTTATCTTTATCTTCATCAAATTATTATTCGCTTAGATATAATATTAGATTGATAGTTTAATACCAACAAATCTTTGTGGATACGATCCTCAGACTTTGTTCGTTGTATTACTTGACAAATTTGGTACACTTGCCAAAAGAAATCTAACAACCATACAACAGTCTCGAACAAACTATGTGTACGGACTAGACCATGTATGGAACACGGTCAGACAATGCATAGTCAAGAAAGACAATGATTAAGTCAGGCCAGATGATGTTTGAAACTAAGCCAGATGATGTCTGAAGTTAGGCCAAACCATGTCTTTCATTCCAAACCATGCTTGGTAAGATCATACTATGTTTGTTAAGCTAGACGCTGTCTATGCAGGAACAGAACTTGATTTGTCATATGTGCTGAGGAATATGTGCTTTATAATTAATTCTTTACTCAAATAAAGGCACTGTTGTTACAAAAATAGAGGGAGATACTCTCTGGACTTGCTTTCTTCTATTCCTCTTATTTTCTTACATGTCTCGAATTGTGTGAAGTGTGTAGGTATATCCGAAAGACTAATCAGCATTAAGATGCACACCTTAAGCTAAAAGCCAATTGTGACAAAGACAGAAACCTACTCTAGTCACATCAAGCATAGTCAAAGCAACTTCATCACTCTTCTGTGAGACAACGAAGACCTATCTTCTCCACCGTTCAAATCCATGAAGCTCACTATATAAAGATGCTTCCATGCAACGAGAAGACAACAATGATGAAATGCTAATGAACTGAAACAAACTCATTCAAAGCAATTTGTACAGCAAGCAAAACACTTTGAGAAAAACCCAATGAGAGACACAAGCTGAAAAAAAGGAAAATACCCATCCTCTACAAGCTCACACAGATTCAACACTTGTTCATATCCTCTCTTTGAGAGTTATCTGAATCTTATACATTTTTGTATAGAAAGCCAAGAGTGGCTTAGTGATAAAAGAATACTTGGGAAGTATAATCTCCAGGGAAGATTCATACTTATAACCAGAAGTGGTTTAAAATACTTGTAGCCAGAAGTGGCAATGAAGAATATTTGTTTTGTAATTAGTTGATTATAGTGGAACCCTTTAACAATTGTTAAAGAAGAACTAGACGTAGCTCAAGTTGAGTGAACCAATATAAAAACAAGCTCTCATTTGCTATCTTGTGATTACATATATTTATCTTGCCTATTGTGCTCTTTTGGAAAGATTTTCAAAGCTTTGCTTTGCAAGGATATATTTGCTAATTTAAACTTACATATATCCAAGAAAGCAACTTGTGAACTAATAGTATTTACAAAAAAAGTTTTTCTAACACACTATTCAACCCCCCCCCCCCCCCTTCTAGTGTGTTCTTGTGTATTTCAAAGAGAGCTTAGAGAAAAGAAACTTCATCTTCTACAAAGCCCATACAGATTCAAACACATATTCATATCCTCTCTTTGAGGGTTACTTGAATCTTATTCTTATTATTTGAATAGAAAGTCAGGAGTGGCTTAGTGATTAAAGAATACTTGGGTAATATAATCTCAGGGGGAGATTTATACTTGTAACTAGTAGTGGTTTAGAATACTTATAGCCAGTAGTGGCATAAAGGATACTTGTAATCATAAGTGACTGTGTAGAATACTTGTTTGTAATCAGTTGATTATAGTAGAACCCTTTAACAGTTATTAAAGGAGAACTAGACGTAGCTCAGGTTGAGTGAACCAGTATAAAACAAGCATTCTAAGTTCATTATATTGTGCTTACACTTATTCATCTTGCACTCTGTGCATCTTGAAAAGGTTTCGAAAACTTTTATTAACCCCCTATTCAACGCCCCCCTCGCCTCCGTCTAGTATGTTCTTGTGTATTTCAAAAAATGTAAAAGAAAAAAAGACTTTTGAAAGAGGAAATAAATTATACTTATATATATTTTATTTTAAAAAAATGCAATTATCTATAATATAGATTATAAAAAAGTAAATAAAACATTTATTTAAAAAAATTAAATATTAGTTATCTTCATAAAAATATAATATATAAGAATAAAATATTTTATCAAAATAAAAAATATAAATAAAGATAAATATATTAATTATTATATTATTAAAATATAAATATACCTTAAAAAAATATATAAACCCCCAATGCCTAAGCTTGTTCCATCCCTGACCTCATAATCAATTTATAACTTTAAAATCAAAATTGGATTAAAAAAATGGTAAAACGGAGAGCACCCTGATACTAATAGGCAAAGTGTGTTCACCTTATCCTTAACCTACATTCTTACTCATACTGTAATCAACATTAATTGAGAACTAAAGAATAAGTTCTATTTACTAGTAAGTTGTTATTGTCTTCTTTTACGGCCAATATTTTAAATATTTCTTTATTTAATTTTGCCATGATATGACTCGGGCAAAGATTGGAACATTAAAATCAAAATCTATCCTCTTAGTAGGTTTTTATTTATTTATTGAAATAATGTTTTTATAATTTTATATATTATATTTAATTATAATAAAATAATGTTTTTTTAAAGATTTTAATAATTTCATATAATTTCTTAAATAATAATGTTTTTTCAATTGTACTTGTATCTATCCTATTATTGATTTTTTATACTTATATTAACATTTTTTACACATTTTTTTATTAATTGATTATCTTGAAATGTTTTATTTTTCAATTTAAATCTAATTAACTAAAATATTAAATTTAGCTCAATAGTCATTTATATTATCTAGTACTTAGGTAGTTGTGTAGAAAACTCTGAATCCTTAAAAAACTTTGCCATTCTTTAAAATATATATTCCAAACAACACATTATATAATATATAAATGAGAAAAAAAGTAAAATAATAGCCTAGTATTTGAAATTATCAACAATATATAATAAATAACAATTTATACAAACATAAAACAAATAAAATGTTACCCACCATAAAATAAGTCTAAGATGATATTCTTGATTGTAAGTGAATAAATAAATATTTTTCATAATAGAAGAAAATAAGTAAAAAATATGTTGATTATCATAGAAAAATATTTTTTTGTAAATATGTATTAGTAAATGAGAAGATAAAGTAAATGAATACATGAGTATTGAAAAATACTATATGTAAATGTGTATATTATAAATTATAAATATAAATAAATAGTACAATAAAAAACAATATTTTTTAGAAATATAAAACAAATAAGAAATTACCAATAGTAAAATAAATCTTGAATCATATTTTTGATTGTGAGTGGATGGATAGAAACTTTTTTTCATAATATAATTTAAAACAAAAGCCAAGAAAAAATAGAATGGGAAGAAAAGGTGATCAAGAAAAGTGAAAGAGAGAAATGTAAGAGAATGTAATTAGAAAGAAGTTGTGAAGGTGTAATTACAAATGTAATCTCAAGTAATTAAATTGTCTTGTATGTCCTTTAAAAAAAAAAAAGAATGAAAATTACTATATAAAGACTTGACATATGTCCTCAAAGAAATCCTTAAATATTACCAATGAAAAAAAACTTGATACTTATATATAAAACTAGAGATAATATATAACAATATTTAATTAGATTTAAATTAATGTTTAGTATAAAAATTCAAACTTGTGATTATTTCATAAATAAAGAAAATTAAATCTCACTCAATTTAGGATATTATTAATGAAATAATTAGAAATTACTTTATAATAAAAATATGTTTAATAAATTAATTTTAATATTAATATCAATATACAATATACAATATATTAACTAATTAAATTTAAATTAATATTTAATTTAAAATTTTCAACTTCATAATATAATTATTATTCCAAAACAATTTAAAAAGAAAAAATATATAAAAAAAAATAAACATAAAAATAATAAAAGAAAAAGAAAAAAAATGAAAGAAAAGAGATCTTTAAAAAATGATACCGAAGAAAAGAAAAGAAATAAAAGAGAAAACAAAGAAAATAAAAAAGAAAAGAAGGATAGTGATGCAAGAAGAGAAAAAAGAAGAGAAAAAAAAAAAGTGAATAGGAAGAGAGTAGGAGAATGTGGAAAGAGAAATAAGCAAATATCTATATGAAAACTTAATAAAGGAAGTGCCAGACATGTGGCTCAAAGAAAGTCTCGAATATTAAATTGATAGATAGATGTAGGAGAAACTTGAACTTGTTATATTCATTGGATTAAAATTTTAATTTAATATTAGTTATTGATTTAAATTAAGAAGATTTAAACTTATATTAGTCATTAATAAAAGTAAGTATTAATAATAGTCGTTGATTGAATTTAATCTTAATCTATATCTATATTCACCTCATTAATAAAACATTATATATTAAATTTACAATTAAAAATCATAATTGAATTTAATCCTAATTTATACATTGATAACATAAATTATTCAAAACCTTTAGAGATATGACTTGTGTCTTCTCTCAATTTTTTTCAAATTATACCTTATGTCTTTAAGTGATCACAAATTATAACTTATGTTTTAGATGCAGCCGATTTAAAATCTAATAGATATGTAAAAGACACTTAAATATTTGTCGGTCGTTAGATTGAGTTTAATTTGGTAATAAAATTGTTTTAATCTAACATAATTAAACATGAATACAAAATATATGTTAAAAAAAAAACCAATTTCATTAATCAAAATCAGTCATGTAGATATACTTGAAATTAAGAGCGTGACATGTTGTGTTCTGATCTTATTCCTTAATTGCTTCACTCTTCTTTCAATCAAAAAGTTGTTTCTCATTAAGAGCATAGCATGTTATTTTGTTTGTTAATTAATTTTCAATGTAAAATTAACTTTTCCAATCAGCCAAAAAGAAACCTAATATTTTCTCCAAAAATAGATATTAATATGAAATGATATTTTTTTGCTTAATATCTACAAACAAAATTTCCACACGGATATAACTGTTTTTTGCATTATTTAATAAAATTTTCAATAACAAATAAGTTATTAGTATATTTGTTGGAGCACATTTGAATTCTATTTTTAAATAAATTTATAATTTTTTGTCATTTTTTTTTACTTTTTTTGTGATTTAAATAAATGTTCAAATAATATAATATTTTCCAAGGCATATATGTCCACACAATTTATTTATTTTTAGATAGAAATGTCACTCAATTTTTTTTATTAAGAATGTCCACATAATTTGATACTGAAAGGATTCAAACTAATAAATATAATTTATTAAAGTAAATATGTATCAAGATCATACAAACTTAATATGAAATAAACTCACTGGTTTAACAGATTCTAATAAAGATGAAGCAAAATTTAATCGTTATTGTCAATCAGATAAACTCATACGGCTAACATGTCCATTAAAGTAAAATCTATAATGAGGCGGAGGAACAACAACACCAAATACTTGAGAGTAAACAGGAAATTGACCATAGTATGGTAAAAATGTACCCCCTTGACCATGTGGTGTATAATGCATAGACAAGTATTACAAAGGAGGAATTACAGTCCACCCATGACAAGTAATTGGTGTTAGGATCAGCCAGGTAATCAATCAAGAGGGGGGGGGGGGGGGGGGGTGAATTGATTTATCATAAAGTGATAGATTCTTTTCCTCAGAAAGATTTTTCACCACCGCTCTTGAGGTTTTAATAAAAGTGTTTTCAGAGAATGTTATATTGATTGAATAAACCAGAAAAACAACCTCAGCTTAAGATAAAAATGATTTAGAGCAAATTATCTTGATATAGATCAAATGCTAAATTGAAATAGATCAAGGGATAGAGAGATAAATCCTGTTGATTTATACTGGTTCAATCAACCACTGATCTACATCCAGTTCTCCCTTTCACCAAGGGGTTCCACTATGAATTTGATTACACATACCATGCACACACAATTCACAACAAATCCTGATTTCACAACCTGAAATAGGAACCTAGAAGAATGAATGTGAAAACACCATTCACCATTCAATTTCTAAACACAATACTACAAACAAAATTAGAAATACCATCTAATTTCAACACAGCATTTAGGAACAAAATTCCCACAATGCTAATCAAACAAGATCAATGAAAAAGATTAAAGAACGAAAACACCTTGATGCTGATATAGCAGATATGAGATCAGATCAAGAAACTCCAATATGAGCAAATTTAGCAATCAAGAACTAATGTTGAATCACCTCAGTTCATGAAGGAACAAGAGAGGGATATAGTTGTATAGGCTCAGAGGTTCAATCTCAAATGGGTATAGTAGTAAAAGAAATATTGAGTTTTCTAAAACTTAAGAGATTAGAGAATGTGCAGAAGAAAAAAGAGAATGTTCAAAGCAATATCAAATCTGAAAATCAAATCCAAGATTTGGATTTTGACAATTGAAGGAATGAAAAAATATTATGACTGTTTGTTTTTGGTTGTTCTGCACAGTCTCCTGTATATCTATTTTAATTAGATTGATTAAATTAATAAGAATAAATTAAAAATTAAAAATTAGTGTCATTACTATTACTGATCAATAAAAAAAGCTATAAAAAGCGAGCAGAAGGGGAAAAACTTTCATTTTTTTATGGTAAAAAATTCATTTATACCTGTTATTTCACAAGAACAAAAAGAAAAAAACTCGGGATCGGTTGAATTTCAAATATTCAAATTTACAAATAGAATACGAAGACTTACTTCACATTTTGAATTGCACCGAAAAGACTATTTATCTCAAAGAGGTTTACGTAAAATTTTGGGAAAACGACAAAGATTGCTGTCTTATTTGTCAAAGAAAGGTAGAATACGTTATAAAAAATTAATAAATCAGTTTGATATTCGGGAGTCACAAATTCGTTAAATTGAAGAGTAATTCTCAATTATTCGATTTATTAGATCTTGAATTTTGATGAACTTTTTTTTTAAAGCAATTTATAAAAGAATAAATCGAGGAAAAACCTATGAATATCTCAACTACAAGAAAGGACTTCATGATAGTCAATATGGGGCCTCACCACCCATCAATGCATGGGGTTCTTAGACTTATTGTTACTCTAGATGGTGAGGATGTTATTGATTGTGAACCAATATTGGGTTATTTACACAGAGGAATGGAAAAAATAGCGGAAAACCGAACAATTATACAATATCTGCCTTATGTAACACGTTGGGACTATTTAGCTATTATGTTCACAGAAGCTATAACTGTAAATGGACCAGAATAGTTGGGAAATATTCAAGTACCTAAAAGAGCCAGTTATATCCAAGTAATAATGTTAGAGTTAAGTCGTATAACTTCTCACCTACTATGGCTAGGACCTTTTATGGCAGATATTGGTGCACAAACTCCCTTCTTCTATATTTTTAGAGAAAGAGAATTAATATATGATCTATTTGAAGTTGCGACGAGTATGAGAATGATGCATAATTTTTTTTGACTGATCTACCTTATGGTTGGATAGATAAATGTTATGATTTCTGCGATTATTTTTTAACAAGAATTGTTGAATATCAAAAACTTATTACACGAAATCCTATTTTTTTAGAACGGGTTGAGGGGGTAGGTGTAGTTGATATAAGGGAAGTAATAAATTGGGGTTTATCGGGACCAATGCTTCGGGCTTCCGGAATACAATGGGATCTCCGTAAAGTGGATAATTATGAATGTTACAAAGAATTGGATTGGAAGGTTCAATGGAAAAAAGAAGGAGATTCGTTAGCTCGTTATTTAGTTCGAATTGGTGAAATGATGGAATCCATAAAAATTATTCAACAGGCTTTGGAAGGAATTCCCGGCGGACCATATGAAAATTTAGAAATTCGCTGCTTTGATAAAGAAAAAGAGCTAGAATGGAATGAGTTTGAGTATCGATTTATTAGTAAAAAACCGTCTCCGATTTTTGAATTGCCAAAACAAGAACTTTATGTAAGAATTGAATCCCCAATGGGAGAATTGGGAATTTTTCTAATAGGGGATCAAAATGGTTTTCCTTGTAGATGGAAAATTTGTTTGCCTAGTTTTATCAATTTGCAAATTCTTCCTCAATTAGTTAAAAGAATGAAATTGGCTGATATTATGACAATACTAGGTAGCATAGATATTATTATGGGAGAAGTTGATCGTTGAAATGATAATTTATTTAACAGAAATACAAGATATCCATTTTTTTTTTTCAGATTGGAATCTTTTAAAGAGATATATGGAATTCTTTGGGTATTTGCCCCTAATTTTATTCTTATATTGGGAATTACAATAAGTGTACTAGCAATTGTATGGCTAGAAAGAGAAATATCCGCAGGGATACAAGAACGTATTGGACCTGAATACACCAGTCCTTTTGGAGTTCTTCAAGCTCTAGCAGACAGAACAAAATTACTTTTCAAAGAGAATCTTATTCCATCTAGAGGAGATATTCGTTTATTCAGTATAGGACCAGCTATATCAGTCATATCCATCATAATAAGCTATTCAGTCATTCCTTTTGGCTATAACTTTGTTTTATCTTATCTAAATATTGGTATTTTTTTATGGATTGCTATTTCGAGTATTGCTCCTATTGGACTTCTTATGTTAGGATATGGGTCAAATAATAAATATTCCTTTTTGGGTGGTCTACGAGCGGCTGCTCGATCAATTAGTTATGAAATACCATTAACTCTATGTGTGTTATCGATATAACGTGTGATTCGTTGAGACATAAATTTTTTGATACTATTTGCTATACCCCTCTCTTTCTAGTACTTTGTAGTAAAGTAGGAAAATAAATTGAATCTATTCCATTTTTTTTTTTATTCTTTTTTGCATTCGGATTGACGAATTTAATCAGATAGTTATATGAGTGCAATAAAACAGCTTTTTTTTGCATATAATTTATAGAATACTTACTATATTACTTATAGTTAATAGAAAATATGATGCTTTTAAATTGCTATAAAAATATTGAGTCTCATTTTCTATGTATAAGAATTAAGTGAAAAAATGAATTAAATTATTAAATTATAGGTAGAAGTGGTTGTTTCTCCCAAGGTTGGTTGATTAGTCATCTTGTCTTGAAGCGGGTGTAAAAGACCAACCCTTTTTTTTAATTTTCAATATCATTTGTATGAATTATCATACATATATTAACAAAAATCATAAATAAGGGATTAATAAAAAATGAATGGATGGTTAGAAACACCAAAATACACAAAGGATTAGTAACGTATATTTTTTTGAATATCCAAAAGAACATTTATGTATATATGTATAATAGAAAAAGAATACTAATTGGGGCTTTCCGATATGGATTCAAATATATGGCATGGGTTAAAAAGATTCGGAGTTAGTTAGACAAAGAATGAGTCCTAGAGATCTTTAAAAATGACTGTTATACCAGATATAATCGATTGCAACAAGGTGTAATCGATTATCCCGTGTGTATCAGAATATGATTTACACTTGCTGTTAGCTGTTGTAACTGATTGCAGTAGAGTTGTAATTGATTGCAAACAAGACAGAGTCAATTCTGAATATCAGAGATCATCTGGTAATCGATTGCAAATGAAACAGAGCAATTTATGAATCTCAAAGATTGTCTTGTAATCAATTGCAGCTCGATGGTAATCGAGTGCAATGGATACAGGGCAATATCTGAACTCTGAAATTAATATTGTAATCGATTGCAATGGTTGGTAATCGATTAACTCGATACCAGAGATGGTTTCAAAATCGATTAGGTTATTTGGTAATCGATTCCTACAACTTGTAATTTATTGCAATCACTCAAAATTAGTTCCTAAGAAGTAAATCATCTAGTGATGCTAGAGATAATAGAAAACAGGGCAAATCAAAACATCAAACAAGAAAGATAAGGCTTAGTCTATAACACACAATACAATGCCATCATCCATACATGTTATGGCATAAAAGGAAAATACTAGACCAAGAGAACGGAGAAGACTTAAGGTATGAAGATACCAAAAATATAAATGAAGAGGCAAGGCGTTAATCATCAGTCTCCCCTTTTTTGGTTTTGAATACCCAAAAAAAATGTGCTTAAGTCTTTGAAGTGTTCTTGTCTAAAAGGTTTGCTAAATATAAAACTTTGGATAGCATAAAACAAGACAACAAAGATTGATAAACTTTCTCCCCCTTTTTGGTTTTCAAATCACCAAAAGGTTACGAATTGAAACAAATATAAATCTTGGAGAAAATAAACGAGTTATATATATCAAATATAAGCATTGTTCAGATTAACAATAAAATATAAAACATAAACAAAATATGAAATGTTCAGAAATGCAGTAAAGAAAATATGAAATGATATGCTAAAAGATTAATGAGACATCTTCAGTGTCAATCTTCATCACCATTAGAGTCACTAGGATGCATTGCTTCCAATTTAGCAGAAATCTCGTTGAGATTGTAGTGAAGCTCCAGGTAGTGCTCGTTTTCTCTTTTGGAGAGTTCCTCATGTTGTCTGGCGAGCTCTTGTTGTGTCTTCATTATCTAATTTAGCTTGTCTAGCACCAATACCTCGAATGTAGATGCTTGAGGAGGTTCAGCTTGTGCTTCTAGTGGTGCGACATGTTGATCATCTTCTTCAATTGCTACATGAACTTCTTTGTGTTCCCAACCATCATCAGTTTCCACTAAACCCATTTGCTACATGAACTTCTTTGTGTTCACCTTCAGGTCGTGCAAAATCAGTGACCACATCATTAGTCTTGACACCAAAATGGTCAAGAATACACAATACTAGAACAGGATAAGCAATTTTGATGTTATTTGGCTTGCTGATTTTCTGCATATGGTCAGTGATAGCGAAAATCCAGTCCACCTGGTAGTTGTTCTTCATCAGAAACAACAGTAGCAGATCATCTTCTGAGAGGGCTCTGTGATTACTTCCTCGTGGTAGGATAATCCATGAGAGGATGTAGGCTAGCATTCAGTCCTCTATTTTCATTTGTCCAACAAGAAATTTGTTACCAATGGGATTATCAAGATCACAAACCATGTCCCTATAGACTTCTATTTTGCTGTAATCTATACCTTCAATATCATTTATAGACCTTAATGTAGGTTCTATTTCATCATTCACTCTTTCAATGCCCGCAATGGAGAACCATAGCTCTTGATTCATCTGAATATCCTTGTTGCGGACATGGGATTGAATGTACCCAGTATCCCCATTGATACTCAGGTTATAGTAGAAAACTTTAACCAAGTCAGGATAATAGGTACCTTTCAATTCAGCCAAGTCAACTAACCCTTAAGGTATGAAGATACCAAAAATCTAAATGAAGAGGCGAGGCATCAATCTTCACCTATTTCAGGTTGTGAAATCAGGATTTGCTGTGAATTGTGTGTGCATGGTGTATGTAATCAAATTCATAGTGGAACCCCTTGGTGAAAGGGAGAACTAGATGTAGATTGGTGGTTGATCAAACCATTATAAATCAATAGGCTCAATCTCTCTATCCTTAATCTTTCTCAATTTAGTTTTTGATCTTTATCAAGTTTAATTGTTCTAATCAATTCTATCATAAGCTGAGATTGTTTTTCTGGTTTATTCATTCAATATAACATGCTCTAAAAAAAATGTATTTATCAAAACCTCAAGAGCGGTGGTGAAAAACTTTTTTTTGGAAAAAGAATATGTCATTTTATGTTCAATCAATTCACCCCCCCCCCCCCCCCTTGATAGTCACCCGGCTGATACTAACAATTGGTATCAAGAGTTGGTTCTTGTTTTTTAATAAAGGATTCGTAATATGGCCAGAAACCGATTACCATTTGCTGAAGGCGGCTCAATCAATTGGCCTCCTCTTTTTTGCGGAGATAACTATCCATTTTGGAAAGTCCGTATGAAAAATTTCATGGAGTCGATTGATCGAGGCGTCTAGCAGGCGATAATCAACAGACCTACGCTTCCAACCATTGTTATTGGTGGAAAAACCATTACAAAACCAACAGATGAATGGACTGAATTAGAAACAAGAAAAGCTAACTATGATCCTAGAGCCATGAACATATTACACTCAGCTTTGAACTCTGATGAGTTTTTCAAGATTTTAGCTTGCTTTACCGCTAAGGAAATCTGGGATACGATAGAAGTAACCTATGAAGGCACTCCGGAAGTGAGATGCTCAAGGAAGAATACACTCATACAAGAATGAGACATTTCGGATGCTGCTTGGTGAATCCATATCCAGCTTTCAAATGAGATTTACTCACATAGTAAACCATTTCAAAGGTCTCGGAAAAACATTCGAAGATGAGTAGATGAATGTCAAAATCTTAAAGAACATGAACAGAACATGGTAGCCAAAGGTCAACAATTTCAGAAATGTGAGACATGGCCACCATGACAAGTGTTGAGTTGTTCGGAAAGTTGAGAGAACACGAAATGGATATGACCTAGATGAATGAAGAAGAGCGCAAAGAAAAGAAGTCGAAAGGGATAGCCTTGAAAGCCGAAAAATATTAGTCAGACCAAAGCGATGATGATGATGATGATGAAGAAAGCATTTCAGATTCAGAAAACTTAACTCTCATTGTAAGGAAATTCAAAAAGTTTCTGAAGAAGAAGAAGGATTTCAGAACCAACAAAAGCAAAGGATACCCTTCCAAGAAGCTTTTGAAGAAAGGCGAAGTATCCTCAAATAATTACATATGCTTCGAATGCAGCAAATCGGGACACATCAAAGTTGACTGTCCAAATATCAAAAAGAAGCATAGTGGAGAAAGACAGAGATTCAAAGGAACCTCAAAGAAAAAAAGAGCATACATAGCTTGGGAAGACAATGCATCCACCACTTCATTCGACAGTTCTGAAAGTGAAGAAGCCAACATATACTTGATGGCTAATGAAGAATCGGATAAAGAAAGCAATGTAAATATTTCAAATCATGAATCTTCTTTAGATTGGGAAACTTGAAATAGATTCTGATATTGAAGATATCTCTGAATTGCATAATGCTTTCAATGAATTAGTTGAAGTGTCCAAATGCTTAGCTAAAGCTAATAGTCTTCTCGAAAGCAAAATTAAATGGCATGTAGACAAAATGACTCAGATGGAAAAGGACCTTTCAGAAGTTAAATCTAAAAAGGAAAAACTTGATTTTGAACATTCCTTTTGCAAGGCCAATATTGCTTCTACAAGTCATTCAATTCCATGTGAGCTTTGCAATGATTTAAAATTGAAAAATGAATATCTTTTAAAAACTTTGGCAAAGTTCACAATTGGAAGAGATAATCTTGATGCTTTGCTAAGATTGCAAAAAAGAGCTCTTAACAAAACTGGGATTGGATTTACAAATGGCTTGAATGAAAAACCTTTTAGAAATTTTGTAAAGTCATCCCAAGTATCATTTGTTATCTACAATTACTGCATGCACAAAGGACATACTTCAAATAATTGCATCATTAAGAAACATGGAGTACCTAAGGGAAAGTTTGAATGGATCCCCAAGGTTACTCATGATAGCACTAACAAAAAAGGACCCCAGAAAATCTAGGTACCTAAGACCAACACCTAATCCGTTTTGCAAGTATTCTTGAAAGCCATGGAATCACAATGGTATCTTGACAGTGGTTGTTCAAGGCATATGATAGGTGACAAGAGGAAGTTTGTCATTCTCACTGAGAAACTAGGTGGTTGGGTCACTTATGGAGACAACAAAAAGGGAGAATCTTAGGTGAAGGTAACATAGGTAACTTCTCCTCAACTATAATTGAAAAAGTCTTGTTTGTTGACGGGTTGAAGCATAACCTTCTTAGCATTAGTCAACTTTGTGACAAAGGATGATAGAGGGCTAGTCAATGAACATGAGGACCTAGGGGCACTTCAAGAATTAAAGGGTTCAATGACAAGATCCAAGGCCAAGATTCTTCAAGAAGAAATGACCAAGAGACTAAAGGAAGGGTTATTCATCAAAGGCCAAGAAGGAAGAAACCCAAAGGAGTTAAAATGGAGCACTTGAAAATTTGTTGACAGCTCGCTCAGCGCAAGCTTGAGCTCAGCAAAGTTTCGCTTCGATCAAGCAGCTTGCTCAGCGCAAGATTGCGCTTAGCGGAGATTTGCTTCGATCAAGCATCTCGCTCAGCTCAACGTTGAGCTCAGCGAAATTTGTGCTAAGCTCAAGGTTGAGCTTAGCGGAAGGTCTGATGCGGGAATTTTTGAAAACTTTGTTTACTTGTGTAAGGGGGTTCTTAATTGTGTAATTAGGCCTTAAAACGTTATGTTTCAATGGAGATTAGTTACAAAACCCTCTTCCAAGGCCTGACTCTATAAATAGTTGAGGAGAACCTCATTTGTAGACACATATAACTCATTTATGAATGAAATAAGCTTTGGCTTAGTTTGAGAGCTTAGTCTCTTCTTGGTTCTTGATTGAAACCAAATTGATTCTTATCAAGGAAGCTTTCCTTGTGGCGAATTCACCTCGGCTTATCATTCCGTGCGGATCGTGGCGTCATTCTAGTTCATCTTCTTCTTCTTTCCGCTTTTCCCTTTTGTTTGAGTTCTTGATTTAGCTTCAATGGAGCTCTTTTGATTTGCTTCCGAATGATCCAAAACAAGCTTGTGTGGCTTGGAACTGCATCATGCATGCATCAAGTGGTATCAAGAGCCTTAATCAGAATACATCAAGTGGTATCTAGAGCCTCAACCCGAGTGCAATTCACAGAGAATTAGGTGCAGTTTTCGTTTTCCCCAAATTTGCATTTTTCAGTTTTGTGTTCTTCTTCTTCTTCTCCAATTTTTGTTTTTCTCAGCCTCTTGATTCTTGTTTGTATGTGTTCAATTGTGTGTTTCGTGCTTGAATTTGAGTTTATCTTGCAATTTCCTTCATTTCCCCCTTTGTTTCGTTGAATTTGGTGTTGATTTGAGTATAAAGTGGTTGTTGCATGTGTTCTTGATGAAACCCATAGCTTGCTAAAGAAGTTGAGTTTGATCCAAAATAGTGCAATTTGGAGTGTGTTGGGCAGTTTTTGCAATTTTAAAAAGTTTCTGGTCCAAAAATAAAAAAATATGTGGGGCCAAAGTGTAAAAATAAAAAAAAATTATGGGGTCAAATTGCAAATATAAAAAAATATGAGGACCCAAGTGTAAAAAAAAATTTACAAAATTTTTCTACAGCCCTATCTCCTTAGTGTGTGCTTCTTAGATACTCCATTGCCAATCCCTACCTCTCCTTGGACCAAAATTTCCATGGATTTTGTACTTGGTCTTCCACGGTCCAAGAGAGGCAAGGATTTAATTTTTATGGTTGTTGATAGGTTTTCCAAGATGACACACTTCATTCCATGCCACAAGGTGGACGATGCTTGTCATGTGGCAAATCTTTTCTTCAAATAAGTAGTGCGTCTTCATGGATTGCCTAGGAGCATTGTATCGGATAGGGATTCCAAGTTTTTAAGCCACTTTTGGAAAACATTGTGGGGAAAACCATGAACCAAGCTTCTTTTCTCCACCACTTGCCATCCTCAAACCGATGGACAAACGGAGGTGGTGAATAGAACACTTTCACAACTCCTAAGGTGTTTCATAAAAGGTAATTTGAAAACTTGGGAAGAGTGGTTATCTCATGTTGAATTTGCCTATAATAGGGTAACTAACTCTACCACTTCTTTTTCTCCTTTTGAGGTTGTTTATGGCTTTAATCCTTTGTCTGCTCTTGATCTAATTCCCTTACCTAATGATTCTTCCATTTTGAGTAAGGATGGTCTTTCAAGAGCCACTTTTGTGAAGGATCTCCATGAGAAGGTAAGAAACCAAATTGAGCAAAAGATGGAGCAACATGCAAGACAAGCAAACAAGGGGAGAAAGTCCATGGTATCTGAACCCGGAGATTGGGTTTGGGTACATCTACGGAAGGATAGGTTTCCCTCACAAAGGAAATCTAAACTCCAACCTAGGGGTGATGGTCCTTTCAAGGTCCTTGAGCGGATAAATGACAATGCCTACAGATTGACTTGCCAAGTAAGTATGGGGTGAGTTCTAGCTTCAATGTCGTTGATCTTTCTTCTTGTGATGCAGGTATCTTAGATGCAAATCCGAGGTCAGATTCTTTTCAGGAACTGCATCATGCATGCATCAAAGGATATGGAGTATCTTTTGATCATTCAAAGTGTTCGATTAGTGATAAGCAAGGCAATGTAAACTTGTTGGCAAGAGAATTTAGAATGTATATGTGCTTGACTTTGAAAAATACATTTCTTTTGATAACTGCCTCATGAGTAAGGTTGATACCTCATGGCTTTGGCACAAGAGAATGACACATATACATATGAACCATCTCAACAAGCTCATTTCTAAGAACATAGTGATTGTCCTCCCTAATCAAAAATATTCACAACAGGGCTTATGTAAAGCTTGCCAAAGAGGGAAACAAACTAAAACTTCTTTCAAAGCTAAAAACATTATTTCAACTGTTAAACCTCTTGAGCTTTTACATTTAGATCTCTTTGGTCCTTCTAGGACAATGAGTATTGGAGGAAATCTCTATGCTTTGGTTATAGTTGATGATTTCTATAGATTTACTTGGACCTACTTTCTAAAGCATAAGAATGATGTTGTAAAGTCTTTTATTAAATTTTCCAAATAGATTCAAAGAGAGAAAAATCTTTCAATTATTTCATTAAGAAGTGACCATGGGGGAGAGTTTCAAAATGAAATATTTTATGAATATTGTGAAAATCATGGTATTAAGCACAATTTTTCTGCTCCAAGAACACCACAACAAAATGGTGTTGTTGAACGGAAAAATTGGTCTTTAGAAGAATTGGCTAGAACTGTTTTAAACAAAGCCGGTCTTCCAAAGTACTTTTGGGTTGATGCCGTGTCAATTGCTTGCTATATTTTGAATCATGTTTTAATAAGACCTATCTTGAAAAAGACCCCTTATGAACTTTTCAATGAAAGAAAACTCAATATCAATCACTTGCGAGTTTTTGGCTGTAAATGTTTTGTTTTAAACAATGGCAAAGAATCACTTGGTAAGTTTGATCCAAAGGCTTATGAGGCTATATTCTTAGGTTATTCTCTGTCCAGTAAAGCCTATCGTGTTTATAATAAAAGAACTTTAGTTGTTGAAGAATCTATACACATTGCATTTGATGAGTCTGACTCCAAGTTGGAGGAAGATGTGTCTTTTGATGATTATGCAAGACCCATTTACAGTGACTTGACTGAGCCTCAAGCACAAGGGTCATCTCCATCTACCTCCACTGAAAATTCAAGTGTATTAGCTGCCTCTCCAACCATTCATGGTCTACCAAAAGAGTGGAAGCAGCTAAAAGATCTCTCTATTGACAATATTCTAGGAGATATTCAGAAGGGAGTCACAACTAGATCCTCTATGAACTAAATTTGCAACGTAGCAGCCTTCGTTTCGCAAATAGAGCCCAAGACCATTGAGGAAGCCATCCTTGATGAATTCTGGATGATGGCAATGCACGAAGAGTTGAATCAATTCAAACGGAATCAAGTTTGGGAGCTTGTACCTCATTCTTTAAAGATGAATATAATAGGTACAAAGTGGGTGTTCCGCAACAAAAGTGACGCTTTAGAATTATTCCATTAAGAAGTGACCATGGAGGAGAGTTTCAAAATGAAATTTTTTCTGAATTTTGTGAAAATCATGGTATTAAGCACAACTTTTCTGCTCCAAGAACACCACAACAAAATGGTGTTGTTGAACGGAAAAGTTGGTCTTTAAAAGAATTGGCTAGAACTGTTTTAAATGAAGCTGGTCTTCCAAAGTACTTTTGAGCTGATACCGTGTCAACTGCTTGATATATTCTAAATCGTGTTTTAATAAGACCCATTTTGAAAAAGATTTCATATGAACTTTTCAATGAAAGAAACCCAAATATCAGTCACTTGCGAGTTTTTGGTTGTAAGTATTTTGTTTTAAACAATGGAAAAGAATCGCTTGGCAAGTTTGATCCAAAGGCTGATGAGGCTATATTCTTAGGATATTCTTTGTCTAGTAAAGCCTATTATGTTTATAATAAAAGAACTTTAGTTGTTGAAGAATTTGTACACATTGCGTTTGATGAGTCTGACTCCAAGTTGGAGGAAGATGTGTCTTTTGATGATTATGCAAGTCCCATTTATAATGACTTGACTGAGCCTCAAGCATAAGAGCCATCTCCATCTCCCTCCATTAAAGATTCAAGTGTACCAGCTACCTTTCCAACCAATCATGGACCACCAAAGGAGTGGAAGAAGCCAAAAGATCTCTCTATTGACAATATTTTAGGAGATATTCAAAAGGGAGTCATAACCAGATCTTCCATGAACCAGATTTGCAATGCAGCAGCCTTCGTTTCTCAAATCGAGCTCAAGACCATTGAGGAAGCCATCCTTGATGAGTTCTGGATGATGGCAATGCACGAAGAACTGAATCAATTCAAATGGAATCAAGTTTGGGAACTTGTCCCTCATTCTTCAAAGATGAATATAACCAGTACAAAGTGGGTGTTCCACAACAAGAGTGACACTTCAGGAATCATCACTCAAAACAAAGCCAGGCATGTAGCAAAAGGCTACAATCAACAAGAAGGAATTGACTTTGATGAGACATACGCTCCAGTGGCTAGACTAAAAGTTGTCCGTCTCCTTCTCACCTTTGCATGACATAAGGAGTTCAAGCAATTTCAAATGGATGTAAAGAGCACTTTTCTAAATGGATTTATTGAAGAAGAGGTGTACGTATCACAACCTCCTAGCTTTATCGATCCCACTTATCCAAATCATGTTTACCGTCTCAAGAAAGCACTCTACAGCCTCAAACAAGGCCTAAGGTACTAGTATGAAAAGCTAAGTAACTTCTTAATTAAAGATGATTTTATAAGAGGTCAAGTAGATAAAACTCTCTTTATAAAGCATACCAAATGTTCAGTGTTTGCATGTGTGCTAGGTACCAATCCAACCCTAAGGAATCCCATCTCACAGCCGTAAAACATATCCTTAAGTACCTTAAAGGAACCATAGATGTAGGTTTGTGGTATCCCAAGGGTGTCCAACCAACACTCATAGGTTATTCTGATTCAGACTTTGCTGGCTGTAAAATAGATAGGAAAAGCATAAGTGGTACTTGTCATCTCTTTGGGAACAATCTTGTGTCTTGGCATAGCAAGAAACAAGCCTGTGTAGCCTTATCTATAGCTGCAGCTAAGTACATAGCTGTTGGGAACTGTTGTGCTCAATCTCTTTGGCTCAAACAACAACTTTTAGATTTTGGGTTGAAGCTAGAAGCCATCCCTTTAATGTGTGACAATACCAGCACCATTAACCTTACCAAAAATCCTATCATGCATTCTCGGACCAAACACATCGAGATTAGGCACCACTTTATTAGAGGCCACATACAACGGGGTGATTGTAGCATAGAATTTGTAGAAACCAACCTTCAGCTGGCTGATATCTTCACCAAACCTCTGCCTAGGGAGAGGATGTATTTTCTTAGGAATGAGCTTGGCATCATAAGTGAATCTTCACTTACCTAGCCATACAAGATACATCATTCAGCTTAGCCTTGTGTGATTGTGAAATATTCTTGTCTATTTGTTGATTGTCTATGCAAAAATATTTTGAAACAAATAGCTTTATTTTTTTGCATAATTTTGCTCTATCATAACATTTCAATCGATTACCATTTGCATCAATCAATTACATTCTGTTCTGCATTCAAAATCTTTTGCATAAAAATACGGGTTAATCGATTGCAAGGTAAGCCAATTGATTACCATGAGACATCTGAAGCCTCAAGATCCTCTCTATCAACAATCCAATCGATTACCAGCTTCAGACAACAAAAATTATTATGCTCAAACTATCGTATTAATCAATTACAGCCCATACCAATCAGTTACCAGTTTTAGACTACACATATTGCTCTGCTCAAACTATCGGATTAATCGATTGCAACCCATGCCAATCGATTACCAATATCAGACTAACCAAGTCCAGACTCTTTGACTCTGAAGCAATCAATTAAAGGAAGTGCCAATCGATTACCACGTTATAGTTTGGAATATTAAGAGGCAAAACAGCAGTTCATTCCCTCCATTTTTAGAAAACCCACTCTTTGAAAAACTGCTCAACTTCCAAAACGTGCCCTACCTATACATTTAGATTCAAATGGCTGACTCCTCCTCTCAACATCAACCACGCACAAAATCTTGCACTCTGTACGCCCAAACTTCGCTCGGATTCAATAGCGGATTGAGAGAAAGCTCTCACAAGAGAAAGGAAAAACAACAATGGAAAGGCCATCTAACCCTCGGAAGGCACTCGCCAAGCACCCTCATTGTCCAGTTGCCTGTTCCTCTTCTCCTCCTCCATGCCAACATCCTCCACCACTTTGCGACTGGTTCCGCACCAAAAGTGAAGAACTGGGGTTTTCTCGTGATTTCTCAAGGAAAGAAATTTTGAACCACGCTATCTAACAGAAGAATGGCTAGTTCAACAAGGCTTCACCTTTCATAGCATCCTAGATGACCAAGGACTGGTTGTTTTGGCTGAATTAAAAGGTACCTACTATCCTGATCTGGTTAAAATTTTATACTATAACTTGAGCATCAATGGGGATATTGGGTACATTCAATCCCATGTCCGCGGAAAGGATATTCAAATGAATCAAGAACTGTGGTTCTCCATTGCGGGCATTGAAAGAGTAGATGATGAGATAGAACTAACACTAAGGTCTGTAAAGGAACTTGAAGGAGTAGATTATAGCAAAATAGAAGTCTATAAGGATATGGTTCGTGATCCTGATAATCCCATTCATAACAGATTTCCTGTTGGACGAATGAAGATAGAGGACTGCATGCTAGCATACATTCTTTCATGGATTATCCTACCACGGGGAAGTAATCATGGAGCCCTCTCAGAAGATGATCTATTGTTGTTGTTCCTAATGAAGAACAACTACCAAGTGGACTGGATTTTCGCTATCACTAACCATATGCAGAAAATCAACAAGCCAAATGACATCAAGATTGCTTATCCTGTTTTGGTATCGTGAATTCTTGACCATTTTGGTGTCAAGATTGATGATGTGATCACTGACTTTGCTCAACCTGAAGGTGAACTCTCAGCCAAGAATCTAAAGCAAATGGGTTTAGTTGAAACTGATGACGGTTGGGAACACAAAGAAGGTCATGTAGCAGTTGAAGAAGATGATCAACATGTTGTACTACTAGAAGCACAAGCTGAGCAACCTCCTCAAGCATTTACATTTGAGGGGTCGGTGTTGGACAAGCTAAATCAGATAATGCAGACACAGCAAGAGCTTGCCAGACAACATGAAGAGTTCTCCAAACGAGAAAACGAACACTACCTGGAACTTCGTTACAATCTCAATGAGATTTCTTCTAAATTGGAAGCAATACATCCTAGCAACTTTGATGGTGATGAAGATTGACGCTGAAGATGTCTCATTAATCTTTTAGCATTTCATTTCATATTTTTTTTATTGCATTTCTGAACATTTTATATTTTGTTTATGTTTTATATTTTTGTTATTAATCTGAACATTGTTTAAGTTTGATATATATATAACTTGTTTATTTTCTCCTGGATTATTTGTTTCTATTCTTAACCTTTTGGTGATTTGAAAACCAAAAAGCGGGAGAAAGTTTACTAATCTTTGTTGTCCTGTTTTAAGCTAACCAAAACTTTATGTCTAGCACATTTTTTTTGGGTATTCAAAACCAAAAGGGGGGAGACTGAAGATTGACGCGTCTTCATTTTAGATTTTTGGTATCTTCATACCTTAAGTCTTCTCCGTTCTCTTAGTCTAGTATTTTCTATTTTATGCCATAACATGTATGGATATGACATTGTATTGTTTGTTTAGACTAAGCCATACTATTCTTACTTGATGCTTGATTTGCTTTGTTTTCTATTATCTCTAGCATCATTAGATGATTTGCTTACTTAGGAACCTATTCTGAGAATTGCAATCGATTACACATTGTGGGAATTGATTACTAGATGGCCAATCAGTTTTGAACCATCTTTGGTATCGGGTTAATCGATTACCAACCATTGCAATCGATTACAATGCTAATTTCAGATTTCAGATATTGTTCTGTTTCAATTGCAATAGATTACCATCGTCCACTGCAATCGATTACAAGACAATCTTTGAGGTTTAGAAATTGCTCTGTTTCATTTGCAATAAATTAATAAATGATCTTTGAATTTCAAAATTGGCTCTGTTTTGTTTGCAATCGATTACAAGTCTACTACAATCGATGACAACAAGTTTAAATCATATTATGATACACGAGATAATTGATTACAACTTATTGCAATCGATTATATCTGGTATAACAGGTCATTTTGAAAGATCTCCAAGATTCCTTCTTTGTCTAACTAACTCTAAATCTTTTTGACCCATTCTATATATTTGAACCCATAGCATTCTATGTAGAGAGACCAAATTTTTACAATATCTTTTCATTCTTTCAATTGTCAAGATCCAAATCTTTGATTTCATTTTCAGATTTGATATTGCTCTGAACATTCTTTGTCTTTCTTCTGCACATCACTTAATCTGTTGAATTTCAGAAAAACTCAATATTGCTTTTACTGCTATACCCATTTGAGATTAAACCTATGAGCCCATACAGCTATATTCCTCTCTTGTTCTTTCATGAACTGAGGTGATTCAAGCGATTGTTCTTGACTGCTATACACACTCACATTGGAGTTTCTCAACTGATGTTATATCAAGATATATCAACACTTAAATGTGTTTTCGTTCTTGAATCTTTTCATTGATCTTGTTTGATTTGCATTGTAGAAATTTCATTCCTAGATGTTGTTTTGAAATTAGATGGTATTTCTAATTTTGTTTCTAGAATTGTGTTGTTCTAGAGTTTAGAAATTGGATGGTGAATGGTGTTTTCACATTCAGTTTTCTAGGTTCCTGTTTCAGGTTGTGAAATCAGGATTTGCTGTGAATTGTGTGTGCATGGTGTATGTAATCAAATTCATAGTGGAACCCCTTGGTGAAAGGGAGAACTGAATGTAGATCGGCGGTTGATCGAACAAGTATAAATCAATAGGCTCAATCTCCCTATCCTTAATCTTTGTCAGTTTAGTTTTTGATCTTTATCAAGTTTAATTGTTCTAATCAATTCTATCATAAATTGAGATTGTTTTTCTGGTTTATTCATTCAATATAACATGCTCTAAAAAAATATTTTTATGAAAACCTCAAGAGCGGTGTGAAATACACAAGAACACACTAGAAGGGGGGGGTTGAATAGTGGGTTTAAAACTTTAAGCAAATACTATTAGTTCACAAATTTCCCTCTTGGATATATGTTAGTTTAAAACAATAAATATATCCTTGCAAGGCAAAGCTTAGAAATCTTTTCAAAAGAGCACAGTGAGCAAGATAAATATTTGTAAACACAAGACAACAAATGAGAGCTTGTTTTTATACTGGTTCACTCAACCTAAGCTACGTCTAGTTCTCCTTTAACAATTGTCAAAGGGTTCCACCATAATCAACTGATTACAAAATAAGTATTCTTCACTGCCACTTCTGGCTACAAGTATTCTCTATGCCACTATTGACTACAAGTATTCTAAACCACTTTTAGTTACAAGTATGAATCTCCCCCTGAAATTATACTTCCCAAGTATTCTTTTATCACTAAGCCACTCCTGGCTTTCTATACAAAAATGTATAAGATTCAGATAACTCTCAAGGAGAGGATATAATCAAATGTTGAATCTACGAGAGCTTGTAGAGGATGGGTGTTCTATTTCTCTCAACTCGTGTTCAAGACTTGCTCTCAGAATACTTTCTCTTGCTGTCTAGATTTATAGTTCACATTCAATCGTTCATCTCTTTCTAGCTCCTTCATTTTTTTTTTCATTTCATAGAGGCTTCCTTATAAAGTGGGCTTCATGAATTTGAACATTGGAGAAGACTTATTTTCGTTGTCTCACACAGTAGAGTGTTGAAGTAGCTTTGACTGTGCTTTTTTCTGACGGGAGTAGGTTTCTATCTCTATTACAGTTTATCTTTTAGCTAAAAGTGTGCGTCCCAACGCTGATTCGTTCTTTTGGCTATACTTACACACTTTATATAGTATGAGACTTGCAAGTAATACGAGGAATCAAAGAGACTAATGTCAAAGGGTATCTCCCTTTGTTTCAGTTGCAACAATGCCTTTATTTGAATAAAGAATTAATTATAAAGTATGTATTCCTCAGCACATATGACAGATTATGTTCTGTTCCAGCACAGACATAGTTTGGCTTAACAAACACATTCTTAATTAAGAGACATGGTCTGTTCTAGCCTTAGACATCGTCTGGCCTTGGCTTCAAACATCGTCTGGCCTGGGCTTTAGATATCGTCTAGCTTGAGCATCAGAAATCATCTTGGCCTGGGCATTAGACATCGTCTAGTGCTAGGCATTAGACATCGTCTAGCACTTGGCATAAGATATCCTTTGGCCTTGGCTTCAAACATTGTCTAGCACTTGGCATTAGATATCGTTTGACCTTGGCTTCAGACATCGTCTGGGTTGGGCATCAGACATCGTCTGGCCTAGGCTTAGCATGATCAGTTAATAACTTATTTAAATTTGTTTTAGCCAATTTCAGTGCTAAATTTAACCATTATAAGTTCTAAGACAGTTAGAGCGTAGGATTTGAGTTGAGAGATTTTACCATTGTCTGTTCTTACTTTGATTTCCTAAAATCACTTAGTCTGAAATCATTAGTTGATCAAATATTATTACATTGGTTATCATCAAAACCTATCAAGGTATTAGGGGTCAGATATCATCAAATGTCTTGGTTCTAACAATCTCCCCCTTTTTGATGATGACAACACATGTTATAATTTTGACTTAACAGACAATGAATCACAGACATGTATGTATCAAAGTGTGAATTATTTCATGACAGTTAAGTATGCGCAGTTATTAACATGATGAACTCCCCTTGAGTCTATCATGTTGATGCATATGACAGATTAAAGTATGAAATAATTAAAGCGGATAAAAATAAACAGTGAATTGAGGTGTATAAAAATTAGTGAACCCATCACTATTTTATTAAGCATTGTTTGTAAATTCTATACATCCAAAATTCTCTCCCCCTTTGTCATAAACAAAAAGGTGGAGGATGGAGTAGAAAATGCCATCATAGTCATGGTTTGGAAGATGGGGTTGACTGTTTGGTTGAGGGTTCTCCAGCTTTTGATGGAGCTTCTATTGCCGAAGGATCTTTTGATGGTGGTGGTGGAGCTTGAGTAGTCGCAGGTCTGGGAGTTAGAATGGTAGCAATAGAGGCATTGAAGGCAAGTGTGACCTCCTTGATGATGCTAGCTCTTTGCTCGTCCAATTTAGCATTCAGTTGAGCTTGGACTTGGGCAGCAACCTCAGCGGATATTCTTGATCCCAGTTTAACTTCCAATGCAGATTCAATAGTAGCTAAGTCAGGTAGAGGGTCTGACTGTGCTGCAACATTTAGTGGTAGAACTGCAATTGGAGTGCTTGACCTGGATTGAGTGGACACTAGATCAGTGTACTCTTGGGCTGGTATTGACTCTGCAGACTTTTCAGCCAAGTCTGCAGCTTGCTTAGCAGCAAGTGCAGCAGCCTGAGCTGCCTCAGCCTCTTGCTTCTAGGCCAACTCCCTAAGCTTTTTCTCGTTTTCTTCCTTGGCCTTCTTTTCTTGAGCTAGATCATTGAGTCATTGTTCCTCTTCTTGAGCAGCTAACATAGCTCTCAGTCTAGCGCCCTCCTATAGGATTCTTGCTTCTTCAATTGCCTTAGCTGCAGCTATCAGTGCTTAAGTAGCGTTGAACTCATCATAGTATTCAGCAAGCATCCTCTTAGCTTCCTCTTCATCTCCAGGGGTGTGAGGGGTCAGCAAAGTGGGCACAACCACTATGTCTGACACGTAAATGAAACTACTGGAGGAGGAGGAGCCTTCACCTACAATTTTAATCTTCTGCTTCTCTTCATCTGAAAGATTGCATGACCCTGTGGTGTGAAGCATATTACTCATCACAGTTTGCCAGTAGATGCCAGCATCTGCTTCATTGTTTTTCGGTGGCAAAATATGCTCCTGTTGAGGCAATGGCTCAATGTTTGGTATGTGCTGTGGAGGATTGTCTGCTCGTGCAATCTTCTTCCCCTTCAACTTGTTAGGGTTGACAGTTGGGAGTCTAGTGACTATACGGTCTAGAGCAACACGTATATCAATGTCTTTAGAGATATGCAAGCTAGATAGATACAACTGTCTGGGGGTTGTGCCTTAAAACTTCAAGTGACACAAAGCCCTGTATTCAGCACACGTGGCCTGGAAGGTTGGATGGTTGGGAGCAACTCCTCATGAAATCAGCTGAGGAGGTCGAATAGAGACCCTTGGTCTCAACAGATAATACAATGCATCACGATGCATTGTTCTGATAGTGGCCTCTAGTTGCTTCTTCTCATCATCTGTTAACTCAACTGGTAGGGCTGGTTCCATTGTAAAGTAGTCCAATCCCTCTCTCATGCAGTTGTACCAGTGTGCAATCTCATGCACCAATTGACGCATCAGAGGGATGGCAGAGGCATATTCTTCCTGTTCTAACTAGATGTGCATCATCTTCAGTAGTGTCCAAATGGTGAGAGTTGTGAATTAGCCTCTAGTAAGGGATGATTCCTTGATCGATCTGCAGAGGAGGAAACTTCTTCAGTGGTGCTTCCTTGACAACAACAATAATTGAGTCCTCTGCAGCTGGCTCCAGCTGAGTCTCTTCTCTGTACAATGTAGACTCATCATTTTCTCCCACATAGCATAAGGAGAAGCGTTGCATCATCTTTTGATGCTAGGAGCCGGAGGGAAGAGGAGGAGGAGTGTCTTCTCTGAATCTGGACAGAGGTGTGTTGTCATCTAGACTGAATGGTCTATTGTCCCATGAGGGAACAGCATACGCTTCAGGAGATAGAGCAACTATCTCTTCATCTGACCCAGACGAGATGATTACAGACTTAGTGTGGTGGTAGGAAACCACTGCGTCTGACATCTCTGGGATTGTCACTAGAGTGGGAGATTGGTAGGGAGGAATGGTAGTATCTTGTGGAGTTTGTGGGGATGTTGTTTGTACAACAGTCTGAGTTGTGGGATCAGACTGTGTCTCAGACTGAACAGTGGGTTCAATCTGTTGGGTGATCGTCTGTCCAGTGGGGGAAGACGCAAGTTGATCTTCTGTCTGAACAATGGGTTCAGACAGTGGCTCTTGCATAGTTTGTGCTTAGGCATCAGACTGTGCAACAACTGTTTGGTTTACTATGGTCTGTGTAGGTGACACAGATGATAGAGGTTTAACAAACGATGTGTCTGTTTTGGCTTGTGTTTGGGCTAAGACTAGGATTGTCTAAGGAATATTATTCCTTGGACGTTTGTATGTAGAGCAAGGGTGAGTGGGAAGAGTAAATGCAAGTAAAGTAATACCTGAATTGGTGGTTGTCTATCCTAGTGTGTCTTCTTCCAACACCATTTTTCTCTTCACAGTCAGCTTCCTAGTTGTGGTGCTGGGTGGTCTGATGGTTAGTCCCTCTCACTCAATGGTCTATTATGCACTAAGTGACCTTCTGGGTCTCTTGAAGACTAGTCCTTCGTCTGAGTCTTCTTCTTCAGCCTCAACAACTTTGACAGCTTGCAAACCAATGTCTACTACCTCCTTTAGAGACACTTGAGGTTCAACAGTCATTCTGGTAGCACCCTTACCTTTCTGTTGGGCTCTAGACTTGACCCTTTGAGTGGGTGGTCTGGGTGGTGCTTGTTGGACTATTTGCTTTCCTTTCTTGGCTGGTGGCTTTGTAGTAGACTGTGTTGTAGCCTTGCGTGTTGTCCGAACTGTCTGCTGGTCTATAACAGCAAGTCTCCTTATCTTACTTGCTAAGGGTTGGATGGACGCAACCTCATCATAAATCACTAGGCTTTTTTCCTTTTCCACAATGTTCAGCATCAATTTGGTCAGAGATGGAAAGTTGGCTGGGTGCAACTTCTTGACGTCCTTGGCCACCTCGTAGTTGGATCCAAAAATGAACCTTTCTACTATACCTTTTTCAAGGTCTTTGTCCCATGCCTCTATGAAGTAGTTTGAGTGCAGTTCGCACCCTATTGCTTGAGCAATGGAGGAGGGAGAGATCGTAACTTCACACCCAAAGACGTTGCTCACAACCTCGTTTCCTTTTATTGTAGCATTTGTCCAGAACTCTCTAATGAGTCCAGGGGCGATCTTCTGGCAATCATTGAAGTAATCCCTGATCCCAGTGAACTCGAAGTACCTTGAGATGTTAAGACCACGTTTCTCAAGGTAAGGTATGTTAATGTAATACTCCACGTGAATGTTCCCGTAGGAACCTTGTGGCTTGATTAGTATGTTCTCTACGTCAAGGAGTCTTCGTTCCTTCGTGACCTTGGGGTCAATGTTGGATGCCGAATTGTTGGTGTCAGTGGTAGACTCAAGCATTACGTCTGCAGGACGCTCATCAGAAGCTTGGGAGGTTGAGGGTGAGGCAGGTAGTTGAAAGGAAGGAGAGCCCTTGATCATATTAAGTTTGGCCATGGCGAGGGTTTGTGTTTAGGGTTTCCAAAGGTTCTTGGTTGCAAAGAAAATGGGTGAGAGAGATGAGAGGTTTCAAAAGCTTGGGGAATACGTCTGGCAACAGTAGGCTAGAATAGGTAATGAGTGAGCATTAAATACGATGGTACAGTTAAGGAATGATTGAAACGACACATTTATGACAAACTTGAATGCGTTTTGGGCTTTTATGACTCAGAACCAAATGAATGCTTAAGTTACAAAATGATTTTAAAAAATTCACATGGTTTGGCTCATATTTTGAGCGCGAAGCACGTGACATGCACATGCCTCACTTAAGTATCACACTAGACGATGTGTCCTTAGTTCTACTAGTGAATAGCAGACAATGATAAAACATTAATTCACCCAGACCATCCCAATCTTTTCCCTAAAAAAGATTAGTCTGTTTTCAGTAAGGGGTTTTGTAAAAATATCAGCAAGCTGATCGTCTGTCTTGACAAATTCCATTTTAATGGTCCCCTTCTAAACATGGTCTCTTATGAAATGATGTTTTATCTCTATATGCTTGGCTCTAGAGTGCATGGTAGGATTTTTAGAAAGAGATATAGCAACAGTATTATCACAGAAGATAGGAATGAGCCATGACACCATGTTGCCTCCTATGAAGTGGTAGCCTCCACTTGTGCTTTTTCTTTCAATTTTGTCTCCAGCATAGTCAGCATCACAATAGCCTATCAACTTATACTCTTTCTGTCTTTTAAACCAGAGACCAAGATTAGAAGTTCCAATTAAATATCTAAAAATTCTTTTAACAGCTAATAGATGCACTTCCCTTAAGTCAGATTGAAATCTAGAGTAGAGGCAAACACTGAACATTATATTTGGTCTAGATGTAGTCAAGTAGAGTAGTGACCCAATCATTCCTTTGAACTGAGTGATGTTGTTGGATGCATTGGAGTCTTCATAATTTTAGCATCATCCATTTTGAACTTTTGCAGGAGTTCTTTCACATACTTGGTCTGGTGTATGAAGATTCCTTTGTTGATCTGCTTGATCTGCAATCCTAGGAAGAATTTCAGTTCTCCCATCATGCTCATTTCAAACTCAGTCTGCATCAATTTTGAGAACTCTTCATAGAGTTTTTCATTAGTGGCACCAAAGATATTATCATCTACATAAATTTGAACAATGATAAAATCAAAAGAGTAGTTTTTGCAGAACAATGTGGAATCTATCTTTCCTCTTGTAAAATTGTGTTCTTTTAAGAATGAACTGAGTTTTTCATACCATGCTCTGGGAGCTTGTTTAAGACCATACAATGCTTTGTTTAGTTTAAATACATGGTCTGGAAAGATAGTACTCTCAAATCCAGGGGGTTGTTCTACATAAACTTCCTCTTTGATTACACCATTGAGGAATGCACATTTTACATCCATTTGATAGAGTCTCATATTTCTATGGGCAGCAAATGAAAGCAACATTCTAATTGCCTCAAGTCTAGCTACTGGAGTGTATGTCTCCGTATAATCAATACCTTCTTGTTGTGAGTAACCTTTGGCCACTAATCTAGCCTTGTTCCTCACAACCTTACCATTCTCATCTAGTTTGTTTCTGAAGACCCATTTAGCACCAACAGCTTCCTTGTTGTCTGGCAGCTTCACAAGTTTCCAGACATCATTCTTTTGAAATTGATCCAGCTCCTCTTGCATTGCTTGGAGCCAACTTTCATATTCCATGGCATCATCAATGTGCTTGGGTTCTATCTCAGATAGTAGAGTTGTTTGTTGGAAGGATGATCTTGTTTTTACTAGAGCTCAAACTTCTCCAATGATCTGAGAAGGAGGATGGTTCTTGATCATCATTCTGTTGCTGCTTTGTGGTTCTCTGATTTCTTCATCATCATCTGAGATGGTCTGGCGATGTGGGAGCAGACGATGTTGTGGTCTTTGTTATCGCATCTTCTAGTTTGATATCTGCAAATGAGTCATTTAACTTTGATAGTTTCCTATTAGGTTGAGTGCCACTAAATCTTACATGAATGGCTTCTTCAACAACTTTGGTTCTAGAGTTAAACACTCTATATGCCTTGGATGATTCAGAATATCTAAGTAAGATGCTTGTATCACACTTCGAATCAAACTTACCCAAATTGTCTTTTGTGTTAAGAATAAAACATTGACATCCAAAGGGATAGAAGTATGATATGTTGGGTTTCTTTCATTTCCACAGTTCATATGGAGTCTTGCAAATAACAGGAAGTATTTACAGCTTTGCAAATAACAGGAAGTATTTAATAATAGGCCTAATATAAATTCTGTTTTGCAAATAACAGGAAGTATTTACAGCTTCTACCCAGAAGTGCTTAGGTGTCAAGTTATCATTCAACATGATTCTAGCCATTTCTTGTAATGACCTATTCTTCCTCTCAACAACACCATTTTGCTGTGGTGTTCTAAGTGTTGAGAAGTTGTGAAGAATTCCATTCTCTTCACTGAACCTCTGAAAACTTTCGTTTTCGAACTCTCCTCCATGGTCACTTCTGATAGAAGTTATACATACTTCTTTTTCATTTTGAACACGTTTGCAGAATTTATAGAATTCCTTAAAAGCCTCATCCTTGTGAATGAGGAATATAACCCATGTCCATCTAGAATAGTCATCAACTATTACTAGTCCATATCTCTTCCCTCAGAGAGATGTTGTCCTTGTTGGGCCGAAGAGATCAATATGTAATAGTTCTAATGGTCTGGAAGAGGAAACAATATTTTTACTTTTAAAAGATGTTTTCACTTGTTTCCCTTTCTGACATGCCTCACAAAGTAAGTTATCCTTATATGACATTGTTGGCAATCCTCTTATGAGGCTATATCTTTGCAATTTTGAGATTAATCTCAAACTTGCATGGCCAAGCTTCTTATTCCATAACCAGTGACTTTCTTTGACAGACAAGTAAACATGATACATTTTGATCCTTCAGTTCACAAAGAATGATCTTATAAAGATTGCCTTGTCTCTTTGTAGAGAAGAGATGTGAACCTTTAGAGTCTCTGACTATGCATGATTCCTTGTTGAAGGAAACATCATATCCACTATCGCAAAATTGACTTATGCTCAGTAGATTGTGTTTTAGCCCTTCAACAAATAACACATTCTCAATAGAGAGACTAGGAGGAATACCTATCTTACCAGTACCTCTGATTCTCCCTTTCTGATTACCTTCAAAAGTGACTGTACCACCATGCATTGGTGTCAGGTCTAGGAACATAGACCTTGTGCCTGTCATGTGATGTGAGCAGTCACTGTCTAGGTACCATGATTGGTATTTCTTTCCTGCCATCAAGGACATCTGCAACAAGAATTATTTTGTTTTTAGGTACCCATATTCTTTTGGGTCCTTTGGTGTTAGTCTTAGAAGTAGATGACTTGCTTCTTGTCATCAATTTCTTGCTTTTGGACTTTACATGTCCATTCTCAAGGTGTGGTCCATTAGAAGAAGCTTTCTTATTAGTTGCTTCTTTCTTTCTTGTGAATCCAAGGCCAGATTTGTCATTTGGATGTCTGTTGTATGAAAGAATTTTCTTTAAATTTTCAGACCCACTGACAAATTTGCTTAGAGTACTCTTGAGAGATGTAGCTTCTTTGCGTAATTGAGCAATTTTAACTTCATCTTTGCTCAAGGCTCTTACCTTGCTTAATTCATCAGTTTCCTTAATCAATTCATTCAATTTCCTTTTATGTTATTCCTTTTCTATCCAGAGTTCACTTTTGCTTTTAATTAAGCATTGGTGATCAATGGTTTGTTTTTGAAAATCATCTGTTAGAGCATTACTGGTTGTGACCAATGTAGAACATTTATCAGATAGCTCAGTGAAAGAAGATCCAAGTTCTTCATGCTCTTTTGAAAGTTTTCTTAATTTCTTTTTTCATAGATAAATAGGCTTTTGAAAGAATAGATGAATTAGAGAGAAGTTCTTGATAAGCTTCTTGAAGAGAAATAAGATCATTAAGGTCTACCTCTTGTTCTTCATCATCTGAAGCTTCAAACGCAGACGTAGAGTGGGTGTTGTCTGGTGTGTTCTCATCATCAGACGCAGACGATGTGGAGGTTACGTCTGCCATCAGACAGAGGTTAGATCTTCCCATGTGGACATCAATCCTTTCTTTTTCTTGGGAAATCTCCTGTTGACCTTTTCTTTTCCCTTGCTGAGCTTAGGACATTCTGAATTGAAGTGTCCGGGCTTCTTACACTCATAGCAGACGATGGGATTTTTCTCTTTCTTCTCACGGTCTGTTGAGTACTTCTTATTGTAGTTTTTCCATCTTGATCCACCTTTATTTTTCCACATCTTGTGGATTTTTCTTGAGATGAAGGATAGCTCATCATCATCTTCTGATTCTTCTTTACTTGAGGAAGTGGACTCTACTTTTGACTCTTCTGCCTTTAGAGCCTTGGTGGTGTGACTTTTGGATGGTCCGGAGGACTGACTTTTTGATGAAGATTGCTCTTTAGGTGTTGTCTGATTTGGCTTGTGAGCTTTCAGAGCCAGAGACTTGCCCTTTTTTAGTTTGGCATCTCCTTGCAATTCTTGCTCATGCAGCATTAGAATTCCCACTAGCTCTTCGAGAGGCATATAATCTAGATTTTTAGAAGCTCTAATGGCTGTGACTTGAGGTCTCCATTGTCTGGGCAAGCTGCAAAGAATTTTGTCAACATGCTCGAAATTTTTGAAACTTTTACCAAGGTTTCAAAACTCATTTAAAATAGTTTGGAATCTAGACAACATATTAGCTATGGTTTCATCTTCTTCCACAGTAAAGAGTTCATATTCTCTGGTAAGAACACTTACCTTGTTCCTTTTTACTTGTGAGGACCCTTCATAGGTTATTATGAATGTGTCCCATGTGTCTTTGGTAGATTTGAACTGACTTATCTTTCTATGCTCAGTTTCTGAGATGCATGCATGTATTGCATTTCTTGCTCTGAGTTGAGGATGAATCTGTTCTTCTGTGCCTCAGTCCATTGTTCTTTTAGGATCTCGGCTTCATTATCATCAATTGGAATATAATCTCCATTTTCTACGACATCCAACATGTCTATATGACATGATTCAAAGTATGTCTCCATTCTTTGTCTCCAATATGTGAATTTTTCACCCTTGAAGATTGGAGGTTTGTGTATACCCTTCTCCATCCTTGTATAGGATCTTTAGCTCTGTATTTGTGAAGATACTTATCAAAGACCGAGCTCTGATACCAATTGAAATACACAAGAACACACTAGAAGGGGGGGTTGAATAGTGGGTTTAAAACTTTTCGCAAATACTATTAGTTCACAAATTGCCCTCTTGGATATATGTTAGTTTAAAACAACAAATATATCCTTGCAAGGCAAAGCTTAGAAATCTTTTCAAAAGAGCACAATGAGCAAGATAAATATTTGTAAACACAAGACAGCAAATGAGAGCTTGTTTTTATACTAGTTCACTCAACCTGAGCTACGTCCAGTTCTCCTTTAACAACTGTGAAAGGGTTCCACCATAATCAACTGATTACAAAATAAGTATTCTCCATTGCCACTTTTGGCTACAAGTATTCTTTATGCCACTACTGGCTAAAAGTATTCTAAACCACTTCTGGTTACAAGTATGAATCTCCCCCTTGAGATTATACTTCCCAAGTATTCTTTTATCACTAAGCCACTCCTAGCTTTCTATACAAAAATGTATAAGATTCAAATAACTCTCAAGGAGAGGATATAATAAAATGTTGAATCTACAAGAGCTTGTAGAGGATGGGTGTTCTATTTCTCTCAACTCGTGTTCAAGACTTGCTCTCAGAATACTTTCTCTTACTGTCTAGATTTACAGTTCACATTCAATCGTTCATCTCTTTCTAGCTCCTTCGTTTTTTTTTTTTTCGTTTCATGGAGGTTTCCTTATAAAGTGGGCTTCATGAATTTGAACGTTGGAGAAGACTTCTTTCCATTGTCTCATAAAGTAGAGTGTTGAAGTAGCTTTGACTGTGCTTTTTCTGATGGGAGTAGGTTTCTGTCTTTGTTACAATTTGTCTTTTAGCTAAAAGTGTGCATCCCAATGCTGATTGATTCTTTTGGCTGTACCTACACACTTTATATAGTATGATACTTGCAAGTAATACGAGGAATCAAAAAGAGTAATGTCAAAGGGTATCTCCCTTTGTTTCAGTTGCAGTAGTGCCTTTATTTGAGTAAAGAATTAATTATAAAGCACGTGTTCCTCAGCACATATGATAGATTATGTTTTGTGTCAGCACAGAAAAAGTCTGGCTTAACAAAGACATTCTTAATTAAGAGACATGGTCTGTTCTAGCCTTAGACATCGTCTAGCGCTTGGCATTAGACATCGTATGACGCTTGGCATCAAACATCGTTTGGCGCTTGGCATCAGACATCGTCTGGCCTTGGCTTTAGTCATCGTCTAGCCTGGGCATCACACATCATCTGGCCTGGGCTTAGCATGATCAGTTAAGAAATTATTTAAATCTATTTATAGCCAATTTCAATGCTAAATTTAACCATTATAAGTTCTAAGACAGTTAGAGCGTAGGATTTGAGTTGAGAGATTTTACCATTGTCTGTTCTTACTTTAATTTCCTGAAATCACTTAGTCTGAAATCATTAGTTGATCAAATATTATTACATTTGTTATCATCAAAACCTATCAAGTTATTAGGGATCAGACATCATCAAATGTCTTGGTTCTAACACGGTGGTGAAAAACTTTTTTTTGGAAAAAGAATCTATCATTTTACGTTCAATCAATTCACCTCCCCCCCCTCCTCTTGATAGTCACCCGGCTGATCCTAACATTCTTTTGCCTAAACAGTGGGTTCAGACAGTAGTCTATGCATGGGCATCAGGCTGTGTCGCCTTTGTTTGGTTCACTATGGTCTGTGTAGGTGACACATAAGATAGTGGTTCAACAGACAGTGCATATGTTGTGGCTTCTATTAGGGTTTGAGGGGTTATGGTTTGAGGAATATTCTTCCTTAGACACTTGTGGATAGTGGAATGAGGGTGTGTGGGGAGAGTAAAGGTAAATGGTGGAATACCTAGATTTGTGAAGGATGTGTTGAATGCCAATCCAGGCATGTCATCTTCCAACACAAATTTCCTCTTGACAATCAACTTCCTGGCTATGGTGCTAGGTGGTTTGATGGTCTGAAGGTTTGATGTTGTTGAGTTAGAACCTTATTGTCTGGATGGCCTCTTGAAGACCAATCCTTCAGCTTCTTCCTCCTCGTCATCGTTAGCAACTATGACAACTGCTCTTCGATATCAGCAATGTCCTCCAAGGACACTAAGGGTTCAACAAACGGTCTGGCAACAACTTTTCCTTTCTGCTGAGCCCTTGTTGTGGGTGGTCTAGGAGGAGCTTGTTGTCTGGTCTGCCTTTGCCTCTTGGCAAGTGGCTCCTCAACAGATTGTGCTGTTGCTTTGCATGTTGTTCGAACGCTCTACTGGTCTGCAACAACAAGTCTCTTCATTTTGTTCGCCAGAGGCTGAACAGTAGTAGCTTCATCAAAGATAACCAAGGATTTGCCTTTCTTCTTCCTTGGTTGTTGTGTATGGTTTTCATGACCTTCCTCAGAAGGTTGGGAAAACCTGGCAGGTTGTCCCTTTTTTATGTTAAACCCCAGGTTCAACTTCAGCAGACTTGCAAAGGTCAACTGCCTCTAGTAGACGAATGGACCTTCTTTAGCAACATAGTCCAATTCATCTAGGGCACCTGATTGAAGATCCTTGTATAGTTTATTATAGTAGTGAGAGTCCTAGAGGATCTTGTTGATCAAAGCCGTGTAGTATGTAGCCACAAAGGTTGACTGAAACTGGATGTGGCTGATCATGTTGTAGAACAGGGTGTGAGGGAGGTTGAATGGAATTCCCCTAATGATGTGGTAGAGGATGAACCAATGGAGGGCAGAAACATGGTCTCTAGACCCTATCTTGTGCAAGATGGTCTTGTTGATGATGTTGAGCAATAGTTTGACCAAAGGAGTGAACTTGGCTAGATGGGGCTTCTTCTTGGTGCGCTCCACTTCGTAGGTAGGTCCAAGAATAAACCTTTCTATAGTTCCTACTGCCAAACCCCCAATGCTCCGTGAAATAGTTGTGGTGCAGCTCGCACCCAATGGCCTGGGCAATGGTGGTGAGGGATATGGTTACATCACACTCGTACACCTTGCTCACCATCTCACTTCCCTTGATGGTGACGTTTCTCTAGAACTCCCTCATGAGATGAGGAGCAATCTTCTGGCAGTCATTGAAGTACCTTTTAATTTTGGCGAACTCAAGGTACTTGGTGAAGTTAAGGCCGCACTCCTCTAGATAGTTCACATCAATAAAGTACTGCACATGGATGTTCCCAATGTAGGATCCTCGTGGCTTTATGATGATGTTAACAATGTCATTGAGGTTTTTTTCCCTTTTGATCTCTAGGTCCATGTCTTTAGTGGCGGAGCTTCTTGTATCCGTTGTGGTTGCTAGTTGCGACTCCTCATAGTGCTCCTCAGAAGCTTGAGAGGATGAAGGTGGTTGTTGAGAGGAAGAGCCCTTGGATGGGTTACCTTTGGCCATGGTGATTGGAAAGTGTTTAGGGTTAGGGTTTTTGAGAGGTTTAGGTTGCAGAGAAGACAATGAGAGAGATGAGAGGTTTTGAAAGCTTGGAGAGTAAGTTTGAGTAATAGTAGGCATTCAAAGGCAATGAGTAGGCTTTAAATATGAGTGTACGGTTAGGGAATGATTGAAACGACACATTAATAAAATAATAAATGTGCGTTTTGGGCTTTTGATGACTCAGATCCCAATAAATGCTTAAGTTACAAAAACGTTTCAAATTCCAAGACCTCACATAGTCTGTTTTAAGATTATTGCATGGTCTAGTTCGAGGGCTTTGCATAGTCTGTTCTAAGACTACTGCATTATCTCTTCCAAGACATGTATCATCTATTTTAGGTACCTTTACGTGGTCTGTTCCCATACTTAACTTAGTTCGATTAGAAGCATTGTGGATGCTTGATTTATAGTTAAAACGTTATCAAACAATTAAAGTATAAAGTGAGATGGAGAGATTATACCATTGTTTGTGATCATTTTGATTCCCTGAGATTACTCAATTTCAAATTGTTAGTTGATCAAATATTATTACATTTGTTATCATCAAAACCAATCAAAAGATTAAGGGTCAAACATCATCCAATGTCTTAGTTCTAACAAGAGAGGCTTTTCTAAGTTTGGGTTTCTAATTTAGGGGAGGCGGGATATGGGCCTCTGTTTGGGTTTTAAAAGTTTCAATTTTGGTGCGATGTAATCGATTGTGTCCTTAATGTAATCGATTGTTTTGAAATAGAGAGGTATTGGGAATGAAAATCTGAAGCTTGTAATCGATTGCAAGCTATGTGTAATCGATTGTTTCAACACATAGAAGATTTTTTGTTTTGATGACTCAAAATAATCGATTATCCTATGATATTTCATGAAAAATATGTATGTAGAACAGAATTGTATATGACTATTAGTTCTAAAAAGTTTTTACAAAACAAATAGTCATACAATTATTCAATAAAATATAGAAGATATACACCCAAATACACATGTAGTAGAAGATCTACATCTTTCAAGTGAGTAAGGTTGCTCCCCCTGAATATGAGAATCCATGCTATCAAATAAAAAAATAATATCAAGCATGATAATCAATAATACCAAAGAATAGATCACATTGAAGAACTCATGTAGGGAATATAAAGATAAAGTTCATAAAGTCATTAGCTGTTACTAGATTGTAGAGATTTCCTCCTATGGTCATTGCCCTAGACGAGCCAATACCATTTAGATTCCATGGTCTTGAGGCATACCTGGAAAACAAGTTAGATTCTTTTCTTTGGTACCCAAACAATCTTGGGTCCTCTCTTGTTAGTGCCAACATGAGTATCCTTTGGGATCCATTGGTACTTTCCCTCAAGTGCTCCATTTATATCAATCAAACAATTATCGAAAGTATGTCCCTTATGCATGCAATATTTGCAAGTAACAAATGTCCCTTATGGATGACTTCACATAGTTGAAAATTTGTGTAAAATATCTTTGCTTTGAGCTTGTGGAGTATCCAATTCCAACTTTGTTATACACACCCTTTTGCTATTCTAGTAGTAAAGCATCAAGATTATCCCTTTTAGTTGTGAATTTTGCTAAAGTTTTAAGAAGATATTCATTTTTCAGTTTGAAATCTTTGCAAAGCTCACAAGGGGTTGAATGACTTGTAGAAGCAATGTTGGCTTTGCAAAAGGAATGTTCAAATTCAAGTTTTTCCTTTTCAGATTTAACATCTAAAAAAGGTCCTTTTGCATTTGAGCCATTTTTTTTACATGTCATTTAAATTTCCCTTTAAGGAGGCCATTTGCTTTAGCTAGACATTAGGACTCTTCCACTAATTCATTGAAAGCATTGTGTAATTCAAAAAAAAAATTCACAATCAGAATCAGATTCAATTTTGTAATCAAAAGAAGATTCTTTTTCAAAAGCACTTAATTACTTTTTTTTTTTTTTTTTTTTCAGATTCTTCATTAGCCACCAAACAGATATTGGCCTCCTCACTTTCTGAACATTCAAAAGAAGTTGAAAAGGTGTAGGCTTCTTTCTTTTTAGAGCTTCCACTAAAATTCTTCTTATCACCACTATGCTTCTTCTTAATGTCTAGGCAATCAGCTTTGATGTGGCCCAACTTTCCGCATTCAAAGCATGTGTAGGTGGTTGAGGACGATTCTCCTTTTCTTTGGAGGTTGGCTCTTGCCTTTGAAGCTCTTGAAGTCATTCTTCTTCTTGAGGAATCTTCTGAATTTTCTCACAATGAGAGTGAGATTTTCTAAATCTGAATTGCTTTCCTCATCGTCATCATCGCTTTGGTTTGAAGAGGAATTCTCAGCTTTTATGGCAATGCCTTTTGATTTCTTTTCTTTGTGCTCCTCTTCCGCCATGCGAGTCATATCCATATCGTGCTCTCTAAGTTTTTAGATTAGTTCATCACTTGTCATGGTAGCCATGTCTCTTAATTTTGAAATTGCAATGAGCTTTGGCTGCCAAGTTATGTTCATGTTCTTTAGAATTTTTATGTTCATCTCTTCTTCATTAAATGCTTTGCCAAGTTCTTTGAGGTGGTTGACAATGTGAGTGAATCTCATATGAAAACTAGAGATAGATTCTCCTGGCTGCATCCGAAAAATCATATACTCTTGGACGAGAGATTTCTTTCTTGATCTCCTCACTTTTGGTGTGCCTCATGTGTTACCTCAATCATGTCCCAAATTTCTTTAATTGTGGTACAAGCTGAAATATGAAAAAAATCATCCAAATTTAGAGCTGAATGTAATATGTTCATAGCATGTGGATCAAAGTTAGCTATTTTGGTTTCTATCTCAGTCCAATCATCAATCAGTTTAGGAACTATGTTTCTATCAACAACTTTTGTTGGAAGCGTTCATCCTTTTAGGACTGATTGTCAGACGCCTCAATCAATTGACTCCAAGAAAATTTTCACACAATCTTTCCAAAAAGGATAGTTATCACTGTAGAAAAGTGGAGGTTGATTGATTGAACTGCCTTTAGCAAAGGGTAGCTTATTACTAGCCATGTTGGAATCCTAGAGAAAAAATTCAAGGTCCAGATCTGATACCAATTTTTAGAAATAGCCAGATAAATCAAGAGGAGGTGAATTGATATTTAAAAAAATTTCGTACCTCTTTTAAAAATAAAAGTAATTCAACCACTCCCTTGAAGTTTCTCACAAAGTTTATAAAAAGATGTTGATGATGAAATCACAATTCAGAAACACAAGTAGAAATAATATTTTTTTTAAAAGCTTTAAAAAAACAGAGTATAATAAGAATTAAACAAGAATGTAATTATCAGATGAATGAATAAGAAGAAAGACACAAGCTTTTATATCATAACCCGATTTGCATTTAGTTTTCCTCAAACCCGAGGAATTCCACTATGATCTGCAGCAGTTAGAAACACAATAACACATCCAAATCACAACAATCATATCTTGTTCACAAACCGAACAAGAATCTACACATGAGTGTGAAACACGATCACAATCTCATGCAACTACCTAGGAAAACCAATCCTAGAATACCAATATGAAATCAAAGATAAGAATAATAGAACAAAAAAACTTGATGTGCATATTTAGCTGAAAAGAAAATTTCTTCTTCAAGGAGAGAAAATGTAACAAATGAAAGCTCGAGAGAATTTCAACACAAAGAGATTTCAAAGATGAAGAATAGAGTAATTTTGAATTGGTACTTTGTGATACTGAAAACAATGTCAAAGGGTTCTCTTTTTAGTGTTCTAAAAGATTAAAATCTTATCTTAAGATCAAATATAAGATTGGGCCAAAAAGATATGAAGAAAGATATAAAATAGATCATATTAGATATCTTTAAAAGTGACCATTATAATAGTTGTAATCGATTGACTTAAGAAGTAATCAATTATCTCATATCTCAAAAGATGAATCTTTTCTGCTATCATCAATTGTAATCAATTTCATCAAGCATGTGATCGATTAAATCAAGTCATATGGAATTCTGATATTGAAAAATGCACATTGTAATATATTGCATCAAACATGTAATCAATTATTTCGAGTTAGAGAGAAATCTGATTCTAATTCAATTAATTGTAGTCGATTGCATGTTTATATGTAATTGATCGCAAGTCTCAAAATTCAGAAATTAAGTTTAAAATTCATCTTAACTGAATGAGATAAAAGTTTTCTAAAGGTTTAAACATTTTACAGATAGCACACAAAGGCATATGAATCCTAAGTCTAAAACAATCAATACAAATCCAACATTCATTCATGTTTTGGCTTAAAGAAAAAGACTAACTTAGAAAGACTAAGAGAGAATATGAAAATACCAAAAATCTTGATGAACTCTTCAATCTTCAAAAAAACATATAATTAAATAAGTTATTTAGGTATTTCATGTTTAATAACAAGCAAAATTGTTGTTATAAAAAAAAAAGCAAAATTGTTCTAATATAATAAAATTCAAAATCTAATACACAGAGGAAAAAAAAATAATCAATATAAAATTAGTCAATTATATTTATTATATAGTATATATAAATGTAATATACTAAATTTCAAATTTAAAATATAAAAATTAGAAATACCTTTCCTTTATACGGTGAAGTCTTTTAACATTTGTCTCTTGTCGATGATGTTAACTTTGACTATGACGTCTTGTATCAATGTGCAATTTGAGAAACAAAAACAACTCATTTTCCTACAAGACAAATAAAATTTGATAATTATAGTTATAGCTCAAGAAAAAACTAATTATATATAATAATAAAATTAATCAAATATAATATTTAGATAAGATTTATTTACAAAATAAAATAAAATTACTATTATAATTTAAAAAGTGAGTTAAAAATTGATTATATAATAACTAAAATTTGATATTTTATAACATTAAAAAAATATAACATTGCTATTTATTTTATAGTTTAGAAAAAAATCAAAAGATAAAAATAATTATATAATAACTAAAGTTAATAAAATATAATATTCATATAATATTTCTAAAAAAAAAATATAAAATTATTATTAATTTTATCACTCAAAAAATTAAAGATAAAACTAATTTATAATAATTAAAATTTAATATTTAAATAAGATTTTCTAAAAAAAAAAAAGATTGGTATTGATTTGATAATTCAGAGAAAAAATAATCAAGAAATAAAAATAAATTATATAATATTAATAATAATTTAGTCAAATATAATATTAATTTATATAAGATTTTTAATAAAATTAAAAACTAACGAATATATCTTTCCTAAAAATAAAGTAATGAATGCACCCCGGAATGTACTAGAAAATTATGGTAACGAATATATTTTTCCTAAATGTTCCACAAAATTGTAAAATATACCCCCAAAGTTACTAAATGCACCCTTATTTGTATATTGTAATTGTTTTTTGCAAAAGTTAGGGGGCCATGGCCCCCTAGTGGCTAACGTTGGTGTGTCTCTCATTCTAATTACGAAAAACCCTAATGAGGTTTTCTTTATCATAATGCTAGATCAAGTTTGGTCATTCTTAATTATGAATTTGGATAAAATCAAAGTATTCTTAGAATAAGAAAATGAAGAGAGTTGAGGATACTACATAAAGTTTAGGATAGTTGAAATATTTGGCGTACCATTATGTGAAATATTTGTATGTTTTGTTATATATATATATATGGGGAGGGGGACGACTAGTATGAGAACTACATTTTTATGTGAGAATGAAAACAGACATTCTCATCCGCTAGATTAAATTAAACGGTAAGGATTAACGCAATCATTTAAAATTAACATACACCTACTTTATTTGATCTTTCTGCTTCCCCTCTTTATTGCATCCAAAATTAAAAAAAAAAAAAAGAATTACCAAATATTCAAAAGAATTATTTTATCACGTCCTAAAATATTAAAGACTTATCATCACTGCCACCAAGAGTTGCCCCCATCACCATGACCACACCAACATGGTTACTACTACTGCTAGGGGACGACTCGTATGAGAACTGCGTTTTTATGTAAGAATGAGAAAAGATATTCTCATTCGTTGGATTAAATTAAACGGTAAGGATTAACGCAGTCATTTAAAAATTAACATACACTTACTTCATTGATCTCTTTGCTTCCCCTCTTTAGTGTATCCAAAATAAAAAGATTTACCAAATATTTAAAAGATTTATTTTATCACATCCTAAAATATTCAAGACTTATCATCACTACCATCAAGGGTTTCCCCATCATCATGACTACCACCACCAACATGGTCACCGTTGCCCAGGGCCACCTTCATCGCCACCATCATGGTCATCATCCTCGTTGTTGCCGCCGCCGCCACAACTGATGGCGGTGGTGGTGGCGGCAACAACGGGGAAGACGACCATGATGGTGGCAGTGATGGTGGCCCTGGTGGTGGTAAGAACAACAGTGGTAACCATGTTGGTGGTGGTGACGGTGGCCCTAGCAGCAGCAACGAGGACGACGACCATGATGGTAGTGGTGATGGTGGCCCTAACAGTAGTGGTAACTATGTTGGTGGTGGTGGTCATGGTGATTGGGGCAACACTTGGTGGCGGTGATGATAAGTCTTTAATGTTTTAGGATGTGATAAAATAATTCTTTTGAATATTTGATAAATTTGTTTTTTTAATTTTGGATGCAGTGGGGAAGTAGAGAGATCAAATGAAATAGGTGTATGTTAATTTTTGTATGACTACGTTAATCCTTACCGTCTAATTTAATCCAACGGATAAGAATGTCTGTTCTCATTCTCACATAAAAACGCAATTCTCATATGAGTTGTCCCCTATATATATATATATATCCCCTATATTTTACTAGTGGGTGGATTCTAGTGCTACTACTCACATAAGTATAATTATGCAGGGTTGCCTATGGAGCCGACCACCAAGTGATAATGAAATATTCATCTTTGTGGGCGATGGACAAAAGGTTGCGATAAAGACTACTGGAACTTTTAGATTACAGTGAAAAACTAGATTTTATTTGGATTTGTTTAAGACATTTGTTATGCTATATTTTAGGCAAAATTTGATTTCTATTTCTAGTTTGGACAAATTTGAGTTTTTTTGTTCATTTGGAAATAATAAAGTTAGTCTCTAACAAAATTCAAATATTGTTGGTTTTGGTTTTTTAATTGACAATCTTTACATGCTTGATCTTGTTAGTTCCTATAATGAAATATTGTGGTACAAAACAAAAATTAAATGAGAATTCACCCATTTTATGGCACAAGCGTTTAGGCCATATCTCTAAACAAAGAATTCAAAGACTTGTGTCAGATGAGATTCTTGATCCATTAGATTTGTCAGACTTTAATGTGTGTGTTGAATGCATAAAGGGAAAATGAACAAACATAAGGAAATTAGGTGCCGAAAGAGCTAAAGACGTCTTAGAACTAATACATACAAATATTTGTGGTCCATTCCCTTCGACTTCTTGGAATGAACCGTTAGAATAAGGACATTGAATGATGTCTAGCCCCTAATCTTTTGATTGATTTTGATGATAAAAATGTGATAATATTTTATCAAACTAATGAGTTGAAATTGAGACATTTCAGGGAACCAAAAATCACCACAGACGAACAATAATATCTCTACATTCTCACTATTTTGATTAAGCATCTAAAAATATTTTCATAATAAATAAGTATCCAAAGGGCTTTAACTAGACAACGAGGTCACATTATGACTAGACAAAAAAGAGTTTTATCAAACAAAGATAACATATTTCCAAGTACAAGGCAACCTTTACTAAGGCACAGATGTTTAGATTGTCCAGTGCCAAACGCTGAAGTAGTCCTATGTACAACTGACGAAGTGTCTGGTCCTAACACAAAGACACAATCTTCTCGTCTAATGGTACCATGTTGGCACCAGAAGACAACATGCTTAATCATTTATATCTTGACTTTAAGAACGTTGTGTCAAAACAAAAAGAGAGGAAGATCTTATTGAACTACTTTACATATATTCCTCGTATATCTATTTGTTTGTCTCGTGAATGGTGAAGTTAAAGTAGGTACATCTAAAAGGTTACTCCGCTCAAAAGAGCAAACCTACAAAAAGCTAAAGCAACTTCAACACTCAATTGTTAGACAACGGATCAAAATACTTCAAAGCATCATATAACTCATTTGGTAAATGAAATAAGCATTGTTTATTGTGAGAGTTTAGTTCTCTCTTTGGTTCTTGAGTAAAACCATTGGTTCTTATCAAGGAAGCTTCCCTTGTGGTGAATCCACCTCCAACTTATCGATTCTCACAGATCGTGGCATTGAATTCTTGTCATCTTCTTCATCTTTTCCATTTTTCCTTTTCTAGTTCTTGAATTTACTTCAATGGAGTTCTAATGATTGCTTCCAGAATGATCCAAAACAAAGCTTGTGTAGCTTGGAACTGCATCATGCATGCATCAATTTATATCTTTAAATAATTACCCTATAAAAATCACTCTCACCAAGGGTATTCCATGAAAAAAAAATTTAAGTTTCAATGATTTTGTAAAATGACAATTATTTTGGATTGAAAAAATGTGGTTGGGAGAAAAACCCATTAAAAATGGTAAGACAAATTTCCCAACGAGAACCTATTATCAACAAAACTAGTGAATACTTCGTACCAATAACATAGTTAGCAAAATAAAATGACAAGTTTTTTTTCTCTAAAAGGTTATATAAATAGGAACGTCCAAAGTATATTTAATAAAAATAACAAATATTATTTACATAAGATAATAATTTAGTATAAGAGAAGTTATATACTACCTCCGTCCCAAAATAAATGTTATTCTTCATTTCAATAAAAGCACCCACAAGACTTTTAAGACAATAACAATTATTAGAGGACAATGTTGAGAGAAAGTTTAAACATCACATGTGAAACTAAACACATCAATCAATTTGAAACAAATTTAAAGAGTCAAAACGGTAGTGATTTTGGGATGAATGGAGTATTTGATAAGAAAAGGGAAGTCATATATCTAATAAATTTGTGACAATTCTTTTTTCCGATGGCTAAAACTCCTCACGTTCTTAAGATTACCATTATTAAACAATTTTTAGCAGTTACAAACTGTCATAATCAAATAAAGTTTATTATTTTGACATATAAATTATAAATTATTTGACAATTTCTAACCATTTTTACATATTAGAAAAAAAAAAAAGTAGCCACAAATCAACTATAAAATCATCATTTAACGTAAATTTAACTACAAAGACTAAAACAAAACAAAAATCCGAGGGACCAAGACTGGACAAATCTTAGTTGAGGTACTAAAAAAAAATGTCAATAGTTACAAGAGACTAAAAACATATTTTATCTTATATTTAATAAGCATATATTTTATATTATGTGTTATAAATGTAATATTTAATCTATACGTTAATGACATTAATTTAATGTTTAAATTACTACATTGATGACATTAAATAAATGTTAAACAATAAATAATATAGTCTTATTCACTGCTTAAATTTACAATATTAATGACATTAATTGAATGTTATATTTTTAAGATGTGATAAATAATATTATCTCTGAATTTTTTTTATATAAAACAACAATTTTTGGTGTAAAATACACTCAAAATCTTATTTCTAATAAAAATGAAAGCTTAATGTTTCTTGTAGTTTTTTCTTTTATATCAATGTTTCTTTTAGTTATTAGAATATATATTATCTTTATATTATATTGGTAGTTATTATCTTTATATTATCTTGTTAGTTATTATTTATCTTTATCTTCATATGATGTAATCAAGAGGGTTTCCTCAATATAAATAGAAAAGAGGTGTGGCTTTCTTCAACACACATTTAATAAAATACATATCATTCTAATATGGTATCAGAGCCTACAGGAAAATCGTGCTTCACCAAGGACAATTTGTCCCCGATGGACATCTCTGGTGGATTTCTTTCCATGACCTCTCTTTGTCTCTTTGCTTCCTAGCAATCCTCACTTCCTCACATGATAGGCGATCCTTTCTTCCTCCCTAGGTTATAAAGATAATAACTATGAAGATAATATAAAAATTATAACTACCAAGATAATATATATTCTAACAAGTTAATTAGTAGTTTTTGTGCTTTAATTAATACATAATATTTTAAAAGTTTGATTATGATACTTTAAGTTTTCCTTTTATCATATTTTCTATTTTAGTTCTTAATCAAGTGGAACCATATTTAAAAAAGCATAGCCGTGTTGAAACAGACCATGGCCATGCTGAAGCGGAACACACCATGGTGATGCAGAGCATGGCTGTGCTAATGGTGAAGAGAAATTTGTCTCCAACTCCCCTGTTTTGGATGTGGAGCATTCGGATTTCTATGCCTTTGGTTATAGGATTCAATTCCATGAGGCATGGGCAGACATGGTTGAGGATTCTGAACAACATTCACCAGACAAAGAGGAATCATTCTAGCTAGTGGTTTCCAAATTCACAAAGAAAAATAACTCCAAGAGGCACCATGGTACGGCAGGTAACATGGAGGGAGAGATACCATATAACCTTTGCGGAGATGAGAGCTCCCGGGATGAGGGCAAGGATACCATAGCTAATGAGGGCAGGAATGAGGATCAAGGAAATCAAGCAACAGAGGATGTTGTTCATGAAGCGGAAGATTCTACATAGATTAGTTTAAAGACACCAATTTTGAATGCTAATGATGTTTTTTCAAAGGTTTCTCATACTACTTCAGCTGTTGTCTCTCAGAATCCTAGTCCTAGCACTAGACGTGTAAGAAATTGGGTAGAGGAATTATATGAATAGGAGGCTAGATCTCCTAAGTTGCACCCTTAGGTTCAAGCAGACATGAGGCTTATCTTGCATTTTCTTAATAGGGAGGATGGTATAGCCGATCAGGAATCCCCCTCCATGAGCATGATAGGAATGAAGGATCAACCTCAGAGAAAGAAGAAAAAAAAAGGAGTGAAAGTGCATAAGACTTATAATTTTCGAGATAGCACTACATCACAAGCTCACTAAGTTACTTTGTTAGCATTGGTTTTAATCATGGGTTTTAGCCTAGTCCCCCCACATTTATCTTGTTTCTTTTTTCTTTCTTTTCAATAAAATACAGTTGCCTTTGTCCATGATGGGGAGTCATGGGGTTTCCAACTTTGCTGGGTTCTCCATGGCCCTTCTCCTGAGACTTTGGTGGACTGCAACTTATATATATATATAAAAAAACCATATTTATATAGATGCAATATTAATGAGATTTAATATTTGTTTTACATTGTATTTAATAACTTTAATAAATACTATTTAATGTTTATATGAATATTACATTAATAATATTTATTATATATTTATAATATTGTTACATACATAATATATATACATATTGAATTCCATTATTACTCCACTCCCATTTTAGAGAACCATTGTGCATAGACAATTCTCATGCTGCTCTTCTCTCTAAGGTACTCTTATGTCTCTTTTAGTCTTTTTTTTAATCTAATTTTCTGAAAAATGATTGATTTTATTTCTTCATATAGTCATCTCAGTTTCTATTATACATATATGTTGCTTATTCAATTTTTCTTCCAATCCACTTTGTGTTATGCTTATATTTATTTATATAGTAAGGTGTTACAACTTACAATGTAGTTCATTTTTTTTTAAACTTTTATTATATCTAATTAATTTATGAAATTAAAATAATCATTATTAGGGTTGATTTTTGAATATTCCATGTATTAAAATAACTATAAAATATTTGTCGCGAAAAACTTTGGGAGTGAGCATAAGAACTTTGAAGTTTGTGTTGCTCTCGCATCAACACTTTTCTGGGCCAATCACTCATACTAGACTATTTTTCCCTTTCTTTTTCTTGTTACAATGAGATTTTTAAAGTAGATCCAAGTTTACAAAGTTTCATGTGAATAATTGATTCAATAATATATTTTATAGTACTTTAATTTGATGAATAATATATTATTCCGTCATTCATTACTAGGTAACATATATATACTAAAGAATATTTAATATTGGATGAATATTTTTAAACTTGAACCTGCATATCCATGTATGAGAAACCTATTATTTCTCACCACAAATATAAGTCGTTTCCATGTCATTGTTACAGTAGTACGAGACTTTGTAAAGAATGTATAAGTGTGTGTGGTGGTTATTGCATCATATACTTCAGCTCAAAACATTTTTTCAAAATCTTTTTAAGCAACAACGACATGAATCAACTGAATTCATCCATGAAGGATGCCTTGGTCTAAAAATGAAAAATAATATTTAAATTAAAAGAACGTACTAAAATATTGTTAACACAAAACATCCAAAATAAAGAAGAAGAAAAGAGGGGCTAGAGTTTCATTAACGTAATATCAAAAGAACTGTACAATGAATAAAAAGAAATGTCTATTTATATATATAAGAAAAATACTAAACTACCCCTAACTAATATTAATTGAATATTATCTAACATCCCTCCTCAAACTCACGATGCATTATTGAGAAGCATAGAGAGTTTGTCAGATAGAAAATGAAAATGTTTAATAGAATGCGATTTTGTAAACAAGTCAGCAATTTGCATAGTAGAAGGGATAAAAGGCAAAGTAATGGTGTCATGTAGAAGATGATGGCGAGTGAGATGACAATCAATCTCAATATGCTTTGTGCGCTCATGAAAGACCGAGTTGTGAGCGATTTGAATAACACTTTTGTTATTACAGAACATAGGAGTGGGTTTAGAGAGAAAAACACCCATATCAGAAAGTAGTCAGTGCAACCAAACTATCTCTGCATGGTAGAAGCCATAGCACGATACTTAGCTTTTGTAGAAGATCGGGAGACAATGTCCTGTTTCTTACTCTTCCAAGAGATAAGTGAGTCTTCTAGGAAGATGCAAAAACCTGTGGTCGACTTACGATCAGTGGGATCACTAGCCCAATCAGCATCAGAGTAAGCATGCAGCTCCAAGGATGAGGATGAGGGAAATAGAAGACTTTGGAATTGAGTGCCACAAAGATATCTGAGAATGCGAAGAACAACTCCCCAATGTACTGCAGTTGGAGAAACAACAAATTGACTAACAACATGCACAGCATAGGCAATATCAGGTCTAGTGATAGTGAGAAACACCAAGTTTCCAACTAATGCACGATATAAAGTGGGATCAGGTAAAGGAACACCATCATATTTTGCATTAAGCTCAAGAGGAGTGTCTGCTACTCTAGTGTTAGTAAGATGAGCTTGTTCAAGAATGTTGGCAAGATACTTAGATTGAGAAAGAAGATAACCTTTACGAGAGTAGGCAACTTCAATTCCCAAAAAATAACGAAGATGCCCTAAGTCCTTCATCTCAAACTATTTTGCTAATTGCAGTTTTAACTCTGCAATCCCATCAACATCATCCCCTGTAATAATCATGTCATCAACGTATATTGAAAGTACAATATGACCATGAGAGGAGGTTTTCACAAACAACGTAGAATCATAGTCACTGGAGTGAAAGTCAAGAGATGTAAGCATATTGGAGAACTTCTCAAACCAAGCCCGTGGAGCTTGTTTGAGACCATAGAGAGCCTTCTTTAACTTACACACCTCCCCTTGATTATGAGAAACTCCCGATGGTGGCACCATGTAGACCTCCTCTTGGAGATCACCTTTTAAGAACGCATTTTTAACATCCATTTGAAAAATATGCCACTGGCGAATGGAGGCCACTGTAATGAGGGTACGAATGGTAGTCATCTTGGCAACTGGAGCAAAAGTTTCTTCATAATCCATACCATATTTCTGCGAGAAACCATTAGCAACTAGACGAGCTTTGTAACGCTCAACTAACCCATCAGACTTTGTTTTGATTTTGTAAACCCACCTAGACCGAATAGCATGTTTCCCTAGTGCAAGAGGTACTAAGTCCCAAGTAGTTGTTTTGTGTAGAGTAGAAAGTTCCTCTAACATAGCATGTTGCCAAAGGGGATCAAGAATAGCCTCTTTATACAACGAAGGCTCAGAAAAGCTATGAACGGAGGTTAGAAAAGAAGAAAAAATAGGAGAATATGTGGAATAAACAAAGTCAGGTAATTGAGTGGTATGGTTGCGAGTAGGATAACGAGAAGGAGGATTAACAACCACAGGAGGTTCTTGGGTGGCCGTGGGGACATGTGGATCTGTAGAAGGAGTAGTGTCAACCCTGCAACTATCATCAAATTTATAGGAGTCACCACCATCCATGGGAAATGGATCAAGGAGAGGAAGATCAGACATTTTATGGGTGTGAGGCTTAGAAGAGAGAGAATAAAAAGGTATATGTTCAAGAAAAACAACATGACGGGAAACATATAGTTTATGGGTTGTAGGATCATAACAGCGATAACCCTTTTGACTAGCTCCATACCCAAGAAAAACACAGATAGAGGAATGAGAAGACAATTTACTACGTTCTATGTGAGGACGAAGAACAAAACAAGTGGAGCCAAAAACCCTCAAAGAAGAATAATCAGGAACATAACCATACAATTTTTGGAAAGGAGACAAACCTAAGGTAACAGAGGATGGGATTCTATTAATAGCATGAACAGCAGTAAGAACAGTTTCGCCCCAAAATTCACTAGGAACAGAGGCAAACAACAAGAGGGAACGAGCTGTTTCAACAATATGGCGATGTTTTCTTTCAGCAACACCATTTTGTTGAGGAGTATCTGTACAAGAGGTTTGATGAAGAGTACCATCAGAAGCAAGCAATTTAGAGAATTTATTAGAAGTGTACTCACCACCCAAATCACATTAGAAACATTTAATAGCAGAATTATGTTGAGTTTTAACCAAAGCACGAAACATACAATAAGTATCAAAAAATTTAGAACAATGTTTCATGAGGTAAACCCAACAAAAATGAGTATGATCATCAATAAATGAAACGTAATACCGAGATCCACCTTTGGTAAGAACTAGTGATGGACCCCATACATCAGAATGAACCAAGCCAAAGGGTGCATTAGAAGTTGACACACTTCTACTAAAAGGCAAAGCAGTAAATTTAGCAAGTTTGCAACCACAACAATCAGAAATATCACTGGTTTGCAACTTTCCTAAAGCTCCAATAGAAGCCAAGTATTTTAATCTAGAGGAAGAAACATGTCCAAGGCGAGAATGCCATAAATAGAAACTAGATGAGGAGGACTGCAAATGAAAAGATGACAAGTCAACAGTGGAAGCAACAACATTTGGAACCTTCAGCTCATCCAACATGTATAATCCCCCTTGTCTATGGCTTGTCCCAATCATCCTCCCGGATTGAGAATCTTGCACAAAACAATGAGTAGGAGAGAAGAAAACTGAGTAACCTAAATCACATAATTGACCAACAGACACAAGATTCAAAGTAAGATTTGGAATATAGTAAACATTTGAAAGAGACAAAGTAGAGGTGGAGACAGATCTAGTGCCTGCTAATGGCATTCGGGTGCCATCAGCAATCATGACAGATATAGAGGAGACAGATTTTAAAGACACAAAAGACCTAGAATCAAATGACATATGATGAGACGCTCCAGAATCAAGGATCCATGGGGGAGAAGATATACCTGATGCACTCAAAGCAGGCACACCTGTAAGGGAGGAGACAGACATGGCATGAGACTGAGATTGAGAATTCAAAAATTTTTGGAACTGCTCTGCAAGATCAGCTACTTGGGGTACTTGAGACACATCCTCACCAGGGACCACAACATGAGAAGAGGGGGCTTTAAAATGTCGTTTAGATGACTAATTAGAGGGAGGACGCCATTGAGACTGCTGCTATGACTTCAGTAATTTTGGACACTGCGATTTCCAATGACCCTTCTCCTTGCAATAACTACATTCATCATAACCAACCTTCCTTTGGGACTTACTTTTGTTAATGGGAGCAGCAAACACGGATGGAGGGGCAGAGAGAATTCCTTTTTCAACACCAAAGTTGGACTTAAGTCGTATTTCTTCTGCCAATAGCTCATTGACAATAACATCAATACTTGGAAGAGGGTCACAATGTAATATCATCCCACGAAGTCCCTCAAAATCATCCCAAAGGACCATAAAAAATTGAACCAAACGTTGTTGTTCTCGAAAGTCAGTATACAGTTGGAGTGCTTGCAAATCCGCAAGTTCATTAAGAGCAAGTTGGTCCCATAAATTAGACATGGTAGAAAAGAATTCTTGGATGCTCATACTATTTTGTTTAAAGGCCCTAATATCAATTTCCAACTGATATTGTTTTGCAAAATTATTCTGTACGTGCAGCTTCTTCAAGTGATCCCAAACCCCTTTAACCAAATCATATTTTGCAAGTTGCATCCCTATTGACTAAGAAACATAGTTATTAATCCAAGTAATGATTTTTGAGTTGCTTACTTCCCATGTATCCAACTCCTGTGCATATTTTTCAGATTTGTCCCCTTGGGGCTGAAATAAACTTCCATCAACATAACCCCACATTCGCTTGCTTTTAAGAAAATTTTTCATAACATAACTCCAATAAGGATAATTTTGCCCATTCAATTGTACGCTAATTGATTGAAGAGAATCATCTCTTGAACCAGCCATACTTAATGGATATAAAGGAATAACACAACACAAGGGATAGTCACCAAACAAATAGAGCACAATCAAAATGTAGTGGAACAGAAGTAGATTACCAAATAGGGTTGAGATTGCGAAAGCCCCAAAAATGATTGAGTTTGCAAAAGCTCCAAAACAAAGAACAAACAAAAAAAACTGTCAATTGAGAATGCTTCTTCTTCCTCCACAGACTTATTCTGGATGATCTAATCGTACAGAATTTATAAATATTTCTTCCAAACCTTGTATCCAGAAATCAGACCGATCCAACGGTTAAAGAATCAGGAATTTCAAAAATAAAAACGAATAGAGTTGAGATTGTGAAAGCCCCAAAACGAATGACTGTCAATTGCGAACGCTTCTTATTCCTCCACAGACTTATTATGAGTGATCTAACCATACAGAATTTAGAACTATGTCTTTCAAAATTTGTCTCCAAAAATCAGCCTGATCCAACGGTTAATGAATCAGGAATTGCAAAAATAAAAACGTATACAGCTGAGATTGCGGAAGCCCCATAACAAAGGATTGTCAATTGCGAACACTTCTTCTTCCTCTACAGACTTCTTTTGGATGATCTAACGGTACATAATGTATAACTATATCTTCCAAACTGTGTCTTCCAAAATCAACCCGATCCAACGGTTAACGAATCAGAAATTGCAAAAAAGAAAAACATACAAAGCTTAAATTGCAGAAGCCCCCAAATGAAAATGAATGCAAATACAGTTGAGATTGTGAAAGCCCTAAAACAAAGAAATCAACATAAGCAGACGACATGAATCGAACCTGCTCTTGATCATATGTTAACACAAAGCATCCAAAATAGAGAAGAAGAAAAGAGGGGCTAGAGTTTCATTAACGTAATATCAAAAGAACTGTACAATAAATAAAAGAAAATACCTATTTATATATATAGACAAAATACTAAACTACCCCTAACTAATATTAATTGAATATTATCTAACAAATATAACTAAGATACTTTAAAATATTAGATTTTGATACTTTAGGAAAATTTTCGATTACATATTTCACCGTTGAGATGTCAAATTTGACCTTCCAAACAAAATCCATGCATTCAAATAACCTATTTAGATCAACTAGGGGAAGAAGAAATTGATATGGTTACAAAATCAATCAAAATTCGAATAAACCAGTTACAAAGCTTGACAAAGTGATCAAAATTGATTTTGACCACTTTATTCATGAAGTCATTCTAAATTCTACGTAGGGATCCATCAATTGATTTTGACAACTTTGTCAAGCTTTAATTGGTTTATCCAAGTTTTGATTGATTTTTTAATCATATAGCCTGGACATCTTTTGAACGAACATTTGTACTCAACTACTTCTCTATCTAGCTGATCTGGTATAGTTGAATTGAATGCATTTATGTTTTTTTTGTGTGTCAAGTTTAACTTCTCGATTGTGAAATATGTAACTAGAGCTTTTACTAAAGCATTAAATTTTAAAATTTTAAAAATATTTTAGTTATTATATTTTAGTATGTTCATTTTAAATTGAATATTAATACTCTTTTTTGTTTAGACCAAGGCATCTCTATGGATGAATCTCACACTAGTTGATTAGTAATGGACTTGTATTTTTTTTATTTATGTTTGTGCAAATAAAAATGAAATGAAATGAAATTTCATGACTATTGAGATGGTAATTATTTGGGAAAGAGGTAAAGAAGTTTGGGCATATTAACCATTCAATTTGTTTCTAATTATCACACTTAAAATTCCATGTCCTTAAGGCTTTAGTCCTTTATCCTTCACTAGGATGCCATGGAAGCATAATTTCCGTTACCCTTGATAAAAAAAAAAGATACAATAGAAATATTCTCATGATGTAAATTAATTGAAGTTTAAGTCAGGCAGTATATATGTGAACTTGACTACTAAAAAGGGAATGCTCCATCTTTCTTCCTCAAGCTCGGGGAATTGAAGATGCTTCAAGCTATTGTTAGAACCAAGACATTGGATGATGTCTAACCCCTAATCTTTTTATTGATTTTGATGATAACAAATGCGATAATATTTGATCAACTAATGGTTTGAAATTGATTAATTTCAAGGAACCATATTCATCATAAACAATGGTATAATCTGAAATATTCAAGAACACACAAGGAGGGGGGGGGGGGGGGGGGGTTGAATAGTGGATTAGGAAACTTTTTCGCAAATACTATTAGTTCACAAATTGCCTTCTTAGATATATGTATGTTTAAACTAGCAAATATATCCTTGCAAGGCAAGGCTTTAAAACCTTTTCAAAAGAGCACAATATGCAATATGAATAAATGTAATCACAAGACAGCAAATAAAAGTTTGTTTTTATACTGGTTCACTCAAACTGAGCTACATCCAGTTCTCCTTTAACAATTGTTAAAGATTCCACTATAATCAACTGATTACAAGACAAGTATTCTTCATTGCCACTTCTGATTACAAGTATTCTTTATGCCACTACTGGCAACTAGTATTCTAAACCACTACTGGTTATAACTATGAATCTCCCCCGGAGATTATACTTCCTAAGTATTCTTTGATCACTAAGCCACTCTTGGCTTTCTATACAAATATGTATAAGATTCAAATAACTCTCAAAGAGAGGGTAAAACTATGTATTGAATCTGTATGAGCTTGTAGAGGATGGGTATTCTCTTTTCTCTCAGCTCGTGTTTCACACTAGGCTTTAGCTTTTTCTCAACGTGTTTTGCTTGCTGTTCAGATTGCTTTGAATGGCTTCGTTTCAGTACATTAGTCTTCTCGTTGCATGGAAGCATCTTTATATAGTTAGCTTCATGGATTTGAACGTTGGAGAAGATAGGTTTCCGTTGTCTCATAAAAGAGTGTTGGATTTGCTTTAGCTGACCTTGATGTGACAGTAGCAAGTTCCTGTCTTTGTCACAACTTACTTTTAGCTTTAGGTGTGCATCTCAATACTGATTAACCTTTTGGCTGTACCTACACACTTCACACAATTCGAGACATGCAAGCAATATGAGGAATAAAAGAAAGTAAGTTTAGAGAGTATCTCCCTTTCTTTCTATAACTAATAGTGCCTTCATTTGTGTAAAGAATTAATTATAAAACACATACTCCTCAGCACATGTAACAAATCATGTTCTATTGACAGACTTCATCTGACCTGATAGACATGGTTTGTTCTAAGACTATTGTATGGTCTGGTCCAAGACATTGCATAAGTCATTCCAAGACTTCGCATGGTCTGTTCCAAGACTTGTAACGTCTGTCCTCATGAACTTATCATGGTTAGCACGTGTAACAAATCTTGTTCTGTTTACGAACTTCATCTGACCTGACAGACATGGTTTGGTCTTGCTCAGACATCGTCTGGCTTAACAAACACAGTCTGGTATGGCTTTAGACATGGTCTAGCTGGACTATGTGTGGTCTGGTTTGATAGACATGATCTGACTTAGCTTCAAACATTGTCTAGCTTAGCTCAATCATGGTCTGTCTTGACTACGCGTTGTCTAGCCATGTTCCATACATGGTCTGGTCTAGTACTTATGGATAGTCTGGTCTTAGAATTGTGTCGTCTGGTCCATGATTTCACATAGTTTGTTCCGAGACTATTGTATGGTCTGGTCCAAGACTTTGCATAAGTCATTCCAAGACTTCGCATGGTCTGTTCCAAGACATGTATTGTCTGTCCTTATGAACTTCTCATGGTCTGTTCTTATAAAAGAAAGTAAGTTTAGAGAGTATCTCCCTTTCTTTTTGTAACTAACAGTGTCTTCATTTGTGTAAAGAATTAATTATAAAGCACATAGTCCTTAGCACATGTAACAAATCATGTTCTATTGATGGACTTCATCTGGCCTGACAGACATGGTCTGTTCTGAGACTATTGTATGGTCTGGTCCAAGACGTTGCATAAGTCATTCCAAGACTTCGCATGGTCTGTTCCAAGACTTGTAACATTTATCCTCATGAACTTCTCATGGTCTGTTCTTATCTTAGTCTGATTATAAGAATATTGGGTGCTTCATAAATTATTAAGTGTTATCAAACAATTAAGATAGAGAGTAAGATGGAGATATTATACCATTGTCTGTGATCATTTTTTATTCCCTAAAATTACTCAATTTCAAATCATTAGTTGATCAAATATTATCACATTTGTTATCATCAAAACCCATTAAAGGATTAGGGGCCAGACATCATCCAATGTCTTGGTTCTAAAATAATCTCTTCTATCTCAATCTATAATATTGATTGTTTGAAAACATTTTCATAACAAATCAAGCATCCAAAGCACTTTTAATTAGACAACGATATGTTAGAATAGACCATGAAATGGTCTCAGGAAAGATTAAGTGAAGTCTCGAACCAGACCATGCAGAAGTCTCGGAACAGACTATACAAGTCTCAGACCAGACCATGTAGAAGTCTTAGAATAGACTATGCAAGTCTTGGACTAGACCATGTAATAGTGCTAGACCAGACCATGCAAAAGTCTTGGACCAAACTATGCTATAGTTGGACTAGACCATGCACAGTCAGACTAGACTATGCCATAGTTGGACCAGACCATGAGTAGTTCAATGCTCTGTAGACAACGCGCTTAATTATAATAACTTAACTTTATGAACGCACTGCCTAAAAATAGAAAGAGAGGTAGATCTTTACTGAAAACTTTTCAAATATATCTCGCATGTCAATTTGCATGTCTCATGAAATGTGAAGTCTATGTTAGGATCAGCCGGGTAATCAATCAAGAGGGGGGCGGGAGGGGGGGGGGGGGTGAATTGATTTAATGTAAAGTGACAGATTCTTTTCTTTAAAAGGATTTTTCACCACCGTTCTTGAGGTTTCAATAAAAGCATTTTCAGAGAATGTTATATTGATTGAATAAACTAGAAAAACAACCTCAGCTTAAGATAGAAATGATTTAGAACAAATTATCTCAATAAAGATCAAATGCTAAATTGACAATGATTAGGGATAGAGAGATTGAGCCTGTTGATTTATACTGGTCCGATCAACCACCGATCTACATCCAATTCTCCCTTTCACCAAGGGGTTCCACTATGAATTTGATTACATACACCATGCACACACAATTCACAGCAAATCCTGATTTCACAACCTAAAACAAGAACCTAGAAGATTGAATGTGAAAACACTATTCACTATCCAATTTCTAAACACAATACTACAAATAAAATTAGAAATAACATCTAATTTCAACACAGCATTTAGGAACGAAATTCCCACAATGCTAATCAAACAAGATCAATGAAAAAGATTAAAGAATGAAAACACCTTGATGTGCTGATATAGCAAATATGAGATCAGTTCAAGAAACTCCAATATGAGTAAATTTAGCAGTCCAGAACAAATGTTGAATCACCTCAGTTCATGAAAGAACAAGAGAGGGATATAGCAGTATAGGCTTAGAGGTTTAATCTCAATTGGGTATAGCAGTAAAAGCAATATTGAGTTTTTCTGAAACTCAAGAGATTAGAGAATGTGCAGAAGAGAGAAGAGAATGTTCAAAGCAATATCAAATCTGAAAAATCAAATCAAAGATTTGGATTTTGACAATTGAAGGAATGAAAGATATTGTAAATGTTTTGTTGTTTTGCACAGAATAATATGGATTCAAATATATGGCATGGGTCAAAAAGATTCAGAGTTAGTTAGACAAAGAATGAGTCTTGGAGATCTTTAAAAATGACCGTTATATCAAATATAATCGATTGTAACAAGGTGTAATCGATTATCCCGTGTATCAGAATATGATTTACATTTGCTATCAACTATTGTAATTGATTGCAGCACACATGTAATCGATTGCAAACAAGATAGAGCCAATTCTGAATATCAGAGATCATTTGGTAATCGATTGCCATAGGATGGTAATCGATTGCAAAAGCAATTTCTTAATCTCATTTGGTTATGGCATAAGAAGCTTGGCCATGCAAGTTTGAGATTAATCTCAAAACTACAAAGGTACAGCCTCATAAGAGGACTGCCAACAATGTCATATAAAGATGACTTATTTTGTGAGGCATGTCAGAAAGGGAAACAGGTGAAAACCTCTTTTAAAAGTAAAAATATTGTTTCCACTTCTCGACCATTAAAACTGTTACATATTGATCTCTTTTGTCCAACATGAACAACCTCTCTAAAAGGGAAGAGATATGGATTAGTAATAGTTGATGACTATTCTAGATGGACATGGGTAATATTCCTTACTTACAAGGATGAGGCTTTTAAGGAATTCTATAAATTCTACAAACGTGTTCAAAATGAAAAAGGAGTATGTATAACTTCTATCTGAAGTGACTATGGAGGAGAGTTCGAAAACGAAAGTTTTCAGAGGTTTAGTGAAGAGAATGGAATTCTTCACAACTTCTCAACACCTAGAACACCACAGAAAATGGTGTTGTTGAGAGGAAGAATAGGTCATTACAAGAAATGGCCAGAACCATGTTGAATGATAACTTGACTCCTAAGAACTTCTGGGCAAAAGTTGTAAATACTTGTTATTTGCAAAACAAAATTTATATTAGGCCTATCAAAGACTCCATATGAACTGTGGAGAGGAAGGAAACCCAACATATCATACTTCCATCCTTTTGGATGTTAATGTTTCATTCTTAACACAAAATATGATTTGGGTAAGTTTCATTCGAAGTGTTATATTGGTATCTTACTTGGATATTTTGAAACATCTAAAGCATATAGAATGTTCAACTCTAGAGCCAAAAATGTTGAAGAAGCCATTCATGTGAGATTCAATGACACTCAACCTGATAGGAAACTATTAGAGTTAGAAGATTCTTTTGCAAAAATCAGACTAGAGGATCTAGTGACAAAGACTAAACCATCGTCTCACACAGCATCTTCTGCGTCTAGCACACCATCGTCTACTCCAAGATCGTCTGCTTACTACCAGACCATCTCTAATGATGAAGAAGAAATCAAAGAACCACAAAGCAGTAACAGAATGATGATCAAGAACCATCCTCCTTCCCAGATTATTGGAGAGATTCAAGCACTAGTGAAGACAAGATCATCCTTCCAACACACAGCTTTATTGTTTGAAATAGAACCCAAGCACATTGATGATGCCATGGAAGATGAAAGCTTGGTCCAAGCAATGCAAGAAGAGATGGACCAATTTCAAAAGAATGATGTTTGGAAACTTGTGAAGCTACCAAACAACAAGGAAGTTGTTGGTGCCAAGTGGGTCTTCAGAAATAAGCTAGATGAGAATGGTAAGGTTGTGAGGAACAAGGCTAGACTAGTTGAAATACACAAGAACACACTAGAAGGGGGGGTTGAATAGTGGGTTTAAAACTTTATCGTAAATACTATTAGTTCACAAGTTGCCTTCTTGGATATATGTTAGTTTAAATTAGCAAATATATCCTTGCAAGGCAAAGCTTAGAAAGTATTTCCAAAAGAGCATAGTGAGTAAGATAAATATATGTAATCACAAGACAGCAGATGAGAGCTTGTTTTTATACTGGTTTACTCAACCTAAGCTACGTCTAGTTCTCCTTTAACAACTGTTAAAGGGTTCCACTATAATCAATTGATTACAAAACAAGTATTTTTTACTGCCACTTCTGGCTACAAGCATTCTCTATGCCACTCTTGGCTACAAGTATTATAAACCACTTCTGGTTACAAGTATGAATCTCCCCCTAAGATTATACTTCCCAAGTATTCTTTTATCACTAAGCCACTCCTGGTTTTCTATACAAATATGTATAAGATTCAGATAACTCTCAAAGAAAGGATATAAAAAAATGTTGAATCTACATGAGCTTGTAGAGGATGGATATTCTTTTTCTCTCAGCTCATGTTCAAGACCTTGTCTCAGAGTGCTTTCTCTCGCTGTCTAGATTGATTTTTGTTATTCTATTCTCGTTCATTCATTAGTCTTCTCGTTTCATGGAGGCATCCTTATAAAGTGAGCTTCATGAATTTGAACGTTAAAGAAGACTTCTTTCCGTTGTCTCACTTAGTTGAGTGTTGAAGTAGCTTTGATTGTGCTTGATGTGACAGGAGCAGGTTTCTGTCTCTGTTACATTACAGTTGTCTTTTAGCTAAAAGTGTGCATCCCAATGTTGATTGGTTCTTTTGGCTATACCTACACACTTCACATAATATGAGACATACAAGCAATACGAGGAATCAAATAAAGTAATGTCAAAGAGAGTCTCCCTTTCTTTCTGTTGCAATAGTGCCTTTATTTGAGTAGAGAATTAATTATACAACACATATTCCTCAACACATATGACAGATTTTGTTCTGTTCCTACACAAACAAAGTCTGGTATTGATTAAGTATGGTTTGTTCGTGCACAGACAGCGTCTGGCTTAGCTTTAGGCATCGTCTGGCTTGGCATTAGACATCATCTGGCTTGGCCTCAGACATTGTCTAGCCTTGCATCAGACATCATCTGGCCTTGCATCAAAGATCATTTGACTTGGCATCAGACATCGTTTAGCTTGGCCTCAGACATTGTCTAGCCTTACATCAGACCTCGTCTGGCCTTGGCATTAGACATCGTCTGGCCTTGCATCAAACCTCGTCTAGCTTGGCCTCAGACATCATCTGGCCTTGCATCAGACAATTAAGACAAAAGAAGAGTTAGAGTGATTATACCATTGTCTATGCTTACTATGTTTCTTGAAATCACTTAATCTGAAATCATTAGTTGATCAAATATTATCACATTTGTTATCATCAAAACCTATCAAGGTATTAGGAGTTAGACATCATCAAATGTCTTGGTTCTAACACTAGTGGCCAAAGGTTACTCACAATAGGAAGGTATTGATTATACATAGACATACGCTCTAGTAGCTAGACTTGAGACAATTAGGATTTTGCTTTCATTTGCTGCTCATAGAAATATGAGACTTTATCAAATGGATGTAAAATGTGCATTCCTCAGTGGTGTAATCAAAGAAGAAGTTTATGTAGAACAACCCCTTGGGTTTGAGAGTAATATCTTTCCAGACCATGTATTTAATTAAATAAAGCTTTGTATAGTCTTAAACAAGCTCCCAGAGCATGGTATGAAAAACTCAATTCATTTTTAATTGAACACAATTTTATAAGAGGAAAGATAAATACTACACTATTCCGCAAAAACTACTCCTCTAATTTCATTATTGTTCAAATTTATGTAGATGATATTATTTTTGGTGCTACTAATGAAAAACTCTGTGAGGAGTTCTCTAAGTTGATGCAGACTGAGTTCGAAATGAGCATGATGGGAGAACTGAAATTCTTCCTAGCATTGCAGATCAAGCAAACAAACAAAGGAATCTACATTCATCAAACCATGTTAAAGAGTTGTTGAAGAAATTCAAGATGGATGATGCCAAAATCATGAAAACACCAATGCATCCAACAACATCACTTGGACTTGATGAAGATTCAAAGAAGTATATGTCACTGAATTCAAAGGAATGATTGGGTCTCTACTCTACTTGACTGCATCCAAACCAAACATAATGTTCAGCGTTTGCCTCTGCTCTAGATTTCAGTCTGATCCAAGGGAAGTGCATCTGTCTACTATTAAAAGAATATTTAGATATTTGCTTGGAACTCCTAATCTTGGTCTATGGTTTAAGAGGAAGAAAAAGTATAAGTTGGCAGGCTATTGTGATGCTTACTATGCTAGAGACAAAATTGAAAGAAAAAGCACCAATGGAGGTTGCCACTTCATTGGAGGCAACATGGTGTCACGGCTCAGCAAAAAGCAAGGAACAATAGCACTATCAACAGTAGAAGTAGAATACATATTAGCTGCAAGCTACTGCTCTCAAATTTTATGGATCAAGAATCAACTTGAAAACTACAACATTTTTTAGAGTAACATTCCTATCTTATGTGATAATACTGCTTCGAAAAATCCAACCATGCACTCTAGAGCCAAGCATATAGAAATAAAACATCATTTCATAAGAGACCATGTTCAGAAGGGGACCATTAATTTGGAATTTGTCAAGACAGACAATCAGCTTACTGATATTTTTACAAAACCCCTTGCTGAAGACAAATTGATCTTTTTGAGAGAAAAGATTGGGATGGTCTGTGTGACTTAATGGTTTATAATCTGTCTGTTGTCCACTAGTAAAACTAAGGACACATCGTATGGCGTTTTACTTAAGTGAGGCATGTGCATGCCACGTGTTTCGTGCTCAAAATATGAGCCAGACCAAGTGGATTTTTGAAAATATTTTTTTGTAACTTAAGCTTTTGTTGGGTTCTTAGTCATTAAAGCCAAAACGCACATCCAATTCTTTCATTAATGTGCCGTTTCAATCATTTCCTAACTGTACCATCATATTTAATGCACACTCATTACCTATTCAAGCCTACAGTTGCAAAACGTATACCCCAAGCTTTTTAAACTCTCTCTCTCACTTTGCCTTCTCTGCACCAAGAAATCCAAGAACCCTAAACAGTCACCTCTCACCATGGCCAAAGGTAACCCAACCAAGGGCTCGTCTTCTTCACAACAACCACCTTCGCCATCATCCTCTCGAGCTTTTGATGAGCATCTAGGAGAAGCAATGCTAGAGTCTACAATAGATACAAACAACTCCACCTCCAATATTGATCCAGAGGTCAGGAGAGAACGAAACCTCGATGACGTGGAGAATAATCTGATCAAGCCACGAGGCTCCTACACTGGGAACATTCACGTGGAATACTTCATTGACATTCCCTACCTTGAGGAGCGATGTCTAAATATCTCAAGGTATCTTAAGTTTGCTGGGATCAAGGGCTTCTTCAATGATCGCTCCTAGACTGATCAAAGAGTTTTGGAGAAACGCCACAATCAGAGGGAATGAGATTGCTAGCAAGGTTTTTGGTCGTGATATCTCCATCTCCCCTACCTCCATTGCTCAAGCGATAGGGTGTGAATTGCACTCCAGCTACTTCATGGAGGCATGGGACTCCAATCTTGCTGAAGGGACAATAGAAAGGTTCATTCTTAGACCTAACTATGAGGTGACCAAGAACAACAAGAAACTACATTAAGCCACCTTCCCTCCATTGTCTAGGTTGTTTCTGAACATCATCAACAAGACCATCTCGCACAAGATAGGGTCTAGGGATCATGTGTCTACCCTCTGCAAGTTCATCCTTTACCACATCATCAGAGGGATCCCATTCAACCTTCCTCATACCCTCTTCTACAACATGACTAGCCACATTCAATATCTGTCAACTTCTGTGGCCACATACTACACAACATTGATAAACAAGATTCTTTGGAATGCTCACTGCTACAACAAACTGTATAGAGAACTTCAATCAGGAAGACTAGATGAGCTGGAGCATGTGAATGTAGATGGCCCATTTGTTCATCAGAGGATGCTTACGTCGTCCTCTAGTTTGCTCAAGTTGAACATAGGATTTGAAATCACCAAGGGATCACTTGACAAGTTCCCTAAACTTTATGATGATGAAGATGAAGGTTAGAAAAAACAGACCAAGAAGAAGGGTGGAAAAGCAAAGGCTCTAGTCATCTATGATGAGGTTGCTTCAATTCATCCCCTTGCAAGCAAGATGAGGAGACTTGCTATTATGGACTAGCAAACCATCTAGACAACTCGCAAGGCTACAACACAATTTGCTGAGGAGTCACCTACCAAGAAGACAAGGCAGACAGTCCAACAAGCACCACCTAGATTGCCTATTGTGCAGATAAAGACAAGGGCTCAATAGAAGGGCAAGGGTGTTGCCAAAATGTCTGTTTAACCTCAAGTGTCTCTATAGGACATAACAGACATTGGAAAAGCAGTTGTCACAGTTGCTGAAGCTAAAGAGGAAGGATCAGATGATGGATTGGTCTTCAAGAGGCCACGCAGACAACTCAATGAATAATAGACCACTGAGTCAGAATATTTGACTATTGGACCTCCCAGCACCATAGCCAGGAAGCTGATTGTGAAGAGGAAAGAAGACTCAATGATCTAGCTCAAGAGTAAAAGGCCAAGGAAGATGAAGATGCAAGGAGGCTTAGGGAATTAACCCTGAAGCATGAGGCTGAGGCAGCTCAAGCTGCTGCACTTGCTGCGTTGAGCAAGTTGTAGACTTGGCTAAAAAGTCTGCAGAATCTACACCAACCCAACAGTGCACTAATTTGGTGTCTACTTAGTTAAGATTAAGCACACCAATTGCAGCCATACCACTCAATGCTGCAGCACAGTCAAACAATCAACTTGACACAGCAGCTCTAGAAACTGCATTGGAATCAAAACTGGAATCCAAGCTGGGATCAAGAATATCTGCTCAAGTTGCTGCCCAGGTTGATGCTCAACTTAATGCTAAATTAGACGAGCATAGAGCTAGCATCATCAAGGAAATGACCATTGCCTTCAACACCTCAATTGCTGCTCTCCTTACAACACGCACTACTACACCTCCTACTCCACCACCGCCATCTGAAGATCCTCCTGCCGCAGCAACTGCTCCATCAGGAGCTGGAGAATTCTCAACCAAACAGTCAACCCCTCCTTCCAAACCATGACTATGATGGCATTTTCTACTGCTTCCTCCACTCTCTTTGTTGATGACAAAGGGGGAGAGATTTTGGATGTATAGAAATTTTATCCTAGACAATGCTTAAGTTTTCAATAAAATAGTGAATGGTTCACTAATTTTTTCTTCATATTCCTATCTCTCTGTTATCCGCTCTCAATTATTTCATGCTCTGAACTGTCATTTACATATGCATGATAGACTCAAAGGGAGTTCATCATGTTAATAACTATACATCATTAACTGACATGAAATAATCTACACTCTGATACTTTATTCTCTGTGATTTATTGTCTGTTAATCAAAATTATAACATGTGTTATCATCATCAAAAAGGGGGAGATTGTTAGGACCAAGACATTGGATGATGTCTGACCCCTAATCCTTTAATAGGTTTTGATGATAACAAATGTGATAATATTTGATCAACTAATGATTTGAAACTGAGTAATTTCAGGGAATGAAAAATGATCACAGACAAATGGTATAATCTCTCCATCTCACTCTCTATCTTAACTGTCTGAACATGTTATAATTTATCAAGCACCTAAATGCTTTTAATCAGACTAAAATAAGCTCTAGAACAGATCATGCAAAGTTCATAAGGACATACGGTATAATCTTGGAACAGACCATGCTAAGTCTTGGAAAGACTCATGCAAAGTCTAGGACCAGACCATACAATAGTCTTGGAACAAACTATGTGAAGTCTTGGGACAAACAATACAAGTCTAGGACCAAACTATGCATAAGCACTGGACCAGATCATGTATGGAACACGGCCAGACAACGCATAGTCAAAACAGACCATGACTGAGCCAGACTAGACAATGTTTGAAGCTAGGCCAAACCATGTCTGTTTTCCAGACCATGCTTAGTTAGACCAAATTGTGTCTGTTAAGCCAGACATTATCTGTTCTGGAATAGAACATGATTTGTTATACGTGTTGAGGAATATATGCTTTATAATTAATTTTTTACACTAAAAGAGGCACTATTAGTTATAGAAAGAAAGGGAGATACTCTCTAAACTTAATTGCATCCTACATTGTTCACTCTAGTGGCCAAGCTGTTGCTGAACATCCTCAACAAGACCATCATGCACAAGATAGGGTCTAGGGATCATGTGCCTGCCCTACACAGATTCATTCTATACCACATCATAGAGGGGATCCCATTCAACCTTCCACATACCCCTTTCTACAACATGGTGAGCCACATTTAGTCGCTTTCAACTACAATAGTGACATACTATACAACCTTGATCAACAAGGTGATATGGAACCACAAGTGCTACAACCATCTATTCCACAACATTCAATCAAAAGCTCTTGATGAATGGGACTACATAAATTTAGAGGGTTCGTTCATCCACCAGAGGTAGCTGACCTCTGCTAGTCAGCTAAAGCTGAATCTGGGGTTCTCCACCAAGAAGGGTCAATCTGCTAATGATGAAGACCAGCCCTAGCAACCCAAGAAGAAGAAAGCTCCCAAGTCCCTCACACCATTTGATGAGGAAGTTGTTGTTAGGCCCTTAGCAAGCAAGATGAAGAGACTTGTTGTAGTGGACCAGTAGACTATGAGGACCACACACCAAGCAACACAGTCTAAGGAGGAGCTGTTAGGATCAGTCGGGTAATCAATCAAGAGGGGGAGGGGGGGTGAATTGATTTAATGTAAAGTGACAGATTCTTTTCCTTACAAAGATTTTTAACCACTGCTCTTGAGGTTTTAATAAAAGCATTTTCAGAGAATGTTATATTGATTGAATAAACCAGAAAAATAACCTCAGCTTAAGATAGAAATGATTTAGAACAAATTATCTTTATAAAAATCAAATGCTAAATTGAAATAGATCAAGGGATAGAGAGATTGAGCTTGTTGATTTATATTGGTTCAATCAACCACCGATCTACATCCAGTTCTCCCTTTCACCAGGGGGTTCCACTATGAATTTGATTACATACACCATGCACATACAATTCATAGCAAATCCTGATTTCACAACTTGAAACAGGAACCTAGAAGATTGAATGTGAAAACATCATTCACCATCCAATTTCTAGGCTCAGAGGTTTAATCTCAAATGGGTATAGCAGTAAAAGCAATATTGAGTTTTTCTGAAACTCAAGAGATTAGAGAATGTGCGAAAGAAAGAAGAGAATGTTCAAAGCAATATCAAATCTAAAAATCAAATCAAAGATTTAGATTTTGACAATTGAAGGAATGAAAAGATATTGTGACTATTAGTTATTCTGCACAGAATGATATGGATTCAAATATATGGCATGGGTCAAAAAGATTCGGAGTTAGTTAGACAAAGAATGAGTCTTGGACATCTTTAAAAATGACCGTTATACCAGATATAATTGATTGCAACAAGGTGTAATCGATTATCCCGTGTATCAAAATATGATTTACACTTGTTGTCAGCTATGGTAATTTATTGCAGTAGACTTGTAATCGATTGCAAACAAGATGGAGCCAATTTTGAATATCAGAGATCATCTGGTAATCAATTGCCAGAAGATGGTATTGATTGCAAATGAAACAGAGCAATTTCTGAACCTCAGAGATTGTCTTGTAATCGATTGCAGCTCGATGGTAATCGATTACAATGGATACAAGGCAATATCTGAACTCTGAAATTAACATTATAATCAATTGCAATGGTTGGTAATCGATTAACCCGATACCAGAGATGGTTTCAAAACTGATTAGGCCATCTGGCAATCAATTCCTACAACTTGTAATCGATTGCAATCACTTAGAATTAGTTCCTAAGAAGTAAATCATCTAGTGATGCTAGAGATAATAGAAAACAGGGCAAATCAAAACATCAAGCAAGAAAGATATGGCTTAGTCTATAACAAACAATACAATGCCATCATCCATACATGTTATGGCATAAAATAGAAAACTCTAGACTAAGAGAATAGAGAAGACTGAAGGTTTGAAGATACCAAAAATCTAAAAGAAGAGGCAAGGCGTCAATCTTCAGGAGCCACCTGCTAAGAGGACAAGGCAAACCAGATAGAAAGCTCTCACCAGACCACCAGCATCAAAGGCCAAGGTATAGACTCAGCAGAATGGCAAAGGTGTTGCCAGACCATTTGCTGCCCCCCTTATACCTATGGAGGAAATTGCCAAGATCGACAAAGTTACTGTTATTGTTGCTAAAGATGAGGAGGAAAGTGAATCTGAGGGATTGGTCTTCAAGAGACCATCTAGACAATAGACTGGTGCACAGGCTGATGCTCCAAGCCTACAACCTATAAGACCACCCAACACCACAACCAAGAAGCCTGTTGTGAAGAGGAAAGTATTGCTGGAAGACAACATGCCTGGATTGGCATTCACACCATCCTTCAACAATCCAAGTAACCCAACCTTTACTCTCTCTACACACCCTAGATCAACCACAAACAAAAGTCTAAGGAAGAATATTCCACAGACTACCCCCTCTCAAACCTAAACAGTAACCACAACAAACACACTGTTTGTTGCACCTCTATTGTTTGCATCTCCTACACAGACAATAGTAAATCAAATAGAGGCCTCATAGTCTAATGCTCATGCACAAACTAAGCAAGAACCACTATCTGAACCCACTATTCAGAAAGAATAAAACCTAGTGTTTGTTCCCATTGAACAAACCATGTCCCAATAGGCTGAACCCACTATTCAATCTCCTGCACTGTCTGCTCCTTTAACTCAAATCGTCCAACCAACAACCACAACCCCCCAAATACCACTTGATATCATCATACTCCCCTACCAATCTCCATCTCTTGTCACCATGCCAGTAATGACATATTCAATGGTCACCTATCCACACACTAAATCTGGTAAGGCATTTGTTGACCCTACTGCAGCATGGTAGAACATACCCCTCACCCACATAGAGTTTGTTCCAATAGGGGAGAACAGACCCTAGATCCCTACTGGTCTAGATGAACACTTGAGCTTCAAGGAGTACACTCATCCACCATCTCCTCTACGCAACTCATGGCATCAGACTTAGATGCAGAAATTCTCACTACTTTACATTGGAGAGAACTCTAAGTCCATTGCATACAGAGAAGAGTCACGAGAACAAGCTCCTAGAGACACATTTCATCTTACATTCGAGCCAGTCTAGTCTCGCAACTGGGAAGCTTACTCGTGCTACAGGCATGAGTCCTCAGCAGAACATCAAGCACTTCCCCACAAAAGCATGAGTTGGGATCATGCATGGTGGCATAGAATCGACACAGTCTATATCTAAGGTGAGCTGCCACCGCTCAAGATTGATCAAGGGATAATCCTTTTCTAGAAGCCTCTCAAGGACACAAGCCTTCTACAAACTATAGAAGATGATGCTGAACTTGCAAGAAGAAAAGTTTGCTTCTGTCACCACTCTAGTAAGAAGACTGGTACAAGACATAGCACATAGGCTCCAGTGTGCTAAGCAGGGTCTTGACCACTACACCACAACACCAGACAATCCTGAGCCACTCATGATGCTCGCAAAGAGAAAGTTGGCTGATGAAGTTAGCAACAAAGGGCGTCATGATTTAACAAGATTATCTAGACCAAGGGTCTACATACACCCAACTCGACTGATTACACAAAGGGTTCCTCCACAACATCCAACCTACTCTCCAAACCTTGAAGACTATTGTGCTCTGGATCTGCTGAAATTTCACACCAAGGCTCCAAGGCAATTCTATCCTCCAAATCTTCATATCAGGGAGGAAATTGATATACGTGTCGCTCCAGATCATATAGTTCCAAGGTTGCCAATTTAGAATCCCAACATGCTAAAGGGAAAGCAGATCATCCTCACATACTGTCTTCCAAAGGTCATTCCAAAAATCGAGAAAAGTTCTAGCCTTTTTCATAAACAGTTTAATGAAAGAGTTTTTAAATTAAAATAAAATTCAATCTTTCTTTGATTAGTTTTGTAACGGAAGTGGGATGTTATAATTCCAGCTTCTTCCTCAAGCTCAGGGAATTGAAGAGGCTCCAAGCTATGTGTTAGGAATGTTGTCATTGTTGCAAGGTCATCAAAACCAAGAATGAAAGAGCTCATATTCATCATGTTACTGGAATCAGTTGATGCTTTGATGGTGTATTGTGGCTGCATAGCTACATCAATGTTTGGTTGTTGTTGTTGCTATTGTGTTCTCTTAAGATCTAAATATAAAAACTTTGTATTATCAACTCAGCATGCATACTATAAAGTTCTCCTTGCAATGATGCCACCTGAAAATTAAATAATGAGTTCTTCATCATTCATGAATTAAATTCTTAAAATGAATTTTTTGATGAGGGGATTCAACTTTTAGAAATTAAGGAATAAAGAAAAGGGAGCATTGCTTAATAATTAATTTATGAGTAACCCTTGTAATAAAAAAAACTTTGCTGCAAAGCAATAATGGTGGAGACACAACTGTTAACTGGATCAGCCAACCTTGCCTGAGCCTCATAGTATAAGGAATCTATCACGTCTTAGCGACAAACATCTTCAACATTTTTCAACAACTTTGACAAATTGATCCTTCCAAGAACCTTGTGCACTACTACAAACCGTGTTGAGCTCTGGTCTGAAGTAAAGAGAAGTGCAAATATGCACTCGTTGTTGCACTTCTTCCTCGTGTACTTGCAAGCCCAACATGAGGATAATGAGGATCTTTTGGAATACTTTTTTTCTCTTTTGGAAGAGAGAGGCGTTATATAGGGTAGGTCCAATATTTTTTTCCATGTTTGCATTATGATCGTTTTTTTGGTGGACCAATGTCAAATATGATTTATGATGTTTTATTCACCATTAAATATATTTTACCTCACCTTTTTTACCCTACACCTTCCATACCGAATTCCTCCTTCCTTCATAGATTTAGTCTATTGGCTAACTGTTGTGAGCCGTTGTTGAAAGAATATATCTTTTTTTTTTCTTTGGGAAAGAGAGAGGTGTTATAGGGTAGGTCAATTTTTTCATGTTTTCATTATGACCGTTTTTTTGATGGACCAATGTCGAATATGATTCATTATGTTTTATTCACCATTAAATACATCTTACCTCATCATTCTTACCCTACACCTTCCACACCGAATTCCTCCTTCCTCCTTAGATTTGCTCTATCGACTAATGTTGTGATCCGTTGTCGAAGGAAATTTTTAGTGACAATGTTTTCTTTTTTTCTTTCCTTCTTTCCTTCCCCTTACTTCCTCTATAGATCTACTCCATCTACAACTGTTGTGAGCCACTGCCAAAGGCAATTTTTCAACAACCATGTTTCTTTCATTTAAACTACAATTAGGGACCAAATAATCATGAACAATGACTAGATTTTTAACTCCTATCCAATCTTCCAATCCAACACTAATCTTACCAAATTTATCCCACAAAAAACTCCAATGAGAACTTAACACTATAAACAATAGAAACCACCAAATCAATCTGTAAAATCATTGTCGCTAAACTTAATTATTGGCTGATTTTGCAACCAATCCAATGGAAATATAAGTGTTTTGATCACTAAATCTATTGCATAAACTGACCTAAAATATCCGCTTCTAATTTTCACTTTTATTGTAGTGTAAGTTTATTTTACTTACACAAATCGCAAAACATATTGGCTTGCTTCATCATACATGATCGAGGTCTGGTTGCTTCATTAGTTGCACACTTACTAGAAGGCAGCTTGAGTTGAGGAAGTCTAAAGAAGAGGAAACCAATTGATTGATGGTATAAAGGGTTCAACAGTGACAATGGGAATGCAGCGAGAAGGCGACAATGACAATGGGTGCAACAACACCTAAAGTACAAAGGGGCAATTGAAGGATGAATTATTTGGTGGAGCGTCTTTATGATAAAATTGTAAACCTTAGATGCATCGAATGGCTAAAAAAGTTGGTCCACAATGTATTAATTAAATTATACTTGGTGGGGTCATCTTAAATGCAATGTATATTAAATTAAAGAAAGGCTTAATTGCACATTTTACCACTCAATTTTTACTATTTTACAAAATTTACCATCAAACTTTTGTTATAATAGATTTTACCACTCATGTTTTCAATTTTTGCACATTTTACCATATAAGCTTATTTTCGCAAAATTTACTATCAAAGTTTTCAATATTTGCGCATTTTACCATCATGTTGGTAACATAACAACTCCTTTTCAATTTTGAAATAAAAGTTGGGTGGTAAAATGTGCAAAAATAAAAAACTTGGATGGTAAAATTTGCGAAAAACAAACTTAAGATGTAAAATATGTAAAAATTAAAAATTTGGATTGTAAAATTTACAAAAATAAAAGTCGGATGGTAAAATTCGAAAAATAATAAAAGTTGAGTGGTAAAATGTGTAACTAAACCTTAGAGAAATGATAGAAACACACTCTTTAGAATACAAAATTTCTAATTGATTAAATTTGTTAAAAATGATAATTTTGTGGGTCTCACATCATATTTAATGATTATCTTTCCTGATTTTATGGTACCACAAATGAACTTGGCTTTTGCACCCTCAACTAGCATGATGTCTTTTGATGACTGCATGGTTACACAAATTTCAAAGCAAGCCCCAACTCATGCGATCAATGAGCCTATGAGATTTTCACACAAGGTTTCATGTACCTAAAGTCATATATTTAATAAGCATATACTTTATATTTTGTTTCAAAAAATTATATTTAATCTATTCAATTAATGCTTAAATTAATACATTAATGACATTAAATAAATGCTATACAATAAATAATACTATTCAATTCTTAAATTAATACATTAGAACATTAACTATTTTTTTTGGTAGAGAAATAACTATTTTTTATCTTCGTAGGAAATATTGAGCACACACAAGCCGACCAGGATGCGAACCTAGACCTGTTGATTATGGAGCAAAAGTTGTTAACACTTTTGCTAACAGTTGATGGCAGAAAAATAACTATTTTATTTTTAATATATAATAAGTCATATTTTTAATATTTATATAGATGCAAAATTAATAACATTTAATAAGTGTTATATTTAATAAAAAGTTAAAACTAATTATATATTACTCCCTTTGTTCCATATTATAAGGTGTTTAAGGTTTTTCACAAATATTAAGAAATATAATTAATGGCTTGAATTTCTTTAAAAAAATCTTGTAATTTTCTAATATATCATTTATCTCTTTAATTAACTCCCTACAACAATCACTCTCACTAAGGATATTCCATGAAAAAAAAAACATTTAAAGTTTTAGTGGTGTTGTAAAATGACATTTTTTTTTGCTAAAGGGTTATATAAACTGGAATGGATAGAGTATATTTAATAAATATAATAAATATTATTTAATATTTATATAAATATTATATTAACTAGCGGAAACACAAGCACGCCTGTGTGTCTGCATTTTAATTTTTTCTCTATTACATTTTTATATGTTAAAATTTATATATATTTTATGATATTTTATAATTTATTTTATTATATATTGATGATCACATTGAAAACAACTTCACTTATTCTTTATTTGTTGACAACCTCTATCTCGATTGAAACCTACACCTATATATTACAATAAGTGAATAACCATAAGAGTTAATAAGCAAATAAAACAAATCATCAAGTATTTTAGAATACTTGAATAGAATTTCAAACATAATCTCTTAATTTGATTTTATTAAAAAAAATTACTTAAATGTGACAAACCAAGGAATTAGGTGAAGAATAATTATAAGAAATTTGCAAAAACAAAGTAACAAATAGAAAAGTAACAACATAAAAACAAAATATTTTTTTTAAAAAAAAACTCTAAATTTATAAAATGAAAAATAATTTTAAACTAATTTAACTTCTTCTTATTTTTATTTTAAAACTTATTTTGATTTTAGATTTATATTTTCCAATTTTATTATAACAAGAATAATTTTAAACTGCCCATATTCACGTATATATAGAATTCATGGTAGTTGTAACTATGCAGGTTGAGTAACCGAGCATTTTGGATAAATGAAATATATTTTTAAGAGAAAAAGTATTGAAACCAAAATTTAAAACGGATGATTTAAAATTCGAAAATATTTAAGATTTAGGATTTTAAATTAAGAAAAAGAATTAAGCAAATAATGGGAGAAAAATAATACAAAAAAGGATTAAAGATTAATATAAAACAACAAATTTGAAATCAAAGATGTCGTTCACCAATATGATGAAATACACAAGAACACACTAGAAAAAGGGGGGGGGGGGGGGGGGGGGGTGAATGGTGGGTTAGAAAAACTTTTGGCAAGGATTATTAGTTCGCAAGTTGCCTTTCAAGATATACATAAGTTTAAACAAGAAAATATATCATTTCAAGGCAAAGCTTTTAGAAACCTTTTCAAAAGTGCACAAAGTGCAAGATGAACAAATGTAAACATAAGACAACAAAGGTAGAATGCTCGTTTTATACTGGTTCACTCAACCTGAGTTATGTCCAGTTCTCCTTTAACAACTGTTAAAGAGTTCCACTATAATCAACTGATTACAAAACAAGTATTTTTATTGCCACTCCTGACAACAAGTATTCTCTATGCCACTACTGGCAACTAGTATTCTAAACCACTACTGGTTACAAGTATAAATCTCCCCCTAAGATTATACTTCCCAAGTATTCTTTAATCAATAAGTCACTCCTGGCTTTCTATTCAAATATGAATTAGATTCAAATAATTCTCAATGAGAGGATATGGATATAAATAGAATCTCTATGAGCTTTGTAAAAGATGAGGTTTTTCTTTTCTCTCAGCTCTTGTTTCTCACTTGGTACTAGCTTTTTCTCAGATTCCTTTTCTTGCTTGTGCGAGATTGTTCAAATCAAATTGGCTGGGAATTGTTAGTCTTCTCGTTGCATGGAAGCATCTTTATATAGTAGAGCTTCATGGATTCGAACGTTGGAGAAGAAAGGTTTCCGTTGTCTCATAGTAGAGTGTTGAAGTTGTTTTAGCTAAGCTTGATTTGAAAGGAGTAGGTTCCTGTCTTGTCACAACTTGCTTTTAGCATTAGGTGTGCTTCTCAAAGCTGATTAGCCTTTTGCGTACCTACATAACTTCCCACTTTTCAAGACATGCAAGTAGTCATACGAGGAATAGAAGAAAGTAATTCAAAGAGTATCTTCCTTTCTTTCATGTAATAGATAGTGCATCCTTAAAGTCGAGAGATGATCATTAAACACATATTCCTCAGCACGTAAAGTAGCACATGGTCTGGTCCAACACAAACATGGTCTAGTCTAACACAAACACAATCTAATCACACAGACATAGTTTGGTCTTACACAGAGTTTGGTCTGACTATGCATGGTCTGGTCCAACTATCGCATAGTCTAGTCCTAGTTCCATGCATGGTCTAGGCCAGCACTCATGCATGGTCTGGTCCAAGACTTACATCGTCTGATTCGAGACTTTGCATAGTCTGTTCTAAGAATACTACATAGTCTGTTCCAAGACCTGTACTGTTTATTCTAATGACCTTCACATGGTCAGTTCCAATACTTAACTTAGTCTGATTAGAAGCACTTTGGATGCTTGATATATAATTAATGCGATATTAGACAGTTAAGGTAATATAGTGAGATAGAGAGTTTATACCATTGTTTGTGATCTTTTTGATTCCCTGAAATTACTTAATTTTTTTTATCATTAATTGATCAAACACTATCACATTTGTCATCATCAAAACTCATCAAAGGATTAGCAGCTAGACATCATCCAATGTCTTGGTTCTAACATTTGAATTCTTCTTCATCAATTCAATGGTATGTTGGCAGAATATTTAACACTTAAGATTTTAAAATAAAGAAAAATAATTAAGCAAAAATTGGAGAGAAAAAAGGGTATAAATTAAGAAAAAAAATTAGTGAAAAAGGTATTGAAATTTAAAGAGGCTAAATCCTTAGAACTTGTTGTATAACTCAATGCATTTCTTTCAAATTAAATGTTCAACACAAAATATGTAATAACATTTACTTATTGACTATTTCACAATGACAGTCTCCAACCTCATATCCTAGGAAATTATTTTGTTTTGAACTAATATTGAAGATATATTCACCAGAGAAATGAAAAGAAAGAAAAACATAAAAAAAGTTAATTTAAAATTGAAATTAAAAAGAGAAAAATGCTTATGCACTGCCGGTGTAAAACTATTTTACACCATTGGTCAATCACAACCCTCTATTTATGGTAAAATAGATGACTTTTATAAAATTATTTCATAAGTCATTACAACAGTAGGTTATGATTAATGACAGTGTAAAATTATTTTACATTGACGGTGTATGAGCATTTTACTCAATTAAAAAAAAAAAGAAACTGTATATGATGGTTTCACTTAGAGTATATAAGAACTAGAGGGGGGGTTAATAGTGTATTATAAAAAGTTTTCGCAAACAATATAGGTTCACAATTTGTCTTTGGGATATACGTGAGTTTAAACAAGCTAATATATATCCTTTCAAGACAAAGTTTAGAAACCTTTTCGAAAGTGCATTAAGTTCAAGATGAACAGTTGTAAGCACAAGATAGCAAAAGTAGAATGCTTGTTTTATACTGGTTCACACAAACTGAGCTATGTCCAGATCTCCTTTAACAACTGTTAAAGGGTTCCACTATAATCAACTGATTACAAAATAAGTATTCTTCATTGCCACTTCTAGCTACAAGTACTCTATGCCACTACTAGCAACTAGTATTCTAAACCACTATTGGTTACAAGTATAAATCTCCCCCTGAGATTATACTTCCCAAGTATTCTTTGATCACTAAGCCACTCCTAGCTTTCTGTTCAAATATGAATAAGATTTGGATAACTCTCAAACAAAGGATATGAAAAAGATTTGAATCTCTATGAGCTTTGTAGAAGATGAACTACTCTTTTCTTTAAGCTTGCTTTTCTCACAGGTTTTGGCTTTCTTTTTCTTTTTGCTTGTGCTTGCTTGTTCAGATTATCTTGTTCATTCAAATTAGGTTAGTTAGTTTTCTCACTGTATGGAGGAATCTATATATAGTAGAGCTTCATAGATTTGAACGTTGGAGAAGAAGGGTTTCCGTTGTCTCACAATTGAGTGTTGAAGTTGCTTTAGCTTGAGTTTGATTTGATAGGAGCAGGTTCTTGTCTTGTCACAACTTCGCTTTAGCTGTAGGTGTACTTCTCAAAGTTGATTAGCCTTTTTGTTGTACCTACAAGACTTCACACTTTTAGAGACATGTAAGTAGTCATACGAGGAATAGAAGAAAGTAATTTAGAGAGTATCTTCCTTCCTTTCTGTATCAGAAAGTGCGTTCTTAAAGTCAAAAAGATGATAATCAAACGCATATTCCTCAACACGCAAAATAGTGCATGGTCTGGTCCAACACAGACATGGTCTTGTCCAACTATCACATAGTCTGGTCTGAGATTCATGCATGGTCTGGTCTAGCACTTATGCATAGTCTGGTCCTAGACATGTATCGTCTATTCTAAGGACCTTTGCATAGTCTATTCTGATGCTTGGCTTAGTCCATTTAAAAGCACGTTGGATGCTTGATATATTCATAAAACGTTATCAGACAGTTAAAGGGATAGAGTAAGATGGAGAAATTTATACCATTGTCTATGATCATTTTGATTCCCTAAATTACTCATTTTTTTAAATTATTAGTTGATCAAATATTATCACATTTGTTATCATCAAAACCAATCAAAAGATTAGGGGCTCGACATCATTCAATGTCTTGGTTCTAACAATCTCCCCCTTTTTGACAATGACAACATGTTATAATTTTGATTAATAGATAATAAATCATAGAGAATAATATAATAGAGTACAGATTATTTCAAGTCAAATATTTATGTCCAGTTATAAACATGATGAACTCCTCCTAAGTCTATCATGCATATACAAATGACAGTTGATACAAGAAATAATTAAAGCAAAAAATAGCAGACAATATATGAAAGTAAAGAAATTCAGTGAACCAATCATTGTTTTATTAATTAAGCATTGTCTGGGTCAAAATTTTCTATACATTTCTTTCTCCCCCTTTGTCATTAACAAAAAGAATGGAGAGAAGAGTAGATGATGCCATCATAGTCAAGGTTGAGAAGGTAGGGTTGACTATTTAAAGGAGGATTCTCTAACTTTTGATGGAGCAATTGATGCAGGAGGATCTTTTGTTGGCAGTGGTGGTTGCGACGGAGGTGGAGCATCCGACGAGGGTGGAGCAGTAGATGGTTGAGCCAAGACAGTACTAAGTGATGCATTGACTGCAAGAGTCACTTTCTTGATAATGCTAGCTCTATGCTCTTCCAACTTAGCATCAATCCTGGCTACAAGTTTTGATTCCAACTTTGCTTCCAATGTAGTTTCAAGGGCAACCAAGTCAGTTTGAGGGTCTGATTGAGCTACAACATTTAGTAGCACAACTGCAATTGGAGTACTTGACTAGGATTGTGTAGACACCAAGTTTGTACACTCCGGGGCTGGTTAAGATTCTGCAGACTTTTCAGCCAAGTCTACAACTTGCGCTACGGCAAGTGCAACAACCTGAGCTACCTCAGCCTCTTGCTTTTAGGCTAACTCCTTGAGCCTATTTTCTTCAACCTCCTTTTCCTTAGCTAGAGCCTTGAGTCTCTTTTCTTTTTCCTAAGCTTCAAGCATAGCTCTAAGTCTGGCAGCTTCTTCTAATTGTCTTGCTTCTTCAGCTGATTTTATCAATGCTTAAGCGGCCTTGTACATAGCATAATGGTCTGCTAGCATCTACTCAGCTTGTGCTTCATCTTCAGGTGTGTGAGGAGTCAGCAATGTGGGTACAGCCATAGTGTCTGACACACAAATGAAACTACTAGAGGATAAAGTGCCTTCACCAACAATTTCAATCTGCTCTTTTTCTTCTTGAGACAAATTTAATGATCCTATGGTGTGGAGCATTTTGTGCATCATGTTTTGCCAGTAAATGCCAGCATCAAACTCAATGTTCTCTTCAAGTAGTACACGTTCTAGTTGAGGAAGAGGCTTTAGGTCAGGGATAACCCTTGGTAGTTTGTCTGTCAAGATGATCTGTTCCCCCTTCAGCTTGTTGGGGTTAATAGTGGGCAACCTTGGCACTATACGATCTGGAGTGACCCGTATGTCAGTTTCCTCCATGATACGAAGACTTGGTGGGTGGAATTGCCTTGTCAATGTATTCTGAAACTTCAGCAGACAGAGGGCTTTATATTCTACACATGTTGCCTTGAAGGTGGGATTGCTTGGAAGGAGCCCTCATGCAATCAACCGAGGGGGTTTGACGAAGACTCTTGGTCTCAAGAGATGTTGTAGAGCATCATGATGCTTCGTGTGGACAGTGGCAACTAGCTTTTGCTTTTTTCCATCGCCATTGGCTCTGGAATGGCTGGTTCAACAGAGAAGTAGTCCAAACCCTCTCTTACACACGTGCACTAGTGTGCAATCTTATGTACCAGTTGATGCATGAGAGGGATGGTAGAGGCATATTCTTCTTCTTGCAATTTCCTTGCAAGGTTAGCATCATCTTCTACATCTTGTAGAAGGGTTGTATTGCGCATTGGCCTCTAGAAGGGAATAATCCCTTGATCAATCTGTAGAGGTGGGAGCCTTACCACCTTAGCTACCCTTGGTTCCTCAGTTGTCTGCTCTACAAAGGGCTCAATCTAAGTCTCTTCTCTATATGTTGCAAATTCAACATTTTCTCCCATATAGAACAGGGAGAATCTTTGCATCATCTTTTGATGCCATGAGCCAGTTGGAGGAGGAGGTGGAGGAGTGTCTTCCTAAAAGTAGGAGAGCTTACTGGTACCATCTATGTCAAATGGTCTGTTGTCCCAAGAGGGAGCAGCAGACACTTCAGGAGATGGGATGGTGATCTGCTCCTCTTGTTCAGAATCAGAGGATATCTGAACAGATTCAGTGTGGTGGTAGGAGACCACTAAATTTGTCATCCTAGGTATGGTGACAGGTGAGGGGGATTGGTATGGTGGAATAGTGGTATCAGGAGGTGTTTATGGTGAAGTGGTTACTGTGGGAGCAATCTGTGTCAATGGAGCAGACTGTTCTTTAGACAGAACAGTGGGTTTAACCTAAAGGTTGATGATCTGTCCAGTGAGGGCAGACTCAAGGTTTTCTTTTATCTAAACATTGGGTTCAGACAATGGCCTTTGCTCAATCTGTGCATAAGCATCAAACTGTGCAGCTATTGTTTGGTCTACTATTGTCTGTGTAGGTGACACAGATAATAGGGGTACAACAGACAATGCATCTGTTGTGGCTTTTGTTTGTGTTAGAGAGGGGGTTTCTGTGGAATATTCTTCCTAAGACATTTATGGGTACTGGAATGAGGGTGAGTAGGTAGAGTGAAGGTTGATGGTGGAATACTTGGATCTATGAAGGATGGGTTGAATGCCAATCTAGGCATGTCATCTTCTAGCACAACCTTCCTCTTGACAGTCAGCTTCCTAGATGTGGTGCTGTGAGGTCTAATCAGTTGAAGATCTGTAATAACAAACTCTTCAGGATTTTGTTGTCTGGATGGCATTTTGGAGACCAATCCATCATCTTCTTCCTCCTCAACATCATTAGCAACTGTGACAGTTGCTCTTCCAATGTCAACAAGACAACTCCAAGGACACTAAGGGTTCAACAGATGGTTTGGCAACACATTTGCCTTTCTGCTGGGCCCTAGTCTTGGACTTTGCCGTGGATGGTCTAAGAGGAGCTTGTTGTCTGGTCTGCCTTTATTTCTTGGCAAGGGGCTCCTCAGCAAATAGTTTTGTTGCCTTATGTGTTGTCCGGACACTTTATTGGTCCGCAACAGCAAGTTTCCTCATTTTGTTTGCCAGAGGCTGAACAACAGCAGCTTCATAAAAAATGACCAAGGATTTTCCTTTCTTCTTCCTTGGTTGCTTAGTCTGGTCTTCACCACCTTCCTCACAAGATTGAGGAAACTTGGCAGGTTGTCCCCTTAGCTTTAGCAAACTAGAAGAGGTCAGCTGCCTCTAGTAGACAAGAAGACCTTCTACAACAATATAGTCCAGTTCGTTTGGGGTGCCTAATTGAAGATCTTTGTACAGCCTGTTGTAGTAGTGAGAGTTCCGTAGGATCTTATTGATCAATGTCGTGTAATATGTAGCCATAGAGGTAGATAGAAACTAGATGTGGTTGATCATGTTGTAAGAGGGTGTGAGGGAGGTTGAATGGGATGCCCCTGATGATGTGGTAGAGGATGAACCGGTGGAGGGAAAAAACATGATCTTTAGACCCTATCTTGTGCAAGATGGTCCTGTTGATAATGTTGAGCAAATGTTTGGCCAAAGTAGGGAATGTGACTGGATGGAGCTTCTTCCTAGTGCACTCCACTTCGTAGTTAGGTCCAAGAATGAACCTTTCTACGGTTCCTGTTGCTAAACCAGAGTCCTAATGCTCCATGAAGTAGTTATGGTGCAACTCGCACCCAATGGCCTAAGCAATGGTGGTAGGGATATGGTTACATCACACTCGTACACTTTGCTTACTATTTCACTCCCCTTCACAGTGACATTCCTCAAAAACTCCCTAATTAAACCGGGAACAATCTTCTGGCGGTCATTGAAGTAACCTCTGATTCCAGCGAACTCAAGGTACTTCGAGATGTTGAGGCCATGCTCCTCAAGATAGTTGATGTCAACGTAGTACTCCACGTGAATGTTCCTAGTGTAGGATCCCCGTGGCTTGATGTGAATGTTCTCAATGTCATTGAGGTATCTTTCCCTTATCATCTCTGGGTCAATGTCAGCAGATAGCAGAGCTGTTCATATCCGTTGTGGTTTCTAGTTATGACTCCTCATGGTGCTCATCAGAAGCTTGAGAGGTAGAAGGTTGCTGTTGAGAGGAACAACCCTTGGATGGGTTACCTTTGGCCATGGCGGTTGGATAGTGTTTAGGGTTTCTAAGAGGTCTTTGGTTAAAACACTTACCTTATTTATTTTTACCTGGGTGGACCCTTCATAAGTCATTATGAATGTGTCCCATATGTCTTTAGCAGATTTGAACTAACTAATCTTTGTGTTCAATTTCTAAGATGCATGCATGAATAGCATTTCTTACTCTAGAGTTAGGATCTTTAGCTCTATATCTATGCGGGGGGGGGGGGGGTTGAATAGTGGATTATAAAAGCTTTTCACAAAGAGTATTAGTATGCAAGTTGCATTTAAAGATACGTAAGTTTAAAGAAGCAAATATATACTTTCAAGGAAAACCTTTTAGAAACCTTTTCAAAAGTGCACAACTTGCAAGATGAACAATTGTAGACACAAGACAGCAAAAGTATAATGCTTGTTTTATACTGGTTCACACTAACTAAGCTACGTCCAGTTCTCCTTTAACAACAGTTAAAGGGTTCCACTATAATCAATTGATTACAAACAAGTATTCTTCACTGCTACTCCTGGCTACAATTCTTTATGCTACTACTGGCAACTAGTATTCTAAACCACTACTGGTTACAAGTATAAATCTCCCCTGAGATTATACTTTCCAAGTATTCTTTGATCACTAAGCCACTTCTATCATTCAATTCAAATACAAAAAATGATTCGAATAACTCTCAAAGAGAGGATATGAAAATGGATTTGAATCTCAATGAGCTTTGTAGATGATGAATTTTCTCTTTTCTCTCAGCTCTTGTTTCTCACTAGGTGTTAGCTTTTCTCATAATGTTTTTTCTTGCTTGTGCTTGTTTGCTCGTTTTTCATTTTGTACCTTCATTCATTATTTCTTCTAGTAGCATGGAAGCATCTTTATATAGTAGAGCTTCATGAATTTGAACGTTGGAGAAAAAAGGTTTCCATTGTCTCATGGTTGAGTGATAAAGTTGCTTTAGCTTGAGTTTGACTTGATAGGAGCAAGTTCCTGTCTTGTCACAACTTTGCTTTAGCTGTAGGTGTGCTTCTCAAAGCTGATTGGCCTTTCCAATGTACCTACAATACTTCACACATTTCGAGACATGCAAGTAGTCATACGAGGAATAGAAGAAAATTATTCAGAGAGTATCTTCCTTTCTTTTTGTAACAGACAGTGCATTCCTAAAGTTAAGAGATGATGATTAAACGCATATTCCTCAGCACGTAAAGTAGCACATGGTTTGGTTCAACACAGACATGGTCTGGTCCAACACAAACATTGTCTGGTCTGACACAGACATGGTCTAATTTGACTGTGCATGGTCTGGCCCAGCTATCACATAGTTTGGTTCAAGATCCATGCATGGTTTAGTCCAGCGCTTATGCATAGTCTAGTCCAACACTTTTATTGTCTAATATGAGACTTCACATAGTTTGTTCTGAGACTATTTCATGGTTTGGTCCAAGACTTTGTGTAGTCTGTTCCAAGACTACTGCATGGTCTGTTCCAAGACCTGTACCGTTTGTTTTAATGACCTTCACATGGTCTATTCTGATTCTTAACTTAGTCCGATTTAAAGCACTTTGGATGCTTGATATATAATTAATGCGATATTAGATAGTCAAAGTAATAGAGTGAGATGGAGAGATTATACCATTGTCTGTAATCATTTTGATTTCTTGAAATTACTCAATTTCAAATCATTAGTTGATCAAATATTATCACATTTGTTATCATCAAAAACCATCAAAGGGTTAGGGACCAGACATCATCCAATATCTTGGTTCTAACACCATTAATTTGGAATATGTTAAAACAAATGATCAGCTTACTGATATTTTTACAAAATCCCTTATTGAAGACAAACTGATTCGTGCGGTTGATGGCACGGGAGGTCGAGGTGCAGGCTGGTGGTGGCTGGATCTGGGTCCCACACGACTGAAGGTTGGCACGGTGGTCACAGACAGATGTCATGGACCTTGACGGAGGTGTCGAAGGCCACGATCCCAGGTGGGGTGGATCTCGCGAGAGCACGTCGCGATGTTATGCAGAGCTCATGTTGGTTCACGGTGGCAGCTCGGTGGATGTTTGCCAGAGAGTGACATGGTCGTAAGTAGTGGTGATCAGTGGTGTGTGATTCTTGGTGATGTACGATAGTTGTGATGGGTGATGGAGGTGGTGGTTTTTGTGTTTGGCTATGGAGGTTATGGTGTTTTGGAAGGGGAAGGGAAAGAAGATGAGTGACGATTGAGCAAAGAGAGGTTTAGGAGAATTAGGATTTGGGCTTTATAAGAGAGTGCACTGTGCAAAAGGTATTTCAATTGTAATTGCCAATTTTTTTGAATTCCAAGTTAGAGAGCATGCACAGTTGTGCAATGGGAATGCACAAATGTGCAATAATTTTTGTGAAATTCAATTCCAAGTCCGAGAGCATGCACAGGTGTGCAATCCAGATGCATAGTTGTGCAAATTTTTAAATTTTTTTTTTTTTGCTTTTCATGTATTTGCATTTTGTGCATAGAACCCTAAAACATCATGAAAGAGAACTCCAAAAATGTAAAGTAGAACAAGAAAAATAAATAAAAATAAAGACAAAATAAAATCACTAGAAAACTAGATTGCCTCCCAGTAAGCACTTCTTTAACGTCATTAGCTTGACGGGTGAGTGACCTCAAGGGTTACTAATGTGAATGCCTATGGTCAACCCCAACCCTTTGAAGGGTTCATAGAGTCAAAAACATTGAATGTCACCTCTTCACCCTTCACTGTAAGCTTGAATTCTCCACTCCCCACATCAATAATAGCATTGGCGATCTTCACGAAAGGTTGTCCCAAGATTTAGGGAACTTATGAATTCTCTGCCATGTCCATTACAACAAAGTCGGCAAGAAATGTGAATTTGTCAACTTTCACCAACATGTTTTCCACCACCCCATGAGGGTATTTAAGGGAATGATCAACAAGTTGCAATGTCATGCGAGTTGGCTTTACTTCCACGTCTCCTACTTTTTGCAACATAGATAGGGGTATCAAGTTGATGCTCACCCCTAAATCAAGTAATGTCTTGTTAGTGGAAAGGTTCCCAATAGTGACTGGAACACTGAAGCTTCCAAGATCAATATGCTTTATACTAGCTTCCAACTCAATGTTATCTTGCTCAATGAACTTCTTTTTCTTCCTCAAGAGCTCCTTCATGAATTTAACATATGTAGGCATCTACTCCAAGGCTTTTGAGAATGGAATGTTAGTATGAAGCCTCTTAAAGATATCAAGGAAATGAGCAAACTATCGCTCCTTGTACTTCTTAGTTGGATTCTTCGAGTAAGGAAGCTTAATAATGATGGGGGTTTTGGTTTTTAGCTTCTCTTCTTCTTCACTCAAATCTCTAGCTTTCTTCAATCCAACTTCCTCTATCACTACCTCATCTTCACCCTCACTCTCTCTTTCTTTATTTTCATTTTCTGTATGTTTTTGTTTTTTTGTATTTTTCTCCTCACTATCCTCAAATCTCACCACCTTCTCAGCTTTCTTTTTCTTCTCACTCACATTTGCAGTATCAAACTCTTTATCACTCTTGATAAAGATTGCACTACAGTTATCCTTGGGATTGACTTGAGTGTTGGCTGAGAAACCAATCTTCATTTGTTCCGTCAATTCCAACATCTACTTAACTAATTGCCCCATTTGAGTCTCCAAATTTTTGAGTGAGGCATCTGTTCTCTTCTGGTTAGATATGGAGACTTGCATAAATTTAGCAAGTGTGTTATCCAACTTGGTTGTGCAGTCATAGAGATTAAGCTTTTGTTAGGGAGGCCTATCATAGGGTCCTGAGTCACCTAGGCTGGGATTAGCATGAAGTCCATTACGGTTAGAATTGTTACCATAGTAATTTCACCTCTCATTACCATAATTGTTCTACCTCCCTAAGTAACTTGCCTCTTCCTCATGGTTGGTAGAAGCTTATTGGCATTGCTCCATGGTGTGATCTCCCCCACAAATGACGTAGTCCAACACCTTTTGATGTGGTTGAGAAGGGGCCTTCAATATCTATTGTGGAAGAGTATTTACTTGCACCTTAAGTGCCTCTAATTGAGCCAGGATTGCATCTTGAGAATTCACTTCTAATACTCCTCTTCTTGTAGGTAGAACTCTCTCATGTTGAGCTTCAAAGTCACTAGAAGCCATGTTATCAATCAACTCAATAGCTTCTTCTAGTGTCCTGTTCTTGATAACTCCTCCACCAGATGCAACATCTAACATGGCCTTCATTTGCCCCTTCAAGCCTCCAAGGAAGATATATAACTAATCGACATCTCCAATTTCATGGGGCAGTTCATCAAGAGAGTCTTGAACCTCTCCCAAGCTTCATACAATGGTTCATTTTTTCCTTAAAGGAAAATCAATATATCCATTCTAACTTGGTTCCTTTTTGCCTTTAGAAAGAAGCGAGCTAGGAATTTACTCTCTACTTCTCCCCATGTGGTGAGAGTGTGAGTTCGAAATGATTGCAACCATGTACTCGCTTTTCCTATGAGAGAAAAACGCAATACTCTCATGTAAAGGTTCTCTTCTTCATTTTGAGGGACCCTTGCTGTGCTGCATAGGTCATAGAACATGGCCAAGTGGCTGTATGGATCTTCATTAGCTAACCTGGCAAATGCATGTTGACCAAGAAGATTGATCAATGCCAGCTTTGCCTCTTGTGCATGGTTGTTGCCTCTTGGTCTTGCAATGCTTGCAAATTTGATTGGACCATTAGCATTGGCATGGTCCGCTAGAGTTCTTCATGGTGGTGGTGGTGGTGGTGGTGGTGGGTCTTCCATGTTTTCTTCTTCTAGACCAGAGTGGCTTTCCAAAGATACGTAGGAAGGTGAGTGTTCTTCAGAAAAGGAGGAAGGGTCCTCTTCTAGTGTCAATTGTTGCTTTGCTAGTCTATTTTGACCACTAAGTTTCCTAATGGTCTTCTCAATTTTAGGGTCGTAGTGCAAATTTTTTGAGTTAATTCTACTCCTTGTGCCAACGATACATGACATGCACAAAATCACAAACAACTAGAGCAACTAGAAAGGTGATTAGCACTAGATTAGAAGAAAATAAAATAAAAAATAAAATGCGAAAAAGAAAGAAAAGAAAAATAAAATAAAATAAATTAAAATAAGATAAAATAAAATAAAATAAAAATAAAATAAAATAAAATAAGATTAAGTAAAATCAAATCAAATCAAATAAGATAAGATAAGATAAAATATAAAGAATGTTTAAAGTCCACAAAAATACTAAAAATTTACCCAATTAACTAGACACAAGTCCTCGGCAATGACACCAGAAACTTGTTGGGATTTTGGCAAGAGCACCAAATTGCTCAAGTAATAAAGTGATAAGTGTGTGTATCGTCTCCACAAGGACTTGTGTGATAATTGGATAAACAATAGTAATTTAAATAGACTATAGAGATTGGGAATGGAGTAACTAACTTAAAAGATAAATGTAGAAAATTTAAAGATTAAATAAAAGAAAATTGGATAAGAATTTATTCAAACCCATAGTGTGTATAGAAAAGGGTATTCAAATCAATAAGGGAGATTGCTGGGGTTTAATTTCACCAAACTATCCTAACATGCAATCACTAATTTCCTATTCAAATAGACTATGTTATCATCAACTCACTAATTTATTCAAGCCTTAATCCCTTAAGTGAAAGAACCTTAGTCCCTTAATCCACTATCAATCCCTTGAATTAGTGTAACTGAGATCCTTGCATTAGGAATAAGAGCCTTAATGATGCCTAATCTTTTTTACCCTATCCCTAGGCATAAAAACTATTAGGTGATCCCTATAGTTCGCAATTCAAAAGAATTTCCCAATTACAATTGAATATTTAGCATCATATAATAGGGTTGTCAAGCCAAAAACAAGCATTAAAAATAGAAGGGAAATAATAACAAATATCTAATTGAATAGTAAAAAGATAATTACATGGAAGTAGGTTCGATTAAATTAAACCCCAATGAAGGATAGATTTAGCTACTCATAGCCATGGGGGAGGAAGCTATGGATGAAGAGATGGAGGAATTCCCAAGCATGAGCAGTCACGCGATGCCTTGGAGCTCTCTATCTCTTTCCCTCTCTAATGTGCCTATGCTTTCTAACCTTAATGTTGAAAAGCTACAACCTATTTATAGGCTATGGGCTAATAAAAGTTTAAGCCCAATACAAAAGATAATTCAAATTTAAAAATTATAAAATATCCTCGCAAGTCTACTTACACTATGCAACTTCACGAAATTCCCAATTAGTAAGGCAGTGGCTTCGCACAACTATGTGAAATGGATGCACAACTGTGCAATAACTTTAGCAACTCTATAGCTTTGTGAAATTGATCCTTAATGCATCCAATCAACCTTAATGCCTCCATTGCTTCATCTGAGCTTCAACAAAATTCCTAAAACCATGAATAAAAACCCAAGATCAAGTGCAAAAATAGTAAAAATTAAAAAACTCTTAACAATCTAAGCTTTAATTTAAAACTTAACTAAAACCAACACAAACAAGATTCAAAAGTATAAGAAGCATCACTTAATTGTCCATAAATGACTACTAAAAGTAGGAAAATATGACAATTATCACACGTGCATGTCACATGTTTCATGCTCAACTTATGAGCAGACCACATGTGGTTTTGAAAAGTTTTATTTAACTTAAGCATTTAATGGGTTTCTGAGTCATAAAGCCCAAAATGCACATTTATTATTTCTTTAATGTTTCATTTCGAAATATTCCTTGATCGTTCGAATTCTATATAAAGCCCACTTATTGCCTTTGAATGCCAACTATTATAAAATTCCTCAACAAGCTTTCGTACCTAAACCTCTCTTCTCTCTCATTGCCTTCTCTGAACCTAAACCTTAAACAAAAACCCTAAACCCTTCTCTCACCATACACCATGGCCAAGGGTAACTCCTCCAAAGGTTCATCCTCATTCCAACCACCATCTACGTCTCAAGCTTCTAAACACTTTAAAGAACCCCAACCTACATCGTCAACGGACTCCGGCAGTTCTGGAACCAAGGAGATGGATCCAAAGGTCAAAAAGGAGAAGAATCTTGACCCTTCCGAAGTCATTATCATACAGCCACAAGGATCCCATATTGGGAACATCCATGTGGAGTATTTTGTCGACATTAACTACCTTGAGGAATATGGCCTCAACATCTCAAGATACCTCAAGCTTTCCGATATAAGGGGCTACTTCAACAAAAGCTAAAGATCGCTCCAAGTCTAATAAGGGAGTTCTGGGAGAATGTCACTGTAAAGGGGAATAAGATGGTGAGTAGCGTCTATGGCTACAAAGTTAATGTATCTTCTACCACCATTGCCCAAGCCATCGGGTGCGAACTTCACTTCAACTACTTCACAAAGATATGGGACTCCAGATTGTTAGCTGGGATAGTTGAAAAAGTGATTTTGGGGGAACGCTATACTGTGGAAATGCAACATGAAGAAGCTGCACCCAGCAATGTTCACCCCATTGGCCAAGTTGTTGTTGAACATCCTTAACAAGACCATCTTGCACAAGATAGGGTCTCAAGTTCATGTGTCTACCCTACATAGGTTCATCCTCTACCATATCATGATGGGGATACCATTCAACTTGCCCCGCACTCTCTTCTACAATATGGTGAGCCATATTCAATTGCTTTCAACCACTACAGTGACATACTACATAACACTCATCAACAAGATTCTATGGAATTACAAGTGCTACAATTGTCTACTCCATGACATGCAACTTTGGAAGAGTTGGACTACGTCAATAAAGAGGGTCCGTTCATCTATCAAAGGATGTTAGCATCTGCCAGTTTGTTGAAACTAAACATGGGATTTACCATCAAAAAGGGGCAAGTTGCCAGATTCACTCCTCTAGTGCTATTTAATGATGAGGACCAGAAACAACAGCCCAAGAAGAAGAAAGATCCCAAGTCCCTCATAACCTTTGATGAGGAAGCTGCTGTCAGACCATTGGCAAACAAGATGAAGAGGCTTGCTGTTGCGGACCAATAGACAGTTCGGACAACAAGACAGGCAGCACAGTCTAAGGAAGAGTCATTAATAGAGTGTACTTTAGCATAGTCTAGAGTTGCATTTGGCATATCTAGACATGTTTCTATACTTCATTTTGACCCTTTTAGATGAGTTTTGTGAGATTGGGTCATTTTATTGATGCTATTTGACATTGTCCCTTGTGCAGCCCATAACTTTTGACATTGTCCCTTGTGTAGCCCAAATGTCTAATATTGCTATTTGTCACGTTTTATTGATGCTTGTGACATTGTCCCTTGTGCAGCCCATAACTTTTGACACAGGTCTCCAATTTTGATTATGTATATATTTTTTGAAAGGTAAGGAGGAAAGCTACAATTTCGTGTCTCACAAGGATTGGCCAATTCAGATGATTTAGAGGTCAAATCAGGGATTAAATGTTTTTGCCCTACACTTGTATAATTTCATTTTAGTTTATAATTAGGGACCGTTTGGTAATTTTAATTAGTTAATGTAGGATTTTATTTAGTAGGTTTCAGTCCTCCTTAGGAGGCTCACATTTTTAGACCATCATATAAATAGTTTTTCCCCTTTGTAAAAGGAGACACACACTACTTCATTTTATAAATTTTCAGCTTTAGAATTCAAAGTGCTCTCTTCTCTCTTCCTTCTCTTTTCTCCCCTTTCTTCTTCATTTTTGTGCAACCCCATTGGAGCTCCAATGAAGATCTTCATGGATGGCTAAATCCATTTGTAACCCAAGGATCATGTGCTTGTGGGTAAATATGAGGTCCTCTATTCTCAATTTTGAACTATGCTCATGAATCCCCTTTTTCCCTTTTTTTCTGATTTTCAATTTCTTTATTTAATGTGTGATAATGATTAGATTAGGAAATTGAAATCTGAATTTGGGTCAATTTCAATCAATTGATTTTGATTTAATATGAAACGTGTGTGAATTTGGGAAAATTAGAAATGCAATAGTAATCCGAATTTTTTTGAATAAATGTAAGGTGATTGCCTTAAATTTCATATTATTTGAAATTTCATAAACATGAATTTGATCTATCTTTGTTGCAACTATGATTATTTCTCCATAAGCAAGATTCTTGAGTTGTATCTCCTTGGTTATGTTTTCGTTTATTGATTTAAGTTGCTCTGTTTGCTTTAATTTTCTAAAAATCACACAAAATCTCCCTATTTTGAATTGAATGCAAGGTATTTGATGAATTGTATCTTTGAGAAAACGACCTGAGTTAGCCCTATATTGAAAAATTTATTGGGGAACTTAGTAGCTTTTAGAAGGCTCCCACCAAATCACCAGCTTCAAAGGCCAAGGCACAAACACAACAGAAAGGCAAAGGTGTTGCCAGACCATTTGCTGCCCCCCTTGTGCAAATGGAGAAGATTATCAAGATTGGAAAAGTTGTTGTCACTGTGGCAAAAGATGATGAGGAGAGTGAGTCTGAGGGATTGGTCTTCAAGAGACCATCCAGACAATAGGCTGCTGTAAAGGCTGAAGCTCCAAGCCTACAACCTGTCAAACCACCCAGCACCACAGCCAAGAAGCTTGCTGTGAAGAGGAAGGTGCTATTGGAAGACAACATGCTTGGATTGGCATTCACCCCATCCTTCATCAATCCAGGTAACCAACACCTATCTTCTCTCTTCCTACACACCCCAAATCCACTAAAAGCCTAAGGAAGAATATTCCACAGATTACCCCGTCTCAAGCCCAAACAATAACCACAACAAACATACTGCTTTTTGCACCTTTATCGTTTATGTCTCCTACACAAATAATAGAAAACCAAACAAAGGCTGCACAATCTAATGCTCATGCACAGACTGAGCAAAAGCCACTGTCTAAACCCATTGATCAGATAGAAGAGAACCTAATGTTTGCCCCTACTAGACGGACCATCTCCCCACAGGTTGAACCCACTGTTCAATCTACTTCTACTACTCAGACTGTTCAACCAACAACCACATCCCCCCAAACACCACCTAATATCATTGTCCTCCCCTACCAATCTCCATCCCCTATCACCATGCCAGTGATGACAGATTCAGTGGTCACCTACCCACATATTGAATCTAGTGAGGCATCAGTTGATCCTGTAGTTGCATGGCAAAACATTCCACTCACCCACATAGAGTCTGCTCCATGTTGGGAGAACAGACCATATATCCCTATCAGCCCCAACTAGCATTTAAGCTTCAAGGAGTACACTCCTCCTCCATCTCCTCAATGTGGCTCTTGGCATCAAACTCAGATGCAAAAGTTCTCACTCTTCTACATTGGAGAGAATTCTTAGTCCATCACATATAGGGAAGAATCACAAGTACGGATTCCAGCTAATAATTCACATCTAACATTCTAGCTTGTATGCTCACCACCCTGAAAATCCTACTCTTCCTATCAACATGAGTCCTCTACAGAACATCAAACACTTTCTTGTGATGATTTTTGAAGGGATCATGCTCAATGGCATAGGACTGACACCGTCTATCCATTGGTTGAGTATCCTCCACTACAGATTGACTAAGGGATCATTCCCTTCAAGAAGCCTCTGAGGACCACAAGCCTTCTACAAAATGTAGAAGATGATGCTGATCTTGCACGAAGGTTGCACGAGGAGGAATTTAAGTCTATCACTTCCTTAGTAAGGAGACTAGTGGAAGTCCAAACACAGGATTCGATGTGTAGAGGAAGGTCTAGGTCACTATACTACAACACCAGACAACCCAAAGCCTCTTACAATGTTTGTAAGGGAGAAGCTGGCTGCTATAGCAAGTGCAAAGGGTCGTCATGATCTGACCAGACTCTTAAGACCAAGAGTCTTCATTCGCCCCACTCGGCTGATTACACAAGGGGTCCCTCCAACCAATCCAACATTCAATCCTAACAATGAAGACTATCTCACCTACTGTTTGCTCAAGCTTCAAAGCACGGAACCAAGGCAGTTCTATCCTCCAAATCTTCATATCCGGGAGGAAACTGACATACATGTTGCCCCGAATCGTATAGTTCCTCGGTTGCCAATCCAAAATCCCAACAAATTGAAGGGAAAGCAGATCGTCTTGTCAAACCGTCTTTCGAAGGTCATACCTGTGAAATACACAAGAACACACTAGAAGGGGGGGTTGAATAGTGGGTTAGAGAACTTTTTCACAAACACTGTTAGTTCACAATTGCCTTCTAAGATATACGTAGTTTAAAACAAACAAATATATCTTTGTAAGGCAAAGCTTTAGAAATCTTTTCAAAGATGCACAGTATGAAAGATGAATAAATGTAATCACAAGACAACAAGTAAAAGCTTGTTTTATATTGGTTCACTCCAACTGAGCTATGTCCAGTTCTCCTTTAACAACTGTTAAAGAGTTCCACTATAATCAACTGATTACAAAACAAGTATTCTTCACTACCACTTCTGGCTACAAGTATTCTCTATGCCACTACTAGCAACTAGTATTCTAAACCACTATTGGTTACAAGTATGAATCTCCCCCTGAGATTATACTTCCCAAGTATTCTTTAATCACTGAACCACTCTTGGCTTTCTATACAAATATGTATAAGATTCAAATAACTCTCAAAGAGAGGATATGAACAAGTGTTGAATCTTCATGAGCTTATAGAAGATGGGTATTCTTTTTTCTCTCAACTTGTGTTCTCACTGGGTTTTTCTTTTTCTCAGAGTGCTTTGCTTGCTGATAAGATTGGCTTGAACTCTTTTCGTTTTTCCTTCTTTTTGCATGAAAGCATCTTTATATAGTAAGCTTCATGGATTTGAACATTGGAGAAGATAGGTTTCTATTGTCTCACAGAGGAGTGTTGAAGTTACTTTAGCTGAGCTTGATGTGATAGGAGCAGGTTCCTATCTTTGTCATAGCTTGCTTTTAGCTTTAGGTGTGCTTCTCAAAGCTGATTAGCCTTTTGGCTTTACCTACAAACTTCACACAATTCACGACATGCAAGCAATACGAGGAATAGAAGAAAGTAAATTCAGAGAGTATCTCCCTTTCTTTTTGTAACTAACAGTGCCTTTATTTGTATAAAGAATTAATTATAAAGCACATATTCCTCAGCACATGTAACAAATCATGTTCTATTTACAGACATCGTCTAGCCTAATAGACATGGTCTGGTCTTGCTCAAACATCCTCTGGCTTGACAGACACAGTCTAGTCTAGCTTCAGACATGGTTTGGCTTGATTATGCGTGGTCTGGTTAGATAAACATGATCTGGCTTAGTTTCAGACATCGTCTAGCTTAGCTCAATCATGGTCTATCTTGACTACGCATTGTCTGGCCATGTTCCATACATGGTCTAGTCCAGCACATATGCATAGTTTGGTCCTAGACTTATATCATTTGGTCCATGACTTCACATAGTCTGTCCCGAGACTATTGTATGGTCTAGTATAAGACTTTGTGTAAGTCATTCCAAGACTTCGCATGGTCTGTTCCAAGACCTTTACTGTTTGTCCTCATGAACTTCTCATGGTCTATTCTGAAGTTTATCTAAGTCTGATTAAAATCATTTTGGGTGCTTGATAAGTTTTTAAGCGTTATCAGATGGTTAAGATATAAAGTGTGAGATAGAGAGATTATACCATTGTTTGTGATCATTATGATTCCCTGAAATTACTCAATTTCAAATCATTAGTTGATCAAATATTATCACATTTGTTATCATCAAAACCCATCAAAGGATTAAGGGTCAGACATCATCCGATGTCTTGGTTCTAACAACTTGAACTCGAGCCTCTTCCACAACCAACACATGGAATTCATGAAGAATTCTCTAAGATAGAAGCTGGCATCTACTGGAGGAATCTGATGCACAACATGCTCTTCACCACTGGCTCATCTAATCTTTCTCATGCTGAAAAAGAAGAGATTGAGATAGTTGGTGAAGGAAGTTCAGCCCCTAGAAGTTTCATTCATGTGCCAAACACAATGGTTGTTCCCACTCTTCTAACCCCTCACACACCCAGGCACTAAAGCTCAAGCAGAACAACTATTCACTAACTACAAGGCTGAACTCAAAGCTTTGATGGATGCAACTGAGGCTACTTGACAAGAGGCAAAAGTAAGAAGACTCAAGGCTCTAGCCCTCGAACAGGAGGTTGAAGAGAACAACTTAGGGCATTAGCCCTTGAGCAAGAGGCTGAGGCAGCTAAGGCTGTTGCACTTACCGCAAAGCAAGTTGTAAACTTGACTGAAAAGTCTGTAAAATCTCAACTAGCCCCAACATGCCTAGACTTGGTGTCTGCATAGTTTAGGACTAGTGCTCCTATTATTGTTGAACCAATCAATGCAACATTGCAACCCATGACACATGTGATCCGCTGTCGCGCACAGATCAAAAAACAAGTGATTTTGAAAATGTAGTTATGGTAACGACAACTCGAGTATCGTTCTCAAGGATTCTTATATTATTATTAATCAATGCAGTAACGGTTAATGGGGGGTTTAGATTATGATTTCAAGAAAAAGGAATTAAAATAAATTGTGATTATTGAATAAGCTAAAGCGAATCAACCTACTGTATCGACTTCCGACTTATCATTGATCCCTATAAATTCCAATTCCCTAAACGGGTCTGATCCTATTCGACTATAATAACCACTGACAAGCGCAATAGAAATTATACGGCATATGATCTTGAATTCCGAATTAAGCAAATGGATTAAAAACTATTGCGAATTAAGCAAACGCAATCTGATCAAACGCTACGTTAATGCGAAATTGATTCAAGATCAAACAACCAATCGAATTTAAGATTTATATCCTATAACAACAATCAAATTAAGAAAATAATTGAGATTATTGGAATAAATCAAAGGAAACAGATTGACATGGAATTTATAAAAGAACCTCAAAGTGGAATCCGATTGCAGTAGATTGATTCTTCGAAAATTAGTTCTCCATTACAATTGCTCAAAACTCTCCAAGAAATTTCGTGAATAGTGAGTGAGTCAATAGTGCTGCGTGAACAGTGAATATATGCACAACAGCCGGCCCTATTATTTTAATAGAATAAGAGTTTCACTAATAATCCGAACCGGGTCGGAAAATACAAACCAAGCTCATAAAATTGACCCAAAACAAATTATTTCTTAACGTCTGCAACTTCGACGAATTATTCAAGCCTTCTACAATCCGAATAAGCTTCTGACTCCAACATGAAAGTTGTAGCTCTTTCTCTTATCTTTCCAACGAATATTAGAAATCCTCAATCCAATTCCTGTAGCTCCAGTTATGAATTTTCCATTGAAAGCTGCTAATGCTGAAAATAAAATACGAAAATTAAATAAAGCTAGAAACAGACTTAAATATGAAAACACACTAAAATGGTGAAACTACTGAAATAAACTAAGGAAATGCCTAAGAATAACAGTAGAAGAATGTGCATGAAGATGCACTGATCAACATGCTAATTTTGTTGTCTATCAAAGGGCGATAGAAGTAAAAATAGACCAACAAAGAGCAGAACTCCTTAAGGAAGTGACTCAGGCTATCACCCAATCTCTTTGTGATTTGACAACGAAGTTCATTCCTGCTATTGCTCCTCCAGAACCTGCTACTCCACCTTCACCAATGCCATCATTGCCACAAGAAGACCATCCAGCATCTACATCAACTACTCCATCAGACGTTGGAGAATCTTCTACTAAACAATCTACCCAACATCCACCACCCTGATTGTGATGACAATTTTCTTCCTATTCTCTCCATTTTTTTTGTTGACAAAGGGGGAGAATATGTATAGAATTTTGATACTCAAACAATCCTTAGTTAATAATGCAATGATTGGATCATAGATTTTTTCATATGATCATCATTATCCACTCTGATTATTTCTTGCATGAACTATCATTTTCATATGCATGATCAACTCAGGGGGAGTTCTTCATGTCAATAACTGTTAATATACTATGACATGAAATAATCTTATACTCTGATAATTAAATATTTGTGATTTATTGATTGTTAATCAAAATTATAGCATATGTTGTCATCATCAAAAAGGGGGAGATTGTTAGAACCAAGACATTGGATGATGTCTGACCCCTAATCTTTTGAATGATTTTGATGATAACAAATGTGATAATATTTTATCAACTAATGGTTTGAAATTGAGTAATTTCAGGGAAACAAACTCATCACAGATAATGGTATAATCTATTTTATCTCACTCTGCTATATTCAATGTTTGAAAGCTTTTTCATAACAAACCAAGCATCCAAAGTGCTTTTAATTAGACAACGTTGTGTCGGAACAAACCATGAAATGGTCTCAAGAAAGACTAAGTGAAGTCTTAGACCAGACCATGCCGTAGTCTTGGAACAGACTATGCAAAGTCTTAAACCAGACCATGTAGTAGTCTTGGAACAAACTATGCAAAGTTTTTGACCAAACGATACAAGTCTTGAACCAGACTATGTAATAGTGCTAGACCAAACCATGCATAAGTCTCGAACTAGACTATGCTATAGTTGGACCAGACTATGCACAGTCAAACCAAACTATGTCTTAGTTGGACCAGACCATGAGTAGTTCAATGCTCTGTAGAAAATGTGTTTAATTATTATAACTTGACTTTATGAACATTGTGTCTAAAAACAAAAAGAGAGGTAGATCTACTGAACACTTTGCAAATATACCTCGTATGTCTGTTTGCATGTCTCGTGAAATGTGAAGTCTAGTAAGTACAACTAAAAAGGTTAATCAGCTTCGAGAAGCACACCTACAGCTAAAACCAAAGTTATGACTAGACAGGAACCTACTCCTATCTTATCAGGATCAGGCTAAAGCAACTTCAACACTCAATTGTGAGACAACAGATCATTCTTCTCCAATGTTCAAATCCATGAAGCTCTACTATAAAGAGATGCTTCCATGCAACGAGAAGACTAACGAACTAGAACGAATCATTCAAATGAAAAGCAAGCAAGAAAGCAAAGAGCAAAAAGCATACTTCAAGAAAGCTTGAAACCCTAGTGAAAAAGAGAGCTAAGAGAAAAGAAACTTCATCTTTTACAAAGCTTATAGAGATTCAAACACTTATTCATATCCTCTCTTTGAGAGTTACTTGAATCTTATTCATGTTTGAATAGAAAGACAAAAGTGGCTTAGTGATCAAAGAATACTTGGGTAGTATAATCTTAGGGAGAGATTCATACTTGTAACCAGTAGTGGTTTAGAATACTTTTATCCAGTAGTGACATAGAGAATACTTGTAGCCATAAGTGGCAGTGTAGAATACTTGTTTGTAATCAGTTGATTATAGTGGAACCCTTTAATAGTTGTTAAAGGAGAACTAAACGTAACTCAGGTTAAATGAACCAATATAAAAACAAGCATTCTACCCTTGTTATTTTGTGCTTACATTTATTCATCTTGGACTCTATATATCTTGAAAAGGTTTTAAAAACATTGTTTTGAAAATATATATTAACTTATTTTAAAACCTTCATATATCTACAAAGGCAACCTTCAAACTTATATATGTTGCGAAAAGTTTTATTAACCCACTATTCAAACCCCCTCCCCCCCTTCTAGTGTGTTCTTGTGTATTTCACAATGAACGGTTAATAGATACAGTTTATACTTTTTATATTTTATTTTTCGTATTCAATCTTTTATTTTAGTTTTTGTACCATTTAATTATTTTATTTTCTATTATTGAATTGCATGCTATAATGACTCACTACATTGTGCTACTTGAGCATCTTAATATTTGTTTTTTTACTCGTTCTTATTTAATTTTATATTTGATCTCATCTACGTCTTTTATTCGTATAATTATTACTATTTTTGTTTTATATATAAGTGATTATCAATTAAAGATGAGAATAAACATATAAGAGAACAAATTTTAAAACATTTATGTTTTCTTTTAAATATTATTATTTATATATAAAATTATTAATATAGAAATATAGAAATTATAAATAATAAATGTGTTTATAATAATTAGCATTTAAGTATATTAGTCAATTTTCCAAATCCATGATTTTGGTCCCCTAATTTTAAATTGACAATTTTGGTCTCTGATCAATTATTAATTAATATTTATGATTATCTAAAAATTAGTGATTATTAAAAGGGATTTTTTTAATTATTTTTTTAATATTAATAATAAATTTTAATGATTTATAATTAACAACTTTTTAATGTTAAAAATATTTTTTTTTTGTGTAGCAATTGATTACAATTTTTTAATAATTTTTAATTATCTTAATAAATCTATTAATTACATGTATTAGTTAATAATTGATTATGGGATCAAAATTGTCAATTTTTAAAATTAGAGAATAAAAATTGTCAATTTTTAATTGGAAATGATTAAAATTACCAATTTAAAACATTTGATTATTGTGAGAAGTGTGGTTCCATTTCTATAAAAACCTAATAACATATTGAACAAATATTTAAAAAAATTAAAAAAGTAATACACATGACCTTATATTATTGGTTTATTCACTGAAGGTATTGAAAACCCTTTTACTAGTAACGGCCCGTTAAAATTTACCTAAAAATAATTTTTTTTTATCTAAAATATGTTAAAATATATTGTTTTTAAAAGTTGGTCCTTTCATATTATTACAATTACATGAATAGTTTTCATCAAATGTTGGTCACTTTGAAAAATATATTATTTTTTATTATTATGAATGATTTTGAACATTTCTTTAATTGATTCAAGAAGTAAAATATGTCTCATTAAATTCATCTATCAGAAAATTAAGAAAACCATTTAATGTTAAGACAAAATGAAACATAAACAAAGTAAAAATACATGTAAAATCAGTTTAACAAGCAACAAAAAAATTAAAGTGTTTTATTTTCATGAATTAATTTATCAATATGTTATTGTATCTTTGAAGGACCAAATTCACACTAAGTTGTAATGTTTAAAGACTAATTTGTCAATATTTATTTTAAAAAAGGAATGATGCTATAAAAAAAAAAAAAAATCAAAACTTTCAATATTTCACAGTATAATCCAATATAAACATATATACTGACATATAAGTCTAGTATAGTCATCAATGACAAGACATATGTAAGTGGTTAACTGGGAAAGTTAACAGCATAATCAATTTGGCACACATTTTGTACTTTCAATGATTAAATTCGTATTTTTCATCTTTTGGAAATCAAATTCGTGTTTGACACAATGAACTAATTTTTTATTATACACAGGTTCAGAGGAAGTATTTGGTTAGAAAACGCAACTATTGATGCTATGACAACCAACCAATAATCAAATTGATTAGTAGAGTAAATGCATAAACCCACTTGCAACAACAACATTCCAACCTTTGACGTATGGGGCGGCGAGGAAGGTCTTAATAATTCAGTTCTGGTCGGTCTGAAAATGATTGTTTTTTTTTTTTTGCTTTGCAACTTTTTGTTTAATGTTATAGGGCATGCAAATGATCACAAAATGACAATAAGTTGCACCCAAAAATGAGCTCATTGCCACGAGGAACCACTTTTTTCCCTATTTGTGGTCTCAACAAAGCAACAAGACAAGCCAATTCCTTAAAGTTTATGTTGGGAAAACTTATCCAGCTTGGAATACACCTCATCCGTGGGGCAGCTTGGTGTGGCTGACCGTGACCGTGACCGACCTCCACCGTCCACATCAGCTGCCCTTTACGAAATAATCAAATCGAATCAAAATCATAAAGCTAACCAATTGATTAAAGTTTGAAGGTTCTTTATACAGCTTTTTTTTTTTTAATTACCCATTCGATTTTTATACTTGCCAAAACTGTTATTTTGATCCGTAAGAACTTCCATCCTCATTCTATTTTTGGTGTTTCATTAGTTTAATTTTTATGCTAAAACACATTATAGATATTACATTGTATTGGTTTTTATCTAGCTTAGTCTATACATGAATGATTTTTTTTTTTTTTTTTTATCTTTTCTGTCTAAGTTTGAACCAATTTTTAGCAAGTTACTTACTCTATTTTTGGATTTGACTTTTAAGCTTGTGAAATCGGTTACATGGATCGTAACTTATTACAAATCTTGAAATTCAAATTTCCAAAATCGTGGATAATGATTTTGATACAGGATAATCAATTACATGAAGATATAATCAAATTACATTAGGTAAAAATCAATGTTTTTTTAACTGATGAACACACTGATTCATCAATGGTTCAACAAGTTTTAATAAAATAATATATTTTTTATATAATATACTAAGTATATTAAAAAAAATCTATGATTGGTTAATTATGTATTAATATGCATAAAAAACATGCATGTAAAGAATACACTAAATTCTAGAATTACCGCAATGAACCATCATAATTAGTCATGGATATATCTAATAAATTTATAAATTAGTGTGTCAAAATCTCTCAAACAACCAATTTTGTGTCAATTTCACCGATTTTATTCCAATTTGATGCAAGATCAATTTAGAAGGGGGTGATTTGTTTAAACTTATTTGGTGAAATAATAACTTATTTTAATAAAATAAGTAATTATTTGTGTTTTTAGTATCTTTGTCTAAACTGTTTTTGCTTAAAATAAGTTATTTTCTGTTTATTTAAAGAAGCAAATTCTATTTGAAATAATAAATTATCTAATAATCACTTATTTTATAAACACTTATTATAATTTTAAACAAATTGGTCCAAGATGAGACAGATCAAATAGGCCATTGGTTTTCGATTTAACCAATTGAACGGTTGGTCTAGTTCGATTCTGAAAATACTTATAAAAAACAAAGAATGTAAGGTTTATAACTAATTACAAACGGTTAGCTTTTCAAACCCAGTATAAATTATAAAGAAGGTAACCAAATACATTGATGAGATAATCAATTACATGTGTTATAATTGATTTTTTATATAAAAAAAAAAAACAAATCTTAAGTTTTGGGTCCAACAAATCTCATAATTCGTTTTCCAATTTTAAATTTCTGGGTAATTCACAAAGCTTCAAGAACGTTGAAACCATGGATGGCACTTTAACTTCATGATCATCTTCTTTGATGATACCATGGAATCCACATTTGGTTTCAAGGCTTGAGATATATATAGCTCTAACTTTCGTATATTTTTTTTGCTGAAATCACAATCCAAGAAGCTCAAGAAGATTCTCTAGATCCCAACTAGGTTGGCATCGAAAGAAACAACCAGAGCAACTCAGCTGAATATATAAAAAAGAAAAAGGAAAAAAAGAAAGAGAAGTACACTAGGGGGGACATAAACCAAAACACTGGAAAATAGGAACCTATGAACAAAACCTATATTGTGGAAGACCACATTGGTTCTTGGCCAAGCAAAATGAAATGAAACTAGACTTAATAGGTAGCCATGTAAATACAATCCTATGTTTAAGACCATAGTTAGCCAATAGATCTGCACACTCATTCCCTTCTCGGTGGATATGAGAGATTCTAAAACGAAGCTACTGGCATTGTGTAATCATATTCCTCCATTGTCGAAGAAGCTGCCATGGAACAATGTCCAAATTAGAGAAGGCTTGGACAGCCAACAAAGAATCACACTCCACCCATAGATTGAACCAATTTTGACTAATAGCTAAATCCACAACCTTAATAATAGCAAGCAACTCTACCTAAAGGGCATTATGAATGCCAACATATTCATAAAAACCTCCTCTATAGCAACCAAAATGATCTCTATAAATCCCTCCTAAAGAAGCATGACTAGGCGAGCCATGGGCAACACCATCGGTATTACATTTGATATAACCTGTCGAAGGTGGCTGCCAAAAAACTAATTTAATGAGAGTAGGTTTTGTAGGCTTGAGAGATATATTGAAGTGCTTTAAGAATTTAAACTCTAGCATGCAGTTTGCAACTTGTCCATTGCTTAAAAGTCCAATCAAGGAAGTGCAGGCCTTAATCGAGGCAATAAGATGAGACATAGCAAGTGTGAAGTTGCAAAAACGAACATAATTTCTGCTCATCCAGATTGCATGAATTGAATGAATAATTGCTGAAGAAAGGACATCCTTGGTCTGAGTTCCTTTAACCTGTTGAGTAGCAAGCACAAGAGTAGAGAGGTTAGTAACAACAATAGGGACAAGAGAAATACCTTGCAACTAGCCCCATATTTTTTTAGCATATTCACACTGTAGAAAAAGATGTTCAAGAGTTTCTTCATGATGTAGGCAATGGCTACAAATTGATACTTTAATGCACCCTTTCCTCTTGAGTAAATCATCCGTAGGTAATGCTTTATGAAGCCCTCACCATGCCATGAAGCTTTTGGAAGGGGGAATTGCCTCAAACTAGACCAGCTTAGTCCAAGGCTATTGATGTAAAGTAGGAGAAAGAAAATTATAGGCCTCATGAAAAGTTAGTTTGCCATTTGCAGCAGGCCTCCATATAAGAATGTCATCTTCAACAGCACATGGGACAGGGATAGCACTCAGAGAATTTCTAAATTGTGGGAGGAAGTGCTCAAGTAGAGGAGGGAGAGTCCAAGCACCCTGCTGAACCATTAAGTGAACCAGAGAGAGCAAGTGTCTTCTATAGTGTATAGGGATGTCTAATTGATCTGCAATAGAGATATTAGAATACTAGCAATCTAGCCAAAAATTAACATTCCCATTATTCAAAATCCAACTGATGTTATCATAAATAATTGGCAAGGAATTACAGACAAATGTCCAAATGGAAGAGACATTATAAGTGGTGAGAAGTTGACCATTTCTAAAAAACTTGGTTCGCATGAATCGAGCCCAATCAAGATCAGAGTGTTTGAGCTTCCAAATCAGCATTATCATAGCTGCAGAATTAAGTATTGACAAAGATTTAATACCCAGCCCCCCATTCATAACAGGTGTGTAGACCTTAGCCCAAGAAACCGTGGCCAATTTTCTAACAAACACATCACCAGACCAGAAAAAATTACGCATGAGTTTTTCCACTTGTTTAAGTAAAAGAGAGGGCCATTTATATATTTGAAAACTATATAGAATCATTCCTGTAATAACTGATTGGAGGAGAAGAGCTCTGCCAGCAAAGGTGAGTAGTTTCCCTTTCCAAGAAGAGAGGTCAAAGCAAATTTTATCCACAATGGGTTGTAGATAACAAGTCTTGGGTCTACCATAGAAAATAGGAACACCAAGGTATGAAAATGGGAGCAATCTAGGGCCAAAGCCCAAAGAGTTCTGTAACCTACACAACTTTAGCACTAGTCATAGGTGTAAGTAAGCCGCGGCTAACAAGGAAGGACAACCCTCTACTTAGCACGTCCTCAACAAAACAAAATAAAATAGGGGAAAGAGGGTCTCCTTACCTAATACCCCTTTTACAAGAAATGAAGTTAGATCTATTACCATTAATGATAAATGAAAGCCGAGCAAATTTAAGAATCAGTTTAATCCATGTACAAAATTGAAGGCAAAAACCAAAGCAAGAAAGGACATGTAAAAGGAATGTCCAATCAAGTGTATCAAAGGCTTTGTGGATATCAATTTTTAGAACAATATGGGCAGGTTTAGGTCTATGAAGGAGGTTAATAGCCTCAAAAGTGGTAACAATGCAATCTGTAATATGGCGGCTAGGAATGAACCCCATTTGCTGTGGTGAAATCATTGTTTTGGCAAGGAGAGACAACCTATCAGCTAGGATTTTTGTAATAATTTTGAACCTAAAATTGCCCATAGCAATAGGTCTGTATGACTCAATCCTATTTGCACCAGAGATTTTAGGAATTAGGGCCACAACATTAGAATTAATTCCAAGCAACAACCAATTAGATTTGAAGAATTGTATTGTGGCAAAAGACATCTGAGGCAATTGTATCCTAGAAATGGTGGTAGAATACACCACCAAAACCATTAGGTCCAGGGGAACTATCCTTCTTTAATGAAAAGACAGCAAGCTTGACTTCTTCTCTAGATGGGACTTTGGTTAAATTGACATTGTCCTCTTCAGTCATCAATCTAGGAATCACAAAAAACAAATTAGGGCCAATATGGCACTGATTATTAACAAAATATAAATTGGAAAAGAATTGTAGCACATGTCTATGAATAATATCCTGATCAGAGGTAAGGTGATCCTCAATAAACAAGTCATGAAGCTGATTAAAGGCTTTTTTATAATTAACAAAATTATGGAAAAAGGAGGTGTTTCTATCTCCTTGTGCAGCCCATTGTAGCCTTGATTTATCTATCTAGAAGGCTTCCTCATAATACAGGGGCAGACTCTAAATTAGCCTGAGCAGCTACATCTTGTGCTGCCAAATCATCAGAAAAACCAACAACATCAATCAATTGTTGGACAATATCCACTTTAAGTCTAGCCTTGATTACATTGTCTTGCGCATTACCAAAGATTTTAGAATTTCAATTTCTAATGCAGCCTTAACATTACATAGCTTATGAGACAGAGCAAGCATAGGAGGGCCCAGGACAGGCTTCCTCCAAGTGTCCTGTAATAACGAATTACAATCAAGGTGGTCAAGCCACATGGAATGAAATTTGAAGTGACCATTTTTTTTGTAAATTAGGCTTAGGTAATTGTACAAGGATAGGGTGATGATCTGAACAATGTCTGGTAAGGGTACAGCAGCTAATAATGGCATTCATGAAATACACAAGAACACACTAGAAGGGGGGGGGTATATCCTTACAAGGCAAAGCTTAGAAAATCTTTCCAAAAGAGCAAAGTGAGCAAGATAAATATATGTAATCACAAGACAGCAGATGAGAGCTTGCTTTTATACTGGTTCACTCAACCTAAGCTACGTCCAGTTCTCATTTAACAACTATTAAAGGGTTCCACTATAATCAACTGATTACAAAACAAGTATTCTTCACTGCCACTTCTGGCTACAAGTATTCTAAACCACTTTTGGTTACAAATATGAATCTCCCCCTGAGATTATACTTCTCAAGTATTCTTTTATCACTAAGCCACTCTTGGCTTTCTATACAAATATGTATAAGATTCAGATAACTTTCAAAGAGAGGATATAAACAAATATTGAATCTACGTGAGCTTGTTGTAGAGGATGGATATTCTTTTCCTCTCAACTCATGCTCAAGACCTTGTCTCAGAGTGCTTTCTCTTGCTATCTAGATTGATTTTTGTTATTTTGTTCTAGTTCATTAGTCTTCTCTTTGCATGGAGGCATCCTTATAAAGTGAGCTTCATGAATTTGAACATTGGAGAAGACTTCTTTCCGTTGTCTCACACAGTAAAGTGTTGAAGTAGCTTTGACTATGCTTGATGTGACAAGAGTAGGTTTCTGTCTCTGTTACAGTTGTCTTTTAGCTAAAAGTGTGCATCCCAATGTTGATTGGTTCTTTTGGCTGTACCTACACACTTCACATAATACGAGACATACAAGCAATACGAGGAATCAAAGAAAGTAATGTCAAAGAGTATCTCCCTTTCTTTCTATTACAAAAGTGCCTTTATTTGTGTATAGAATTAATTATAAAGCACATATTCCTCAACACATATGATAGATTATGTTCTATTCCTGCACAGACATAGTCTGGTCTTGATTAAGTATGGTCTGTTCGTGCACAAACAACGTCTGGCTTAACAAACACATTCTGAATTAAAAGACATGGTTTGTTCTAGTCTTAAACATCGTCTGGCTCAGCATTGGACATTATCTGGCCTGGCCTCAGACATCGTCTGGCTCAGCTTCAGACATTGTTTGGCTTAGCATCAGACATCGTCTAGCTTAGCATCAAACATTGTCTGGCCTAGCCTCAGACATCGTCTAGCTTAGCTTTAGACATCATCTAGCTTAGCATCAGACATCGTCTAGCCTGGAGACTTTGCATGATCCGTTAAGAGCTTATTTTAGTTTGTTTATAAGAATTCCAGTGCTAGATTTAACCATTATAAGTTATCAGACAGTTAAGACGAAAGTAAGAGTTAGAGTGATTATATCATTGTCTGTTCTTACTTTATTTCCTGAAATCACTTAATCTGAAATCATTAGTTGATCAAATATTATCACATTTGTTATCATCAAAACCTATCAAGATATTAGGGGTTAGACATCATCAAATGTGTTGGTTCTAACAATTCAATGACAGTAAGGACTGATTTCATATTGCCCTATCAAGGCGCATAAAAATATGCTATCCCCCTTTCCTACCATTGGTCCAAGTGAATTGGTTTCCTTTACAAGGGAGATGAATCAATTGATGTTGATTTGTTCAGGTAACAAAATCAGCAATTGGAGTTCTAGGAGGGGTATTACCACCTCGCTTTTCATGTGCACCTAAAATGATATTAAAATCACCTAAAAAAAGCCAGTAGCCTTGGAATTGGGCCTACAAAATAGATAAATCTTTCCAAAGCTCCCTCCTTTTGGAGTATTTAGTGGAACCATAAACCCCAGCCACAAAATCCTCACTATCCAAACTATTACCAGATTTAGTAGCCCAAAATCTAAGGGCCATGTCCTTCACAACTTGTAGAGGAAATTTAGTATCGCCTTTAGCCTTAGTTGAATTTGATTCATCAGAGTGAACATCAAAAGTAGGAGCAGCTTCCCTGTCACCGATAAACTCTCCATTTCTAGCATAAAAAAATTCCTCTTTGTCTCTATCTTGCACAGGTTGCGCAACAAATTGAACAACAGCCAAATCAGAATTCATAAATCCATTAGGAGAATCCCCAAAAGTGTCTTGTGATGGAGGCTACCCTATAGCTTTAGATGGAGGAGAAACAATCTCTTTAGAAGCACAGTTAGTATTGCAAGGCTCATCAGAGTTGACCTCAGATGGTTTGATCTATGGAGTCGATTGCGGAATAGGTTGTGAACTCGGTGGAGTATCACACTGTGGCATATCACTCTCAGGCTATGGGTCTTGAGGTGTATCCTCTTGAGGCAGATCCTCTTCTTGCGTTTCCCCAACATTAGAACCATCATCATCCCCATCAGAACCATCATCATCCGAACTATCTTCACCTGAGTCACCAGAATCATCAAGCTTCCTTTTAGCAGTCATCTGTATCATTAGCGTCACTAGTTTCTATGGTAGCCACATAACCCTCTTCCTTAGGAGCGTCATTGCCACCCTCAGGGTCTAAGGCACCTTGTTTTCGAACCCGAACAAAATGGGGCTTATTTTTTGGCGTTTTCTCCTGCAAATGACGACAATTAGAGGCAGTATGACCAATAATCCTACAATTATCACAATAGTCAAGTAGTTTTTCAAAGGAAACATCAATAAAGAATGCAAATCCTTCCCTTTCAACCAGAACGCGTTCCACAAGCGGCTGATTAAGGTCAATGTCAACCAAGACCCTTGCGAAATACCCAAGGGAGCGCGATGTAGTAGCCTCATCTACCGAAGTTGGTTCACCAACTCCACGAGCAATAGAGAAAAGAATCAATGGACGCCAATATTCCTAGGGCAATCCATGAAGACTAATCCAACATTGCGCATTAGATTGCTTAACTAGATGGGGGTTGAAATCTGGTGACCACAAGGTTAATCGAAGGATGCTAGGATGAAGATTTGATGTTGAGGCCAAGATATGTCGCATATCCTCCACGTTCTTGAAGGCAAACTTGAAGAACCCTTTACCCAAAGGCGTCATCTTCCACATTCCAGTGGTGCGCCATAACTTTGAAAGTGTATCACTAATTTCCTTTAAACGAGGGGGAGAAGAGCCCTTTGGAAAGATTATTTGGCCATGAAGGCACTACAAGAAAAATGACATCTACTTACCATCACATTTACCTACAAGCTTAATTTAGTGTAGGTAAAACCTATAAAAAAAAATATACCTACAAATATTTAATGTAAGTAAAACTCAAAGACTTCTACCTATTATTTTTTTGTGTAGGAAAAACCTAGTAAAATTTTAAAAAACTTCTACCTACAAAGAGTGAGTGTAGGTAAAACCTTACATGTCTTATACCTACGGATATAATTTATTGTAGTTAAAAATTAAAAAGACCTTATACCAATACAAAAAAATATGTTTTTCTGACTATTTCTTTCTGGCGGTTAGTAGAAACCACCAGAAAATAAAACCTTTTTTGGCATTTAAATATTTATTATTTTTTTTATTTTCTTTTTCTTTAAAAACCTTCTTAACTTAGCCACTCTCTCCCCTCTTTCTCTTTCTTTTTCAAAGTCTCAAACCGTAGGCAAAGGTTCTCACTACTCCACTGCTCACTCTTGAGTCGCATCCAAATCCATTAACCTTGTTTCTGCCACAACGATTAGTTGCTCTATATGACAATAGTAGCAACAATGAGAGGAATTAGAATTGTGTTTCGGAGAAGAGAAAATCGCAGAGAAAATCAGCAGAATAGTGAAGAAAATTGCAGGGAAGTAACATCGATTGGGAATGGTGAAGCCTCTGGTCTCCGATGAGGTTTGCAAGTAGTTCGTGAATCTTTGTAACACTTTCGACGAAGGTAGCGTCTTTCACCGATCTCTCTCTTTTCTTTATGCATTGGATTTAGGATGCGAGTTTAATGCTCCATTATTCTCAAATATTAGATTTATTGGATATCATGGCTCATTACTGATTTACCCTAATTTTTGTGTTATCCTACCATCGATTTTGATTATAAACTGTTTTGAATGCAACAAGCTATTTTGAACAAACACGTAGTATCTCTTCTTCTGAAAAGTTTTAGAAATGATTTTTGGATAATTTTTTTTATAAACAATAAGGTTGTTATGTGAATTTTTGGTCAAACTCCTTTGTGTCGTGATTTGAATGAGAGAGCTTTACAATTCTAAGTGATCATGTGATAAATTAGTTAGATGCTTCTTTTAGTTGTTTTTTTTTTATAGAAAAAAAATGGTATTATTCAACCCTTGCGTATTCATTTTTCACAATGTGTAGGAACTTGAACCCATAGATTGGGATTATTATAGAAAAGGATTTGGCACAGGTTTGGTGGATATGTACAAGGAGCATTATGAAAGTATGTGAACTCTATGGAGAATATTGTGAATTTTGATTATTTGCATTGAAAGCACACATGTTCATAATTAATTCATTGATCCGATACCCGATTCTATATATTATTTATTTATTTGTCAATTGCAATTCATCAATGAGAATAATTTTGTCACTATTATTATTATGTTCCATAACATCATGAATTGTGATCTTGAACTTTATTCTTAAGAGTTTCGTTTTGTTTTTAATTCACTTATTAGGGGCAATGGATTGAACTTGTGTGCATTAATTGTTCGATAAGTGGACTTCTAATGTTGGTTCTTCTGGTAAGCATAGATTTTAAAGCTGTTATTTTTATTTTATTTAGTTATTAATTCATAAATTCTACAAATGGGTAAAATTTATAATTTTATATTGTCCTTGCATATTAGAGGTCATTCTATAAAAGCTGGTTTGCTTTGATGATTAATCATGACATAGCGGGACAATCTTTCCTATGTAGAAAGGGTTAGTTATGATTTATGAGTTGTAAATTGTGAGTTTGTGACTGATGTGAATTTTGTTTTATTGTTTATCTGACATTCTTGGTGTAAAGTTTCCAAAGTTGATATATAGTGATAGTACTATCATCTTACTTCTCATACCTATTTTGTTGTTACTTGTTACATTGTAACAATGTTTTTACTTACATGAATGGAATTGCTTGAACAATATGTTTAATCTACTTTTTGAGATTATAAAGGCTTTGGATTTTGTTTGAAATTTTCCTTATGGTACCATATATAAGTGGTTGAAGTTTACTATCATTACAAAAATCAATAATTTGTGAATAAAGGTTTGCATTAAAGGTTAGGGTTATGCAGATTACTAAAGTGAAACTCCAATTCTAGTAAGAGAATAGTACAAATAGTACTTAAATCTAAGTTTTGTCCTTTTCTTTTTGTTATTTAGAAGTAATAGATTAATCAATTGGGAGGGTGTTGGCTGTGCAAAACAAGATGGGACAAATGCTAATCCCATTGAATTGAAATGCCTTTTTGACTTCATACACTCTGCAACAGACTCCAGACAGAACCTCATAATTGGATTCAATCAGTGTAAGCTTGAACTTAACAACAATTACTTGGCCTAAATAATTATTTGCTGTTGTATTTTTTGAGAGGGAGGGGATGTTATGGTATTTCTGTTTGACTTCTTTTTGTATGCCATCTATTATGAGAAACACTTCATTTTGTGAAGCATGGAAGTTTTTCCTGTTTTAATTGCTTAACTTTGAAAATTATGTACTCTTAAGTTGTTGGATTATCCCAAATGAACCTAAGTAAATAGGACTCTAGGACAGTTGTGTCAGAGTTTTGCTACTATTGGAGCGTATAAGATGATAGTGATCTTGATTATTGTTTCTGGTTGGGCAGTAATATGCTTTATTGTGTATGCAAATATGAACTGTATATATGAGTGGTTTAAGATATTAGCAGTAGAGAATCGAAAAGGGTTTACACTTGTTGCTTAAGTATATCTGGCAATCCATGAATTGAAAAACACTATTATTGTTGGAAGTTTCCTATTAGAAAAATTTATAACTTTTCAACTAATTAACTTAGGATACATCTGGTAAGTGTGCTTTGTGTGTGCTGGAGCAAGGTTAATTATGCATCTGCTAATCCCAACTCCTACTTCATTAGTGGCTCCATGAAATTCATGATGAAGGAATTAGCAAATAAATGAGTTGTATTGAACTGTTCATTAATCAGTATTTCTTTCTTCAATGGGCTGTATGATCATTTTTGTTGCAAACTTAGCATCAAGAACATAATTCACAATTGAGGAAATACAAAGAAACAAGTTTTCTATTGGGAAAGAACCAAACCCTTTGATTGAAGATTTACACCAAGCTATTAAGAATCTCTCTATTGAACTATATACCAAAGATGTTCATTTTCTCTTATTTTTCTAAGGAACCATGCCATTTATTTTTCTTATTAATACACTTGGTAAAAATGATGCAATTATATTATCAAATTATAGTGGTTGATTTACCATCATCAATTTATTGCTATTTCATAGAATGCAAAAGATAATGTGTATTGTGAAGGAATGAAGCCTTCACTAGAGTTCATCATAACAGGTGCACCAGCCACATTATTGATTTTCAACAAAGAAAAGGGTTTCTTTCCCCCAAAACATTGAATCTTTATGCAGTGTTGGACGGTCCACAAAGAAAGGCAAAAGGAGAAGTGGTTTCATTGGCAAGAAAGGTACATTCTCTAACTTATAATGTTCTTGCTTTCACTGAATATTAGTTATAGTTAAATTGTTCATATATGCACATCACTTGCTTGGATCAATGCAATGCCTAAATATTTGTTTTGTGAAGAGAGTGCTTTGAACAGTTAACCATATGACTATATTTCTTGTACTAAACATGGTTCTCACTAGTCATATTTAAACACTTTACTATTTTTTGAAAGGCTGTGAATTGTGATAATCAATTAATTGACATGTTTAATGTTATATAAAGAATTTATGATACAAAGGGTAGAAGATTATGCATTAAAGTAGAGAAGATTATGACATAATCTCTCCTATGGTTGATTTGCCGGAATTGGTTTCAAGAGTGTATTTCTAGTTACTACACAACCTTATATTTTTAGCAGTGGATATCAGATATGCTTCAATGAGAAGCCTTGTCCACATTGTGGCCTTGGGTATATAATAATTGTTCTAGAACCAGTGAACCATAGATATGAGAGAAGAATAAAACTTGAAATGATTACATAGAATATTGTAGAATGTATGTAGGAAATTGAGATTTGTTGTTGCTTTAGGCTCCGTTTGACCCAACTTATTTTTAATATATAAGTTACTTTTAAGTAAAAGTTAAAAATAAGAACTTAAAAAAATAAGTAAAAAGTTGTTTGTTAATATTTATTTAATTTTAACTTAAAAGCTCCTTAAAGTTAACAATATAATCAAATTGAGAGGTTTTGGGTTCGACTCCCCCCGCTAACAAAAATTAACAAACTAATCATTAATATTTTTTGATAAAAAAATACTAATTATTCCAAAAGTTGGCCTTACTGGGATTCGAAAAAGAACATGAAAATAAGCTCCATATAAGTAGCTTTAGGTGACTTATTATAAAACTCCTTATTTTTAATTTTCCTTCATTGAAAATAAGTAACTTTTATTTTAAGGAGTTTTTACAAATTGATCTTTAGCCCAACTTTTACTTAAAAGTTGCTTATAAGTTAAAAATAAGTTGGGCCAAACGATACCTTAGAGCAGGAGAAGAAATATAGGCAAATGTCAATTGAAAGTCATTCTTCTAACTGTCATAGATTGTAATTGAATGTTATTTGCTAGGCTAACAACATTGCTCTATTTTTCATGGCAAAAATGAAAATGCAGGTGTTAATGTTTTTTTTTTTTTTGAAGAATAAAAGCAGTTTATTAAAATAGAAATCAGACACACTTTAAGTGAGTTGTTTTATGTTTCCTCTTGCATTTGATAGAAATCAGACACACTCTAAGTAAGGTCAATGCACTTCTTTCTGGTTAATCTTTGTATACTCCCCTTCCTTCTCTTAACATTAATTTTACTGAACATGCTAACCTTAACATCAACAACCATATGAACAATGTTGTCAGTAAGCTAAGAAAACAAAGGACTAAACCTTAACAAATAAGGTTCCATACAAGTTGTTCCCTCATGACACACCACAAGGTTCCTAAGCTAAGCAATTTGTCCATTATTTATCTATCTTTCTCTCTGTCCCTTGTTAGTCTTATGGTTTTGATTGGAGACAATATTTCAGTCAATCTATGCAAACTATATATGACTGCAGAGAATGGTTTTCCTATAACAATTGCAACATAAAGAGGGTCAAGCAACTATCTTTTTTATTCATTGAGCTTGAGCCTAACAATGAGGATGGATTGGGTAAAGTTATAAATAAAAACTCACTTGATTACGCTCGGGGCAGTGGAGGGTGCATGTGTCACATCTCTTTGTTTCTACTTTTAATTACGCTGATTATTGATTACTATAGAAAGGTCCCATATGATGTGTGTGGTTGCAGGGTGTAGAAGAATATATCATAAACTATATCTTTCAGGTTGTTTTTTAACTACTCTAGATCAGTATTTTAAAAAATTTCTTTATCTTTTTAATCACAACTATATTTTGCCTTCTACAAGTAAGTTTTTAATGTTTTTCATTTTTAATTTGTTCTAAGTTGCTTTTACATCCCTCTATCCCTTTGCACAAGAACTCTACCATCTGGTTTGTAACTTAATTTATATTGTTTTTCTAATAAATGACCTATGGTTCAATTGGAGGGGATACTAAACTCTTTTTGGTTGTAGCTGTGACCATGGGATCACAGGATCGGCAGGGCCTCAAGAGATACTTCGGTGCTTTGCCTCATACAAAAATCACCAACAATTTTACTTCCCCGAAATTACAAGCTTCTATAGCTTCAAGTGATATAATTGGTTTCAGCCATCTGTAGGTTAAATACATGTTGCTGCCTATTTTTTATTTTGGCATATGTAAATTTGAGTCATATTGAATTTATTATTTATTCATGCATTTGTGATCTGAGTCCTATTATTCATTTTGGTTAGAAATTTATGTTGTTTAAGCTAGAAAATCTCTATCGAATATTAATGCATTGTTTAAATTGCTACTTGATATCCTATGGAGATTTCCCCAACTTAAACAGTAGTAGATATTGTAAATAATGTCCTATTTCTGAGTTGATATTAAATATCTCTTTTCTGTTGCTAATTGGGGTTCATTTTCTATTAAAAAAATGAAACTATTAATGGGGGTTAGTAAAACCCCTAGTAAGATAAGGGATTTTAATATCAACAATAATTATGGAATTAACAAAGGTTTGAAAGTCCTTGGTAATTACTAGGGGTTTAGAAATCATGGGTAAATCTTGCGAAACATGCACTTCACGTTAGCTTTCCCTGACATCACCAACCGTAGGTATTTGTTTAAACCCCGTTAAAACCAAAATTAACCCTCGTTATTTTTTTTTCTTATAGTGTTTTACCTATAGTGACAGAAAAATGCAACTATAGGTAAAGGGATGCCTATAGATAAAACTTTGATTGATAGACTAATAACTGTCACAATACACCCCCTTAAAGTTGACAGAAAAAGTGTTCATAGGTAAATGTTTATTATAGTTTTACCTACATATTATTGACTTAGAGTGACAAATTTTGTTCATCACTAAAAGTCAATTTTCTTGTAATGAGGCTCTTTTTGCAGCATTGCATACCGGCAAGATACTCGGATTCTGGGATCTTTATTGTGATAGCCTCTCCTTTCCGGCAAGGCACTAGCAGCTGGTTGAGAGAGACAGGGCATGCGTTCTTAGCTGCATTGAGGAAGGATTTAGGGAGGGGTGAAGTCGTGGACAAAGGCGGAGCAGAGATAGGTGGGAGGGAATTGTCACCCAACACGAACTGGTCTAGTAGATGGAGCCAAGTAGCTCCATGGAAGGCCCTCAGTACAAGAATCCATGGTGCAGGGCCCAGCCCAAGCACCAAGGGGTGCAAAGAGCAAGAGACTGAGGTTGATTCTTTGAGCTTTCTTGGAGCATTTTCCTTCGTATATTCACTAATTAGGTGATTCCATTTTTAATCCATTTTCACTATGAAACTCAGCTGATTGATGAATTAAAAGGTGATGAAATTATTTCATTGAATTCACGTACATAAAAAATTATAGATACATGCTTTCTAAGTAATCTATAAAAGTCGAAATATTAAAATAACCTAATTTAGTACGTTCAAGTGGACTAATAAATTTAAACTTGAGTGAAGTTTTTAATTTGTCTTCTTATGCTTTAAAAGAATATGAACCTTGATGCAACGATAATTGATTTATTTTACTGCAATATTGGTTAACAAGCAAGTTGCTCGTTATAGTTATATTGGTTTGAGAAAATGAATTAATGATAGAGAAACCATAATTAAGTTCATTCATTATTTACTTTGGCAATGTTATTTTGGGTTCGTGATAAGCCTTATACTGTTATAAATATAGCAATATATTTACTATAAAATTTCATAATGCATAATATATAATTCTAAATTATATTTGGAATGGTGATATATGCTACCATAAATAATGTTCAACGTGAATATGAGTGCCAAAAAACACTTATGGCTTAGTGTTGGAGAATTGATTATGAATTTATAATTAATTTTTGATAATTTTTGACATTGGTTGGTTTTAAGAATTCAAAATTAATTTTGGAACTAAAATTGATTAAAACAACTAATAGTAACTTCTGTGTTGAATTCAAAAATTTATATTAAATTTTAATTTAAAATCAATTCTAATCAAAATCATTCTAACCTAAGTGACTTCAAAAATTAATTCTATTTATAATTAATTGTGTGAGTCTCATCCAAACACACACTTACCATACACCAGTATGAAAAGATTGCGCAATATATCTCTATAGAGTGTAAACCCAACTGGGATGCAAGTACAAATATATATATATATATATACATGAAAAATAGCAAACGTACTTTTACGCATGGGAGATTTGAAGTTTTCTCCATCTGTTCTCTTTATAAGTAAAAAATATAAAAAATTATTCTTAAATATAAGTAAAAAACTAAAAATTAATTATTTTTGTCTTATTTAATAAATTATCATTAAAATGTCCTTTATTTAATATAAAATTTATGTTTGATATCAAATTTCAATGAAGGATAATTTAAAAAGAATGTTAGTTTTTTAATCAAGAATAACACAATTTAATGAAGTTAATTAATTTTGTTAATAAGTGTGCAACCAATTTTTTTTGCTAATAAATAAAGAGTATCATATTTATCTCAGTTTACTAACATTTACAACATTAAGTAAATAATGTTCTAGTTACATAATTAAGATAGAACATATTAATTGAAAATAAATATTTTAAATTTATAAAAACATATTTTTTCTTTTGAACAATTATTAAAAAGGAACTTGTAAATCATAGGAGTGTGAAACAAAAAAAAAAAATCATAGACACTTAAAGACACTGTTTACCATTTGCCTTATAAAAATTATGACTTGTACTACAAGAATATACCACAATTCTTGAATGTATTCTTAAAGGGTTCGCATCATGATTTTAATACGGTCAAAATTGCAGCATGTTTTTCAGTTGAAATCCCGTTTCGCAATTCATGTCTGAGACGCCACTAATGTGATAAATTCTGACCCAATTATGCATATCCACGTGCCACAGAACTTAAAAACCATGCTTTACTGTGTGATACTACCACAATTTGGACATATTCCAAACCAAGCAATTATAAACATTATGGGCTTTATGAATATTCTCTTCACATAATTGCCTTTTGACAACTATTATTGGACATGAAACAATTTATTTACCTAGTTTAAGAATACACCAATAAAAGATCGTAACTCCAAGAATTGATAAAAGACTACAAACAGAGACAAAAATATCTTGCATTACATGTAATGAAAAACGAAATTATATATAGGCCAAGGCTTTTGCAATTCAATTCATCTATATCTTATAAATTCGTATCTTACCTACATGTCCATAGGCCATACTTTTTTGTCACTAACTAAAGACAGTAGCAGATTGAAAGTTTGGCAAAGCAACCAATAACAATCAAATTATGATCGTTAATAATTAACTCTACAAAAGCCAATCTCCTAAGGATAAATAATTATATATGCTTTTGCTTCCCTGTGTGAATAGAACTGTTGGAATACCACAGCTCCGAGAATAATAATAGAAATAGAAATGGATTAATAGTTCACATAAAGTTGAATATTATAAGATGGGCATGCCACATGTGACTGATCAATCAGTAGGACCATTGCATTTGTGGGCTGCTCTTGATATGTATTAGCATATTACAAGTGGTATGTAATATCACTTCTATGGCAATTCAGTAATATTGCTATCCAAGTATATATATATATAATACACTAAGGCTTAGTTTTGTTTCAAATTCACTAAACTCTGGTTCTGGTAGAGCATACAGAATTGAGAGCTAGCAATCTAAGCTTGAAGATCATACGAAAAGTGAAGCAACACTACTCAAGATAGTTCTTGTTGAATTCTCCAATATTAATTCTTTATGCAATTTCACCTTTTACTGAGTTGGTTAGGCGTGCAACATGGAAGCTGAAACTAATTCTCCAGAAGATGCATCTGCTATGGTATGTCTTTCTATCAAAGTTTTTAATGACTGGATTCTTATGTTTGTTTCTGCTTGATGCTTCTAGTAAACTTAGTTATGCAGTAATATTTCTTTTGGTCTTTGGTTATGTGGTATTTAGACAAAAAAACAGACGGTTGAGGTTTCTTTATCATAAAAATTATTTCACTGTATATGCGAGATGCATGTCCCTTTGAATAGTGGAAGGTATATACAGTTAGGATTTTCAGGATGTGCAGTCATCTACTGAATATTCCCCCCACTCAGAAACAGAAAAAACGTCATAATTTAAACACAAGTATTTCAAATGAAGAATGATAAATAAATAAGTTTTGTTAACATCAATCCTAAAAAGTATGTTTAAATCTAACTCAACCCCAAGGCCAAGCAAACGATATGTAAGGCCTAAAACAATTTATAAAATAAAATAATTTATTTTAAGTGAAATAATTATACATGGAGCTTTTTTTTGTCAATACATGAGGCTTTTTTCTAATACATTATGCTTTTTAACTTGATAAAAATAATAAAAAATATTTTTTATAGTAGGCCTAAAGTGAGAGTTTTAGTTGCCTTACCCTTAAGCCAGCCTTGCTCAACCCTACAAACTGTCCCGACTTATAAGGTGAGGGTTGTCCTTCACTTATTATGCACTATTTTGGTTCTATCTTTAGACAATGTAGAATCTCCAACACCTGAGAACTGGACATCTAAAACGTAAAATTTACAGAATTGAACATTTACAAGTAAGCTTACAGTGTCTATCTTAGAAAGTATGTGAACCTAACTCAATCCTATAAAATTGGCTTGTAAAATGAGGGATACCTGACTATTTTGGTCACATCTCTTGACGGGGGATCTCCAACAGATTTTAAACAACTGAAAGTGAAAAGTTTTTTTATTGAGCAAGACCTGCATTTCTACTCATGTTGGGTCACTTGTATATGTCTAATCCTGTCAACTACAAACTCGTAACGTCCAGTCTTCTAATGTTGGGGTGGGGTGTTACGATAAGACTCCACTTGGGTTGAGTAAGTAAACAAAGTACCCCACCTAGGTTGAGTTACGCAAGATACATTCTCAATTGTAATAAAAAGGCCATGACCAATCTATGTGAAATAAGTGTTGCTATTATGGACATACTTGTAATATGGTGAGTGGTGACTCTAGTCTACTAGAGATTAAGGAAAAAATAATATGAGCAAATTATTGCAACCTCTGTTAAGGTTTGCTCAAATTATATATGTATTTCTTTATTTTTTACATTACATTCGCACCCCTCCCCTGACGCCGCCGTTTGAAAACCCAAAAATATCTTCTCTATTTCCAACAGACCTAATCCTATGACACATCCAAACACTCATTTGGTCAATAATGGAGTCAAATATAATGAAACCCTCTCCCTTTTGAATGTGGACGACCAAATAATGTTGCTTGCAAAAATCCAAATTTCCCCTCAAAACAAAGATGATCAATGGCAAAGGAAGGGGTTCAACGGCACACCTTGCGGTGGATCGCTTAATGACGTCGCAGGGTTCAACGGCACCACCACTTCGGTGCTTGACGCCCACACCGTCCGTCAAAGGGCACGACTTTGATACTAACAAGGGGGAAATCAAATCTCCTTTGTAGATATAGGTTTTTCACAGATTTCACTCACTATTTCCGTAGATCTAGAGTTCTCTACTCTTTGATCCCTGACAGACTACGTGCTCATCAATGCTTGGTTGGGTGGTGACGTTTTCCTCGACGACGGTTTCGACAATAACAATAGTTTATCGTGGAAAGCAGCAACCACTATGTGCCTTTGCTTTTTTTTTTTTTTTTTTTTTTAAGTAACTATTAGCATAAAATATACTGTGTTCAGTTTCTAAAACAATGTTGTTCAACTTTTAATTTGAGTAATTTGAGTTCTTGATTGCTTTGGGATTATGCATGTATCATTTAATTTAAATTTTGAACCTAGTTTTAATCAACTTGTAGCAATTTCTTTCCCAAATTCTTGGTACAATCTGTATCCGACAAAATTGTCGGTAGTAGTTATTGAAATTTTTTATTCAATGCAGTTTTAGGGAGAAAAAACTACACATACACATGCTTATCACGTGACTCGAGTTAAAAAGAGTTACGATGTCTAGGATGAAGAGCTAGTGCAATAGGGGAAAAAAGTTAGGAGATTTTCTATAGAATATTAGAATAACATGATAGGAATTTTCAAACAAAGGTCCCTCCACAATAATATTCCAAATTAATATCCTTTAGCAGGGTCCATCAAACCCAGTTGTAAGTTAAATAAAAGATCCTTCATGTCTTGAATACTCAGCAAAGGCAGAAGGAAAACAACATGGAGATAAAACAACAAATATTATGATAGACTTCAACCGAAACCTCCTATTACTAAGGTATATAAGAGGCGCCACAAAAGGAAAAATAATGATAATAGCTAGTCAAACAGTATTAGGTTATATATTTTATCATTATCTATTTTATAGATTTGGTTTATCTATTTTAAATAGTTTATCTAGTTTAGTTTATCTATTTTTATCTTTAATAGTTGTTTTGATTAGTTTATCTATTTTTAGTTATTAGGATTAGTTTAAATAAAGGTAATTGTACTTTTATTGGGAGGCAATTTTTGGAAGAATTAAGTTTTGATAACTGGCTATTGGTGTCTAGTTGTAATTCTTCTCAAGGACAATATTATTATTAATAAAGTTCTAGTATTCTATTAGTATTAAATCTGAATTCCCTATTCGAATTTGGTACCAGTTCTATCATATTACTATCACCAGCACTTGGATTAAGAGATAAAAGTTCTGTGCCATCTCTCTTTACTGTATAGTTTAAGCTTTTGGTATAGTTGATTGATTACAAGATATTAGAGCCTCTCTGACTAAGTGGTCAAACGTTCGATCATTTCCACCTTTTTTCTTCTAATGAAAATTAAGTTGAATTTTGACACAAAGGTGAGCCAGTACATTATCCATGCTTCAAGTCCAAAGTGTTCTTGAGTGAGGGACGTGTTACATATAATATAAAACCATTCACGTGTCTTAATCCAATAGCTTAGGTTTTGGGGATAGTTGGTTCATGACAGGCAGCATGTCATGTGCTGAAGAACCATTATTCAGTTCATGCAGGGGAATTTTCCAACAGTGTCATTGACAAGTACCCTGAGCATCTTGAAGTTGTCACTAGTTAGCATTCATGCATGCATCTATTGAACTTATCTCGGAGACTACATAAAAGCAGACGATAATCCCACACAAATGATTAGAGAATATCATTGAAAAAAAAAGATGTTGAGTTTGGAGAAAATAGTGATGATGAAGCTACTTTGGAAAAATGGATATGACAACAATGAATGAGATAAGTTTGAGTTTGAAAAGAAAACCCATTGAGAACAGCAGGAACAAGAAAAAAAAGAGGTTGCAATTGAGAAAGGAAAAACATTGAATGATATCTGAAGAAGCATCAAAAGAAATAGCAGTGCCCCAAGTGATGGGATGGACAAAACAAAAAATTTAGTGGGGCAAAATGTATATGGAAGAGGAAGAAACAACTCAAATGAGGCTGAGAGACTATTGAAAAAAATCAAAATTAATTTAGAAAAACATGATAGAGATGAGAGATTCATGGCAGAAAAATGATCAGGAAAAACATGGAGAACATGTATTCTTATTCAAGAAAAATCTGTAAGCATTGAAGACAAAAGACACCTGAGACAAAAATGTAGAAAAAGAACACAAAAATGTAACCACTACCGATTTAACCACGATTTAATTACAGTTAAACCATTAAACTTTGAACTAGTCAGTGACTTCACTAGTTCAATAGTGGTTCAATTTTTATTTTTTGGTTACTGTTGAAAATCAGAATTAATATTCTGATCCTATTCATAATTATAGTTTATAGGCAACAATATCTTATTAAGAGGAAACAATATACTGTGTAATAAATGCAAATAAGCCTATATAAACTATGCTCTGTGGTGTATTCAGACACACGGTTTACTACCTATTTCTCTATAATGTTGTCGTTCTAGTTATTTAACATGGTATTAGAGCCAAGTTCGACTTGGACTGACTCAGACGAGTTAGATGGATGGATGGATCCAAACATGGACATGGGGATCCCTTGCAACGAAAGTCTTCTTGACGGTAGGTCCATACATGGAGGCCAGGTAGTGTGTCTCGTGGCCGTGGAACGATGGAGCATGGCAGTGCAAGGTATTAGAGCATGCAGCTCTAGAGGCCATCATTGGCATGTACAAATGACGCGCGTGTGGGCGCGTCGGAGTGCTGGTGGAGATTCCGTCAACGGCAGTGGACAAAGGGGGTCGGCACGATTCGGATGGTAAGGAAATTAGCCAGAGGAGGTTGCTAGGAAATTTTCCGGCACGGCGGTCGTGAAGGTTTTCAGAAAAAAATGGAGATAGCAGCAGCAAGGTTGCAAACCAATAAGAAAACATGTTTACAACAAAACTGTGTCAGAGGACAGTGGGTCCTCCAAAAAAACAACCAGTTTTAGGTACTACCCAACCTGGCTCTAGATACCAATTGTTGTGCATCTGAGGGGGTTAAACACTAGGGAGATTTAACCAATAGGCTCGAGCACACCACATAAGTGAACTAGACACCACACTTCAACCACTGATCAGCCTCGACCCACCCTTGCGATGTATGAGGATTTTCTCCAATGGTTTGGAAGTCGTCAGAACTCGGGTACCACTGCTTCAGTAGCACAATCTGATAATTCTTTTGCCTGTCTCTCACAGTCTCCTTCTATGGGCCCTTGGGTGCTTGACTTTGGTGCTTCCGATCACATCTTTGGTAATCGCTCTCTTTTCTCTTCTCTTTCTACCTCTGGTCTTCTACCTATTATTACCTCTGTCAATGGTTCCCAAACACAGTCACAAGGAATTGGCACCACCCATCCCCTACCCACTTTAATCTGTCGAGTCTGTTTTATTTGTACCTGATTGTCCTTTTAACCTTTTGTCTGTTCATCGTTTGACCCAATCACATGATTGTTTGATCACATTCACTAAGGACACTGTTATCTTGCAGGACCGAAGTACGGGAAAGATGATTGGCACTGGATGTGAGTTTCATGGTCTTTATTACCTCTCTACCCCATCACCAGCATGTTCTGCCACATCCTCTCCCCTTACCATCCATGCTCAGTTGGGTCATCCCAGCCTTCCGATCCTTCAGAAGTTGGTTCCTAGTTTGTCCAAATTGTCTGTTTTAAATTGTGAGTCGTGTCAGTTAGGAAAACACACGCGTTAATTTTTTCCTGATCGTATGGATAAACGAGCTGCGTCCCCCTTTGCTTTAATCAATTCTAATGTTTGGAGTCCGTCTTGGGTCCTTACCACTTTTGGTTTTAAATATTTTGTTACATTCATTGATGATTTTAGTTGTTGCACATGGTTATTCTTAATGAAAAATACATTTGAATTATTTTCCCTATTTGAAAAATTCTATACTGAAATTCAAACTCAATTTGGTGTTTCTATCCAAACCCTTCGTAGTGACAATGCCCGTTAATACCTATCCAACCCGTTCCAATAGTTTATGGCATCGAAAGGTATCCTTCACCAAACTTCTTGTGCTCATACGCCTCAGCAAAATGGGGTCGCCGAATGTAAAAATTAGCACCTTGTCGAAACCACTAGGACCCTTCTCCTTCATGGCAATGTCCCTTCTCACTTTGGGGCGATGCTGTTCTCACAGCTTGTTATCTTATCAATCGTATGCCATCCTTTGTTCTTAAAGGTCAAACCCCTTACTCAGTTTTGTTTCCCCATACACCACTTCATCCCATGTCTCCCTGTGTCTTTGGTTCCACATGTTTTGTTCATAACCTTTCGCCGGGGCTTGACAAATTATTAGCTCGGTCCATCAAGTGTGTTTTCCTTGGCTACCATAGGTCCCAGAAAGGGTATAGATGTTTTCCCCCTACCCTTAAACGTTATTTCATCTCTACTGATGTGTCTTTCTTTGAGTCTGCTTCTGCTCCTTTTGACTCTCATCATTCTCTCCCACTGGAAAGTCCTTCTCTTGCTCCTCTTCCCGTTGTTTTAGAGGAACAGTCACCGGTACATTCTCTCCAACCACAACTTATTTAGACATATCATAGATGACCAAGGCCCCCAGTTGCTCAAGTGCCTATCCCTACAGTTGAGGATAAGACCTTGATTGACCCACCTCTAGCTCCAATCTCTTTCCCGGATTCAGGTCCTTCGTCTGACCTTGGCCTACCCATTGCTCTTAGGAAAGGTACACGTAGAACTCGTAACCCATCCCCTCACTATGTTACGTTGAGTTATCACCGTCTTTCTCTCTTACTTTATACTTGTCTTTCGTCTTTGTCTTCTATGTCTATTCCTAACTCTCCAGGTGAAGCTTTATCCCACCCAGAATGGAGATAGGCAATGATTGACGAGATGTGTGTCCTACAAAGCAATGGTACTTGGGATTTGGTTCCTCTTCCTCTTGGGAAGTCCGCCGTCGGGTGTCAGTGGCTATACTCCCTTAAAGTTGGACCCACTGGCAAGATTGATCGATTCAAAGCCCGATTAGTGGCAAAGGGCTACACTCAGGTGTTTGGCCAGGACTATACTGACACATTCTCCCTTGTGACAAAAATGACATCTGTCTGACTATTACTTTCTACTGCAGCCATTCGCCACTGGCCCCTTTTCCAACTTGATATAAAAAATGCTTTTCTACATGGAGATCTTGAGGAAGAAGTCTACATGGAGCAACCACCTTGCTTTGTTGCTCAAGGGGAATCATCTACCATGGTTTGTCGACTTCGGAGATCCCTCTATGGACTCAAACAGTCTCCGAGAGCATGGTTTGGCAGATTTCGTACTGTTGTACAATAGTTTGGTTTGATTCGCAGTGAAACTGACCATTCAGTCTTTTATCACCATTCACCATAGGGATGTATCTACCTTGTTGTGTATGTGGATGACATTGTTATCATTGGAGGAGATGAACATGGCATAGCCCAACTAAAGCAATAGCTCTCTCGCCAATTCCAAACTAAGGACCTTGGAAAATTTCGATATTTCTTAGGTATTGAAGTGGCTCAATCCAAGGATGGTGTGGTGATCTCTCAAAGGAAGTATGCTTTTGACATCCTTGAGGAAATTGGCCTAATGAATGCTAAGCCAATGGACACTCCTATGGACCCCAATGTCAAACTGCTACCTAACCAAGGGGTTCCTTTTGCAGACCCAGGAAGATATCGAAGGTTAGTTGGGAAACTAAATTACCTTACTGTCACTCGTCCTGACATTGCTTTCACAATTAGTGTGGTGAGTCAGTTCTTGAATTCTCCTTGTCAAGATCATTGGGAGGTGGTTATGCGGATTTTCAAATACATCAAAGGTGCTCCTGGAAAAAGACTTGTCTATAATGACAAAGGACATGTCCAAATTGTTGGATATTCAGATGCAGATTGGGCTGGTTCTCCTAGTGATAGACGATCTACTTCAGGATATTGTATAATGATTGGTGGAAACCTTATATCCTGAAAGAGCAAGAAGCAAAGTGTGGTGGCAAGGTCTAGTGCTAAAGCAGAATATAGAGCTATGGCTGTAGCAACTTATGAACTTGTCTGGTTAAAGCAACTTATTAAAGAGCTCAAGTTTGAAGAGGATGCCAAAATGACTCTGATTTGTGATAATCAGGCAACTCTACATATTGCATCTAACCCAGTGTTTCATGAAAGGACCAAACACATTGAAGTGGACTGTCATTTTGTTAGAGAGAAGATTGAATTAGGAGATATCATCACTAGATTTGTTAACTCTAGTGATCAACTAGCAAATGTGTTCACCAAAGCTTTGAGGGGTCCACGGGTTAACTGTATATGTAACAAGCTTGGTGCATATGATTTATATACTCCAGCTTGAGGGGGAATGTTGAAAATCAGAATTAATATTCTGATCCTATTCATAATTATAGTTTATAGGCAACAATATCTCATTTAGAGGAAACAATATACTGTGTAATAAATGCAAATAAGCCTATATAAATTATGCTCCGTGGTGTATTCAGACACACGGTTTCACTGCCTATTTCTTTATAATGTTGTCTGTTCTAGTTATTTAATAGTTACAAATCACCGATCTGGTTTTAAAAAACATTGACAAACAAATAGATACTATCTTGTCTTTTCACTCTTGAACAAGGTAATTCTGCTGATAAATATTATTTTCATGGCAACCAACATTTTTTGGCTTTGACACTGTATTCTGTTATAATAGGCATTTGGTCTACATCAAGTGGCACACCAAACAAAGGCAGAAAATGTACTACCAACTGAAACTCTGATTGAAGTGCACAACCAGGATAACACAAATATAAAGCATCAAAATTTGGAAGGAGAGACTACAGAAATAAACCCAACCAATGACACCAAAGAACGAGAAAAGGTTCCAGTGTCAAACATTGGAGAGTTAGAGAACGAGGATGATGAGAAATTCAAACAAGAGAAAGCAAAAGAGACAGAAGAAGCAACCGAAATGAAGTTATTAAAAACTGCAATAGACAGTATGTATTCAAACTTCAAAATTTACTAACATTTTGTTAATTAGTCAAATAAATATTGACTCTAGAAAAAATAAATTATGCTTCCAAATATAAAAGCTGATTACTTTCCAAATATACCAGAGGAAGAAGTCCAGATAAAATTGCTCACTCCCACCCTTGTCCATGGTGATACCAATCCAATTTCACAGCAACAAACACTGCACAGTGATGAATCAGAAGCGATTAATAATGCTGCTGTTGTTGAGGTTAGGCAGCAGTGAAGTAATCAAGTAAAATATTACATATATATCAATTGTTTTCTTAACTTGTTATGCAAACTTAATACTAATATTGTATATATTCAATCAGGAACCTGAACAACCTGAAACCAAGGACAACATTGGCATAGTAAAACAAGAACAAGCAGACCACCAATCAGAAGAATCAAGCATGCAGAGTGTCATTACAAATTATGTAGCAGTAGATGAACATGTCACATCAGAAAGCAGCACAAAATTAAGTGGTGATGCTAACATTGATGAACAGAAGACAGTAGAATCACACTCGATAGAGAATTTAGAGAACCAGGATGCCAAACAATTGACTGATGTTGAAATAACAGAGTCAGAAACTGAAGGTAATTAAGTTTAGAAATTTTAGACTCAAATATCACTAGAATACCTAAACAGAAACAAACACTATGCCTATATTCATGCCAGGAAAAGAAAAATACACACTGACTTTAGATGAAAGAAAAATTCTTTAATCAATTAAAAATTTAGTGTTTAGATGACACAAGTTATTGTAAGGTGAGGTTTGCACCTTACTAATATACACTATTTTGGCTTCATTCCTAATCAACATGGGATCTCCAATACAATAATTCTGTGGCCCAATAAAGTAGCTCGTTGTGGCACTGGGAATATTTTAATTTTCAAGAGAACATCTAGATGCAATAAAATTGTAAGATATGCAGCCATGTGTAAATAATTGTTTTCAATTTCTCATTTCTATAAGAGTAGGTGCGCCTAAGGAAAAGGCCCTGCAAAAAATAGCCAAAGCAGGATATGTCAGAAATAAAGAAGTTGATGAGAGTAGTCAAGAAGAGAGAGAGACAGAAGCAGAATTTACAGAGAAATTTAACAAAGAGATGCAAACACCACAATATGAAACTGAGGTGCCTGCAGAAATAAACACCACCAATACTGAGAAACAGGAAGAGGTTTTGGTATCTCATGCCAAGGAGACACAAGGGATCAAGGATGATGGCAAATTCGATCAAGAAGCCAAAGTGATTGAAGAAGCAACAAAAATGCAGTTACTGGAGGAAGAAGTTCAGACAACATTGGTCACTCCTGCCTTTGTTGAATGTGATACTCGTCAAATTGCAAAGCAACAATCAGTGCACAATGATGAATCAGAAGTGATTGATAATGGCAAGAAGTGCTGCATACCTGAAATTGAACATGACAGAAAGTACACTGTTGTTGAGGTTAGGCAGTAGTGATGTAAAAAGTAAAATGTAAAAAGTTACATATATATCAGCTTGCAGTGACCAAAAAAACAATAATTTATTTTCTTAACTTGTTATACAAATTTTATACTTATATTTAAATATCCAACCAGGAAGCTGAACAACCTGAAACCAAGGACAATGTCAGCATAGTAAAAGAAGAACGAGCAGACCATCCATCAGAAGAATCAAATTATATCACAGGAGAAGGGCCTGTCACATCACAAAGTAGCACAAAATTAAGCGATGATGCTGATGAAGATGAACAGACAACAGTAGAATCACGCTCGGTAGACAATTTAGAGAACAAGGATGCAAGTGAAATTATAGCAGAGGAAGTAAAAGAAGCTAAACAATCGACTGATGTGGATATACCAAAGTCAGCAACCAAAGGTAACTAAGTTTTGAAATTCTAGAATCGAATTTCACCTAAAAACCTAAACCAAGAAACAAACACAATGCATATATTAGAGTGTGTGTAAAAGATGCAGTTATTCAACTGCATCCTGGTTAGTCAGTTAGGATTGTAGATTAGCTGACAGCTGACTAAACAGCTGTCACTAATAGATCTCTTTGTATATATCTCCTTTGTACTTTCAGCTAGTTAGTTAATCAAAAACAGTTACACTTTTTCTTTTCAGTTTTATGAGATCCCTGTTATTCTGTTAGTATATATTAACGCCAAGAAAGAAAAATAAACACAACTTTTAGATGAAACAAACACTCTTTTATCAAAATAAAAATTAAAGTAGTAGTGTCTTTAGATGACAAACAGTTTTATTCACTACTTTATGTGGATGATAACATATACATAAAGATGTATTAAAATAGTAAGATATGCAGCCTTGAGTAAATGATTGCTTTCAATATCTCATTTCTATAACAATAGGTGTGCTTCAAGATAGAGCCCTGCAAACAATACCCAACATAGCATCAATCAGAAACGAAGTCGCTAATGAGAGTCATCAAGAAGAGAGACCACCAGAAGCAGAACTCACAGAGAAATTTAAAAAAGAGGTGCAGACACCACAATATGATACTGAGGAGACTGCAAAAACAAACACTACCAATGATACTGATCAAGAAGACGCAAAAGGGACTGCAGAAGCAACAAAATCACAATTACTGAAGGAAGTAGTCCATACAACTTTGCCCACTCCTACGTTTGTCCAAGGTGATACTGATCAAATTTCGCAGCCACAAACACTGCACGATGATAAATCAGAAGTGATTGATAATGCCAAGAGCTGCATTCCAGAAATTGAATATGATGGAAAGTCTACTTTTGTTGAGGTAAGGAAGTACTGAAGTAAACAAGTAAAAAATTAGGGTTTACTACCGTTTTCGTCACTACACTTTCAGGATTTTTGTTTTTTGTCCGTGAATATTTTGACTCGTCAATGTTTCTAAACTTTTTTTCTGTCCATGCTTACTTTTAGTCTCTTGGCTTTTTCTCTAATCTTACTTTTATTTTTCTAACAGACTAAAAGTAAGCACCGAAAAACAGCTAAGAGACTAAAACCAGTAAAATAAGCTTCAGGGACAAAAAAACAAAAATCCTAAAAAGTCTAATAGTAAACAAAAAATTACATATATATCATCTTGCTGTGAAAAAAAAAAAAAACAATTATTTCTGAACTTGTTATACAAATTTTATACTTAAATTGTACATATTCAACTAGGAACCAAAACAACCTGAAACCAGGGACAACAACGACACAGTAAAAGAAGAACAAGCAAGCCACCACTATGAAGAATCAAGTGTGCAGAGTGTCATTACAAATTATATAACAGCAGAAGGACATGTCATAACAGAAAGCAGCACGAAATTAACTGATGATGCTGACATCGATGAACAGAACATAGTAGAATCAAGCCTGATGGAGAATTTAGAGAACCAGGATGCAAGAGAAATCATAGCAGAGGAAGCAACAGATGTCAAACAATCAACTGATGTGGGGATAACACAATTAAAAACCGGAGGTAAATTATGTTTTGAAATTTGAGACACAAATTTCAATAAAAAACCTAAACAGAAACAAACACAATGCATGTATTCATGACAGGAAAATAAAATTAAACACATGACTTTAGAGATGAAAGAAAAAATCTTTTATTCACATAATTTTAATAGATTAGCATCTTTAGATGACACAAACAGTTTTACTCACTACTATATGTGGATAATAACATATACATGCTAAATCTGGAGCCTAATAGAGCAGCTTTTTGTTGCACTGGGACCATCTTAGTTTACAAAACAACAAAGAGATGTATTAAAATAGTAAGATACACAGCCTTCTGTAAATGATAGCTTACAATATCTCATTTCTATAACAGGTGTGCATGAAGATAAAGCCCTGGAAACAATACTTGACAAAGCATCGGTCAGAAACGAAGCAGAAGATGAGACTAGTAAAGAGGAGAAACAGCCAGAAGTAGAATTTATAGAGAATTTTAACGAAGAGGTGCAGACACCACAAAATGATACCGAGGAGACAGCAGAAATAAACACCATCAATGATACTGAGAAACAAGAAGAGGTTCCTGTATCTCATGCCAAGCAGAAACTAAGGATTGAGGATGATGGCAAATTCGACCAAAAAGTAAAAGGGATTGAAGTAGAACCAATAGTGCAGTTACCAGAGGAAGAAGTCCGGAACATATTGCCCATTGCTGACATTGCTCAAGGTGATACTGATCAAATCCCGCAGAAACAAACACTGGACAATGATGAATCAGAAGTGATTGATATTGCCAAGAACATCGGCACACCAGAAAATGAACTTGGCGGAAAGTCCACTGTTGTTGAGGTTAGGCAATGGTGAAGTAAACAAGTAAAAAAATTACATATATATCAGCTTGCTGTGAACAAAGATCAAAAAATACATTTATTTTCTTAACTTGTTATGCAAAATTTTAAATACTGTATATATTCAACCAGGAACCAGAACAACCTGAACTGAAGGACAACATCGGCGAAGTAAAAGAAGAGCAAACAGACCACCAATCAGAAGAATCAAGTGTGTCGAGTGTTATTAACAATTATACAACGGCAGAAGGACAAGTCACATCAGAAGGACAAGCCACATTAGAAAGCAGCTCAAAATTAAATGACGATGTCGATGTCGATGAACAGAAAATAATAGACACACACTTGGTAGAGAATTTAGAGAACAGGGATGCATGTGAAATTACAGCAGAGCAAGCAACAGCTGCCAAACAATCAACTGATGTGGAGATACCAAAGTCAAAAGCTGAAGGTGATTAAGTTTTGAAATCTTAGAATCAAATTTGACTCGAAAACCATACCAAGAAACAAACACAATGCATATATTCATGCCAAGAAGAGAAAAATGCACGACTTTCGATGAAAGAAAAAATATTTAATCCACATCAAAATTAAAACATTAGTGTCTTCAGATGACAGACAACTTTGTTCACTAGTATATGTGGATGATAACATATACTACTCTGGTCTAAAATATAAGAGAAAAAAACACCTTTTCTTGGTCTCAAATATAAGAAATCTCAACTTATTTTACCTCATTTAATGCTACTATCTCTAAAATACCCTTCATTTAATTGAGGTTTTAGTTCCAATGACTCTTCTTTATTCTTAATACCAAGTTCCAATAAAGGGTAAGTTGGGAAAAAGTTAAGATTGGTGCAATTAAATGTGATTAACTAATTTTCTTAGTTAGCGTGAATCAGTTTTTTTGCTTATATTTAAGACTGGAGGGAGTACATAGAAATCATGTGGCCCCACTAAAGCAGCTTGTTGTGGCACTGGGGACTATTTTAATTTTCAAGAGAACATATAGATGTATTCAATTCGTAAGATACACAGGCTTCTGCAAATGATAGCTTACAATAACTCATTTCTGTAACAGCAGGTGTGCATGAAGAGAAAGACCTGCAAACTATACTTGACGAAGCATCGGTAGGAAAAGAAGCATTTGATGAGAGTAGTCAAGAGGAGAGGCAGCCAGAAGCAGAGATTACAGAGGAGTTTAACCAAGAGGTGCAGACACCACAAAATGATACCGAGGAGATTGTGGAAATAAAATCCACCAATGATGAGAAACAAGAAGAGGTTCCAGCATCTCATGCCAACAAGAAACTAGAGATTCAGAATGATGGCAAATTCAATCAAGAAGAAAAGGGGATTGAAGAAGCAATAAAAATGCAGTTACCTGAGGATGAAATCCAGACAACATGGCCCACTGCTGTCTTTGTCCAAGGTGATACTGATCAAATACCGCAGCAACTGACACTGCACGATGATGAATCAAAAGCAATTGATATGGCCAAGAACATCTGCATGCAAGAAATTGAACTTGGCAAAATGTTCACTGTTGTTGAGGTTAGGCAGTAGTGAAGTACACAAGTAAAAAATGACATATATATCAGCTTGTTCTACAAATTTTTAACTTATACCGTACTGTCTGTACATATTAAACCAGGAACGTGGACAGCCTGAAACCAAGGACAACATTGGGGTAGTTAAAGAAAAACAAGTAGAGCACCAATCAGAAGAATCTAGCAAAGGACGCGTCACATCAGAAAGCAGCACATTAACTTATGATGTCTGCGTCGATGAACAGAAAATAGAAGAGACACACTTAGACTCGGTAGAGGATTTAGAGAACAAGGAAGCAAGTGAAATTACAGCAGAGCAAGTAACAGATTCTAAACAATTTACTGATTTGGGGATACCAAAGTCAGAAACCGAAGGTAATTAAGTTTTGAAATTTTAGAATTGAATTTGACTCAAAAACCAAAACCAAGAAACAAACACAATGGATATACTCATGGCAGGAAAAAGAAAAACACATGACTTCCAATGAAATAAAAATTCTTTAATCCATATAAAAATAAAAAAATTAGCATCTTTAGATGACACACAATTTTATTAACTAGTATATGTGGATGATAATATATACAATTATACATAGTAATTCTGTGGCCCAAGAAAGCATCTTGGAGCACTAGGATTATTTTAATTTTCAAGATTAGATGTAATAAATTAGTAAGATGCACAGCCATGTGTAAATGATTGCTTTCAATATTCCATTTCTATAACGAAAGCTGTGTCTGAAGATAAAGCCTTGCAAATAATACCTGATGCAGCATTGGTCAGAAATGAAGCAGTTGATGGGAGTAGTCAAGAAGAGACACAGCTAGAAGCAGAACTTACAGAGAAATTTATCAATGAGCACACACCAGAATATGTTAGTGAGGAGGCTGCAGAAATAAACACCACTAATGATACTGAGGAACAAGAAGAGATTCGACCATATCATGCCAAGGAGAAACTAGCAATTGAAGATGATGACAAGTTTGATCAAGAAGAGGCAAAAGGGATTGAAGAAGCAACAAAAAAACAGTTACCAAGACAAGGTGATACTGATCAAATTCCACAAGAAACACTGCATGATGATGAATCAGAAGTGATTGATAGAACCAAGAAGAGCTGCATACAAGAAATTGAACATGATGGAATGTCCACTGATGTTGAGGTTAGGCAGTAGTGAAGTAAACAAGTAAAAAAACATAGGCTTAAATATGTTTTTAGTCTCTATAAAATGAATGAGTTTTGATTTTGGTCTTTAATACAAAAAATACTGTGTATAAAAAAAATTCTATTTTTTCATCCCTCTAAAATTTGAAATGATTGTTTAATCCTTATAAAATAAGTGAATTTTGAAATCACTCTTTATTGTCCCCAACGTTCACTTTAGATTAGATAAATAACACTTATTTTAGGCTAAAATATACAAATAGTCTCTTGACTTAATTTTTGGTTCTAAATTGGTCCCCAAACTTTTAAAACTTTTAATTCATGACAAGTAAGTCCTTTCAAAAAACTTATCATTTTATAGAATCATGTATTTTTTCAACTTTCTATACCAATTTTATACTTATATTGTATATATTCAACCAGGAACCTGAACAACCTGAAACCAACAAAAGTGTTGGGGTAGTAAATGAAGAACAAGCAGACCACCAATCAGAAGATTCAAGTGTGCCAAGTGTCATTACAAATTATATGACAGAAGAAGGACATGTCACATCAGAATGCAGCACAAAATTAACTAATGATGTCGAGGTTGCTGAAGAGAAAACAGTAGACTCATGCTCAATAGAGAATTTAGAGAACAAGGATGCAAGTGAAATCACAGCAGAGGAAGCAACAGATGCCAAACAATCGACTTATGTGGAGATACCAAAGTCAGAAACCAAAGGTAATTAAGTTTTCAAATTTTAGAATTGGATTTGACTAGAACACCAAAACCAAGAAACAAGCATATCAAGAGAAACCAAAGTCCCACGTTGACTAGTGATAAGGCCAAAATAGTCTATATAAACAGGGGAGAGGCCTAACCTTACAAGCTGGTTTTGTAGCGCTGATTTAGAGCAAAACCAAATTATAACATAGTATTAGAGCCTATCCTAGTTCCATTAACGAGTCCCCTAACATATTATCCACATACGAAACCTAATAGCACTACACGTGAAGGGGTATATTAGGAAAAATCTAAGTTCCAAATCGACTAGTGATAACTCAAGATAGTGTATATAAGTGAGCGGCAACGCAACCCTCACCTTACATTACAAGTCAGTTTTATGGAGTTGTGTTAGGCCCAAAGGCAAATTATAAGAAAACATTAAAGAGAATTAGGCAATAAACCGTGTGTCTAAAGATCTCACGGATGGCATCTTATATAGCATATGAGCATTGATTACACATAATTAGAGGAGATATTGTTTCCTCTAAGTCACTTATTTTGTTGCCTTATTACATTAAATGTGGATAACATAACTTGATTTCCAACATTCCCCCTCAAGCTGGAGCATATAAATCATATGCACCGAGCTTGTTACATATATAATTAACCCGTGGACCTCTCAAGGCTTTAATGAACACATCTGCTAGCTGATCACTAGAGTTAACAAATCTAGTGATGATATCTCCTGATTCAATCTTTTCTCTAACAAAATGACAGTCCACTTCAATGTGTTTGGTCCTTTCATGAAATACGAGGTTAGATGCAATATGTAGAGCTGCTTAATTATCACAAATTAGAATCATTTTGGCATCCTCTTCAAACTTGAGCTCTCTAATAAGTTGCTTTAACCAAACAAGTTCACAAGTTGCTACAGCTATAGCTCTATATTCTACTTCAACACTAGACCTTGCCACCACACTTTGCTTCTTACTCTTCCAAGATATAAGGTTTCCACCAATCATTATACAATATCCTGAAGTAGATCGTCTGTCACTAGGAGAACCAGCCCAATTTGCATCTGAGTATCCAACAATTTGGACATGTCCTTTGTCATTATAAACAAGTCCTTTTCCAGGAGCACCTTTGATGTATTTTAAAATCCATATAACCACCTCCCAATGATCTTGACAAGGAGAATTCAAGAACTGGCTCACCATACTACTGCAAAAGCAATGTCAGGATGAGTGACAGTAAGGTAATTTAATTTCCCAACTAACCTTCAATATCTCCCTAGGTCTACAAAAGGAACCCCCTGGTTAGGTAGTAGTTTGACACTTGGGTCCATAGGAGTGTCCATTGGCTTAGCATTAATTAGGTCAATTTCCTCAAGGATGTCAAGAGCATACTTCCTTTGAGAGATCACCACACCATCCTTGGATTGGGCCACTTCAATACCTAAGAAATATCGAAGTTTTCCAAGGTCCTTAGTCTGGAACTGGTGAGAGAGATATTGCTTTAGTTGGGCTATGCCATGCTCATCTCCTCCAGTGATAACAATGTCATCCACATATACAACGAGGTAAATACATCCCTTTGGTGAATGGCGATAAAAGACCGAATGGTCAGCTTCACTGTGAATCAAGCCAAACTGTTGTACAACAATACGAAATCTGCCAAACCATGCTCTTGGAGACTGTTTGAGTCCATATAGGGATCTCTAAAGTCGGAAAACCATGGTAGATGATTCCCCCTGAGCAACAAAGCAAGGTGGTTGCTCCATGTAGACTTCTTCCTCAAGATCTCCATGTAGAAAAGCATTTTTAATATCAAGCTGGAAAAGGGGCCAGCTTTGAACCTATCAATCTTGCCATTAGGTCCAACTTTAAGGGAGTACAACCACCGACACCCGACGAGGGACTTCCCAGGAGGGAGAGGAATCAGATCCCAGGTACCACTACTCTAGAGAACACACATCTCATGAATCATTGCCTGTCGCCAGTCTAGGTGGGATAATGCTTCACCTGGAGAATTAGGAATAGACACAGAAGACAGACGAAAGGCAAGTATAAAGTAAGGGAGAAAGACGGTGATAACTCAACATAACATAGTAAGGGAATGGGTTACAAGTTGTACGTGTACCTTTCCTAAGAGCAATGAGTAGGTCAGGGTCAAACGGAGGACCTAAATCCGGGAAAGATATTGGAGCTGGGGATGGGTCAATCATGGTCTCAACCTCAACTGCAGGGGTAGGCACATGTGCCACGGGAGGCCATGGTCGTCTGTGATATGTCTGAAAAGGTTTTTGTTGGAGAGGATGCTTAGGTGGGTCTTCCTCTAAAGCAACGGGAAGATGAGCAAGAGAAGGACTCTTCGAGGAAAGAGAATGCACGAAGTCAAAGGAAGCGGAAGCAGGAGCAGATGCAAAATAGAGCACAGACTCAAAGAAAGACACATCAGCAGAGATGAAATAACATTTAAGGGTAGGAGAAAAACATTTATACCCTTTCTGGGACCTATAGTACCCAAGGAAAACACACTTCCTAGTGAAAGGTTATGAACAAAACATGTGGAACCAAAAACACGGGGAGACACAGGATGAAGAGGTGTATGGGGAAACAAAACAGAGTATGGAGTTTGACTGTTGAGGACAGATGATGGCATACGATTGATAAGATAACAAGCTGTGAGAACAGCATCGCCCCAAAAGTGAGAAGGGACATTGCCGTGAATGAGAAGTGTTCGAGTAGTTTCAACAAGATGCCGATTTTTGCGTTCGACAACCCCATTTTGCTGAGGTGTATGAGCACAAGACGTTTGGTGAAGGATACCTTTAGATGCTATAAATTGTTGAAACTGGTTGGACAAGTATTCACGAACATTGTCACTATGAAGAGTTCGGATAGGAACACCAAACTGAGTTTGAATTTCATTATAAAATTTTTCGAATAGAGAAAATACTTCAAACCAATTTTCAATTAAAAACAACAACGTGCAACGACTAAAATCATCAATGAATGTAACAAAATATTTAAAACCAAAAGAGGTTATGACTCGAGACAGACCCCAGACATCTAAATGGATTAAAGCAAAAGGGGATGCAGCCTGTTTATTCATACAATCAGGAAAAAACTGACGTGTGTTTTCCTAACTAACACGACTCACAATCTAAAGCAGACAGTTTGGACAAACTAGGAACCAACTTCTGAAGAATTGGAAGGCTAGGATGACCCAACTGAGCATGAATGGTAAGGGGAGATGCAGCGGCAAAATATGCTTGTGATGGGACAGATAGGTAATAAAGATCATGAGACTCACATCCAGTGCCAATCGTTCGTCCGTATTCTGGTCCTGCAAGACAACAGTATCTTTAGTGAATGTAATCAAACAATCATGGGATTGGGTCAAGCGGTGAATAGACAGAAGGTTAAAGGGGCAATCGGGTACAAATAAAACAGACTTGACAGTTAAATTGGGTAAGGGATGCGTGGTGCCAATTCCCTATGACTGTGTTTGGAAACCATTGGCAGATGTAATAGTGGGTAGAAAACCGAAGGTAGAAAGAGAAGAGAAAAGAGAGCGATTACCAGATATGTGATCAGATGCACTAGAGTCAAGCACCCAATGGCCCATAAAAGGAGACTGTGAGAGACAGACAAAAGAATTACCAGATTGTGCTACCAAAGCAATGACACTAGAGTTCTAACAACTTTTATACCGTTGGAGAAAGTCCTCATACATCATAGGTGTTGCAACAGACATGATGCAAAGGAAAAATGCCAGAAACAGTACCACAGAATAAAACCCTAGAAGGAGAGAAAAAAAAATCTCATCAAATGAAGGTGGCACAAGAGGGGTAGGATCGCCTGGGAGGGACGACGCCGGCATTCATACTGATCAAAAGAGTTTAAAATTTCTCACAGAACAAAGATTGATGGGAGATGAACAGTTCAAATGGACCTCTAAACTCATGGGGTTTGACTTTGAAATTGTCTACAAACCAGGAATTGAAAATAAGGCAGCAGATGCTCTATCCCAAAGGATGATATATTCAGCTATATCAATGGTACAATTTTCTGATATGGAAGAATGCGAGACAGAAATTCAGAAAAATAACAAGTTGAAGAGCATCATGCAAGACTTAATCAGTGGGTCAGCTATACACTCAGAATATTCATTCACCAATGGGAAATTGTGGTACAAGGGGAAGCTGGTAATCCCTAGGGAATCTTCTAAAATTCAGAGTTTACTCTCTGAATTTCGTAGCTCAACAGTGGGAGGTCATTTAGGTTTTTTTCAAACCTACAAGAGGATAGCTGCCCTGGTTTATTGGGAGGGCATGAGACAAGACATTCACAAGTTTGTGGCTACTTGTAATATTTGTCAACAAAACAAACATCAAACACTAACTCCAGCTGGTTTACTACAGTCCCTACCTATTCCGACACAAGTTTGGGCTGATATCTCTATGGATTTTATAGAAGGTCTTCCAAAAGCTCAAAATCAAAATGCTATCCTAGTAGTGGTTGATAGGCTCACTAAGTATGCTCACTTCATAGCATTGAGTCACCCTTTCACAGCAAAAGATATTGCTGAGTTTTCAGTAAAGAAATTGTGAGGCTCCATGGATTTCCTACTAGCATAGTATCTGGCAGGGATAAAAATTTTCTAAGCAAGTTCTAGTCTGAACTTTTTCAGATTGGCTGGAACAAAATTGAAGTATAGCTCAGCCTACCATCGTTAGACAAATGGGCAGACTGAAGTGGTTAACAGAGGGTTGGAAACTTATCTAAGATGTTTAACTGGAAGGCAACCAAAGCAATGGCCAAAGTGGTTGAGCTGGGCAAAGTTTTGATTTAACTTCAATTATAATGCCTCTACTAAACAGACACCATTCAAGGCTCTATATGGTAAAGATCCCCCTCAGCTCCTGAAGGGGACAACTGTACCATCCGCAGTGGAAGAGATCAATAAATTGACTCAAGATTGTGATGCTATTTTAGATAAGTTAAAGTTAAATCTAAACAAGACTCAAGACCAGATGAGACAGCAAGCTAATAAGCATAGAAGAGAGGTTGAGTTTACTGTGGGGGATTGGGTTTATCTAAAGCTGCAGCCCTATCGACTGAAGACCCTAGCTAAAAGGTTGAATGAGAAGCTAAGTCCAAGATTCTATGGTCCTTTTCAGGTTAATAAAATCGTTGGAAAGGTAACTTACCAGCTGGATTTACCCCAAGGAAGCAAAATTCACCCTGTCTTCCATGTGTCTTTACTAAAAAAGGCTATAACTCCGACAGTCCAACCACAACCATTACCTACCATGCTAACTGATGATTTAGAGCTAATGGTGGAACCCCTATCAGTAAAAGATGCTTGCAACAGTATTGGTGGCATTGCAGAGGTATTAATCCAATGGAAGGATCTACCTGAATTTGAAGCAACTTGGGAGAAGACTACCACAATTCAAAAGCAGTTTCCTCAATTTCACCTTGAGGACAAGGTGGCTCTATTTCCAATTAAAAAGGTTTATAGAAGAGGAATTCATAAAATGTACAAGGATAATATAGTTAGTTAATTGTATTTAGGAGCCTAACTGTAATTAGTTATAACTGAATATAGTTAGTTAATTGTATTTAGGAGCCTAACTATAATTAGCCATAACTGAATTAGCTGTAACTGAATTTATTTTGTTACAGCTAATAGATGCTTTTTAATAGTTAGTGGTGGTTTGTAAAAGCAAGAGGGAAATTCTGTTAGGTTAGTTATTGAAGAGAGGAGGGCTCTCAAATCCCCTACCAGGTGTATCTTTCATTAAACAATTGTATAAACGAGAGTTTCTATCAGACTTCCAATAATTATGTTGATGCCAGGAAAAGAAAAATAAACACGACTTTACATAAAAGAAAAATTCTATAATCCACATAAAAATTAAAACATTAGTATCTTTAGATGACACAGCTTTATTTGCTACTATATGGGAAAGATAACATAAACAAAGTAATTCCGAGGCCCACTAAAGCAGCTTGTTTTGGCACTAGGACAACTTCAATTTTCAAGAGAACATATAGATGTATTAAATTAGTAAGATTCAGTCTTGAATAAATCATAGCTTACAATATCTCATTTCTATAACAACAGATGCACCAGAAGATAAAGACCTACCAACAATACTCGAAGAGGCATCGGTCAGAAACAAAACATTCGATCAGAGTAGTCAAGAGGAGAGACAACCAGAAACAGAATTTACAGAGAGGATTAGTGGAGAGGTGGAGACACCACAATATGTTACTGAGGAGACAGCAGAAATAAACATCAATAATGATACTAAGAAACAGGAAGAGGTTCCTGAATCTCATGCCAAGGAGAAATTAGAGATTGAGGATGATGCCAAATTTGATCAAGAAGAAGCAAAAGGGATTGAAGAGGCAACAAAAACACAATTACCAGAGGAAGAAGTCCAGAAAACATTGCCCACAGCCGCCTTTGTCCAAGGTGATACTAATCAAATACTGCAAGAACAAATGCAGCACAGTGATGAAACAGAACCAATTGATACCAACACACCAGAAATTAAAATTGACAGAAAGTCTACCGTTGAGGTTAGGCAGTAATGAAGTAAACAAATACAAAATTACATACATATCAGCATGCGGTGAACAAAAAACAAATCATTTATTTTTTTATCTTGTTATACATATTTTATACTTATATTGTATAGATTCAACCAGGAACCTGAACAACCTGAAACCAAGGACAACGTCAGCATAGTAAATCAAGAAGCACCAGACTATGCATCAGAAGAATCAAGTTTCCCGACTGTCCATACAAATTATATAACCTCAGAAGGAAATGTCAAACCAGAAAGCAACACAAAATTTACTGATGCAATCAATGCCGATGAACAGAAACGCTCAGCAGATAATTTAGAGAACAAAGATACAAGTGAAATTACAGAAGAGCAAGCAACAGATGCAAATCAATCTACTGATGAGGATATACAAAAGTCAGAACCCGAAGGTAATTAAGCTTTGAAATTTTAGAATCAAATTAGACTCAGAAACCAAACCAAGAAAGAAACACAATGCATATATATACATGGATACATAACTTTCAATGAAAGAAAAATTCTTTAGATGAAAAACACAGCTTTATTCACTAGTATATGTGGACAATAACATATACATAGTAACATTGTGGTCCACTTGTAATTTTCAAAAGAACATATAAATGTATTAAATAGTAACATTCACAGCCTTGCATAAATAATAGCTTACAATATCTCATTTCCCTAACAACAGATGCGCCAGAAGATAAAGACATACAAACATTACTAGATGAAGCTTCGGTCGGAAACAAAACATTTGATGAGAGTAGTCAAGAGGAGAGACAACCAGAAGAAGAACTGACAGAGATGCTTAGTGGTGAGGTGGAGACACCACTGTATGTTACTGAGGAGACGTCAGAAATAAACACCACCAATGATACTAAGAAACTGGAAGTGGTTCCTGAATCTGACGGCAAGGAGAATCTAGAGATTGAGGATGATGCCAAATTCAATCAAGAAGAAGCAAAAGGGATTGAAGAGGCAACAAAAACACAGTTACCAGAGGAACAAGTCCAGAAAACATTGCCCACAAATGCCTTTGTCCAAGGTGATACTAATCAAATACTGCAAGAACAAACACAGCATGGTGATGAAACAGAAGCAATTGATACCAACACACCAGAAATTAAAATTGACAGAAAGTCTACTGCTGTTGAGGTTAGGCAGTAATGAAGTAAACAAATACAAAATTACATTCATATCAGCATGCAGTGAACAAAAAACAAATCATTTATTTTTTTATCTTGTTATACATATTTTATACTTATATTGTATATATTCAACCAGGAACCTGAACAACCTGAAACCAAGGACAACGTCAGCATTGTAAAAGAAGAACAAGAACTAGACTACCAATCAGAAGAAGCAAGTGTCCTGAGTGTCATTACCAATTATACACCCTCAGAAGGACACGCCAAACCAGAAAGCAACACAAAATTTACTGATGAAATCGACGTCGATGAACAGAAACACACAGCAGATAATTCAGAGAACAGAGACACAAGGGAAATTACAGAACAGCAAGCAACAGATGCAAAGCAATCTACTGATGTGGAGATACAAAAGTCAGAAACCGAAGGTAATTAAGTTTTGAAATTTTAGAATTAAATTTGATTTGGAAACCAAACTGTTAGAATGCATAGTATCTAGTAGGTATTATTAGATAGAACATTATCTTCATATTCCCTAATAATTAGTATGTAATCAATTACTGATTTTCTTGTTTATGGTTTCTCCCATATAAATAGAGAGGTGTGGTCTTTTTAGACACACATTCAGTAAATACCTTCTGTTATGGACTTATGGTATAATAGAGCTAAGTTATTTCACCAACAAAGAAACACAATGCATATATATACATGGAGGCAAAAAAAACAATAGATGACTTTCAATGAAAGAAAAAATCTTTAATCCATATAAAATCAAAACATTAGCTTCTTTAGACGAAACACACAGCTTTATTGAGTAGTATATGTGGATAATAACATATACATAGTAACATTGTGGTCCACTTGTAATTTTTAAGAGTACATAAAAATGTATTAAATTAGTAACATTCACAGCCTTGTGTAAATCATAGCTTACAATATCTCATTTCCATAACTGATGTACCAGAAGATAAAGCCCTACAAACAATACTTGATGAATCTTCAGTCGGAGACAAAACATTTGATGAGAGTAGTCAAGAGGAGAGACAACCAGAAGAAGAACTTTCAGAGAGGTCTAGTGGTGAGCTGGAGACACCACTATATTTTACTGACAAGACTGCAGAAATAAACACCACCAATGATACTAAGAAACTGGAAGAGGTTCCTGAATCTGAAGCCAGGGAGAATCTAGAGATTCAGGATGATGCCAAATTCGATCAAGAAGAAGCAAAAGGGATTGAAGAAGTCCAGACAACATTGCCCACAGCTGCCTTTGTCCAAGGTGATACTGATCAAATATTGCAAGGACAAACATTGCACGGTGATGAAACACAAGGAATTGATATAAACACACCAGAAATTCAAATTGACGGAAAGTCCACTGCTGTTGAGGTTAGGCAGTAATGAAGTAAACAAGTACAAAATTACATACATATCAGCATTCTGTGAACAACAAACAAATCATTTATTTTCTTATCTTGTTATACATATTTTATTCTTATATTGTATATATTTAACCAGGAACCTGAACAACCTGAAACCAAGGACAATGTCAGCATTATAAAGGAAGAAGAACCAGGCTACCAATCAGAAGAATCAAGTTGCCCAAGTGTCATTACCAGTTATACATCCTCAGAAGGCCATGCCAAACCAGAAAGCATCACAAAATTTATTGATGAAATCAACGTTGATGAAAAGAAACGCTCAGCAAATAATTTACAGAACATAGATGCAAGGGAAATTACAGAAGATCAAGCAACAGATGCTAAGCAATCTACTGATGAGGAGATACAAAAGTCCGAAACCGAAGGTAATTAAGTTTTGAAATTTTAGGATCAAATGTGACATGAAAACCAAATCAAGAAACAAATACAATGTGTATATATATATATATATATATACATGGATGTAAAAAAAACAAAACATAACTTTCGATGAAAGAAAAATTCTTTAATTCATCTAAAATTAAAACATTAGCGTCTTTCAATGAAAAACGCAGCTTTATTTACTAGTATATGTGGACAATAACATATACATAGTAATGTTGTTGTCCAATAGTAATTTTCAATAGAACATATAGCCTTGCTTAAATCATAGAATACAATATCTCATTTCCATAACAACAGATGCGCCAGAAGATAAAGCCCTACAAACAATACTGGACGAAGCTTCGGTCGGAAACAAAACATTTGATGCGAGTAGTCAAGAGGAGAGAAAACCAGAATTAGAATTTACAGAGAGGTTTGGTGGTGAGGTGGAGACCCCTCAATGTGTTACAGAGGAGATGGCAGAAATAAACAACAACAATACTAAGAAACAGAAAGAGGTTCCTGAATCTGATGTCAAAGAGAAACTAGATATTGATGATGATGCCAAATTCGATCAAGAAGAATTAAGAGGGATTGAAAAAGCAACAAAAGCAAAGTTACCAGAGGGAGAAGACCAGACCACATTGCCCACAGCTGCCTTTGTCCAAGGTGACACTGATCAAATACTACAGGGACAAACACTGCATGGTGATGAAACAGAAGCAATTGATATCAGCACACCAGAAATTAAAATTGACAAAAATTTCACTGCCGTTGAGGTAAGGCAGTAATAAATTAAACAAGTACAAAACTACATACATATCAACATGCTCTGAACAAAAGACAAATCGTTTATTTTCTTATCTTGTTATACAAATTTTATACTTATATTGTATTGATTCAACCAGGAACCTGAACAATCTGAAACCATGGACAATGCCACCATCATAAAAGAAGAAGAACCAGACTACCAATCAGGAGAATCAAGTGTCCCAAGTGTCATTACCAATTATACATCATCAGAAGGACACGCCAAACCAAAAAGCAAGACAATATTTACAGATGAAATCGACATTGATGAACAGAAACACTCAGTAGATAATTTAGAGATCATAGATACAAGGGAAATTACAGAAGATCAAGCAACAGATGCGAAGCAATCTACTGATGTGGAGATACAAAAGTCCGAAACCGAAGGTAATTAATTTTTTATATTTTAGGATCAAATCTGACTTGAAAACCAAATCAAGAAACAAACACGATATATATATATATATATGCATGTGAAAAAATCAAAACATAACTTTTGATGAAAGAAAAATTATTTAATCTGAATAAAATTAAAACACTAGCATCTTTCAACGAAAAAACACAGCTTAATTCACTAGTATATGTGGACAATAACATATACATAGTAATCCTGTTGTCCAATAGTAATGAACAAATAGCCTTGCGTAAATCATAGCTTACAATATCTCATTTCCATAACAACAGATGTGCCAGAAGATAAAGCCCTACAAACAATACTCGAAGAAGCTTCAGTCAGAAACAAAACATTTGATGAAGAGGAGAGACAACCAGAATCAGAATTTACAGAGAGGTTTAGTGGTGAGGTGGAGACCCCTCAATATGTTACTGAGGTGATGGCAGAAATAAACACCACCAATGAAACTAAGAAACAGGAAGAGGATCCGGAATCTGACACCAAGGAGAAACTAGATATTGAGGATGATGGCAAATTCAATCAAGAAGAAGCAAAAGGGATCGAAGAAGCAACAAAAACAAAGTTACCAGAGGAAGAAGTCCAGACAACATTGCCCACAGCTGCCTTTGTCCAAGGTGATACTGATCAAATACTGCAGGGACAAACACTGCACGATGATGAAACAGAAGCAATTGATATCAACACACCAGAAAGTAAAATTGACGAAAAGTCCACTGGTGTTGAGGTTAGGCAGTAATGCAGTAAACAAATACAAAATTACATACATATCAATATTCTCTGAACAAAAGGCAAATCATTTATTTTCTTATGTTGTTTTACAAATTTTATACTTATACTGTATATATTCAACTAGGAACTTGAACAACCTGAAACCAAGGACAACATCAGCATCGTAAAAGAAGAAGAAGAACCAGACTACCAATCAGAAGAATCAAGTGTCCCAAGTGTCATTATGAATTATACATCCTCAGAAGGACACACCAAATCAGAAAGCAACACAAAATTTACTGATGAAATCGATGTTGATGAACAGAATCACTCAGATGATAATTTAGAGAACATAGATGCAAGGGAAATGACAGAAGAGCAAGAAACAGATGTGAAGCAATGTACTGATGTGGAGATACAAAAATCAGAAACAGAAGGTAATTAAGTTTTGAAATTTTAGAATCAAATTTGACTCGGAAACCAAATCAAGAAACAAACACGATGCATATATATACATGGAAGTAAAATAAAACAAAACATAACTATCAATGATAGAAAAATTCTTTAATCCATATAAAATTAAAACGTTAGTATATGTGGACAATTACGTATACATAGTAATGTTGTGGTCCAATTAAGTATTTTAACTTTTAATAGAACATATACATAAATTAAATTAGTAAGATACTCGACCTTGTGTAAATGATAGCTTACAATATCTCAATTCTATAACATCAGGTGAGTCTGAAGATAAAGCCCTGCAAACAATACTCATCGAAGCATCAGTCAGAAACAATGAAGTTGATGAGAGTAGTCCAGAGGAGAGACAGCCAGAAGTAGAAATTACAAAGATGTTTAATGAAGAGGTGCACACACAACAAAATGATACTGAGGAGACTGCAGAAATAAACACCACCAATGATACAGAGAAACAAGAAGAGGTTCCAGTATCTCACACCAAGGTGAAACTAGGGATCAAGGATGGTGGCAAATTAGATCAAGAAGAAGCAAAAGAAATTGAAGAAGCAACAAAAATGCAGTTACCGGACGAAGAAGTTCAGACAACATTGACCACCCCTTTCTTTGTCCAAGGTGATACTGATCAAATACCGCAGCAACAAACACAATACAGTGATGAATCAGAAGCACTTGATATTGCCAAGAAGATCTGCACACCAGAAATTGAACTTGGCAGAAAGCCCACTGTTGTTGAGGTAAGGCAGTACTTAAGTAAACAAGTAAAAAATTAAAGGCTAAAATATGTTTTAGGTCGCTAATAAATCAGCAAATTGTTTTAGGTCTCTAATTAAAAAAAAAAATTGCTTTAGATCCTTCATACATCAAAATATTTGTTTTTGGTTCTTAATATTTTGTTTGTCCCTGATAAATTAGAAAATTTTGTTTCAAGTCCCTAATAAATTTTGTTCATTTTGTTTTAGTCCCTTTGAAATTTTTTTGATAGCGACAAATAACAAATTATCTACATATATTAGGGACCACCCAAAACAAAATTTGCTACTCTATCATGGACTAACACCAAATGTCAAGGACCAAAAACAAATATTTTGAAATATTAGGGATCTAAAGCAAAAAAAATTATTAGGGATCTAAAACAAAATTCACTGATTTAGGAGGGACCTAAAACATATTTTAGTCAAAATTATGTCAGGATGCTGTCAAGTGTCAACGAAGAATAAAACATCATTTATGTTTGTTGAAAGGATTTACGATAATGTGTTGCGTGCCTTGGATGACCACACTTATTCTTTATTTATAATAAACAAATAGAATCTATTGATTATATAGGGTTAATCTAATAATGATTAATAAGGACTAAATCCCTAATTGTCATCTAATAATAATAAATAGGAGAACAAAATATAATAAGATAATTTCCTTAACTTGTTATACAAATTTTATACTTATAATGTATATATTCAACCAGGAACCTGAACAACTTGAAAACAAGGACAACATTAGCATAGTCAAAGAAGAACAAGCAGATCACCAATCAGAAGAATCAAGTTTGTCGAGTGCCATTACAACTTATACAATTGTAGAAGGACATGTCACATCAGAAAGCAGTACAAAATTAACTAATGATGTCGATGTTGATGAACACAAAACAGAAGACTTGCACAAGGTAGAGAATATAGAGAACAAGCATGTAAGTGAAATTACAGCAGAGCAAGTAACAGATGCCAAACAATCGACTGATGTGGAGATACCAAAGCCAGAAACCGAAGGTAACTAAGTTTTGAAATTCTATACTCGAATTTGACTCGAAAACCAAACCAAGAAACAAACACAATGCATATATTCATGGCAGGATAAAAAAACACATGATAATTCATGAATGAAAAATACGGCAGCGTTTAGGGGCACTGGGACAATTCTAATCTTCAAGAGAACATATAGATGTATTACATTAGTAAGATACACAGCCTTCTGTAATTGATAGCCTACAATATCCTATTTCTGAAACAGGAGAGCATGAAGAGAAAGCCCTACAAACAATACTTAATGAAGCATTGGTCGGAAACGAAGCATTTGATGACAGTAGTCAAGCAGAGAGGCCGCCAGGAGCAGAATTTACGGAGAAGTTTAACAAAGAGGTGCAGACACCACAAAATAAGAGTAGTCACGAAGAAAGACACCCAGAAGCAGAACATACAGAGAAGTTTAACAAAGAATTGAAAACAATAGAATATGATAAGGAGGAGACTTCAGAAATAAACACCATTAATGATACTGAGAAACAAGAAGAGATTCCTGTATCTCACGCCAAGCAGAAACTAGGGATTGCAGATGATGGCAAATTCAACCAAGAAGAAGCAAAAGGAATTGAAGCAGCATCAATAATGCAGTTACCAGGGGGAAGAAGTCCAGACCACAATTGCCTTTGTCCAAGGTGATACTGATCAAACGCCACAGCAACAAAAAATCCACAATGTTGAATCAGAAGCAATTGATATTGCCAAGAACATCTGCACACCAGAAATTGAACTTGATGGAAAGTCCACTGTTGTTGAGGTTAGGCGGTAGTGAAGTAAAAATTACATATATATCAACATGCTGGGAACCAAAAAAAAACATTTATTTTCTTAACTTGTTATACAAATTTTATGCTTATATTATATTTATTCAACCAGGAACCTGAACAACCTGAAACCACAGACAATGTTGGCATAGTAAAAGAAGAACAAGCAAACCACCAATCAGAAGAATCAAGTGTGCTGACTGTGATTACAAATTATACAACAGAAGGACATATCACACCAGAAAGCACCACAAAATTAACTGAGGATGTCGATGTCGATGAACAGAAAACAGTAGAGTTGCACTCGGTAGAGAATTTAGAGAACAAGTATGCAAGTGAAATTACAGCAAAGGAAGCAACAGATGGCAAACAATTGACTGATATGGTGATACAAAAGACAGAAACCAAAGGTAATCAAGAAACAAACACAATGCACATATTCATGCGAGGATAAGAAAAGAAAACACAACTTTAAATGGAAGAGAAATTCTCTAATCCACATAAAAATTTAAAAATAGCATCTTTAGGTGAGAAACAGTTTATTCACCATTATATGTGGATGATAACATATACATAGTAATATTGTGGCCCAATAGAGCAGCTTGTTGTGGCACCGGGAATATTTTAATTTCCAGAGAACATAATGATATATTAAATTAGTAAGATAAAAAGCCTTGTGTAAATGATAGCTTACAATATCTCATCTCATTTCTATAACAAAGGTGTGCCTCAAGATATAGCCCTGCAAACAATACTTCACGAAGCATCTGACGAACTTGAAGCAGTTGATCAGAGTAGTCAAGAGGCGAGACAGTCAGAAGCAAAATTTACAGAGAAGTTTAACGAAGAGGAGCAGACACCACAATATGATACTGAGGAGACTGCAGAAATAAACACCTCCAATGATACTGAGAAACAAGAAGAAGCAAAAAGGATTGAAGAAACAACAAAAATGCAGTTACTGAAAGAAGTCCAGACAACATTGCCAACCCTTGCCTCTGTCCAAGGTGATATTGATCAAATTTTGCAGCAACAAACACTGCATGATGATGAATCAGTAGCAATTGATAATGCCAAGAAGACCCTCATACCAGCAATTGAACTTGACGAAAAATCCACTGTTATTAAGGTTAGGCAGTAGTGAAGTAAACAAATAAAACATTATGTATCAGTTTGCAATGAATCAAAAACTTCATTGGTTTTCTTAACTGGTGATACAAATTTTACACTTATATTGTATATACTCAACCAGGAACCTGAACAACCTGAAACCAAGGCCAACACCAGCATAGTAAAAGAACAAGCAGACCATCAATCAGAAGAATCAAGCTTTGAGAGTGTGATTACAAATTATATAACAGCAGAAGGACAAGTGACATCAGAAAGCAGTAAAAAATTAAGTGATGATGTCAAAAACAATGAACAGAAGACTGTAGAATCACGTTTGGTAGAGTTTTTAGATAACAAGGATGCAAGTAAAATCAGAGCAGAAGGAACAGATTCCAAACAATTGACTGATGTGGAGATACAAAAATCAGAAAGTGAGGGTAATTGTGTTTTGAAATTTTAGCATAAAATTTGAGTTGATAGTCGAAACCAAGAAACAAACACAATGTATATATATTCATGCCTGGAAAAGAAAAATAAACATGACGTTAGATCAACAAAAAACAATTTAATCCACATAAAAACAAATGGGTGTCTTTAGATGACAAACTTTTTTATTCTGTTCTATGTGACTGATAACTAATAAATAGTAATTTTGTTGTGCTTTAAGGCGGCTTGTTGTGGCACTGGGACCATTTTAATTTTCAAGAGAACATATAGATTTATTATAGTAGCATACACAGCCTTGTTGAAAATTGGAGCATAGGATGATTATTTCTCTTCCAAGTACTTAGTTATTGTGTTTTGCTTAGTTCAATGTATACCACAAAGTTGTGATATTATAATTGTTCTCTTGAAAAAAGTAGTTATTTATTATTATCTTTATAATCATTATTGTTGTAAATAGATCAATCAGCTGAGTGGTAAACTCACTAAAGCACATTCAGAAAATAAAACTGGTTTTTCTCTTCTCATAAAATGATTGCTTTCAATATCTCATATTTATAACAATAGGTGTGCCTGAAGATAAAGCACTGCAAACAATACCCAACTCATCAGTCAGAAATGATGCATCAGATGAATGTAGTAAAGAAGAGAAACAACCACAAGAAGAACATGCAGTGACATATACCAAAGACGTGCAGACACCACACTATGAATTTGAGGTGCAAAAGAATATTCCTGAGGTTTGAGCAAACTTCAACAAACTAAAGTAGAAAAATAAAACAAATAAAGCCTTTCAATTTCACACTTGCACTACTATTTATGCATTGACACACAATAATAAGAATAGAAAAAATAATATATATGAGATACTTACTCCTCATCCTCACAATTCATTATTTTGAGATCAAATGGTTAAGATTAGTTACTCATTAAAATCATTAGATTTCAAGAAAATGAATGGTGAGATGAGAAGTAACTCTGTAACTTGATCCCTCCTCAAGAAAAAAGAAAAAATCATTTATTTTCTTAACTTGTTATACAAAACTTTGTATATATTCAAACAGGAACCTGATCAACCTGAAACCAAGGCCAGTGTTGGCATAGTAAAAGAAGAACAATCAGACAATCAATCACAAGGATCAAGCATGCAGAGTGTGATTACAAATTATATAACAGAAGAAGGGCATCTGGCATCAGAAAGCAGTACAAGATTAAGTTATGATGGGAATGAACAGAAGACAGTAAACTTACAGTCGGTAGAGAACAAGGATGCAAGTAAAATCACCACAGAGGAAGCAACAGATGCCAAACAATTGACTGATGTGGAGATACAAAACTTAGAAATTGATGGTAATATTATGTTTGAAATTTTAGCATCAAATTCAACTTGATAACAAAAAACAAGTAACAAGCACAAGGCTTATGGGGCCACAGAATTACTATTTATATGTGATCCTCCACATATAGATGTGAATAGAACTTTTTGTGTAATCTAAACACCCTAGTTTTTTTCTATTTTTATGTGGATTAAAGAATTTTTCTTTCATCTAAAGTCATTTTTATTTTTATTTTCCTGGCATGAATTTCAAGTCGAATTAGAAATAGTAATTGTTGTGGTGCTGGGATTTTTTCAATCTCAATCTTACAGAGCATATAGATATATTAAAATAGTGATATACGCCTCCTTGAGTAAATGACTGCTTATAATATCTCATATCTATAACTATAGGTGTGCCTCAAAATAAAGCCATGCAAACATTACCCAACACAGCATGAAATATCTAACATGTCTTACATGTCTAACAACAGGTGTACCAGAAGATGAAGTCCAGGCAACCCTGCCCACGTCAACAATTGTTAAAGGTGAGATTGTTGAAGGAATTGTTCAGGAACAAACACTTGAGGAAGAGGAATCAGCAGCAATAGACAACAATAGTGGCAGACCACAAAATGAACTTGAGCAAATGGCTAATATTGTTGAGGTTAGCCAATAGTAAAGTTAAAAAGAAAATAATCATATACATAATTTCATGCCATTTTTTTTCACACTCATAAATTGCACATGATTAGGCATCCATGAAAACAATCAATTATTTATTTTCTTCATTTCTATTACAACTTTGATTCTGATACTGCATATGTTAAAACAGACAATTGATCAACATGAAACCATGGCCAAGGTCAGGGCAGAAAATGAAGAACATGCTAACCACCATTCTGAACAATCTAGCATGGAGAATGTAATTACAAAGCATATCAATTCAGAAGGAATGGTAACAAAGGAAAACACTAGAAAATCAAGTTATGATGTGGAAGAACTGGAAAAGGTTGTTTTAGAATCAAACTCCATAGGAAATTTGGAAATCAAGGATGGTAGAAAAATCTTGCCAGAGGAAGCATCTGATATGAAAGAAGTCACTGGTATGGAGTTACAAAAGCCTGAAAATGAAATAGAACGTAATGTTGATAATTCAGCAACTTTCTTTTTTATCTTTACACAACTTGATATTTCATCCAAGAAAAAAATATACTAAAATAATGTTTCCAAAAAAACAAAAAAAGATCCCACTTGGTATTGTGAATCATTTGAAACTTAAGTTCTTTGGCAAAGCCTAGCTTTAGAACAGTCATTGTTTGGCCTCATAAAGCAGCTTCTTTTAGCAGTGGAAGCTTGAATTTTGAATAAAACATATAAATATACTAAAAATTAAAATGAACTATATTAGCCAATCTTGTGTGGAAAATTGAATTAAACATCTTATTTGTATAATGACAGATGTACCTGAGGATAAAGCCATCTCAACTTTTCCTACCATACCATCTGTAAAAGTTGGTATAGTTGAGGAAAGCATCCAAGAAGTAATACAAAGGGAAGCTGAATCAGCAGTGACCAATACCAAAGAAGAGCAGAGACCAGAAAATAATTTGGTGAAGAACATGGAAGTTCTCAAGGTTTGACTGCACTGCAACAAAAAAAACTTAATGATATATACCACATTGCATTTCACACTTTCACATCTTAATTTCGTGACTGCACTGCAACCAAATATTAATTTTCCCAATGTGCAATATCTTCGGGTTCTGATGCAGTTTATGTTAAATTAGGCACTTGATTTACATAAAGCGTCAGGCAACACCTCTGTGGAAAATGAAAAGAATGTTGAAGTCCGGTCTGAAGCAAAGAGCCAGGAGATCATTATAAAGCATCTAAATTTAGAAGGACTGGAGACTGCAGAAATAAGTCCAAGTAATGACACTAAAGAACTTGAAAAGGAACATGAAGTCACCACAGGTGTCTCTGAATCAGTATTTGCAGATATCACAGAGCAAACAGACACACAAAAACCTGAAACTCAAGAGACTGAAACCACTCAATTAAGCAGCAGCACAAAAGAAGACGAAGCAGGAGACGAATTCGAAAAAATAAGCCCATCATCTAGTGTGAGTGTCATATCCAGAGACTCTCAAGACACGGACACAAAAGTTTCACACAAAAAGTCTCACAGCATCCTATCAGGTGTAGGGTCAAAGGTGAAGCACTCAATTTCCAAAGTGAAGAAAGCCATAACGGGCAAGTCTTCACACCCCAAGACACCACCATCATCAAAATAAAAATAAAAATGACTCATTACACAACTACATACATGCTGCATTTGTAAATAGATAGAATACACAGGTGCTTGGGGTTTTCTGGAGAGCTTGTTTCTTATGTAGAGGAATTGGATTGATTTGTTTAATTGATGTATTGTTTGGTTTGTTGGTGGTTTTGAATTTTTATCCTAAGGAGGATCTACTATCCTCCTAAGTCAGTGTGATGTAATTGTATTCATAATTCATACTCTCTTTGTTTTAATGAAATTGTTCTTTATTTGTAAACATTGGCACAAATAGTAAAGTAGTTTGTAGTAACAACAGTTTCAAGAGAAGAAAAATAAGATAGCCATTGCCATAGGGACACATGAAATGAATCATTAGGCACTAAAAATCCATGGAAAGAACAAAGAAAAGCGAGGAAAATCCAGTTCCGAACTTGGTTTTCTCGAGAACCAAACGGAAAAGCGAGGATTGAAATATACCTGACTCGGACAGGACACTACGTTCTAGCACTTTTCAGCCTCTGCGAATCAATGATGGGTCAGGACAGGAAATAGGAGGGTTTGCGCTGGCACTAATGAAGTTGGCGTGTGTGAACTGTTTTGAAAAACGCTTTGAAGTTTGAAGTTTGAAGTTTGAACACATTTCTCTAACACATCTTCTTAACATATTGAATTGGCTGAGTATCACTTTTAATCTATTGATTTTTATTATTATTATTATTATTTTGGTTTATTATATTTTTAAAATTGTCATAATGAAATTTTCAGTTTTTGAAATACATTATTTTGGTTTTTTTTTAATTTTTTGTTACAAATATTAGTTTTTTTTTTTTGAACAAATATTAGTTGATCCATAATTTTTAAATTTTTAAATAATGAATTTAAAAGAATGACAATTAAATATAATCATTATTTTTACTAGCGAAGAGATAGGCGCAGTAGTACTTGTGTGTCCACATTTCTATTGTGCTAATTTTTATTTTGTTAAATTTAATATATTATAACATTTTATTCATTATGCATTAATATTTTTTGAAAATCCATGTTTGTTTATACATATTTATTTTTTAAACTTTATATTATGATAATTATCCTTTGTGCATAAGTATAAACATACATTTTGTAAAAAAAAAAAACAAAAGTATAAACATACATAAAAAGGATGGAAATAAAACCAACTTAATGAAAATGAATTCTGTAAAGATAATTAAAAGATATTATTTAGGGTAAAGTATATTTTTTATCCCTAAATTTTTCAAAATTTATGGTTTTAGTCCATGAACTTTTCGAAGACTAGTCAAAGTTCCTTAACTTTTTTTCCATCTAACATTCTAGTCCTTTCCATTTATTTTCTTTGGTAAGTGATGATGTAGTGTTAATTTTATTATTATTTTATTAGATTGCATTTTCTAACAGGTAAAAATCAACAAAAATTGTTTATCAAGAACAAAAAAAAGACTCAAGAGTCTCATGTTCGTTACACCATCTCCAACCAACATTCTTGACACAGATTCTTAGCACCATTAATCTACACCCAACACTGAATAAAGGAGATGAAAAAAGGCATCAATACATTTCCAACCCATACTCAAAATTAAAAAATTTATAACAATCCAATCCATACCAAAATTAAAAATATAAATCGAGTGAGAAAAAAATCAAACTTGACAGATCTATAAGAACCATTCCCAATAATAGAAACATCGTTCACTGTAACTCGTCACCGTACCCAAATCTCCTCCGCATTGATTGTCACCATCATGGATCTATTCTACCACTATTTGTCGTGGTCATACGCAAATCTCTGTTGTGGATCTCCTCTATCGATATTGTCGTTCATTGCAGTTCGTTGTCGTGGTCACACAGTGAAGGGGGTAGTCGTGAGCAGATTAAAAAGACGACGATCGTGGCAGCTGTTGTTGTTTAGTGCAGTGGTGAGAAGAAATTCAAAAAAGGAGAGGTAGGCGAGGAGGGTGGAGGAATGTTGAGTGTGGGTGGAAGGGGGAGAGGAATAAAAGAAAAAGAGAAAGTGAATAGGAGTTGACTAAGGCTTTGTGGGTGGGTATTGGGTTCGTGAGAAATAGAAAGTGAAGGGGTGGAGATGGGAACACAGACAAGAAGAGTGGGTGGGGTTTTGAGAAAATGAAAGGGATGAGGCACTGTGGATTTTGGTGTTTGAGAAACTAAAAAACAAATTAAATCTATTTTCAAAAATACAATCTAGTGGTTTTGTAATCATTAGAAAATGTAATTAAATAAAATAATAATAAATTCATCGTCACATCATCACTCAACAGGCAAAATAAACAAAAATGACTAAAATGTTAGATAGAGAAAAAGTTCAAGGACCTTGACCAATCTTCGAAAAGTTTAGGGACTAAAACCATAAATTTTATAAAGTTCAAGGAACAAAATTATATGTTACCCTATTATTTACATCTTATTGTCTTAAATTTGATCACGTGACATTTTTTCCCATTTTCTTTACTCTTTTTTTTCTATAAATTCTCAATTATATTGATATGTGTTAACTACATGGATGAACAAATATTAATAACTCCATAAAAAAATATAGGCTTAATGTTACTTTTAGTCCATTAAGTTTTACTTTTTTTTTTCATTTTAGTACATAATGTTTTAAAAGTTTCAATATGGTACTTTAGCATAGGTTTTAGGCATATTTTGGTACATTTCGCTAAAAACATTTGAAAGTTAACAGAGTTAGCTTTAACATAGCCGTGGTAAATATCAACACACCTGTGTTGATCCTGATTCTTTGTAACATAGCTGTGTTAATTTTTTAACACGGCCATGTTAATTGTTAACATTTTTGCATTGTGCTCTTTTCCCTATGGTAAAAATTTCAGAATTTTTGGAGTTAAGGAACTATTTTTAAAAGGCCAATCTTTGATTTAAAAAATAGTTGAGTTTGGGGTTGTTTTGTTCTTGTAAATCATTTAGAGGCACTTTTGAAGGAATCTGGAAACACCATGTTGTTTCATAAATCATTGGTAACATCCATGATTTTATTTGGGATTTTATAAAGCCTTTAGGTATTTTTCCAAGATATAATTAGTAAAACTGAGTTTAGTCACTTAGTAGGGTTTTTGAACGATTAAAATAATATTTTGTGCATTTTAAATTCTAATAAATTTACAATAGGTACTATTTGTGACTTATGGTATGTGAAATTTTTCTCTGAATTTTCTAGAATATTTTCATAATTATAAATGGTTATTTTGTCTAAATCATGTTGTTGAATGTTAGGGATTATTTAATTCAAAAGGAGCCTTATGAATGTTTTAAAATTCTAAGAAATATGTGTTAACTGAGACCTATGATAATCTCCCTATGAAAGGATTTATAAAAGGTCTATGTTTATTTAGGTAAATAAATAATAAACCACGGATTCTTGAGTTGGCCTAAAAATACTTTTTAAATTAAATAAAATATTTATACTTATAATTTTTTACTAAAAAAATTATGAGTTGAAATAAGAGTGATGGAGAGTATATGTACCAAATTTTATGATATTATGAGTTTTGTAAGTATGTCAAATAATTCTTGTATTAGCATTTTCTGCTTGAATTGCTTGATGAATATGACATGAATTGTTGGAAATGCAAGTAGGAGGGGATGTTCTACCTTAGAAGGAGAATACCTCTGGTTATTGTGCATTATGTGAGGTTGATATGTGATTAAATATTCCTTGTGAATCATGCATTTTTATAACTGACATATGAGACCTGGGGAGTGTGAACCTTAGGCACTAATTGCTAGGGTTGATTGTATTTGTGTGATTGGTTGATTGGATTTTGTGATTGATTGTTTGTTTTGGGGAAGCAAGGATAGAAGGCCTGTTCGGGAATAGAAGGCCTTCAAGGTTACTTTTTAAGTTCTTAGTGAGGGCTAGGAGTTAGTTTTCTTTTGGTTACTACCTTGGGTATTGGACTGGTTCCTCGTATAATAGATAGTAGACTAGATCTTAATTTTATAGTCCTTATGTTGTTGTATACGAGTCAGATGTCTTATGTCTCGTTTCCAAAGATGTAAAGGTGAAATTATGTTTCTTTTTATGGAATTGTTTAAGGAAAAATTTTGGTATTATTTCATGTTTATCAGTGTTTTAGTATCATTTGGAATCAAGTATTTATAAAAAGTAAGAAGTCTCTTGTAAATGATATTTGCTAATGAACACTTATTTGTAAGAGAATGATAGGTGTATTGAAAGTGAGTTTTATTGAGATTCTTGTAGTGAGTTTCGAGACAAGAAAAAGAAAAAAATACATTTCATATTTTGATAATATGTTAATAGATCAAGTTTTTAATTAAATTCATATTTTTAAGAATAAAATACAAGCTTTAGGAATTTATAAGTTTAGGGGGTTACACCCACACCTATACAACCTTTGGATCCCTCTCATGCTGGTGTGATTCGATTGGGATGTTACATATATAACTGATGTGCCACACTCTTTTATCAATTGAATGAGATTCATTCACCTTTTTATATGGTATCATAATAGCCTATAGATTTACGACCATTTTTTTTCATTCCTTCCCATGGCTTTTGTAACTCTCACATCACTTGTAGAACTTTCCACCACCTCCACTCTCCCCATCCAAACTCAATTCCAATAATCACCACACTTGACACACATAAATAACCCATCTCCTAGAGGCCCATGATCTTTATGGGTATGTCACCGGTAACACCCCTTGTCCCTTTAAAACCATAGGTGAGGGAGTTGTAGCCATCGTTAATCTAGCTTACACTCACTGGAAACGACAAGATCACTATGTGTTCGTCGCTCTTATTGGTTCCTACAGTCCTAACGCTCAAATTGTTATGACCTTTTTCACTTCTCTTGCCATTTCATAGATGAGGTTAAGCAAACATTATGTGAATAGATCTCGTACTTGTGTCATGCTTTGAAAGAGCATCTCTCATCCATTACTAAAGGCACCGCTAGCGTTAGCAATTACCTACATTCAACCTGAGTCATTGTAGATGAACTTGCTCTCATTGTTCACGCCATTGATGACCTTGATATTGTTATTGTTGCCCTTAATTGTCTTGGACTAGCATTCTTCAAATTCACAGCCTCCATTCGCACTAGAGGCTGTTAATAATAGTTGGTGAAATCAAGAGGGGGGGGGGGGGGTGAATTGATATTTCAAAAACTTGTTCCTCTTTTAAAATTAAAAGCAATTCAACATCTCCCTTTGATATGGACTAAAATTCACAATAGATTTCACAGAGTTTGTTGAAAATGAAATTATAATTCATAAATCACAATTAGAAAACAAACTTGTTTCAAACTATTTTTCAAAAATGAAACAAGAATGTAATAAAGTTATTGAATTTCAATTTACATATAAGTTTGCAACCACCATGCAATCCCTTATGCATCAATTGAAATTCAATAACACTTGCAAGAACAATCAAGTGAATGAGGTAAGGATTAAGGCTTAAAACAAAAGTAATTATCAAGCAATGCCTAATCTAAAACACACAATACATAGCCAACACCTATATGTGCTTTGGCTTCAAATAAAGGATTGAATTATGCAAATACAAAAAAACAATGAAGAGACTTAAATTTCCAGTCTCCCCCCTTTAGGTTTTGAATAGCCAAAAACACGTGATCTTCCATAAGTGGCTTGTGTATCTGTCTTAAAGACATTTTCTCATTCACAACAAATTGGTTAGATAGAAATGTGTATATATAAACTAGTTGAGTTTAAAGTGTTGAAACCAATTGAAACATAATAAAAGGAAAACAAAAATTATAAGCATATTTCTCCCCCTTTTTGGTTTTCAAATCACAAAAAAGATAGAGAATCATAAAAAGGTAATCCAAGTCATATAATCAAATAACAAAGTGTTCAAACAACAAGACCAAATATAAATTGTTCAAATGAAAGCAATAAAATGCGAGAATTGAAATGATCATGCTTAATGAAATTTCAAAAAAAAAAAAAAGTCATCAGAGCATGGAGGATCAGTCCTCTTGGATGTCTTCATTGTGCGGAGCATTCATGGCATTAAGACACACTAAAATGCCATCAAAGCAACTCTTGAGCTCCATGTAAATTTCATTCTGAACTCTTAAGAACTCTTGTTGATTTAGCATGATGGTATTGAGCTTGTCCATCATTGCTACTTTAAAAGTAGACATAGTGGATGCTCTATCTCCAAAGACACTCCTTTAAAATTCAATGAACTTTTAGACAAATTAGTAGATATTGAAATATTCATGGAACGTGATAAACGCTAGTAGTAGTTGTTCCCTACAATTACCAATTACATGGTCCGCTTTTAAGGCACAAATCATTGCAAACGATACAACTCTTCCTCCTTGAGAGACAATAATCAAGGCTCCAAATGCCCATTTATTGTGTGCCAATATTGTGATTGCAAGGGTCACATTGCAAGAAAGTGTTATCACATATATGTGAAATACACAAGAACACACTAGAAGGGGGGGGGGGGGGGGGGGTTGAATAATGGGTTTAAAACTTTTTCATGAATACTATTAGTTCACAAGTTGCCTTCTTGGATATATGTTAGTTTAAATCAATAAATATATCCTTGCAAGGCAAAGCTTAAAAAGTCTTTCCAAAAGAGCACAGTGAGCAAGATAAATATATGTAATCATAAGACAATAGATAAGAGCTTGTTTTTATACTGGTTCACTCAACTTGAGCTACGTCTAGTTCTCCTTTAACAACTGTTAAAGGGTTCCACTATAATCAACTGATTACAAAACAAGTAATCTTCATTGCCACTTCTGGCTACAAGTATTCACTATCATGCATATGCATATGACAGATTAAAGTATGAAATAATTAAAGCGGATAAAAATAAATAATGAATTGAGGTGTATAAAAATTAGTGAACCAATCTCTATTTTATTAAGCATTGTCTATAAATTATATACATCCAAAATTCTTTCCCCCTTTGTCATAAACAAAAAGGTGGAGGATAGAGTAGAAAATGCCACACAGTCATGGTTTGGAAGATGCGGTTGACTGTTTGGTTGAGGATTCTCTAGCTTCTGATGGAACTTCATTGTTGCTGGAGGATCTTCTGACGACGGTGGTGGAGCTTGAGTAGTCGTAGGTCTAGGAGTCAAAATAGCAGCAATAGAGGCATTGAAGGCAAGTGTGACCTTCTTGATGATGCTAACTCTTTGCTCGTCCAATTTGGCATTTAGTTGAGCTTGGACTTGGGCAGCAACCACAACGGATATTCTTGATCCCAGTTTAGCTTCCAATGCAGATTCAAGAGCAGCTAAGTCAAGTAGAGGGTCTGACAGTGCTACAACATTTAGTGGTAGAACTGCAATTGGAGTGCTTGACATGGACTGAGTGGACACTAGATCAGTGCACTCTTGGGTTGGTGTTGACTCTGCAGATTTTTCAGCCAAGTCGTAGCTTGCTTAGCAGGCAAGTGTAGTAGCTTGAGCTGCCTCGCCCCTCTTGCTTCAGGGTCAACTCCCTGAGCTTTTTCTCGTTTTCTTCCTTGGCCTTCTTTTCTTGAGCCAGATCATTGAGTCGTTGTTCCTCTTCTTGAGCAGCTAACATAGCTCTCTGTCTGGTGGCCTCCTCTAGGATTCTTGCTTCTTCAGTTGCCTTAGCTGCAACTATCAGTGCTTGAGCAACGTTGAACTCAACATAGTATTCAACAAGCATCCTCTTAGCTTCCTCTTCATCTCCATGGGTGTGGGGGGTTAGCAGAGTGGGCACAACCACTGTGTTTGACACATGAATGAAACTATTGGAGGAGGAGGAGCCTTCACCTACAGTGTTAATCTTCTGCTTCTCTTTATCTGAAAGATTGGATGACCTTGTGGTGTGAAGCATACTACTCATCACAGTTTGCTAGTAGATGCCAACATTTGCTTCATTATTTTTCGGTGGCAGAATATGCTCCTGTTGAGGCAATGGCTCAATGTCTGGTATGTGCTGTGGAAGATTGTCTGCTCGTGCAATCTTCTTCCCCTTCAACTTGTTAGGGTTGACAGTTGGGAGTTTGATGACTATACGATTTGGAGCAACACGTATATCAGTGTCTTCAGAGATATGCAGGCTAGGTGGATACAACTGTCTAGGGGTTTGGCCTTGAAACTTCAAGTGACACAGGGCCCTGTATTCAGCACAGTGGCCTGGAAGGTTGGATGGTTGGGAGCAACTCCTCGTGAAATTAGCCTGTATTCACGATACATTGTTTTGACAGTGGCCTCTAGTTGCTTCTTCTCATCATCTGTTAGCTCAACTGGTAGGGCTGGTTCCACTATAAAGTAGTCCAATCCCTCTCTCATGCAGTTGTACCAGTGTGCAATCTCATGCACTAACTGACCCATCAGAGGGATGGCAGAGGCGTATTCTTCCTGCTGTAGCCTTTTAGCTAGTTGTGCATCATCTTCAACAGTATCCAAAAGGTGAGAGTTGTGAATTGGCCTCTGGTAAGGGATGATTCCTTGATCGATCTGTAAAGGGGGAAGCTTCTTCAGAGGTGCTTCCTTGACAACAAAAACAATTGAGTCCTCTCGCAACTGGCTTCAGTTGAGTCTCTTCTCTCGTATGTTGCGAGACTTAGCATTTTCTCCCACATAGCACAAGGAAAAGCGTTGCATCATCTTCTATTGCCAGGAGCCGGAGGGAGGAGGAGGAGGAGGAGTGTCTTCTTTGAATCTAGACAAAGGTGTGTTGTCGTTTAGACTGAATGGTTTGTTGTCCCATGAAGGAACAGTAGACGCTTCAAGAGATAGAGCAACTATCTCTTCATCTGACCCATACGAGATGATTACAGACTCAGTGTGGTGGTAGGAAACCACTGCGTCTAACATCTTCAGGATTGTCACTAGAGAGGGAGATTGGTAGGGAGGAATGGTAGTGTCTGGTGGAGTTTGTGGGGATGTTGTTGGTACAACAGTCTAAGTTGTGGGATCAGACTGTGTCTCAAACTGAACAATGGGTTCAGTCTGTTGGGTGATCGTCTGTCCAGTGGGGGCAGACACAGGTTGATCTTCTGTCTGAACAGTGGGTTCAGAAAGTGGCTCTTGCATAGTCTATGCTTAGGCATCAGACTGTGCAGCAACTGTTTGGTTTACTATGGTTTATGTAGGTGACACAGACGATAAAGGTTCAACAGACGGTGTGTCTGTTGTGGCTTGTGTTTGGGCTAAGACTAGGATCGTCTGAGGAATATTCTTCCTTGGACATTTGTATGTAGAGCAAGGATGAGTGGGAAGAGTAAATGCAGGTAAAGTAATACCTAAATTGGTGGTTGTTTGTTTCGATGTGTCTTCTTCCAACACCATTTTTCTCTTCACAATCAGCTTCCTCTGACTTAGTGGTCAGTCCCTCTAACTCAGTGGTCTGTTGTGCACTGAGTGACCTTCTAGGTCTCTTAAAGACTAGTCCCTCATCTGAGTCTTCTTCTTCAGCCTCAACAACTTTGACAGCTTGCAGACCAATGTCTGCTACCTCCTTCAAAGACACTTGAGGTTCAGCAGTCATTCTGGCAGCACCCTTACCTTTCTGTTGGGATCTAGACTTGACCCTTTGAGTGGGTGGTGCTTGTTGGATTGTCTACTTTCCTTTCTTGGCTAGTGGCTCTGCAACAGACTGTGCTACAGCCTTGTGTGTTGTCCGGACTATCTGCTGGTCCGCAACAGCAAGTCTCCTCATCTTACTTGCTAAAGGTTGGATGGACGCAACCTCATCATAAATCACTAGGCTTTTTCCTTTTCCACCCTTCTTTTTCTGAATCTTCTTCTTCTTTTGACCTTCATTTTCATCATTAGATAATATAAGGAACCTTCCAGGTGATCCCTTGGTGATTTCCAATCCCATGTTCAACTTAAGCAGACTTGAGGAGGTCAGTATCCTCTGTTGAACGAATGGGCCCTTTACTTTCACATACTCCAACTCATCTAGATTTCCTGATTGGATTTCTGTGTACAATCTATTGTAGCAAAGAGCATCCTAGAGGATCTTGTTTAACAGAGTTGTATAGTATGTTGCCATAGAGGTTGATAGTCATTGAATGTGGCTAATTAGGTTGTAGAATAGCGTGTGTGGAAGGTTGAATGGAATCCCTTTGATGATGTGGTAAAGGATGAACCTGTGTAGAGTTGATACATGATTTCTTGACCCTATCTTGTGCAAGATGGCCTTGTTAACAATGATCAGCATCAACTTGGTCAGAGGTGGGAAGTTAGTTGGGTGCAACTTCTTGACGTCCTTGGCCACCTCGTAGTTGGGTCCAAGAATGAACCTTTCTACTGTACCTTTTTCATGGTCTTTGTCCCATGCCTCTATGAAGTTGTTTGAGTGCAGTTCACACCCTATTGCTTGAGCAATGGAGGAGGGAGAGACCGTAACTTCACACCCGAAGACGTTGTTGACAACATCGTTTCCTTTGATTGTAGCATTTGTCTAAAACTCTCTAATGAGTCCAGAGGCGATCTTCTGGCAATCATTGAAGTAACCCCTGATCCCAGCGAACTCGAAGTACCTTGAGATGTTAAGACCATGTTCCTCAAGGTAAGGTATGTCAATGTAATACTCCACGTGAATGTTCCCAATGTAGGAACCTCGTGGCTTGATTAGTATGTTCTCTACATCAAGGAGTCTTCGTTCCTTCGCGACCTCGGGGTCAATGTTGGATGCCGAACTGTTGGTGTTAGTGGTAGACTCAGGCATTACGACTACAGGACGCTTATCAAAAGCTTGAGAGGTTGAGGGCGAGGTAGGCAGTTGAGAGGAGGAAGAGCCCTTGATCAGATTACGTTTGGCCATGGCGAGGGTTTGTGTTTAGGGTTTTCAGAGGTTCTTGGTTGCAGAGAAAATGGGTGAGAGAGATGAGAGGTTTTGAAAGCTTGAGGAATACGTTTGGCAACAGTAGGCTAGAATAGGCAATGAGTGAGCATTAAATACGATGGTACGGTTAGGTAATGATTGAAACAACACATTTATGATAGACTTGAATGTGCATTTTGGGCTTTTATGACTCAGAACCAAACGAATGCTTAAGTTACAAAACGATTTTAAAAAATTCACATGGTCTGGCTCATATTTTGAGCGCAAAGCATGTGACATGCACATGCCTCACTTAAGTATCACACCAGACGATGTGTCCTTAGTTCTACTAGTGAATAGTAGATAGTGATAAAATATTAATTCACACAGACCATCCCAATCTTTTCTCTCAAAAAGATCAGTCTATCTTTAGTAAAGGGTTTTGTAAAAATATTAGCAAGCTGATTGTTTGTCTTGAAAAATTCCATTTTAATGGTCCCTTTCTGAACATGGTCTCTTATGAAATGATATTTTATTTTTATATGCTTGGCTCTAGAGTGCATGGAAGGATTTTTAGAAAGAGATATAGCAGCAATATTATCACAGAAGATAGGAATGTTACTCTCGAATATGTTGTAGTTTTCAAGTTGATTCTTGATCCACAATATCTGAGAGCAACAACTTGCAATTGAGATGTATTCTTCTTTTGCTGTTGATAGTGCTATTGTTCCTTGCTTCTTGCTGAGCCATGAAACCCATGTTGCCTCCTATGAAGTGGCAGCCTTTATTGGTGCTTTTTCTTTCAATTTTGTCTCCAGCATAGTCAGCATCACAATAGCCTGTCAACTTATACTCTTTTTGTCTTTTAAACCAAAGACCAAGATTAGAAGTTCCAATTAAATATCTAAAAATTCTTTGAACAGCAGATAAATGCACTTCCCTTGGGTCAGACTAAAATCTAGAGCAGCAGAAGCAAACACTAAACATTATATCTGGTCTGGATGTAGTCAAGTAGAGTAGTGACCCAATCATTCCTTTGAACTGAGTGACATCTACTTTCTTTGAATCTTCATCAGGTCCAAGTGATGTTGTTGGATGCATTGGAGTCTTCATAATTTTAGCATCATCCATTTGGAACTTTTTCAAGAGTTCTTTCACATACTTGGTTTAGTGTATGAAGATTCCTTTGTTGGTCTACTTGCTCTGCAATCCTAGGAAGAATTTCAGTTCTCCCATCATGCTCATTTCGAACTCAGTTTGCATCAATTTTGAGAACTCATTCTCATCTAGTTTGTTTCTAAAGACCCACTTAGCACCAACAGCTTCCTTGTTGTATGGCAGCTTCACAAGTTTCCAGACATCATTCTTTTGAAATTGATCCAACTCCTCTTGCATTGCTTGGACTCAGCTTTCATCTTCCATGGCATCATCAATGTGCTTGGGTTCTATCTCAGACAATAGAGTTGGTTGTTGGAAGGATGATCTTGTTTTTACTGGAGCTCAAACTTCTCCAATGATCTGAGAAGGAGGATGGTTCTTGATCATCATTCTGTTGCTGCTTTGTGGTTCTCTGACTTCTTCATCATCATCTGAGATGGTTTGATAGCTAACAGACGATGTTGTGGTCTTTGTTATCGCATCTTCTAGTCTGATATCTGTAAATGAGTCCTTTAACTCTGATAGTTTCCTATCAGGTTGAGTGTCATTAAATCTTACATGAATGGCTTCTTCAAAAACTTTGGTTCTAGAGTTAAACACTCTATATGCCTTGGATGTTTCAGAATATCCAAGTAAGATGCTTGTATCACACTTCGAATCAAACTTACCCAAATTGTCTTTTGCGTTAAAAATGAAACATTGACATCCAAAGGGATGGAAGTATGATATGTTGGGTTTCTTTCCTTTCCATAGTTCATATGGAGTCTTTTTAATAATAGACCTAATATAAATCTGTTTTGCAAATAACAGGAAGTATTTACAGCTTCTGCCCAGAAGTGCTTAAGAGTCAAGTTATCATTCAATATGGTTCTGGCCATTTCTTGTAATGACCTATTCTTCCTCTCAACAACACCATTTTGCCATGGTGTTCTAGGTGTTAAGAAGTTGTGAAGAATTCCATTCTCTTCACTTAACCTTTAAAAACTTTCGTTTTCGAACTCTCCTCCATGGTCACTTCTTGATAGAAGTTATACATACTTCTTTTTCATTTTGAACACGTTTGCAAAATTTATAGAATTCCTTAAAAGCCTCATCCTGTGAGTGAGGAATATAACCCATGTCCATCTAGAATAGTCATCAACTATTACTAGTCCATATCTCTTCCCTCTAAGAGATGTTGTCCTTGTTGGGCCAAATAAATCAATATGTAACATATCTAATGGTCTGGAAGAGGAAACAGTGTTTTTACTTTTAAAAGAAGTTTTCACTTGTTTCCCTTTCTGACATGCTTCACAAAGTAAGTTATCCTTATATGACATTGTTGGCAATCCTCTTACAAGGCTATATCTTTGCAATTTTGAGATTAATCTCAAACTTGCATGGCCAAGCTTCTTATGCCATAACTAGTGACTTTCTTTGACAAACAGTAAACATGGTACATTTTGATCCTTTGCTTCACCAAGATTGATCTTATAAAGATTGTCTTGTCTCTTTGCAGAGAAGAGATGTGAACCTTTAGAGTCTCTGACTATGCATGATTCCTTGTTAAAGGAAACATCATATCCATTGTCGCAAAATTGACTTATGCTCAGTAGATTATGTTTTAGCCCTTCAACAAATAACACATTCTTAATAGAGAGACTAGGAGGAATACCTATCTTACCAGTACCTCTGATTCTCCCTTTCTGATTACCTCCGAAAGTGACTATACCACCATGCATTAGTGTCAGGTCTAGGAACATAGACCTTGTGCCCGTCATGTGATGTGAGCAGCCACTATCCAGGTACCATGATTGGTGTTTCTTTCCTGCCGTCAAGGACATCTGCAACAGAAATTATTTTGTTTTTAGGTACCCATATTCTTTTGGGTCCTTTGGTGTTAGTCTTAGAAGTAGATGACTTACTTCTTGTAGGCAATTTCTTGCTTTTGAACTTTACATGTCCATTCTCAAGGTGTGGTCCATTAGAAGAAGCTTTCTTATTGGTTGCTTCTTTCTTTCTTGTGAATCCAAGGCCAGATTTGTCATTTGGATGTCTGTTGTATGAAAGAATTTTCTTTAAATTTTCAGACCCATTGACAAATTTGCTTAGAGTACTCTTGAGAGATGTAGCTTCTTTGCGTAATTGAGCAATTTCAGCTTCATCTTTGCTCAAGGCTCTTACCTTGTTTAATTCATCAATTTCCTTAATCAATTCATTCAATTGCCTTCTATGTTGTTCCTTTTTTATCCAAAGTTCACTTTTGCTTTTAATTAAGCATTCGTGATCAATGGTTAGTTTTTGAAAATCATCTATTAGAGCATTACTGGCTGTGACCAATGTAGAACATTTATCAAATAGCTCAGTGAAAGAAGATCCAAGTTCTTCATGCTCTTTTGAAAGTTTTCTTATTTCTTTTTCATAGATAAATAGGCTTTTGAAAGAATAGATGAATTAGCGAGAAGTTCTTGATAAGCTTCTTGAAGAGAAATAAGATCATTGAGGTTTATCTCTTGTTCTTCATCATTTGAAGCTTCAGACGTAGACGTAGAGTGTGTGTTGTCTAGTGTGTTATCATCATTAGACGCAGACGATGTGAAAGTTGCGTCTACCATCAGATAGAGGTTAGCTTCTTCATCTGATGCTTTAGAATTTTCTTCATCTGTTGAGTCATCTAGATCTTCCCATGTGGACATCAATCCTTTCTTTTTTCTTGGGAAATCTCCTGTTGACCTTTTCTTTTCCCTTGCTAAGCTTAGGACATTTTGACTTGAAGTGTCCAAGCTTCTTACACTCGTAGCAGACGATGAGATTTTTCTCTTTCTTCTCACGGTCTGCTAAGTACTTCTTATTGTAGTTTTTCCATCTTGATCCACCTTTCTTTTTCCACATCTTGTGGATTTTTCTTGAGATGAAGGATAACTCATCATCATCTTCTTGATTCTTCTTCACTTAAGGAAGTGGACTCTACTTTTGACTCTTCTGCCTTTAGAGCCTTGGTGGTGTGTCTTTTGGATGGTCTGAAGGACTGACTTTTTGATGAAGATTGTTCTTTAGGTGTTGTTGGATTTGGCTTGTGAACTTTTAGAGCCAGAGACTTGCCCTTTTTCAATTTGGCATCTCCTTGCAGTTCTTGTTCATGCAGCATTAGAATTCCCACTAGCTCTTCGAGAGGCATATAATCTAGATTTTTGGAAGCTCTAATGGTTGTGACCTGAGGTCTCCATTGTCTGGGCAAGCTGCGAAGAATTTTGTCAACATGCTCGAAATTTTTGAAACTTTTACCAAAGTTTCGAAGCTCATTTAAAATAGTTTGGAATCTAGACAACATATTAGCTATGGTTTCATCTTCTTTCATAGCAAAGAGTTCATATTCTTTGGTAAGAACACTTACCTTGTTCCTTTTTACCTGTGAGGACCCTTCATAGGTTATTATGAATGCGTCTCATATGTCTTTGGCAGATTTGAACAAGCTTATCTTTCTGTGCTCAGTTTCTAAGATGCATGCATGTATTTCATTTCTTGCTCTGGAGTTAAGGACGAATCTGTTCTTTTGTGCCTCAGTCCATTGTTCTTTTGGGATCTTAGCTTCATTATCATCAACTGGTATATAATCTTCATTTTCTACGACATCTAGCATGTCTATATGACATGATTCAAAGTATGTCTCCATTCTTTGTCTCCAATATGTGAAGTTTTCACCCTTGAAGATTGGAGGTTTGTGTATACCCTTCTCCATCCTTGTGTAGGATCTTTAATTCTGCAGTATCTGTGAAGATAGTTATCAGAGATCGAACTCTGATACCAACTGAAATACACAAGAACACACTAGAAGGGGGGGTTGAATAGTGGGTTTAAAATTTTTCGCAAATACTATTAGTTCACAAATTGCCGTCTTGGATATATGTTAGTTTAAAACAGCAAATATATCCTTGCAAGACAAAGCGTAGAAATCTTTTCAAAAGAGCACAGTGAACAAGATAAATATATGTAATCATAAGACAATAGATAAGAGCTTATTTTTATACTGGTTCACTCAACTTGAGCTACGTCCAGTTCTCCTTTAACAACTGTTAAAGGGTTCCACTATAATCAACTGATTATAAAACAAGTATTCTTCACTGCCACTTCTGGCTACAAGTATTCTCTATGCCACTCTTGGCTAAAAGTATTCTAAACCACTTCTAGTTACAAGTATGAATCTCCCCCTGAGATTATACTTCCCAAGTATTCTTTTATCACTAAGCCACTCTTGGCTTTCTATACAAAAATGTATAAGATTTAGATAACTCTCAAGGAGAGGATATAATCAAATGTTGAATCTACGTGAGCTTGTAGAGGATGGGTGTTCTATTTCTCTCAGCTCATGCTCAAGACTTGCTCTTAGAATACTTTCTCTTGCTGTCTAGATTTACAGTTCACGTTCAATCATTCATCTCTTTCTAGCTCCTTCATTTTTTTTTCGTTGCATAGAGGCTTCCTTATAAATTAGGCTTCATGAATTTGAACGTTGGAGAAGACTTCTTTTCGTTGTCTCACACAATAAAGTGTTGAAGTAGCTTTGATTGTGCTTTTTCTGACGGGAGCAGGTTTCTATCTCTGTTACAGTTTGTCTTTTAGCTAAAAGTGTACATCCCAGTGCTGATTGGTTCTTTTGGCTATACCTACACACTTTATATAGTACGAGACTTGCAAGTAATACGAGGAATCAAAGAGAGTAATGTCAAAGGGGCATCTCCCTTTGTTTCAGTTGCAGTAGTGCCTTTATTTGAGTAAAGAATTAATTATAAAGCATGTATTCCTCAGCACATATGACAGATTATATTCTGTTCCAGCATAGACAAAGTCTGGCTTAACAAACACATTCTTAATTAAGAGACATGATTTGTTCTAGCCTTAAACATCATCTGGCGCTTGGCATCAGACATCGTCTGGCCTGGGCTTAGCATGATCAATTAAGAACTTATTTAAATCTGTTTATAGCCAATTTTAGTGCTAAATTTAACCTTTATAAGTTCTCAGACAGTTAGAGCGTAGGATTTGAGTTGAGAGATTTTACTATTGTTTGTTCTTACTTTGATTTCCTAAAATCACTTAGTCTGAAATCATTAGTTGATCAAATATTATTACATTTGTTATCATCAAAACCTATCAAGGTACTAAGGGTCAAACATCATCAAATGTCTTGGTTCTAACAATACAGCTTGAATACTCCATTTATCATTCTTTGCTATCATGTTCTTCGTAAGAGTGTCCAAAAATATTATATTTAATCTATTCAATTAATGCTTAAATTACTACATTAATGAAATTAAATAATGGTATTCAATAAATAATACTATTCAATGCTTAAATTACTAGATTAGTGATATTAAGGAAATAATCTATTTTTAATATAATATAATATAAATAATAATACTTTTACTATTTATATAGATGCAAAATTAATAAGATTTAATAAGTGTTATATTTAATCAAAATTTTAAAACGAGTTATATATTAATCCACCCGTTCCATAAATATTAAGAAATATAGTTAATATTTTGAATTTCATAAAACAAAGTATCATGTATTTTTTAAATATATCATTATATCTCTTTAAGTAATTACCCTATAAAAATCACTCTCACTAAGGGATATTTTGGCATGTCTACAAACTCATTTTTATACAAGATGTAATCATTTGGACATGCATCTATTCTGTTGTACTCCATACCCACAAGACACAAAATCTTCTTCGTCTCATAGTGATTCTTTGACAACGTGTTATCTACTAGAAGCATATTTTTCAACACAACAAGTAATCCATTGATCCACCCATATTTTGCCTTCAAATTGATCAAACTTAACACTGCTGACAACCGTGTCAACTTAGCACCACACCCTGGATACAAAGGCAGTTTTGAATCACAATCCAATGTATCATACAATGACGCATGTGCTTGCTGAAAAGACTTTTGGCCAACGTCACAAATCATTTCCTTTATCATATCTTCCATATCTACCTCAACCTCTTTTGTTTCAGATCCACTTGCCATGTGTTGATTCGCCATGTCATATCCATTTTGTATAACTCAAAAGAATTACATCACACAGTAGATGTTCTCATATGTCTTTCATTATATGTCGTATTCCATTTAAACACTTAACACATGGACAATAATATTTCCCATTGACATCCTTACAAGATCTTTGAGCAAATTCCAAAAACTCTTCAACACCTTTCTCATATTCCCTAGTGATTCGAATTGCAGTCATCCAACTTCGATCCATTTGTCCTATTTTGTTATACAGACAAAGTTGTATTATGCATGCATGCCGTATTAATCCAAGATTAAATACACAATTAATCCAAATTATCCGTATTAATCATTGTATTCAACCTCAAACGGAAAACTAAGGTTCACTCATAACAAATAACGATAATATAAATCAATAGTAATATAAAGTGTAGCACAAGTAACTTGATGTTGCATCGACTACATATAGAAAACTACAAATGATTTAGCTATGCTAGCAGTTAATCTTGACATAGTCTCCTATGTACTTTTGCAAATGGCTTAACCATGTACACTACAAACTTTGTAATTACTACAAAAATTTAAACTTTTTCAAATCAAATAGTACACAACAATAGATGCAGAAGCACAAACCATTACAATATTGTCAAATAATTCAATAGCACATACCTCTCTAAAAAAACACTTCACAGCGAAAAAAAAAAAAGATCGTGAAGGAGACCCAAATGGTGAAGGAGATGAAATTCTCCTATATGAATATGCTGCTATGATTACATGAATACCAATCCGATTTATATGAATACCAAGTAAAATCTGACCTATGTGCAAGTCCAAAATTTGCCATGGCATCAACACAAGAATTACCCTCCCTAAGAGTATGTGTCAGATGGAAATTAATAGCTCTACAACTCCTAAGCATGCTGATCCATCTTCTTCTAAGTAACCAAGGGGTCAAATCCGGCTTTTCAAAAGCAAGGACAGTCAAAAGGGAGCCACACTCGAGCCATAACTGCCTCAAATTTCTCTCCAATGCTATCTCAACCACCCGAAGGGCCACAAACAACTCAGCATATAAAGCATCATGAATTCCTATAAATTTAGTGAAACCACTTCTAAAGCATCCAAAGTTAGCTCCAGACGTAGCAAAGCCAAGTGAACCACGTGCAGCCCCATCCGTGTTGCACTTGATGAACCCAAACATTGGGGCAGCCCAAAAAATAGATTTGATCCTAGGTGGTTTGGAGGGCCGAATTGCTATGCTAAAGTGCTGTAGAAAATTCAGATCAACAGTACTCCCAAAGGCCTAGCCTTTGGAAAGAAATCCCGAATTGGAAATAAGTGCTTTTAACTTTCGTATAACTTGCTGAATAGGAGGTTTGTAATTTCGAAATCGACAACTGTTCCGACACCTCCAGATTATCCAAATTACATGTATGACAACAACCAATAAAATGTCCTGCACCTGCGAGTTACCAGCCTTGGATACCGAGAGAACAATCAAGGATGATGATGAAAAGTCCAATTTTATTGGTGATATATTTGACAGCCAAGACCAAAGGGCTTTGGAGTAGGAACAGAGGAGAAAAACATGTTCTATAGATTCATTATTGCGGCTGCAAAGGCTGCACATAGAGACAGTAACACATCCCTTTCTTATGAGCAGCTCATCAGTAAGGAGTGCATTATGAATGCCACGCCATGCAACAAAAGACCTGGATGGAGGTATAAAATGCTTCCAAATCAGCTTTGCCCAAGGCACAAACTACGTTGCAGGATATAAGAAATTTAGCGCTGCTTTATTGTGACAGCACACCATTAGCTTTAGGCTTCCAAATCGGGACATCTAGGTCTGGATTAGAGGGCACCGAAAAAGTATTCAGAACAACCGAAAGTTCAGGGAGAAGGTGGCTGATCCTAGATGGAATAATCCATTTATCCTTTGCTACCATGGAAGCCACAAAGGAGTGAAGCTGTTTTTGACATTTGTTGGGTAAATTTAACAGATCCGCAATTGAGTTATCAAGGCACCAATTAGTCAACCAGAAATTTATATTCCCTTGATTTATTATCCAGCCAGTATTATCTTGCAATAATTGCCAATGCTGTTTGACTGAATTCCAAACTGAAGATGAACAATAATAGGTCAGCTGCTGCCCATTGATCAAGTATCTAGTTCTCATGAACTTTGCCCAATCAGAATTTGAATGCTTGAGCTTCCAAAGCTGCCTCAACATGGCTGCCCTATTAATGTGAGTTATGCGTTGTAGTCCAAGCCCTCCTTTATCAAAAGGAAGACATACTTTATGTAATGCTACTGTGGCCAGTTTGCACACTTGAATATCCTCAGACCATAAAAAATTTCTCATCCATTGCTCAACCTATTTTAGAAGTTGTGCAAGCCATTGATAGACTTGAAAAGAGTATAACAACATCCCTATAATGACTGATCGGAGCAGTTGTGCTCTATCCATAAATGATAACAATTTGCCCTTCCAAGCTGCAAGTTTTACTCTCAATTTATCCACAATTGGCAGCAGATGAATGACCTTTGGTTTGCCAATAAAGACAGGGACCTTGAGGTATTTAAATGGGACAGCCTTTGGTCTAAAACCAAGAGCCGTACTAATCCTGCACAATTCTGAGTTAGAAATCTTGCCCGTGAAGAAATGGCACTTATTCTTACTAATCCATTGTCTAGAGGCTTGACCATATAAGAGAAAAAGTCTATCAAGGTTCGCTAGATTGGAAAGACAGCTGATACAAAAAACCATGAGATCGTCAACATAAAATGTATGTGTAGGAAAAGGTACCTTTGTGTCACCTAAAATTGGAGTTAGCAAATTGTGGCCGGTGAGAAAGGAGATACTCCAACTTAAAACGTCTTATGCGAGACAGAACAGAAGCGGAGATAAAGGATCCCCTTGCCGCACACCACAAGTACAAGATAGAAAGCCAATGCGATGACCATTGGCCATAAAAGTTAGTCTGGCTTAATGCAGTATAGTATGGATCCATTTACAAAAAACTTCAAAGAAACCAAACTTCTTCAATACATTGAGAAGAAATCCCCAATCCAAAGTATCAAAAACCTTTTTTACATCAAATTTGATAACCAACCGACCCTCTTTCCCAGATTTATGCAGCAAATTAATTGCTTTAGAAGTTGTTATTATCTAGTCCATGATACTCCTATCTGAAATAAAACCAAGCTGCTATGGGGATATGATTCTACTTACAATCAGCCCAAGTCGATCAGCCAAGATTTTGGTGATGATTTTGAACTGAAAATTGCTCATAGCAATTGGTTTAAAATCCTCAAGCTTATTAGCCCCAAGAAATTTAGGTATAAGGGCAACATTATTGGAATTCAAACCTAGAAGGAGCTAATGCTGTCTAAAAAGCTGAATTGTGGCCAGGCATACCTCCTTTTGGACAATATCCCAGAAAGAATGGAAAAAAATTCCTCCAAATCCATCCAAGCCAGGTGTGCTATTCCCATTAAAAGAGAAGATAGCAGCGGATATCATCGAAAGAAGGGACTTTAATCAGTAGAGCATTTTCCTCCTCTGTAACAAGTCGTGGGATGACTGAAAGGATAGAAGGATTCAGAGTGCAGTTATTATCCACAGCATATAAGCCCAAGAAAAAAAGAAAGAATATGGTCATTGATGTTGTCCTGATTAGTAGTGAGATTGTCTACAATCATAATAGAACTTAGCTGTCTAGAAGTCTTCTAAAAGGCAGCAAAAGTATGGAAAAAAGTTGTGTTCCTATCACCAAGGGTTGCCCATTTAAGATGTGCCTTTCAAACCAAAACAATTCTTCGAGTGCCAAAGCCTTGTGGAGTTATAACTGAGCAGACCTATCTTGTGCAGCCAATGTTTCCGAGAGCCCCTCGGAATCAATTAGGAGTTGAACGTGATCAACTTTGCTCTTAGCCCGTGCCACTCTCGAGTGAATGTTACCAAACACATTTCTTTTCCAATCTTTCATACCAATTTTAACAAGTTTTAGCTTTTTCCTTAGCACCACCATGGGACAACCATTAATAAGAGTAGCCTAAATTTGACTAACTAATTGACGACAACTTTGATCTTCTGCCCACATAGCAAGAAAGCGAAATTGGCTCTTAGGTTTTTCAGAATGAGAGACCATCAAAAGTAAGAGCGGATGATGGTCTGAAAAATGTCTAGTAAGAATAGAACAGTTAACATAATCAAAATCATTCAGCAAGGCAGAGTTACATATCACTCTATCTGATAGAGGGCTAGTCAATGAACACGAGGACCTAGAGGAACTTCAAGAATTAAAGAGTCCAATGACAAGATCCAAGGCCAAGATTCTTCAAGAAGAAATGACCAAGAGACTAAAGGAAGAGTTATTCATCAAAGGCCAAGAAGGAAGAAGCCCAAAGGAGTTAAATTGGAGCACTTGGAAATTTACTGACAGTTCGCTCAGCGCAAGCTTGAGCTCAGCGAAGTTTCGCTTTGATTAAGCATCTCGCTCAACGCAAGATTGAGCTTAGCGGAGATTCGCTTCGATCAAGCATTTTGCTCAACTCAACGTTAAGCTCAACGCAATTTGCACTAAGCTCAAGGTTGAGCTTAGCGGAAGGTCTGACGCAAGAATTTTCGAAAACCTTATTTACTTGTGTAAGAGGGTTCTTAATTGTGTAATTAGGCCTTAAAATGTTATGTTTAAGTGGAGATTAGTTACATAACCCTCTTCTAAGGCCTGACTCTATAAATAGTTGAAAAGAACCTCATTTGTAGATACATAACTCATTTGTGAATGAAATAAGCTTTGGCTTAGTTTGAGAGCTTAGTCTCTTCTTAGTTCTTGAGTGAAACCAAATTGATTCTTATCAAGGAAGCTTTCTTTGTGGCGAATTTACCTCGGCTTATCGTTCCGTGCGGATCGTGGCGTCGTTCTAGTTCATCTTCTTCTTCTTTCCGCTTTTCCCTTTTGTTTGAGTTCTTGATTTAGCTTCAATGGAGCTCTTTTGATTTGCTTCCGGACGATCCAAACCAAGCTTGTGTGACTTGGAACTGCATCATGCATGCATCCAATCACATAGCGACATTATGCTAACCAATCCTACCATTAGACCAAGTGAAATTATGACCAAATGAAGGCAAATGTATGAGCTGATTAGAATTTGTCCATTCAGAAAAATCTTTGAGAGAATTGGGAGCGGGCTTGCTGCCACCCATCTTCTCATGTGCTCCAAGAATAGCATTAAAAATCCCCTATAAAAACCCACCCTGTAGATGATAGCAATTGGGATAGCTGAAACCAAAGGGACCCCCTCTGAATGTATGATGTTGAAGCATAAACACCCACGATGTTAACTGAGTGTTGACCACACTGTAGGGACAGGGCTATGGACTGATCGAGAGCATGAATAACAGTAGGATTAATGGACAGCTTGCATAGACACCATAGACTAGGAATAGCATCCTGTCTATTATTGGTTACCACCAGCTTTAAATCAAGTTTTTTAAGAAACCGCATAGGTAGAGCAAAAAATGCAATTTTCGGCTCAGAGATAAAAATCACATCTAGTTTGTGTTCTTGACATAGACTGCAGAGATAACGCTTGGAAACCAAGTTTCCAAGACCTATGATATAATACAATCATTGCTGAAGAGAAGACTTACCACCTCTTCTGAAGTTATAGTGCTCCTGTCCCATGCCCTGCACTTTGGACTTCTCTTGACTGTCCTTTCTCTTTTGCTTTTTCTTCCTAGATTTAGAAACTACCTCTTGGAATTCAGCCTCCAATTCCCTAGCCTGTTGGTCCACAATAGGTGACTCAGTATCTGAATATTCCTCGCACTCCAAAACCCAAAACTTTGATGCCCGCTGCATGTCCAAGGCTGCCTGTTGAGGCAAATCCTCAGTAATAATGACATTTGCCAGATCTGCAGAATACTGAGAAACAGTCTTCTTAGTGCTACTCTAATTTCTTAGGCCTACTGGCTCATGAGAACCAAACGAGATGGGTGCTGGATTCTGAATTGGCTGTTCCAAGTTCTCTGTTTCCACCTGAATTAGATTCTTGTTTATATCAGAATATTTCTGCCGTGGAACAACAGAATGTTTCTGCTGCAGATCTCTATTCTCAGTTTGAAACATGGTATCAGAGTGCTGCTGCTATTGCTGCTGGTTCTGAGAAGCAATCTGATATTCAACATCAAAATGCTGGTGTTGGTTATCCTGGAAGTCATCCCTCCCGTCAGTGTATCCTTTAAGGGGATTTGGCGAGTCTGGGATGAATTCCTCCTCAGCAGCAGAATGCTTCTGTGAATTTGAAACCTCTTCTACCTCAACAAATTCATCATCTGAATCCTTATTCAAATTAGACTGATCCCTCAGACCATTATAGGTTGTATCACGAACTGGCTCTATCACTGGCTCTTCTAAATTGTCTTCATTATCCGCGGACTGTGCATTCTGGTTGTCTGCAATATCCTGTTGCTCAGAATCAGGCTGTGCGTTCTGGTTGTCTGCAATATCATGCTGCTCAGAATCAGGCTGCACCTTATTTTTCACCACGAGCCTTAGGACCAACCTGGCCAATTATTTTGCAATTTGTACAGTAATCAGGTAGCTTTTCATAGGTAAGGTCCACAAAAAATGCAAATCCTTCCCTTTCCACCAAGATTTGGTCAGCCAAGGATTCTTTCAGGTCCAAGTCAACTAGGACCCGAGCATAGTGACCAAAGTTTCTAGCTGTCGTGGCGCCATCAATAGAGATTGGTTCTCCCACTCCTCTAGCAATAGAGAATAAGATCAGAGGTCGCCAATATTCTAATGGCAACCCATGTATTCTGACCCAGCACTGCACATTAGATTGCCTAACAAGTTGCGGATTGAAATCTTGCGACCAGGAAAAAAGACGTAATACACCAGGTCGAAGGTTCCAAGAAGAAGTAAGAATCCTCCTCATATCCTCTTCATTCGTGAAAGAAAACTCGAAGTAACCCCTCCCCAAAGGGGTTATTTTCCATGAACTAGCAAGCTGCCACATGTTGGAGAGCTTTTCTCGAACATCATGAAGGCGCAACGGTGAGGAACCTTTAGGAAGAACAATACGTCCATGGAGATGCGATTTACACTCAGCAACTCTAGCCACGTATTCCTCCTCAAGGATTTTCACGGCGATGGCATCTCCCTTAATGCAGGGCACCGGAAGTTGGCTTAGTGGAATAGAAAGAACGTTCCTTACAGCTTCAGAAAAGGATTTCCGCGCAACAGGGGTCGTGCCCTGATTCACATTGCGAGGAAGGGATTCCAGCGCAGCGGCGGGGACTGATTCGCCAGGGACCGCCGTGGAGAGAGGAGCTAAGCAGCTCCAAGGTAGACCATGGCTGTGAGAGCCTATGGGCCACGGCTGTGCAGATCCAGAAAACGCCAAGCACGGCCGCGCTATAGAGACAGGATTCTAGATGGGGGTGCAAAAAGCAATTTTGGGATCTCAATGTTGAGAATCATTCACTAAGAAGAAAAACAAAAACTCAGAACCCAGATCTGCATGCTAAATTAAGAGTACCACTTTGCCATTGGGTATGAAAAGAGAGGAGTGAAAAATGACATTTTTTTAAAGTGAACAATCACTGGTAAGGAAGTATGGGAGAGTTTAGAAGCAAGTGCTGGTCTCAGAATTCACAAATTCAGAAAGATGAAACAGAATATGAAGTAGCATTTGTTGAAACAGAAATTGAAGTGGGTGGGGGTGCTTATGCTTCAAATTCTCTATTAATGAAAAACTTTGGAATTTGGGTTTGGACCTGTCTTGTTTTTCTAAATTGTCTTATTCAATTTTTTCAACAACCCCAAAACCAAACAATGCAATTAATACACATTTATATATTATTATTTATGATTTACGATTTGTTTTGCTATGGGACTAGTAAACTAGTAAATAGGGTAAGTCTCATTGATAGAGTGTATTTTAACACATTTTAGAGTTGCATTTAGCATAGTCTAGACATGTTTTTATACCTTATTTTGGACTTTTTAACTGAGTTTTGTAAGATTGGATCGTTTTGGGTCTAAGTGTCTAAAATTGCTATTTGTCACGTTTTATTGATGCTTTTAACACTATCTCTTGTGTAGCCCATAACTTTCGACACACATCTCCAATATTGATGATTTTTGTCTTGTTTGAAAGCTAAGAAGGAGAGATGCAATTTCGTGTCTCACAAGGATTGGCCAATTCAAACGTTTCATGAGTCAAATTAGGGATTCAATGTTACGGTCCTACACTTATATAATTTCGCGTTTCAGTTTGTAATTAGGGACCCTTTGGGAATTTTAATTAGTTAAGGTAGCCTTTTAGTTGGGTTTCAGTCCTCTTTTAGAGGCTCACATTTTTAGTCCATTACATATATAGTTTTTTCCCTTTGTAAAAGGAGATACACTACTTCATTTTATAAAATTTCACCTTTAGAATCAAAAGTGTTCTCTTCTCTCTCCTCTCTTTTCTTCTCTTTTCTCCCATTTCTTCTTCATTTTCGTGCAGCCCCATTGGAGCTCCCATGAAGATCTTCATGGAGGGCTAAATCCGTTTGCAACGCAAGGATCATGTGCTTGTGGGGAAATATGAGTTCCTCTATTCTCAATTTCGAATTATGCTCATGAAAATCCTTTTCCCCTTTTTCTGATTTTCATTTTTCTTGTTTAATGTATGATAATGATTAGATTAGGGAATTAAAATCTAAATTTGGGTCAATTGTAATTGATTGATTGTGATTTAATACGATATGTGCTTGAATTTGAGAAAATTAGGAAGAATAAATGTGAGGTGATTGTCTTAAATTTCTTATTTCCATGAGCATTAATTTGACTTATCCTTACTGGAACTGTGATTATTTCTCCATAAGCATAGATTTTTGAGTTGTATCTCTTTGATTATGTTTTTGTTTATTAATTTAAGTTGCTCTGTTTACTTAATTTTATGAAGATCACACAAAATCCTCCTATTTTGAATTGAATGCAAGGTGTTTGATGAATTGTATATTTGAGAAAATGACTGAGTTAGCCTTATATTACAAAATTTATTGGAGAACCTAGTTGCTTTTGACAACGTGTTCAACGCACGCTCATCACCCATACATAACATAAGATAAAAGACAATGTGTGTAAGATACTGACCAAGAAAACAGAAAGGACTAAATATTCCACTCCAATGCTATTAGTCGGTACACTTTTTTTTCACCATGCCATTGAAAATTGAAACCACGCACTTGCTTTTTCTACATCACTATAGTTTGATTAAGTTCAACACAACACAATAACTAAATCCAAGCAAAGAAATTGAGATGACACCAAGCATAATAAGTCAAGCATTAATCATTTATATGAGTACTTTCCCTTTGAACCAATCATATCAAAATTGCTACTTCTTTAAACAATGAAGATCAATGAATAATTAGTTAACTCAGAAAATTATGGGAAAACAGAGAAAAAAAAATCAAAAATAGCCCCAACAAAGAAGTAAGCTACATTTATTAGAAATTCTCAGGTTTGCTATTAAATTGTCCCTTCTTCCCAAGGGAACTTTCCAATCAGGATTAATATTCACTTATTGGAAGAACTACTCAAAACAACAACGACAAAAAAAAAAAACTAGCCAAAATGACTCAAAACAACAACACAGAACAAGTTCAAAATCTAACCAAAGCTTTGCCTCCAGCGAAACACTCAACTATAGAGAAGGGCAACACTCAAAATCTCAAACCACATAGAAAAGATTTGGTATCTGAAAGCACCGAAACTTACCAAAAGATTGACATCTGCAAAGCAAATACACCAATTCAAACAAAACTTTCACTAATTACACACCCTTAAAATTCATTAAAAACTACAAAAAAATCACACACACTATAGAGTGTTAAATAGATTGTGGAACCTACGAATTTAGTGATTTCTAAGAGATTTCTAATAGATTTCAATGAATTGAAAAAAGTGTGTCCAAAACAGTGTGTCAAACTAACATAGAGTGTTTCTAACCTTTCTCAAACCAATAATTCTACAAACAACAAAGTGAAAGGGTTGAGAATCCAAAACACACCAAAGGATTGACATTGGCGAAGCCCTTGTCGAGATGGCTGCCACATGCAAGGAAAAGCTCATTCTCCTTCGTCACGATCCCATCCAAGTACTTGCGGATCTCGTTCTCCTTTGTCAAAATCATTGATTAGGGAACGAGAGTGAAAAGGTTGTGGTTGTGAAGAGGGAAAGGTTGTGAGGCGGTGAGAGTGAAGAGTGAAGAGGTTGTGAAGGTTTGGGCATAAGAATGAAGAGACTCTTAGGGTTTGGGCACGAGAGTGAAGAAGCTCTTACGGTTAGCATCGTGCTTCTATGATGTAGCCTCTGAGTGTTAGTGTGAGAGTGGATCCATGGAACATGAGAATACATCCAAAAGCAAAAATAATTAAATCTTGTCCATCTATTTTTTTTAAATAAATCAAAAGCTGCAATTGGATGGGATGAACGCTTCAACAACGATTATTAGAAAATCGATGTTGACTATCAAATTTCAACATCGATTACTATAAAACTGATGTTAATAAGTTGTAATTATTTACAAAATTACCATCGAGCCATATTTAACAACGGTTTTTCCAAAACCGACATTGATTAAGCGATGTAGAAAGTCTTTTTTTTAGTAGTGTTAAGTAATTTTTCAAGGGAAACTTAATAGGGCATGTCAAAATCATAGTCTACGGTTATAGACAGCAGTAAACGAATTAGTGGTTGCCATGGACGGCTTTGTGGCAGTGTGGGACATAACCTTCCAGTAAGGACTATATTGATAGTGTTTAAAATCCCTTCTATCTTTACATATGGCAATGACTAGTTATACACCTTTTGGAACTTAGGCCTTTCTTTTGGCAATGTTTAGTTATTCAGCCCTTAGCTTACTTTTTTTTTTTTTTCTTTCTATCATTATTACTTTCAGCTTTTTAGAATGTGCTACATACAAGGTGAGCATGCCTTGTGTTTGATTGTTTTTGTGCATTAGTCATACTAGTTTGTCTTTAATTTTATTATGTTTTTAATGCAATAGTGTTAGAATTGTATTCATACTCTTTGTTGCTAGAAGTGTAGAATTTGTAATTAGAATTACAATTTGATACCCTTTAGTAAGCTTAAGCTAGCTATTTATCACAATTGGCTATGAATTGTGCTTATGCTGCATAAATCATTGCTCATTTGTATCATCAACATGATTTTTTGATTTGGTATCACCCCACATTTGTTTTGCATTTCCTCCCTACTAGATAATTTTAATATGAAAGGAATTGAAAGGTGTTACATATTGCATCTTGTTCATTTCTCTGTTTTCATTTGGAGGGGTAGGGGCCTAATTGTTGACATTTGCATTAGTTATTTAATTCTTTTTTTGTTTCCTCTAGTTCTGGGTGCATTTTTGTTTCTTCTAGTTTTGGGTGATCATTTCTTTGTTAGCATGTAATTGAGGTTGACAAATCTGATGTGGTTTTGTGTTCATTGCTAAATTGCTAAATTGCCATGTTATGATGTAAGAGCTCCTTCCTTTGGCTTTGCTTGGAACAATAAATCAAAAGGTGAGTTCAGTTTTGATTAAACTATCCACATTTTTTCTGGTGCTTTGCAATAAAGTACTTAAAATGAAAGAGTTAAATTTACTTGAAGAAAAAAGGCACTAACATTGTGTAATATGGAGATACTCTTCCTCTCATCATTTTTCACAATTATGGTACATTTGGTTATCCACTTGGCAACTGAGGCTAAAATCACAGGACCAGTACACTACCTATGGATGTATCCAATTGAAAGGTACAAAGAATCATATTGTATTTACAATATGTTGAGTACTAACATTATTTTTGTCATAGGTACTTGTATAGTTTAAATTCATATGTTCATAATCGTGCATACCCCGAAGGTTCAATAGCATAAACATATCTTACAAATAAGTGTTTGACCTTTTGTTCTTAATATATGGAGGGTGATCATTCAAGGTACTATTGGTTAAGAAAAGGTAAAAATGAAATCGAGTATCATATGGACAAAGAAGGATGTCTTTTTCCGGTCATTGGGCAACCATATGGAAAAATTGTATTTATGATGGATGATAAAACATGGCTATAAGCACATCGTTATATATTTCAATTGTGAATTCAACATGATTGAAAATTACAAAAAGTAAGTGGTATATCTTGTTGACTAAATCCAACTTTCTATGATAGCAATATTGATACAAATTGATTTTGTAGTGAACACTTACATGAGATAAGGAGATCAAATCGAAAATGTTGTCTTACATAATATCAAGTTGATTGTATTCATTTTGAATCATTTCATGATTGGTTCAAGGAGCAAGTAAGTAGTAATATTTAACCAACATTTAATTTATTAATTAATATAAATATTTATTATATATATAAACACTATTAGAATTTAATATATTTTATGGTTAGGTTATGGAGTTAGAGCTCACATCTACTATCCAAAACGATATAAAATCCTTTGCACAAGATCCAAGTTATATTGCAAGAAAATTCAAAGCATTTGATGTAAATAATGGGTATCAATTTCGAACAAAAGAATATGAAGAGTACATGAAGGCACAAAATAGTGGTGTTATGGTTGTTTCAAAGACAATGAATTATGCAAGTACTAGTGACAATGCTCTTAAGTCAGCAAATATTAATTATTATGGCTGATTGACTAATATTGTGGAGTTGAATTACTTTGAAGAATTTAAGGTTGTTTTATTTAAATGTGATTGGGTTGATGTAACCCAAGGTAAAGGAGTCAAGGAAGATGCCTTTGGTTTCACATTTGTGAACTTCTCACACCTAATACACTTTGATGACCTAGAAAGTCATGAACCTTTTGTGTTTGTTGGCCAAGCTCAACATATGATCACTACAAGAAATTCATTAAATATTGACTAATTTAGAGACTAAAATTTTCAGTCACAACAACTAATTTAGAGACCATTTTAGAGATTAAAAAATAGTTGGTCTCTAAATTGGTTTCTAATGTCATTAAATTAGTCACTAAAATAGTTTCTACAAAAATGGTCACTGAATTGGTTTTTGAAAAAATATATAAATTAGTCTAAAAAATTAGCTATCAACGTTTTAGCTACTTATGAAATTAGTTTCTAAATCAGTCTCTAATTGATTTAGAGACCTATATGAGAAAATTAGAGACGAATTAATTGGTTGCTAAAACCATTTTTTCTTGTAGTGGATATTTGTACAAGACCCCCGTGATCATGGGTGGTTTATTCCTAGGCAAATAAAACCTCGAGACATTTTTTATATTGGACTAAACAAGAGTATAGGATTTGAGTTATCAATGAATAATGATGCTAATGACTTAGCTTTGTTGGGAAATATTTGTGACTCACATCATGATAATAATGACTAGGTAAGAAGTGGTGTTGATGGGACAGTACTTGAAATAAAACAAAATTCTCACTATAACACCCTAAATTCTAATTTTGAAATTAAATCGTTGATCATAATTATGAAACAAGTAATTAATTTATTTGCATAAAACTCTTTGTGAGAACTTAATAAATTTATTAAAAAAAATATAGGAATTTGCAAAATTTTAAATACTTTCATTTATTTCTAAAAGAAGGGATAAAATAATACAAAAAAGCATTGCGTCTAGTTTAAAATATGAATCATAATCCCAAAAGAATAAATAAACATTCACTTCAAAGGATAAAATAAAATATACATAATTGACAGAATCTCCATGGCTATTTATGTACATAACAAGTTTCAAATGTACTAATTGGCGTGTACAATATAAACATGACGTTCCCATAAGTAAAGAAATACATGTGATAAAGGAAAGACTACTGAATACATACAATATATATGTGTGTGTGTGTGTGAATCTAGGCCTACCCACCCAAGTACATGAAATAAAACCTAGATTCAGAGCAGTCACCTCTATAACCCAACTTATACATATAACTATACCCAACAAATATGCAACAAGATAAGGTGATGATGATGATGGTCTTGGTATCAAAGATGAAGATGACGAGATCTTCACTGTTCCCACAGGGGCTGCCATTTGAACCTATAGTTAAACATAAAGGTGAATCCTTTTTGCTTCGTCAAGAGCAAAACATAACAAGACTATTCAAGGTCACACACAAATACATATCAACCACAACGTAGTGGTTTTCTACTGGATCTCACTCACATCCTAAACGTTTCTAAAGTTAATCTTTGAAATACATCATTTACTAGCTAGCTACCATTAGAACTCCAAAAACTCAGTGGTCTTACACATTTTGAGGATTTAAGGATGACTGAAGGGAGTACACCTTTTACCATGATACAATGGTGAGACTCACACCAACTAAAAATGTCTTGCATGCAGTCAGGGTCACTAGGTTTGGAATGGGCCCAACTGGTCCAACCTAGCGTTGCACCCCTAAAGATCATTGGATCCTTGCGATTATATCCCAAGTACCAATATGTGGTCATCCAACCTCCGAGGATCAACTCCTCAACACACTCCCCATTGGGATTTTGTGTTCTGTGTCACTGTAGGGTTTTCATTACACATGGTATAGACGACAACGACTTGGCAAATGAGCTTGAGACTCACTCTCAGCCCAAACCATAATAATTTGAGGACCTTGTCCTTCCACACCCTAAGTGTGGACACTGCTAATTGCCCACGTCCCTCAATTTAACAAAAACCCAGCTATAACCCTACAAGATGCTCTACATCTTGCCTTTCCAACGTTCCACTACTTAGTCACGTCCACATGCTCATGTATCATGTCATAGTCATTATCACCACGTACTCGCATTTTTGCACAAACATATCGATGCATCATATTAACGGTTACACAAATACATATTTATATATCTATAAATATATTTATATTTATATACACATAGATCATAGGAATTCATAATCAAGTCCTTGTAACTACTACACATCAATCATCACACTGACAATTTCACACCGACAATCCTAACACACAATTTCCAGGCCTATGAGTCTAACCCATTGAGTCCTCTCATACAATATGTAACATGCCTATCATATTCAATCATTGGCCTAGGGTTCAACATTTCTAAGATTCACAAACAATTGATATCATGCACAATTCACACATAAATACTTTAACTTAATAAAATTACAAATAAAAATCACTTTACACATGAATACTTGTAGTAGAGTCAAGACAAATTTAATTGTCATCGGACCTTGGTCAAATGATTTGCACTTTTATAAGCCTTTTAAAATCCAAATTACTTGAAACTTCTTACCAATTAAAACTAGCATAATTATATTTAAAACAAGACATAATTCATTGGAAAATAACTATCATCCCCTATAAATTTCTTAAACACTGCCTTGTTTCAGCTCTTTGAAAATAGGGCTTTGTTTATCCGTTTCCTAAAAAGTTGCATTTAAAAATTATCAATTCAATTCTAAAAATCTATTGTGATATATACATGGTTAGAAACTTGTTTTCTCTAGTTTAAGGAACCACAATAAAACTTTTAAAATAATTTACACACAAGTACAAAATTAGGAAAAACCCAACTCTGTCAATCCTAATTCTCAAATCAAGGTAGTCACCTTGTAGCTCATGGATTAACTTCAAAATGAATTTATTTAAAAACTTGCCTAACAGAGAAAATGTTACACTTGAAACATATTTTAATTCAAGACCAATTTCATAAAAAACCAACGGTTAGATCTTTTGAAAAACTGATTACACTATGACAAACTTTTGTGGACAAATTTGTCAACATGCCCTCTTAAGGTTTGGGTTCAGTTTTCATGCAACACAATTTTTAGCTCAGAAACAGCCACACTTTCAAGCAATTCAAACACAAAATAGAAATTATAATCCAACCCCACATTTGCATGTGTGGTTTTTAGCACACAAGGGAGAATCATGCATGCTCATGGTTAAGTCTCCCCCAACTCAACCATGATTTGAGTCCACAAGCAAGAGTATCCCTTACCAAAAATGTTGCACAAAGGAAAATGCAAGGTTGAGTGTTTGATGATGAAGGATGGCCTTCTTGGTCACATGCAAGTCCAATTAATGCCTTCCTGGGTCTTTGTTGTTCTCTGCCTTCACTAACAATGGGGGAAGAAGGTTGTTGGTTGAAAAGGAGGAGGCATGGTGGCTGCGTTGTGCTTGGGGAAGAAGGAAAAATGAAGATTGAGGGATTGGGGAGAGAGGGTCATGAGAGATTGGGGGAAAGGGAGGGGTACGTGTGTTGAATGAAGTGAGAAGTGAGGGAAGAGAGGGACGGTTGTGACCCATGAGGTGTTGAGTGAGAGAGAATGAAGTTGGTGCATGTGTTGTGATTGGTGGGTAGATTAAGAGTGAGGTGTAAAATTAGGATAGGTTTAGGTGGGTGGTGGTGGAGATTAGTGGAAGATAGGTGTCTCTTATGATCAAGTTTAGGTGTCTAGGTTCTCAAGCTTTGAATCACACACACAGTGTTTAATTAACACTAGGTGATTATCTCTCATATTCTAATATAATTCTAAGTAATTAGATATCATTCTTTGTGACTCACAAAATTAAACTTTAATAGAATTAATCAATTAGAATTTGTTCTATAAAGTAAATTTCCCACAAAGACAATTTTAATTAAATAATTTTGAACAATTAAGTAAACAAATCATGCAATTAAAATCTTTGGATTACTCATCTAAAAAAAATATCTCAACCAATTTAATTAATTCCAAGACAACAATTTAAATAATTAAATTACCACAATGAAAATAATTAAATCACAACACTTAATTGCACACCAATTTTAATTACAAATAATTTCTAATTCCACTCAATTCTATAATTACTTGATTTTACTTAATCTTCTATTTTCACAAAATTATTAATCACACCATATGTCTATTATTATTATTATTATTATTAAAACACCTCAAGTTTCATTACAAACATTTTTATAGTTATCTACCACAATATATTCACGACGAATTAATCCTCTAGAAATTAATTACTAATTATATATTCAATTTAAATATCAGTTAATCTATTAACACTTAATCCTCTAGAAATTAATTACTAATTATATATTCAATTTAAATATCAGTTAATCTATTAACACTCTTATTTACTCAGTTTATAAATTTTGGGGTGTTACACTCACCCTCTTCAAATGAGGTTGAAGCTACCAATAAAGGAGAAAGTGATACGGACTATAATAGTGATTTTGAATGAGATAGGTAATGTTTGTGACTTAATAGGACATGGAAGAGACAATTCACTTGTATATTTTTTTTAAATCCCTTACCTGCATTGTTGATTGTAAAATAATCTATTTAAATTGCTTTCAAGACTGATATTGTTTCATAAGACTAATAATTGTTGTGCCGTGATGAACTCTACAGGTTTTGGTTAGCAGCTTAAAAGCAAATCAAACTACAATAACAAATAAATACAACTATGGATCAAGACTAAAGTAGCTCACACATAACAATAAGGTGGTGACATCAAAACCTACAAATTTTAGGATGGGACATAATACATTTGCCTAAAAGTATTATTCTAGATTTTTTTTTATCTGATCACATGGCAAGGCTCATTTTGGTAGCTTCCATTTTGGATAATAGGTCTTTAATGTCTGTTTCCATTCTTATTTTCATGTTTAAATACTCCAAATGTGCCCTCTCTAATGCTTGGGCTTGTACAAATTTTTGTTTATGAATTTCATCAATCTCAGTCAATCGTAACTTGGCAATTCAATTGGTATATTCTTCCTCAATTTTCTCCATCCTTCAAGGTTTCTTATTTATCCTTTCCTGATTTTCTATCATGACTCAATCAAATTTTGTTTGGTGTCATTTTAAGAAGGCAAAATAATATTTTAATTAGCATTATATTTTTTTGTATATTTGTTGTTGTAGAAACCAAAGTTTTCCCCAAATCCCTTTAGTTCTAAAGGTATAAATTATAGTGCATATATGTTTAAGCTTGCTTTTTGTTTTCAGTGAAATATTTGTTCATCATTTCCCTTCTCTGTTTTGTTTTAATGTGTAGGTGTAGAAGTTATTGCTTGGGAGACTAAAAGTACTTCAAATTATTCTAGTGCTTATGGAAAAAGTGGAGGCAACTTAGATCAAGTGAAGCATAAAATTAGAAGTATGGGTGATGAAAATCTAAAATTTATATTGGCAGTTTTTTTGTTTCATATACTCAGCTTCTTGCAATTCTACTAGTTCAAAGAAAAACTTTTGGTTCAAGGAAGAAACTATACAAGGTTTGTTGGTTGTAATGTTGATTGATTTATACTACGGAGGAGATGTTGCTTGTTATTCTACTTACCCCATTTTTTCTCATACTTTCTGTAATAAGACTACATGGATCTTGCTAGGAACATGAAAGTGGAAATATGGCATGATCTTACTTATGTGTACATAAGCTTGTCACGATGGCATGATGTAGAGGCGTGTCTTTCAAAATCTAAGGCCATCAAACTATACTTTGCTTCTAGATGTCATGCAATAGGTAATTAATGTGATTTATCTTTAAGTTTTATGGTTTTTGGAAAGGACACTAATGGATTATATACACATGGAAAAAATTGACATATATTGTCTAAATTCTTAATAGTATCACTTGACTAATTAAAATTAAAATAAAAAAATGACAACATTTGCATTTAAAAGTGAAAAGTTTAGCACGACCGTGCTACAAATTAACACAGTCGTGTTATAATTAAAATGACTGAAATTAGGATCAACATGGTCGTGTTGATAGTTATCACGATTGTGATGATCATAAGGTTGAGAAGCTTCAATTAGGCATAGTCGTGGTGCTAGTCCGCTGTAGGATAACCATAGTCGTGTTGAAAGTCACCACAGCCGTAATGAAGAATGAGCATTTAATCCCTTCAAAAACCTCATTTTGACCTCCTTTCAACTTCTTTTCCTAATTCTCAAATTCCTACACACTTAAAACATAAAGTGAAGTTTGCTAGTACAAAAGTGATAGAATTCAATTGAAAACATGGCAACAATCACCCAAGAATTAATACCAAAAAGTGGCTTATCAAGGACTAATTAAAATTAAACTAACTTGTGCCTATAACAGTTGACTAATTATCTAACTTGTGCCTAATATAAGTACAATACAATTTATGGTCTCGATGTTGACTCTAAGACATGTTAGATGTGTCCTTAACTAGGATGTCGTACAACAACACCATGTTCTTTGTGTTCTTTGTCTCTGCTATTATTTTGTTGACATCAGTTTTTTCCTTTATAGCATTTTCTCTGCCAGACAAGTCAACGTTGTTAGAAGATGTAGCAGACCCTTTTCCTTTTCTCTTCCTTTTATCTTTTGCAGCCTTTTGTCCCGTTGGCGGGGGATTCGAGATGGCGTGTCATCTGTATCATCTTGGATTAGTGTCTCTGGATTAGAAGACAATGACTATGCCCCAAAAGCATAAATATTTGTTCTTTTTTAACCATTTTCTTTGAATTGAGCTAACCACTTAGGTTGATCTTTTAACAATCGTCATGCATGCTCGAAAGTAAACTCGCAACGTTCCTCTTGAAACCCAATGGTATATGCATTAACCATAGCATCGTTATCCAAGCAATCGCTTTTCTTCAATGCAACAGCTTGCTGGTAGTGGCCTTTGAATTTTCCAACGGCAGGATTTATTTTATGCCATCGAGATTTAAGTTGACCAAGTCCTCTTTCCCATTGATTTTTTCGTAAGTTGTCGTAATTTTCTAGGACTCTTAACCAAAAACCCCTACCAATTTGATCAACAACAACAATTGAATCATTTGAAATGTTGAACCATGATTCAATGAGAAGTATATCTTCTTCAATTGTAAACATGACCCGTGATTTCTTTTTTCTAGAACTCCTTCCTCCTTCCTCAAGTGTAATGTTTTATAGAACGATTTTTGTAAAAAATGGTGGAAATTGTGTTTCATTGGAAGATTTTGCACCACTAGGATTTTTTGGAGGCCTATGAAACATGGTGGAGTTGTTTGGTGGTAGTGGCATTGAAGGAAAAGATTGAGGATTTTGAGAATTTTCGGTAGAAGGAGATTGCAAATTTTGCATAAAATTTATTGGTGGTAAGGGAATTAGAGGAAAAGTTTAAGAACTTTGAGAATTTTCAGTGGAAGGGGATTGATGATTTTGCATAAAATTGATTGATGATGGTGGTAAAATAGGGAAAATGGGAGGATTTTGAGAATTTTCATTGGTAGGATGAAATTGCTGATTTTGGAACATATTGTAATAACATGCCAATTAAACTTATTTGGATCCATTTGAAGAAAAATGAAAGAAAGCTACACTGGCTATAGAAATGAAGAATTGAGAATGAGAAATTAAGATGAGAATGAGATATTGTGTGCAAAATGTGGTAATGGATGAGGTAATTTATAGGTTTTCTATGGCCAATTTGTTACAATATTTAACATTAATTTTGTACAGAGCACTGGTGAGGAAGTAGTAGCAAACATTCATTTTTAATAGCAAAAGTTCTCTTTTTCATAGGCTTTTAGCTATTCTGAGTGAGCAGTAACGATACAATCCTATGCCCGATCTTCTTTTTACTTTTTTCTCTTTACTCTTCCACTCACTCTTTCTTCTTCCTCTTCCACCCCACCCTCCTCGCCCTTTGAGACCCATGCCCCGCCCTACCCTCCTCACCCCTTTGCAACGTGCACAATGGCATCAACCAAATTTGTTTCAACGACATCATCGACAACGGCCATTATGCCTACAATGAAGTCGCAATATGCTCGAGGAGTCACAACGATTTGGGAGAAAATTTGTTCGTTTGTGTTTTATATTTTTTTTTATGATACCATTATTTTAATTGTTGTTGATGATTGTTGTGCAACTGTTATTGATTGTTGTGAAAGTGTATTTCACTTTGATTTAATTTTAGCTCTTTTGTTAGTTGTTTTCCTCCCAAAGTAGTTAATTAAAGTCCTTAAAAAAATATTTTTTTTTTTAATGGAGAGGTTCTTAAGACCATCTTTAATGGTGTATTTTTTTGGGTGCTTCCCCTTAAAACATAGTTGCTTCCTAAAAATTACCCATTGAAAGTATTGTATTAATTGCTTCATGAAGCAACAATTGTTTCCTCAAGCATTGGTGCTTCAATTTTTTTAATAATATATTTTTAAAAGTTAAAGAATTAACTTTTTTGTATGACCTATTGGAAGAAATTTTGAAAAGTTGCTTATCATTTGAAGAATTTGATGATTAAAATTGTTTGTATGAAAAAACGTGAAAAGAGATGATGTGTAATGATGGGTCCCATTGAAAGCAACAAAAATTAAAACCACCATTGTGGATGCTCTAAGGGTTCTTGGAGAAGAACTATTCTTCCACTCTCCCTAGAGAACTTAGGGGACTCTCTAGTATGAATTCTTAAAAGAACTTAGCTTAAGAACCACAGTAAAAATGGTCTTAGTTTTTTTTTTAATTTGAAAAATATAATCATTGTCTCACTCTCTTAATCAATGGAGAAACCATTCATTCCATTAATTTCCATTATCTTTTTTATGGTTAATCCACATTGTTTTAGACCTCATTGCTGGATATTAATTTGATTAAGTCTTTGATTTTTTATTTTACACTACATATAGTAAGTCTGATAATAAGATGATTTGATTAATACATTATGTTAAAATTCTGAAACTAATAATAACATTAATTGATAAGTTAAAATGATAACATTAACTTATAAGATTCTTTAACAATTTTAACATTAACTAATGAAATTCATTAACTGATAAAAAAAACAAAAACAAAATGACTTGGTAAGTGTATGGAGTTGTTAGATAGTAGTAGTTGTGCTCCTGGATTCCATACTCATTGAATTTGCCCAACATACTAGTGTTGTTGCATATCGATTCCCCCAATGTTTGTGTGGACTATTGGCAAAAGATAACCACTTGATATATCATACACATTACATTATCATGAACAGTTTTACACCACCTAAACTCCCTTCTCGGCCAAATATCCAAGGAGTAAGTGTTGGGCCCCTTCATTGTAGCAAGATGTTAAATTCAAAGCACCTGCATCGTTATTTATATTTAAATATTTAATATTATAGTAGTGTTATGTATATAAGTAAACATAAATACATAAGTATTTTTTATTCTTATTATAATTTTATTATCATATTTATTATTATTAAATGTTAATGACATTTTTATACATATTTTTTTAAAAAACTTTATTATATCAATGAATTTAAATTTAAAAAATAAATTTGTAGAATTATATTAACTTGTAATGTGATTTTTTTTAAGGGAGAGTATTAACTTTATTTTTGTTTTAATACTAACATTTTTAATAGAGACTGGGTCATCCTCTTGCAGTCCAATCAGCGATCAACTGGTTTGACCATTGACCTAGTGATCCAATATTTCGACCGATTCGATATTCGATTTTTAAAACTATGCTTAAGACCGAAAGCTAGTTAAAAAATTACCGAATACAAATGCTTGCATACCAATTTGCAGACGATAAGTTCCTTCACATGCATGTTGAGAAGGATGTCCAGCACCAAATTGTGCTCAATATGCAATGCGTTACCCATGGTATTTGGTCTTCTAAATCACAACTTGTGGGTTAAGGAATGTGTTTGTTTGTTGTGAACAAAGGATTATGATGTTACGCTACAAAGTAGACTATTTATATTGGTTTTAGTACTTGTTGAATGACTTCTTTGTTTCTATTTGTTTAATGTCACTCAACCCGTGGAAGGTTGCAATTAGGGGATGTGATTGTTCACATTGAATGATTATGGTGTACACCCTTTCAGTTTAAAAAATGAGAACGTTCAGGATATTTAATGGAACAAGTTTCTAATTGAGTGCAAGATTATCCACCTTATTAAGACACTTTATGGATTCAGATCTTATCCTCTGAATATTAAAAAGGAAAACTTATTTTCCATGATCTCCATCGTTGATTCTCTTTAAAACAAATCTGACGATTAACAATTAATATTAAAATAATGTCAATCATCAAATTATTTTTCAATGAGAATCTACGCTCATGATTCAAAGAGAGGACCTCTCCTTTTAGTTTTAAAATAATGGATATGTATTTAGATAAAAACAAGGTTAAATGAGGTGTCTAAATTATTTTTTTGTGTTTAATAAAATTAACTATCCAAAATAATTTTTTTCACTTCCATGAACCGTAGGTTGCTTTACGTACGTTGGACACAAATTGTAAATTTTTTTTGTTTAATAAAAATTAATTGTCCAAAATAATTTTTTTTCACTTGCATGAACCTTATTTTTTTTTAAATAAAATTAACTTATGAAATAATTTTTTTTTCACTTGGATAAACCTTAGCTATATTTCTATATTTTTTTTCATACAGGCTTAAAGCCCAAAATAGAAAATTACTTTGCTATAAAGGCTTTTACTTTCTGCACCCCTATAATGCTTCCTGCACCCTCAAGTTAGTATGTATTCAGGGTGCATAACGTAAATTGGTGGGTGCAGAAGTAAATGCATGTTGTTGGACACTAGAGGTAGAAAACAACACTAATTACAATCAAAACTAATCCACTGGTTGCTTAAAAATCATTCAATAAATAAAGAGGATCTTTAATACAATATGAGTTGCAATACATAGATATACACAAAAAAATATAACAAAATCATTTCTCCTAATTCTTTTTTTTTTGTGTTATTCTCCTTCTTTATTGATGACCAAATCTTTAATAATGAATCACATAAGTCATTATGTACCTTCATAAAAAAAAAGAAAAAAATTGTAAATTGATCACAATTGACTTTATTTGGATTAACGAACTATTATATTAATTATAAAAAACCATAAAAAAAATATAGGATTAATTGTATGATTAGTTTAGCATGGTCCTAAAATTCTACCACAAACATTAAAAAAAATCTAAATAAGAACATATAACAAGTTAGTTAAACCTAAATCAAAGCAAATAAATAACAAGTTACCATATTTACATGGACTGCGGCCTAGAGAGTGATGCAGTGAAGATGGAAAGTTTCATCTTATTTTTTGTATTTTCATACCTTTAAGTCTTTTACCATTCTCTAAGTTAGTCTTTTCTTTCAACCATAACATGTATAAATGATGCTTTGTATGGTGTATTTTAGACTAAGTTACTTATATTTGTTAGGATGTTTACAAAAACTTTTCTAAAACTTTTATCTTAGCATTCAAAGATGATTTGTATTTTCAAAACATAGATTCTGAGCATTTTTAAACCATGTTTTTTTTTTTTTTTATTGAGTTTTACTGTTTCATTGAGCTTATTGAACAGATTTGGTGGTGAATGTGCTTTGAAATACTTGTTTTGGATGAAAAATAGCCATTGTTGTATATTGAGCTGAAACTGTGTTTTTAATTTTAAAAATTATTTCGTGTAGTGTTATAAGGTTGAGAGACCATCTGGATACTCTAGGATACCTCTGTATGCTATGGTAATATTTTCAGAATTTTTGGAGTTAAGGAACTATTTTTAAAAGGTCAATCTTTGATTTCGAAAATAGTTGAGTTTGGGGCTTTTTTGTTCTTGGAAATTATTTAGAGGCACTTTTGAAGAAATATGGAAACACTATGTTGTTTCATAAATCAATGGTAATGTCCATGATTTTCTTTGGGATTTTAGAAAGCCTCTAGGTATTTTTCCAAAATATATATAGTAAAACTAAGTTTAGTCACTCAGTAGGGTTTTTGAATGATTAAAATTATCTTTTGTGAATATTAAATTCTGATAAATTTAAAATAGGTACTATTTGTGATTTATGATGTGATATTTTTCTCTAAATTTTATTGAATATTTTCATAATTATAAATGGCTATTTTGTCCGAATCATGTTACTAAATATTAGAGACTATTTAATTCAAAAAGAAGTCTTATGGTTGTTTTAAAATTTTGAGGAATACATGTGTTAGCTGAGACCTATGGGAATCTCCCTGTGAAATGATTTGTAAAATGAACTATGTTTACTTAGGTAAATAAATAGTAAACTGTGGATTATTGAGCTGGGCCAAAAACACTTTTTAAATTAAAGAAAATATTTATACTTATAATTTTCAATTGCAAAAAATTATGAGTCAAGACAAGAGTGATGGAGAGTATATGTACCAATTTTTATGATATTATGAGTTCTATAAGTATGTCAAATATTTTTTGTAATAGTGTTTTCAACTTGTATCACTTAATAAATATGACATGAATTGTTGGAAATGCAAGTATGAGGGGATGTTCTACCTTAGAAGGAGAATCCCTATGGTTACTGTGTATTATGTGAAGTTGATATGTGATTAAATATCCTTTTCAAACCATCCATTTTTATAACTGGCATCTGAGACCTAGGAAATGTGACCCCTAGGCACCAACTACTAGGGTTAGTTGTATTTGTGTGATTAGTTGATTGGATTGTGCGATTTAATTGTTTGTTTTTGGGGAAACAAGGATGGTAAGTCCTTGAAGGGAGCAAATGGACTCCGATGGAATGCATTTGTGAGATTAAGATATAGTCTTAATTAATAAATGACTTCATTAAGAAATTAATGAATAAATTAATTCTAAGAGTGAGAATTTAATAATGTTAGAATATATATTATCTTGGTAGTTATTATCTTTATATTATCTTGTTAGTTATTATTTATCTTTATCTTTATTAATTACTGAGGGTTTCCTCAAAGCATCGTGAATAGTGCGTGAACGTACCACATTTCTGCGAAGTTGCTGTTCACCATTACTGACCAATCTTTTTCTTCAATTAATAACAAGTTAATTTAATGAGACATGAGAAAATAAATCATTGGACTTAGACTTAAAAGTAGGACCCTTGCAATGGATTGAAGTAGCATACTTAATTGAAGCATAATACTTGAGTGTATATGAGAATTACATAAGATTTAATAAAGTCTTGATGAGGTCATGACATGGTGTTCATGACAGGCGTGCATTACTTCATGCACGCATTGCTTTGTTTGGTGTGTTTAATGAGATGCAAAAGGAAAGGATTTCCTTCGATGTCAGTATGAGTGAAATTGACGTGTTTGGATGTGATTACGAAGTTGATGGCACGTTTTACGAGAAAGGCGTTCTTGGTGAGAGTTGGTCAGAGGAACCAACTAGAATGGAATGTGCATTAATATTTCCAACTGCATGTGTGGTGGCAAACGAGGTGACGACTGCTACTCACTTAGTGTAGTGAGGTAGACATGTTGGTGTTGTGGATAAGAAGTTCACAAGGCACTTAATGGACCATTGTTCGGTGTTTGCAGCAGTGGAAAGTGCACAACCCATTGGAAACGTAATCCCTACTGAGGGAAATGTTGTTGAGGAATTAATCCTCAGAGTGTGAATGACCACAGAGTGGTGTCTGAGAAATGGTCGCAAACATGGTGTCTTAGGGGGTATGGCGTTGGGTTGTGGCTTTAGGTCACATCATTGGCTCAGCAACTTCAATTAAGCGCGATGCATTTTCAGTTGGTGAAAGCCTTGTCGACCAATGAAGAGAGGGTTGTACTCTCAGCAATCATCCACCTAAAGTGTAAGATCACTATGTTCATGGAGTTCTAGGGGTAGTGGGCCTGAGTTTTTGGAAAAGTTGTACAAATGTAGAGACGCATAGGTTTGCAATGAGATCGTGAGTGTACCACTGCGGTGTGGATGTTGTTTGTGTTGTGGCTAGAAGGCCATTTGATTGTCAGTTTTTAGGAGGAGCGGAAAACTCACTCCATATACTTTGTTTCGGATGGAGACGAATGTTGCATGTAATCGACTAAAATGGAATATAATGGCTATGGCCAACATTAATGATGTGGAAATACTCGTTTAGGATTAAAAGGCCTTCAAGGTTACTTTTCAAGTTCTTAGTGAGTGTTAGGAATTAGTTTTCTTTTAGTTACTACCTTGGGTCTTAGTCTAGTTTCTTATATAATAAATGGTAGACTAGATCTTAATTTTATAGTGCTTATGTTGGTGTATGCGACTCAGATGACTTATGTCTCTTTTTCAAAGATGTAAAGGTGTAATCATGTTTCTTTTTATGGAATTGTTTAAGGCAAAATTTTTGTATTATTTCATGTTTACCGGTGTTTCAGTATCATTTGGAATCAAGCATTTTATAAAAAGTAAAAGGTTTCTTGTAAATGATATGTGTTAATGAATACTTATTTTTAAGAAAATGATAAGTGTATTGAAAGTGATTTTTGTTGAAATGCTTGTAATAAGTTTCAAGGCAAAGGAAAAAGTATACATTTCATATTTTGAAAGTATGTTAATGGATCAAGTTTTTAATTAAATCTATATTTTTGAAGAATAAAAATACAAAGTTTAGGAGTATAGAAATTTAGGGGGTTACACTACACACTTAGGTGCTTTTAGTTTGAGCCTTTGTATCAACTAAATATGCATAATCTAGGTGCTTTCATTCTTAAATTCTTTTATTCTTTGGTACTGGTGTTTGCACTTTAGGATAGGGTTTCCTAAGTGCTGAGTGTTTTAGGATTGGGTTTCCTAAAAACGTGTTTTCTAGGATAGGGTTTCCTAGAGGTAGTGCTTGAGTAGTGATAGTGTTTCCCACTCTTGCATAAGTATTTGTTTGAGTTGTGAACAAGGGTAAGTTGTTGTGATTTGTGTGTGCATAGTATTTATAACTCAGATCATAGTAAAACTCCTCGAGGTGAGGAAGAATTGGATGTTCTTCTTCAATTGTTTTCTCTTATCCTTTGATTGTGAGGATTTTTGAAAATTTTGAACAAAACAAACCCCAAATTCACTAAATCAGAAAAATACATAAATAAATAAAAAATAAAAATTATCATAACACCATATAAAATTACATTTGGAACATCACGTTGACTGTCAGCTATGGATGTCTCAACCTCACTATGTGTTTCATCAACATGCACTTCTTCTAAAACTTGCAAAACAAATAATGTAATAAGTCATTAAATGGACGTCAAGGGGCCAAAAATGACTAATAGATAAATTTAAGTCTACCAAACTACTTATCCTCACTTCTTGAACAATTTATATAATCCATTCCATTTAATTGATCAAGATCATAACAACTAATTCGTCAATAATGAATAGAGGATAGGTATTTACACTATGACCACATTTATTACAATGAGAATATTTAACATTCTTCTTTTTTGTGACCATTTTCTTATTTGGGGCACCTTTTGTCTTAACAACATTGGGATCACCTACACCCACAAGTTATTGCCACTATCACTTACCAACTTATCATCCTCATGTTGCAATCTTAGTCAACTTAGTATTTCTCTTCTAAGAAAATCAAAACTATTAGGCCTTTTGGAAGCAAGTAAACACCCCAAAGACCTTAAAACATAAGGAAATAATCAGTGGGTTAAAATGGAGATTGGAAGATCTCCTAGACCCAGAAGACCTTATACCTACCATGCTAGACAGCATAGTAGAATATAACTCAGGGGCAGTAGAGGTTAGTTTCACACCTTTAATAAGAACTAATTCCTTAAGAATACCAGAATCACCTTTTCCTAGTATGGCTAGACGATCGGTGGATCGATCTAACTTTTCCATACCAAGAAGCCTAAATTTCAGAAGAATAAGGACAAATCCAACTATACCTGTCCCTGGAGTATGAAGAAGAACAACCTCCCCCTTCAATACAATTTGAGTCAGCTAGAACTCACAATTCGCCAACTCCATCAGAATTTAGTCAATTAAATATGATAAGAACTTTCCAAATAAATAAAGAATTATTGAGGAAAGAATTCCTTAGTAAAGAAAACAAGAAAAGGAGAGACTGGTTCTTTGCAACTTTTTCGCAATAGGAATTAGCAAATTATAGAGAAGATTACTATAGAAACCTAGAAGAACTTCAGACTCAAATACCGTTTTTTGAGTGGTTTAAACAGAATTGTCTAGATAAACTCTATAAAAATGATTAAGAGTGCTAAAAGAAGTTGGAAAACTATTAAAGGAACCGTTGATGGAGAAATTCCTCCTTTAGAAGAGATTAGCTTTACTAACATTGAAAATAATGAGGTAACTGCTTCTCCCTTTAAAATGATTAGTACAGATAGAATCAAAAACGAGAATCCAACTTTAAAAGATATTAAAACTTTGCACCAACAACTAAATTATACAAATCAAATATTACATCAAGTAGCCTCAAAAGTAATAATTGGATCAAGAAAACTTGATAAAAGCTCTTCTAATAGTATAACATCCACCTCAAAACTAGAACACTCATTAACCAAACCATTTAAATTTTCAGAAGCTGAGCTTAAAGAATTAAAAATAGGAAAAGAAACCGACTTAGCTTTAGAAGAGATAAACAAAAAATTAGATCTGCTAAAATTATCTAAAATCAGCACTTTAACTAAAAAACCTAAGAAAAATGCAAAAGAAAATAAAACGGAGATACCAGCACCAACAACTAGAAATTTCTATCAAAGGCCAACTCTCCCAAACATTCAATTTGAAGAATGGGAATTGGATACTCCTTCCACCTTTGATGGATCGGGCATCACAGAGTGGAATATTGATGGTATGACCGACCATCAAATTCTACGAAAAACCAATGAAATGACAATGACTGACTCAGCCTATAGGGTAAAAAATACTGAGGAACAAACTATAAAATTAATAATAGTTGGTTTAACTGGATATATACACACACACATACACACACTACTCTTGTGACATTATCAATTAAAAACAAGTATTAAATCTGCACCTAAGAAATAAGTATAAAATAAAATCACTCATAATTAATAATTTAATGAACGATTTTACAACTTAATAAATCTAAAAAATATTTTTTAGGTAAAATAATAAAAAACTGAATAAATAGTTTTAATAATTTTAAAAATACATTATATTAAAATTTACTTTAATCATTAATATATATTGCGTCAAGGATTCTGCTTGCCAATATATGAGCAAGTGATCATCAATAATGGAAAGCTTTCTTTAATAAGTTCACCAATTCAACTCAATTATTGAGGTTAACAGTGTAGACAATTTCAGAATAAGGACGGAGATAATTTGCATGGGATATATATCTTATCATATCTTTACGAAATGAATCCTTAAATGTGTACCCTACAAAAAGATGGAATGGAGAAGGTGAAAACCTAATCTAGCTACAATCTCATAAATAAAATAATTATAAATGTTATTCTTTGTTCTTCTGTCATGTTTTGCATGTCGTGCTTGGATTTCCTTGTTATGGTTGCAGTGGAGAACCATGGCTTCACGTTTTGCATAGTGTATGCATGTACAATATTTGGGAATTACACAGCCTTGTATCATTACTCTTTATACATGTTTTGGTCATAATTTTATATCCCAATTGGATGTGTATTTACTTTTTATGACTAAATAACAAGGTTAAATAAGTTTTGGATCCCTACAAATTATTATTTTTTGTTTGAGTATTTGAATTTTTTTTTGCATTAGTTTTGAATTTCTAAAATTTTTTAATTTGTTTTGAATCCTGTCGATAACGTGATATCATTTCAACCGTTAGTTAAATGATGATGCGACATCATCTCAATATATATCAACGGTTGAGATAATATCACGTCTATAGGAACTCAAAACAAAATTAAAAAAATTACAGAAATCCAAAACAATACAAAAAAAAATTTAAGAACTCAAACCAAAAAATGAGTATTTTTAGAGATAAAAAACTTATTTAAGCTTTTTTAATTTATTTATATAAAAATAAAATTATAAAATTAATTATCTATATATATATTTCCATTTTCAGCGTATTCTTATCCAAATAAACTTGTTAAATTAAGTAGTTATGACATATGCTCCTTGATGATAAACTCTTATTAAATACATTTTTTTAATAAACTATTTATCGAAATATATCTTAAATATATTTGGATTAATTTTATAGATATAAAGTTACTTACCATAGATTCTTATAATAACTCCGGCCTTATCACTGGGTCCCGTGCATATGATTATGAAAGAAAATGTGACAGAATAAATCGAAATCAGGCACATAATAAGAATAAGAGCACTACGTACGGCGTCAAGTCTCGTTGTAGTTTTTTATATATATAAAAAAAAAAATATAGGATAAATCGTCAAATTGATCCTCAATAAAGGGTAACTTTTCTGTAACTAGTCCTTCCATTAAAAAACTTTTTGTTAACATGTCAATTACAATATGCACCAAATTATTATGTGTTATAATTCATGTGTGTCGTCAATTATCACATAAATTAACAAGCGTGTTTCGTAGAAATAAACATTAATTTTAATGAAAGAACTTAAGTGACAAGAAATATATATTTTCATGTACGCTTAATTCTTAATTGTATTTTTTATTTTCAATTTTTAATTTTTAGTCAATTTTATTCTTAATAAATTAATTTGGTACATTTTATCTTCAAATTTTTAAAATCTGATTAATTTTATCTTTTATAATTTTATTTCTCACGGGATTACGTATTTTATTCCAACTTTTATATCTTTTTAACAAATTTTGCTTCCAATTTTTTTTTACAAGTTTTATCCCAACTTTTATATTTATTAATTAATAAATAATTAAAAATAAAATTTACCAAATTTAAATAAAATTTATCAAATTAATTTATTGAGATAAAAATCATCAAAAACTATAAATACTGAGATAAAAAGCGTCGTTAACCATTTCATGTACCCAAATGATATTTACTATTTTCAATGACCTGAAGGAAAAGTGACAGAATATTATTACACTTTCAAAACCAAAGTGAGCCCATTCAAAAATACATGCAATTTGGAAAGACGTGTGGCTGGAAAACTTAAGTTTTCCGGAGCTTTCAGGTTAGATGCTATTACTAAAGACTAAAAAAAGAAGATAATTTTAAAGTAGATTAGTTTCTCAGTTGGCATGGAAAAAAATCTATACTTGGCTAAAGGTTCAACACTGTTTGTTCATCCAGCATGGAGGTTTTTACATGCATATTTGGATAAATTTCTTTAGAAATTTTTAAAAAATATAAAAAATAAATGAAATGACTTTCAATATAAGTTAGAATTTATTATTTTTAATAGTTAATTTGCAAAATTTCTTTCGTATAATTTCTTTAACATATACCGAAACTTTTTTAATATATATAATTATGAAAAAAATCAGTTTTAACTTAAAAAACTTATTTAATATTTGTTTCTCTTCAAAATGTTTATAGATAAGCTTACCCAATCACATTCTTTACGATGTCTCTTTGGTTAAAGCATAATATTGGGAATAATTTATAGGAATGAGCCTAGAAATTTCCTTGGCTTGTTGGATGTAATCTAAATTTAGATCATGTGATGGTTTCCTAGACAGGTAATAGTTAGTTCCTTTGCCTTTTTTTGGTTGGTGCATCAGTTTTATATATATTGTACATATCAAAATTTAAATGAGTTGCTATTAGTTTTTAGGAGTTTTTGTTTGGGAAGAGTGTTGTTTTCTTTTATGTAAGTTATATTTCTTAATTTGTAACATTAATTCATATTGAATTTTTTTTACTGCAATATTGAACTGTTAATATAGTATTGTTAATTGTTAATATAAATAGGTTAGAGTCTTATTTAATGAGTCTGCTTAAAAAGGATTACAAATTAAGCCAAACCTTGCATTTACCTAAAATTGTGAGATAATTGTTAATTAAGACAAAAAAAAAGTATCCTTATGCGATAATTGTTAATTATTATTATTATATAAGATTTAAATATATTTTTAGTTTTATATTTTAAATTTTGATTTTTAACCTTATAATGTTTGTTTTTAGATTTAAGTCCTATAATTTCAATGTATCTAAGATTTACTCTTTATAGTTTTATTTTGTTTAGGTTTAGTAGGTTTCTATAGTATAACAAATTTTGGTCATGATAGTTATCCTTTAATGAAGCCAACAAAAAAAAGTTATCCTTTAATGAAGAATATGTGTGGAACTAAATTAAAAAAAATAAAAAAAATTATAGAAACCAAAACTTAAATTAAGGTAAACTGTAGGAATGAAAAAAAATATTTTAATTATATATTGAAGATATTGGAGACTTAAACTTATATAACATTTTAGAACCACAAAGGTTACATCTATTTGGTAAACAAAGAGAAATCGGTGTAAAACGAAAGAGCATATTGACGAATATATTTTTAGAAACTTGACGGACTTAATGAAGATAAAGTAAAGTGAAAATTATGAAGTATCATTAGATAAAAATATATTAGTATATTTTTTGAAGTAACTTCATGGCCTTAAAATTTAATGGCGTCTCAATCAATATGTTATACTTCGACGAGCGTTGCCGGCGTTGAAGCGGTGTGTAGCAATGTTGCTCTTGAGATGAGAACGATGATTGTAAATTGCTAGGTTATGGAAGTTCATTGCAAGAAGGGAGGAAGAGGCTTGGAATGGGGGAGTTTATTGATTCTCTTTGACCTTGATGCTGGGCAAGGGTGTTTCATGAGATGATAGAGAGCTATCCAATGAACATGAGGACCTAGGGACATTTCACGAATTAAAGGGACCAATGACAAGGTCCAAGGTCAAGATTCTTCAAGAAGAAATGACCAAGAGACTAAAGGAAGGGTTATTCATCAAAAGCCAAGAAGGAAGAAGCCCAAATGAGCTAAATTGGAGCACTTGGAAATTTGTTGAAGACGCTCGCTCAGCGCAATTTTGCTTCGATCAAATAGCTCGCTTAGCGCAATGTCGAGCTCAGCACAATTTCACTTCGATCAAGCATTTCGCTCAGCATAACGTTGAGCTTAGCAGACACGAAGAAGAGTGGCGCTAAGCGCAAGGTTGAGCTTAGTGGAGGTTTGACGCAAGAATTTTCGAAAACCTTATTTACTTGTGTAAGGAACTTCTTAATTGTCTAATTAGGCCATAAAATGATGCGTTTAAGTAGAGATCAATTACTTAGTCCTCTTCTAAGGCCTAGCTCTATAAATAGTTGAGGAGAACCTCATTTGTAGAATGAACTCATTTGGTAAATGAAATAAGCATTGCTTATTGTAAGAGTTTAGTTCTCTCTTTGGTTCTTAAGTGAAACCATTGGTTCTTATCAAGGAAGCTTGCGAATCCACCTCCAACTTATCGATTCTCACGAATCATGGCGTTGAATTCTTGTCATCTTCTTCATCTTTTCCGCTTTTCCTTTTCTAGTTCTTGAATTTGCTTCAATGGAGTCCTTATGATTGCTTTCGGAACGATCCAAAACCAAGCTTGTGTAGCTTGGAATTGCATCATGCATGCATCAAGTGGTATCAAGAGCCTTAACCAAAATGCATCAAGTGATTAAGAGCCTTAACCGGAATGCATCACATGGTATCTAGAGCCTCAACCGGAGTGCAATTCGCAAAGAATTAGGTGCAGTTTTTGTTTTCCCCAAATTTGCATTTTTTAGTTTTTACGTTCTTCTTCTTCTCCAATTTTCATTTTTCCCAGCATCTTGATTCTTGTTTGTTTGTGTTCAATTGTGTGTTTTATGCTTGAATTTGAGTTTATCTTGCAATTTCCTTCGTTTCCCCTTTCGTTTCGTTGAATTTGGTGTTGATTTGAGCATAGAGTGGTTGTTGTATGTGTTCTTGATGTCCTTCATGTTCTTTATGAAACCCATAGCTTGCTGAAGAAGTTTTGAGTTTTGATCCAAAAGAATTCAATTGGAGAGTGTTTGTGCGGTTTTTGCAATTTTAAAAAGCTTCTGATCCGAAAATAGAAAAATATGTGGGCCAAAGTGTAAAAATAAAAATATTTTGGGGTCAAAATGCAAATATCAAAAAATATGAAGACCCAAGTGTAAAAACAAAAAAAAACAAAACAAAAATTTACAAAATTTTCTACAGCCCTATCTCCTTAGTGTGTGCTTCTTATTGCTTTTTAATACATTCATTTTTACATAATTACATTGGTTACTAGAAGAAAAAAAATTTCATCACTTTTGAGAAGTTTGCGAAACATAGTTCCGCTTAGCGAACTAGTCTCGCTTAGCAAACTTTTGCTTTGATCAGCGCATTCGCTTAGCACACCGTTCTCGCTTAGCACGCGTCTTGTCATTCTTATCTCTTCCTATTTGTCTTTTCTTTGGCATTCCTTTTGTGTTGTCCTTTCTTTTTGAGCTTTTATTGATTGTCTTCTAAACTTCCATGGGTTTGTCTTAGAGTTCTCTTTTCCTTGACCTTTTAAGTTAAGTTTGGATTTGTTTCATCTTTCACTTGGAAACTCCTTGAATTGAAATCTTTGGTTGATATCAAGGGCTAAAGAGTTAGAGAGTGGAAAAAGACAAGAGTGAACCTTATAGAAAAAGTCTCATAAGAGTGAAACACAAGTGTTGAAGAGTGTAAACACTTAGTGAGTGGTAAGGTCCAATATTTTTTTTTTTACTAACCTTTTTCTTGTAGCAATGGTTTCCGAAAGTGATAGTGATCCACCTTCACCTAGATCTGCTAAGCTAATGGTTTCATTGGCTAAGCAAATGGATAAGATGCATAGAAACTTTGAGAGGAGGATGGGAGAGAGATTTGATGATGTGCAAAGAAATACTCAAGAGTTGAGTGGAAGAGTGGGAGACATTGAGAGAAAGAGGCATCATAGGTCACCTCATTCACCTCAAGGGAGTGATGATAGCTATGATGAAGGTAGAAGACATAGGAATAGGAGGAATAGAGATGGCTTGGATGATGTGAAGGTCAAAATCCCAAGTTCTTAAGTACTTATGACTCAGCGGGTTACCTTGATTGGGAGATGAAAGTAGACCAAATCTTCAATTGCCACAGTTATAGTGAAGAAAAGAAAATAAGGATGGCTAGCTTAGAATTTGAGAAATATGCCTTGGTGTGGTGGCAACAAGTTCAAGTGGATAGAGAACGACAAAGAAGCCCTAGAGTGGAGACTTGGGAGGTAATGAAGAGTGTTTTAAGGGAGAGATTTGTTCCCATTCATTATATTAAAGACATGCATATCAAGTTACAAAGGCTCTATCAAGGTAGTAAAAGTGTTGATGATTATTACAAGGAGATGGAGATTACTTTGATAAGAGCTAACATTGAAGAAACTAATGAAGCTATCATGGCTAGATTTTTGAATGGCTTGAATAGGGACATTCAAGATGTTGTAGAACTTCAAAGCTACAACAACATGGATGAACTTATACATAGGGTTGTGCAAGTGGAGCAACAATTGAGGATGAAGCATTCCTACAAGAAATCTTCCTACAATTATTCCTCTTGGAGGGATAAGGACACTTCCAAGAAGGAGGTTCTTCTTCACAACACCTTGAAAGAAAGTCTTCAAGAGATAACCCTACTTCTCCTCCTCAAACCCCTCCCCATAAATCTACTTCTCATACTCAACCTACTTCCAATAAATCTAGTTCTATCAAATGTTTTAAGTGTTTGGGCAAGGGTTACATTGCATCCCAATATCCTAACAAAAGAAACATGATTTTGTTTGAAAATGGAGAGGTGGATAGTGAGTCATTTACGAGTTCTCATAGTTCCTCTAGTGAAAGTGAGGATGGTAGTTTTCTTCCACCGGAGGAGGGAGATCTTTTGATGGTTAGAAGACTCATCGGTAGTTTGTGCAAGGATAGAGATGATACACAAAGAGAAAACATTTTTCATTATAGATGCTTGGTGAATGGAAAGGTTTGTTCTCTAATCATTGATGGTGGAAGTTGTACCAATGTTGCAAGCACTAGATTAGTGGAGAAACTAGGCCTCAAAACCATCCCTCACCCTAAGCCTTATAAGTTACAATGGTTGAGTGATAGTGGTGAGTTGGTTGTGAATAAGCAAGTGTTGCTTACATTCTCCATTGAAAGTTATGTTAATGAAGTGCTTTGTGATATGGCTCTCATGGAATCCGAACATGTGTTGTTTGGTAGACCTTAGCAATATGATAGAGATGTTGTCCACAATGGGGTCACCAATAGATTTTCTTTCTTGCATAAAGGTAAAAAGGTAGTTCTCTCACCTTTGTCTCCAAGTGAGGTGTGTGAGGATCAAATAAAAATGAGATTGAAAAGAGAAAAAGAAAATAAAATTAAAGAAGGAAAAAGTATTTTGAGAGAGAAAAGCTAAAAAGAAAAATATGGCAAAAAAAGTGAAAAGAAAAGAGACAAAGAAAGTGGAAAAAAAATTAGTGATAAAAGAGAGTTTGCTCATGAAACCTAAAGAGGTAAAAAGAGTGATGCTTGCTAGGCAACAAATGTATTTGCTCATTCCAAATTACATGTGCTTGTCTTCTAGTGCTCTTGAGTTGCCTCCAGGTTTTGATACACTCTTAAAGGAGTTTGAGGATGTCTTTCCACAAGACCTTTCCCATGGCTTGCCTCCTTTAAGAGGAATTGAGCATCAAATTGATCTTGTTCTGAGAGTTTCACTTCCTAATAGGGCTGCCTATAGGAGTAATCCAGAAAAGAAAAAGGAGATCCAACAGCAAGTTGAAGGGTTGATGCAAAAAGGGTGGGTGAAAGAAAGCTTGAGCCCATGTGCAATGCCAGTCATCCTAGTCTCAAAGAAAGATGGCACTTAGAGGATGTGCACGGATTGTAGACCCATCAACAACATCACCGTGAGGTATAGATATCCTATCCCTGGACTTGATGTATGTTGGATGAACTTCATGGTTCTTATGTCTTCTCAAAAATAGATTTCAAAAGTGGTTACCATCAAATTAGAATGAGAGAAGGTGATGAATGGAAAACCGCTTTCAAAACTAAGTTTGGACTTTATGAGTGGTTGGTCATGCCTTTTGGCTTAACCAATGCACTAAGAACTTTCATGTGTCTCATGAACCATGTTTTGAGGCATTTCATTGGTAAATTTGTGGTTGTTTACTTTGATGATATTTTGATTTATAGCTTAACCACAAATCACCACTTATTCCATGTTAGAAGTGTCTTGGAAGTGCTTAGAAATGAGAGTTTGTTTGCTAATAAGGATAAATGCACATTTTGCACTAGTCAAGTAGTGTTTCTAGGATTTGTTGTGAGTGCTAAAGGAGTCCAAGTGGATGATGAGAAAGTTAGAGTTATTAGAGATTGGCCCACACCCAAAAATGTGAGTGATGTGAGGAGTTTCCATGGGTTGGCTAATTTCTATATGTTAGAATATATATTATCTTTATATTATCTTGGTAGTTATTATCCTTATATTATCTTTATATGATGTAATCAATTATTGAGGGTTTCCTCAATATAAATAGAGATGAGGTGTGGCTTTCTCCCACACACATTCAATAAATACATCATTCTAATATGGTATCATAGAGCTAGGTTCAATTTTTTCCCCTTTTTTCTTTCCTTCAAAGCGTCGTGAATAGTGCGTGAACAATACCTGATGGGAACACATATAGGGACAAAGAAAATGAGGCACTTGGAGGACTTGGGGGACCCATGACAAGGGCAAGAGCTAGGAAAGCGAAGGAAGCTCTTGAACAAGTGGTGACTAATCTATTAGAGGCCCAACAATCTGCTGAAACCCAACACTTGGAGAATAAAGTTTTGACATGCATAGCTCACTTGGAGTGAGAAGAGCCAATCTGAATAACAAGACTTTTAATTTGCTTTTGGGGTTATTTTCTTTTTAGTGTGTGGCTGTATATAAAATAAAATAATAAAAAATAATATATATATTGGTTACAGTAGGATTAGAACCCAAGTCTTTTTATAAGGATTTGTTATTCTTAACCGCTACTACATGTCAAAAACGCTTGTCCTTAAGAGTTTTGTTTTTTCTTTTGTTTGCTTAAGTCTAGTGCATAAACTCCTAAGCTGAAATGTATTAAAACAATTGGAGATCAATAAGAAATCAGAATGATATTTTTGTTCAGACTTGTGAGAAAATCTCTCTGCTAGGGTTCTTGGTTGAACCTTTGATCTTATCAAGAATTCACATTCTTGTGGCGATCTTCCTTGTTGGCTTATCAAACCCAGGTTTGTGGCGCCCTAAAAACCAGTAACCCTCTTGTTCCTTTTCACTGTTCATCTCTGAATTCACGTTCTAATTTCAATTTGGTATTTTCTGTTCAATTTTTCTCTGGCCCATATCTCACGTTTTACGTGTCCAATTTTAGCGTTTCTTGAGTCTTTTTCGTAGTTCAGAACGTGAGTGTTCACCTCGTTTTGGAATCGTCGCAATCGGACTTTTGGGCTGCGAGTTACGACATTATCCTCAGCGCAGTCTAATTTTGTGCCCTAAAACAGCTTGTTCAAAAATTCATCAAAGGGTTTCGTATCATTTGGTAATCAGAGCTTGATTTAGAATCAATTTCATATTAATGTTTGGATTCTAGTTTGATTGCGTTAATTCTAGTAAGTTGTGTGTATGCCTCCGTTAATCCCGATTTAGTGCATCAGTTTCCTTTTTCCTGTTTTTGTGCACTTGTTTCCAAATTACTTGTTTTTGTTGTGCCCTGGTTCTGCAACTGGTGTTGAATTATTTTGTTTCACTATTTTCTGCATCAACACAAAAAAAAAAAAATTTCTGCAGCAAGGTTTGAAAAAAAAAAAAAAGGAAGTGAAGATGGAGTAATTGTGAATTGGTGTTTAGTATATGTGAATTGTTGTCTTGTTGAATTCTGGACATAGAGGACTTATATATAATCAGTTCCAGTTGCTTCAGCCTAATTTGTGGGTTTTTTGTTCTTGTTAATTTGCTGTCCTAAACTCAAAAGTGTCTTGGTTGTTCTGTTTTCTTCATAGTATCTCTTGTTTTGTCATTCTTGTGAGTGTTAGTGGTAAAATTGTTCTTTACCACTTGTGTTAAAACTTTGTTCGCCATGTGAAAGTGATTCTTGAAATAGATTGGCTGATTCAAGTAAGAACCTTAAGTGAGGGAGAGAGTGGTAAAAGGCAAGAGAGATACATCATAAGAAAAAAAAAACAGCCATCAAGAGTGATATACACGAGTGTTCATCTTAAGAGTGTAAACACGTGAGAAGAGTGGTGAGGTCCTATTTTCATATTATCTGTTTGTTACTATTATTTTGAATATGTCAGGAACAGGTGGTAATGGCTCTCCTCCTCCTCATGATGGAGCAAATAGACTGCTAATTGAAGCTCTCACTTGCTCAAATGCAAAGAATGCTTTGAGAGAGCACTGCGAGGAGATGTATGCAAGAATAGAGTTGTTGGAGAATCAAGGTCCTCGTAATGAAGGTTGGCCTGCTTTGGAGATGGAAGGAGAAATTATAGAAGAAGAGATAATGACGGTGAGCAAAGACAAAACAAACTTGAAGGGATCAAGCTAAACATCCCACCTTTCAGAGGAAAAGGAGACCCAGAGGCATATTTGGAGTGGGAGTTGAAGATTGAGCATGTGTTTTCTTGTAACAATTACACCGAGGAGCAGAAGGTTAAGATGGCAGCAGCTGAATTTTTTGATTATGCACTTATTTGGTGGAACAAGTATCAAAGGGAGAGGCTGAGAAATGAAGAACCAGTGGTAGACACTTGGGCTGAGATGAGGAGCATCATGAGGAAGAGATATGTACCAGCTAGTTACAATAGGGATTTGCAGCTGAAACTTCAGAAATTAAATCAAGGCAACAGGAGTGTTGAAGAGTATTTCAAAGACATGGAAGTGACTATGATTCGGGCCAAAATTAATGAAGACAATGAAGTAACTATGGCTCGGTTTTTGGGTGGGTTGAACAATGAAATTAGAGATGTTGTTGAGCTGCAAGAGTATATTGAGTTGGAAGATTTATTTCACAAAGCTGTACTAGTAGAACAACAACTCAAAAGAAAAGGGGCCATGAAAAAAAGTTCTTCCAATTTCAACAACAACCATTTGAGGGATAGGTCCAAGAGTGATAAAGGATCTTCTTCATCTAGTCCAGCAATGGCTTCCTCACACAGAAAGTCACCAATGAGGTCTCGTGCATCACCTCCAAAAACCAAGTCTAGAGATGTAAAATGCTTCAGGTGTTTGGGAAGAGGGCACTATGCCTCTGAGTGTCCAACTAAGAGAACAATGGTCCTGAAGGAGAATGGAGAAATCACTAGTGAGTCTTCAGCCAGTGAAGAAGAGGAAGAGGAAGAGGAAGAAATAGAAGTGGAAGCAATGGGGGGGTGACTTGTTGATGGTTAGGAGGTTGATGGGAAGTCAGATGCAAGCCCTAGATCATTCCCAAAGAGAGAACATTTTTCACACTAGATGTTCAATCAATGGGAAACTTTGTTCGTTGATAGTTGATGGTGGAAGCTGTACTAATGTGGCTAGTTCTAGATTAGTGTCCAAATTAAATTTGGAAACTAAACCGCATCCTAGGCCATACAAACTTCAATGGCTGAGTGAAGATGGGGAGATGATCGTCAGCAAGCAAGTGGAGGTGTGCCTTTCCATAGGACAATATAGTGAAAAGGTGCTGTGTGATGTGGTCCCAATGGAGGCAACCCATATCCTCTTAGGGAGGCCATGGCAATATGATACCAAGGCAATTCATGATGGGTTCACAAATAAAATCTCTTTCATGCACAATGAGAAGAAAATTACTCTCAAACCATTATCTCCTAGAGAGGTGTGTGAGGACCAGGTAAAATTGAGAGAAAAGAGAGTGCAAGAGAAAAGAGAAATGAGTGAAACACATAAAAAGAGTGGAAAGAAAAAGAGTGAAACACTTGTGGGAAGGAGTGAAACACTTGAGAGCAAAATGAGTTGTCTAGCAAAAGAGAGTGAGGTGAAGAGGATGCTGCTCACCAACAAGCCATTGTACTTGTTGTATTGCAAAAATAATATGCATGTTGCTAATAACTCTAATGAAATTGCTGTCCCTGCTAGTGTTGAATTTCTTTTGCAAGAATACAAGGATGTGTTTCCAAAGGAGGTTCCAATGGGATTACCACCTTTGAGGGGAATTGAGCATCACATTGACCTTGTCCCCGGAGCTTCATTGCCCAATCGGCCTGCATATAGAAGCAACCCTCAAGAGGCCAAAGAAATTCAAAGGCAAGTTGAAGAATTGATGAACAAAGGATGGGTGCAAGAGAGCATGAGTCCGTGTGTTGTTCCAGTGATTTTAGTACCTAAGAAGGATGGTACTTGGAGGATGTGCATTGACTGCAGGGCTATTAATAACATCACGATCAAGTACGGACATCCTATTCCCAGGTTAGATGATCTTCTTGATGAGCTACATGGTGCTTGCATATTTTCTAAAATTGATTTAAAAAGTGGGTATCATCAAATTAGGATAAGGGAAGGGGATGAATGGAAAACTACCTTTAAAACTAAGTATGGTTTATATGAGTGGCTGGTGATGCCCTTTGGGCTAACTAATGCCCCAAGCACTTTTATGAGATTAATGAACCATGTCTTAAGGGAATTTTTAGGCAAGTTTGTTGTGGTGTATTTTGATGATATTCTGATTTATAGCACTAGTCTTGATTTGCATATTGAACATGTGAGTGTTGTCTTGAATGTGCTTAGAAAAGAAAAATTATTTGCAAATCTTGAAAAATGCATTTTTTGCACTGATCATGTTGTATTTCTAGGATTTGTGGTGAGTGCTAAGGGAGTACAAGTAGATGCGGAAAAGGTTAAGGCCATCCAAGAATGGCCTACACCAAAAACCGTGAGTGAAGTTAGGAGCTTTCATGGTTTAGCTAGTTTCTATAGGAGGTTTGTTAGGGACTTTAGTACCTTGGCTGCACCTCTTAATGAAATAGTTAAAAAGCATGTTAGCTTCAAGTGGGGTGAAAAACAAGAACAAACGTTTGCTGCACTTAAGCATCAATTAACTGATGCCCCCATTCTTGCATTACCAAATTTTGCAAAATCCTTTGAAATTGAATGTGATGCATCTAATGTGGGTATTGGGGCTGTTTTGATGCAAGAGGGGCATCCAATTGCTTATTTTAGTGAGAAGTTAAATGGGGATGCCCTAAACTATTCCACTTATGATAAGGAGTTGTATGCCTTAGTGCGTGCTTTGAAAACTTGGCAGCATTATCTGTTGCCCAAAGAATTTGTCATTCATAGTGATCATGAATCCCTTAAATATTTGAAAGGACAAGGCAAGCTGAACAAGCGGCATGCAAAATGGGTTGAGTTCCTAGAACAATTCCCATATGTCATAAAACATAAAAAGGGGAAAGGGAATATTGTTGCTGATCTAAAAGGCATGCATTACTTTCTACTCTTGAAACTAAAATTTTTGGACTTGAGCCATTGAGAGAAATGTATTTGCAAGATGCTGAATTTTCTGAGATATATGCTGCTTGTGAAAAAGTGTCTCAAAATGGTTACTATAGGCATAATGATTATCTGTTTAAGGAGAAAAGATTGTGTGTGCCTAAGTGTTCCATAAGGAATTTGTTGGTGAAAGAGGCACATGAAGGTGGTTTGATGGGGCATTTTGGGGTACAAAAGACTTTAGAAATATTGCATGAGCATTTCTATTGGCCCCATATGAAACGTGATGTGCATAAATATTGTGAGCATTGCATTGTTTGTAAAAAGGCAAAATCAAAGGTGATGCCACATGGTTTATATACTCCTTTGCCTGTTCCTGATTTTCCTTGGATTGATATATCTATGGACTTTGTTTTGGGGTTGCCTAGAACAAAGAATGGCAAGGATTCTATTTTTGTGGTTGTTGACAGGTTCTCAAAAATGGCACATTTTATACCTTGTAAAAGGGTTGATGATGCTTGCCATGTAGCTGACCTATTTTTCAAGGAAGTGGTGAGACTCCATGGACTGCCTAGAAGCATTGTGAGTGATAGGGACACCAAGTTCCTAAGTCATTTTTGGAAAACGTTGTGGGGTAAGCTTGGTACTAAGTTACTTTTCTCTACTACTTGTCACCCACAAACTGATGGGCAAACCGAGGTAGTGAATAGAACTTTAGGCACTTTGCTTGAGAACTATTTTAAAGAAAAATCTTAAATCTTGGGAAGAATGTTTACCTCATGTAGAATTTGCATATAATAGGGCTGTCCATAGTACAACTAATTGTTCACCATTTGAAATTGTGTATGGATTTAATCCTATGACACCACTTGATTTATTGCCTATGCCTAATATTTCTATTTTTAAGCATAAGGATGCACAGGCTAAGGCTGATTATGTGAGGAAACTGCATGAGCGTGTGAAAGCTCAAATTGAAAAGAAGATTGAGAGTTATGCCAAGCAAGCCAATAAGGGAAGACGGAGAGTTGTATTCGAACCTGGTGATTGGGTTTGGGTACACATGAGAAAAGAAAGGTTCCCTGAACAAAGGAAGTCGAAACTCCAACCTAGAGGGGATGGTCCATTTCAAGTGTTGGAGAGGATAAATGACAATGCTTACAAGATTGATTTGCCTGGTGAGTATAATATAAGTGCCACATTTAATGTTTCTGATTTGTCTCTTTTTTATGCAGGTGATGAGGCCTTGGATTTGAGGACAAATCCTCTTCAAGAGGGAGGGGATGATGGGAACACATATAGGGACAAAGAAAATGAGGCACTTGGAGGACTTGGGGGACCCATGACAAGGGCAAGAGCTAGGAAAGCGAAGGAAGCTCTTGAACAAGTGGTGACTAATCTATTAGAGGCCCAACAATCTGCTGAAACCCAACACTTGGAGAATAAAGTTTTGACATGCATAGCTCACTTGGAGTGAGAAGAGCCAATCTGAATAACAAGACTTTTAATTTGCTTTTGGGGTTATTTTCTTTTTAGTGTGTGGCTGTATATAAAATAAAATAATAAAAAATAATATATATATATTGGTTACAGTAGGATTAGAACCCAAGTCTTTTTATAAGAATTTGTTATTCTTAACCGCTACTACATGTCAGAAACGCTTGTCCTTAAGAGTTTTGTTTTTTCTTTTGTTTGCTTAAGTCTAGTGCATAAACTCCTAAGCTGAAATGTATTAAAACAATTGGAGATCAATAAGAAATCAGAATGATATTTTTGTTCAGACTTGTGAGAAAATCTCTCTGCTAGGGTTCTTGGTTGAACCTTTGATCTTATCAAGAATTCACATTCTTGTGGCGATCTTCCTTGTTGGCTTATCAAACCCAGGTTTGTGGCGCCCTAAAAACCAGTAACCCTCTTGTTCCTTTTCACTGTTCATCTCTGAATTCACGTTCTAATTTCAATTTGGTATTTTCTGTTCAATTTTTCTCTGGCCCATATCTCACGTTTTACGTGTCCAATTTTAGCGTTTCTTGAGTCTTTTTCGTAGTTTAGAACGTGAGTGTTCACCTCGTTTTGGAATCGCTGCAATCAGACTTTTGGGCTGCGAGTTACGACATTATCCTAAGCGCAGTCTGATTTTGTGCCCTAAAACAGCTTGTTCAAAAATTCATCAAGGGGTTTCGTATCAATACCGCACCTTTGTGAAGCTGCTGTTCACCATTGCCAACCAATCTTTTTCCCGACACGTACACTCCACGCGCTATCACTAAATCAGCGTGTGCCACTTTTTCCAACATTCCCATCCGCTGCTGATTGCTCCTCAGGGTATGCCTCATTCTGGTGAACCTTCCCACCCTCCTATTTGACTTTTTTTTTTGTGAAGTTCTCTCATGGCCACAACTCTCGCTCCTACAATTCCTACCTATGACATGGTACATTAACAACTGTTGTGTATCTCCACTCCGCACACCTTTGGACACCCATCTACGTATACCGGGGATTCCTCTGTCCTTGTCTTTCACACCTTTCATTGTGGGGGTCGTGGTGGAAGACATGGTAATGGTTCTGAACGTAGTATTCGTTGCACCTATTGCAGAATCTTTAGTCATATTAAAGCCAAATGTAGGATAAAAGCCCGAATGCAACCTCAGTCAGTTAATGCGGCCACAATCACCCCTTTTGCTTCCGATATTACTATCTCTACTAAGGAATATAATGAGCTTCTTCAACTTCGAGCAGCCAACAAACCTGCATCACCTATTACCGTTGTGGCTTAGTCTGGTAATCCTATGACTTTTATTTCTCAGTCCTCCTCTGTTGGACCTTGGATACTTGATTCCAGTGCCTCTAATCACATGACTGGTAACCAATCCATTTTCTCTTCCTTAACCTTTTCAAACTCCTTGCCCTCTGTTACTCTCGCAGATGGCTCTCAGATTAAAGTCCAGGGCATCGAACAAACCCATCCCCTTCCTCAACTTTCTTTACACTCTATCTTATTTGTTCCTAGTTGTCCTTTTAATTTAATTTCTATTAGCAAACTTACCCGCACTCTTTATTTTTCTATCTTGTTTGAAAGTAATTTTGTTCTTGTACAGGATCGACACAATGGACGGATGATTGGAGTAGGGCATGAGTCTAGAGGATTATATCAGCTTACGCCTCCGGTTGCATGTGTCTCCTTTATCTCTCCAGCTCTCGCACATCAACGCCTTAGGCACCCAAGTCTGGAAAAATTACGTCTTTTAGTTCCTAATCTTTCTAAAGTTTCATCTTTTCAGTGTGAGTCGTGCCAACTAGGCAAACATAGTCGTACTAGTTATAGTCCTCGCATCAATAAGTGTGTTGGGTCACTTTTTGCTTTAATTCACTCTGATATTTGGGATCCTAGTCAAGTATGTTCCACATTAGGATATTTTTATTTTGTCACATTTATTGATGATTTTTCTCATTGTACTTGGGTGTTTCCAATGAAGAATCGTTCAGATGTTTTTTCTATTTTTCAAATTTTTCTGCTAAGATTCAAAAGCAGTTTGGCTCCTCAATTAAAATTTTACGAACTGATAATGCAAAAGAATATATGTCATCTCAGTTTCAGTCCTTTTTAAACTCCCAAGGGATTCTTCATCAAACATCTTGTGCCTACACACCACAACAAAATGGTGTTGCTGAACGCAAAAACCGTCACTTGGTGGAAATCGCTCGCACACTTCTTCTTCACTATAATGTTCCACTTCATTTTTGGGGAGATGCTCTCCTTACTACGTATCATTTGATTAACCGCATGCCTTCATTGGTTCTTAACAATCAAGATTCCTTACTCCATCTTATATCCTAAACAGACTCTTCACCATGTTCCTCTTCATGTCTTTGGGAGTACATGTTTTGTCCATGATCTCACTCCAGATAAAAATAAACTCTCTGCCAAGTCCCTAAAATGTATTTTTCTAGGATACTCCCACCTTTAAAAGGGTTATAAATGTTTCTCTCCTCAACTTCGCAATATCTTGTCTCTGCTGATGTTACATTCTTCAAGACTACTCCTTTCTTTTCCTCCCCAGTTGAAAATGTCCCTCTAGAGATCCCACCTATTGTTCCAACACCGCTTGTTGCTCTCACTCCACCTTTATTACTCAACTACCACCAACAGACATATGCACCATTAGTAGTGCCACCGGATCCTCCAGCATCATCTCCTACTCCAAACGTCCCTCCACCACCGTCTCCTACACTTGAACTTCCCATTGCGCTTCACAAAGGTATTTGATCTACTCATAATGTCGATCTTTTATATGCCTTTACTCTTCACTATGACCGTTTATCTCCCTCCTATTACTCTTTTATCTCTTCTTTGGATTTTGTGTCTATTCTTAAATCTATAGGTGAAGCCATGGCTGACCACAATTGGCAACAAGCGATGCTAGAAGAAATGGTTGCATTGGATGCTAGCAACACATGGGAGCTTGTTCCCTTGCCTCCCAACAAATCCATTATTGGGTGTCGTTGGGTTTATACGGTGAAGATCGCACCAAATGGCACCATTGATCGCTACAAAGCTCGTTTGGTGGCTAAAGGCTATACTCAAATTTTTGGTTTAGATTATAGCAACACTTTTTCTCCTGTGGCCAAAATCACCTATGTTCGTCTTTTTCTTGCTATGGCTACCATCCGACACTGGCCTCTTCACCAACTGGATATCAAAAATGCCTTCCTGCATGGTGAGTTGCAAGAAGAGGTGTACATGGATCAACCACCCGATTTTACTATTTCTGATGGCTCACACCTTGTCTGTAAGCTTCGTCGCTCCCTTTATGGTTTGAAGCAATCCCCTCGGGCTTGGTTTGGTCATTTCTGCTCAGCTTTGCTTGAGTTTAGTATGATTCGTTGTGAAGCTGACCACTCGATATTTTCCCTCCATTCTCCGTCTAGCTTGTGTATCTATCTCGTTGTATATGTTGATGACATCGTCATCACTAGCAATGACTCAGCTATAATTACCCGTCTCAAGTCTCACCTTCACACTCAGTTTCAGACTAAAGATTTGGGTCCACTCAAGTACTTCTTGGGCATTGAAGTTGCTCAATCCTCATCTGGTATTACCTTTTCCCAACAAAAATACGCCTTAGACATTTTGACGAAAATTGGAATGCTTGATTGTCGTCCATGTGACACTCCTATGGATCCTAATGTTAAGCTTATTTCGAGTTAGGGGGCGCCTTTGAAAGACCCGGGAAGGTATCGACAACTTGTAGGCAAGCTTAATTACCTCACTATCACTAGACCAGACATTATGTCTGTTGTTAGTGTGCTGAGCCAATTCTTGAAAGAACCTTGTGAAGGTCATTAGGATGTCGTCACCCGTGTCCTTCGATATATCAAGAATGCACCAGGTCGTGAACTATTGTATGAAGACAAAGGCAATACCAACATCATTTCTTACTCTGATGCGATTGGGCAAGATCACCATCAGATAGAAAATCCACCTCTGGATATTGTGTTCTTATTGGAGGGAATATGATTTCAAGGAAAAGCAAGAAGCAAAAGATAGTTGCCAGATCAAGTGCCGAAGCTAAATATCGTGTGATGGCAGTAGCTGCTTGCGAGATTACATGGCTTAGGGAACTTCTCCAACAGTTAAAATTTGGAGACACTATAGCCACTAAACTAATTTGTGATAATGAAGCTGCCATTCACATAGCATCGAACCCAATGTTCCATGAACGAACCAAACACATAGAGATAAACTGTCACTTTGTGAGAGAGAAGATACTCTTAGGAGCAATTACCACTGATTTTGTCAATTCTAAAGATCAACTTGTAGACATGTTCACTAAGTCTCTCACAAGTCCCAGGGTTAACTACATTTGTAACAAGTTTGGCTCATATAACATATATGCTCCAGCTTGAGGGGGGGTGTTAGAATATATATTATCTTTATATTATCTTGGTAGTTATTATCCTTATATTATCTTTATATTATGTAATCAATTACTGAGGGTTTCCTCAATATAAATAGAGATGAGGTGTGGCTTTCTCCCACACACATTCAGTAAATACATCATTCTAATACTATAGGAGATTTGTCAAGGAATTTAGCACAATAGCATCTCCATTGAATGCAATTGTTAAGAAAAATGTGAGATTTAGCACAATAGCAATGTCGTTAATCTTTCTTCTTGTGATGCAAGTGCCTTAGATGCAAATCCGAGGTCGGATTCTTTTCAAGAAGGAGGGGATGATAGAGGGCTACCCAATGAACATGAGGACCTAGGGGCACTTCACAAATTAAAGGGACAAATGACAAGGTCCAAGGCTAAGATTCTTCAAGAAGAAATGACCAAGAAACTAAAGGAAGGGTTATTCATCAAAGGCCAAGAAGGAAAAAGCCCAAATGAGCTAAATTGGAGCACGGGAAATTTGCTGAAGAAGCTCGCTCAACGCAATGTTGGGCTCAACGCAATTTCACTTCGATCAAGCATCTTACCCAGCGCAACGTTGAGCTTAGCGGACACAAAGAAAAGTGACACTAAGCGCAAGGTTGAGCTTAGCAAAGGTTTGACACGGGAATTTTTGAAAACCTTATTTACTTGTGTAAAGGATTTCTTAATTGTGTAATTAGGCCTTAAAACGATGCGTTTAAGTGGAGATTAGTTACTTAGTCCTCTTATAAGGCCTAGCTCTATAAATAGTTGAGGAGAACCTCATTTGTAGAATGAACTCATTTGGTAAATGAAATAAGCATTGCTTATTGTGAGAGTTTAGTTCTCTCTTTGGTTCTTGAGTGAAACCATTTATTCTTATCAAGGAAGCTTCTCCTTGTGGCGAATCCACCTCCAACTTATCGATTCTCACGAATTGTGGCGTTGAATTCTTGTCATCTTCTTCATCTTTTCTGTCTTTCCTTTTCTAGTTCTTGAATTTGCTTCAATGGAGTCCTTATGATTGCTTTTGGAACAATCCAAAACCAAACTTGTGTATCTTGGAACTGCATCATGCATGTATCATGAGAGAAGGAGTTTGAAGAAATAAAATGTAAAAGGGTATTAATTATGTGTATGGGGCTAATGACTCTAGTAGGTGTTTTTATAGGATTAGGTTTTATCTCTATTTTGTGTTTGTACTAAAAGTGTGGGAGTGGGGAGAGTTTAGTTGGGTATTCTAGATGCTTTCTTAAAGTAATTTCTTGCATTTCTTTTTTTATCTATCATTATTTTTGATTGAGCGTAATTTGTGTTTCAACATATATTTGGTTTATAAAAAAAATCAATTTGTTATATAAAAAAATGATATAAATGATTTAAGGGTTTACAAATTTATTTACCATTTAAAACCTACTCATTTATATATTTTTCTTAATAATTATATTTTATTTTAAAAAAAATGAAAGGAGAGAGAATAAACTAATCATTTCAGTACTAATTTCTAAGGCAATAGAAAAGCCGAGTCAAATTAATATTTAGGTTATATTTGGCAAAAATTAGCTGAAAAGCTGGCTGAAAGCTGAAAAACTAACGGGTAATTAAAAGTTGGAAGCTAAAAACTTTTAAATTAGTTTATTAAATCATAAGTGTTCAATAAACTATATATTAAAGTAACTAAAAAATATCAAATGACAAAAATAACATGTTTCTAAGACATTTTTATATAAATTTGAATTTAATTTTATGAATAAAAATGATATTTTTAGGTGTTATAACATTAATTTTTAATAAATTTTAAATTTTTCTAATTTTTTATTTATAGATAAATTATTTTTATTACTTTTTTAATTAATTTCACTTATTACATATGTTTCACATTGTGTATTCTATTATTAATCTTATACTATAACTTAAAGTATTTTAAATAAATTTAAAATAAATTAAAAAAAATATAAATAAAATTATATGTTTATCATGTTAATTAACATAATAATTAAAATAAAATTTCTAATATGTAAAATTATTCAAAAATTTTAAAAAAAAAAACTAACGATTATCTTTTAATTTCATGAATTATAATAAAAAAGAATAAATTAAATATTACAAATATTACAATATTTAAAATAGTATAAAAATCATTAGGAAGAATAATGAAAAAAAAATCTGATTTTATTTAAAAAGGATAATAAGAAAAGTTAATAAATATTTTAAGAATAAAAATTAAATAAATGTAAAAAATTAAAAGTTAGAAGTTAACGTTTTAAAAAAAGCGCTACTCAACGTAACGTTTTAAAAAATACTAAAATTACTAAAAAAAAAAAAAAAAAAAGGTTCATTTACTGAACATTCAAATTAGATAAAAAAAAACTAAAAAAAAATATAAAAACTAGCTTAAATAAAATGCCGAGCCGAATATAGCCTTAAGAGATATATCAGAATGAAAAGTAAGGTAACATATGAATTCTATTTTATGCCTTATTTAAAATTTAAAATATATAGACAACCAAAAACAACAAAAGTAGAACCAAAGAGAGATCAAAATAAAACTAACCTTCTATTATTACACCTGCGTAACATGCTAAGGATGAGTAGTACTCTCTTTTCTTTTATACCGTGGCTCACTTTCTCTCCAATTCCTCTCGACATTTTAATCGCAAATAAATACGAGGAACGCTACTTAAATTAATGTGTCAAAACAAAACATGATTAAACCGTTGCTTAAGGCGAGGGGAGAATCTGGTTTTTTTGCATTCAACTACCACAAATAAACTAGTTATAAATAAATAAATACATATCTATATGATACGATATCTAAGAATATATAGAGTTGTTAGTGGGACAGATTATTACAGTTAACCTTGGCTACAGTATTGGGTATTACTATTATTATTATTATAATAGTAAAGGTTGTGTCATAGTCATTCTTTTTCACTTGTAGCTAGCCCCATTTATTGCACTTGTCTTTTGCTTTCTTTAATTTCCACTCTCTCTCACTGAAAATGCTCTTTTTCTCTCCTATACTCTTTGTTGTTGTTGCTTATCTAGTTGTCATTGTATTTGCGGGTTTTTCTCATCTTGTCCTGCAAGTAACTAGGGTTTTCCGTTTTCTCTCTGAACACTCACATCCAATAGTGAATTCCCCAAGACTTCTATCCCGGTGCTTGTAGACTTCTTTTTCACTGGCATTATTAAAGAATAGATCTTGGAAAGACCCTTCTGCAAGAGAAGAAAAATAAAATAAAAGGTATTGATCTAAATTACAATATCGTTTGTTCAATTAAACCTAGCTAGCTAGCTGTACAAGGTATAGTTTTTTTTTTTTTTTTCAATTCCCCCCAATTATGTGTTTCTTTTAATTTCTTCTTTTTGATTTTGAGTGGAGCTAGTCTGTTTGTTTGCCTAATAAATTTATGTTCTAAGGCTTGTTCCAGGGTTTTGGTTTTTGGAAATTTTTGGAAGGAATGAAATTCTGGGCGTGAATGATCGATGTATATATCATCCTACAATGAAAGAGTTGAAAATTGAGAAAATCTTCCACATGTCATATCCATCAATAAACTGAAAAGATTCCTGGTAGGTGTGAGTGTGTGTACCTTTTTCTTTTTTAGCCCCTCCAACTGAAAATCACAGAAGGCTAGACCTAAGTTGAGATGAGAGGAGAGACAGGGAGAGAAATTCAGGGAAGAAATTTATTAGTCTCAGAAATTTATCAGGAAATTAAACATACCACAATTAATAATACTGTCGTTTCACATGAATAGAAATATTTGTTATATTTATTTTGTTTTATTTTCTCCTCTCGTCCTTCTGTGTCAGGAAAATAAAATTGAGAAAGAAAAGGATTCTGGGTAGTATAGTCAGAAAATCTATAAATAGGGGCTCTTCTTTTCTTTTCTTTTCTCCAATCCACTAGTTCAATAGTGGACCTTGATTCAACATAAAGACAGCTTAGGGATAAAATAGTAAGAGAAGTTTCAACAGTAGTAGCAAAATGTTGTTACCAAAAAAGGAAGTAGCAGGATGTGCTTTAGGCAAGTAAAGTCTCCATAACCCTAGTTTTATACATGTTCATCCAAGTCTAGAGATTAAATATGACCACTATACAATTAATTGGTCTTAAATCATTTTCAACAAATGGATATACTAGTCTTTTGGTGTTTTTCTTTGTATAGGTTTATTTACTTCCAATTTAAGATTATATTCACGAGGTGCATAATATCTATAGGATTCTCTTCTTTACGAGATTCAGAATAAATCAATTATATTGTACTGTATTTTGGTTTACATGTTAGCTTAAACAGTTTGTACTCATGAGTTAGAGTACCTATCGTACTCCCCTTAATGAATCTCTTTGCTGCTTTTTTTTTTTTTTGTCTTTTTTTTAATAAAAAAATATTAATTTATTAATTTTTATTATAAATGTCATTGGAATGAATTTGTATATGTGATCTATTCTTTTCTCTTTTTCTTTTCACTCTTTTAATAAGTATCTAATTAAGCTTGTTTAAATACAAGGTTAAAAGTATTTTTGACAGTTTTTCTACTGAAAAATATTCTATATTTTTAATAAATAAAAAAAAACTCTCAAAAATACTTCTAACTTGTATTTGAATGAACACAATCATAAGTTATTAATTAATTCCAACAATTAATGAAAATTGCTTATTAAATATTGTTCGTGTTTGATTCTTAATTGGAAAAAATTGCAGTGAAGATCATGGCCTCTTCTAGCTACTCTAACTCTCCCTGTGCTGCCTGCAAGTTTCTGAGAAGGAAATGCATGCCGGATTGCATATTCGCCCCATATTTCCCACCAGAAGAGCCTCAAAAGTTCTCCAATGTTCACAAGATATTCGGTGCAAGCAACGTGAGCAAGCTTCTGAACGAGGTACAACCCCACCAAAGAGAGGATGCAGTGAACTCTCTGGCCTATGAAGCCGAGGCAAGGATTAAAGATCCAGTTTATGGCTGTGTTGGGGCAATTTCAGTGCTCCAAAGACAAGTCATTAGGCTCCAAAAGGAACTCGATGCCACAAACGCTGATTTGATCCGCTATACCTGCAATGAAATTCCAACAACTCATCAAGATGGGATCAGAAGAATTGGTGAAGCGGGTGGTGCTTCTTCTCTTGCTCAACCTGGTTACTATTACCCTTCTCCTTGGAACAATGATCCACTTGGGGATGGTTATCACAGAGGTGACACTATATAATAGCAGGAGGGATCAAGTTACACACCAAGAATAATTTTAAGAGAGTTATATTATATCTTCATCATTCATTTTTTAAAGATCTAATAGTTATCATGAGTCATTATTAGATTTTAAAAAATAAATGATCAGAATAGAATATAACTCTCTTAAAATTAATTTTAACATAACTTAATCCCTCCTCGTATAATATATACGTGATCTTATATTAATTTCAACCTTGTTTTAAGTATGAAATTTGTATTATTAGTTTATGAGTTATATATATAAATATCCCTTTAGGGTTTCTTGTTATTGTTATTGTATAGTATTTAAGATTAAGATGAAGGGTTGGTGGTATAGTCATGGTGTGGTTCTAATTAAGGGGGCGCATATGAATAAACTGTTGTATGTTATAATTGTGAGGGTGCCCTTTATATTTCATAAAATGTGTCTCTTGTTATAAATGTAACTCATGAACTTACACCTACGTCTCTTAATTAGCAGTCTCATAAATTAAAATTTCGGTTCATAATTATAAAACTCAATTGTCCGGTTCTTTCTCATAAAATGAGAATTGATATTTTTTGTATTTTTCAATTAATATAATCTTAATCTGACACAAATTAATTTTAATATTAATAAATGATATGATTTTGCTCATGTCACAAACATATTGTATGTAATGTGTGTTACACAGTACTCCTTATACTCTAACAATATTTTGTTGTTGATAAAAAAAAAAAAAAGTTGTCACCAGCATATAATAAGTCGTTCTTGCAAATATGCATCAATCTCCATACAAATACTATAAAAACTATATGCTCGAACCAAAACAATATAAAATTTAGCAGATAACAACATCCAAATAATAAAAATGATAAATATGTTTTACCATTTCCGAATTACGTTACAACACATATATTAATTATATATAACCAACAAATTCCCACTATGTTTTTCCCTTTTCTTTTGATAAGAAACCTAACTAATAAATATTCGAAATGGACCCCACGTATAACCCTCCAAACTGACTATCATATTAAATTGTGATAAATTGGTAGCTAAACAATTTTATATTATTTCGAAAATGTCTCGACTAAAATACAATAACACATTAATAATTAATATTTATTGATAAAATAAACAAAATATATTATCGATTTTCTTACTGATTAGCTAACTATTTTGATACTGACGAGGTAAGGTTAATTAATTAACAGAAGAAATTGATTTCTTATACAATATGACAAACCAAAATTAAAATTTTCATTTAAAAAATATTTATTCAATGTTTGACCATGTTTCTAATAGGATTAATTATAAGGAGGAACGGTAGAAGCAAAATAAATAAACAAAACTAATCATTTGGATCTTCCATATATAATAAATTAATAACAACGTATAGAACTAGTTATTGGAACCTACCTTTTCGAGCATGAACTCACTTAGACGAAATTACTAGCTATTTATTTCTTGGTGCATAAGAACTCGATCGAGAAGACCATGATCTGAAAACGGCCTTGGCAAAATACTCAGCTAGCTTCTTCACAAACATATATGCGTAACGGGTTACCAAGCTATGATGTTCAATTATCTATTTATAATGGGAGTGTAATAATAGCACGCAATTCAAATCGCCATAAAGAGAAGACAGATTACCTCTTATCCCGGTCTGGTTCATTCACTTTTTTTCAATTCATAAGTTAAAAAGCCTTATTAATTAAGTGAATAAATGTGGCATTTTTTTCAGCATATACTTCTCCAACATCCTTTACTATGCTATATGTGCTAGTCAAAGGAGGACTGGAACTGTTAATCTGTTGACTTTATATTGTATACATTTTGATTGATTATTATTAAAGAATATATATTATATTATTTGTGATGTTTCCGTGATTGCATTTCCATGTCCTCTCTTCATTAGAACATTATCATTATGATGATGAGTATCAAGTATAAGTGGTACTGCTGGTGCCTAGGGATGGAGGATTTTTCACACGAAAAATGAAAGAGATTGTTCTGTTCAATTCAACGGCATGTGATTGATAATGGTACATTGAACCTTTTTTAGACAAGTAAATGTGCATGGTGCGGATATAACGGGGCATTTTCTTCTCCCCCCTTCTCTCGCGCTGAGCCTGCCATGTGAAGAATAATATTCTAGCTCTGGATCACAATAACCCTCCCTTTTCATTCGTCAGATATATAGTATATACCTAAACTGTTTATATATCATCACCTTAATTTGTGTTAATAATTTCCTTTCAACAACCATTCCTGTGTGCAGTTATATAAACTTATCCATCACAAACCTATGTAATATATATAGGTTCAATTCGTATTTCGTAGGTACAGAAACTATACTAACTATATGAAGCATTATATACTGATAAAAAATATGAATCATTACGTTACTTTAAACGAATGCGTGTGCTATATATAAGAGAATAGTATCTTATATAAGAGTGTGTAACAAGGGATCTAGCTCGGTTGAGCTTATGATAAAAAAAAATATGAGTGTGAGAATTAAATGTGTATTTGGTTTAGTGTTGAAGAATTAATTGAGTTCTGAATTGATTTTAAATAGTTTTTAATATATTTGATTTTGATCTGGAGAATAATTCAGAATTAATTTCATGCCACATAATTGATTCAGAGGTAATTAATAGTAGTTTTACGTTGGAAAAAAAATTACAGTAAATTTTCCTTTAAAATCAATTTTATAATCATTAAAAGTAAAGATCGGGGTACACTTTTCTTTTGGTGGGTTTTATGGGGTCTAGATCTCGTTCTAAATTCTAATTAAGTTGCTATAATGGCTTTTCTGTTCTGTACCTTTGTCGTCAATTTTTGTGAATGTGTTCGCAACCTTCAACCTTCAGTGGTTAGGATTATATGTTCGTACATATACTAATTCTTCAATCATTTAGGGTGTTTGATATGAATGAAAATGGATGAAATGATAGACATGAAAAGAGATAAAAATAAATCAAACAAATATAAAAAAGAGATGAAAATAAAATTATTTAATATATATATGAAAGAGAAATGAAAAAAAAAAATGGAAGTTTTCTGTTGAAAATAAAATTATTTAATATATATGAAAGAGAAATGAAAAAAAAAATGGAAGTTTTCTGTTAAAATAAGATGAAAAGCGATAAAAACATTTTAATATAACTTTCACTTTTTTTTTTCTCACAGTTTTGAGATTGAAAGTATTTAATGCTGCTGCTGACTTTCATCACCTTTCACTTCTTTTTTTCATCTGCTCCAAACACTCATATTTCTTTCACTTTCAGCTCATTACAGTCCTCCTCTCCACTTTCATATAAACAAACACACCCTTAATCAGTGCTGCTGAAATGAAACAATATTTTGAAAATTCCATATAGCATTGTATATGAAGTTAGGTAAAATTGAATGTTGAACTTGTGATAATACGTACCCGAAAATACACATGTTCATGACCAACACTACTATACTTAATTAGGTCAGCCTCTTAACCTTATTAATTATATAACATGCTTTTTCTTAAGGGTGACACAATATATATTTAAGCTTAAAATAAATCTTAAAATTAGAGTTTTTAAACTTTTATTTTTGGAATTATGCTTCAGAGTTTTTTGGTTATAAAATTATTTAATAAATTATCATAATCAATCTTATTAAACAGTTTTACAATTGACAAGATGAATTCAATCAATTTAATCTTAACTATTGACACTTTATTGAATTTGATAAAATTTTAATAATTTTACTTTTAAAATACTTTTTGCAATGAAGTCACAATTACTTAAATACTTAACTTTAGTATATAAGTAGTAGTAGTAGTATTTGGATCAGAAACGAATCAAGTCATTTTACATAATTCAATAAATATGTCAATCACTATATCATTTTTCACTTGTATAATATAATATAAAATAAAATAAAAATGTATTTTAAATAGGATTAAAAGGACAGACAACATCACTGATAAAAAGATTAAAAAAAAGGTACGTAGCTAAACTAATTAGGAGAGAGAATAATCAGCAAAAAAAAAATTAGGAGAGAGAATGATATGGAATACCTACTTTTTAGAAAGAACACGTTTACTCCTGATTTTTATTGTCTATAAGTTAATTAGTAGTTTTTCCTTTTATTTTGTGAAAATAGTATATTAGCATTTAGTAATATTTTTGATGCCTAATTAAACTAGTACGTAACATATACTCCCCTAATGGGTTTGGTCGGTCCTACTTCTAGTAATAAGAAAAATTCTAATGATAAAAAATATGGAAAGAGATTTACTTTCCATCTAACAGTTAAACTGGAAGAGATTTAATATTCATGAAAGTTTGTTAAATATAATAAATTTAACATGCAACACTTGTTTCCATTATAAATAGGTATCCATTTTTGAAAACATATTTTCGCCAGGAATGTTTTACAGTTTATAAAGTTATATTTCTTTTTCTCCTAAAAAAAATTCTTTCTTTCTTTAAAATTATTATTCCAGAATTAGTCGAATATACCATATACAATATTATATATATATATATATAGAGAGAGAGAGAGGAATTATTTTATCACATCCTGAAATATCAAAGGCTTATCATTACTGTTATCAAGAGTTGTCCCATCACCATGATCACTGTTGCCACCACCACTATCATAATCATTGTCCACGTTGTTGTTGTTAGAACCATCGCTACCAACATGGTCACCGTCACTAAGGCTACTCTCACTGCCACCCGACGGTGGTAGCGGTGGCTAGTGGCGTATCCAAGACCCTGTGTCAGTAGATGTAAATTATAAAATATAAATTCAGTGAATGCAAATATATAAAATTAAATGAAATAAATACAAAATTATAGGATTTTATTTATAATTTTTATTAATTTTTTTTATTAATGACTATTAAAATTTGAAGGGGTGCACTTGCTCACCCTCAATTGTATCTACATCCGCCACTGGCGATGGTAACAACGAGGACAACGATCATGATGATAACGTTGACCCTAACAACAATAAACAAGAACGGTGATGATGATGGTAGCGGTAATGATGATGATGGTGGTGGCAGCGACGGCGGTCATGGTGATGGGGTAACTTTTGGTGACAATGATAATAAGTCTTTAATATTTTATGTTGTGATAAAATAATTCTTTTGAATATTTAGTAAATCTTTTTTATTTTTAATTTTGGATGCAATGAAGAAGGGAAGGATATAGATCAAATAAAGTAGGTGTATGTTAATTTTTAAATAACTGTGTTAATCCTTACCGTCTAATTTAATCCAACGGATGAGAATGTCTATTCTCATTCTCACATAAAAAAAATAGTTCTATGTGAAAGATCATGAGCATTTTTATCCTAACCCATTACTGATTTGAGACTAATTTTACTCATGATGTATATCTGTTGTTAATCCAAAGAAAATGTGGTAGATAACAAGAATTGTTTCTCCACTAAAATAGATAATTATTTTACATGTAAAAGCAATAAGAACTTTCACTATTATATCCCGCCTTTGAGTTTTAGGCTTTAATTTGAGACAATATAAATGTAAGTGCTTTGTAAATGTTTAAAATAAATAAAAGCACCATGCATCCCCTTTTCCCTATTTATTTAAATAAGAGAAGGAATAAATGATTCACGTCAACTTTTACTGTCAATTAAAGAGAAAGCGGGAAATGCATACTCAAAACCTTTTAGTTTTTGCACATGTCTCCAAAATGCATTGATTTAAATTAGGGAACAAGAAGAGAAAGTTAAGCTTTATGCATGCCTTAGAATTCGCCTTTGAAGAACTATACTTGTCCTTTCTCTTCAACTCATTTTCCCCCACCACAAATTGATCTCCCTTGACCCAATAGAAACTATGATGACAATGTGCTCCTGTCTCATTTACTTCCTTTGGCTATTCCCTCACATCATAATTAATATGATATTAGTTCTTTTCCTTGATCGATCCCCATTAATATTTTATCATTAATTTCACCCCCAATTGTTGTTTCTTAATAAGGTCTTGCTCCGGTGATTTACTGTTTTCAGTTTTCAAATTTTTAAAAATCAAAATCAATTTGAATTTTTGAATTTTGAATTTGAATTTTTTTTTTAAATTTTTAAAAAAGTTTTTACAAATTAAAAGCGGATAAAAATACATTTAATTATTTCACTTTATCACGAAACAGTGGTAACGAAAACTAACAATAATTTATACTAAAAACGAATAAAAATGACAAAATAGATTGGCCTAAGATACTAGGCTTGATTCTGTTTCTATACACGTGGGATTACTTTGGAATTTAACAATAGATACCTGCCATTTGAAATTGTTTGTGCTTGGAATTTTTTTTTCTCTTTGTCCACACATGTGAAAAGTGTAGAATTTGAGGTAGAAATACACGGGGAGAGAAAATAGGTGAAGAGTTAGGAGAGAGAGGGACTAGAGAACTAAAGAATAGGCAACATATTGACATGGAAAAGATACCAAATGTTTCCCTTTGTCATGGAAAACTGAGCACGCGTACTGATCAACAATTCCATAATAGGTTTAGTTTGGTACGTGTATGATTAACCTAGCTTGGTTCGGAAAAATGGTTTTTCTTTTATCGGCTTCCAAAAAAGAAGTGATTATTTAAGTTCCTTGAATTAATTCCAACTAAATTGTGAACTTAATTTGTAAAATAATTAGCTTCTAAAAAAAAAGTGATTATTTGACTTCCTTGAATTAATTCCAACTAAATTCGTGAACTTAATCTGTAAAATAATGCATTTGTATAGGTTGTTTCACTTGTTTGCGGTATTAATGATAAAATTTATAGAGTTATAGAGTAAGGAAGAGGAAGAAGCAGAGGTTTCAAACTTTCAATTTTTTTTTTAATAAAAATTAACAATTTAATAATTAATATTTGTTCATAAAAAATAATAAATTTATATTTAATATTTTATTAATTAACTATTAATTATTTAATATAATGACAAAAAATCTAGTTCATTAGTTGAATAGGATGTGTGAGTGATGTAAATCTTTATGTTATCATGTTTGATTCATATAAAAAAATACTTAATTATAATTTTGATTCCTCTAATTTAAAATTCGCAATTTTGATTATCTACTTACAAAATCAAATACTTTTGGTTCCCTCATTAATTTAGAGACGTTGACCCTTATTTTTAACATTGACTTTTTTTTAAGTAATTAATAATTATTTAAATAAAATTAATTAGTTAATATTTTTACTAATAACACCATTACCCTTTTTTATTCCTAAGTTAGACTTTGGTTTAATTAGTTAATTTAAATAAAAAGTTAGATAAATTTTGACAAAATTAGGATTCAAACACATACCTCTTTAATTTTCAAATGCCAAAGTAACTACTAAATCAATAATCTAATTGATAAAAATTGTGATACATTTATATATATATATATATATATATATATATAAATCTTTCACATAAATTTTATTTATTATCATATATTTATTTATGTATTTATTGTTTCTTGTGTTTTCAACCAAAATTTATTCATTTGAATAAAAGTAAAATAAAGGGAGTAATTTATAAAATAAAAAGTGAAATACATAAAAAAAATTTACAACTAATAATAAGAGATGTTAAAAAATAAAGGAATAATAAATTAAATAACTTTTAATAATATTAAAGATTAATAAAATAAACTTTTATAAATTTAAAATTTATATATAATAAATATTTTTAATTTCTGGATTTTAAAATTATGACAGAGAGAGGTCGAGAGAGATGTCAAGACACCGAAGCTATTTAAATTATTCTTTCTTTATTTTTTAACATCTCATATTATTAATTATAATTATAATTATTTCACTTTTTATTTTAGGCTTAACTGAAATTTTTATCCCCTAGTTTTCTGAAATACTGATTTTCACCCCCCCTATTTTATAAGTGAACAATTTGGTCTTCTAGTTTAAAAAATGCACAAATTTGGTCCCTTTATCTATTTTTAAAGAGTTGACCGTTAGTTTTAACGTTAACTTTGTCTATTTAATTTTTTTGAAGTAACAATAATGACCCATATTTTTTTGAATTAACAATAATGGCTCAAGACTCTTCTTCTCCTATCTAGAACCCTAAATTTTTTCCCTTACTATTCTGAAATCTCATCTCTTTTTCTCTGAGACTTAGTAACCTTGCATCCTTTCTCCTCTTCTCCTCTAAGCGACCTTTGCACACACTTCGAATGATCTTCGCGCGACCACTGTGAGACTTCCACGTGACCTTCGCGAGACTTTTGCGATGTGTGACCTCGCCTCATGCGACCTCCACAATGCCTTCTCCTTCAACCTTGATGGCTCACGTAGCAAATACCGGAAGGGAGGAGAAGAGGAGAGGAAATTTCAGAACAGTAAGAGAAAAAATTTTAGGTTATGGAGAGGAGGAGAAGAGTCTTGGGCTATTATTGTTAATTCAGAAAAAATATGAGTCATTATTGTTAATTCAAAAAAATTAAGTAGATAGAATTAACGTTAAAACTAATGGTCAACTCTTTAAAATAGATGAAGGGACCAAATTTGTGCGTTTTTTAAACTAAATGGACCAAATTGTTCACTTATAAATCAAGAAATAAAAATCACCATTCGAGAAAATTAGGGGATGAAAATTATAATTAAACTTTTATTTTATAAAAAAAACTCTTTTTATTTAATTTTATTCAAATTATTAAATTATTGTTGAGAATACAATAAATAATAAATAAATATATGATAATAAATAAAATTTATTTGAAAGATTTATATATATATATATATATATATGTTTCATAATTGTTATCAATTAGTCCATTGATTTAATGGTTATTTTTATATTTGAAAACTAGAGAGATGTTTATTTAAATTAACTAATTAATTTTATTTAAATAATTATTAATTAGAGTAAAAAAAAAAATTAACATTAAATATAACGATAAACGTCTCTAAATTAACAACTAGATCAAAAGTACTTAATTTTAAAAGTAGTGAATCAAAACTACATGTTTTAAATTAAAAAAATTAAAATTATAAATTTGAAAAAATATGAGATTAAAACTGCGATTAATAGAAAAAAAATAGTGACATTTCTTGGAAAGTTTTGTAAAACGTTTTTCATCCTTAAAAAATATCTATTTTCATTTTAGTCGTACAAGTTTTCCATTTGATCACTAACTTTAATGAAATACATTTTTTTAAATCATGTTGATAGATAAATTCCGTTAAATATCATATGGCATATAATTTTATTAAGCTGTTATAACTTTGAAGAATATTCAAAAAAAAAAAAATACTTTGCAGAATAAATTTAATGGTAAGAAATATAAAATACATTTCAATAAAATTAAGAATTTAAGTAAAAGTTGTATAAAAACTAAAATAAAAAGTAAATATCTTGTAAGTATGAAAAGTCCGAGATAATACATGTTGCGCTACACTGAGTATATGAAATCATTATTTAATTACATCTATTATCTATAGTAAACTTATTAATTTTTATAATAATTATTTTAAAAATTATATAAATAATAATTCGTGATTAAATTTATTTTGCTTGTTAATCACGTAAAATAATTTGTCAGTACATCATTATTAAAATTAAATTAAATTAAAAAGTATGAATTATTTTATTTTAAAATTTTAAGAAAATATTATAATTCATTTGGGAATATTTATAAATCAATTATCAAAACTTCGTTTTTTTCTTATATTATAGGGAGTATCCGTGAATCACACACAAACACAATAAATCCAAAGTATTGTTCATTTGGCGACAAAATGTGTGGAAATGACAAATGAAATGATGTTCAAATTCACTCTCAAAACTAATGGGCCACCCCCTTAACCGCCCAAGCTCGCTTCCATCCCAAAAGTTATATCAACATGACTTGGTCACTTTAGTTTTGATTGATTGATGAGACAAATGACATGCCCAGAATTAAAGCCCAGTGAAGAACTCAGGCACAAAGTCTTTATTCCTAGCTTATTTATTCAATTCTAATAAATTCTTTTGGTACTTTTTGGAGGAGGAAAATTCTTCTTCTATGAATCATGATTACCATAGGAGATTTATACATTTATTTTTTAAGGTAAAACGTGTTTTTAATTTTTGAATGAGCGAAGCATAATTTTTTTTTTAGTTATTAATGTTTTATTTGATTAAAGTTGGTTTTTAAAATATTTTTTTCCTTTTGCTTAGTTTTGTTATTAAATGGTCTAGTTTTAATAAATGTCATATGTCTTATTAATTAACTGACATGTAATATTAAAAAAAAATTTAATACCACAAGTCTCATTAATTAACTTACATATAACATTAAAAAAAAATTAATTTAAAAAAAAATTAATTTTTTTAATGACATATCTCAATGCTAGTAACAAAATTCAATAACAAAAGAATTAAAAATCAAACAAAAAAATATTTTAAAAAATAAAATTATATTTTTTTTCTTTTTTTTTATGCCAATGAATTTAACAATGTCAAGTGAAGTATTCTTTAAGAAAATAACTTTCCCTGAGCATATGTAGGTAGGAAATTCTCAATTTAAGATGCTAATTAGTGACAATGATAAATATACAAAATATAATGATGCTATTATTTTACATAGAATAAATAAATACATTAAATGCATTTACAATGAATCAATATAAAGAATAAATAAATTAAAATATAGTTTAGAAGAGTTTGGGTTGAATCACGTAATATTATCCTTAGAGATAAAACGACACACACTGTACTGGTAAAAAGATAATTTTACACTTTTTTCAAGATACGACAACTCGTCAAATTATTCGGTTGTAGAAAAAAAATCTTCAAAACTGATGAACACCAATACTCTAAGAAAATATATAAAAATAAAATAATAAAACTTTATAAAAAATAATAATCAATAATTCCATACATAAATATATAACTTTGATATTATATATCTATATGTGTATATATTTTTTAGAAGAGAAAATTATTTATTTATAAGCGAAAAGAAGTACAACTATTACTCCAAAATATGTCACGTGTAACAACAAATAACAACTAGTCAACCAATTATGCAATTATACAATGTGTGGTCAATACTAATAAAATTAGTTAGAAAATATTTGACCAAATAAAACAAACTAAATTCTATTATGCAATGTGTGGTCAACACTAATAAAATTAGTTAGAAAATATTTGACCAAATAAAACAAACTAAATTCTCTAATAGAAGGGATTTAATTAATGTGAAGTAGTAAATTTGTTACAAAAACAATCTAAAAGAATAACAAGTTATTAATAAAAAATAGTTAAATAAAAAATATTTATTTACTTTAATATTAAATTAATTTGAAAAGTATTTTTCTAATAGTTTAAGATTAGGTTACATACGTAAGAGGAGAATGTGAAGAAGAGAGAATGTAAAGAAGAGACAAAGTGCAGGTAAAGTTTGAAACCCAAAACAATAAAAAGAATTTTTTTTTATTATTTTTAAAAAAGAGTCAAAACTGTTTCCTAATTAAAAAAAATAAAAATCAACTCAGCTTCTTTTTATACAAACAAATTTTGTTTCAAAAATGTATTTGAAACTATAAACAGAAAACAACAACCACCCGAACGTAACCTTAGTGACACAAAATAGCTAAATCAATAGGATTTGTGTTCATAATTAATTAACATGACTAAGCTAATGAATTGAGTATATAATATATATACATACACTCATTGAGAAATTGGGTTAACAGATTACATATTACAAATATACCCAATATTTTTTTTATACAAAAGGGAGAGTCAAAACTTCGATATAAAAAAATACAATAATTCATGTACAGTGCTTAATTAATTAATTAAACAATACCCCTTTAATACATAGACCCAATATTAATTTTTTTCTGCATTTGAAATAAGTAATTATGAATATCTAGTCACATATTTGATTAAATTAAAATAGTTTTCAAGTAATGCTTTTCTGAAATTAAAATTAAGAAAACTGAAAAAAATTAAATACTCATCTTATAACAAAAGAATGTATTTATTTCAATTATCCATCAATGAATATTCCATACATTATTGTTTAAAAAAACTTCAAATTTGCCTATAAAAGTTTGATGGTTCAAAGTCTTTCAATTTATTTAACAAAGTTAAAATGTACAGATGTCGAAACCAAAATTAGAGTTATGTAACGAGTTCGAATCCGATCATAGCAATGCTAGTGATATAATGTAAAATTGAAAATGGTACAAAAAAAAATAAAATCTCAATCTTCTATTATCCATTACTATTAGTAAAAGAATGTAGTAGTCTATTACTATTATCTATCTATCTATCATCTTCTATTTTCTATTACTATTAATAAAAAAAAATTAATGTATTATGTAAATTACAAACATAACCTTTGTGTTAATTTTTTGACAAGTGTTCAATTGGTTGGTTTTTTAAGTCATTTCACTCTTTATCTTTATCTTTCTTCTTCTTTTTAACTCAATTTTTTCTTTTTTCTTTTCTTTTTTTTTACTTTGTTTCTTTTACATTTTTTTTAATCTTTTTTCTTCTTACGTTTTTTTTTTTTTCCTTTTTATGTTTTTTTTTTCCTACTATACAGACAAAAACATGTTTATATTTTTTAATATCTAAATTATCTAAATGCTTACCTTATGAGATAAGTTTTGACAAATTATCTAATTTAATTAAATATGTAAAAATTTATATAAATACCACCATTTTATGGTAGCAATGTTTGTGTTTGATATTTTTAAAATATTATTTTATTTATTTTTTATTTAATATTTACTATAAAAAAATATTATAGGAGGATTGGTAAGAAAATGAAGTAGGACTATATAACATTACTTTTTTTTTTTTATCATTTTGCTCACATCATTCTTTTTTATTCCCAAAATTATCTCTATTCATTTTTAATTGTAATTCTTTTCATTTATTTTTCTTGTATCTTTTTATTTTTTGGTGAAAGTTCTTTTATCTTTTTAATTACACAACCTTTTGTCATAATACTTACTATTTGATTAATATTAAATTACTTTTTGTACATCTTTTATTTATAAAATTTATATTAGCGTATATAATCATAAAAATAATAAATTATTGTGGTTTTGTTAATATAATTAATTTTCTTGAAATGTTTAATATAGAAATAAGTTCAATATTATATAAAAAATTATCATTTTTATATTAATTGAATGATAAATTTACATATCATGAAATTAATTTAGTAAATATATTTTATTACAATTTTTTTTTCTAAATTAAAAGGTACTTTGATTTATTATATGTCTTTGTCTTTGTTAGATCAATTTATTGTATAATATTTTATTATTAGATACAGAACAATTTATCCCAACTTTTTGTGTTGTTTGTAATATATTAAATTTGAACTTCATCTATGACTACTCCTATCTTATTTTGTATGGTATAATATTTTCAATATATGAACTCGTATCATATTTGTTGTTAAAAAAAAATCATCTTATTGTTACGATTCCACTATATATCCACAAAAAAATAGTTTAGATGGTAAACAATATACTTATCACATAAATATTAATTTCTTAAACAAAAATAACCTTAATAATTTAGATATATATTGTATTATTTATTTGTTTATAAAATATACAAAAACATTCAGTCACCCGTGTGAAGGAACGAATATCGTGCTAGTTTAATTCTCTAAAGATGTAATTGAAGATTGACGCTTCTTCATTTAGATTTTTGGTATCTTCATACCTTAAGTCTTCTCCGTTCTCTTAGTTTAGAATTTTCTATTTTCATGCCATAACATGTATGGATGATGACATTGTATTGTTTGTTATAGACTAAGCTATATTGTTCTTACTTTATGCTTGATTTGCCCTATTTTCTATTATCTCTAGCATCATTAGATGATTTGCTTTCTTAGGAACTAATTCTGAGAAATTGCAATCGATTACCAAATGGCCAAATCAATTTTTGAACCATCTCTAGTATCGGGTTAATCGATTACAATGTTGTTTTCAGATTTCAGAAAAATTGTCCTATTTTAATTGCAATCGATTACTATTGAGCTGAAATCGATTACAAGACAATCTTTGAAGTTCAGAAATTGCCCTATTTCAATTGTAATTGATTACCATTGAGCTGTAATCGATTACAAGACCATCTCTGAAACTCATAATTGGCTCTGTCTTGTTTGCAATCGATTACAAGTCTATTGCAATCAATTACAATAGATGACAACAAGTTTAAATCATATTCTGATACACGGGATAATTGATTACACCTTATTGCAATCGATTATATCTAGTATAATGGTCATTTTGAAAGATCTCCAAGATTCATTCTTTGTCTAACTAACTTCGAATCTTTTTGACCCATCTTATATATTTGAATCCATAGCATTCTGTGTAGAGAGACCAACTTTCACAATATCTTTTCATCCTTTCAATTGTCAAAATCCAAATCTTTGATTTGATTTTTAGATTTGATATTGCTCTGAACATTCTCTTTCTTTCTTCTGCACATTAACAAATCTCTTGAGTTTCTTTAAAACTCATCTTGTTCTTACTCCTAAATCTTTTGGAGATTAAACCTCTGAGCATATACAACTATATTCCTCTTTTGTTCTTTCATGAATTGAGGTGATTCAAACGATTGTTCTTGACTGCTAAATTTACTCACATTGGAGTTTCTCAAACTGATCTTACATTAGCTATATCAGCACATCAAGGTGTTTTCGTTCTTGAATCTTTTTCATTGATTTTGTTTGATTAGTATTGTAGGATTTTCGTTCCTAAATGCTGTGTTGAAATTAGATGGTGTTTCTAATTTTGTTTCTAGAATTGTGTTGTTCTAGTTTTTAGAAATTGGATGGTGAATGGTGTTTTCACATTCAGTTTTCTAGGTTCTTGTTTCAGGTTGTGAAATCAGGATTTGCTGTGAATTGTGTGTGCATGGTGTATGTAATCAAATTCATAGTGGAACCCCTTGGTGAAAAGGTGAACTGGATGTAGATCGGTGGTTGATCGAACCAGTATAAATCAACTGGCTCAATCTCTCTATCCCTTCATCTATTTCAATTTAGATATTGATCTTTATCAAGTTTATTTGTTCTAATCAATTCTATCATAAGCTGAAATTTTTTTTCTGGTTTATTCAATCAATATCACATTATCTGATAGCTCCTAGGTGAAAACGGTAGTTGATAGCTATTATTGTATTAATATTAAGGATAAAGTATGTTTTTGTTACTTCATTTTTTTTTTAATTTATAGTTTTGATCATTTTCGTTAATATGAATGTTAACTAGTTAAGGAATTAACGAAAATTACTTTATGCACTTAGTAACATTTCTAATTTTCAGGTATCTTGATGGGTCACACTCTATGACACTTCACATGGTGACACTTCATTCAACTTTTTCGTTGGTCAGAACCCTCCACTAATCAAAACCCTATGCAAGTAGCCATTTTCGAGACCTAAACAGTCAATTTTGCTGACTTCCATATCAATGACTATTCCCATAAATCAACACGAGACTTTTTAGCGTGTTTTGTCCTCACTAACACGCTTTTTGGAAACTTCTCAAGATGTCATCCATCACATAATTGCTTCAAGCCAAACACACTTAATTGTGAAGTTTTTAAGTGTTGGGCTACCAAAAAATAGATGCATCTTGTTTGTATAGGTAGTACTACCTCTGGTCTTATATATAAGCAACTCTTTTACTTTTTCTTTGGTTCTATTTATAGGCAACAAACTTACAAACTCTACTTTTTAAGTAAAAACATCTTTTATGCCCCTACTTTATTGTTAACTTTAATTTGTCTACTTTACAATGACTCTATTTAAACAAAAGGACTTTTTGGAATAAAACTTATATTTATGGAATAATTAAATATAATAATTCATTTCCTTGGTATTGATGATTTATCTCATATTGCTTATATTAAAGATTGGAGGTAGTACTAATTAATCATTTTAAGCAATACTCAACCATACAGTCCCACACTTGTAAAACCTCTAGATCCCTCTCATTCCAGTGTGATTTGATTTGAATGTTACATGCCCACTAGCTTCTGCCTAGTTCGTCCTCGAACCACATCGTACTGGAAGAATGTTTATTTTGATACCATTTGTAACATTCCTAATTTTCAACATTTTGACGGGTCATACTCTATGACACCTCACACAGTGACAATTCACTTAGGTTATGACCGGTGGAGGGTTTTGACCAACGAGGAAGTGGAGTGAAGTGCCATAGAGTAGAGTGTGAGTCATCACGATGTTGAAAATCAAGATTGTTACACACCCCTTTTTTGTTTCATACACTCCCTTGTTGCATTCTACACCTCTTTTTTGCTATCTGCACCCTCATAAAACCTAAACAAAAAATAAGGGTTTTGAAACATGAGAGCATGAAACAAAAAGAGGTGTAGGAAACAATAAAGGAGTGTATGAAACAAAAATAGAGGTGCAAAAAGTAATTCTCCTTAATGTCTTAATTTCTTAACGTTCAATTAAACTAAAATGAGCAAACACTTTATGAAAAAAAAGTTGGAGAACTTTGACCCGTCATAAAAAAAATAAAATTTAAAGATCAAAACTATAAAAACATAGTTTATCCTATTGTTAATTAAGGTAGTTTATTGAAATGTATATATTATCAATTATTGAAGTATTTCATGAAAGTTATAACTTATATTTGTTTTTTTTTTTATTATTATAAAGAAACAAAGTTTTTTTTAGGCTTAAATATATTTTTAATCCCTTCAAATATATATTTTTTTGGTTTTAATCCTTCAAATTTAAAGTTATTTTTTTCGGTCTTTCAAAATCGTAAAATATATTTTTTAATCCTTATTCATACATATATTATAATTAATTGTTTATGGAGGTTTTATAACCGTTGAAAATTGTATTTTTTTAAAATTAAAAAACAGCCACAAATTATAAAATAAAAAGAAAAAAAATGAATCATATCATCTTCTTTCTTCACTTTAGAGTTCTTTTTCTTCATCTTGGTCACATTAAAGTTCCATGAAAATACAAATCATGAACCAATCAAAGACAAAGACCATATCATCTATTGTTTTTTTTTCTAATCAGTCAAAGCTTTTATATAACCAAAAATAAAAAAGTGTAGCATGGTATATCAGTAGGACCTACATAACAAACTAATCCCTTTCTAAGGTACCATGTTACAATCGAAAAAGACAACACAAACGAATCCCTTTCTAACTATAATAAAAAAAATACAAATAACCCACAAAATAACACAAATTTTGTGGTCGAGGGGCATCAATCTCAAATATGAAAAAAGGGAAAATTGAAAAAAACAGAATTGATTTCAAAAAAGGGAAAACTTTTAGAAACTAAAATGTTCGCCTTGGCTAGTATATAGTAAAACTTTACCAATCTTTAGTAATATAAAATTATTACCTTAATCATAGACTTTAAAATTTTATTAGCTATGAAACTTTATCTTTCATGACTTTCAAAGTAAGTTTTCATTTTAACTTGAAACATATGTGTAGAGCCAATCATTTTTAGAAATTGCAAGAGGTAGATTGAAATCATCTTCATTATTTTGAACGAAATAGTAAAAAATTATTAGTAACAACATTATAAGAATATATGTACCAACATTATACAAATAAATTAAACATTGTTCTTACATTTTTAAAAAATTGGGTAAGCTCAATTAGTTTTATTTATGTTAACTGTTCAACAACCTCATCAAACAAAACAAATATGGTTGAATCTGTAGAATCTTTTACAGCAAGTTCCAAACAGAACCTACAATATATAAAAATAACGAAATCATATTAATAATTTAAAAGTTAATTTGAAGTTAAATGATAAATAAAAACGATAACAAATGATTGAATTTGGAATTATGTTGTCATTGGATAGTCCATATTCTTCGTACAAATTTCATACTTGAATTTTGTAGTAGTAGGTGATACTTTCTTTTTATAATAGGGACAAGAAATATAATACCAACCATTTTAAAGCAAAATGTCATTAACTGTTGCGACCCAACAATAGATAGCATCCTACATTTTTTTTTTCAAAAAAAAAAGAGTAGTGTTTTTTGTTCAACAATAAAAGAAAGAAAGAAATAATAAAATATTTTATGTACCGAGTTTTTATTTGATGGTTCCATAGCCAAAATTCCAGACAAAGTCTTTATTTTATACATATGATAAGATGGAGACTATGTATAAAGTAAAGACTTTGTGATGTTAATATTATGAGTAATACGTGCATCATCCGAGTCCCTGAATAACATGATAAAATGCAATCAAAATTTGCATGGTAAGTGTAAAATATAAATAATATAATGATATATAATATTTTAAATATTATTACTTGAATGCTTCAATAAAATCATTAACATATATAAGGTGTTTCTAGGTTGATATATATTTGTGTTGCTTTTAATGTTGAAAAATACAAATCACCTATAAACACAACTATAAATAATTACCAAAGAAAATAAAAAGTATATATTTTTCACCTTGATAAAAATAATAATTAAAATATGATAAAATTGTATCTTACCTTGATATTTTCTAAGCATGGTTGATGTGGAAATTGCAACATTTGATTTAGGAGGGCCAAACATATTATCTTTTAATTTTTGCTCAAATTTTTTAACATAATCATCCCATATTGTGTCTTTCAATGTGTTTTCCCTGAAAATATTATTATTTATACAAATATGTTATTTATACCTTGTATATTTGAGACACAATGTAAGCATGTCAACTTTGCCATTATAAGTGGTCTTTTCTTCGATTCACCTTAGTAATAACTCCAATTACATCTTAAGAAAAGTTACATAATTATATATAAAAGAATAACATTAACTAATAATAATTTTAATAATATTAAATTAGATACTAACCTGTTAAAACATCTAGGCCAAAACGATCTTTTAAATCCTCAAAATTGATAAATTCAAAGACATGATGAGGGATTTTGTTATCTTTAGTGATTTCCTTAATTGTGATTGTAGCATTGAATTCTAACATTGAAGAATTCTTTTCAACAATAGCATATTTTTCTTTATTCTTTGACACCACAAAATTTTGAATGGTATATATTTTTTCTTCTTGCAATTTTTGCTTAAATGAATTACCAAACTTTTTTGGTATAGTAGCATGTATATAATTTCTCTAGAACAAACATTAGAAAAAATAACATAAGATATATATTACATGGTTGTAATGTCACTAAAGAGTAAAATAATTTTTCAAACTTGTTCATCAATTAACACCATATCAATGTTAATTAACTCTTTCCTTTGATAAATGTTAAGAGTGTCCCACATCCTTGAAACTCGAACCTTGATGAATTTTTCATCATATTTCATAGGAAGATTGCCGAGTAAAATATATCTATTAAAAGAATAAAATAAATGTTAATCTTATATAATTTTGTCTTTAATGACAAAGATTCTTATTTCTCTATAGAATGTTTGATAGGGAGCCATTCATGATCGTTGTTGAAAGTAGTATCATTTGTTTGTTGAACATTTGTGGAAGTTGTAGTCATTACAAATTGTGTGAAAATAATAATGTAGAAATAGTAAGCTAAATTTTATGAATAATTTGTTTTTTATATTTATTATTTAACAACACATTTATTGTTTTTAATTATTTCTCAAACATTGATTTCATTATTTTTATATGGGTGTCTGTTCAACAATTGTTGTTTTTACGTAGTCTTTTTTCCTTCTTCTCTTTCAATTCTGGTATGGACATTATTTTACCTTCTTTCTACATTAATGTATATCATTAATATTAATTATTTGTAATTATGATTATTTATTTCAATTGCTTAATGAGTGCATTTATTTGTATGATACAATAATGTATATTCATATAATGCAATATAAATTCATTAAATCTGATTATATAAATATATTATTGAATTTTTTATTCTTTTGAAAGACGTAGGTGAATATATTTTTATTAAATATGTAGTTTGAACTTTTGACTTTATATATTAAATTCAATAAAAAAACTATTGTTAATTATAATTTTTTTTTATCAATGACTAATATTAAATTCATCTTTCAATCCAAAGGTTTTAATAGGTTAAAGTTTCCTTAAAAATCAAATATGTTAAATTTGATCCAATAGTTTTTATAAAAATATATTTTTAAAGTATAAAATCAAATTCATTAAATCTGATTAGATAAATATATTATTTTTTTTTATATTTTGAAAGATGTTAGTGAATATATTTTGATTAATGTAGTTTTAAATTTTAACTATATATATATTAAATTAAATATAAATTAGTTACTTTAAATAATATATATTTTTAACTTTTTACTTTATAAATATATAGTTTTAACTTTTTTTATTTACTAAATTCAATATAAATTAGTTACTTTATATATATTAAATCCAATCAATGAGGCTATTGTTAATTATAATTTTCTTATCAATAGCTAATATTAGTTCAAGTGTTAATTAAATTCAATCAATGACTAATATTAAATTTGAATTTTAGTCCAATGGCTATATATATATATATATATAGACGACTCATACGAGAACTATTTTTTATGTGAGAATGAGAATTGACGCTTTCATTCGTTAGATTAAATTAGACAGTTAAGATTAGAACACTCATTTAAAAATTAACATATACCTACCTTACTTGATCTCTATGCTTCCCCTCCTTAATGCACCCAAAATTTTAAATTTTTTTTTACCAAATATTTAAAAGATTTATTTTATCACTAATAGAGTGTATTTTAGCATAGTCTAGAGTTACATTTAGCATAGTCTAGACATGTTTTATACCCCATTTTGACCATTTTAGTTGAGTTTTGTGAGATTGGGTCGTTTTGGGCTCAAGTGTCGAAAATTACTATTTGTCATGTTTTATTGATGCTTTTGATATTGTTCCTTGTTCAGCCCATAACCTTTGACACAGGTCTCCGATTTTGATTATTCTTGTCTTGTTTGAAAGATAAGGAGGATATCTACAATTTTGTATCTCACAAGTATTGTCTAATTCTGACGTTTCAGGGGTCAAATTTGGGATTCAATGTTATGGTCTTGCACTTATAATAATTCTGTGTTTTATTTTGTAACTAGGGACCATTTGGTAATTGTAATTGGTCAAGGTAGCTTTTATTTAGTGGGTTCAGACCTTGTGAGGGGGGGGGGGGGGACCACTGTTTTGGTTTGCAAGACAACAATTACATTATACAATACTACTCATTGAATAAAAATCTCACCTTTGCTCTCTTCTCTTTATTCTTCTTTTTCCTTTCTCCTTCATAAATTTTGTGCAGCCCCTTGCAGCCACCATGAGGATCTTCATGGAGGGCTAAATCCCCTTTGCAACCCAAGAATCATGTGCTTGTGGGTAAATATGAGTTCCTCTATTTTCAATTTTGAATTTTGCTCATGAAAACCCTTTTCCCCCTTTTTCTAATTCTCAATTTCCTTGTTTAATATATGATAATGATTAGATTAGGGAATTGAAATCTAAATTTGGGTCAATTACAATCAATTGATTGTGATTTAATACGATATGTGTTGAAATTTGGAAAAACTAGGAATGCGATAGTAATCCGGATTTTTCCAAATGAATGTAAGGTGTTCGTATTGTTGGGAATTTTATGAGTATGAATTTGACTTAACCTTGTTGAAATTGTGATTATTTCTTCATAAGCATAGGTTCTTGAGTTGTATCTCTTTGATCTTGTTTTCGTTTATTGTTTAGAAAGTTGTTCTGTTGCTTTAATTTTTGAAAATCACACAAATTTTGAATTGAATGCAAGGTGTTTGATGAATTGTATCTTTGAGAAAATGACCTGAGTTAACCTTATATTGCAAAATTTATTGGGGAACTTAGTTGCTTTGACGGCATGTTCGACGTGCTCCATCAAAACTGGCGTCGTTGCCGGGGATACAATTTATCGGTTCCTTATTTCAATTCTTATAATTAGTTTATTTTGGTTTTTAGTTTTAGTTTTTGATTCTATTTCATTTTTTGCATTTTTGTTCAGCCTTGTGCAATTTGGTGTGCTTTGATTTTGTGCAATTGTGCAATTGTGCCATTCGGTTTCAATTTGCACATTTCTGTTTCAACTTGTGCATTCTTTGTTTTAGTTTGCAATTTAGTTTCATTCACTTATGCAATTTTTGATTTTGTAGAGTAGTGCTCTGTTTTGGTAGTTAATTCATATCACTAATTATGTTTCAAGTTTCCTTTGTCGGTTTTGTTCTCGCATTGTTGTAGGTACTTGAGGATTTGGCAAATTTTCACTGACTCGGATTAGGCTGAATTTTGGTATCCAAGGATTATCCCCCATTTTAAGAAAGAGCAGTCCCTATAAGGGACTGGGTGTAGGTTAAAATTTCCAAATTCCTTCCCTAAGTTCTGTTTTTGATTTTTTTTTATTTTCCCAATTTATTTTTGAATTTGTTTTTGATTTTCACAATTTTTAAAAATCACCGAAAGATTACAAAAATTCTAAAATAATTTTTAGAATTTTTTCGTGGTGCCTTGGTAGTTTTTTAAAAATCATTTTTATATCTTTTGAAATTTCTAGGTCAATTTAGCCCATTTCATCCTGTTTTTTACTATTCACTTATTGTTTCTTCAATTATGCATGACTAGGTCTGCTCCTAATAGCTTTTATGCCTTTGATCTTGAAATAGATAAAACATTTCATAGGTTGAATAGGCATGGTAGCAATAGTGTAGCTGATCACCATAGGGTAGTTGACTTGAGTAGTGTAGAATTTGATAGTGTTAGTATTAGTTTTGTTTCTAATTCTGTTGATTCTGAACTTGGTACTGTTTTTACTTATCCTTATTCTGACTTCATGGCTAACTATCAACATCAAGAAAGAACTTTGAGGGAGTTGGCTGCACTTGACATTGGTTTCCAACCTTTGTGCATCCAATATTCTGAAATTGATATTGACTGTGAGCTTAAGTCTGGATTAATCCATTTGTTGCCCAAGTTTCATGGTCTTGCAGGTGAAGATTCTCATAGACATCTGAAGGAGTTTCATGTGGTCTATTCCACTATGAAACCAAATGGTGTGCCTGAAGACTACATTAAGCTGAAGGCTTTTCCTTTTTCTTTGGTGGACTCTACCAAGGATTGGTTGTACTTCAATCCAGTTCCTGTTAGAAGCTAGAATGATTTGAAGAGGCAATTCCTGGAGAAATTCTTCCCTGCCTCTAGAACTGGGACAATCAGAAAAGATATCAGTGACATTAAACAACTCTTTGGAGAGACTTTGTATGAGTATTGGGAGAGATTCAACAAGCTGTGTGCTAGCTGTCCTAATCATCTCATTAGTGAGCAACTCCTCATCCAGTATTTCTATGAAGGATTGCTTCCCATGGAGAGAGGCATGGTTGATGCTGCTAGTAGAGGAGCTTTGATAGACAAGACCCCAACTGCTGCTAGACAGTTGTTTTCCAACATGGCAGAGAATTCTCAGTAGTTTACCACCAGATCCTTACCCGCTGTTAGAGTTCATGAAGTCACCACTAATTCTGCTTACAGGCTAGAAAACAAGGTCTCAAAGCTTACTTCCCTTGTCAAAAAGCTAGCCATTAGCCAACAGCAGCAAGTTCAAGCAGTCAACCATCATGTGGGTGTGGCATTTGCACTTCAATAGAACACCCTATAGATGCATGTCTTACTCTTCAAGAGACTGAAGATGTTGTTGGAATCAACACTGGCTAACAATATAGATCACCTTATCAAAAATATGATCCTTATTCTTCTTCATACAATGAGGGATGGAAGGATCACCCTAATTTGAGATATGGTCCTGGTCTTGTGCGGCAGCAACCACCATATGTAGGGCAACCCCAATAGAGATACCAACAACTTAGCTTAGGTGGTAGATACTAGCCACCTCCATTGAGACAACAACAAACTCCTCTTGTTCAACAATCCCCTCCTTCTACAGGACCTTCATTGGAAGATTTGGTGAAGTAGATGGCCACAAGCAACATTCAATTCCAACAGAATGTGAGTGCAAGCATCTAGGATTTGTAGACTCAGATTGGCCAACTAGCCACCACTGTGAACCACTTGTAGTCATAAGGCTCAAGCAATATTCCTTCCCAAGCAATCCCCTCTCCCAATCAGAATGTGAGTGCCATGACTTTGAGGGGAGGCAAGGAGCTGAAATCTCATGTAATGGATTCAGGACCTCAGAAGACTAGTGATGATGTTGTTGTAACAAGCTCTCAGAAGCCAAGTGGTGTGGATGCAACTGTTCCACAAAAGACTCCTCCTCTACCTTTTCCATCCAGAGTGGCTCAACCCAAGATAATGGAGCTGGATAGTGAGTTGATGGAGACCTTTAGAAAGGTTGAGATCAACATTCCTCTCCTTGATGCCATCAAGCAGATTCTGAAGTATGCAAAGTTTCTCAAGGAGTTGTGCACATACAAGAGGAATCTAAGGAGTGACAAGCAAGTGAAGATGGGGAGAAATGGATCTGCACTCATTTAGAGCACAAATGTTTCTACCATTCTACAACCTCCCATGCCTCAAAAGTGCAAGGATCTAGGCACTTTCACTGTCTCATGCACCATAGGCGATTGCACCTTTGCAGATGCTATGCTGGATTTGGGTGCCTCAATCAATGTCATGCCTTCGTTTGTGTACAAATCATTGAAGCTTGAGGATTTGAAGCCAACCACTGTGGTCATTCAATTGGCAAACCGGAGCACTGCGTAGCCATTTGGAGTCTTGGAGGATGTGCTCGTCCAGGTCAACAAGTTGATTTTCCCTATAGACTTCTACATTTTGGACATGGAGGATGAATCTTTCATTCATGGTTCCACATTGATTCTGGGCAGACCCTTCTTGATGATAGCCAGGACAAAGATTGATGTGCATGTAGGAACGCTCTCCATGGAGTTTGGTGATGATGTGGTGCAGTTTAAGATTTTTAATGCCATGAAGAACCCAATAGAGAACCATTCTCTTTTCTGTTTAGATGTGATTGATTATATGGTTAATAGCTGTATGGATTTGCCATCTGATTTGGAGGAACTAGCTGAGTTTACTGATTTTGATTGTGGCTGTAATGATGCATTTGTTTGTGCCATTTGTGTAGAGATCGAAGTTGCTATTGCCACGAGTGTAGACTCAGTGGTGAATGATGATGTTGCTATTCCAGATGTCATGCCGGTTGATATCATGGTGGTAGTAAGCAAGCCCCCTTTGCCCTCCATTATGCAACTGCCAAATTTAGAGTTGAAGCCCTTGCTGGATCATATGAAGTATGCCTATCTAGAGGTAGATGTCCAGCTCCTTGTGATCATTTCAAGCACTCTCCAGCTTGACCAAGAGGAGAAGTTGATGACAATCTTGAGAGATCATAGGAGAGCCATTGGGTGGACACTAACCGACCTCCCTGAAATTAATCTAGCCATCTACATGTGTGGGATGATCCTTATCTGTGGAGATTTGATAGTGATCAAGTGATTCGCAGATGCATACCAGATCAAGACATCAAATTAGTCCTATATTTTTGTCATGCATCCCCTGTGGAGGACACTATGGACCACACTAGACCATAAGGAAGGTGTTGGACTCTAGGTTCTACTAGCCCACCATTTTCAGAGATGCTTGGGAGGTCGCCTCGACTTGTGAGCAGTGTCAGAGAGCGGGAGTAGCCATTACCTGTAGGCATGAGATGCCTCAGCAACTCATCCTCTTCTGTGAGGTCTTTGATGTTTGGGGTATTGATTTTATGGGACCTTTTCCTCCTTCTTTTGGCTATTCTTATGTTTTGCTTATTGTGGACTATGTCTCCAAGTGGGTGGAGGCTAAGGCCACCAAGACTAATGACTCTCGAGTTGTTGTGGATTTTGTTAGGTCTAACATCTTTTGCAGGTTTAGTGTGTTTAAAGCCATCATCAGTGACCAGGGGACCCACTTTTGCAACAAGACCATGGCGACTTTGCTTCATAAGTATGGGGTTGTGCATAGAGTTGCCATAGCTTATCATCCCTAAACTAATGGGCAAGTCGAGGTTTTCAATAGAGAGATAAAGCAGATTTTGCAAAAGCTAGTGCACCCCAACAGGAAGGATTGGAGCAAAGTTCTTGAGGATGCTCTATGGGCTCATAGGACAACTTACCGAGTACCAATTGAAATGTCTCCTTATCGGACTGTCTTTGGCAAGGGTTGTCATCTGCCTGTGGAGATTGAGCATTGTGCATATTGGGCTGTGAAGAGTACCAACCTAACATTTGACCAAGCGAGACTTGAGAGAAAGTTTCAATTGTAAGAGCTTGAGGAGCTCCGCTTGGAGGCCTATGAGAATTCCAAGAACTACAAAGAGAAGGTGAAACGCTTCCATGATGGCATGATTTTGAGGAGGGACTTCAAAGTGGGCCAGAAGGTTCTTTTGTTTAACTCTTGCTTAAAGCTCATAGTTGGCAAGCTTCGTTCTAGATGGGATGGACCATATGTTGTTTCTAATGTGTTTCCTTATGGAACTGTGGAGATCAAAGATGAAGCTACAGGCAAGATTTGGAAGGTCAATGGTCACCAAGTGAAGGAGTTCCATGAGAATCCTAGAGTGAAGGAGAGTATGGAGGACTTTTCTTTGGTCAAGCCCACTTTTCTAGAAGTGCAGGTGTTTGTACCTTGATGTGCCCTCTTACCTTACTTTACACTTGTTCTTTTTCTCTTGATTGATTTACTTTCATTGAGGACAATGTGTGATTTAAGTGTGGGGGTATGGGTTTTGAGTTTGAGTTTTTTTTGCTGTTTTGGAATTTTTGCTGTTTAGTGGGTGTGTTTGCATGCTTTCCATTAAATTCTTGATTTGCTTGATTGTGAGAAGTTGTATCATTCTTGGTTGAGAGGTTTCATGACTTGATTTAGATACACTTTTGCATCTTTAGTTTTATGAGTAGACTTAGAAATTTTGATTGTGAAGTCATTTGTGATAGATTGCTTACCTTTGTGAGTTTGCCCTTTGTGTGATTGCACTCATGTTGATAGTTACTCTGAATTTTGTCTTGTCTCTTTTTTATGTTTCTTGTTGCACATGCATTATTGAGATGATTTAGGCCTTCTTTCTTTTAGCTATTAGCCAAATAGACCACCTTGCCTGCTTTCCACTTGTTTCCCCCTTTGTGTCATTTGCCCTTTGTTTCTTTTTGTAGCCCATTACAAGCCTTGGCCTGAAAAACCATGATTCACCCCTTTCCTTAGGGATTTGAGGAGCTTTGGAATTGTTTTGGGAATGGTTCATAATAAGTGTGGGAGGGTGTCTCAAGTTTTGTGCTCTAAACCATGAATTTTGATTTTTGAGTAAGTGGTTGGTTAAGTTGACAATTTTGATCTTGGGAAATAAGAAAAATACATATACATTAATGCATATAAAAAAAAAAGAGAAAACAAAACAAAAATGATGAAAAAAAATGAGGAAGAAAAAAAAAATGAAGAAAAGGAGAAAATTAAAGTGGTTTTGATTCTTTGGGTTTGGGATGCTTTCTTATGCTTATTGATTCATTCCCCATTGCTCCTCTTTTCTCTTTGGTTTTTAGCCTAAAAATCTTTCTCTCATCCACCCTTCACCTTTGCCCCATTACATCCCTTAATAAATCACTCTTGATCTTTAGTTGCATGTGTTTCAAGTATGAAAATTAGGGACTTGCCAAGATTTGGGTGTGTTGTTTGCATGATGTATTGAGGGTAGACACAAGTCCATACACATGAGAGTTCATTTTTGATGCATGCATGATGCAATTCCAAGCCACACAAGCTTGGTTTGGATCGTCCGGAAACAAATCAAAAGAGCTCCATTGAAGCCAAATCAAGAACTCAAACCAAAAGGGAAAAGCAGAAAGAAGAAGAAGATGAATTAGAATGACGCCACGATCCGCACGGAACGATAAGCCAAGGAGAATTCGCCACAAGGAAAGCTTTCTTGATAAGAATCAATTTGGTTCACCCAAGAACCAAGAAGAGACTAAGCTCTCAACTAAGCCAAAGCTTAATTCATTCACAAATGAGTTATATGATTTCTACAAATGAGGTTCTCCTCTACTATTTATAGAGTCAAGCCTTAGAAGAGGGTTATGTAACTAATCTCCACTTAAACATAACATTTTAAGGCCTAATTACACAATTAAGAACCCCCTTACACAAGTAAACAAGGTTTTAAAAAATTCCCGCGTCAGACCTTCCGCTAAGCTCAACCTTGAGCTTAGCGCAAATTGCGCTGAGCTCAATGTTGAGCTGAGCGAGATGCTTGATCGAAGCAAATCGCCGCTAAGCTCAATCGTGCGCTGAGCGAGATGCTTGATCGAGGCAAAACTTCGTTGAGCCCAAGCTTGCGCTGAGCGAGCTGTCAACAAATCTCCAAGTGCTCCAATTTAGCTCCTTTGGGCTTCTTCCTTCTTGGTCTTTGATGAATAACCCTTCCTTTAGTCTCTTGGTCATTTCTTCTTGAAGAATCTTGGCCTTGGATCTTGTTATTGGTCCCTTTAATTCCTGAAGTGCCCCTAGGTCCTCATGTGCCTTAGACAGTCCTCTATCATCCCCTCCTTCTTGAAAAGAATCCGACCTCGGATTTACATCTAAGATACTTGCATCACAAGAAGAAAGATCAATGACATTGAAACTAGAACTCACCCCATACTTACTTGGTAAGTCAATCTTGTAGGCATTGTCATTTATCCGCTCAAGGACCTTGAAAGGACCATCACCCCTAGGTTGGAGTTTAGATTTCCTTTGTGAGGGAAACCTATCCTTCCGTAGATGTACCCAAACCCAATCTCCGGGTTCGAATACCATGGGCTTTCTCCCCTTGTTGGCTTGTCTTGCATAGTGCTCCATCTTTTGCTCAATTTGGTTTCTTACCTTCTCATGGAGATCCTTCACAAAAGTGGCTTTGGAAAGACCATCCTTACTCAAAATAGAAGAATCACTAGGTAAGGGAATTAGATCAAGAGGAGATAAAGGATTAAAGCCATAAACAACCTCAAAAGGAGAAAAAGAAGTGGTAGAGTTAGTTACCCTATTATAGGCAAATTCAACATGAGGTAACCACTCTTCCCAAGTTTTCAAATTACCTTTTATGAAACACCTTAGGAGTTGTGAAAGTGTTCTATTCACCACCTCTGTTTGCCCATCGGTTTGAGGATGGCAAGTGGTGGAGAAAAGAAGCTTGGTTCCAAGTTTTCCCCACAATGTTTTCCAAAAGTGGCTTAAAAACTTGGAATCCCTATCCGACACAATGCTCCTAGGAAATCCATGAAGATGCACTACTTCTTTGAAGAAAAGATCCTCCACATGACAAGCATCGTCCACTTAGACTCCTTTAGCACTCATAACAAATCCTAGAAACACTACTTGACTAGTGCAAAATGTGCATTTGTCCTTATTAGCAAACAAACTCTCATTTCTAAGCACTTCCAAGACACTTCTAACATGGAATAAGTGGTCATTTGTTGTAAGCTATAAATCAAGATATCATCAAAGTAAACAACCACAAATTTACCAATAAAATGCCTCAAAACATGATTCATGAGACGCATGAAAGTGCTTGGTGCATTGGGTAAGCCAAAAGGCATGACCAACCACTCATAAAGTCCAAACTTAGTTTTGAAAGCGGTTTTCCATTCATCACCTTCTCTCATTCTAATTTGATGGTAACCACTTTTCAAATTTATCTTAGAGAAAACACAAGAACCATGAAGTTCATCCAACATATCATCAAGTCTAGGGATAGGATGTTTATACCTCACGGTGATGTTGTTGATGGGTCTACAATCCGTGCACATCCTCCAAGTGCCATCTTTCTTTGGGACTAGGATGATCGGCATTGCACATGGGCTCAAGCTTTCTTTCACCCACCCTTTTTGCATCAACCCTTCAACTTGCTTTTGTATTTCCTTTGTCTCTTTCGGATTACTCCTATAGGCAGCCCGATTAGGAAGTGAAGCTCCCGGAACAAGATCAATTTGATGTTCAATTCCTCTTAAAGGAGGCAAGCCATGGGGAAGGTCTTGTGGAAAGACATCCTTTGAGGCAATTCAAGAGCACTAGAAGACAAGCACATGTAATTTGGAATGAGCAAATACATTTGTTGCCTAGCAAGCATTACTCTTTTTACCTCTTTAGGTTTCATGAACAAACTCTCTTTTATCACTATTTTTTTTTTTTTTGCACTCTCTTTTTCTCTTTTCTTTTGGTCTTTCTTTTCACTCTTTTTGCCATATTTTTCTTTTTGGCTTTTCTCTCTCAAAAGACTTTTGCCTTCTTTAATTCTCTTTTCTCTCTCTCTTTTCAATCTCATTTTTATCTGATCCTCACACACCTCACTTGGAGACAAAGGTGAGAGAACTACCTTTTGACCTTTATGCCAGAAAGAAAACCTATTGGTGACCCCATTGTGGACAACATCTCTATCATATTGCCAAGGTCTACCAAGCAACACATGTCTGGCTTCCATGGGAACCATATCACAAAGCACTACATCAACATAACTTCCAATGGAGAATGTAAGCAACACTTGCTTATTCACAACCAACTCACCACTATCACTCAACCATTGTAACTTATAAGGCTTAGGGTGAGGGATGGTTTTGAGGCCTAGTTTCTCCACTAATCTAGTGCTTGTAACATTGGTACAACTTCCACCATCAATGATTAGAGAACAAACCTTTCCATTCACCAAACATCTAGAATGAAAAATGTTTTCTCTTTGTGTATCATCTTTATCCTTGCACAAACTACCCATGAGTCTTCTAATCATCAAAAGATCTCCCTCCTCCGGTGGAAGAAAAATATCATCCTCACCTTCACTAGAGGAACTAAGAGAACTCTTAGATGACTCACTATCCACCTCTCCATTTTCCAACAAAATCATGTTTCTTTTGTTAGGACATTGGGATGCAATGTGACCCTTGCCCAAACACTTAAAACATTTAATAGAACCAGATTTATTGGAAGTAGGTTGAGTATGAGAAGTAGATTTATGGGGAGGGGTTTGAGGAGGAGAAGTAGGGTTACCTCTTGTAGACTTTCTCTCAAGATGTTGTGAAGAAGAACCCTCCTTCTTGGAAGTGTCCTTATCCCTCCAAGAGAAATAATTGTAGGAAGACTTCTTGTAGGAATGCTTCCTCCTCAATTGTTGCTCCACTTGCACGACCCTATGTATAAGTTCATCCATGTTGTTGTAGCCTTGAAGCTCTACAACATCTTGAATGTCCCTATTCAAGCCATTCAAAAATCTAGCCATTGTAGCTTCATTAGTTTCTTCAATGTTAGCTCTTATCAAAGTAATCTCCATCTCCTTGTAATAGTCATCAACACTTTTACTACCTTGATAGAGCCTTTATAACTTGATATGCATGTCCTTAATATAATGCATGTCCTCAAGACACTCTTCATTACCTCCCAAGTCTCCACTCTAGGTCTTCTTTGTCGTTCTCTATCCAGTTGAACTTGTTGCCACCACACCAAGGCATATTTCTCAAATTCTAAGCTAGCCATCCTTATTTTCTTTTCTTCACTATAATTGTGACAACTAAAAATTTGGTCTACTTTCATCTCCCAATCAAGGTAACCCCGCTAGGTCATAAGTACCTAAGAACTTTGGGATTTTGACCTTCACATCATCCAAGCCATCTCTATTCCTCCTATTCCAATGCCTTCTACCTTCATCATAGTTATCATCACTCCTTTGAGGTGAATAAGGTGACCTATGATGCCTCCTTCTCTTAATGTCTCCCACTCTTCCACTCAACTCTTGAGTACTTCTTTGCACATCATCAAATCTCTCTCCCATCCTCCTCTCAAAGTTTCTATGCATCTTATCCATTTGCTTAACCAATGAAACCATTAGCTTAGCGGATCTAGGTGAGGGTGGATCACTATCACTTCCGGAAACCATGGCTACAAGCAAAAGGTTAGTGAACAAAAATATTGAACCTTACCACTCACTAAGTGTTTACACTCGATAACACTCGTGTTTTACTCTTATAAGACTTTTTCTATAAGGTTCACTCTTGTCTTTTTCCACTCTCTAACTCTTCTTTAGCCCTTGAGATCAACCAAAGATTTCAATTCAAGGAGTTTCCAAGTGAAAGAAGAAACAAATCCAAGCTCAACTTAAGAGGTCAAGGAAAAGAAAACTCTAAGACAAAACCATGGAAGTTTAGAAGACAAGCAATAAAAGCTAAAAAAGAAAGGACAACACAAAAGGAATGCCAAAGAAAAGACAAATAGGAAGATATAAGAATGACAAGACGTGTGCTAAGTGAGAAAGGCGTGCTAAGCAAACTCGTTGATCAAAGCAAACGTGCGCTAAGCGAGCAAGGCGCGCTAAGTGAACTTGTTGATCGAAGCAAACGTGCGCTAAGTGAAATATGTCGTTAAGCGAGATTGCTCAACAAGCTTTTCTAAAGATGTAACAAAATGAAAAATTTGGGCAAAGTAGCAACCACTGTAATTATGCAAAATAAATGTATTAGAAAGCAATAAGAAGCACACACTAAGGAGATAGGGCTGTAGAAAAATTTTTGTAATTTTTTTTACACTTGGGTCCTCATATTTTTTGATATTTGCAATTTGACCCTAGAATTTTTTTTATTTTTACACTTTGGCCCCACGTATTTTTCTATTTTTGGACCAGAAACTTTTTAAAATTGCAAAAACTGCCCAACACACTCCAAACTGCACTTTTTTGGATCAAACTCAAAACTTCTTTAGCAAGCTATAGGTTTCATCAAGAACATGAAGAACATCAAGAACACATGCACAACCACTCCATGCTCAAATCAACACCAAATTCAACGAAACGAAAGGGGAAACGAAGGAAATTGCAAGATAAACTCAAATTCAAGCACGAAACACACAATTGAACACAAAAAAACAAGAATCAAGAGGCTGAGAAAAACAAAAATTGGAGAAGAAGAAGAACACAAAACTCAAAAATGCAAATTTGGGGAAAACGAAAACTGCACCTAATTCTCTATGAATTGCACTCCGATTGAGGCTCTAGATACCACTTGATGCATGCATGATGCAGTTCCAAGCCACACAAGCTTGGTTTGGATCGTCCAGAAGCAAATCAAAAGAGCTCCATTGAAGCCAAATCAAGAACTCAAACCAAAAGGGAAAAGCAGAAAGAAGAAGAAGATGAATTAGAACGACGCCACGATCCGCACAGAACGATAAGCCGAGGAAAATTCACCACAAGGAAAGTTTCCTTGATAAGAATCAATTTGGTTCACCCAAGAACCAAGAAGAGACTAAGCTCTCAACTAAGCCAAAGCTTAATTCATTCACAAATGAGTTATATGATTTCTACAAATGAGGTTCTCCTCTACTATTTATAGAATCAGGCCTTAGAAGAGGTTTATGTAACTAATCTCCACTTAAACATAACGTTTTAAGGCCTAATTACACAATTAAGAACCCCCTTACACAAGTAAACAAGGTTTTCAAAAATTCCCGCGTCAGACCTTCCGCTAAGCTCAACCTTGAGCTTAGTGCAAATTGCGCTGAGCTCAACGTTGAGCTGAGCGAGATGCTTGATCGAAGCAAATCTTCGCTAAGCTCAATCTTGCGCTAAGCGAGATGCTTGATCAAAGCAAATCGTCGCTAAGCTCAATCGTGCGCTGAGCGAGATGCTTGATCGAGGAAAAACTTCACTGAACCTAAGCTTGCGTTGAGCAAGCTGTCAACAAATCTCCAAGTGCTCCAATTTAGCTCCTTTGGGCTTCTTCCTTCTTAGCCTTTGATGAATAACCCTTCCTTTAGTCTCTTGGTCATTTCTTCTTGAAGAATCTTGGCCTTGGATCTTGTCATTGGTCCCTTTAATTCTTGAAGTGCCCCTAGGTCCTTATGTGCCTTAGACAGTCCTCTATCAATTTCTTATCATCGTATCTTAAGTGTGTGTCTTGAGAGGATTCTATTACTTTTGATTCATTTTCTATTTTTCCTTGTCTCTTGTTTGCTCTGGGTGTTGGAAGTGTGTTCATTAATTATTTGATCCTTTGATTCTTGGAGTGTTTGTCTTTTATCTCACTTTTTTGCAGTTTTGGGATTCATTGGAAAGTGATCTTTGTTTTGTTTTTGTTCTTGAGTATCTTTTGCTCTTGGTTTAACAATTTAGTTTTGCTCAGGGGACCACTGTTTTGACTTTTTGTTTTAAGCTTTTCCCCTTTTGCAAGACAACAATTAAATTATACACAATACTACTCATTGAATAAAAATCTCACCTATGCTCTCTTCTCTCTCTCTCTTCTCTTCTTTTCCCTTTCTCCTTCATAAATTTCGTGCAGCCCCTTGTAGCCACCATCAGGATCTTCATGGAGGGCTAAATCCCCTTTGCAACCCATGAATCATGTGCTTGTGGGTAAATATGAGTTCCTCTATTCTCAATTTTGAATTTTGCTCATGAAAACCCTTTTTCTAATTCTCAATTTCCTTGTTTAATGTATGATAATGATTAGATTAGGGAATTGAAATCTAAATTTGGGTCAATTACAATCGATTGATTTTGATTTAATACAATATGTGCTTGAATTTGGGAAAACTAGGAATGCGATAGTAATCTGGATTTTTCCAAATGAATGTAAGGTGATTGCCTTAAACTTCGTATTGTTGGAAATTTTATGAGTATGAATTTGACTTATCCTTGTTGAAACTGTGATTATTTCTCCATAAGCATAGGTTCTTGAGTTGTATCTCTTTGATTCTGTTTTCGTTTATTTTTTAGAAAGTTGTTCTGTTGCTTTAATTTTTGAAAATCACACAAAATCCCCCCTATTTTGAATTGAATGCAAGGTGTTTGATGAATTGTATCTTTGAGAAAATGACCTGAGTTAGTTTTATATTGCAAAATTTATTGGGGAACTTAGTTGCTTTTGACGGCGTGTTCGACGTGCTCCGTCAATCACCGCCACCAAGAATGCCTCCATCACCATGACGACGGTGGTGGTGGCAAAAACAATCGGGATGACGACCATGATGATGGCGATGACAATGACGGTGGCCCTGGCAGTGACAAGAATGGTGGTGGTAACCATGTTGGTGGTGACAGTAGTGGTTATGGTGATGGAGACAACTCTTAGTGGCTGTGATAATAAGTCTGGGATATTTTAAGACATGATAAAATAAATATTGAATATTTGTTAAATCTTTTTTTAAAATTTTGGGTGCACTAAATAGGGGAAGAGAGAGAGAGATTATGAATTTTAAACTATAGTTTCTCAATGGTAATTGATTTAGTAGGTACTTGATAGCCATTAAAAATTTATACCATGAGAGCCTTGTTTTTTTATATTTTAATTTGTTACTAAACCATTTGATTATCAGATTTTAGAATCATATAAACATATATATTATACACAACTATATTTGTATTTAACAAGTGTCTGTTGGTACTCTCTTGCTTCATATTTTACGCTGCAGAAAATTTATAATATGTTTTAGAGCTAGTTTTATTATTTGAATTATGAAATTCATGTATAGGAACACTATTATGAGTTTTAAAGATAAAAATCTTTGTTTCCAAATGTGAAAATTTTTCTCACTATTTCTTTAACTTTTTCCTTATTTGGTTCAAAATTATTAATCTAGTTTTTCCAAAGTTAGCTTTAACTTCCACTTGGCAAGTCCTTACAGCTAATACTAGAATGTGTGTTAATATTTCCAACTGCATGTGTGGTGACGAACAGGGAGACGATAGTTACTCACTTAGTGTAGGGAAGGAGACATATTAGTGTTGTGGACGAGAAGTTCACGAGGCACTTGGTGGACCATCATTTAGTGTTTTGTAGTAGTGGAAAGTGCACAACCCATTGGAAACGTAATCCTTGTTGAGGGAAATGTTGTTAAGGAATCAATTCTCAAAGTGTGGATGGCCACATAGTATCTGAGAAATAGTCGTAGGCATGGTGTCCTAGGGGGTATGGCGCTGGGTTGTGGCTTTACGTCACACAACCGACTCAGCGACCTCGACTAAGCATAATGCATTTTTGGTTGTGAGAACCTTATCAACCAATGGCAAGGGGTGTACTCCCAGCAGTCATTCACCTAAAGTGTAAGACCACTGTTTTCATGGAGTTCTAGTGATAGCAAGCTCGAGTTTTTGGAAAAGTTGTCCAAGTGTAGAAATGTATAGGTTTCTAGTGAGATCGTGAGTGTGTCACTACAGCGTGAATGTTTTTTGTGTATGTGGTCGGAAGGCCGTTTGAATTTTGGTTTTTAGGAGGAGCGGAAAACTCACTCCATACACTTTATTTCATATGGAGACGAATGTTACGTTTAATTGACTAAGATAGAATGGAATGACTACGACCAACATTGATGATATGAAAAGACTTGTTCGAGAATAGAAGGCCTTCGAGATTACCTTTCAAGTTAAGACGACAATCAAAGCATCACGACCGATCTAAAAGTGCTTTCCTTCTAGCTTGACTTGTTCTATTAGGTATGTGGCTTTGTTTTAATCGGACCTACCAATCATCCTCTCCCCCTTTCCCTAAGGGGAAGTGTAGGCATTTGAGAGGCCCCGTGCAGTGCTTGCCTTTCTACCTCTCTCCGTATTGCATTCATCCCCACCTTTTATAGATTCAACCTCTCTCTTCTTTCTATCTATGTAATTTCCAGATTCGATGGTGCGTGGGTCAAGAGTTAGTTTTCTTTTAATTACTACCTTGAGTCTTAGTTTGGTTTCTTGTATAATAGATGGTAGACTAGATCTTAATTTTATGGTGCGTATGTTGTTGTATGCGACTCAAATGGTTTATGTCTCTTTTCCAAAGATGTAAAAGTGTAATCATGTTTCTTTTTATGGAATTGTTTAAGGTAAGATTTTAGTGTTGATCATTTCATGTTTATCGGTGTTTCAGTATCATTTGGAATCAAACATTTTATAAAAAGTAAGGGGTTTCTTGTAAATGATATTCATTAATGAATATTTATTTTTAAGAGAATGATAGGTGTATTGAAAATGAATTTTATTGAAATTCTTATAATAAGTTTCGAGGCAAAGGAAAAAATACATTTCATATTTTGATAATACCTTAATGGATCAAGTTTTTAATTAAATCCATATTTTTTAATAGTAAAATACAAAATTTAAAAGTTTAATAACATACGGGGTTACAAGCTCCAAACAAAAAAACAATAATATTTTATAAAGACTAAAAGTATACATTACTAAATGGACTAAAATCATATTTTAGCTTATGTTATACTATTCACTGGTTAACAAACAAGTCAACAACCATAATAACTACACTATATAAAATTACATAATTTCTTATAAACATATCAAGCAATCAATCAAGCACATGTAATCAAGATGTTATAGTAATTTTTAGGGTTAATTGCAATTTTCATCCCTTGATTTTTTGAAATGGCGATTTTTATCCCCTGTTTTTTAAGTGAACAATTGGGTCCCTCTGATTTAAAAAACGTACAAATTTGGTCCATCCGTCTATTTTAAAGGGTTGACCATTAGTGTATTAACTTTGACTTTATCTACTTAATTTTTTTGAATTAACAATAATGACCCAAGATTCTTCTCCTCTTCTCCAGAACCCTAAATATACTTCCTCATTATTCACTCTTCTGAAGACTCCTCTTCGCTTCTCCTCCGAGACCCAACAACCCCGCCTCCCTTCTCCTCTCCTCTTCTCCTCCGAGCAACTTTTGCGCGCACTTCGAGTGATCTCCGCACAACCTCCATGTGACCTCCATGCGTGTGACTTCCACGACGCCTTCTCCTTCAACCTCGACAGTTCACGCAACGAACACTAGAAGCAAGAAACAAGAGCCTAAATCGGAGGACGAAAATCGCCAATTTTCAAAATTAGGGGATGAAAATCGTCGATTTTCAAAACAAAAGAGATAAAAATTGCAACTAAATTACTCAACGTTAACACACTAATAGTCAACCCTTTAAAATAGACAGAGGAACTACATTTGTGTGTTTTTGAAACAAAAAGAACGCAATTGTTCACTTAAAAAGCAAAAAATGAAAATTGTCATTTCAGAAAATCAAATAATAAAAATTATAATTAAACCTAACTTATAAGCTAACACCTTAAAACGGATGTTACAATAAGCATCACAACGCAAACAAACCTCATCTAATTTCTCCAAACTTATGTGAGTGAAGGATAGTGTCCGGAAGAGACCGGCAACAGGAGAAGTAGTTGCAACGGGTTTAATTTCCCCAAATTCCAGCCAATTTATTTTCTTGGAAATTTAATTAATTTGTGTTTAAACGCTTATTTAATGAACATGATCGCTGGAAGCCTGGAACCAAAAAAAAATCGATCTTCGTTTGATTTTCTAGTTTGAGTATTCTTAGATCTTGCTTGATTATAGATATACTGGTGCTAAAAAAAGTGTGTTGTGTTATCAAGTTTTTGAATGGAATGTTGGTGAATTTAATTTGTGCGTGCGTGAAAATGGTGATAACATCGTTCAGTAAGCGATGTTTTTTAATAACTTTTAGCATTTTTTGAAACCGTTAACTAGAGTAACATTTTTTAAAAAGGTTAGTTTCTAATTTCTAACTTTTTACATTTATTCTAATTTTATCCTTATAATATTTATTAAATTTCCTTGTTACCCTTAATACACAAATTGTAGTTTTATTTTCTTTCTCACTCATTCACACATTTAAAATACCATCTTCGTTCATTCTCAAACATTATTTTTTACTATCGTTTCTCTAGGTAATAATGTTTAATTTTCTTCAATTTTTTTTATATTATATTATTTATTTTAATTATTGTACTATTTATAATATTTAATTTAATATTTCAACATTATATTTCACCATATTTATCATGATGAATGTTATATTTTTTTTTAATAAATTTATATCAGACAATTTATTTTAACTATTTTAAGAGTTTAAAATTAATTAAAAAATTCAAATCATAACACTTCAAGATATATTTTTATTCATGAAATAACATTTAGATTTATATAAAGTATAGTATAAATATGTATGTTCATTTCTGTGATTTTACATTTTTCAACTACTTTAACAAATAATTTATCAAATATTTATGATTTAAAAAGCTAGCTTAAAAATTTTCAACTAGGAGCTAGCTTTCTAGTTTTCGGATAGCTTTTCAGTTAATTTTTTTTGAACAAAGCCTAGGCCTTCTTGAAAAAAAAAAATTGTAATCAACAACTTTAAAAGATATGAAACTTCCACAATTTTAATTTTTAAGGAAATTTATTTCATTTTTTATTTATATTTTTATCTTCAAAAACACTTATGAAGAAGCTTATCCAAACAAACCCTATGATTATTATTGTTTTAAAAAAATGGCATTATTTTTCATAAAATTAGTTTAAACTATTAAATATATTTAGAATATGTATTTAAACTAATTTTAATTACAAATTTATATTCAAACATATATTTTTATTAAAAAAAGTATACTTTTATTGAACAGTTAGTTAAACCGCCCACTTAATTAATACATGTTTAAATTAAAATTCGCAAAAATATTATAAGTTTTGCTTCTTTAAAAATGAACTTGTAAACAAAATTTTTCTCTCAAACAAATTTTACTTTTGAAGAATAATCTAATATGATGACAAACGAATTTATCGTGCGAAATGTAAAATCGTCGAATTGAAATTGATGGTTGTGATACAAGTAGTATCCAAAAATTATTTTAACGTGGGTTTGGTTTAACTTTTGAGATTCTGTTTCAGAGTTGATTTTATATGAATTTAACATGTTTAATTTTAAGTTAGTAAGAATTCATAAATAATTCTCATATAAGAATTTATTATGAGATGACACAACTAATAATAATTTTTGCTATTCAAAAATTTACATTCAATTTTACTTATTTACTTTTAGATTCTCATAACAAAAAATTCAAACACATACCCTTAAACTGGTCCAGTACAAACCGAGCGGGTCAGTACAGACAATTACAATTCATGCACATAACTCCACATTGACAAGCACAGCCAAGCCCAAAAATCGCACCTGTTTGCCTCCAACGCGCACAACACAGCATCTCTGCACAAATATTCCTCTCTCTCTGCCTCTTTCCAGAAAATGCCGCACACAGTAACGCACCAAATCATGAAAGTTTCAAAACTGGCGTATACTACCATTACCAAAATTTGCAGCGAGACACGTACTATTCATAATTTCGGTCGGTAAAAATATTCAATTATAAACAGTAATTTTTTAAAATAAGGGGTTGAATTTCCATAACTTTATAATCTATAATAATAATTCTAATAATAAAGTTTACTCAATAAAAATTAAGCTTAATGGTATATATGTTTAGTCTCCAAATACTGTAATTGTGTTCATCATAATTTCATTGCACAATTTTAATCTTTCAAGTAGCATTTTGACAAATTTTAAAAAATTATTAACATGATATCGGATGATGATGTGTCAATCACATAGACGTATTATTTATGCATGCAGATTGATATGTTACTTAATTATGTATCAACTATCAACATTTTGTTAAATATTCAATAAATATACTAAAAATCATATAATTACAATTATCAGAGGATTCAATTTTCACCATTGAAAACCAAAATAAAAAAATCACAGTTGTTAAAATCGAAAGAACAATCAAATTTTAAAATTATATTTAATAAAAAAAATAAAACACATACATACAAGGAGTTGCATGTTAATAGTGTTCTCTAATTATAAAAAGAGTTTTATTATGATAATAAACATAATAACATATTTCATATAAAATTGAACGGTGAAGATATAAAGTAACTCTCATATGTATATTTATTGAGTAAATGTATTTCTTTTTATTTCATATTTTTCCTAAAAAACATATTTGATTAAATTTCAATGCAGATTATTGAAATAAAACTTTAATCATGATTGAAGAATAATACTACCATCACCTATACAATTATTTGCAAATTCCTGTATAAAAAATAAACGTTAAAAAATATATAGTTGTTCTCATAAATTATTTATGAGCGCAACTTTAAATTCCTGTGTTGCACTTAACTTAACCGATGGCAAATTGAAACCTGTTCCTCATGCAAAGCCCCTACTCACCATGTAACATGTACGTGTCATCACTCAGCAACTCCACTTTTCTATATAACACCACCCTGCTCCCACTTACACTCTCTAACATAACACAGTCACCTCTATTTCTTCTATTTACTTCTCTGTTGCATCATCTTCATCATCGTCTTCATCCACTCCTATCCTAAATTACTACTTCACCCTCGCTCAACCATGAGGTCCACACAAGCTACACTACCGCACGCGGTCCAAGTCCACTCAACAACTCACCATTACGAAGCGGGTGTCGTCCCCCCATCGCGTTTCGAGCAACCGCGTTTCGAAGTTGGCGTCAAGCCGCCTTCTTCCCTCATCTACCCTGGTGATCACCAGCGAGGCCCGTCCGCCTCTCAGGTCCTCGCTGTCGTCGCCGGCCTCCCCATCGGCGGCATTCTGCTCCTCCTCGCCGGGCTCGCGCTGGCCGGAACCCTGACCGGGCTGGTGGTCGCCACGCCGCTCTTTATCCTCTTCAGCCCGGTTCTGGTTCCGGCCACGGTCGCCCTCGGCCTGGCCGTGGCCGGGTTCCTGACGTCGGGAGCCTTTGGGCTCACGGCGCTCTCCTCCTTCTCCTGGATCCTGAATTACATCCGGGAGACCCAGCCGTCGTCCGAGAATCTCACTGCCGCCGCGAAGCAGCACCTGGCGGAGGCGGCGGAGTACTTCGGGCAGAAGACAAAGGAAGTGGGGCAGAAAACCAAGGAGGTTGGGCAAGACATTCAGCACAAGGCACAGGATACAAGGGAATCAGCTGCAAAGGATGCAAGGGAAGCAAAGGCGGAAGCAGCTGCAAGAGATGCAAAGGTTGAGGCAAGGGATGTGAAGAGAACAACAGTAACAGCAACAACCGCAACCGCATGATCAGTATTGTGATGGAGGGTTTGTGTGGGGGAAATAAATGATGTACCTCTTGGTCTTGTGGTGTTGTATGTTGTAGGTTTATGTGGTTTTGTTGTCTAGCTTTATTGTTAAGTAGAGGGAACGTTCGTTCGTGTCTCATAAAAAAAAGGGGTACTGCCACTGTTCGTTCGTGTAGATGGATGCTCTGGTAATGTGTTTTGTATTTGTTCACTTTCATTGTTGAATTCAATATGAATTGTGTTTTTCGTTGGTTTATTAATCACTTTCTTTACAAAACCAATGGGCGTTTAGAACAAGCACTAACTAAGATGTGTGTGCCATTAACATGAGCTTTGAGCTGCAAAAATAATTTGCTAGATAAGCACGTCAAGTTATAACTTTTCTTTATTAGTTCTTCAATGAAACACAGTTAATATAGACAAAACTCAAGGGCTTATCTGAAGCAAGATATCTCCGCTGTGGGTTAATCTTCCGTTGGTAAATTAAGGAGCGACACCAAATAACAAAAATGGCCACGTGAGCATGTTAAAACGGGGAATGGATCATCTCCTTTTTCTTTTCCTTTCATTTTCTCCTTTTGATAAACTTTATAAAAATACAACCTTATAGAGAGGTGTTTATTTTTTCAAAAACCTTGTGAAATAGAGGAAAGGGAAACGGAGAGAATTTTTTTTTTTTTTTAGGGAAAATGGAGAGGATCCTAACTCTTCAAAACGTCTGCCGTACTTTAGTGTAAGAATGCTTACCACCAAATTTTCATTTTTTTTGTCTCCATTTTCAATGTCTCAAAAAGTGAAGTGTAGCACCGCACCCGCATACACATGTCCTGAACGGTGAACAATGGTGCAGTTTTGAAGGTTGTGCGATTTTTTGGCGTAGTTGTTAGTAGCGGTTTGGTGTCGTTTTAGAGTTTGGTGTCCGTTTGAAAATTTGAAATCATGATATTGTTGTTCTACTTTGGGATTAGGACTAGGGTTGAGGTGGTGGTGACGGGAAAGAGAGAAAAAAAAAATCTTTTTTAAAAAATAATCTGATGTAAACACGGTTTGGTGTCGTTTTAGAGCTTGGTGTCCGTTTGAAAATTTGAAATCATGATATTGTTGTTCAACTTTAGGATTAGAACTAGAGTTGAGGTGGTGGTGACGGGAAAGAGACAGAATTTTTTTTTTTTTTTAAATAATCTGATATAAACACTTCCACAAAAATCTAAAATAAAAAAAAAGGATCAAACGACCTACATTTCTTTCTCATGGTGCGTAAGTATTTGCACTTACACAAGCTAGAATCCGTCATCAAACCAATAAAGAAGATTCTCAATGTAGCTGAAACATTAAGATAAATCGCATTCGGTGATGGAATTTACAATTGACAACATGCAAGTGCATTATCAAAATAAAAATATTGAAAATGAAGTCAAAAACATTTTCATCAACATTTTCTATTTTCTATAAAAATGAAAACAGAAAACCGCAAAACCAAACGTCACCTTAATTAACAAAATTCACAACACTTTTTTGTTTCGATCAGCAACGAAATTCACATAACTTAAGTTGATTTCTTTATACAACAAAATTGTAGCTGGGCTGGGAGAGGAAGAGAATATTGAGTTCAATTATGGAGAAGTTGTAGGGGTTAAGGTACCACTTGAATCATTATTGGGTATCCAAAACGTAAGAACACTTGAAGCTGCAGCGAACATTGCCCTGCGAGGGGCCCACCTCAAGCACGAAGGCACGCCAATATGACTGCTCCAAGATGCCACCTGCAAGGAACAAAACCAGACCAGAGGCTCGTCATATTTTGCGCTATTAAATATTTCAAATCACATTTTTCAGGTCTTAAAATTATAAAAGTTAGGTACTTAAAACCTTTTTCGGCTGATATCATGCTTCTGTTTTAAAGTTAAGTTTCATTCATGTCTTTATGCTCAAATTAATAGTGTTTGATCCGTTTTATAAGAACTAATAAAAAAATGCATTAATTGTTTTTTTTTTATTTATAAAAATACCCTTAATATAAATATTGGACATATTTAATTTTATCTAATTAACCAAATTTATTAATTGAGATGAATTAGTTAATTGGAGTTATATAAAAGGATTAGAGGGAACATATGTTTTGAATGTATAAAGACAAATTCAAAAGAACAAAATATAAGCAAGCAACAGTACACAGTTCAGAAAGGACATTAAAACATGAACACTGTCACACAGGAATTAAGTCAATAAAATTAAGATTTTGGCCATTTTAAAATGCAAACAAAAACAAGGGCAAAAATGACAAAAACTAAATTCACAAGAAAAAGAAAATGAGGGAAAAAAGATGGTGACAAAAATGAATAAAAATAAAACGGTGGAGGGGGAAAATGAAAAAGAAGAGATGAAAAAACAAGGAAGGAAATTATTCCACTCAGATGGTGGTAGATGGAATAGGAATCCCGGGACGAGTGGCAATCAGCAAGAACGAGTAGGAGAAGATAATTTTCAGGAGTAAGAAAGGTTTTAAAAACCCTATTTGAAACTCTAAATTAAAGAGAAGTCTACGTCCGCCATCACCATGGCAATGGCTGAAAGCACCACAATGTTAATTCCGATGTAACAGTGTATTAAAATTTAACTACAGCAACAGTTAACCAAAGATGGCAACATATTAGAATCCTGCCTAACTCATCTACCTTTCAGTGATCCAATGTTAATTTTGACATTTTCTGAGTAATTCTTAATTTCTTTGTTTTTTACTGCTAAATCATAGTGTCTTCTGAGATATAATCGGCATATTTTACAAAATGCATTAATAATTTTTTATCTATCTTATCACACTTTACTATGAAATAATGGTTGTGGCAACAAGAGTGGTGCTGTGGGAATGACAATGGTGGCGAACGACTAGAGATGACAAAATGGATTTGACTTACCGGAATGACCACGGGACAAGGGCAAACTAGACTAAAAAATATTGACCCAAATAGAATTGGGCCAATTTGGGTTGGCCTTATGGACCCATTTAGTCATGGTCAATATAGAATGGTGGTGGTGATGGCGTGGACGATAGTTGTGACAATGGTGGCGATGGTGGAATAATGGTAATGATAGCAACGATGGTGAAATGATAATGACAAAACAACGATGGTAGTGATGATAATGACAAGTGTGGTGATGGTGGCTGTGGTGATAATGAAATGGTGATGGTGGTGAGTACATGGATATGTTTTTTAAAAGTAAATAAAAACCAAATTCACAACCCTTTTTTTATTGTTTTGAAAATGAATGTAAATCTGTTTCAAAATTGAATTAAAAACTAACTCAAATTCATTTTTTTCTAAACACATTTTGTTTTAAAAATTATATTTCAAGATTATAAACCAAAAATTCACAACCATAAATGTGCAACAAATTATTCCATTCATTAGAAAAAACTATATTAAGATCGAATTTCTCAGGGGTTACCATGCAATCCCTTTTCCACATGATTAAAAACAATGCAATCTACTCTTCATTGATGCCTCCTATGGTCTTCTTTGCACGTGTTCAAACCTCCTTATCTTATTTTTTGTCATATTTTCCATGATAGGATATCACACCAATATCACCTCGTACACAATCATTTGCATTCTGTCCTTTCTTATATGATCACACACCCAATGTAAACATACATACTCTCATTTGTTACTTTACTTCCGACTTTTTTCACTTTGTCTTTTAAAACCCACAGCATACACTATCATAGAGTATAGTCGGTCATTTAGCAAAACTCATTTTCTGTCATTTAAACATACTCATTTCTGATTACAAAAAGTACACATTGACAATTTCCAGTAAATAGAGTGGATGATGTTTCATGAACTAAGGAAGTCTTTCACACATTAAGTTCAAAGGGTTTTATTTGCCCATCCAGTAAGCAGTTTTTTACCAATTTGAAAACTGAGGGCAAATTGCACAGCAGATAAAGTATAAGGGGTATTTTTTGTATATTTTTACCAGTTTTAAATTTATGCATGCCTATTTTATCAATATCTAGAGTGAAGTCATGTATTCAATGGTGCTTGGTTTCTATGCATCAAGCAGGGCCTACAATGCCATTGGTTCAACAACAGACTAAAGTAATGAGAGAAATTGCACAGATTGAATTATTCCTTTTAGAATTAAAAAAATTATAGTAGAATCATATTATAGTAGAAAATAGGGAATACCTCATTTTTCATCTCAATACTCCAAGCTTGCATGGTTCCACCTCCAGATCCTTAGACATAAAAAATTAAGAAATTTTATACTCATTGCACATGCAGCTTATGGAAAATGTTAATGGTAGAATAAATGTAACTAGCATCCACAATCTAATGAATCTACAGACCTCATTTCATTATGGACAGTACTCTTGAGCTCAACAAAATCAATAAGCAATAAAAGAAAGGAAACAATGCTTGAAAATTAAATGACATTTCTCAGTTTCTGATCTAACAAGTCCTACAGCTTGGCCAGTCATCTTCCTGAGTATAATTATCAAACTGGTAATTTCTCTTATCAATAGCATATTACAGTTCATGGTGGAAAACCAAAAATAAGTTATGCCACATGGCAGAAAGTGTTAAAGGCAAAGGAGAAGCACAACATGCAAAATCAGGTATGGTGTTGCCATGGTGCTCGGATTTGGGTGTAAATACATTTCACTGTCAATGGCTTTGTGGTTTTTACGATTGAACTGTTCATTGTCAAAACCAACATAATGGCATAGTGAATGACAAAAGTCTATGCCTTCCTCAAACATTTCAAGGGCCTTTCTTTTGGGAAAAAAAAGTAATTTTGGTTGGGGTTTGAGATTATGTGCATGTTTGCAAAAATAATAGAAGAAATTAGAAGCATGTTTTTTGTGCATATCAGCTGGTAAATATAACCAGGAAGCAAGATGCAGTAAAAAGAAAAGTTTTAAAAAGCTAAATTTTAAAGTGATTAAACATGATAGTACCTGCCACCATGTACTTCCCATCTGGAGTAAATGTAGCTTCTATTGGGGTACCAGGAGATGGTTCCAAACTAAACCCACAACGCTGCACAAGTTAGAAAACTATCAACTTCTGCATATTTTGAATAAATATTGCATATGAAAAATGTAATGCAAAGGATTCAATTATCAAAGAAATTAACCTTTTCACCTCCATATGCATCAAGAACATAAATAGTGTTATTAGTAGTAGTCAGAAGCATTGATTTGCCATCATTACTGAATTTGATATCACAAACTTCAGCTGTGTCACCACCCACTAGAAAGGTGTCAAAGGGACCCTACACCAATATGAGCAATGTCAGAATTGTGAAGTTATGAAAAGCATAGGAAAGGCTAGAGAAAGGTTACAAATACAAACCTTGTCATAAGAACGAGAATCGAATAATTTAATAGCTCCCCCTTCCATTGCTACAGCAAAGACCAGGCCTTGTTGGTCATAGGCAACAGCGGGTCTACCACGTAGACGTAAGATGCCCTGAACACTATATCAGTGAGCAACTGAGCATAAATCATAATTGTTTCTCCTATAATTTTGTCTTGATGCACTGAAAGTATTAATCTTTTTGAAGCTCAACCATGGGTTTTAATTGTGATTGCAGTCATGGTTGCATTGTGGTTGTTGCAGCCAACTGCAGGCAATGCAATTTTGCAATCACAGCCTAAAGCAGTTGCAATGGCTGCCACAACCAAAGATAATTATTGTACTATGTAGTCTCTTCACCAATATAACTAAGAATATACTCTTTTAATTGACCTTCAAAAGTCACACAATTACATTAAATTCCACCCCCCCAAAAATAAAACAAAAAAAATGAAAACTACCAACCTGGCAAGCATTTACCCGAAGATCCCATATCCTAACACTGTGGTCTAGAGAACCAGACATGAAGCTATCATTGATTGGAGACATGCAGAGAGAAACAACTCTGTAAAGCAAGTCATTGAAAATCAGCAATATGGTCATGAATAACAAATTAAGATACTGAATCCATTGACAAATTGCTGTTCTGATTGCAAATATGAAAATAATCTTAGCTCCTAATAGGGTTCAAGAAAAGGTGGGGCTAAGGAAAGCTTTACATACATCAATTAATCAAAGAGCAGAAGATAAATAGGAAAGTAAAAAAGATGAAAACAAACAAAAAAATAACTATCCACCAAAAATTGAAAATAAGACTTTCTATTTCACTTTTATGTAGGATAAAATAACCACAATCTTAGCAGCCAGAAATACTTCCAACTAAGTGAACTTATACAGTAACAATTACTTATAGATAGTGAGTGATCTAATTCCCACAACCAGAGATCAAAGATGTCCCAAAACAAAAAGGAAATGCAACAACAATAAGAAATAAGAATTATTATTTGCCTTGGCATATAGCAACTAAGCAAAAGCACCTAATTTTCCTTCTGTAAGGTAAAAAATTCTTTTATCAAAAAAGTACATTCAAACCCAACCTCTGTTTATGTCCTTTGAAGTACCGTAGGCAACGATTATCATACATTGATAAATACCGCAATGATTCTGGCACACAAGGAATAAGAAGTCAATAATTGCAATCATAATTTGTGGCCGGCTGGCCACTGACTAGCTGTAAATTACATCAAATAAAATTGTCATATAGAGAAGCCCACCTCCAGTAGACTCCAAATTGTACTTTGAAGAGCATATAACAGAACTAGGATGATGAGTAAAACATATACGATCAGTACCGTGTTTCTTATGATAAGTGGTCTTCAACAACCTGGAATTCATGGTAAAATGCATAGAAAAAAATTATTCATGTATGAAGCAGTAACCCAAGGAAAAAATAAAACTCGATTGGTACAATTAATGCAGGGCAAAAATTTGTTATATTAACAATATAGGCTTCTGCCCACTACAGGGGTTGCTAGAAAAGTGGTTTAGTGAAGTGGCCATAGCACCAATGTGTTGATTTGAAAAAAGCCCTCCAAACAAAGAAGTTACAGCTTTTTTGGGGGGCAATTTTTGGGATTTCAAGTTCCTAAGATGAAATCTACAGCTGTAATAGTAGTGAAATTTTAAAGGTAACTTTTGGAGATGATGATTGGTGATTCCTATCTAGGAAACTTGTATTTTACTTTTTGTTGGTGTTTACTTGTATGTTATGTTTACAAGACACCTATGGCTTTTTATTGTTAATTAATAATGTTGGTCATTTTGCATAATTTTTATCATTTTTAAGAATTATATGTATATCATATAAACTATATATTTTTTTTCAAAATAGCAGCTATCCCACTTTCCACTATAGCGTTTTTGGCTACGCATTGATATTCGGAATTTAAACTATAGTCTGCTACGGCCACTATACTAAACTACTCTGCTACAGCAACCCCTGTAGCAAGCAGGGCGCTACGCCACTGTGGTGGTGTTATAGAGTGCTATTTAATTTTAAAACTCAGGTTTGTAGATCTTTTTCTTGCTTTCTGTTTTATTAATCTCAGAGGACTTTTCATCATAACAAGGTATGAAGGGCTTCAAATGAGAAGAGTTGATTGAAAGTGATATCTAAAAAGTTTGGAGTTCCTTCGGCTTATAGTATCAAGTGGTCAACATGAAAGATACATCAATTATCACTAGTAGCTTAATGCAAAAGCAATTGTTGATAGAGGAATGCTATGATCACAGTCTCTAACACACTCCCTTAATCACACTCTCATTGATTGAGCCACGCCATCTAGTTTTTAAAACCTTCAACTGGTAATCGGCACTTCCTCTATGGGTGAACTTTAATCCCTTTTTATTTTTATTTTATTATTTTATTTATGGGATTGCAAGAGTCAAGCAACTGTGTGCCTCTGTTCTTACGACTCATCCCTTTCCTTTCTCTATTAGGTTCTTGCAACTCTCACTCTCCCATTGAGAACATCAGCAATTAATCAAGACCTGTTGCAGCTCTCAACTCTTACTCATCCTTACCATTCAGTGTTAAGTTTTCATTGTTGTTCAGAACATCAAAATGCACAAAGAAGATTTTAATTTTGAACCCTAAATAAGGTGAATGAGGAATTGATGTTGTGGGGTTAAAGAGACATTTACAATGAATTGATGTTGTGGGGTTAAAATCACAGAAAAGAGGAGTTACGAAGCTGTTTTGGGGGCGGGGGCGGGGACAGGAGTGAGGGTGGGGGCACGCACCAGGACTTGAAGCTGTTTCAACAGATTGGGGAGGAGATGAGGGCACAGTGGAGATGGTGGTGGCATGGGGAGGGAGGGTTGCAGCAGTGCGGACACAAAGAGGCATTGAAGAAGCTGGCGGTGGAGGTGGCCATGGCACATATGGGATGGATTTGGATTGGGTGAAGAGAAAATTGGAGGATTAAACTGACTGGTCTTCATTTTGTGTTTCAATAAAAAAAAATGATAATAATTGATATCCATAGGAAGGATCAGTTACCAGGTGATGTGTTTTAAAAAGTAGAAGATGTGGTCCAATAAGTGAGAGTGTGGCTAAGGAAGTGTGTTAGAGAGTGTGACCACAACACTCCTCTTGTTGATAAACAAAGGCAAAAAAAAAGCATTCAATTTCCACAATTATGGCCAACAACTTGATTGCGGATTGATATTTTAAAGCAGAGATTTGCTTCTTTCTCTTAAAAGTAAACTCACTTAGCATTAGCGATGTCGTAAAGTCGCACTGAGTCATCCTCACTTGCCGTAACAAGTAGATCATCCTTCCGATGGAAATCAATCGAATGTATCTTCCCACCCTGAAAATACAAAGGTAATTAGACCCTACAAAAAAAAAACACATTTGCAATGAAGCCAACATTCCAATGCCAAGAACAAGATCAAAGGCATAACCAAATAGAAGAAACAGATTCAAAGGGACGAAGTGATTTTTGTAAAAAATGCTTGACTTGGCAATATAAAACATTCCAAATCACTCAAACATTTAAGATAAAGAAAAATAACATCATTATTTTTAAACAAAAGGGGTAAAAGATTATTAATCACAACAATTTGCTCCAAAACTAAGCTTAATTAAAATCATCTCAGCCACAGCCACTAACGCTGCACTCAGAACGAAGAGTGATCGCAACAACATATGTTCGAACTAGGTATGACAGTGGGGCGGGATGGGGGTGCGGTTAGCCTCCCCACTCCCCACCCCCAACATCCCAAATCATCCTGTACCCATTCCCCATTGGGACTTCAAAATTTGACCAAAATCCGTCCCCGTCGGGGATCAGTTTCCAGTCCCGCCTGATACACATGACTGTCTCATAGTAAATAGATTTGCTTAATTTATTTTATCAGAATAGAAGTTTGTTTCATAATAAACATGAATATTGAGTCAATCAAACAAAATAAAATAAAAAAACATTTTGAGTATAATTATTCTATAAGATATTTATATAATTTACTATATCAATAACGGGACAGTTGTGGGTGTAGATGCAGGCAGATTACAATTCTCAACCCCAACCCCATCCCTAACTTTTTAAACGAGGAAAATCCAAACCCACACCTTTACCTTTACCGGTCAAAAAGATTTTTCCTTGTCAAAATTGGGGTTGGGAGGGGGCATGGATGTGGGTTCAATTGTCATGCCTCGAACAAAAGATTCGTCACCGTTTATAGATTAACTGACAAGACTAGCAGATTTTTTTTTTTATTGCCTTTACAAGAAGAAACGCCGCCCATAAAAGGGTTCAAATGTGCGAGTGAGGGCACAGAAATAAAAGTAAAAGGAATGAAATTGAAAGGGGAAAGAGGAGTTACGAAGTCGGAGAAGACGGCTCCTATGGACATGCTGCGAACCAAATCGTCGTCAAGCTCCGTAAGCGACGTCGTCATCTTGAGAGAGCACAGTAGCAGCAGAGTGGAGAGGAAGTAACAGTGCAGAACAATCCCTTTTCACTGTTGTTTTACTAGTGGGGACAGTTGCGGATATTCGGCTATATAAACTTTATAAGTTTTTTTTTTTTCTGATAAAAGAGAAAGATAATATCTATCTACGAAGATATAATATGTTCAGTTTATTTAAAGTTAAAATAAGTATTTATAAGATAATTAATTATTTCATAAATAAATAAAATTTATTTTTTTAAATAAACAGAAATTTATTTATTTTAAATAATTTAAATAAATAAATTAAAATAATATATAATTATTTATTTTATTAAAATAAATAATTATTTTACTAAATAAATTTAAATATCTATCTAATATTTTAGGCTTTTGGAAAGTCACGTGTTGTTATTTCAATTTTTTTTTCTTCTTTGTCTTTTCTCCCTCTCTCTCTCTTGCCATTTTTTTTTTCTTTCTTTCATATATTTTTTTAAAAAGGTTTCTTCTCTTTCTATTTCTACAATTTTTTCTTTTGTCTTTTATACTTTTTATTTTTAAGTTTCTTTTATATATTTATCTTTTTACATTCTTTTATGAGAATAATAATTATATTATGAATTTGAAATTTTTAAACTAAATATTAATTTAAATTTAATTAGTTAATATATTTTACTTTAGTATTTATATTAAAATTCATTATTAAATATATTTTTATTTCAAAGTAATTTTTAATTATTTCATCAATAGTTTTATTAATTAAGTAAGTTTTAATTTTCTTTATTTATAATATACAACACAAGTTTAATTTTTTATAAATCTAAATAATTAATATATTTATTATGAAATAATATTTTTAATTCTGTATAATAACTTTATATATGAAAAAATTATTGATTAATATATACTATAATATTATTATTTTAAAAATAAATATATAATATTTATTTAAATATATTTGATTATAAAATAGTTTTAAATTATTTTATTAAAAATATCATAAATTAAATTAAAGTTAATTTTTAATGGTAGAAATTATATATATAATTCAAGGAGACAATTATCTTTTAGTTAAGTATGACCATTATGTGTGACAAATATTTTTCTTACATGTTTAACATAATTTCATCCTTAAAACTAAATAAAAAAATAATTTAAAGTTTTATAAAATTATTTCTACTTATAAATCATATAAAATATTTTAAAGTAATTTCATAAATAATTTTTTGGGTTGAATAATATTTTTATTATGAAGTTAAATTTATAATAAAATTTAATTTAATTCTAATTTATGAAAATAATAACTGAAGATTTTTTTTTTAGGACACCTACAAATTGTTATGTAGTATTTTTCATTATATTTTTTTAAAGGAGAAACAAGACCATTAAACTATTTGATATAACATTTATGATTTTACATTTACAACTTTTTTTCTCATATAGTTTTTCTCACATTTTACTCTTTACCTTTTTGACTGAACTTTTCCTTCCATTTTATTTTTTTCTTGCTTTTTTTTTAAATGTTTTTCTACCACCATCAACATGTGTTTTACTTATTTTCTTATATTGTGAAAAGATATTTATCTATGCACTTAAAAGAACAAGATCATTCTAGGCATATTTTTTTGTTGATATTTTTTTTATTTGTTTGATATTCATATGAATTTTTATTTTTTATTGTCCTATTTATTTATTTATTTTATAATTTATAATATATATATTTACATGCAATATTTTTGAATACTTATCTATTTATTTACTTTATCTTCTCATTTACTATTATACATATTTAAAAAAAAATATTTTTCTACAATAATCATGTTTTACTTATTTTCTTATATTATGAAAAAGTATCTATTGATGCATTTTATTATATTTTCTTATTTTACATGTAGGAAATTTCTTATTTTTTATATGTTTTTTTAAAATTATTATTTATTATATACTTTTGGTAATCATGTAGTATTTTCTAATACTAACCGATTATTCTACATTTTATTCTCATTTATTATATATTATGTTGTTTGAAATTATATATATATATATATATATATATATATATATATATATATTAAAAAATAAAGTTTTTAAGGATTCAGAGTTTTCTACACAGTTACCTAAATATCAAATGATATAAATGACTTCGTAATGTTGTTTTTATTTAATTTGATTTTGTTCATCTAGATTAATTAAAAAAACATTATTTTTAATTTGAGTTAAATATAATATTTTTTTTAATTAAATTTAAATAGAAAAATAAAACATTTCAACCTAATCAATTAATTAAATGTAAATCTAAGAGTTTTAAGTATAAAAAAAATTAATAATAAAATAGGATTAAATTTTCTTAATTTAAAAAAATAATTGATTAAAATGAGTAAAAAAATATTGACCAAACATATTTCAAATTTAGTAGATCAAGGTACAATTGAAATAAAAAAAAAATAAAATAAATATATATATATATATATATATATATATATATATATATATATATTACACAGAACTCATATGAAATTAATAATTTTTAAATAATATTATTTTTTTTATAAATATTTAAAATATAATATATAAAATTATAAAAATATTATAATTTTTTTTTATAAAAAAATATAAATTTATAAAACTTTAATGAATGAGTCCTGTAATGTATATGCTCTTACACTCGTGTATATAATATTACAAACTTTTATTTAAACACCTGTCAACAAAATATCAAGTGACTTCATTTTCTCTCATTTTCAAATTCTTCTTCATGTGAATTCTCTTCTTCCTCATTTCTCCTTTGCACCTATTTTTTAGTTGACATTTTTCTCTCATTCTTCTTCTTCTTCTTTTTTTTCCTCTTCCTCGGTGTGTCTATTTTTTCTTCTTCAACAACCACTACTATTCTTCTTCTTTTGTGCTTGAGGACTAAATGCTCCATAAATTAATCAAAATTTTTCAAATCTATTCCATAAAGGAAAGTTGCGGAAGATCACAGAGATTATTACATTCAGTATTGTCCTCTAATTATATTAGTTCTAAAAGAGCACATCAATCTCTTATGTAATGGTTCTTTGATCTTCTTTTTTTTTTAATTGTTTTTTATTATCATATAGTTGTTCTCATAGTTCTAATTTTCAACTGATGATTGGGGGTCTTGAATTTTTTTTCTAAATTTATGTTTTTTCTTTTCCAAAATGGGTTACGTTACTTCCTTAATGAATGTTTCGAGAAGAGGCCAATGCTAGCATTTTCTCTGCTTGTGTGACTAATTTCAGGTAACTTATGTAGACTACTATTTTTCCTTTTTAATGGTATTTTTTTTTTGTTATTTATGGTAATTGGACAAGGGTAGGAAGCATATGTGATGTCTACCAATGATGTCATTAATGTGATAATTTAACATACACAATTAGTTTAATGAATTCTGTGTTTCCTTTTATCACAGTTTAAGTTCTTTTCATCATTTTATTCGTACACATGCATACCAAGAATGAAAGGGTGTTTTGAACTAACAAGCCATTAGAGTACCCATCCATGATAGCTTAGCTTTTGTTTTTGTAACAAAGTCTTCTACTTCATCTCTTTTCTTCTACTTGCCTGCTTCTTGCATTTGTTGTAAAAAAATTGTAACCATAACATAGAAAAATTACTTGAATCACCTTCATAAACTTTTGCCCACAAGGTGTTCGCATATATTTCTCTAAGACTCCATTCAACTGTAATTTTATCAAAAAGCTAAGAACAATCCAAAGCCATTTGAGTTTGACAAGTTATAATTTTTTTAAGTATTTTCACCCAATAATTGATTTTTTTTTTTTTGTAAAATATTTGTTATCATAGCATGTAGTGTCCTTACATAACAAAGTTAACTTAAACAAAGTTCAAGTGAGAAATAAAAACAAAAGAAAACTAAGTACTTTGCCAACAATCCTAATTTTAAAAATTTGATAACAAACAAAAATTGAAAAAATAGTCTGATACAGTCATTAACTTAAATACATTTTACCTTCCAAGTTTCAAATCCTGATTTTTTAGTTTATTTTCATAGAAAGTGGATAGTTATAACAAAATGAGATTGAGGATTAGAATCATTTTTTTTATATATGTGAATTAGAATAATTATTCCACACAACTGTATTTGACTTATTCTGGAACATTTGTTTGCTCATCATTGCTCCTCTCTCTTATTGCGCTTCTATGCCATTAAGCCATTAATTCTTCTCGTGGCAAGGAGCAAAGCTAAAGCGTATCTAATGTGTTCAATTTATATTTTCCCAAAGTTTGTTTTTTCTTTTTTGTGAATTTTTGTTCTATATTTCCTTCATTCTAAATCTGAGTGCTTTTGTTGATGACATTGTGATTCTAAATTGTTCCATTTTGTTTTCTTTATTTTTTTATGGAATTTGATTTGATTTGTTTGTTTTATTGATTAATGTCAAAGATTTGTTTAGTTTTTTTTTTATTTTCTTTCTTTCTTTTTTAATCTTAGTTGATATGAAAGATTTGAATTTAATTTGGAAAGAGGTGGTTATGTTTTTTCTTTTTTTTTTTTTGGAGAAATTTGTTAACAATTCAAATTCTAAGAATTAAAGTTTTGTGATTTTGAAATTCTAAACAAATATTGATCAAAGAGCTCCAACCCTCTTCTACTTTACTTCGCTCTCTCACTCTCTAACTCTCTCTATCTCTCTCTCCATTTCTCTTTCTTAGTTGGCCAATTAGCTTGATAATCTATAATTATTAAGATATCTACATTCTGCGTGAGGATTCAACCACAATATTGATACATATTATGTAGTGCTAGTATTTAGTCTTGGTTTCACAACATTACTCATCAACATATTTATCAATTAGTAGCTAATTTGCAGAATACAACTTAGCTATTTGGATAATTTGCTTATGGAGATTATTTAAGGAACACTAGCAAAACTTCCTTTAATAATTTTTGCAAATGAGTGAAATTCACATAAGACTTTTTAACTATTTGGATCATTTTCTGCACCTTCTCAAATTGGCTCTTGCATCTGTCTTCATGCATTTTAGTTAATACATGTGTTTTGCTTTGTCTTCTCTCACGTTAAGGTTCTTTAATTTTGAATTCTTTCCTTTAATAGCACTTCATATATTGCTTTGTACATTGATCAACTAGAATCAAATGGATTATTTTTCAAATCAACAAGGATTACTATTTAAGATCTTGTGTTTTTGTAATTGATTAAGCTGTATTTTTAGTTCTATTTTTCTAAATTACTTTAAATTACAATACCTTTTTCATTGTCCAAACACTTACTCTTGCTCCAAGACATGTTATGTGGGTAGCACCATCAACATTTGAGTTCTAATGGAATCTTCATCAGCAAGAGATGTAAGGTTGAGACAGAGGATGATTATAAAGAATAAATCATCCAAACATAATTTAGTTATCATGAATTTTTCTTTTATCCATTTCTATGGTAAATATTTGTTTTTTTAATTTTGGCCTAAGTCACCATTTTATCAATTTTGTTTCAGATGAAAATTCATCTCCCAGTCTTTGTAGTCCAAAGCAATATGCATCCTTTATATAGAGTTCAGTTATGTCCAATTTTCATATAACTCTATTGTCTCCTTTATCTATTGGTAAGATATTTTATAATCTATTTATCTATTAGTTGTTTCAGTAATATCATATAACCAATATGTTTTTATTTTCCATTAGTGGAAATAAGCACTAGTAATGCTCGAGGTAGGTGTGATACCTTAGTTGAAACAATAAACAATAAATTTAAATTACAAAGGTAGAAAATTGCCATTAAACTATTTTTAGCATCCACTATAGTTAGAAATAATAGCTAAGGACTTTTCCTCTTCCTCCAGACTCTATATTTCTATTCTAACCAATGATATTTTGTTTTATGATTTTTTTTTTTTATATTTATCATGGTTCTACATTGTTGTAGGACATCACAACAATAGAAAGACGAATCCATTGTCAGAAGTTATAGATCCATCTTCTTTTAAGACAAAATTGCATCAAAGGTATGTTATTAGATCTATTTTTTCCTTCCAACTAAATTTGGACAAAGATAAGACATTTTCATTGAGTCATGGTAAAGATCTTTTATTTTTGTTTGCAAATGTTTATTATTTTCCTTTGCTTTTCATAAAATTTATTTAAATATATTTTATATTTTAAAATAATATTCATACTTGAACTTAAATTTAAATATCCATATTAATGTTACACCATGTTGAGTGTCATGAGCCTACAACTGAATATCATTTTGAGGTTTGTTCATTTTTTTATTATCCAAATTCTTACATATTTTTTTTGTATCATTAATTTGTTATACAATAACTATAATTATTAACCTTTTACAAAAGCTTTAAATTTTGGAATTCTAAATTGTGTGCGCGCGAATTGTGGTGCATAATTGTGGTTGGAAGAAAGAGTTGAAAAATATAGTTCATTAAGACTACATGAGTTTTCATTATGCTACATAAAAGGAAAAGTTCAACTTCCATTCATACACAAACTATTAGAGCTATTATTGAACTTACTTAATGGAGAAGACCATAGAAGTAAATATTTTAAAAGAAAATATAAGAGCATACAATAACATGTTTTCTTTTACATCAATAGGTGGAAAGGTACAAAGTTCAGTTAATGTTAGTAGTGCACCTCCACAATTTATCCTTAATGGTCAAAATTTTCATTGTATTGGTAGTTTGTTGCCAGATGAGGGATCTAATCCAAAATTTACATAATTATATATTCATGACAAGGTAAATGAAATGTCAAATAGAATAAATCATTTTAGGTACATGTTTCCATTATTTTTTGGATCTAATTATATTATTAATCTTTATGTGCTCATTAGAATTTTTTTCATTGTTTCTAGATCAAATGAAGACAAAATGGGTCTTGATGAGTCATTAATACAAGACCTAATGAAGATGATAGATGCACATAATGTGTTGGCTCATTCCTTTAGAAGAGTTCGAGATTTCTTATCTTTGGATAATTCCTCTATTTTATGTTTGAGGTTTGTTTAGAAATCGGTCAAATGATGCTAGGGCATGTAATTTACCCACTTTTGATGAGGTTGCTACTTTAATAGTTGGTGATTTAGACAACCTAGATCTTGGAAGAGATATAATTATCAAGAAGATAAGCAAAGAATTAAGTAAGATACATGAGACACACATTGCTTTCATCCCTCTCCAGTATCCATTGTTATTCCCATATGAAAAAGATGGATACTAAGAAGACATTCCAACAAGAGATGTTGTCATGGCAAATTCAAAACGTAAAAGAATTTGAGTTTCTATGAAGGAATTTATTGCATTTAGAATTCAAGAAAGAAACATTGAATATGGCAACATTATAGATGCTTAAAGGCTCTTTCAACAATTTGTTGTTGACTATTACACAATGATAAAAGCTCAAAAATTGCAATGGATATGATTAAATCAAAAAGTGATAGGGTGTAATTTGTTGAATGGTCTCTAGGAAGCTGTTCATAGAGAAAATGATCCAACTTCTGTTGGAAAACATATTGTATTACCTGCATTGTTTACTGGTAGAATGAGATATATGTTTAATAATTGTCAATATGCAATGGCAAAATGCAAGAGGTATGGGTATCTTGATTTATTCATAATCAACACTTGTAACTCGGATTGGATTGAAATACAAGATTTTGTTACAGCTAGGGGACTAACTGCAAGTGATAGATCATATATTGTTTGTCGAGTATTCAAGATGAATTGTTGCTAGTATGTTTATTTTCTCTATTTAGTATTTTAATAGTGGTTTTGTTATGATAAATCTATGAACTTATATAGTGCATTTAATTTGTGAAGGGACATATACGGTGGAGTTTCAAAAGAGAGGTTTGTCACATGCTCATATCTTATTGTGGTTGGGTTCTACAAACAAATTAAAATCAGGAATTGATATTGACAAATTACTTATTCTAATTTATATCCAAATCTTGCCAAAGTTGTTTCTAACTTTATGATTCATGGTCTATGTGGAGCTGTATTCAATTTAAAATCTCCATGCATGAAAGGTAGTAAGTGCTCTAAGTATTTTCCTAAAAATTTTTAGACTTCAACAATTATTGATGAAGAAGGCTATCTAAGGTCTAAGGTAAAGTTGGACAATAGGTATGTAGTGCCCTACAATCCTAAACTTTTAATGAGGTATCAAGCTTATGTAAATATGGAATTTTGTAACAAATCCAACTCCATAAAATATTTGTTTAAATATGTAAACAAAGGTCCAGATTGAATTATTGTTGAGATTTCAAATGGGACAAATGATGAATTAAATGTTGATGAAATAAAACAGTATTATGATTGTATATATTTGTCTCGTATGAAGTTGTTTGGAGAATTTTTTAATACACAATTCATCATAGGTGGCCACCTATTCAAAGGCTGTCTTTTCATCTTTATAATCAATAGTCTATTATGTTCTCAGAAGAAGAGGGTATTGATTTTATGATAAGGAGAAATGAGAATCTTGACACTATGTTTTTGTCGTGGTTTGAAACAAACAAAATTTTTTCAGAAGGGAAGGAGTTGACTTATGCTGAATTTCCCACAAGATTTATTTACATAAAACATAATAGAATATGACAACTAAGGAAACAAGGCAATTCCATTGGTAGGTTGAATTATATTCCACCTGGAATTGGAGAGATTTATTACATGAGAATTCTACTCTCAATACAAAAGGGGTGCACAAGTTATAATGATATTAAGACTATCAATGGAGTTATATACAAAACTTTTCAAGAGGTGTGTTATTCTCTGGGGTTATTAGATGATGATGGGGAGTTCATAGATGCAATTATTGAAGCAAGTGAATTGGCTTCTAGACATCAGTTGAGAAGGTTATTTATTACATTGTTAGTCATGAATTGAAAGATTGAGGATATGCCATTGAACCAAAATCTAAAATTATTTTAGATTTTGGTTCAATGGCATATTCTCAAATTTTAGATTTGTGAGTTTGAAATTGGGTTTCTGGTTGATGAATTGAACTATGATAAGGAAGAAATGGTTGCTATGCATTCATCTCTATTGAATTCACTAACTCCTGAACAAAGGTATGTTAATGACCAAATTATGGATTCTATATTTTTAGGATTGGGTGGATTTTTCTTCTTATATGGATACGGAGGTACTAGTAAAACATTTGTTTAGAAAACCTTATCTACTACTTTAAGATCAAAGGGATTAATTGTTTTAAATGTTGCTTCCAGTGGAATTGCTTCTATACTATTACTTGGAGGTAAGACAACTCATTCCACATTTTGCATACCATTAATTACTACTGAAACTTCTATTTGCAATATAAGGCGGGAAGCCTTAGGGCTAAATTCTTGCTCTAGTCAAAATTAATAATTTGGAATGAGGCCCCAATGTTATATAGATTTTGCTTTGAAGTAGTCGATCGTACTTTAAGGGATATCATGCAATGTCAAATTGAAGACAACCTACACAAGCCATTTGGAGGCAAAGTGGTTGTATTAGGCGGGGATTTAAGACAAATATTGTTAGTTTTGAGAAAAGGTTGCAGGAATGATATAGTTGTAACAATAATCAATTCTTCCACAATATGGAAAAGCTATAAAAAGTCTTAAAATTATCAATGAACATGAGATTAAGGATCAATACATTGCAAGAAAATGAAGATGACACAAAAAAATTTGCAAAATGGATTCTTAATATAGGAGATGACAATCATGAGTCTAATGAAATGGGAGAAAGTAATATTCAAATATTTGATAATTTATTAATTGATAATTTTGAAAATCCATTGCTTTATTTGATTGATTTCACTTATCCACAAATGTTACAAAACATTAACAATTTCAAATTTTATCAAGAAAGGGCAATTCTAGCTCCTACTTTATAATCTGTATATATTATAGATGATTGTGTTATCGTTATTTCCCTGAAGATGAAAATGTATACTTGAGTTTTGACTCAATTGTCCATTCAGATGAAGATTATGATATTTAGGGGAATGGTTGACATATGAATTTCTCAATGAAATGAAAATTTTTGGAATACCAAATTATGAATTGCGACTAAAGGTTGAAGTTCTAGTCATGCTTATAAGAAATATTGATCAGGTTAATGGATTGTGTAATGGTACAAGATTGTTGGTCAATGATTTGGGAAAAAATGTTATAGTAGCTATTATAATAATTGGAAAAAACATTGGAGATAAGATTTTTATTTCAAGAATGAATTTGATACCATCAAATGTTGGATTTCCTTTCAGGTTTCAAAGAATACAATTTTTATTATTTGTGTGTTTTGCAGTGACTATAAATAAAAGTCAAGGACAATCTCTTTTAATGGTTGCACTACAAGAAAAATGATTTATGCCTACGGACCAAAATTGTCACTATAAGTTATAAATGTATAGGTAAATGTACCATAAACTTTGTCTTATAGATCTTTTGCTCCTCAACTTTGAGGGGACGTACAGTGATAGATAATAGTCCATCACTATAAGTTTTACCTACGAATTTATTTTTACCTACAATTATATTTGACCATCACTATATGTATTTCTTACAATTCAAAATATGTGTAGGTAAAAGTGATAACTTATAGACGCAGTCTCTACTATAGGTAAAAGTCATAAACTTATACCTACGATTGGAGGTTGACTGTAGGTAAAAGTCATTATTATTATTATTATTATTATTATCATCGTTGTTTTATAATTAAAAATAACATTGACTAATATTTAATACGTTCAAATTGCTACCAATGCACAAATACTTACTAATTCAATTAATGTATGACATAAAATAATTGTCATACTTTAAAATAAAAGTTTTAGTAACGGTAGAACATTGACGTATAAATTGAAACATGACAAATATGAATAAAATTTATCTCTTAACAATCTTCCATCCACAAACAAAATACATGTGGAAATATATAAACATAGGTAAAGAACAATGAAGGGGACAATGGTCTTTGCCTAGTAAAAACACATGATCACATAAATTGAGACTATTTATGTATTAAAAAACAATTGAAACTATTTATGTATTAAAATAGAGTGGATACAATATAATAGTGATCCTCTCTTGCTTAGTTTATTAACGTGTTCCCAGTTGTAGATCTAACAACAACGATAACGCGTTCCCAATTGCAGATCTAACAACGAGTTTGCAAAAATGCTCAACCCCTGTTGAGACATTTCACAGAAACGAAAAGAAAAAACCCCTAAACAGTGAAAAATAAAAACCCACTTTTCTTAAACAAAAATGGGGGGTGGGGGTGTAAGATGAAGAAGCCTTACCGAGAATGAATGGATGAAGTGGAGAATGAATGCGTCTCCCTCTCACAACATCTTCTTTCATTTCGATCGAATCAACAAAGCATTGCCATTTTCTATTTTTCCCTGTATTATTTTTTGTGCTGAAAAACTTTTTTCAAAAACCTCTTGGTTCAAAGTGATTTTTTTTATTATGAAATTTCAAAGTGATTTTTAATCTTTGGGTAATAATTCACTATACTAATTTTTTATATTAATTTATTAATTGATAGTTTTGTGTAATAATTTATTTTTATTTTGGAAACTAAATCTATAAGTTAATTAGACTTTTCTTGTAATGTAAATATCCGTAAGTAGATGTATTTTGAAGGTTTTATCTACATTAAATAGTCATAGGCACAAGTCTTTTAATGTTTTACCTACATTATTTGTTTGTAGGTAAAAGTCTTTTTTAAATTATATTTTTATTATATTATTAAAAAATTTACCTACACTAATTAAACATTCGTAGGTAAAAGTATTTTTTTAGTTTTACTTACAGAAAAATACACTCGTAGGTAAAAGTGTCCATAGGCATATGACTCTTGTAATGTTTGTAGGTAGATGCATTTTAAAGGTTTTACCTACATCAAATAGTCATAGGTACAAGTCTTTTAAAGTTTTACCTGCACTATTTGTTTGTAGGTGAAAGTCTTTTTTAAATTATATTTTTATAAAATTTTTCCTACACTCAATATTCATAAGTAAAAGTATTTTTTTAGTTTTACCTATAGAAAAATATATTCATAGGTAAAAGTGCCCGTAGGCATATGGCTATTTTTTTGTAATGTTGGATTATATTTATCAATACCTATTTTCACTTATGGTCAATTGTATGTTGCATTGTCCATAGTAAAATCAAGAAAAGGATTGAAATTTTTTATTTTGGATGATGAGGGTAATACATGTTCCTCAATTACAAATGTTGTATATAAGGAAGTGTTTCAAAATTTGTTAAATCTATATGTTAGATTCTAATATTTATGCATTATTATTATACTACAATGGTTGTTGTTCCCTCCATGGTTCATATAGTTAATGTCTTGCTTTTTAATTTATTATATATATATATATATATATATATATATATATATATATATATTAGTGATTTCCTTTGTGATTATTACAATTGTTCTAAATTAATGTCAATTTTTTCTTAAAGTAAAAATACTGTGGAGGTGTGGTGTGAAGTGAAAGATCCTATGGCTTGTGATGTTTAGTGGGGGTTTAATGTTGGAAAGAAAATTTAGAAAATGATGGATATCCTTAGTAAAGTATTTTGTAAAAAAATAAATAAATAAATTTACAAGGATCTAAAGTGTCACATTTTCTTATCTTAAAATAAATATTAGTACACTTCCTCTCATTTGAAGATTTGTTATTATAGTTAGATTGTGAAAGATTAATGACCTTTATACAAAAATTAAAGGGATTTCTTTAAATTAAAAATACTAGATGTGAACCTCCATGTGTCTCTTACCCTGTATACTTCATATAAGCCACATTCATTTATGGATAAGCTTGCCAACACAAACAATTAGTTATTAACTACTAATATTTTATTTTTGTTCCTATGCATAGCACAGGCTCACACACTAGTTGATAATATAACAAAATTTTACAATGATAAAATTATTTTGTTACACTAGTCAATACATTTGTCTTATAATATTTTTTTCTTTAATGGTAGGATCAAAGTTTAAGTTCTTATTTTAATTCTAGTTATCCCACCTTAATTTTTTTTTCTCTTTCTCCTATGTGTGAACCCCACCCTTGTGTTTTTTTTCTAGTACCCTTCTCTATTGAAGAGATATTAAAAATAATTTTTTATTGTAAGTGTATGAAATCTTAAAGTATTCTTCCTTAAGAACGGATCTTACACGTATAGAATTTTGTTTTTCTAGTGGGAGTTCTTGTAAGAACTTTTCTTAATGCATAGGAATTGGAGTCCAAGAATGAGCAAATACAACTTAAATGAGCAAATACAAATTAAGATCCAAGAACCCATCTCTTAATTTTCTCCAATAGTAGTATTGATCTTGGGTTCTTTAATATTAGTGGGTTCCACAATGGATCTTGTAACACTATGTTTTTAGTAATTGTGTTAAAAAGTGATTTAATTAAATTATAAGAGAAATTAAATTTAATTTGGAGTGTTTAGAATGAATAAATCAGTGTTGGTTATAGTTTAGTTATATGTATTTTGGTTTTGGGTTAGTATATAGTATGAGAGCAAAATGGGGTGTGTCTAGTAAAGAGACTGGGTGCAGATAGAAAAGCTTAAATCTAAATCATCCCTTTAATTTCAAGAACAGAACCCCTCTTCTCTCATTTTCACTCTCCCTCACGTTCCTCTTTTCTCCACGGTTTTCCCTTTTCTCCCCTACGACTTCTCTTTTCTCCTCCACGGATGAACTACCGTGCTCGAAGTGGTGAAGATTATCACTCTTGGCAAGGACCCATCCATTCCCCTTGACTTGGTGAGTTCCTCTAAGCCCTAATTTTCATTTCTTCCTCTCCTTAGAGAAACCTAGAGGGATTTCGTGAGAAATCCTAGGTTAGGGTTCAAAATTCTGAAATTGGAAGTGTTTGGGTTGTTTGTTGTTTCCTATGAGGTGTAGCATAGCTAGTGGAGTAGAGGAGGGCCTTCGCATTTGATTATCAAGCTTGCTCTGTTTTTGTTTTTCCCAAAGAGCTGATTCTTGAACTCTTTTAGGCAAGGGAAGCTTTAATTCTTTTCTCTTCTTGTTTTCTATAGAGTGTATGTGATTGTGAATGGATATTGGTTGAGTAATTGGATTTTTAATTTGCTGCTTGATCATTTATGCTTGATGTGGGTGTGCTCACTTGATGATCTTTTCTTTGTTTTGCTGCAATAAAAATGTATTTGTTATTCAGTTATGAATTTCAATCAAAAGTCAAGTCTTAGATGATGTTTTAATGGTGGTATACATTTCCTAAAGTTGCCCTGTGATTATATAATCAATATGTGAAGTTTCTATGCTATAAATGTCATGATTTGAACCATTTTTATTTCATAATTTAGGTGTTATTGCACAAAAATGGGCTGCTGGTCTGCACCTATTTTCCACCCTTGAACTTGACTATATTGATTGGTTTGGAGTTGGTTTAGCCTTTCTTATGATGCCTTAAAATTAGGTGAATGGTATGGAATATTTTGATGCACAATTCTTATGATTTGCAACTTCAAAACATGTAGTTTATAGCCAATTATGCAAAAAAATAATCTGAAATTGTCTAGCTCAATTTCTTTGAAAAAAAAAAAGGACTTAAATGATGAACTAGGTGTGAATTGAAGCTATGTTTGGCTGTTATGGAATCTTCGAATTTCATTGCTATTGGACTCTCTTTCTGCTGCATTCAATCCTAACTCTGTTGTTGTTGTTCCTGAATTTTAATATGCGTCATGAGAGCTTGTTTTGCTGTTGTTTGGTCTTGAATTCCATTGCCATGGATACTAATTTTTGTTGTTGTTTGGCCTTGAATTCTACTGTTATGGATGCTAAATTTCTACTGATATAAAATTTAGATTTCTGCTGCTGTTTTAGTCTCAATTATATTAATATGAATCTATGTTGTTGTAAGAAAGTAAAATCTTTGTTTAAAATCGTGTCCTCTACAGTGTTCCTCTTTCGCTCTAAATATATTTTAGTAAAAAAAAACTCAGTTTTAGAGTTAGAATTAGAAAATGTAGTCTTTAGGAAAGTTGTAGATATGGATGTTTACTAGCGAATGACTTTGGATTCACTCAAAAACATTATGTACAACTCTAGATATGATCAAATTAGTAAGAAAAGGTCAAACTATCACAAATTGGTAAAAGTTTCACTTTGCTCATAATTTAGGCATAGAATACTTTCAAACTATGTATCGAGATAAACATAAGAGTTGTAGATAATATTCTTAGCCTTAAAATGAGATGAATGCATTATAGTTGAGTTAATTATGAATGATAAATTAGTTGTTTAAATGTATATGATAGTTTGTGAATGTGGGAATTGAATTATGAATGAAATGTTTGTGAGATGTATTTGGATTTTTAAGTTAGGCCATTGGAGATGGTGGGTACAGAGGTGACATACCTAGGATTGTAGAGAATTCCAAATGTAAGTTGCCATTGGTATATAGTGAGTGCATAGCTGGTACAACGAAATATACCATGTATGCACGATTGGTGCATAGGCGTGCATAGTTGGTGCACGAGCATATGAGTAGACACGTAAGTTGGGAGTGTTAGGTAGACTCTCAACCTAGTGTTGGGGGTTTTCGTGGTGGTTAACGAGAATTGGCCTATAGAATAGATGAGTGGACGAATCCTTATAAATGTAAGGTTTTGCAAACTTACAAAGGTAAGCCGATATATACACTTGTCTATTTTTAATAAAACCACACCTCCCCCACAAGATCAACCCAAGGGACTCCTTGAATGGTCAAAAAGTGAGACTATGTTATGGGATGGGGCCTATGAGGGATCCCTCATATTGTGTTAAGTCTCCATGGAGCAGAGTTAGTGTCTGTTGTTGAGATTGACTAATGACTTTTGATATTTGATATTTGATGACTAAATATAATGAGATGTGATGGTTTATGTTGCGATAGAGTTATGTTGTTTTTGATGGCGGTGGATTTATTTTATAACTACGCTGTATGATTTAGTTGAGATGGTTGTGCCATGAAATTATTAATTAGTTTTAAAAGGTTAAATTGTAATTTTGTATATGTATTTATTTTGGCAAGCTTACCCTTGCGTGTGGCATGTGTGGCTATGACTGTGATGATCTTGATCTTGTCGTACGGGGGAGCAGATTCAAGTGAAGCTCTCTTGGGGGTCATTGTAGATGTAACGCGCACAAGTTTGAAGCTGCTCTTCGTCCTTCTTCTCTTTGGTTTTGTTTTATGTATAGATAGCTTAGGTTGATAAGCTTTTGTTCCAAGAGTCTTATTTATTGATGTTATATTTCTTTTATAAAGAGTAAAGTATCATGAGGTATTGTAAATGATTTAGCTTGGTTTTATAAACTCATGGTTATAGATTAAGCTTATAATAATATTTATTGATCTTAGAAGTCGTGAAAAGTTCGTAGTTTTTTTCATAAGTAGTTTAATGAAAGAGTTTTTTTAAATTAAAATAAAATCCAATCTTTCTTTGATTAGTTATGTATCAAAAGTGGGATGTTACGGATCCATCTCTTCACTTCCTCTTCCACTGTAGAATTAATTAGTTAATTTTTTTAAAATGAGAAGATTCTTCACGGTTCTTCTCCAAATATGATTCTTCCATCGTGAAGAACTTGAGTCACTCTATAATGATGGTTCTTAGAAGAATCGTTCTTGTGTTCAAGAACTCAGCTCAAGAATATGCATTAAAGACGGTCTTAGTCATTGTTACTAAAATTGAGAATTTACTTAAGATTGAAAGGGAGTTAAAAACTCAACTCGAAGATCGTAATTCGAATTGTAAGATTCTACCCAGGTGTTAGAATAAATTTTTTAAAGAATGTTAAGAATATACTCTCCTACACACTCTTTCTAATGACTTAATATTTGTTAAAATTGCAAAATTATGAAAGATAATTAATAAATATGATTCAAAACTCACAAAATTTTATCATTTTTAATCAGTTTTGACAAATAAAAAAGTGCGGCAGAGTGTTTCTAGCAACTTTGATTCCTCTAGTTTTCAAAATTTATGATTTTGGTCACACTAGTTTTAAAAGGTTAAATTGTAATTTTGTCTTTCTAGTGTGTACAAAATGTTAAATTGTAATGGTAATTTTTAAGAAACTTAACTTTTGCTATTCAATTTTAAGTAACTCAACCAATTTTCTCTCCAATTGTAATTTTTACTAACAAGTTGCTTAATTTATAGATATTTCATTTTTCACTTATATATTTAATGCAAACTTAAGTAACTCATGAATAAGAGTTGTTTATATAAGACACTCCTTCCAAAATACTTGTGGCACACTAAATTAAGTAGCTCATATAATTAAGCAATATTTTTTTGTTAAGCAACTCTTATTGTAGATGCTCTTAGTTATTAATTGTAACATTTGATACCTCTAATTTTAAAAATTGACAATTTTGGTCTTGTAATCGATTATTAACAAATAGTTGTGATTAATAGAGTTGTTGTTATTATTATTAGTATTATTGTTATATTATTATTATTATTATTATTTATTGTTATTGTTATTATTATTATTATTATTTCTAACATCCTCTCTTAATTAGAAAACTCTCAACAAACTTTTTGCACTCCAAAGTTTTAAGCTTTCAATATTCTAAAATCTTCAAACTTGAGTGGCTTAGTAAAAATATATGCATCTTGTTATGGGATTCTAGGAATCGATAGAGGACGATGAATTCCATTATTTTCACAAAACTCACTGAATTCTTTTGATGTGAATTCGCCACCTTTATTGGATCTTAGAGCCTTGATTGCATAGCTAGCCTCCTCTACAAGAGCAAATGAAATAGGATCAATTGGTCCACACACATCGATGTGTACAAGTTGTACATTTGTTCTCGATTTGACTTTTTTAGGAAAACTTTGCATGCTTCGCACAATAATTAGGATGGTTGATGTGAGGCATCCACATCATCATCTTCTCATCTCCTAAGGTCTTGAGTGCTCCAAAATTCAAGTGGTCAAACTTCATATGCCAACACCATGCTTCGTCTTTTATGCTAGCCTTTATGCATTTTGCTTCATTGGTGTTAATGCTCAAAGTGAACATTTTATTTCTTCACAAAAACACCTAAGCAATCCAATTAGAGTTTTGATCTCTAAGGCACAAACAATTATCTTTCATGAGAACTTCATATCATTTCTCAAGAAGTTATCTGAAACTCAAAATATTATTTTTTTAGTTTAGGAACAAAATATACATCCTTCATTAATTTGTGAGCACCATCTTTTAAGGAAATTAAAATAGTACCTTTTGTAGGATTTGAAGCTTGGAAGAATCACCAAAGGAAACATTTCTCTTCACCTTCTTTTCAAGCTCCACAAATTTCTCCTTGTAACCACATATGTGATTACTTGCTCCATTGTCAAGATATCATAAGTCCTTATCAACATTCTCTTCACTATTTTGTGTTAGCAATGGTGTTGGCTCTTTATCTTATTCTTTCTCACCAACAAGATTGATACTTTCTTCAACATCGGATTTACATTCCCATGAAAATTGGTCATACTTATGGCAATTATAACATTCAGCATTGGCTTTACGCTCCTAATGAAAATGATCAAACTTATTGCAATTATAACATTCAACATTAGATTTATCATACCTTCTTTCATTTGCTCTTCCAAAATTGCCTCTACCTCTTCCTCTAGTGGGTTGATAATTTCTTTCATTATCATCAACATTGTCATAATCTCCTTTTCCTCCCCTTCCGTGGCCACATCCATGATTGCGTCTTTTTTCACCTTTTTCTCCTTCATTTTCTTCTAAAGAAGCTTTGGATTTAAGGACTTGTTCCAAAGGCTCATCATTTTTTTAAACCTTTCTTCATATGCTTGAAGTGAATCCAATAATTGGACCATGGTCATTGATTTTATACATTTTGACTCTTCAGTTGTATAAATCACAAAATTAAATTTTGCGGTTAGAGAACGAAGAACCTTCTTTATTACACGAACATATTATATATCCTCCCTTCATTTGGTTCACAACCATTATCATCATATTGCCAAAATTCAAAATTGACTCGAATTCCTTCATACACAAGGATTCAAACTCCCCACGAAGTGTTTGTAGGTGCACCTTCTTCACCTTGTCAACACCTTTAAGGTAGTTGTTCAAAATCTCCCAAGCTTCTTTAGAGGTGAATGCATTGGACTCCATCTTAAACATGGCTTCATCTAAACCTTGATAGATGAAGGCGAGTGCTTGTTGATCCTTCTTCTTCACCTTCATCAAAGCCTCATTCTCATATTGTGGCAAAGATTCCTTATTTATAGATTGGGTCTAATCTTTCTCCACAACCTCCCAAGCATCTTGGGAACCTAGCAAAACCTTCATGTACCCACACCAATTATCATAATTTCAAGGGAATTGAAACAAGTTCAAGGTATTGTTTGTCATCTCTAACCTCACTAAGTGTTTCCCTCCCCTCACAAAGTTTTTCTCTTAATTCTCGGAAACAACCTATGACACTTTGTTAGAAAAGTGAAAAATGAGACTAGAGAATAGAGAATATTCTATTCTATTTGGCCAACTTGGTAACAAGATTTGGTGCTTTATTTATAATAGAGCAATCCATAATTATTACATAAATATTCACTTAAGATACCAAATGAGCATATACAATGACACAACCACCCTTTTAACAAGATCACTTCAACTTCAAGATTCAAATAAAGTGTTTAAATTAATTATCTTTATATGCATCAAGGAGGATTATTTAATCCTAACCTTATCTTTTATTATTGTTTGATACTATAGATTTATCTTTGATAACCAAATCAAATGAGTGAATGAATGGATAAACTAGTTACTACTACTATAGTATATATCTCCGCATTTTGTGATTACAATCAAACCTCATTGAAAATGACGAAAAGAAATAAACTTGAGCATATGTAGTTAGTTATATATTTACTCCATTCAACGTTCAAAATGAATATTATTATTCAAATATCAAACTAAGATGCAGCAAGGAGGATTATATAATCTTAACTTTTGTCATTTTTTGATACAATATATTTATCTTTAATAACTAAATCAAAAGAGTGAGCGAATGGATAATTTAGTTACAACTTGTTGGGAAATTCCACATCTTGTGATTATGATCAAACATACCTAGCTAGTTATATATCTACTCCATGGCAAGAACAGGTGTATGAAAAAATTGCGCAATCATCATGAAACACATTTTTTGAAAAACACTCTTATAAGATTATTATTTATCACTATTTTTTTTTTTAGCTGAATAAGAGATAAGATCATCACTATTGTTACTATCACGTGCTTTCATAAACATTCTTTCCCTCTTCAAATTAGTTAATCCTTAAAAAACAAGCTAGATCTAATCTTAACTTAAAGGATAAAACGAATACTTATTATAATTCAAAGTTCAAACTAAAGGTTGAACGAGGATTATCTACTCTAATCTAAATTTAAAAGATAAAATATTGGTTAAAAATAAAATAGTTGTATCTTCATGTGTAAGTCATGTTTTAGTTATAAAAGTGCAAAACACAGATCAATAAGAGAAATCAGTCATATCATCTCTCTCTCGATCTCATGCATATTGCATACACACAACACATCACAACCATGCCGCCGTAGAGGATGAAGTACAAATGGGTTCGTGGAGAGTCTCTTGGTAGTGGCAGTTGTGGCTCAGTGAACATAGTCATACAAAAAAATATTTTCACAGATTTTTCACCACCTACCACAGTCAAATCATCCATTTTCAATAACTCATATAGGCTCAAGACTGAGGAGCACGCACTCAATTTTCTCGGACCTTCCCTTTACATCATCAAATGTTGTGAGCATGACTACACCATCGAAAATAGCAAGCCATTATACAACATTTTCCTTGAATATGCAGACGGTGGTTCCCTCTTCGATTACATAATCAATCATGGCAGGAAAGGGCTTCCAAAGCCTTGCATTTGGCAATGCACTACTTCCATTGTGAAGGGTCTCAAATACATCCACTCCAAAGGCTTTGTCCATTGCGATGTGAAACTTGAAAACATTATGATTTTTAACAACAGTGTTGGCAAAGAGGAAAGGGGAGATAAACACCAAGTACCGTCATAGGGGGACTCCCATGTACATGTCCTCGAAATTAGTGAATCAAAATGAGTATGAGTCACCCATAGATATATGAGCCCTGGGTTACACCATTGTCGAAATGATATCAAGAGCAAACGTCTAGGATGTGAGTCATGAGGAGAGTAAAACGTGGATGTCATTGTTGAATTAGATTGGGAAAAGAAAAGAAATGCCCAAGATTCCAAAAGAGTTATCAATAGAAGGGAAAGATTTTCTGAACAAGTGTTTCATTAAAGATTCCCATAAGAGGTGGACTGTTGAAATGCTTATGAACCACCCTTTCATCAAGAACAACAACCCATCATCATCATCATCAAGTAAGGATCAAATAATTCCCTAACCTTTTTTTTTTATTTCAATATTAATGGTCAATTCGATTAGTAGTAAGGAATAGGTGTGCATGCATGTATACACGTACGCACAGATTCACTTTACCGACTGGACATTAATTAACTTAGGCGTGCAGTGGCACAATAGAAGAGGAGAGAGAGTGTAGAGAGAGAGTGGGAGGGGTCCTAAAAAGAGAGAGGGTTTGGATAGTAGAGTGGTCTCATTCTTTAGAAAAATCCCTGATAACTTCAATGAAGAAAGTTTGTGGAATGTATTTAGAAGACATGGTAGGGTGTGAGGGGTTTACATTGCAAATTGGAGAGATAAGTGGAATAATAGATATGGATTTGTGAGATTTATTAATGTCAAGAATGTTCATATATTGGAAATACAACTAGACCAAATTAGAATTGGAGACACAAAGATGAATGTCAACATTCCTAATTTTAATAGGAATATGATTAGAATGGGGAGTTCAAATGATGGATCGAAGATTTTGAAGGGCAAAGTATAAAAAAATTTAGTGAAATAGAATAATGCAAGCATAAGGATTAGGGAGATGGCAATGGAGAAGGAGCAACCATCTTACGTGAAAAGAAATTAATAATACCAGGCCAAAAGAATGGAAACAAAAGACAAACATCGGAGGGGATGTAATAGAGAAAAAATGGCGAGGAAAGGAACTTTAGCTGGAAAGGAAGAATGCAGAAAGATTTGAAAACTGTTGGGTAGGAAGGTTGAGAGATCTAACTATGTTTGACAGATTGGATGAGATATACATGGCGGAACCAACCGGAAAGGCAAAAATGAATTATCTCAAAGATGACATGGTTATCATCTCTGGGATATCTGAAGATTGGTTGAAAGAGAATTGTGACCATGATGACTTTCTCAATATATTTCAATCTATCCAGAAATGGGAATCAAATGTTATGTCGAGCAACATGCTCACCTGGGTTAGATGCATTGGAGTACCACTTGATGTTTGGGGGTCAAGAAAGCTTCCCTAAGATTGTGAGCCATTTTGGGGAGTATGTGAAAATGGATAACCAGACAGAGACCATGGAAACATTGTGTTTTGCAAGAGTACTTGTCAAAGTTGCTTCTCCACAACATGTGACATATAATTAATAGATGAAAATCAACGGGGAGGTATATTTAATAAGAACTATTGAGGAACTTCCATCTCAAAAGAGGGATTATGAATGTTGGAGATGGGGAAAGAAGGGGTCTCGTTCAGAAGGTGAAGCGGGTAGTATTGGTAGTGTCATTGGTTTTAATGGCAAGTCCTCAGAATCAAAAATGATGAAGTTACAGAGATAGGGAGTGACAGTGAAGTTAACAGCGAAGGAAGAATGGAGATTATTGCACATGCACCCCTTCTTTTTTTTTTTTTATCCTTACACAAAACCCCTTAACTTTTGGTATCCCATTACACTTGCACCCCTTCCACTGAAAATGGAGTTAACTTTGTTAACTTTTTATGTCATGTGACTTTTATGGTATTTTTTTTTCTCAAAAATGCCCTTATCTTTTTTTTTTTTTAAACATAGGGGGGTGCATATGTAATGTATTAAAAAGTTCAGGGTACATGTGAGGATTTTAAAAGTTAAGGGGATACATGTGTGATGCGTTTAAAAATTAAGGGGTACTTGTGTGATGCGTTTAAAATTTAAGGGGGTATATGTGTGATGAGTTTAAAAGGTCAAGGATACATAAGTGATGAGTTTAAAAGGTCGAGGGATACATGTGTTAGAATGTTAAAAGTATCATTTCCACCATTTTTCAAGCCTATTAGTTATTGAGATTGTTGGCAAGATAATTTTGCATCCTTACCACCATTTATCAAATGATTATTAGTTGATATATATGAACTTTTAAATATAAATTCATTTGAGAAAAGAGAAAAAAACATGATATTCCCTATTTTTTATTTTAGAATTTATAAGTAGGAAAAAGAAACACTACACAACAAGAAATAAGAACATAGAATACCAAATTTCATTAATAAGTTTGTGTGCTTTGAAATTCATGACATAATTGTTATATTAACAAAATAAGAACACCTTAAATATACTCAAAATATCCAGCCTATCTAAAGTTACTATATATATAGGTTTGTCTTAAAAAAAATACCATGTACTAGAATGCATATAAATTCACTATAAGCTGTCTACAAACCAATAACACGCATACATTAAAAAAATATTCCCTATGCAACCAAAACATTCAAAAAATAATTCTAGCACATTGAATTTCCCAAATCATAAGCTCCCTAGTTGTCAACTGTTTTCTTAGGCTTGACTCTTGGCTTCTTTCTCTTTTTTTTTGTGGTTGTTGATGTGGTAGGCTCTTGGTTGTTGGTTGTTGGTTCTTCATTGGTGGCAATTTGAATGTTTCCTTGTGTTTGCATAACTTGAGAGCTTTCATGATTGGCACATGACTAGGCAGAAGATGGTTCAACAATATTTTTCTAAGAAAAAAAAGACAAAAAAAATACGTTTCAGCAAGATATATACATAACAACAACTACAAACAAAATTCATATATACTATCACATAGGCTTACCTATTTTTTCTTCTTCACCGGTGCCCTTTGACAAGTTCTACTATTATGTCCAAAATGATTAGAAGTTAAGCACTTTATGGTATTGGACCTTCTTGCTTGTTGATTTCCAGTTGGTCCCTCAACAATACTTTTCTTTCTAGCCTTTTTAGGCCTTCCAACTTGCCTTTTTAAGGGAGGGCCAATATCAGGCCACTTACCCCTATTGTTGTTGTCCTTAACTTAGTCATGGAATGTACTTCATCACAAAACAAAGCAAGGTTTAATCTATTATGAGATATGCATGCACAAACATGTTTGCAAGGCAACCCAGTTATTTGCCAAAACCTACATCCACATTCTTTTAATTTTAGGTCCACAACAAAAGGAGGTAAAACCATCTTGAACCTTAAACTGTTGTTCACCAGTAGATGTGACTTTTAAAAATCTACCATCTAGCCTAGGTTAAGTAACCTTAGCTGATGCAATTTGTGAGTCATTATAGTTAACAAACTTTAAAAATAGTTCTTATACAAATTAATAAGATTAGAAAAATGTTGTTATATAAAGTACCTTTCTCCAATAAAATCAAACAACACCATAATGATAGAGATTGACAAAGATAAATGACCCACTTTTACAAAAAGTCAAACAAGCATATCAGAAGATGTAATAAAAGAAATTTAAAATAAACAAAGGCACATGCTTCTATTTCTGTAATACAAGAATTCAATGCCCAATATCTAGCATACATTCATGCATTGCACTGTTGCTTTTGGAAAAGAAACTCCACAAGTCTAAAAAAAACTCAGGATCATGGAACTGATAACTAATTTTTTTGTGAACATGCTTAAAAAGACACATGCTATCATTCAATGTCATCGAATTGGAAACTTCACATGCTTAATTGGAAATTGCTTCAAATTTGTTCTTGATTTTAACCTTGTTTTGATCATGACTAACATCCTTTTACAAACACAAACCCAAGCATATTACTATAGAACCGACTTAAATTGTGAAATCAAATAACGAAGTAGGAAAGACTATAAACATCAGTAGTCCCCCACAATCAAATGTCCTATCCCCCACATGCCCACATGCACTGGTCCTCATAGAAAACCTAACAAATTAAAAATTTAAATTAAAAATTACAAACAAACAATAAACCCCACTATATGTATTTTTAATTCAACCATTTTATTTATAATAAAGAGAAACCTACAAATTCTTGACAAGAAAGCAATACATGAACAAAGGAGTACCAACATAACAAAGGAGCACAATATTTAGAATAAAGGACACACCTTTTAAAATAGGAGCACCAACTCAACCTGCAACAACTAAATCAGAGGGTCAGAAATAGCACCAATTGTGGTTTGTCAAGGTTGGAAGCGACGTAGTAGTGGGGCTAGAAAAAGAGTCGTGGTCGTCGGGGTCGGGGTCAGCGTTGTCGTAGAGTTGCGAGTCGCAGATGAAATCGTCATCGCCACAGACTGAGTTGTCATTGGGGTTGGAAGTTGCCGCTAATGTAGTCATCAAGCACGAAAGAGAGAACTCGTGTACAAGAAAAATATCTCTCCTTTGGAAGAACAATAGCACGAAATAGAGGAAGAAGAACGGTTCTCTCCCCTTTGGAAGAACAGTAGCACGAAATAGAGGAAGAGCAACCATTCTCTCCTCTTTAGAAGAATACTAACACGAAACAAAGGAAGAAGAACTGTTTTCTTTTTGAGTCACTTAAGTATAAGGGTAATTACGGGATTTTAAATAAATCAATTAAAATTAAATATAAATTTATTTAAAAAACTAACAACAACTTAACACAATTAAAGTAGGGGTGTCAAAGTAATGGTAAAAAAAGGAAGGAGTGCATGTGTAATTGAAACAAACCTCATGGGGTGTTGCTGTAATTTACTCTATATTATAATATGTTGCACTTTTATTCAACATATTTATATAAATTGAGCTAATTGTGTAATATACATAGACATTTTGATTCATAACATGTGTTTGAGAGAAACATTAAGTATGCAATTGCGTAGCTACAAAAAAAAATGACGTATGCCTACGGATAAAAACTATCACTATAAGTTCAAAATCTGTAGGTAAATGTAGATAGGACTTTGTCCTATGACCATTTTTAGCATCAACTTTGAGGGGCCGTATAGTGACGGCAAATAGACTGTCACTATAGATTTTACTTACGGATCTATTTTTACCTACAATTAAAATTGACAGTCACTATAGGTAATATCTACAAATTAATAATGTGTAGGTAAAAGATGTTAACTATACCCACAACATTCAACCGTAGGTAAAAGTCATTACCTTTACCTACACCCTTCAACCATAGGTAAATGTCATATAATAAAAAATATAAAAAAAGTTTTTTCTGTTAAATGATAATTTGTTTTTATCAAATTATTAAATTAAATATATTTTAATTTCTTTTTATTATTAAATTTTATAAAAAAAAATATAATTAATTTTTTTATATTAAATTATACAATAAAAAATAATATAATTAAATTTTATAAAATAATATAATTAATCTTTCAACAAAATAAAAGTAACGAGTAACACAAGCACCAACAATATTCATTTTAAGACTTTTTTTTATAATAGTCATCCATTCATAAAATTATATAACAAATGCTTGAATTAAAATTACACTGAGATATAACTAAAACAAGAAAAGTAATACAAAAAAAAGTATCAACAGTATGTCTTATCGCTCTATCTTATAAACAATTACTTTTTATCCAGTAAAATCTAATATATTATGCCTATCACTATAGCTATAGTTTATAGACAATTTTTTTAATCCACTCAAATATGATATATCATGAATCACAAATCACAAATCACTAGCTACCTATGTTGCCATTTACTTTTCCTGCAAAATAGTTTTGTTGACTCATTAAAACTTCATTTGATCAAATCAAAATTAAAGATGCTCAAAACTTTATTTGACAAAATCAACATTAAAGAAGTTCAAAACTAGACATTAAAATAGTTAGTTACCTTTAATTGTTGAGTTGCCCTCTACAACTAGAAAACTAGACATGTTGTTGTTGCTACCCTAGTATTTATGTGCAAGAGTTTTGTCGAGGTCCATGACGAAATCACAATAATACCTCACATAATCCATGAGAGGTGCGGAGCCATTCCATAGGGGTATTATCATAGCCGATCAATCCCCCAACTTTCACAAGCTCAATCACCCTTTTGTGATAGTTCAAGTAGTTATCCTTATCAATATCTACATAGATGAAATCAAACTTTCCTTTGCTAGAAAAGTGGAAGAGGAAACGAAAGAATAAAGGAGATTCTATTCCAGTTGGCCTACTTTATTACATGGTTTAGTGCTCTATCTTTTGTAGAGCAATCCATAATTATTACATAAGTGTCTACTTAAACACTAAATGAGTATAATGACACAACACTTTAATTCTTAGTGGTTACATATGATAATATGATCTCATAATGCTTATTAACTCACACCCTTCCATCTTCCCACAACCTTTTATTTTCTAACTCAACTCTTCTTCTTCTTCTTCTTCTTCTTCTTATTATTATTATTTATAACATCCCCTCTTAATTAGAAAAATCTCAACAAACTTTTTGAAATCCAAAGTCTTAAAGCTTTCAATTTTCTAAAACCTTCAAACTTGAGAGTGGCTTAGTAAAAATATATATGCATCTTGATTCGCTTTCTTCACATGAACTAGCTTCACTTTCTTGTCAAACCTAATATGCCAACACCATACTTCATATTTTATGCTAGCCTTTAAGAATTTTGCTTCATTGGTCTTAATGCTCAAAGTGAACATTTTATTTCTTCATATAAACACCTAAGAAGTCAAATTAGTAATGATCTCTAAGGCACAAACAATTATCTTTCATGAGAACTTTATATCATTTCTCAACAAGTTGTCTGAAACTCAAAATATTATTTTTTAGTTTAGGAACATAATAAACATCCTTCATTAATTTGTGAGCACCATCTTTTAAGGAAATTAAAACAATACCTTTATTAGGATTTGAAGGTGCAAAATAGCAAATAATAGCAAAAAAACTTTCTTTGGGGAGCAAAAGTACAATTAAACCAAAAAAAAAAAAATATTAAGAAAATTTATATGTTGATGGTTATATTTTTTTTAAAGTAAATGATTGAGAATTGATAAATTCTTGATAACATTCATGAACATTTAATATCTTTAATTATTTTGAATCAAATATAATAAATATTTTATTCAAATAAAATGATAGATAAATTTTTTTTGTTGATTTTGGGAACTATTTACTTCGAAAAGTTTTTTTTATGCTGCAATTTAATACACAAAATTATTTTCTTTGTAAATACTAATGTAATTAATAATGAAAATATTTAATGATAAAAATAATTGTAGTTTGGAACAAGAGTATTAATTATGATAAAACAATGTTAAATATGTTCATATAAAATCATTAACTAAAATATTTAATGCTAAAATTTATTGTAACATGGTCAATAGTAATTTGATCATTTTGATAAAATAATAGAGTTAACTAAGTTTTTAGTCCTTGAACTTTTTGGAATTTTGGTTTTTAGTCCCTAAACCTTTGTTTGATTGGTTTTTGGAACTTTTTTGGAATATTAATGATTCCTATAAAATTAATAACTAAAATATTTAATATTAAAATTAATTGTAGTTTGGTCAAGAGTAATTTAATTTAATAAAATTAATATTAATGATTCTTATAAAATTAATAATGTAGCTAATAATTAAAATATTTAATGTTAATAATAGTTGTAGTTTTGTCAAGAGTAATTTAATTATGATAATACAATGTTAAATGAGGAGGGATCAAATGACACTGTGTAACTTACACAAAGTGTTACATCATTCAAAAACTTTTAAATGAATAATTTTATCTCAAAACTCTCTATTGGATTGAAAGTTTATAACATATAGATCATATCTACCAAAATTTATAAAAATTGAACATCAATAAGAAGTTGATCAACTAATTCATATTTTAGTATATTTTAAAAAGAATACATTACATCGATTTTGATATATAAGAATGAGATATCAAATCATATTTGATTGATATAAAATTTGGTAGATATGATCTATATGCAATGGACTTTCATTTAAAAGCTATTGGATCGTGTAATACTTGGTGTATGTTACACAAGTATCATTTGATCCCTCCTCATGTTAAATATATTAAAATCAATAACTAAATATTTAATGCTAAAATTTATTGTAGTCAAATCAAGAGTAATGTGATCATTATGATAAAAAATAATATTAATGATTCATGTAAATTAATAATTAAAATATTTAATGTTAAAATTAATTGTATTTTTGTCAAGAGTAATTTAATCTAATAAAAAAATATTATTGATTCATATAAAATTAATAATGTAATTAATAATTAAAATATTTAATGTTGAAATTAATTTTAATTTTAATTTGGTGAATAGTAATTTTAATATTTTGAAGAACAAGAAAACATTAATGATGCATTCAAATTTAATATTGCAATTAATAATTGAAATATTTAATGTTAGAATTAATTGTAATTTGACCAATATTAATTTAATTTTTATATTAATAATATTAATGATTCATCAAAAAATATATGAAGATAGTGAGGCACAAGTGCCTCTTTTGCCCCTAATAATAATAATAATAATAATAATTACAATTACAATCTTATATAAACCCTTCGGTTCCTTTCTAACCATAATACATTGCAAACAACAAAGATAAATCTTATTAATTTTTACATTGGTGTTTGGAGATGGCTAAAATTTCTCTCACAATAATTTTCATTTTTGCTCTTATCTCTATAGGTTTAGTAATTTCTCTCTATTTCTTATTATGTGTCTGTACTAGAGATGTTGTTCATGTAGTAGGTGCAATGAACTCAATATTCCAATCAAATTATTTAAATCATTTAAAATTAGTTTAGACAATTAAATCATAATAATTTACTTTAAGATTTGTATTCATTTTACATTGTATTAGCACCCTAATCCAATCATTCTATCAAACTTTCTTTATTTATATTTTTTAAAGTTATATATTTTATATTTTACTAATTTCATCTCTCTTCTCTGATTTTATTTCTCACTATTTTATTTAAAAAAATATATGGCAGTCTAACATTGTCAAAACATTAATATTGATTTTTTTTTAGTTAAAATACTTAATTGGGGAATGCAAAAGTGTAAAGGAAATTAAGTACTAAATGTTAGAAAAACATTAAAAAAAAACATATATTTTAAAACTTCTCTATTATACTATCTTGAATTATTCATTAAAGAGTAAGAAGTATGTTAAAAAAATCACAACTCTAGATATAAAAATACATAAAAATATAATATTTCAAAATATAACATTTATGTTATTTTTTAGTCGTAGTGATCAAAATAGAGTAAATATAATTTTAATTTAATAATATTGGTTTAACTTGCTAAAAAACTAATTTAAAATTATAAATAAAATTACCTAATTGAACTTGATTGGTTTAATTATTTTTTAATATGTCTAACTAATATATGATTTTTTTTATGAGATATTGTCTTTTTTGAATAGTGTGCTTGCATTTTCATAGTTATTTCAAGGCCAAGTGAGGCAGTGTTGGACAAAAGATGTTCGAAATGATTGGAAGGAAATGATTGTACCATCGCTAGTTGTCAGATGAAGTGCTTCCAACAATATCATGCATCTGGAACATGCGTTGGCAATGACCCTTACAAATGTGTTTGCACATATGATTGTCCTCCCTAGAGCGTTAGTGATGTATACAATAAATGGTTGAATCTTTTTCTTTAAGGAATAAATTTTTCATTCTTATTTTATGACTTAAAGTGATATACAATGCTAGAAATATTTATGCCCAAAATAAGGTTATTTTTTAATTTAAATCCATTAAAACAATAATGTTTAATAATAAAAGATGCAATGAAGACTATTTATAATCATCATCATATTACTTAAAGTAATATACAAATGCTGAAAAAATTCCCCCCAAGACTAAGGTTATTTTTGTAATTTAAAATGCAATAAACAACAACATTTAATAATGACTATTTGTGATATTTTATAACAACAAATTTATTACGTGTAATATATCATATTATTTAAAGTAATATACAAATGTTGAAAAAATTTCCCCCAAAACTAAGGTTATTTTTATAATTTAAAATGCAATAAACAACAACATTTAATAATAAAATATGCAATAATGACTATTTATGATATTTTATAACAACAGATTTATTACAAGTAATATAGTAATAATCTATAACAATATATAAGGGTGGCAATGTGAGCTGGCTTGTTGGGTTTAGGCTTGACTCACCATTGGCCCATTAAAAATGGGTCGGGCCGCTGATGGATAATTTTGACAAGCGTACCAAATATCGCACAAGTAGTTTAAAAGGGAAGATCCCAGTATCGAATCCACAGGAAATTGTCCGTATTTGACTATCAGTAAAGTAATCAATTCCTAAACACTAGTTTGGTTTTTAAAGTTGGTTGTTCATGAAACATAAATAATAACAGAAATTAAACTAAACACTACAGTTAACACTAACGATAAACAATAAAAACGACAATGTTGATTTAGGACTATGATCGAACAGTTGGCATGCTTGAGTTTTAGAATGGAATAATGGGTATGTTGATGATTTGGTTTAATCGGTTTGCTTCCCATGTAAACATATAAGATATATTCTCCATTCACATTAATAGTTTAGATTAACTTCGATCTAAAAGTGCTCAAAACGTGATCTCTCATCAAATCAAGCCTAAACTGCTCAACCTCACTTCCGATGTCTCGGTAAGTTCAGTTGAGTGGTTTGATGAAGCTTAGAGATCTTTGCGAAGCTAATGGAGTCTATCCTATGTCTAGAAATACAATCCATTAGAGTTCAAACTCAGTTCCAAGTTCAACAGCATCTGTCAATGGTAGGTAAACTCTAAAACATGCATATATAACTGATCCAATCATATAATAAGAATAAAGATAGAGAAATGAACATTAAACTGAATATTTCAATGAATAGATGTGAAGAAAAGCGTTTACATGATCAGCACCAAGTTCCAAGTCCTCAACACTAATAGATTAGCCTCTCATTGTCATGAGAAGCTTTGAAAAGATTACAAAAATGGAGGAAAGAGAACAGAGGAAACAGGGGAAAATAGAGGAAGCAGCTCAACAAAATCCACCAAAGTTTGCATGTTTCAAAATTATTACAAGTGCAACTTATATAGTCGAAGTCGCGCTTAGCACATCATTCTGCTAAGCGCAGGACACTGCATAATGCATCTCAAGAACAGGTGTTCCGCTAAGTGCAATCTTCCGCTAAACGCATATTTAGTTCGAAAGCAACTTTCGCTAAGTGAGTCTTCGGTTCGAATGAAAGTTTCGCTTAGTGCAATATGGCGCTCAGCGCGTCATAGGCCGCCTAGCTCGCTTAGCTTGATGTTGCACTCAGCGAGGGAAGCGCTGAGCAAGATGTGTCGCTTAGCGAGACCTGTCTTCTTCTTGCATTCTCCCTTTACTGTTGAATCTAGGCTTGCACACATAAATTAGAGTATATTTCTCACAAAATAACTTCTTAGGGTTAGAATTATCAACCTATACAAATCTATATTAAATGATTTCAAACTAAGCTAAAAATCCTGAGAACATTAGATAATCACTACAAAATATAATGCAATATTTACGTATATAAAGCGATTATCAGCCGCCTATGGCCAATGCGAGTTAGACCGCTTGGCTCACCCTGTTGGGCTCATGCCCACTTTTCCTACCCTAACAATATGTAAAGGATAATTCTAAGGTGTCATTTTTATTCGAAGGGTTTTCAATGCCTTCATGAATACACCAATAATACTACGACACATGTACTTTTTTTTTTAATTTTTAATTTTAATATTTTGTAAATATAACTTAAAAAAGTGATATATTTACTAAAGATTTCTAGACTAATCGGAAAAATTTGAAACTTCACTAATTTTGATTTCACGATTTTTTTTGTGATAGCCACTTCAGATTATCTACCACCACTGCACAACCTTAATTGCCCAACAAGAACGACAACATAATGTCACCATTGCTGCAATTCCACCCACTGCTTCACATTTCGTTCACATTTTGTGGTAATGCAATTTCGTGTTATCAATGTTTTTGCTCTCTCTCACACAAGATAGTTATCTCTCTCGCACGACATCGCTCACTCGCCCACTCGCCCACTCCTCTTTCTTGCAAGAGGGTTGTCTGTGGATTTGAGAGCGTTCATTCTCCCACCGTTGTTCATCCGATTAGTCTAGTCTTCTCTCTCATCTATGTAATGTAGGGTTTTGGTCTTATTCATCTGGGATGTAATTTTTTTAAATTTAGGCCTGAGTCATTTTAGGTTACTCAAATGACTAGAATGTGGTGACATCAAGAAGTGTGTATCTCTCGAAGTTGAGTGGAACTCGGTGTTCTTTTGCAATGAAAGTTATTTATAAGGCATCCTATCAAGCAGAAAAAAGCTTACTAGAACACAAACATATGTTATTTGTAAAGAGCTACTTAGTAGTAAAAGATGTTCATATTCGTCCACATATTGACAGGTTTCTGGATATCCTTAGGAATATTTTATTGTATGGTAAAATATCAAAGGATTTAAAATCAAGGTATATATTAGCTTCAGAGTTATATGTTAATGAATTAATTTTAAATTTTAAATTGGACCATGGGTTTAAATACTATGTACTCATTTATGCTTACTTGTAGTTCAATTGATAAGGCCCATTTGAAGGTTGCTTCTGCAAAGGAGTTCTTTGTTTGTCTAGACTTTGGGATCACAAGATACCTGCTGATCTTTTTCACTTAACTTTAAGGGTGTCTAAGGTGGGTTGTGTCTTCTGTTAACTAAATTTCTTCTTGAGCATTTATTGTTTTTTCAATGAATTATTTTCAATATAAAAGACTACTTCTATTCATATTTAAAGGGAGAAATTAATTTGTTAAAAATTTCATTTAAATGTTGGAATAACTACTTCTCATGGTCTTCTTTTGAGTTTTGTAGATTAGTTTCCCTCAAGCTAAGAAGGCTTTTTGAGTAAAATTCACCGATATATCAAAGACTGCCTTTTGGATGCCAAATATTGTTAGAACCAAGACATCGGATGATGTCTGGCCCCTAATCTTTTGATTGATTTTGATGATAACAAATGTAATAATATTTGATAACTAATGGTTTGAAATTGAGTAATTTCAGGGAACCATATTCATCACAAATAATGGTATAATCTCTACTATCTCACTCTACTATATTGACTATTTGAAAGCATTTTAATAACAAATCAAGCATCCAAAGTGTTTTTAATCAGGCAATGTTGTGTTGGAACAGACCATGAAATGGTCTCTAGAAAGACTAAGTGAAGTCTCGGACCAGACTATGCAATAGTCTTGGAACAGACTATGCAAAGTCTTGGACCAGATTGTACAAGTCTTGGACCAGACAATGCAATAATCTTGGACCAGACCATGCATAAGCCTTGGACCAGACTGTGTGATAGTTGGACTAGACCATGCAAAGTTTGACTAGACTATGCTATAGTTGGACCAGACCATGAGTAGTTCAATGCTCTTCAGACAATGTGCTTAATTATAATAACTTGACTTTATGAATGTACTATCTAAAAATAGAAAGAGAGGTAGATCTTTACTGAACACTTTTTAAATATACCTTGTATGTTTGTTTACATGTCTCATAAAATGTGAAGTCTAGTAGGTACAACTAAAAAGGCTAATTAGCTTTGAGAAGCACACTTACAACTAAAAGTAGAGCTGTGACAAGACAAAAATTTGCTCCTATTTAATCAAGCTTAGGCTAAAGCAACTTCAACACTCAACTGTGAGACAACGAATCAAATCTTCTCCAACGTTCAAATTCATGAAACTCTACTATAAATAGATGCTTCCATGCAACGAGAAGACTAACGAAAGAAAATGCAACAAACGAAAATATCTCAAGTGAACACAAGTTGAAAAGCAAAGAAAGCATACTTCAAGAAAGCTTGAAACTCTAGTGAGAAAAGAGAGCTAAGAGAAAAGAAACTTAATATTCTAAATAGCTCATAGAGATTCAAACACATATTCATATCCTCTCTTTGAGAGTTTCTTGAATCTTGTTCATATTTGAATAAAAAGCCAGGAGTGGCTTAGTGATCAAAGAATACTTGGGTAGTATAATCTCAGGGGGAGATTTATACTTCTAACCAGTAGTGGTTTAGAATACTTGTAGCCAGTAGTGGTATAGAGAATACTTGTTTATAATTAGTTGATTATAGTGGAACCCTTTAATAATTGTTAAAAGAGAACTGGATATAGCTCAGGTTGAGTGAACCGGTATAAAAACAAGCATTCTACTTTTGTTATCTTGTGCTTACATTTATTCATCTTGCACTTTGTGCATCTTGAAAAGGTTTTAAAAAACATTGTTTTGAAAAGATATATTAGCTTGTTTTAAAACCTTCATATATCTACTAAGGCAACCTTCGAACTTATATCTTTTGCAAAAAGTTTTATTAACCCTCTATTCAATCCCCCTTCTAGTGTGTTTTTGTGTATTTCAAATATGCATGTGCACCCAAGCCAGATGAGTTTGTAGAGGTAAGTTGTTGATTCATTGTCTTTTTTGTAATTGTAAATTTTCTTTGCAATTTGTGTTTTTGTGATGACCCCTTTTTGCAATTGTAAATTCCTTGACCACTTACACAAAATACATTCTTCCATTCCTAGTTCATGCACTTGCTCACAATTCATGTCCCAATGTTGATGAGTGCAAGGATGTTGGAGCATATGATGATATATACCGGTACCATCTTACCCACATAAGACATTTGTATGCTGGATGCATTATTTGTATACTCTTTTAATAGTGTGTGAAAAGCGATACTAGAATCTTCTCTACACAACAGTCTTCTTTCAAGTTCATTTGGGATTGGCTTCTATGGTGTTTAGCCAATGGCATTTTTAGAAAAGTGTCTTTAATAGATTTATAGAGAGATGGGTATGTTGTGTTGCGCATGTTCTTGGTCTTTTTTTTTTCCTCTTTGTGACGTCCTCTATTCTAATGCTTTTGTTATCCTCTTACATTTGTATTTTTGTCTTCTCTTAATATATTATTTGTTTAAAAAATAGGGTGTGAAAAAATTCAAAAGAAAGACTTAGGAAAGAAGGGATTGAGGAACTTTAGTTTACTTTTGGTAATTCATAAATGTTAGCATTATGTCTAATGATTTTATGACATTAATTTAAGAAATTCTATTTGAATCTAATTTGAAAGATATGAAGAATGCCATGTGCTTATTAAATTGAGGCCATCTAAAAAGTTTGCCTTTATGCATATACTATACTACACTATATTATTTCACATAATATGGTAAACTTATAGAAATCTTAGTTTCGTGCCATGGATTCCTTGTTATTGTATTGATACGAAACCCCTTGATGAATTTTTGAACAAGCTGTTTTAGGGCACAAAATCAGACTATGCTTAGAATAATGTCGTAACTCGCAGCCCAGAAGTCCGATTGCGGCGATTCCAAAACGAGGTGAACACTCACGTTCTGAACTACAAAAAAGACTCAAGAAACGCTAAAATTGGACACGTAAAACGTGATATATGGGCCAAAGAAAAATTGAACAGAAAATACCAAATTGAAATTAGAACGTGAATTCAGAGATGAACAGTGAAAAGGAACAAGAGGGTTACTGGTTTTTAGGGCGCCACAAACCTGGGTTTGATAAGCCAACAAGGAAGATCGCCACAAGAATGTGAATTCTTGATAAGATCAAAGGTTCAACCAAGAACCCTAGCAGAGAGATTTTCTCACAAGTCTGAACAAAAATATCATTCTGATTTCTTATTGATCTCCAATTGTTTTAATACATTTCAGCTTAGGAGTTTATGCACTACACTTAAGCAAACAAAAGAAAAAAACAAAACTCTTAAGGACAAGCGTTTCTAACATGTAGTAGCGGTCAAGAATAACAAATCCTTATAAAAAGACTTGGGTTCTAATCTTACTGTAGCCAAAATATTTATTATTTTATTTTATTTTATATACAGCCACACTAAAAAGAAAATAACCCCAAAAGCAAATTAAAAGTCTTGTTATTTAGATTGGCTCTTCTCACTCCAAGTGGGCTATGCATGTCAAAACTTTATTCTCTAAGTGTTGGGCTTCAGCAGATTGTTGGGTCTCTAATAGATTAGTCACCACTTGTTGAAGAGCTTCCTTCGCTTTCCTAGCCCTTGCCCTTGTCATGGGTCCCCCAAGTCCTCCAAGTGCCTCGTTTTCTTTGTCCCTATCTGTGTTCCCATCATGTATAGTAGATATAACCTAGTTGAACACAATTTTAAAGGTTCCAAACTTTTTCTTATATTGTTTGGGTTTGATACCTACATGTGTTTGTTTTATTGATTTGTTGTTCTTCTCAAATACGTGTTTATGTAACTTGTATTTCTTATTGTGGTGTAGGATTTCCATTCCATTGATATTGTCTCTCCTTAAAACAGTTTATTCATTGACCAAGAAAGGTCAACTTAAGGTATGCAACTAAGTTAATATGTTTAGAATCCTTATTTTTCCAATATTAAAAATTTCAATTAGTTTTTCATAGAAATTGGGATATAACAAATAGTTGATGGGGTAATCCGAATGCCTTATCATCACGTTTGGCATTTTTGCCTAACTAAAGGAAAGTAGAAAATAGTTGGTGAATGGTGACCTAGTGGTTGTAGTCCATTTTGAGTCACGGATGTCTTATAAGTTTATAGTTCTCTCTCATTTTCCTATCATAATCTTATTATTAATGCATTTAACCTTTGAAAAATTACCAAAGCACTTCACAGTTCTGATTAAGCTTCCTTTGTCTCTATAGGATAATGGTTGCTATTATTAGCCATTATTTTTCATTAGATTCTTCTTCATGCAGTTCTTCATTAATATCTCTCCCATTCTCATTAATATTTGTAGCAGCTTCCCTCAACCAAACAATTTTACTTTCTATTGTGGTTTTTTTGCAGTGTTAGATTGGTGGTTGTGTAATACTTCAACATTTTTACTCTACTTTCTAGTTTTCATTACTATTGAGAATATTTGACAAATTTCTATTTCAAATTAGGTTAAGGTGAATACATTGCTTGGTTCAGCTGCACCACCTTTAATAGTTACGGTTGTTCGTGCATTTAGCACTAGTACAAAAGATTAAGCTATTATTGATAGCAATGTGAGTGATGAGTCAATCACTTCTTTTGAGGGGCATGGCTTCAGAATATTTTGCCCCTCTAATGCAATCATTTAGTTTCCTAGGATTTTTTTATTATCTCTGGTGACTTCTATTTTACATGACACAAGAGCTCCAGTATGATGAAGAAAGTGGATTTCATGTCTTGGATGCTTTCCCAAAGAATGTGGATGTGGGGACATATGTGTTTGTTTTTGAGGTATTCCTATTTGTTTAATTTAGTTATTTATATTTCATTTTAGTTACATTAAAGTATATTTGTATCTACTAATCACTATAATATTTTACCCTATTTTGTAGATTGTGCTTCATGATTTTGGTAGTGAAAAATTTTATGCAATTGGAAGCCAAATTCATGTACCAATATGTCATTGCAACTCCTCATGGTCATGTTTTTAAGCCTCATTAGATTTGCATTTGCTTCTTGGACCTTTTGAGTGAATGTCTTTTCAATGCTATTTGTTGAGGATTTTGTTTTTCTATAGGCATTTTTCAAGTTGAGGCATGAGACAAAGGTTGAACACATCTTTGTGGTTGGAAATAGTGGCAAGAAGTTTGAGATAATTGGCATTCAGTTATTTTTTAAGTTTTCAAATTTTAAATGTTTAATCTTTTTAATTTTAAAATTTCAAACTATCAATTATAATTATTGACTCTCTGTTACTTTTATAATATCTTCTCACTTATTTTTTATATATATTATGTTATTGATAATATTTTACAGATATATCTTTCAACTATATATACATCCATCATAATTTACAAACCTAACTTTCATTTCGAGTGTGCAACAAAGATCATAAGAGAGAATAGTCAACATCTTATTCACTCATCGCTTAAGTAAGTTTGTTAGTACTGGGTATGTGTTTTATAATATGAATTTTTCAATGTTTTTATATGACATTTTTTTTTGTTCTGTTCATTTTATATGTTATTTTTCATAATTGAACATGAATTATAATATTGACTTCGCTAGCTCAGATTTTCTATGGTACATTTTGTACCTTAACTGTTCTGCTTTTGTGAATTATTTCTCCTCCTTCTGTTCTACATCAATTGCATACACAGTTAAAAATTGAAATTAGATATATTAGAATTCTAAGAACCATTCCTACGCCTTTAAGTGAAATAACTTTTTAGTCAATTTATTTTTTTGGTATGCAATTGATACGAAACCCCTTGATAGAATTTTGAAGTAGGCTGTTTTAGGGCACAAAATCAGAGTACACTTGGATGATGTCGTATCTTGTAGCCTAAAAGTTTGATTGCAGCGATTCAAATCGAGACAAACACTCACACTCTGAACTACGAATTAGGCTCAAGAAACGCTAAATTTGGACACGTAAAACGTGAGATATGATCTAGAGATATTCAAATAGCAATTAGCAAATAGAATTTTAAAATGAGAATTCAGAGATGAAATAGTGAAGAGGAACAAGAGGGTTACTAGTTTTAGGGGCGCCACAAACCTAGGTTTGATAAGCCAAAAGAAAGATCGCCACAAGAATGTGAATTCTTGATAAGATCAAATGTTCAAGCAAGAACCTTAGCAGAGAGCTTTTCTCGCAACAATTCTGAAAAATATGATTCATTTTTTTTTATTGATTTCCAATTGTTTTAATACATTTCAACTTAGGAGTTTATGCACTAGACTTAAACAAACAAAAGAAAAAACAAAACTCTTAAGGACAAGTGTTTTTGACATGTAGTAGCGGTTAAGAATAACAAATCCTCCTAAAAAGACTTGAAGAGTTTCCTTCGCTTTCCTAGCTCTTGCCCTTGTCATGGGTCCTCCAAGTGCCTCGTTTTCTTTGTCCCTATCTATGTTCCTATCAACAACTCTTGGTTGACATAGTGGTTACTTTTTTTTTTTTTTTTTTTTTTTCATGAGTTTCATCTTTGTCACTCTTGCATTCTTTTTCTCTTCTCTCTCTTTTTTTTGCTTTTTTCTTTCTTGCTATTCAATTTTTTTTATATATATAAAAGAGAGAAAAAAAAGTTTTCCTTTATTATTTATCAAACTCAACTTTTTTCTTTATTCTTTTTCAATTTTTTCCCTTAATATTGTTTTTCATTGTTTTTTTTTTTTATGTTTTGCATTTCCATTTTTTTCTTTATTTTCTTTCATTTTAAAATTTAGCTGGGATGATTTCACTACTAGAAAATCGTGATTTAGCAATCAAAGTTAACGGTGGTTGATAGCAATTGAATTAGTCACTAAAAATAATATTATATATGACTAATTTAATAGCGACCAAAACAATAATTCAGCCACCGAATTTTTCGGTCATTGTACAACAACCGAATCATATTTTAGTCATTGTACAACAATCAAATTATAAACCGATCGCTAAAAGTTAGCAACTCGAGGTTTTGTGATGGGTTTGAATCAATGGTTGTCCTTGATATCGACCATTTTTTTTGTTTTTAGTCGCTAAAATAAAATTTTCTTGTAGTGTTTTATCCTAAAACCATTTCTTGCAATTTTTTGAAATAATTTTACTCTAAATTAAATTATTTTTTGAGATAATTATATTATTATTATTATTATTATTATCATTATTATTATTATTAATTATTAATTATTATTATTAATTCTAACATCCTCTCTTAATTAGAAAACTCTCAACAAACTTTTTGCACTCCAAAGTCTTAAGCTTTCAATTTTCTAAAATCTTCAAACTTGAGTGGCTTAGTAAAAATATATATGCATCTTGTTATGGGGTTTTAGAAACTAATAGAGGATGACGAATTCCATTATTTTTACAAAACTCATTGAATTCTTTTGATGTGAATTCGCCACCTTTATCGGATTTTAGAGTCTTGTTTAATGGTGATACACTTGCATTATAAATAATTTTATAAAAATCAACTAAGTTAGCAGAATTGGAGAATTATGATTGATTAACAGTATAAAACTATTTTATACTGTCAATTAAACTGATTATTATTTAGTTTAACATATATAATTTTACTCTAAGTTAAATTATTTTTCTATAAATAATAATTTAATTTTGTATCCTAATTTGTTTTCAAAGTACACATGTCATTGTGAGAGAAAAAAATATATATTTCCAAGTTATTTTCCAGAGACATAACCGTAAACATAGTAAAAAAGAATTTTGAAAAAAGAGACAAGCTTAAATAATGCAATAAAAATTACTACTGCAGCAGTGTTTATATCACTTTTAAAAAATAAAAAAGATTTACTATTGCTATGATGGGCTTTTCATATTAGAATTATTTTGTTTCTAATATACTCTTAATGTATATTATGTTATTTGAAGAATATTAATTATTTTACATGAATAATACTATTACTTATTTTTAATATTATTTTATTTATTAATTTGAATCTTTTATTAAGTTTATCTGACTATATTAAAAGATGAAGAAAAATATACTATTATTTGTATTCAAAATTAAATATATTATTAATTTCACATGAATTATTTTTTTCTAAAAGTGGAATCCTCGTATGTATATGGTGTTAACAATAATATCCATAAGATTCTACACGAGAAAATATGCTCGAATTTTGGAATTCATAAAACTTATCCATTAATTATTTTTTTAACATGGATATTTATATTTGCAATGTATTTTATCATATCAAATTATTTGATATCTTGATATAAAAAAGTATCTGTTTTCATTTGATAGATATGTTTATTTATAAACTTAAAAATAATACTATATATTAATCATGTATTTATAATATTATTATGCAATACATTTCATCTTTGCGATAACAAAAAATAGAACAATATATTAACAATGTCTACAAATTGATGCATACAAATAGAGTTTAACAATAGTTAAATAATTTAACAATAAAAATATATTTACAGTAATTCAATAATTTAATAATACAATAAAAACTATTTTTTTTTATTAAATATGTTAGCAAAAATATATAACTTTTTGTAAAAGAAATTTATGAAACTAATAAAACTATTTAAAAATATAAATATTAATTTATAAGTGTTTATTCGTATAAGGGAGGGGGCTTCTTATTTTCTATTCAAAAAATATATTAATACTTATGGCTTATGTAGAGACTGCTTTTTGATAGTTTTTGTTATGCTTATATTTCATGTAAGCTAATATATTTTATATAATCTTAATTTGAAATCATGTGGACCGTGTAACTAATTAATATATACTAAATATATTTTTATCATTTTAAAATTATGGTACTTGACTTGATTTTTTTTTTTTTTGGTAGATTAAGAAACAAGAGACAAAAGCAAGAAAGTAACTAAGGCATAAGCGCCAAATCATAGCCTAGGGAGGCTAGGATGCCATCAAGAGGTAACTTCCATTCTAAAGGCTCTTGGTTGTTATGAGAGAGAGAATGTCGTTGTATTTGTGTAAACAAATTCGAGTCTCATTCCAATTGCTCAAGAGGTTGGTAATATCTTGGTTGTCTGTTTCACCCATCAGCTTGCACACTCCTTGTTCCTAAGTTGCAGAGAGGCCATGCTTTAAAGCCAGAAGTTTAGTCAATATGTGATCACCTGATCCCATCCTACTAGAGAACCCAAAGGTCCATCTTCCTACCTCGTCCTTGATAACTCCACCGATGCTCATAAAGCCAGTGCTGGGTATATAGCTCCTGTCAATGTTAAGTTTATGAAAGGATGTTGGCGGTAACGTCTAGGCGTTGGTGTAGTTATGAGTATCTTGTGCATGGACTTTTACCAGCTTTGCATGTGTCACCTTGATCATGCGACACACATATCTAATATTCCACATATCTTGTGAAAAGATGGCGTTATTTCTCCAACACAAAGCCCACCAGATCATTGACATGAGGAGGTGCAAGTCTTTGTGGTTCATAATTGCATTTACCCAAGACTTTACATTGGAGTTAATTAGAACTGCCCTTGCTGAGATGCCACTCCTTAACCAAAGTTCTTTAGAGTGGGGATAGTCACGAAGGACATGTAGAATATCCTCTTTACTTGTGGAACATCGCAAACAAGCTTCTTGAAAGAGACAAGTGACAGTCGTATCTCTTTACATTGGTAGGGAGGGCAAAGTGAAGGACTTTCCAAAGAAGAAATCACATCTTTTCTAGGATTGGTGACTTCCGAACCTTCTTCCAAGCTGGATCCGGGTATTGAAAAATGTCATTTGTCAACCATAAGTAAGTTGAAGCAACTGTGTAGAAGCCTGATGCATGCCCTACCCATGCGATGGAGTCTACATCAAGAGGATTAAAGGGAATGGGTATGGCATGAACTCTCTAAATAACGTCTTGGGGGAGAGGCGTATAAAGGCGATCGAGATTCTAGGAGCCTTCTTGCCAAAGCTCAAATAGGGATAATTGGGCATCAGATATGTGAACATAGGGCACCAAGCTAGCTATGTTATTGGACCCAAGCTAGTCCGAGAAGAAGAATGAGGAAGTTCCGTCTCCAATTTTTGGCATGAAGCCATCACGTAAACTATTGACAACTTTCATAATGCCATTCCACACACAGGACACACCTTTTGTGGTTGTAGCTAACAGGATACTCTTGTACCCAAGATACTTGTGTTTAAGGAAAGGGACCCAAGTTTGTCCGTGGCTTGGAGGAGATTCCAAACAAGCTTTCTCAAGAGAGAAATATTAGTGAGACGAGAGTCATGGAAACCAAGCCCACCGTGTTGTTTGGGTTTGATGAGATCTCTCCAAGCAATAATATTCCATCCTCTAAACTCACCATTTTTAGACCACATAAAGGGTCAACAACATTGATCAAGACGTTCACAAATAGATTGGGAAATCCAGTAACTTTGCATAGCATAGACATGGAGGGATGTTGATGTGAACCCCCTTCATGGATCACAAATTTAGCATCCCAATCAATAGAAAATTGAAAAGAAAATTTAGAAAACAAAAAGGGAAAATGGATTAAGGTGAGAAATGGAAAGGAATAATGCCACAATCCTAGGGATTGATAAGTTAAGGAGAATTCGCCACAAAGAATAGGAATTCTTTGATAAGAATTTAGGATTCCCAAAAGAACCAAAGAGAAACCAATTCCCTCATAATTAGCCAAAGCTAAATTCTTTAATATCCAAAAAAAAAAATCTCCTTACAAATGTTTCTTAGTGTTCTATTTATAAGCCTGTTTGATAGGGCCCATTTAGCACATGAGTCCAACAAGATAAAAACATTACAAAAACACAAATGGCCCAAACAACTAAAATGTCCCAATTACAAAAATATTCTTATTTTAAAAGACAAGCTTGTAGTCTCCTCCTTAGTCTCTATTAGATGTGATGACTGATTGAATGAGGCACGTCTTCCTAGCTTTATTCAAAAGTCTCGCCTTCTAGGATGCCACCCGAGATTGAACTGCTTCAACCATATGATGGAAGTTATTAGAAGAGGCTCATCCTGATATCATATTATGCCCAAGATACTTTCCAAGAGAGCTAGCATGGTTAATGCTCAATATGTGCTCCAATTTATCCGCAAGACGAGTGTCCACATTTGGAGAGCAAAAAAATTTGGATTTTCCAAGATTCATTTTCAACCCAAAAGCCTCTCCAAAATGAGTGAGAGTATTTTCCACTAGTTTGGCTTGATCTTTTGTAGCGCTACAAAACAATAAAATGTCATATGCAAAAAGGAGATGAGATAGAGGGGGGGCCACCTCTAGATAGATTAATCGAGCTCTAGTGGTTACTCTCAACAAGCTCATGGATTCTTAACGCTAGCTTCTCCATGCAGAGAACAAACAAATAAGGAGATAATGGATCCCTTTGGTGGAGACCCCGCTTAAGTGAAAACCCATCTAATCTTGCACCATTTCAAAGGACAGAGAGGTTAGCACCAGTTACTCCCACATAATCAAACGAATAATGCTGGGAGGGATGTTAAAGTCAGTCAATGTCTCTTGGAGAAAGTCCCATTTGACCCTATCATATGCCTTCTCTAGGTCAATTTTGATGGCCATAACCCCAACTTTTGCTTTGTAGTTTCGAATATAGTGAGTTGCTTCTTGAGTGAGGATGGCATTGTTCATTGTCCCCCCCTTCCAAGAATAAAGCTTTCCTGGAAAGGCCCAATCAGATCTACTAAGAAAGGGCGGAGTCTCACAACCAACACCTTAGATATAGTCTTGAAGGTGACATTGCAAAGACTAATGGGACGAAATTCCTTCATGTGCACTGGCTAGTCAACTTTTGGGATTAAAACAATGAAAGTTTCTAGAAGAGATAGATCAGCATGCCCTTCTTGAAAAGCATCATGGACCATGCGCCAAATATCTCTACCAACAACAGGCCAAAATTGTTTGAAGAAAAAAGGCTGAAAACCATCTGGACTTGGAGCTTTGAATGACTTCATGCTCATTGTTGCTTGTCTAACCTCTTCCATGGAAATAGGATTTAAGAGAGCCTCAACTCCTTCCGTGCATAGCGAGGACATCCTGAGAATGTGAAAGGAAGCAGGAAAAACAATGTTATCAATTGTAAAAAGAGAAGTAAAGTACCTAGTAGCCTCTTGTCAGAGAGTAACGGGATCTGTGTGCCAGGACCATCCTCTAAGAAGATACCATGAATTTTATTCCTCTTTCGATGAGCTAGGTTTTGAGCATGGAAGAATTTTGTGTTATGATCCCCAAATCGGACCCACTTCTCTTGAGACTTTTGATACCAAAGAAATTGTTCTTGGAGCAACACTTCATTATACTCATTATAAATCTTCTTTTCCAGCCTCCACAAGCTCTCTGTTTCCCTATTCTCAAGAGCCAAATGGACCCCTTTCAAGTGGGCTTGAGTGGTGTGCTTCCTACTAAGAATGTTGTCAAAGACCTCCCTATTGAATTTCAGGGCATCCTCTTTGACTTTTTGAAGGCTATGAGTCACAAGAGGTGAGCCCTTATTCCAAGCACTATGACCCAAATGTTGGAAATCCCTATGAGTGGCCCACGCTACTTGAAACCTAAAAGGGCGCTTGCCTTTTGGGCTCGAGATGCCTCCACACTGGATTAGTATAAGGCTATGGTCAAAGTAAACACGACAAATATTTTCCACAAAGGCTTCGGGGAAAGCAATGCGCCAAGAGTAGTCAATCAAGGCTTTATCCAAGCGTTTTGCAATGCAATACCCAACACGTTTCTTGAACCAAGTGAATTTACTTCCAATTGCACCCATGTCCATAAGAAAGCATGAGTCTATCATATCCGCAAATGGGAGGGAGTCAAACATAGAGAAGTGGCCACAACAAACCTTAGAGGCCTTTAAAATCTCATTAAAGTCCCCAACTAGCATCCAAGGGTAGAAAAATGTTTGATAGATGGACGTGATATGGCTCCAAAGAGATGCTCAGGTTTGGCACTGAGGACTAGCATATAGTGTTGGTGTCTTTTGTGACCTAAAAAGTGATTGCCTATGAGAATGTGTCAATCATCATGGTGTTGAAGTTCCTATCGTACACAACAAGGACCTAAATGCCTCCTGCATGTCCGTTGGCTTTGATAATGTGGCTTGGCTCAAAGCCAAAAGAGTCCCAAAATTTAGACACAAAGGAGAAGCAATATTGTGTCTCCAAAAGGATGAAGATGGAGGGTTTAAAATCTCTTAGCATTCACAGCTCCCCGAACATTCCATGTTATTATATTTAAATCCTTAAAGATGCACATCATAAGGAAACAAACATACTAGATGGGTATGAAACACCATTAACCTGTCATAGTGGCCTCCAGAGATAGAGAGTGAATTACTTGGGTCGAGCCCTGTAAACCTTGTTGGTGACCTATATTAGGTGTAGTTTTATCTGGAGGCTCTGTGCAAATAGCCATGGAGTTATCTCCCTCCACTGACCTTGCATCCTTATCATCTGTTTCATGATTGAGGAAGAAACGAGCACCTCTTGCATGGGTTAAGTCATGGACCGTCTTCATTCCCCCACCCAACTTGCGCACGTTTGGGTTCTTGGTATTTTTGGATACTTTGGCATTGTGGATCAATTGGTGGATTGGAGTACTTATGGACGAGGAGGCCCCAACACGAGCATCACTTTTAGTGCCATCACTCCTTGTTCTTTTTTTCTCACTCCTCTATGGGTCTTGTTGAGGCGTGTTGCTATTATTCCCAAAAAAATTTGTTGTAGAATTGTTATTTGGCCCATCAATCTTAGCATCAATGATGCTTTTTCTCTCTTATCCTACAATATTTTGCAAGATATTGAATTTGTTTTCCTATGCATTAAATGAGGAATTCATAATCCCATTATCTTGTTTTAAAATATTCTTTTACGGTAACGACTTCCATTTTTTCTTCTTAACAATTAACCAATTGCCAAGTGGGGCCATGAGATTTGCTTGAGAAGATTGCGGTGGAGCATTAGGGTCAATATTCAACCCTAGTGCAGGTTGGGTCTCCACCGTCGCCGGATCCATGTGCATCCTTAGGGGTTGATTCGCTACTACTGGTTGTGGTGATTCCATATGTTTTTGTACACAGTTACATGCTAGATGTCCATAGCAACCATATGAGGCACAGAGTATATGGAGACCCCCATACTCCATGTTATACCAATGACCATTTAAGCAAAAATTTTCGATAACAAGAACACTTAGATCGATCTCTATGCAGACATGCGCAAACCATCCTCGATCCATGTTGAGGGTGTTAAGGTCCACCTTGATAGGTTTCCCTAGTGTTGAAGCAATGGTTAGTAGGACACTCTCCTCGTAAAACACCATTCCAAGGCTTGGAAAATGAACCCATGCCAACATCTTATCCACCTTAACATCTAATGCAGAGAACTCAGGTTCCCATGGTCGCATTGTGAGATAATGGTCGAACAACATCCATGGGCCTCTGTTGATTGCTTTCTCTCTATCTACTTCCAGGTCGAAGTTTACCATGAAGTATCCATTTGAAATATCTATGAGATCAAATCTTCCATTTGGTTTCCATATTTGTTTGATTTTTTCTTGCATCAGTATGAAACCCAAGCTTTTCCCAAGCAATTTTACTACCAAACATCTTCGCCAAGGCTGACACAACTGCTTAAATGCCACAGGTGCCATGATGAATTTTGGAAATAGCCTATTCCCACCTTCTAACTCCATCTTCATCACTCCATCGGTTAACAAGTCTTGGGCTTGTTGTGGCTGTGAAGGCCTGCCCATAAGCTTTTCTTTGAATGCTCTTTTTAGTTTCAAGAGATCATCACCATTAGGTGGTTCTGGCAGGGAAGTCCCTTGGTGTGGCGCTACATGCTCTGTGACGCTCATTTTGACATCCAGTCAGGGTCTTTAGAATTCTAAAGATTCTACTATTTTGATATGAAAAAGTAACAAATTACTCACTTGACTTGATTTTAATTGTTAACTTTTTATTTTATAACATTTTCTATTCCCTTCTTATAATCTTTATATTTTCCCTCTTTTTAGATAATTTTTTTTTTTACATATTTACATAAAAATATTTAAGTAACTTTTAATAGTATTTTCCCTTTTTCTTTATTCCAATATTGTTGCCGAGCCAATAATAGCATACTCATTAACGCTGTCTTTTATATAGTTTTTTTTATAAGATGGTTAACCAAGAAGATTTGGGACGTCCAAACGAAACACCAGTAGTTAACGTATCAGCATCTTCCAGGTAAATTCCAATTAAATTGATTATACAATTATACATTTTAATGACCCTTTTTGTATTTTTAAATTTTATTTGTTGAATCTAATAGGATTTCACATTCATTCAGCTCTGTACAATTTGTGTGTGAAGTACAATCAACAAAAGGTGATAAATTATCAAATCGGGAAAGTATGTCGATTAAGGAAAAAAAATTGTGCTGAAACAACTCCTAGACAAAGTACTAACCTTGTCAAACATATCGGGTAACAAAAAAATGTTTTATCTTTTTTTATTGCTATGTTTCATTCAAATTGTGTGTCAAAAATATGAATTGATATAATATTTAAATTTAAATATGAATAATTAAAATTTGAATTTGTATGCTCTTACAATGAATAGGAGGAGATGGAAGAGATGAAGAAAAGCATTGTCGAACTTCGTGAATTGGTGCTTAGGTTAACAAAAGTTGTTAATCTTGGCACACCATTTATGAGTCCAAAAAAAGGACGTAGATTGTTGTATGGAACTAGTAGTGATATACTATTGGAGAAAAAATCAAGTGGAAAAAAATTATTGTCATCCATTAAAAAAAACATATGAAACCTATTAAGGTTTTGCGGACCACAGCTACTCCAAAAGGGTATCGCATCAATGATACAACTGCTATAGAGTCTGCACAAACAATAAGTAAAATTGTTAAAAAATATAATATTTTTTGTGATTTTATTATAATAAAACGTATATTTAACAATTCCTTTTAATTTTGTGCATGTAGTCGTTGAGTAGTTTGCTTGAAGTAAACCTAGTTCATATGTTGACTCTCAAAACACACCTGCTTGGTGTTTTATCATATATATTTGGAACATCAACTTTACGTGATATGTCCAAGTATTTGTTTATTTTTTTAGCAACTACAAAAATATATTTTGCCTTTTTTTTTAAAACAAATTGCATAGTTCTTGTTATTGGTTTCTAATTTACTTATTTGTAATATTTCAACAAATAGATACTCATCTCTACATCTAGAAACTGGACAAGTGGTAGTAGGGAAACATTACAAGATTTGCTACCCAAAAGAGAGATTTGTTAAGAAATAATCATATATCATATATATCTTTATTTTGTTTGCTACAATTTTTTTTCTTATTAACATTACTAATAAGGTAATATTTTTTTTTTATAGATACTTGATCTAGTGATCTATATGATAACATATGAAGTAAGATTGAAATCCAATCACCCATCAGTTTGGTTCATGCCTACCCATGTTCAAGTATGTTTTTATTTTTTATCTCACATAATTGAATTATGTTAATTTGAATATGATTTTTACTTGACTTTATTAAAATAAAAACAATATCAATGCTTTTTTTTGTTTTTTTTAATTTGATACTGGATACAATTGGAGAATATTATCAAGAAGCTTTTATGGGTAAAATTGAACATGTGACTAAGGTGAGTAATGTAATTGTAAATTTTTGTTGCTATTTGATCATTACACTTTATATATTATTTTACTTTTGTAGATATTTGTCCCTATCAATGAGAACAAACCCCACTGGTATTTGATGGTTCTTGACGTGCGGAAGAAACAAGTTGTCTTGCTTGACTCACTTGCAAAAAAATTAAGTGTTTCACACGAACACAATGTTACGCTATTGGCACTACAAGAAAAATTGTTATTCATAGTGACTTTTTTGTTGTGATAATTAAATTGTTTTGCAAAAATTGACATTTGTCAATGCAATTTTATTATCACTTGGATAAGTATATTTATTCCAGTGACATATTTGTTGTTATGAAAAATGTTTTTTTTTATGTCAGTGATGTTGATTATTGTTGCTAAAAGTGATAATTAATGACAACAACATTTAATTATTGCTACAAAAAGCATTACTTAATGCTTACAACATTCATTGTCGTTGTTAAAAAGTGTTACATTTTAATAATATACAATATATTAAAATAAAAATATACTTTAGTTAATCAATAAAAAAATATATAAATACTTTAGTTAGGAAGAAATAAAAAGTATATATCCATACGTTTACAATTTAATACACAAGTATGCCTTTGGTGTAGTGGTTAATGCTTTGCAAACAACCCAAATGACTCTACTTCAAGCCACCACCACAATAGTGGTTAATAGTGATAATTATTATTGGCAAAACTTTTCAAATTACTATTTTAACTAAAAACTTTTGATTTTATAAATATAGGAATGATTTTGGTATTTGGGTGGCTACTTGGATGATGGCAAGACACAAGTAATACTAAATCCAATTTACGTTTAATATTGTATTATTTTATTTTTTATTTTTATAACTATATTTCATTAACAATTGCTTATAGTTGGACGGTGGAATAAGAATGCGGTTAGCCTTGGATTTGACTTCAAATTGTGAATTGTAATATTGTTGGTATATGTCACATTTAAAAAAAATATGACATATTTTATCCATTAAAAAATATACTCAATAATTTAAATTTCATTTAATTTAACAACTATGTAATGTTTCCATTCTCTCAAATTATTCTCTTATTTATCTTGATTTTTTTTTATTTTTTTTTATTTTTGCCCTTCATTTATATCAAGTTCTACCTCCGTCCCTGCTTAAAATCATTTATCTCCATGTTGTTGTTGTTTTATATATATATATATATATATATATATATATATCTCAAAAAACACAACACTAACCTCTCCCTCGTAATCCTCACCTCACACGTCATTTCGCACAATCTTAATAAACTTTAAAACTTTCAAAAAAATACCAAAATCTTTGAAAAATGAAAATCACATAAAGGCACTTCATTCTCCTTTTGATTTGACGATTTGACAATGGAACCTCCTGTCATGCAATCCAAGGGCCGCTCGTGCAAACAGATGAGACAAATGTTTCCCATTTTGACCTTGTAAAGTATATGCTTCTCAGATCATCTAGCTTTTTTTTTTTATGTCTTCACAAATATTCAAAGGCTTCATGCATGCATTCATTGTCTTGCTTGAACGCTGGCCTGAAAATGTTTAATTTCTTTCTTGGCTTAGGTGCCAAGGTGTATTTTCTTTATTTTGTTGATTCCCCTTGACTCTAAAATCTAAATCTAATTTTTGGTTGCATATGGCGTTTTGAAAATAAATTGAGATTCTTACCTGTCTAATTTGATGAATGTTATGGCAAAAGCATACTATGCTGCAAATCCTGCTCTACCAAATTCTCCAAAAGTCCCTGCTGTGAAAAAACAATCTAGTCTTAATTTTGTAAGTTGAACTTTCTAATGCATTACTCTTTTGTTTTGATTATCCTAGTATATCATATCTATTTAAATTATAAGATACATGCTTCATAAATTGGGCAGTTGATTTTTAATGTTACAACTTACAGGCTTATGATGAGTGGTGGTTTCTTTAAAATCAATGCTTAATTATTAATCCTCGGCCACTCACTCTCTTTTCCTTGTGTATTGGCAAATATATGATTCATATTTTGCCAAGTTAAGTTCCCAAGATTCACATATGGAAAGAGGTGACTTTGGCTCCTTGCATGATTCTAGTTTTCTGGAAAAGAAACCTTGCACCCCTCAAAGGCCAACTTTTCACAGTTTTACCAATTCTTTGCCTCCAAAGAGCTCTTCCCTAGATTTGTATGTAGACTCTACTGGGGAAGCATTTGCTTATAATAGCACTAAAATCACAAAATGGGTACTAAGCTTGGTTTTGAGGGGATGAGATCTAATTCTGCTTCTAACCCTAGTGATGAAAATAACCTTGCGGTTAAGCAGGTAGATTCTTTGCTACATGGCTATGATAATAGCAATCTGAAGAATGTACAAAGGAGTGAATATGTAAAATCTAAGCCTTTAAATTCACTACACAAGTCTCAAATTTACTTGGATACTGAAGAAAGAGGACTTAACAAAAGGATGGCAAAGGTCTACAAATACATTTGCACTTTATTCATGTGTTCTGCATGTAATCATCAATTTGTTTTGTTTAAAAATGACTTAAAATGCTTGTTTGGTTGCATTTTTTGCAGGAAGAGAAGCTTAATGGGAATAGAAAGTTAAAAAAAAATATCATGATCCAGATGGAGTTAGGGTGCTTTCAAACAAAAAGATGGTGAGTTTTAGTTGTATAAACTTCTTGCATTTATGGTTTTTGGTATTCTGATTTTCTATTGAACTCACTCCCCTCATTCCATGCTACTATATAAAGCTATTTAGCTTTTCTATGTGTACTTATCCTTTTTTAACATTAACACCACAGGTTGTAAAGCAAGCTAAAGTTGACCCACTTCAACAATATGATGTTAAACAAGCGTCTATTGCTGAGCTGGAACCAAGAAAAAAAATCAAAAGTGACCATTTATATCCTTTTTATTGTCTTTCTCATGACTACATGCTTCCCTAGGTTCTCTTAAAATTCTGTGATCTTATGTGCATGCCTATATTAGTATTTCTTGTTTATTGCGATGCTAATTTGATAGATAATTTTCTGAGTAGGTTATTTAGTAAAATTTATATTCTCAATTTAAAATTGTGTTTTTTATGACCATTGCTTTCCTTATGAAAGTAGAATAAGGTTCCGTTTGTTTCAAATTTTAGAAAAAATAATTTTGAAACAAGGTATTGTGTTTGGGTATGAATATGATATTTTAAAAGTGAGTTGAGTTGAGAATATTTGATTTTACACATACTTGGTTCAACTTTTTTGTGGTGATATAGTTATTTTATTTTTCAAAAGTTCTTTCACCCAAAATCAATTTTACCCTACATAAAAAGTTGAAATATTTTACTTCTCCCAAAACCAATTCTTGCCACTGTGCTATTTTTTGGGTTCATTTGTTGTACATCTTCCCAACTATGAAAATGACAAGGTTATGTTTGGATAAACTTCTTTATAAGTATTTATAGGAGAAAAAAATAAAAAGGTAAAATGAATCAAGTTTCTTTCATTAGCTGAAATTAACTTATGCATTTCAGTTTTTGGAGAACTTAAATGAGAAAGCATCTATAAAAGTCAAGTACATAAGTTGATTTTAGTTTATAGAGAAACTCAATTCATTGTACCTTCTTATATCTACACTTGTAAATATTTATGGAACAATTTATTCAAACAAAACCAAAGTCAACAGAAATAGTTGTTGGAGAGTTATTGAAATTTCAATTTGTTAATTAGTAGTAAAAATTAAGCTTACAGTGTTGGATTTATCATTTTAAATATTTCCTTAGCCCCATTCCTCCTCTCTTCATTGAGCTAAATATATTGATGAGCTTAACAAATTAATTTTAAAGTTTATATTAACTTATCCCTTGAAAGTTTTCATCCTACATGTTATTGGATGTAGAACCCTTTTTAATAACATCATATATGATCCATGTAGGTTTGCTGCAGAGATGCCATCTAGCTTTAGGGAAGATGAAATTGCAGAAACCAGTTCCTCAATGGATTAAGTGTTGTTGTCTGATATGATATTTGTAGGGTTTCTCTATGCCATTGGTTTTGTACAGTCTAGAGACACAGATCCATTTTTCACAGTAACATCTAGAAACACACACTAACATGACTAACTTGATTTGCTGTTGTGCTTGCTTATTGATAATCGCTTTATATATGTAAATATTGCATCATATTTTGTAGTGATTATCCAATGTTCTCAGGATTTTTAGCTTAGTTTGAAATCATTTAATATAGATTTGTATAGTTTGATAATTCTAACCCTAGGAAGTTATTTTGTGAGAAATATACTCTAATTTATGTGTGCAGGCCTAGATTCAACAGTAAAGGGAGAATACAAGAAGAAGATAGATCTCACTAAGCGACACATCTCGCTCAGCGCTCCACTCGCTGAGAGCAACATCAAGCTACACGAGCTAAGCAGTCTATGACGCGCTGAGCGCCATATTGTGCTAAGCGACATTTTCATTCGAACTGAAGACTCGTTTAGTGGGACATCACGCTTAGCGGAAGATTGCGCTTAGTAGAACACCTGTTCTTGAGATGCATTATGCAGTGTACTGCGCTTAGTGGAAGGTTGCGCTAAGTGAGACTTCGACTATATAAGCTGCACTTGTAATAATTTTGAGGCATTCAGACTTGGTGGATGTTGTTGAGCTGCTTCCTCTGTTTCCTCTGTTTTTCTCTGTTTCCCTCTGTTCTCTTTCTTCCATTTTGTAACCTTTTCAAAGCTTCTCATGACAATGAGAGGCTAATCTATTAGTGTTGAGGACTTGGAACTAGGTGCTGACCATGTAAACGCTTTTCTTCATATCTATTCATTGAAATATTCAGTTTAATGTTCATTTCTCTATCTTTATTCTTGTTATATGATTGGATCAGTTATATATGCATGTTTTAGAGTTTACCTACCATTGACAGATGTTGTTGAACTTGGAACTGAGTTTGAACTCTAATGGAGTGTATTTCTAGACATAGGATAGACTCCATTAGCTTCGCAAAGATCTCTAAGCTTCATCAAACCACTCAACTGAACTTACCAAGACATCGGAAGTGAGGTTGAGCAGTTTAGGCTTAATTTGATGAGAGATCACGTTTTGAGCACTTTTAGATCGAAGTTAATCTGAACTATTAATGTGAATGGAGAATATATCTTATATGTTTACATGGAAAGCAAACCGGTTGAACCAAATCCTCAACATATCCATTATTCCATTCTAAAACTCAAGCACGCCAACTATTCGATCATAGTCCTGAATCAACATTGTTGTTTTTATTGTTTATTGTTAGTGTTAACTATAGTGTTTGGTTTAATTTTTGTTATTACTTATGTTTCAAGAACAACCAACTTTAAAAACCAAACTAGTGTTTAGGAATTGATTACTTTACTAATAGTCAAATACGGACAATTCCCTGTGGATTCGATACTGGGATCTTCCTTTTTAAACTACTTGTGTGATATTTGGTACGCTTGCCAAAATATTTCATCAAGTTATTTGGTGCCGTTGCCGAGGAATTGTTCATGGTATTCGGCGATTAGTATTTATGTCAATCTTAATCATTAGTTCAATTTTGTCTATTGTATAATTTTACTTAGTTTATATTCATTGTATGCGTTGTTTATATTTCATTATTTCAAAGAATCCGCCTCTGCTTCTGTTTTACATATTTTCTGTTGCATAATTTTGGAGCACTGATTTGGTAGAACTTGCTTTCAATTGCTACATAATCTAGAAATACATTGCTGCATGTGCTCTGCTGCATAATTTTGTAGTAGAAAATTCTGCATAATTGTCATTCTTGAGTGCTTGCTAACCCACTTTCGAGTACTTGAAGTGTATACGAGGTAGGAGTTCAGAAGCTGATCTAATCCCATTGGATTCGGAGATAGAAAACACCTGTTAGAAGATCAAGGCTGCAAGAAGAAACAGAGAAAGACAAGCGACTCAGAAAGCTTCTTCCTCCTTACAACCACACATTGAGATTCCTTCCAGTGCTGAAGAACCAATCATGGAAGAGAATAAACAAAAATGCACTCTGGAAGGCTATGTGGCTCCTGCTATTCCGGCTCACTTCACGAGTATCATGAGACCAGAGGTACAAGCTGCAAGTGTCTCATATCCATCTTCTCTCATCCAGCTCATACAAGCCAATGTGTTCCATGGCTTGCCTAATGAAGACCCCTATGCTCATTTATCCACCTATATGGAAATTTGTAACACGGTTAAACTGGCAGGGGTTCCCGATCATGCCATTCGCCTCAATTTATTCTCATTCTCTCTAGCAGGAAATGCCAAGCAATGGCTCCATTCCTTCAAAGGTAACACATTCCAGACTTGGGATGAAATTGTTGCTAAATTCCTCAACAAATACTTTCCGGAGTCCAAGACTGCACAAGGGAAGACAGAGATTTCCTCTTTCACTCAAAGGGCTGAGGAATCTCTAGGTGAAGCATGGGATCACTTTAGAGGATTGCTAAGGAAAACACCAACCCATGGCTTTGAGGAGCCAATACAAATTATCATGTTCATTGATGGGTTGAAGAACCATACCAAGCAATTGTTGGATGCTTCAGCTGGAGGGAAGGTCAAGATGAAGACCGTGGAGGATGCCATAGCACTGATTGAAAATATGGCTGCAGGCGATCATTCTATCACTCATGATAGGACTCATATTCCTCCAAGGAAGGGCATTTTGGAGTTGCATTCTCAAGATGCCGTTTTAGCTCAAAACAAAATCCTAACCCAGCAAGTCGAGGCTCTTACAAAGCAACTGAGTAACCTTCCACAGCAACTAAAGAGTCTTCACAACCAACACCCTCCTCCAAGGAATTTCTGCTGTCAAGTATGTGGAGGAGACCATGAAAACGGTGTTTGTATGACCTCAGAAGGGCCACATGAAGAAATGAACTACATGGCCAACAACAACAACAATCGTGGAGGTAATTACAGTGGGTACAATCAGGGTCAAGGGAGAAACTAAGGTGGAAGCTACAATCGGGAATGGCAATCACATCCCGGTAACAATTATAACAAGGATTCAGGAGGTCTGTCAAATAGACCTCAGCATCAAGGACCCTCTGTGTATGAGAGGCAGAACAAGATGGAAGACTCTTTTGCACGGTTCTTAGATGTGACTGCTTCCAACCATAAGAGCACTCAAGCCTCCATTAAGAACTTAGAAGTTCAATTGGGACAGCTAGCCAATCAAGTGGTCGAAAAATTCAATGGGAAATTCATTGCCAACACGGAGGTGAACCCAAAGGAACAATGCAATGTTGTAATGACTAGAAGCAAATGCATAGAAGACACTGCCCTTGACACACCAGAACCGACAGCAGCAAAAGCTAATGCCCCCAATAGAGTGACACAGAAGATGTGTTAAGTGAGAAAGAGGCTGATAAAGGTCAGGAAGAAGGGATAGCAGCTGACCAAGAAGATGGCATAAGCAAAAATGGTGGAATTGTGACTGAAGAGGCATTACCAATGCACGAGCCCAAGCACCAATTGGCGAAGAAGGCAAAGGAAGCTCCAGAACAAGAGGTCACCAAGAATTTACCTTATCCTCTAATTCTGTCAAGGAAAGACAAGGGGAGGTATTTCACCAGATTTCTAGAAGTCTTCAAGAAATTGGAGATCACCATTCCCTTCAGTGAAGCGCTACAACAGATGCCTTTATATGCCAAGTTCATGAAGGATCTAGTTACTAAGAAGAGGAAGTACATTGAAGAAGAGACCATCAATGTTCAGGGCAATTGTAGTGCCATCATCCAACGGACCCTTCCACCAAAGTTCAAAGATCCGGGTAGTTTCACAATTCCTTGCACCATTGACTTAGGTGCAAGCATCAATTTAATGCCACTCTCAGTGCTTCGGAGGATTGGAGACTTGGAATTGAAACCAACTCGAATGACTCTCCAACTTGCAGATCGCTCCATCTAATATCCTCATGGTGTCATAGAGGATGTCATAGTTAAGGTAGGAGAATTCACCTTCCCTGTTGATTTTGTCATCATGGACATGGAGGAGGATAAGGAGGTGCCCTTAATTCTAGGAAGACCCTTTATGATGACGGCAAACGTGGTGGTAGATATGGGGAAAGGACCTCTCCAGCTGAGCGTGGCCAACCAAAAGGTCACCTTCAACATCTTTGAAGCCATGCACCACCAGAATGACACCAAGGATTGCCTCCGCATTGATGCATATGAAGAGGAAGTGGTAGAAGCTACTCAACAACTGACTTTACACTCTCCTCTTGAGCGAGTCCTGGTTAATTCCATGGACTGCCTTACTATAAAGGAGGAAAATGAAGTCCAAGAGTACAGACATCATTTGGAAAAGCTAAAAGAAATTCCTCCAAATGATAATATCTATGAAAAGTTGAAGAATGACAAGGCAGAGAGGCCCAAGCTTGAGTTGAAGACCTTACCTTCTCATCTTAAATACATTTTTTTGGATGAGGAGGAAGGCAAACCAATAATCATCAGCAATTCTCTGTCTTCTGAGGAAGAAATGCAGCTATTGGAACTTCTCAAGCGTTATCAAGAAGCTGTAGGTTGGCATATCTCTGATCTCAAGGGAATTAGTCCATCTTATTGTATGCACAAAATCATGATGGAAGCCGACTACAAGCCAGTGCGACAACCTCAGAGGCGACTCAACCCCACCATGAAGGAAGAAGTGAGGAAGGAAGTGTTGAAGCTTCTGGAGGCTGGGATGATTTACCCCATCTCCGACAGTAGCTGGGTGAGTCCAGTGCAAGTAGTGCCAAAGAAAGGCGGAATGACAGTGATCCGCAATGATAAAAACGAGTTGATACCCATACGGACTGTCACAGGGTGGAGAATGTGTATAGACTACAGGAAGTTGAATGATGCCACAAGAAAAGACCATTTTCCCTTGCCCTTCATGGACCAAATGCTAGAAAGGTTAGCTGGGCAAGCTTACTATTGTTTTCTTGATGGCTACTCTGGATATAATCAAATAGCAGTAAACCCGGAGGACCAAGAGAAGACTGCTTTCACTTGCCCTTTTGGAGTTTTTGCTTATCGGAGAATGCCATTCGAATTATGTAATGCTCCGGCCACATTCCAGTGCTGCATGCTTGCTATCTTTGCCGACTTGGTAGAGAAATGCATTGAAGTATTCATGGACGACTTTTCTGTCTTTGGGGCTTCGTTTGGCCTGTGTCTCTCTAACCTGGAGTTGGTATTGAAAAAATGTAAGGAGAGTAACTTGGTGCTGAATTGGGAGAAGTGTCACTTCATGGTTCAAGAGGGAATTGTGCTTGGGCACAAAATTTCAATAAGAGGAATTGAAGTGGACAAGGCGAAGATTGATGTGATTTCCAAGCTACCACCACCAGCTAACGTGAAGGGGGTGAGGAGTTTTCTTGGTCATGCCGGCTTCTACAGAAGATTCATTAAGGATTTCTCCAAGATAGCCAGACCACTTAGCTCCTTATTGGCAAAAGAAGTCAAATTCAGCATGAGCACAGAATGCTTAACCGCCTTTTACGCCTTGAAGGACAAGCTTATCTCTGCACCAGTGATAATTGCTGCTGATTGGAGTCAAGATTTTGAGCTGATGTGCGACGCCAGTGATTATGCAGTAGGAGCTGTTCTAGGACAACGGAGGAACAAAGTCTTTCACTCCATCCACTACGCTTCCAAGGTGCTCAATGATGCTCAACTCAACTACGCCACTATAGAAAAAGAACTGTTGGCCATAGTATACGCTCTGGAAAAGTTTAGATCCTATTTGGTAGGATCTAAGGTGGTTATTTATACTGACCATGCAGCCATAAAATATCTCCTTACCAAGCCAGACTCCAAACCCAGACTGATTCAATGGATGCTACTTCTGCAAGAATTTGATATTGAGATCAAAGACAAGAAGGGGAGCGAAAATGCAGTTGCAGACCATCTATCTCGCCTAATAAATGAAGAAGTCGCCAACAAAGAGCTGGAGATCAGAGAGGAGTTTCTTGATGAATTCCTCATGATGGTGCAAGAGAGACCTTGGTTTGCAGACATCGCCAATTATAGAGCTGCCCATGTGATGCCAAAAGGGATGAATTGACATCAAAAGAAGAAATTCTTGAGGAACTGCACTTACTATGTTTGGGATGATCCCTTCTTGTTTAGGATTTGTTTAGGATTGGGGCCGATCAACTTCTAAGGCGATGTGTTCCACAAGAAGAGGCCAAGAATATTCTATGGCATTGTCATAATTCACCTTATGGAGGTCACTATAATGGTGGACGTACAGCTACCAAGGTACTTCAATCAAGCTTCTACTGGCCAACCTTGTTCAAGGATGCTTTTGAACATGCTCAAGCGTGTGATAAATGCCAAAGGACAGGGAGCATATCAAAAAGGCATGAAATGCCTCTCCAAAATATCCTTGAAGTAGAGGTCTTTGATTGTTGGGGCATTGACTTTGTTGGCCCTCTCCCTCCTTCATTTTCAAATGAATACATATTGGTAGCTATAGACTATGTGAGCAAGTCGGTTGAGGCTATGGCATGTCAGAAAAGTGATGCCAAGACCATCATCAAATTCCTAAAGCGGCAAATTTTCACAAGGTTTAGAGTACCTCGCGTCTTGATAAGTGATGGAGGAACACATTTCTGCAATGAAGCTCTTTCAAAGGTCCTCCAACATTATGAAGTGCGACACAAGGTAGCATCGCCCTATCATCCGCAAACCAATGGCCAAGCAGAAGTTCCCAATAGAGAAATCAAGAAAATCCTGGAAAAGACAGTGGCAGCATCAAGGAAGGATTGGGCACACAAGCTGGATGATTCCCTTTGGGCCTATAGGACTGCATTGAAGACTCCAATTTGTCTTACACCATTTCAGATGGTATATGGCAAGGCCTATCACCTTCCAGTGGAAATGGCTCACAAAGCTTGGTGGGCAATTAAATTGCTAAATTTTGATCCAACATTGGCGGCCGACAAGAGAAAGCTAAATTTTGATCCAACATTGGCGGCCGACAAGAGAAAGCTGTAGTTATTAGAACTAGAGGAAATGAGAACTCAGGCCTATGAATCCTCAAAGCTCTACAAAGAGAAAACCAAGAGATATCATGATAAGAAGCTGCTGAAGAGGGAATTTCATATAGGGCAGCGAGTGCTCCTATTCAACTTAAGACTCCGGCTTTTCCCTGGGAAATTGAAATCCAAGTGGTCTGGTCCCTTCACCATCAAAGATGTCAAATCTTACGGAGCAATTGAGATCATGGATCCATCAGCGGAAAACCCACAAACAAGCTGGGTGGTGAATGGCCAAAGACTCAAAGGCTATCATGGTGGAGAAATTGAGAGGCTTACAACAATCATACATCTACAAGATCCTTGATCTTGTCAACCGTCAAGCTATTGACGTTAAAGAAGCGCTAGCTGGGAGGCAACCCAGGTTTGTCTCTTCATTTTATCAATTTTTGGCATCAATAAATCTCTGCATAGTTCGCTTAGTGCTTCTCTTCGCTGCGCGCAACTTTGGCTCGAACTGTTTTTGCGCTAAGCTCATGTTCACGCTTAGCGAACACTCAATTCGAAGTGAAGTTTCGCTAAGCGCTTACTCGAGCTTAGCGCACTATTAGTTCGAATGAAATTCTCGCTAAGCTGGAACAGGCGCTTAGCTTAAATTCATTTTGAGTTGTGAGGTCGCTAAGCGTGTTATGCAGCTCAGCGCAGTTTTGGCTCAACTTAGAATGTCGCTAAGCGCAAGACGGCACTCAGCGGTTCTTTGGCTCGAACACATTACTCGCTGCGCGTAAGATCGCGCTAAGCGGGCTCTGCATAATTATGCAGATCTCGCTAAGCGCGTATCTTCGCTCAACGGAGTTTAAAAAAATAATTTAAAGTTAAAAAGAAAAAAAAGGGAAGCACGAGAGATTGCGCTAAGCACAACCATGCGCTAAGCATGGCTGTAGTAACTGATGAGCAGTTTTGAAACCGCCCACTCTCCCTCTTTCCCAAATTAAATTTTCTCTCTCACTCAACCAAACCTAATCCCCTTCCTCTCTCTCACGCTGTCCCCTCTATTTTTCTTCACTCTCACTTTTCACTTTCATTCACTCACTCACACACACTGCATCTGTTCCTGCTGCATCTTCTTCTTCGATCCTATTCTTCTTCACTCTCCACGCCAGGTAAGCACTCCAAATCCCTTTTAATTTCATTTTTTTTCTATTTTTATTTGTAGCATTGTTGTGTGTTTAGTGTTATTGAGTCTGGGTTGTTTGCTGAATAGATTAGGTTTCGTTTTCACTTTCTTTTCGTTTGATTTGCGTTTTGGGTCTAGCATTTTCGAGGTTTCCTTGTTTCGGATTTTTGATTTCGCGCTAAGCGCGTCTGTGCGTTGAGCGAGAACATGCATTCTGGGTTTTTGTTCTTCAGCTATTTAATCTGCGCTCAGCGCTAACTAGCGCTCAACGCGAACTCATTAGATGTTCTTCATATTGATGTTTCTGTGTTCATGGATCTGGGAATTTTCCAGATTCATGCGCCGCTAAGCGAGTCTTCTCGCTAAGCGCGAATCTTGTTTTTGTAATTCGCTTAGCGGGAAGTCTCGTTGCGCGAACATTTGCTTCAAATTGAAGCATCTAGGTTTCTCGCTAAGCTCTCACTAGCGCTTAGCGAAAGCTTGCCTCAAACTGGAGGCTCGCTAAGTGCACACTTGTGCTTAGCGAAAGCTTGCCTCGAACTGGAGGCTCACTAAGCGCACGCTTGCGCTTAGCGCTTGAGCCTTGTTTTGCTCTGTTTCCTTTCAATTTTTGCTCTGTTTTTACTCTGTTTTCCTTTTCACCTCTGCTCTATGTTATTATGTATCATTCCCTTTTTGTGTTCAATTTCCGTGTAGTGACGGGTGTTCACTGAGTGTGACACAGCGCTTAGCAAACACCTTTGTTTCTAATTGATTTGCTTTGTTGTTTTAATTTTCATTTTGAGTACAGATGGCTCCTAAATTTCGCAACAACCGCGATGCTTCTTCTTCTAGAACACCACCCACACCACCTGTACCACCTGCATCTCTTGCACCTGCTGCAACGCATGAAAGGGTTATCTATCCATATGACGCTGACCGTTTCTCTTCCTTTGAAGCCCAAGAGAGATTTGAGAACGAACTCATGGGTCGGGGACTCCTGGCAGAGCGGCCTGTAAAAATTGCTCCGGGTGACTATGATGTCTTCCGCAATGAGCTGCATCGTCGTGGCTGGCTCAAAAAGTTGTGTTCCCTGTCGGATAAGTCCATTGATGAACCTCTGGTCAAGGAATTCTACGCTAACATTTATGAACCAGAGGGAGAATACAAGGTGGCCGACCGGCAATGCAAGGTTCGGGGGAAGACCATTCACTAGGATGGTGTAGCTATCAACTGCCTTCTGCAAACCCCTCCGATCCTCGTAGGCGACACTGGGAAGACTCAATTTGACATTTTCCTCAACCAATACAAAGACCCCAAGGTTATCACAGCACTGTTGTGCATACCAAGCAAGGGATATGTCAAGAACAAGGAGGGAGCCATTACGAAGATTGTGCGGCCAGATATGACCACCCTGACTCAAGCGAGGTCTGCTTTCTCCTACTACACATTGGTGCCCACCTCGCACACCTTTGACGTTACAGTGGAGAGGGCTGAATGGATATATGCCCTTATTATGAAGATGGATATGAATGTGGGTAGTTTCATATTCAATCAGATTTCTCTGTCATGGCTCACTCCAACATCAGTCGATTGGGTTTTCCAGCTCTCATTTTGGCATTGTGCAATGCAGAAGGGGCTAGCTCCAGCACTCCAGTCTTGCTTAAGCTGAGCCCTCCAATCACTTTCAAGTACATCTGTACTTTCTGCTACAATGAGGCTGATCCTAACAGACTTGAGCTCCCTCCCAACACTAGGAAGCAACCTCGCAGGAAGACAATTTCTGGGAGTTCTTCATCTACTTCTTTGCCGCAATCACATGAAGACATGCTACAGACCGCTCTCAATGGTCTGCAACTGTCACTTAGTCAGCAGATAGAAGAACGAACCAATGCACTATACCGAGGTCAATGTACAATCATTGATAATCTACACCACCTTTCCCTTCAACAACCAATCATGTCTTTGGAGGCCTTCCAGGCCCATATGCAACTGCCTGTGGACAAACCTTCCTTTTCTCAAGGGGGTGATGGTGGTGGTGACGCAGTAGCTGAGGAAGAAGGGAACCAAGAGGGTAATGAAGAAGAGAATCAAGAAGAGGCCGAAGGAGAGGACAACATGGAGGCCGACCTGGAGGAGGATTAGCACAGATGTGAATCATGGCCGTCTACAAGAGGCCAAGTGTTTTAAATGTTTTGTCATCTAAACAATTTTACTGTTTCTGTTTATTTTTACTTTACATATTTAACAGTTTTATATAGTTTAGCATTTTTGTGGTAATTAATTTTTTTTTGTGCAACATTGGATGTCTTGTGAACATTTGGTTCAGTCTATGTTTGAATTATTGTTTGTTTTGAACCTATGGCACAATTTTTTTCAAACTGGGTGAGAGCGTGTTGTTAGGTTGCTTAGTTTTGAGGATGATGCATGCATGTGAGTTTGGGGAATTAATAACTGTGAGCATTTGACTTTTGAAGGACTTGTGAACATTGTGAAAATTAATCGATAAGTGTGAGAATTATATTGTGAGAGAACAATTGAGTTGTTCCACTAATTTTTGAATGATTCTCTGAATTGCTGTGTGCATAATTAATGTGGAAATGATTAAGGCCTTGTTTGCTTAGAGCGATTCCCAGAGCCAAAAAGTCAATCCAATAAGGTTGAGAGAATCCTCTGCTAAACCATTGAGCCTAATAGACAACTATTTTGTCTTGTGAACCTAGAACCTAAACAAGAATTACCTACCTTGCCTTAGGGAATAGGAAAGCTTATCTTTTATGGTTTAAGACAAAATTGTTCCAAATTTTGGGGAGTTAGATGAAGATCCACATTAAAAAGAAGAAATGATAGCAACACAACTGCTGCAATATGAATCATAAGAGGCAAAGCCTCCAAAAAAAAAAAAATTGAATAATTGAAAATTCAATCAATTGTGATTCAAGCAGGAAGTAGTTGTTGTCCAACTATGGAAAGTTTTGAGGCATATAGAGGAAATTGATAATCAAGAAAGGAGATAAAGATATGTTTTCTTCAATCCTTAGGAATTGTAATTCAAGAAAAAACCAATGTTCTTTATAGCCCAGCCGTGATTCAACCCTAACTAAGACCTTAATGATCCACATTGTTTGTACATCTGCAATAAATTGAGAAGAAATTCAAAAGTTAAGTGCACAATTTCAATTGGAATGATTTAACCATCTTATACTTTATACACTAAGTGCTGAGTGAAACACTGGCCTTGTGAGGGTCACCTTAATGCGTTTAATCTCAATTGAGAACACCTTTTGCAAGTGTCATTGGTCTTAAACTTGATTCTGATCCTGCCAATTGTTCCTCTGCATCCACTTTGTTGTTATATAGATATTCTTTTGCTTGAGGACAAGCAAAGCTTTAATTTGGGGGAGTTTGATAATCGCTTTATATACGTAAATATTGCATCATATTTTGTAGTGATTATCCAATGTTCTCAGGATTTTTAGCTTAGTTTGAAATCATTTAATATAGATTTGTATAGTTTGATAATTCTAACCCTAGGAAGTTATTTTGTGAGAAATATACTCTAATTTATGTGTGCAGGCCTAGATTCAACAGTAAAGGGAGAATACAAGAAGAAGACAGATCTCGCTAAGCGACACATCTCGCTCAGCGCTCCACTCACTGAGCACAACATCAAGCTACGCGAGCTAAGCGATCTATGACGTGATGAGTGCCCTATTGCGCTAAGCGACATTTTCATTCAAATTGAAGACTCGCTTAGCGGGACATCACGCTTAGTGGAAGTTACTTTCGAACTAAATATGCGCTTAGTGGAAGATTGCGCTTAGCGGAACACTTGTTCTGAGATGCATTATGTAGTGTACTGCGCTTAGCGGAAGGTTGCGCTAAGTGAGACTTCGACTATATAAGCTGCACTTGTAATAATTTTGAGGCATTCAGACTTGGTGGATGTTGTTGAGCTGCTTCCTCTGTTTCCTCTGTTTTTCTCTGTTTCCCTCTGTTCTCTTTCTTCCATTTTGTAACCTTTTCAAAGCTTCTCATGACAATGAGAGGCTAATCTATTAGTGTTGAGGACTTGGAACTAGGTGCTGACCATGTAAACGCTTTTCTTCATATCTATTCATTGAAATATTCAGTTTAATGTTCATTTCTCTATCTTTATTCTTGTTATATGATTGGATCAGTTATATATGCATGTTTTAGAGTTTACCTGCCATTGACAGATGCTGTTGAACTTGGAACTGAGTTTGAACTCTAATGGAGTGTATTTCTAGACATAGGATAGACTCCATTAGCTTCGCAAAGATCTCTAAGCTTCATCAAACCACTCAATGAACTTATCGAGACATCGGAAGTGAGGTTGAGCAGTTTAGGCTTAATTTGATGAGAGATCACGTTTTGAGCACTTTTAGATCGAAGTTAATCTAAACTATTAATGTGAATGGAGAATATATCTTATATGTTTACATGGGAAGCAAACCGGTTGAACCAAATCCTCAACATATCCATTATTCCATTCTAAAACTGTTCGATCATAGTACTGAATCAACATTATCGTTTTTATTGTTTATTGTTAGTGTTAACTGTAGTGTTTAGTTTAATTTCTATTATTACTTATGTTTCAAGAACAACCAACTTTAAAAACCAAACTAGTGTTTAGGAATTGATTACTTTACTAATAGTCAAATACGGACAATTCCCTATGGATTCGATATTGGGATCTTCCCTTTTAAACTACTTGTGCGATATTTGGTACGCTTGCCAAAATATTTCATCATCTATTTGCTTTGTAACAAAAGAAACCCCACTCCCTACCCATTACACTTTGATAATTTTGCATGTAAAATCTCATTTTCCTACAGCTAATTGCTTGTGGTAGGAGGGATCCAAATGTAGTTAATAGACATGCAAGTTATTTTTTTGTCTTAATGGTTTGTGATGTGTTTGATTCCTTGATTTGTCACGATGAGCATCAATCCAACCTCTCACACTGGATTGATGTTCAACATGCATGGAAAGAGGGATTTGGCTTTTCCAAACAAGCTATTATTTATTGTAGTTCGTCTAGCATCTTAATTTGGTTCAATTGAATCCTTGGAATAGTTTTCCACTTATGCTTTTAGTATTTAATAATGGTTTTGATTCATATTGTATGAGGAGAAAGAACAAAAGATCCATGGGAAAAGTGACTTAAATTGATCGTTCTTTAAGTGTAGGTTTGTAGTTAGAAATGTTGTAGCAGATGTTTTAAGTAGATCTAACATATAAAATTTAAAATGAACGCAAAAACATGAGTTCTAATCCATTGAAAAAATTACTTTTGAAAGGGCAACATTTGTAAGTGCAAATATTGCCATATATGAGAATTGCCAATGAATTTGGAGATTGATAACCGATTAATTACTAATATTCATTACCATTGCTATAGGAGCCAATAGAGTTTTCGATTATTTGCAGTCAAATAGTACTTAGTTATTGGACCAACCACTAGCATTATCCACATCTTAAGGAGCTTGCTTGCATGATAATGAATTTGTACAACAAAATGAGCAACTATTTGTATAGTAACATTTTGAAAATTAATTCAAATTAGAAATTTGACATTAGGGTGAGTTCAATTCAACATGAATTAATTTAAAAGAGGAAATTTGTTTAACAGAACAACATTAAACTCAAATATGCTTATCTGTTTAGGCACAACATAGCCATAAAAAAATAGACTCATTATACAAGTTGTGTACCATCATGTATTGGTTTGGTGCGCATTTGAGTGCAAATTGTTGTATTCTCAAAAGGTGGCAGTAAATTAACAAGAAAAACTAAGTGGTGGCAATAAATCAAAGTGATTAGATTATACACACATGCAATTGGCTTTTTCAATTTGGTGGCATGATCTAATCTAATTGAACATTCTAAACAGACACGAGACACAAATTAACTACATTCTCAAGTTTAGGCTATTGTCTAAAATTAAGCTACAATACAATCTAAGTAAAAAAAATAGTTGCATTTTCAAGTACAATGTCAATCTTTTAAGTTGTTGCAACTTGCAATTAACTGTCTTCAATCAGAACCAGTTTAATGTAGCACTTTATCGAATAGGATTTTTCAAATAGGGACACAAATTAACACTCATCTTTAAGCAACATACACCATTTCACTTTGCCTTTGCAATGGCAAAACATAACAACACAAAAATAGATTTGGCCTCAACAATTTAATCAACCTCCAAAACAAAATAAAAAATAAAATTAATCCATGTAAATGGGTAATGTTAGAAAGTAAACACCATAAAATTGGAACATGTGAATTTGAAATAGACAATAGTACAACAAATGTTAATTTAAGTGGTAATTGATATAATTCTAAAACATCTTATTTCCTCATAACTTGTGTGTCCTTTAATTCCTTTGTCTGTAACCAAATAAAGAAAAGTAGTAAAAAAAACCTTAGACATAACTAAGAATTAGTTTTAAACACAATATTTTTCATGTACATGACAAAATAAAAATAAAAAAGTAAAATTTGTTATAAGTGAACAAACCTGTGGATATGAAGAATGAGTTGTATCTTCTGAGTTTGGGGGGTACATAGAGACTTCTACATATTGAGGGAAGATTGACAAACTTGTTGATGAAGGAAGCGATGATGTCCAATAATTGAAGTAAGGGGTATAACTAGTCCTTGACCACCTTTGTAAGTAGTATCATCTCTATTTAGCCCACCATGCATCATCATATTCTTAAAAAAATAATTAAGGGATAACATGCAAAGAAGTTATAAAATTCACAATTTATTTGTTGCATAAACAAACCATGAGATTGACCACTTCATTGGATTTATTTGTTGTCATGTTCAAATCTTTATGAACGATATCTGTCTTTTGATGCTTACTCTTGCAAAAGAAAATATCAATAACTTTTGTTGGTTAATTAAATAGGTACACTTAACAAAATTACTAAAATATAAGTATACTTCTACATATTGAGGAAGTACCATTATCAAGCTTTCTCTTTAATGCGAAAGCATTTGTTACAATAAAAAACCTTTGCATAAACCAAACATGGACATCTATTCAATAAAATATCACTTTAAAACACTTAAACAAATTTTAACTCTAATATACACAAAACTTTTCTTTGCCTTTGCCCCACTACTACAAAAACTACCTTCTAAGTCGACTTATAGAAGACGGTTCAAATAAAACCGTCTTGGTAACTGACGCGGTGGCAATTCTGTAAATAATATTATAAAATCCAAGACGGTTTATAAGTAAACGGATATCCTTCCAAGATGGTTACTTAGGACCGTCTTAGAAGAGTACCATTCCAAGATGGTTGGTAAGAGACTATCTTTAAAGCATCCCCCTTCTAAGACGATTAAATTATAACCGTCTTAGAAGGGCTAGCTTCCAAGACGGTTTTGATAGAACTATCTTTGAATGTCACTAGTACTGTTCACTCTCTTCTTTGCGCGTTACTCCTCACTCCGCGTGTCGCGTGCTACTCCTCACTCTCTGTGCACGTTGCTCACTCTTTTTACATGCTATATTCTCCTCAGTCCTCACTCTCTTCATGAGCATTTTCTCTCCTCACATCATTGTTGCTCCCTTCTTCCATGCGCATCATTGTTCTCACTACTCGCGTCGTCGTTCTCGCTGCTTGCACCGTCGCACCGTCATTCTCGCGTCATTGCTCTCTCCCCATCATCGTTGACTACCGTCATTGTCCACCATGGCACAACACACTTAAATTGCTGCCGTGATTGACAAAGTTAGCTTCACCATCGCCGTTGTCCGCCACCAAGGTAACGTTTCTCTCTCTGAGGTTCTGGACATCATTATCAATTCCTGCCTTCTCTCGTCACTAGATCTGTAGTATACATGTACTCTTTAGAGTTTACTTGGATTTTGGTTTGATGAGGTTGGAGGGGACTCAATTTGGTGAAATAGGGCATGGGTTTTGATCAGTTTGAGATTGAACTAAGTGATGAGCACCATGTGTTTGTGAATATGTGTGAAAGAGAATTAATTAATAGATTGGTGGTATTGTCAAATCTGGTTTAGGAGAATGGTATTGCGATACAATTAAGATCGTATTTCACAGGTTTAGACTAGTTTCGAATTGAAGATCAAGCTTAACTACTGTTTATTTGTTTTTCCTTTGAGTTTTGCTTTGAATGTGCATAATCTCATTCTTAGAGATTGGTGGTATTGTTTATTTGTTCTTTTGAGTATTATCTTTCTAGAGTAGCTTTAGGGATTAATTGAGACATGAGGAGAGAGCATATATTCATAAGTTTGATTAGAAAATTGTTGAAATAAATTAAATAGGGTTTGTTTTAGTTAGCTTAATTATTGCATAAAGCATATATTCATAAGTTGATGTGAAGATATTTTTATATATAAACACAAAAAAAGGTCTATAGAAGCTATTCTAATCGCCTCCTAAACATAATTGGTTGCTGCAGTGGCTTTTGCAGAGCATAACAATGTTAAGTTCTCTATTTCTCTCTCTATATATCTTGCATGACCCATTTGAAGCTTAAAATTCTGGTTAATAGAAATTCAGAAGCTTAAATGTTGGGGAACCTTCCATCAAGGTGTTTAGCAACAATATATTCTTGAACCACTTGTTCAGAGTTTCTTGTATAATATGATTAGCAATGTTCAATTTGGATTGTCCCTCTCTCCAAGGCCCAAGCTCATCGAATGATGCCTACATTAATAAAATTGAAATTTACATGATAAAAGATTAAAGTCCACGCAAACAAATAGTACACAATGTCTTGCAATTAAAAATGTTAACTAGCCAAGTTTATGTACTACTGTTTTTATTAGGAAGGCATGTCGTGTGAGCATAGAATTTGGTCCCCACTCTCTCCTAATTATATATTTACCATCACTCAATTTTGGATTCCTTGCATTCACGTTTTTCACATATTTAGTAGCTATCATTTTCAAGTTAAATTGAATTCTTGGATTAAGGTTGAATAATTTTTATTTTATTTTTTTTTCAATAAATTTGCCTTAAAACTCTAATTCAAGATTTAAATTCTCCAATTTTTATATTTTAAAAAAATATTAGCTATCTGACTAAATGTGTGAACATGGAAGCTTCAACCGATTTATATTAATTGACGATTAATCTACACTCTGAAGTAGTAGTAGTAGTAGTCTTTTTTTTTTTTCAAACTGTCCTTGCTTCTTTTATTATTATTTGCTTTTGGATTTTATTTTATTTTAAAAAAAAGAAGCTAGTTTCTTGGAAGATGGAATAGAGGGACTATTTTGTTTGTTTCTTTTGACCCTGGTCTATACAATTTATGCAATTCATATATAGATAATAGTAAGTAAGTAAATAAATAAATACATAAATTAATTGAAGAGTGGTGGTGGCACAAAGATGAAGGGCATTTACAATCTTTGTGGGTTTTTTTTTATAGAAATTGAATGTTGCATGTTAAACTCTATAATGGATAGTATTAAGATTATAGGGATTTAGATAGGTAGGGAAGGAAGAAGATAGAATAGAAACAAATATTATGAGATTGATGGGAAAAAATAAGGAAGCAAACCATAACATATATTGATTTTGACTTATAATTAAATACATATATTGTCTCTTTAGAATATGATCAAAGTTACTATAAAAAAAAAAAAAAAGATTATGGACCTCTAATACACTTTCATACAGGAAAATTTGGAGTTGCTTTTGCTTCTTCTATAGTGATAGTGTATTTTAGCATATTCTAGAGTTGTATTTAGCATAGTCTAGACATGTTTTATATCTCATTTTGACCATTTTAGCTGAGTTTTGTGAGATTGGGTCATTTTGGACCCTAGTGTAAAAAATTGCTATTTGTCACATTTTATTGATGTTTTTGACACTATCTCTTGTGAAGCCAATAACTTTTGACATAGGTCTCCGATTTTGATGATTCTTGTCTTGTTTAAAATATAAGGAGGAGATCTACAATTTCGTGTCTCACAAGGATTGGCTAATTCGAACGTTTAAGGGGTAACATTTAGGATTCAATGTTACAATCCTGCACTTGTAATAATTCTGCGTTTTAGTTTGTAACTAGGGACCATTTGGTAATTGTAATTGGTCAAGTAGCTTTTATTTAGTTGGTTCAGACCTTGTGGGGGGGACTACGGTTTTGGCTTTATTTTTAGCTTTTCCCCTGAGTTGTATTTCTTTAATTCTGTTTTCATTTATTGTTTAGAAAGTTGTTCTATTGCTTTAATTTTTGAAAATCACACAAAATCCCCCCTATTTTGAATTGAAGGCAAGGTGTTTGATGAATTGTATCTTTGAGAAAATGACCTGAGTTAATCCTATATTGCAAAATTTATTGGGGAACTTAGTTGCCTTTGACGGCATGTTCGACGCGCTCCGTCATATACCTTTGCCAATCATAGCAGCATATTTACCATTTGGGTCCCCTTCATGATCTTTTTTGTCATTGTGAAGTGCTTCTTTAGAGAGGTATGTGCTATTGAATTATTTGACAATATTGTAATGATTTACGCATCTGCATCTATTGTTGTGTATTGTTTGATTTAAAAAAGTTTAAATTCTTGTAGTAATTACAAAGTTTGTAATGTAAATGACTAAACCATTTGCAAAAATATAAAGGAGACTTTGTCAAAATTAACTGTTGACATGGCTAAATCATTTGCAATTTTCTCTATGTAGTCGATGCAGCATCAAGTTACTTGTGTTACATTTTATATTACTATCGATTTATATTCATTATGAGTGAACCTTAGTTTCCTGTTTGAGGTTGAATACAATGATTAATATGGATAGTTTGGATTAATCGTTGTATTTAATCTTGGATTAATACAGACATGCATGCATAATACTGCTTTGTCTGTATAATAGAATAAGACAAATGGATTGATAGTTTGGATGACCGCAATTCGAATCATTGAGGAATATGAGAAAGATGTTAAAGAGTTTTTGGAATTTGCTCAATGATCTTGTAAGGATGTCAATGGAAAATATTATTGTCCATTGTTAAGTGCTTGAATGGAAGAGGACATATGAGAACATTTACTTTGTGATGGAATTCTTTTGAGTTATACAAAATGGACATGGCATGGTGAATCAACACACATGACAAGTGGGTTTGAGACAAAAGAGGTTGAGGTAGAAATGGAAGATATGATAGAGGAAATGATTCGTGACGTTGGCTAAGAGTCTTTTCAGCAAGCGCATGCACCATTGTATGATATATTGGATTATGATTCAAAGACGCCTTTGTATCCAAGGTGTGGTACTAAGCTGACACGGTTGTCAACAGTGTTAAATTTGATCAATTTGAAGGCAAAATATGGGTGGAGTGATCAAAGCTTCAATGGATTGCTTGTCGTGTTGAAAATTATGCTTCCAGTAGGTAACACGTTGCCAAAGAATCACTATGAGGCGAAGAAGATCTTGTGTCCTGTGGGTATGGAGTACAACAAAATAGATGCATTTCCAAATGATTGCATCTTGTATAGAAATGAGTTTGTAGACATGCCAAAATGTCCCAAGTGTGGGGTGTCACGATACAAAGTGAAGGATGACAATGACCAAACCAACCAAGGTGTTATGGTATCTTCCAATCATTCCAAGGTTCAAGCATCTGTTTGCTAATATGGATGATGCAAAAAACCTAATCTGGCATGCAAATGAGAGAACCTCTGATGGAATGCTTCGCCATCCAACTGATTCTCCCCAATGGGAGAAAATTAATCATTTGTTTCTAGATTTTGGGAAGGAGACGAAGAACCTTAGGCTTGGACTTGCTACAGATGGAATGAATCCTTTTGGTAATATGAACACTAACCATAGTTCATGGCCTGTGTTGCTAGTAATATACAACTTGCCTCCTTGGTTATGCATGAAGCGAAAATAGGTTATGTTGTCAATGATGATTTTTGGCCCAAGGCAACCAGGGAATGACATTGACGTTTATCTAAGTCCCTTGATTGAAGACTTGTCAATGTTGTGGGAGGAAGGGATTGATGTGTTTGATGGTAATCGTAAGGAGACTTTTAAAATGCATGCGGCTTTGTTTTGTATTATTAACGATTTTCCTATGTATGGTAATCTGAGTGGATATAGTGTTAAAGGGCATCATGCATGTCCTATCTGTGAAGAAGAAACAAACTACTTACAATTGAAGCATGGGAAAAAAACAGTATACACTAGGCACTGGAGATTTCTGAAACCTTATCACCCATATCGTAGATTGAAAAAAGCTTTTAATGGTAGACAAGAGCAGGGAGTTGCGCCAATCCCATTAACAAGGAAGCAGGTTTATGGTCGAGTCGATGACATCTACACTATTTTTTGAAAAACACAAAAGAATGATGAAAGAGAGAAAAACATATGGAAGAAGAAATCAATATTTTTTTTATCTCTCTTATTGGTCCGATCTCGATGTTAGAAATTGTATTGATGTTATGCATGTTGAGAAAAATGTTTGTGATAGTGTAATCGGCACGCTTCTTAACATAAAAGGCAAGACAAAGGATGGCTTGAATGCTCGGCAGGATCCCTTTGAGATGGGGATACGCCAACAATTACATCTAAGGGTTGAAGGTAAATGAACATATTTGTCGCTCGCATATCATACTTTATCAACAAAAGAGAAAACAAGCTTTTGTCAATGTTTGTAGGGTGTGAAAGTGCCACAAGGATACTTTTCAAATGTTAAGAGCCTTGTATCAGTTAAAGATAAAAAATTAGTAGGCTTGAAGTCCCATGATTGTCATGTATTGATGCAACAACTTCTTGCTGTGGCGATCTGTGACGTTTTGCTTATCAAAATCAGGCATGCCATAACTCACCTTTGTTTGTTTTTCAATGCTATATGTAGCAAAGTAATTGACCCTCATAAGTTGGATGACCTAGAAAATGAAGTTGTTATTATCTTGTGTTAGTTGGAAATGTATTTTCCCCCTTCATTTTTTGATATCATGATACACCTAATTGTCCATCTGGTGAGGGAGATTCGACTGTGTGGCCCGGTTTATCTACGGTGGATGTATCCAATTTAGTGCTACAATTGGAGGTGTAATGTGTACCCAAAATTCGCAAACAATTCTCTTCATTTGTGTGGTGTAGGAACTGGATTTTGGTGTCTCGCTTTTGCTTCATCCAGCATTGCTCGTGCGGGTCCTTCTCTCTAAGGCAGAACGCTCCCATATCCTTCACGTTGCTGCCACAAAAGCTAACCAATTCTACGAACAATCGAAGTAGGAGAAATTGTTGGAATTCTATGAAAGAGTCTCAGGAACCGGGATGCATGTCAGTTTGATACAACTAGATAAAGTGGCAGAAGTAGTGCGATGGTGTGATGGTGGACGACAGTGGCTATGGAAGAAAAATTAGAGAAAGAAGAAGAAGGAGGGGCTATCACGGCGAAGTTGTTACCATTGGTGGGTTGACGGTTACTCTTTTTTGATTAATTATCTAAAATAAAATCTAAATATTTTAATTATATTTTTTTATGAATAATTTAATGAGTAAAATGCTCATACACCACCAATCATTTTACACCGTCGGTTAATCATAACCCACCGTTGTAATGACTTTTGAAATAATTTTATAAAAGTCAACTGTCTTACCATAAATTAGGGTTGTGATTGATTGTTTTACACCGACAGTGCATAAACCCTTTTCTCTAATTTAATTGTATTTATGAAGATAGATTTATTATTTTAAAATTTATATAAAAGTCCTTCTTATTTTTAAGGTTTAAAAAATATACTGCGAAGGTACCATACCCATTTATTAATGACAGTACGAAAGTAGGCACGAGATATAGGTTGATAATTTATTTTTTTTTGGTACACAATTTTATACATATTTTACCCCTATAATAACTACTTTAGTAACTTACTATAACTACCTTAAAAAATCACTGATTATTAACCTTTGTTAATAGAGAAATCGCAAACAATACCAAAATGTTTAGGACAACAATATCCCTCATTTCTTGTTTTTGTTCATTTAATAAGGATATTTTAATAATTTAATATTTAATTAAAAATAAATTATTTCTCTCTCCTATCAAAATTAATTATCTTCTCCAAAATTAAATTATCATAATTGAAGAGATACAAACGACTTTTTTTTAATTAAGTATTAAATTATAATAATATCCTTAAAATTAATTATTTTAAATATATATATATATATAGAGAGAGAGAGAGAGAATACGAATTTAAGGAGAACTCATACTCCTATGAGAACAACTAATATTAATCATCATATCAATATTCAAAACTATTCAAGTTAGAGATTAAAATATTAAAAATTAAAATTAAAATCATCAAATGACTAAAAGATTAATCAAATAAAAATGAAACCTAATTTATATTATCTTATCCTAAAATATCTCAAACCATCACCACTAGCTGACACACATAGTGGTGAGGGTGGGTAGTTGCCCACCTTGAAATAAAAAAATTAATTTCAAATATATCAAACTTTACAATTTGCATTCTCTCAACAGTGGCGGACCAGTTTAATGGTTAGGGTGTTCTTGCACTTGCACCCCCTCAACATTTAAAATTCACTAATAAAAAAAAACTTAAATAATTTTTGGGTCCTTAAAAATACTCATTTTTTATTGAGTCCTTGGAATTTTTTTGTGTTGTTATGAGTCCCTAAAAAAATTTTAATTTTACTTTGAGCCTCTACAGATGATGTGACAACATCTCAACCATTAGTTAAGTAATGACATGACATCATCTCAATATAAATCAATGATTGAGATGATGTCACGTCAACCATTATTAATAAACTTTTTAATCTCTCAAATTCAACATTTATTTATGTTAGTACCTGAAATTGAAAACTTTTACAATTTTATGTTGGATCGTATTATAATTATATTATAAATATACATTATAATTATTATTTAACTATATTTTAATAGAAACATATATGTTTATGAAAATTTTATTGAATATATATAATTAAAATATAGTTTTGGGTGTTTTAGTTTTAATTATAATATTTTTTAGGCTAAATTATAATTTTGGTCCTCCTAGTTAACCAAATTCATGATTTTGGTCCCCCTTTTTAATGTTAATATTTGGTTCCTCTATTTTAAACAAAATTGACAATTTTGGTCCTCATGGTCGATTATTAACTAATAATTATGATTAATATAGTTATTAAAATAATTATAAATTAACTGAAAATTATTAATTATTAAAAGTGAGTTTTAATGTTAAAAATGTTTTTTAATGATTGGTAATCAATGATTTTTTTGATGTTAAAAGGTTTTTTTTTTTTTGTGTGTTAAAGATGACTAAAGTTTTTATATATTTTTTAATTAACTTAATAACTGTATGATTTAATTGCACTTAAATAATTCACTTTGTTAAATTTAAAATTATCTTATGTTTAGCAGAATAGGTAATTAAATTTAATTAATTAAATTTTTTGATTAGTAAAAAAATACTTAAATATGTTTTACATGTATATTACAAGTATGAAAAACATATTTAAGCCTAAAAGGATAATTAAGAAAAGTCAATGTTATATTTGGTCATTAACAACTAGGATAATTATAATGAAAGTTAGATGGTAAAATATGCAATTAAGCCATTGCAATTTAGCCTATTTTTTATGATTCATATTTTTTTTTTTTTTGAAATGTCATATTTAAAAAATTGTAAAGTATCATATACTCAAACTATTTAATGGTTCCATTCCACACGGTGAATGTTTCTAACTATGGCACACGTCCAACTTAGCACATGAACGTAATACACCCATCCAAACCAATGTGCATAATGTGCAGTATTCCTCCAAAGTGATTCTGCACCAACCACTCTCACTTTTCTTTTGCAAGATAATCAAAGAGAAACTATTTAATAATATAGCTTATCAAAACATCATCAATTCATAATGACATCAAAGTGGGACGTGGGGAAATTGTCTATCTATAGGATTTATTCCATATGAAGGATGTAAAGACATTCCATGTGTTAACGTGAAACTATTGAATGATGGATAATAATGTTAAGGGGGTAATACATGTACCATTTGCTGAGGTTGTACAACATTAACATCAAAAGGAGTAGCAAGATTCATTTCCTTAAGTAATTACACATAAAAGTCATAGTCAATTTCCAAATATAAACCTGAACCGTTGAATGTCTTTACTACATACCAAAAGAACTATACTTATAGATTGCTTGTTCAACTTTTTTGTAGAGCAATTTAGCTTCACATCTTTCACTTGAATAGAACTACTAACTATAGCTTTAAATGTTTGTAAAATTATTAAAGTGATAATCTAAAACCAAATATAAACACTAAAACATATTATGATATCTTCAATAATTTTATTTGTCATATTGAACATCAACTCATAGAGATTTCCTTATTCAAATTTTGACTAGAGCACTTTTGTCTTTTATCTATTACTCTTGCACGATTATCAACTTCTCTTCTTCGTTTCTACAATAAAAAAAAGTGTAAAGTTATATTCAACAATAAATTCAAATAGGAAAACCAGCAACTCACTACAAATGATAATTTTAAAAAATACTCACATTACATTATCTAGTCCTACACTTTGTTATGAATATGTCTTGTCTTGCCTATTACTTTCATCAATTCACTTTTGTTCTTTATCCTACAAAACATAATTGATAAATCATTAAAGTAATGAAATCAATTCACTTCAAAATTTAATTATCAAAAGCTTCCACATTACATTATCCGGTCCTACACTTTGTTGTGTATGTGTCTTATCTTGCCTATTACTTTGATCAATTGAATTTTGTTCTTTGTCCTGCAAAACAAAATTGATAGATCATTACAACCATTTCAAATAAAAGAAAGGATAAGAAATTAATTTATTTTAATAGTTAAAGGAAGTTACTTTGTTAGGTATTCTTCTACTGTTATGAGACTCCAAACCACATGAATCATAACTCCAATTTCATCATCCATAGAAACGAGGTCAAGACATGTAGTTACTTTGTGACCATGTTGATTATAGTTCAAACATTTACGATTCTTCTTATAATTGTTCTTTCATGGAGCCTTTTTTGCATTTACCTTTACCACATTTAGATCACATTGGTCATTTTCAAGAACACATTCACTATGAGTACCTCCCTTCTTTTGTAACTTATCAATCAGTTTCAAAATTTCATCTCTAATAAACTCAAAATTCTCACGCTCTTTGGCAATAATGTGACAAAGTTTATTACAACTGGCAACTAAGACCCCAAACTGGGTGGTAATTATCATGTCATTATTCATGTTCTTTGACTGGGAGCATGATATAAATTAGTTTTAGCATTCTTCAACCATTGGTTGCAAATCAATGTCGTAGGAAATGAATCCACATGCTGAAGCCGCATAGGACATATTATATGGCAACATGGAATGCCCTTAGATTCATACAACATACAATCACATGCAAAATTAAATTCTTGCCTATCATATACAACTTCATGTTCACTATGGCGTTGAAAAAAACTTCTCCATTTTAAATATAACCTTCTCCATAGTTTCTAATTTGTCAATCACATTCAATGCTCCAATAGTTTTAATCTATGCTCTAACTAATTTAAAAATATCCTTGGTAAAAATCTTTGAGTCATGTTGCTTTAGATTCTTGAGACAAGTAGTTAACACAGGTTTTGTATAAAATGAATTGAAATCTAAACTTAATTCATTATACTAGTAATCTCTTAGAATGAGCTCAAACTTAGACAACAACCCCACAATTGTACTTTTCCTTTGAATAGACCATAATTCACACCTTCAGACAAAGAAGTAGTCCTTATGCATCAAAAAAATTATCACGGAGATAAGCTGTAGCCCACATAAACCTCTTCTCATAGGTTTGGGAAACTCAATTGTTTCCTCCAAGCTGATGTTTGACAACCATATGTTGCCAAAATGTTTAAAATTTTTCCGGTGTAACATTAGCATACATTGCTGTTTTGAAATCCGCTAAAAACTTGAAACCTTCACATTCTCACGAGCATTCTTGCACAAGTTCTAAACACAACCTGTGAGTTGCATTTGGAAAAACCTGCTTGATAGCTTCCCTCATTGCACCATCACCATCTATCAGAACTGCTTTTGGATGCTTATTGCACATTGCAACCAAAAAGGTTTCCAAGACCCACTTATATGTAATGATAGTTTCATCTGATACAAGAGCACAACCAAATATAACAGTCCTCAAATGATGATTTTTACCTAAGAAGATTACCAACGACTTGTTGTACTTGTTCTTCTTATAGGTGCTATCAAATGACACATCTCAAAAACATTGAAAATCAGATCTATTTGTACCATCAACCCATAATAAGTGACTCAATTTACCATAACCTGTAGTTACGTATTTAGAAAAAAAACATAGGATCATTGTCTGCCTTTCCTTGTAGATAATTTATTGAAGGTAGTGCATCTCCATCTTTTATTTGAGAATGATTATGCCGTTCAATATAATTATATACGGCTTTCTTGTTAAATCCAATAGCTACATGCTCACCTTTTTTATCCATCATGTAACCCATTATCTGACAGGTTCTTACACCTTGTGCATGTAGGCAATCCACTTGAACCTTGTTCACATTAGTCAATCCACGATATATACGAATGAAAGGAACAAAATACGAATGACAAAATTCATGGTTATGAGTCTCCGTAAAGGACACAACTATCAACTCAACCATCTTTTTATCTAGCTTTACACGCAGCTTGGCATTGCAATTTGTACGAGCGAGAGGTCTATGATCCCTTTTTCCATCATCCCTCATCGAGTGTTTTTTGTCCCTCAATCTCGCTTTGTTGCATACAAACACATGCATTGTAATATTACTGAAATACACAAGAACACACTAGAAGGGGGGGGGGGGTTGAATAGTGGGTTTAAACCTTTTCAAAAGAGCACAGTGAGCAAGATAAATATTTGTAAGCACAAGACAGCAAATGAGAGCTTGTTTTTATACTGGTTCACTCAACCTGAGCTATGTCCAATTCTCCTTTAACAACTGTTAAAGGGTTCCACTATAATAAACTGATTATAAAACAAGTATTCTTCACTGCCACTTCTGGCTACAAGTATTCTCTATGCCACTACTGGCTACAAGTATTCTAAACCACTTCTGGTTACAAGTATGAATCTCCCCCTGAGATTATACTTCCCAAGTATTCTTTTATCACTAAGCCACTCCTAGCTTTCTATACAAAAATGTATTAGATTCAGATAACTCTCAAGGAGAGGATATAATCAATTGATGAATCTGCGTGAGCTTGTAGAGGATGGGTGCTCTGTTTCTCTCAGCTTGTGTTCAAGACTTGCTCTCAGAATGCTTTCTCTTGCGGTCTAAATTTTTTGTTATCCATTTCACATTCAATTCATTCTTCTTTTTCTAGGTCTTATTTTTTTTATATTTCATAGAGTCTTCCTTATAAAGTGGGCTTGATGAATTTGAACGTTGGAGAAGACTTCATTTCGTTGTCTCACACAGTAGAGTGTTGAAGTAGCTTTGATTGTGCTTTATCTGACGGGAGCAAGTTTCTATCTCTGTTACAGTTTGTCTTTTAGCTAAAAGGGTGCATCCCAATGCTAATTGGTTCTTTTGGATGTACCTGCACACATTACATAGTACGAGACATGTAAGTAATACGAGGAATCAAAGAAAGTAATGTTAAAGGGTATCTCCCTTTGTTTCAGTTGCAGCAGTGCCTTTATTTGAGTAAAGAATTAATTATAAAGCATGTATTCCTCAGTACTTATGACAGTTTACATTCTATTCCTGCATAGACAAAGTCTGGCTTAACAAACATAGTCTGGTCTTGATTAAGTATGGTCTATTCGTGCTCAAACAACGTTTGGCTTTAACAAACACATTCTTAATTAAAAGACATGGTTTGTTCTAGCCTTAAACATCGTCTGGCCTTGGCTTTAGACATCGTCTAGCGCTTGGCTTCAGACATTGTCTGGCACTGGGCATTAGACATCGTCTAACACTTGGCTTCAAACATCGTCTGGCCTAGGGACATAGCATAAATAGTTAAGAACTTATTTAAATCTGTTTATAGCCATTTTCAGTGCTAAATATAACCAATATAAGTTCTTAGACAGTTAGAGCGTAGGATTTGAGTTGAGAGATATTACCATTGTTTGTTCTTACTTTGATTTCCTGAAATCACTAAGTCTGAAATCATTAGTTGATCAAATATGATTACATTTGTTATCATCAAAACCTATCAAGGTATTAGGGGTCAGACATCATCAAATGTCTTGGTTCTAACAATCTCCCTCTTTTTTATGATGACAACACATGTTATAATTTTGATTTAACAGATCAGTGAGTCATAGACATGTATGTATCAGAGTGTTAATTATTTCATGGCAGTTAAGTATGCGCAGTTATTAACATGATGAACTCCCCTCGAGTCTATCATGCAAATGCATATGACAATTTAAAGTATGAAATAATTAAAGCGAATTAAAATAAACAGTGAATTGAGGTGTATAAAAATTAGTGAACCAATCACTATTTTATTAAGCATTGTCTGTAAATTCTATACATCCAAAATTCTCTCCCCCTTTGTCATAAACAAAAAGGTGGAGGATGGAGTAGAAAATGCCATGACAGTCATGGTTTGGAAGATGGGTTTGACTGTTTGGTTGAGAATTCTCCAGCTTCTGATGGAGCTTTTGTTGCTAGAGGATCTTCTGATGGCGATGGTGGAGCTTGAGTCGTCGCAGGTCTGGGAGTAAGAATGGTTGCTATGGAGGCATTGAAGGCAAGGGTTACCTCCTTGATGATACTAGCTCTTTGCTCTTCCAATTTGGCATTCAGTTGAGCTTCAACTTGAGCAGCAACCTTAGTAGAGAGTCTTGATCCCAGTTTAGTTTCCAATGTAGATTCAAGAGCAGCCAAGTCAGGTAGAGGATCTGACTGTGCTGCAACATTTAATGGTAGAGTTGTAATTGGAGTGCTGGACCTGGACTGAGTGGACACTAGATTAGTGCACTCTTGGGCTGGGGTTGATTCTGCAGACTTTTCAGCCAAGTCTACAACTTGCTTAGCAACAAGTGTAGTAGCCTGAGCTGCCTCAGCCTCTTGCTTCAGGGCTAACTCCCTGAGCTTTTTCTCGTTTTCTTCCTTGACCTTGTTTTCTTGAGCCCAGATTATGAAGTCGTTGCTCCTCTTCTTGAGCAGCTAACATAGCTCTCAGTCTGGCGACCTCTTCCAAGATTTTTGCTTCTTCAACTACTTCTTTTACTGCCTTAGCTGCAACTATCAGTGCTTGAGCAGAGCTTTGTACTTAGCATAGTATTTAGCAAGCATCCTCTTAGCTTCCTCTTCATCTCCAGGGGTGTGAGGGGTTAGTAGAGTGGGCACAACCACTGTGTCTGACACATGAATGAAACTACTGGAGGAGGAGGAGCCTTCACCTATAGTGTCAATCTTCTGCTTCTCTTCATCTGAAAGATTGGATGACCCTGTGGTGTGAAGCATACCTATAGATGCCAGCATTTGCTTCATTGTTTATCGGTGGTAGAATATGCTCCTGTTGAGACAATGGCTCAATGTTTGGTATGTGTTGTGGAAGATTGTCTGCTCGTGCAATCTTCTTCCCCTTCAACTTGTTGGGGTTGACAATTGGGAGCCTGGTGACTATACGGTCTAAAGCAACACGTATATCAGTGTCTTCAGAGATATGTAGGCTAGGTGGATACAACTGTTTGGGGATTGTGCCTTGAAACTTCAAGTGACACAAAGCCCTGTATTCAACACACGTGACCTAGAAGGTTGGATGGTTGGGAGCAACTCCTCGTGTAATTAGCCAAGGAGGTCGAATAGAGATCCTTGGTCTCGACAGATAGTACAATGCATCACGATGCATTGTTCTGATAGTGGCCTCTAGTTGCTTCTTCTCATCTTCTGTTAGCTCAATTGGTAGGGCTGGTTCCACTGTAAAGTAGTCCAATCTCTTTCTCATGCAATTATACCAGTGTGTAATCTCATGCACTAGCTGACGCATCAGAGGGATGACAAAGACGTATTCTTCCTGCTGTAGCCTTCTAGCTAGATGTGCATCATCTTCAGCAGTGTCCAGAAGGTGAGAGTTGTGAATTGGCCTCTTCAGAGTGGGTGTTGTCTGGTGTGTTTTCAGCATCAAACGCAGATGATGTGGAGGTTGCGTCTGCCATCAAACAAAGGTTAGCTTCTTCGTCTTGATGCTTCAAAATTTTCTTCATCTGTTGAGTCATCTAGTCTTCCCATGTGGACATCAATCCTTTCTTTTTCTTGGGAAATCTCTTGTTGACCTTTTCTTTTCCTTTTCCATTGTTTGGGCAAGCTGCGAAGAATTTTGTCAACATGCTCGAAATTTTCAAAACTTTTACCAAGGTTTCGAAGTTCATTTAAAATAGTTTGGAATTTAGACAACATATTAGCTATGGTTTCATCTTCTTCCATAGCAAAGAGTTCATATTCTCTGGTAAGAACACTTACCTTGTTCCTTTTTACCTGTGAGGACCCTTCATAAGTTATTATGAATGTGTCCCATATGTCTTTGGCAGATTTGAACTGGCTTATCTTTCTGTGCTCAGTTTCTGAGATACATGCATGTATTGTATTTCTTGCTCTGGAGTTGAGTATGAATCTGTTCTTCTGTGCCTCAATCCATTATTCTTTTGGGATCTCAGCTTCATTATCATCAACTAGAATATAATCTCCATTTTCTACGACATCTTGCATGTCTATATGACATGATTCAAAGTATGTCTCCATTCTTTGTCTCCAATATGTGAAGTATTCACCCTTAAAGATTGGAGGTTTGTGTAGACCCTTCTCCATCCTTGTGTAGGATCTTTAGCTCTGTATTGTGAAGATAGTTATCAAAGATCGAGCTCTGATACCAACTGAAATACACAAAAACACACTAGAAGGAGGGGGGGGGGGGGGGGGGGGGGTTGATAGTGGGTTTAAACCTTTTCGCAAATACTATTAGTTCACAAATTGCCCTCTTGGATATATGTTAGTTTAAAGTAGCAAATATATCCTTACAAGGCAAAGTTTAGAAAATCTTTTCAAAAGAGCACAGTGAGCAAGATAAATATTTGTAAGCACAAGACAGCAAATGAAAGCTTGTTTTTATACTGGTTCACTCAACCTGAGCTACGTCCAGTTCTTCTTTAACAACTGTCAAAGGGTTCCACTATAATCAACTGATTACAAAACAAGTATTCTTCACTACCACTTCTGGCTACAAGTATTCTCTATGCCACTACTGGCTACAAGTATTCTAAACCACTTATGGTTACAAGTATGAATCTCCCCCTGAGATTATACTTCCCAAGTATTCTTTTATCACTAAGCCACTCTTGGCTTTCTATACAAAAATGTATTAGATTCAGATAACTCTTAAGGAGAGGATATAATCAATTGATGAATTTGCGTGAGCTTGTAGAGGATGGGTGTTCTGTTTCTCTCAGCTCGTGTTCAAGACTTGCTCTTAGAATGCTTTCTCTTGCTGTCTAAATTTTTTGTTATCTAGTTCACGTTTAATTCATTCTTCTATTTCTAGCTCTTTTTTTTTGTTTCATAGAGTCTTCCTTATAAAGTGGGCTTGATGAATTTGAACGTTGGAGAAGACTTCATTTCATTGTCTTACACAGTAGAGTGTTGAAGTAGCTTTGACTATGCTTTATCTAACGAGAGCAGGTTTCTTGTGTCTATTACAATTTATCTTTTAGCTAAAAGTGTGCATCCTAATGCTGATTGGTTCTTTTGGTTGTACCTGCACACTTTACATAGTATGAGACATGCAAGTAATATGAGGAATCAAAGAAAGTAATGTCAAAGGATATTTCCCTTTGTTTCAGTTGCAGCAGTGCCTTTATTTGAGTAAAGAATTAATTATAAAGCACGTATTCCTCAGTACTTATGACAGTTTACGTTTTGTTCCTGCGTAGACAAAGTCTAGCTTAACAAACATAGTCTGGTCTTGATTAAGTATGGTCTATTCGTGCTTAGACAGCGTCTGGCTTTAACAAACACATTCTTGATTAAAGACATGGTCTGTTCTAGCCTTAGACATCGTCTGGCTTAATAAACACATTCTTAATTAAAAGACATGGTCTGTTCTAGCCTTAGACATTGTCTAGCCTTGGCTTTAGACATCGTCTAACACTTGGCTTCAGACATCGTCTGGCCTGGGGACATAGCGTAAATAGCTAAGAACTTATTTAAATCTATTTATAGCCATTTTCAATGCTAAATATAACCAATATAAGTTCTCAGACAGTTAGAGCATAGGATTTGAGTTGAGAGATATTACCATTGTCTGTTCTTACTTTGATTTCCTGAAATCACTTAGTCTGAAATCAATAGTTGATCAAATATTATTACATTTGTTATCATCAAAACCTATCAAGGTATTAGGGGTCAGACATCATCAAATGTTTTGGTTCTAACAATTACCGCTCTCATCGTTGGCTTTCTCTCTTTTTCTAAGCCCTAAACCATGAACCTTTGCATAAAAATTATAAAATTCATAAGCAGATTTTTCATCAAAAAAATCAAACTGCTCTATGTGTTCAGCTATTAAATTAATAACACTTTTGTATTCATCTTCTGTCACATGTACATCTGTAGACTCTTTTTCATTATTGATATCATCATCAATTTCACTTTCACTTCTAGCTAAAATCTCAACGTTACTGAAACTAAGTTCATTGTCCTCATCCAAATTAACAAATAGATCCTCATGGAAGTTATCCATCTGCATTTCAAATAGTAAAACCACAAATAGAATAAATAAAAAAAACCATCAAATACTACATTTAAAAATAAAACTCAATTTCTAGCAAGTAATAATAACTAACTAGTGAAACCATAAAGAAAAGTTAGCAAACTGTAAATCCAGGTTTTGTTATATAGTCTAAACGCTAGTTATACTCTTTCTCTAAGCTACCTACATATGTCACAACGCATGTGTCATGCAATGCAATTTACAAGGAAGGAAATAAAGTAAGAAACAAAGACAAAATACATAAGCAAAAAATTGTATTTTGATTAACAAATAGAAAAGACTGATATTTAGTTATGTTTTTTCATCAAAAGCATAGTCCAACCAGTCATTTATCCTTTTGATTCTCCGATACCACAAGAACTAAGCACATGTTTAGTTTTTTCTTAATTTTTACACAAAGTTTTTGGCCAAAAGGTCTCATTGTAGCTCTTCTAACTATAATTATAGACTTAGTGAGTGAAAAGCTTGAGAAAAAAATGCACTCAGCTATAAGTGAAACCTGCTAAATACAAAACACAATTCACAAGAGGAATCTAACTCTACTTCTTTAGTTACAATGTATCTAAGCTACTTTTGCTAAATAGAACCATTATTTGGTACTTTCCAACAAGTTACACGTTTGGTGAAAACAAAACAAGCTAACTGAAACATTAATTTAATTCTTTGTTGTTATTATTGAATTAGTCAACAAAATGCACGTTAGTATTAACTATCTTATAATCTTATTTACTTCTTTTTTTTTCACAGCAAAAGGATAATGATATCTTATAAAATTTGGTATCAGTCACTAGTGAGCAAAAGTAGCATATGGAATTAAATAAGAATATAAGATTGTTAGAACCAAGATATTGGATGATGTCTGGCCCCTAATCTTTTGATAGATTTTGATGATAACAAATGTGATAATATTTGATCAACTAATGGTTTTCTTTTTTGAATGAAATCTTAGTCCAGGAAACCTCATGATCCGAAAGGAACATCCCAACTATGTTGGCACCCCCTACCAAACCAATCCCAGGCACCCAGTTGCATTTTATTAATAAATGAAAAAAAAAAGAATACAAAAGCTATGGGGGGATGAGGCCAAGACCCATAGGAAAAAGATTAACACAAACGAAAGTTAGCTAGCCCACGACGATTATGAGCAAAGTTAATCGAAATAAAACTAGGCATGCTCAGCCCTGGAGTCAAGTCCATGATTAGCAATGGCATCTGCACAAGCATTCCTTTCTCAAAAAATGTGTGAGATTCTGAACTGTATCCCCTTAGATAGAGCAACTGCTTGGTGCCACTTGGCACACAAAGACCAAGGTACAAGAGTAGGATTCTCAAAGGCCATGAGGACTAGGTAGGAATCACACTCCAACCAAAGATGTGTCCAACCCATATGGGTGGCTTGTTCCAAAGCCAGAATAGTAGCAAATAATTCAACCTCAAGAGTAGTTACAATACCAATGTAGGCAGCAAAGGCCCCACAAAGACACCAAAATGGTCGCAGAAGATGACCCCAGAGGCCGCATGACCAGGGCAGTTACAAGCCGCACCATCAATATTGCACTTGATATAACCACATGGAGGGAATTGCCAATGAACTTGTTGAATCTGCCGTGGTTTGGGAGGGTGACATTCAATGTTGAAGTGCTTAAGCAATGTAAATCCCGAAATGGAATTATTAGAGGTGCCATGTGTAATATGACCAATGAGAGCAACATTGGAAGAGACTAGGTTGATAGCCTACTACAGTAGAGGCTTGGTGTCCCTGAATCTAGCGTGGTTTTTGGTGCACCAAATGACCCAGAAAATATGGACAATCAGAGAATGGAGCATGGTTGTAACCTGCCTGCTAGAGTGTTGAGTGAGTTCAAGGGCAGAGTAGCAAGTGACGAAAGGGAACTAGCCAGGATAAACTGAATGGAACCAATGCCAAATATCTCGAGCAAAAGGGCAATGAAAAAAGAGATGCTCAGTAGTTTCTGTAGCAGCCTCGCAGGGTGCTACACATAGACACAATGGTGCAACCCCGAGATAGTAAAAGGTCATCCATAGGTAGCCTCTTGTGAATGAGTCACCATAGGAGGAAACTTCATGAGGGAGGAGTGGAATTGGACCATAGTAGCTTCGCCCAAGATGGTGTAGGACCAAAAGAAGAAACATACTTGAAGGCCTCCTTGAAAGACAAACAGCCAGTGAGTGATGGCTTCCAAATCAACTCATCAGGGAAAGGGCTAGGCAGAGTCGAGGGCAGGACAGAGAGAAGATCCGCTACCAAGTGAGGGAGCCTGTGTAGGAAGGAGGAAAGGGCATGCTAATTATTATTAACCAGAAAGCAATCTATAGAGGCAGTTAATTTTTTTTTAACTTTGTGTGGGAAGCCAAGGGCATCATCAATAGGGATATCCGAGCACCAAGGGTGTAGCCAAAAATTTATGCATTGTCCATTATTCACCACCCAACCTGAGTTCTGCGAGAGTGCAGACCATCCAATAGCTTTTAATTGAAGACCAAATGGATGATTTTTTAAATGTTGTATTCAGCTAACCATCCACAACAAATCTGGCCTTTAGAAGGGCAACCCAATGCGAGGATGAAGAGTGAACCTCTCAGCTGAGTTTGAGTAATGCAGCTGCATTTAACTTCGAAATAGACTTTAGGCCAAGATCACCTTCCAACAAGGGGCTACACACCTTATGCCAAGCCATAGTCGCAAACTTCTTAACACCAATGTCCCCAAACCAAAGGAAATTGTGCATCCAACTCTCCACCTTTTTAAGCAATGCAGAAGGCCAGCTATAGACTTGGAAGCTATAAAGAAGCATTCCAATAATCACTGAATTGAGTAATTGTACTCTGCCCATGAATGACAAAATGTGCCCTTCCCAAGAGACCAGTTTAGATTTGATTTTATCAGCAATAGGTTGCAAATGTTGGGTATGAGGTTTGCCAATAAAAATAGGAACACCAAGGTAAGTAAAAGGCAAACAACCCACATTAAAACTAAGTAAACCTTTAATGCGTTGAGATTTGGCAGCAGAGATGTTACCAGAATAAAAGGTGCATTTCTCATTGCTGATCCATTGACCAGAGTCCTTACCATAAAGAGAAAATAACTGTTGCAAATTTTTTAAGTTGGACCAAGTGCCACGCAAAAAACCATAATATCATTAGCGTATACAACATGTGTGGGGATAGGACAACCAGTGGGAGCAACAATAGGGAGTAAATGACCCTCAAGTGAGGAAATACCACAGCTGAGCACCTCTTCAGCTAGGCAAAATAGAAGAGGGGAAAGAGGATCACCTTGGCGGACACCTCTTTTGCAAGCCAAATAACCAACAACTGACCCATTCACAAAGAAAGCCGAGTTGAATGAAGGATCAAGTCAATCCAATTGCAAAAAACCTCATTGAAACCGAAGGCTTTCAGAATAGCAATGAGAAATCCCCAATCATGGGTATCAAAGGCCTTTTTTATATCATATTTGATCGCCAAGTTACCACCAGGGACCTTTTTGTCCAACATATTAATCACTTCAGTGGTTGTAATGATGCATTCAATAATATGCTTCCCATGGATGAAGCCTCTTTGCTGGGGTGAGACAATTTGACTAGCAATGTGTGTGAGCCTGTCAGCGAGGACTTTAGTGATGACTTTGAATTGGAAATTTCCCATAGCAATGGGCTTGTATTTGTCAAGATGATCAGCACCATGGGTCTTAGGAATAAGAGCCACCATGTTTGAATTAAGGTGAGGAAGAATCCAACTGTCTCTGAAAAATTGGAGAGTAGAGTTATAGACATCATTACCAATAATGTCCCAGAAGGCATGATAAAAATTGCCCCCAAAACCATCCAAACTAGGGGAGCTCGAACCATTCATAGCAAAAATAGCCTGTCGAACTTCTTGCATAAGAGGAATGCTGGTCAGTAGGGTGTTATACTCACTAGTGACAAGGGAGGGAATTAGGGATTCAATCAGGGAATTGTTGGTGCAGTGGTTGTCAAATGCATAGAGCTGGGAGTAATAATCAACCACATGACTTTTAATCTCATCCAGGGAGGTGAGGAGTGACCCATCATTATGGAGCATGGTTAAGTGCATCGTGGATTTTCTATAAGTTGCCATGCTATGGAAAAAAGAGGTGTTAAAGTCTCCTTAAGAAAACCCACCTCAATCTAGATTTATCACGCCAAAAAGATTCTTCAATGGCAAGGGCTTTTTGCAATTTTTTTTGAGCAATTTTTTTTGAATTGGTGAGGTCATCAAGGTAACCTTGGATTGCGATTTTCTGCTGAACTGCATCAACTTTCAAGAAAGCAGCAGCCACTTTCTCATGCATGTTGCCAAAGACAATTTTGTTCCATGTTTTAAGAGCCATCTTGACATTTTTTAGCTTTTATTTTAAGACAAACATGGGTCAACCAAGGACAAGGATAGACCATGTATCTTGCATAAGTCTCCTGCAATCACTATGTTCCAGCCACATATTGAGAAATTTAAAATTGCAAGGAGACCAAGGTAGCCCTTTCTTAAAAGTAATCAACAATGGATGGTGGTCAGACTCAATTTCGGCAAAGTGCAGCAGGACATAAAGTAAAAAAAATCAAGCATTTCAGGGTTACAAATTAGTCTATCAAGGTGTAGTGCAATGTTAAAATTACCTTGTCTGTTGTTCGTCCAAGTAAAGAAACTACCTTTGGTTGGAATGTGGACTAGCTGATTGGCATTGAACCAATTAGAGAACTCTATGCAAGAGGATTGGAATGGGGGATTGCCACCTTTTTTCTCATGCAAGAGTGAGAATTTAACAACAAGTTAATGTAATGAGATATGAGTAAATAAATCATTGGACTTAGACTTAAAAGTAGGACCCTTGCAATTGATTGGAGTAGCATATTTAATTGAAGCATAATACTTGAGTGTTTGTGAGAATTACCTAAAGCTTGATGGGGTCATGAAATGGTGTTCATGACTGGCAAGCATGCGATACTTAATGCACGCATTGCTTTGTTCGGTGTGTTTAGTGAGATGTGAAAGGAAAGGATTTCCTTCGGTGTCTGATAAAGGGCTAGTCAATGAACATGAGGACCTAGGGGCACTTCAAGAGTTAAAGGGACCAATGACAAGATCCAAGGCCAAGATTCTTCAAGAAGAAATGACCAAGAGACTAAAGGAAGGGTTATTCATCAAAGGCCAAGAAGGAAGAAGCCCAAAGGAATTAAACTGGAGCACTTGGAAATTTGTTGACAGCTTGCTCGTGCAAGCTTGGGCTCAGCAACGTTTTGCCTCGATCAAGAATCTCGCTTAGCGCACGATTGAGCTTAGCGGAGATTTGCTTCGATCAATCATCTCGCTCAGCGCAAGATTGAGCTTAGCAGAGATTTGCTTCGATCAAGCATCTCGCTCAGCTCAACGTTGAGCTCAGTGCAATTTGCGCTAAGCTCAAGGTTGAGCTTAGCAGAAGGTCTGACGCGAGATTTTTGAAAACTTTGTTTACTTGTGTAAGGGGGTTCTTAATTGTGTAATTAGGCCTTAAAACGTTATGTTTAAGTGGAGATTAGTTGCATAACCCTCTTCTAAGGCCTGGCTCTATAAATAGTAGAGGAGAACCTCATTTGTATAGATATATCATATAACTCATTTGTGAATGAAACAAGCTTTGGCTTAGTTGAGAGCTTAGTCTCTTCTTGGTTTCTTGAGTGAGACCAAATTGATTCTTATCAAGGAAGCTTTCCTTGATACAAAACCCCTTGATGAAATTTTGAAACAAGCTGTTTTAGGGCACAAAATCAGACTGCGCTTAGGATAATGTCGTAACTCGCAGCCCAGAAGTCCGATTGCGGCGATTCCAAAACGAGGTGAACACTCACATTCTGAACTACGAAAAAGACTCAAGAAACGCTAAAATTGGACACGTAAAACGTGAGATATGGGCCATAGAAAAATCGAACAGAAAATACCAAATTGAAATTAGAATGTGAATTCAGAGATGAACAGTGAAAAGGATCAAGAGGATTATTGGTTTTTAGGGCGCCACAAACCTGGGTTTGATAAGCCAACAAGGAAGATCGCCACAAGAATGTGAATTCTTGATAAGATCAAAGGTTCAACCAAGAACCCTAGCAGAGAGATTTTCTCACAAGTCTGAACAAAATATCATTCTGATTTCTTATTGATCTCCAATTGTTTTAATACATTTCAGCTTAGGAGTTTATGCACTAGACTTAAGCAAACAAAAGAAAAAACAAAACTCTTAAGGACAAGCGTTTCTGACATGTAGTAGCGGTTAAAAATAACAAATCCTTATAAAAAGACTTGGGTTCTAATCCTACTGTAGCCAATATATATATTATTATTTTATATACAGCCACACACTAAAAAGAAAATAACCCCAAAAGCAAATTAAAAGTCTTGTTATTCAGATTGGCTCTTCTCACTCCAAGTGAGCTATGCATGTCAAAACTTTATTCTCCAAGTGTTGGGTTTCACAGCAGTTGTTGGGCCTCTAATAGATTAGTCACCACTTGTTCAAGAGCTTCCTTCGCTTTCCTAGCTCTTGCCCTTGTCATGGGTCCCCCAAGTCCTCCAAGTGCCTCATTTTCTTTGTCCCTATCTGTGTTCCCATCATTCCTTGTGGCGAATTCTCCTCGGCTTATCATTCCGTACGGATCGTGGCGTCGTTCTAATTCATCTTCTTCTTCTTTCTACTTTTCCCTTTTTGGTTTAAGTTCTTGATTTGGCTTCAATGGAGCTCCTTTGATTTGCTTCCGGACGATCCAAACCAAGCTTGTGTGGCTTGGAACTGCATCATGCATGCATCAAGTGGTATCTAGAGCCTCAACCAGAGTGCAATTCACAGAGAATTAGGTGCAATTTTCATTTTCCCCAAATTTGCATTTTTGAGTTTTGTGTTCTTCTTCTTCTTCTCCAATTTTCGTTTTTCTCAGCCTCTTGATTCTTGTTTGTTTGTGTTCAATTGTGTGTTTTGTGCTTGAATTTGAGTTTATCTTGCAATTTCCTTCGTTTCCCCTTTCGTTTCGTTGAATTTGGTGTTGATTTGAGCATAGAGTGGTTGTTGCATGTGTTCTTCATGTTCTTGATGAAACCCATAGCTTGCTGAAGAAGTTGAGTTTGATCCAAAACAATGCAGTTTGGAGTGTTAGGCAATTTTTGCAATTTTAAAAAGTTTTTGGTCCAAAAATAGAAAAAATACGTGGGGCCAAAGCATAAAAATAAAAAAAAAATTCTGGGTCAAATTGCAAATATCAAAAAATATGAGGACCCAAGTGTAAAAAAAAATTTACAAAATTTTTTCTACAGCCCTATCTCCTTAGTGTGTGCTTCTTATTGCTTTCTAATACATTTATTTTGCATAATTACAGTGGTTGCTACTTTGCCCAAATTTTTCTTTTTGTTACATCTTTAGAAAAGCTTGTTGAGCAATCTCGCTTAGCGACATATTTCGCTTAGCGAAGATTTGCTTCGATCAAGCATCTCGCTTAGCACGCCTTGCTCGCTTAACGCACGTTTGCTTCGATCAACGAGTTCGCTTAGCGCGTCTTGCTCGCTTAGCGCAAGTCTTGTCATTCTTATATCTTCCTATTTGTCTTTTCTTTGGCATTCCTTTTGTGTTGTCCTTTCTTTTTTAGCTTTTATTGCTTGTCTTCTAAACTTCCATGGTTTTGTCTTAGAGTTTTCTTTTCCTTGACCTCTTAAGTTTAGCTTGGATTTGTTTCTTCTTTCACTTGGAAACTCCTTGAATTGAAATCTTTGGTTGATCTCAAGGGCTAAAGAAGAGTTAGAGAGTGGAAAAAGACAAGAGTGAACCTTATAGAAAAAGTCTTATAAGAGTGAAACACAAGTGTTATCGAGTGTAAACACTTAGTGAGCGGTAAGGTTCAATATTTTTGTTCACTAACCTTTTGCTTGTAGCCATGGTTTCCGGAAGTGATAGTGATCCACCCTCACCTAGATTCACTAAGCTAATGATTTCATTGGCTAAGCAAATGGATAAGATGCATAGAAACTTTGAGAGGAGGATGGGAGAGAGATTTGATGATGTGCAAAGAAGTACTCAAGAGTTGAGTGGAAGAGTGGGAGACATTGAGAGAAGGAGGCATCATAGGTCACCTCATTCACCTCAAGTGAGTGATGATGGTTATGATGAAGGTAGAAGGCATAGGAATAGGAGGAATAGAGATGGCTTGGATGATGTGAAGGTCAAAATCCCCAAGTTCTTAGGTACTTATGACTCGGCGGGTTACCTTGATTGGGAGATGAAAGTAGACCAAATTTTCAGTTGTCACAATTATAGTGAAGAAAAGAAAATAAGGATAGCTATCTTAGAATTTGAGAAATATGCCTTGGTGTGGTGGCAACAAGTTCAAGTGGATAGAGAACGACAAAGAAGACCTAGAGTGGAGACTTGGGAGGTAATGAAGAGTGTCTTGAGGGAGAGATTTGTTCCCATTCATTATATTAAGGACATGCATATCAAGTTACAAAGGCTCTATCAAGGTAGTAAAAGTGTTGATGACTATTACAAGGAGATGGAGATTACTTTGATAAGAGCTAACATTGAAGAAACTAATGATGCTACAATGGCTAGATTTTTGAATGGCTTGAATAGGGACATTCAAGATGTTGTAGAACTCCAAAGCTACAACAACATGGATGAACTTATACATAGGGCCGTGCAAGTGGAGCAACAATTGAGGAGGAAGCATTCCTACAAGAAGTCTTCCTACAATTATTCCTCTTGGAGGGATAAGGACACTTCCAAGAAGGAGGGTTCTTCTTCACAACATCTTGAAAGAAAGTCTTCAAGAGGTAACCCTACTTCTCCTGCTCAAACCCCTCCCCATAAATCTACTTCTCATACTCAACCTACTTCCAATAAATATAGTTCTATTAAATGTTTTAAGTGTTTGGGCAAGGGTCACATTGCATCCCAATGTCCTAACAAAAGAAACATGATTTTGTTGGAAAATGGAGAGGTGGATAGTGAGTCATCTAAGAGTTCTCTTAGTTCCTCTAGTGAAGGTGAGGATGATAGTTTTCTTCCACCAGAGGAGGGAGATCTTTTGATGGTTAGAAGACTCATGGGTAGTTTGTGCAAGGATAGAGATGATACACAAAGAGAAAACATTTTTCATTCTAGATGTTTGGTGAATGGAAAGGTTTGTTCTCTAATCATTGATGGTGGAAGTTGTACCAATGTTGCAATCACCAGATTAGTGGAGAAACTAGGCCTTAAAACCATCCCTCACCCTAAGCCTTATAAGTTACAATGGTTGAGTGATAGTGGTGAGTTGGTTGTGAATAAGCAAGTGTTGCTTACATTCTCCATTGAAAGTTATGTTGATGAAGTGCTTTGTGATATGGTTCCCATGGAAGCTGGACATGTGTTGCTTGGTAGACTTTGGCAATATGATAGAGATGTTGTCCACAATGGGGTCACCAATAGATTTTCTTTCTTGCATAAAGGTCAAAAGCTAGTTCTCTCACCTTTGTCTCCAAGTGAGGTGTGTGAGGATCAAATAAAAATGAGGTTGAAAAGAGAGAGAAAAGAAAATTAAAGAAGGAAAAGTCTTTTGAGAGAGAAAAGCCAAAAAGAAAAATATGGCAAAAAGATTGAAAAGAAAGACCAAAAGAAAAGAGAAAAAGAGAGTGCAAAAAAAAATAGTGATAAAAGAAAGTTTGTTCTTGAAACCTAAAGAGGTAAAAAGAGTGATGCTTGTTAGGCAACAAATGTATTTGCTCATTCCAAATTACATGTGTTTGTCTTCTAGTGCTCTTGAATTACCTCAAGGTTTTGATACACTCTTGAAGGAGTTTGAGGATGTCTTTCCACAAGACCTTCCCCATGGCTTGCCTCCTTTAAGAGGAATTGAACATCAAATTGATCTTGTTCCGGGAGCTTCACTTCCTAATAGGGCTGCTTATAGGAGTAATTCGAAAGAGACAAAGGAAATACAAAAGCAAGTTGAAGGATTGATGCAAAAAGGGTGGGTGAAAGAAAGCTTGAACCCATGTGCAATGCTGGTCATCCTAGTCCCAAAGAAAGATGGCACTTGGAGGATGTGCACAAATTGTAGACCCATCAACAACATCACCGTGAGGTATAGACATCCTATCCCTAGACTTGATGATATGTTGGATGAACTTCATGGTTCTTGTGTTTTCTCCAAGATAGATTTGAAAAGTGGTTACCATCAAATTAGAATGAGAGAAAGTGATGAATGGAAAATCGCTTTCAAAACTAAGTTTGGACTTTATGAGTGGTTGGTCATGCCTTTTGGCTTAACCAATGCACCAAGCACTTTCATGCGTCTCATGAATCATGTTTTGAGGCATTTTATTGGTAAATTTGTGGTTGTTTACTTTGATAATATCTTGATTTATAGCTTAACAACAAATGACCACTTATTCCATGTTAGAAGTGTCTTAGAAGTGCTTAGAAATGAGAGCTTGTTTGCTAATAAGGATAAATGCACATTTTGCACTAGTCAAGTAGTGTTTCTAGGATTTGTTGTGAGTGTTAAAGGAGTCCAAGTGGATGATGAGAAAATTAGAGCTATTAGAGATTGGCCCACACCTAAAAATGTGAGTGATGTGAGGAGTTTTCATGGGTTGGCTAGTTTCTATAGGAGATTTGTTAAGGAATTTAGCACAATAGCATCTCCATTGAATGAAATTGTTAAGAAAAATGTGGGATTTAAATGGGAGAGTGAACAAGAGAGAGCCTTCAATGAATTGAAGGAAAGATTGACAAATGCACCCATTCTTGCTTTACCAAATTTTTCAAAATCTTTTGAAATAGAATGTGATGCATCAAATGTTGGCATAGGTGCGGTATTGTTACAAGAGGGTCACCCAATTGCCTATTTTAGTGAAAAACTTAAGGGTGCCATCTTGAACTATTCCACCTATGATAAGGAACTCTATGCACTTATTAGAGCCTTGCATAATTGGCAACACTATCTCCTTCCTAAGGAGTTTGTGATTCATAGTGACCATGAGTCACTTAAACATTTGAAAAGCCAAGGCAAGCATAATAAGAGGCATGCCAAATGGGTAGAGTTCTTGGAACAATTTCCTTATGTGATTCAACACAAGCAAGGCAAGGCTAATGTAGTGGCCGATGCCCTATCTAGGAGATATGCTTTAATCTCCATGCTTGAAACCAAAATGTTTGGGTTTGAACACATAAAGGACTTGTATCCTCAAGACCATGACTTCTCTAACTTGTTTGAGCTATGTGAAAAAGGGTCTCACCAAGGTTTCTTTAGGCATGAAGGGTACTTGTTTAAAAATAAAAGATTATGTTTGCTTCAAAGTTCTTTGCGTGAACTAATGATTTGTGAAGCTCATCAAGGGGGGTTAATGGGACATTTTGGAGTTGAAAAGACTTTGAACATCTTGCATGAACATTTCTTTTGGCCTAAAATGAAACATGATGTCATCAAATTTTGTTCTAATTACATTGTGTGTCATAAGGCCAAGTCTAAAAGCATGCATCATGGTTTATATACTCCATTGCCAATCCCTACCTCTCCTTGGATCGAAATTTCCATGGATTTTGTACTTGGTCTTCCACGGTCCAAGAGAGGCAAGGATTCGATTTTTGTGGTTGTTGATAGGTTTTCCAAGATGGCACACTTCATTCCATGCCACAAGGTGGACGATGCTTGTCATGTAGTGGATCTTTTCTTCAAAGAAGTAGTGCATCTTCATGGATTGCCTAGGAGCATTGTGTCAGATAGGGATTCCAAGTTTTTAAGCCACTTTTGGAAAACATTGTGGGGAAAACTTGGAACCAAGCTTCTTTTCTCCACCACTTGCCATCCTCAAACCAATGGACAAACGGAGGTGGTGAATAGAACACTTTCACAACTCCTAAGGTGTTTCATAAAAGGTAATTTGAAAACTTGGGAAGAGTGGTTACCTCATGTTGAATTTGCCTATAATAGGGTAACTAACTCTACCACTTCTTTTTCTCCTTTTGAGGTTGTTTATGGCTTTAATCCTTTATCTCCTCTTGATCTAATTCCCTTACCTAATGATTCTTCTATTTTGAGTAAGGATGGTCTTTCAAGAGCCACTTTTGTCAAGGATCTCCATGAGAAGGTAAGAAACCAAATTGAGCACAAGATGGAGCAATATGCAAGACAAGCCAACAAGGGGAGAAAGCCCATGGTATTTGAACCCAGAGATTGGGTTTGGGTACATCTACGGAATGATAGGTTTCCCTGACAAAGGAAATCTAAACTCCAACCTAGTAGGGGTGATGGTCCTTTCAAGGTCCTTGAGCGGATAAATGACAATGCCTACAAGATTGACTTACCAAGTAAGTATGGGGTGAGTTCTAGCTTCAATGTCGCTGATCTTTCTTCTTGTGATGCAGGTGTCTTAGATGCAAATCCGAGGTCGGATTCTTTTCAAAAAGGAGGGGATGATAGAGGGCTAGTCAATGAACATGAGGACCTAGGGGCACTTCAAGAGTTAAAGGGACCAATGACAAGATCCAAGGCCAAGATTCTTCAAGAAGAAATGACCAAGAGACTAAAGGAAGGGTTATTCATCAAAGGCCAAGAAGGAAGAAGCCCAAAGGAATTAAACTGGAGCACTTGGAAATTTGTTGACAGCTCGCTCAGCGCAAGCTTGGGCTCAGTGACGTTTTGCCTCGATCAAAAATCTTGCTCAGCGCACGATTGAGCTTAGCGAAGATTTGCTTCGATCAATCATCTCGCTCAGCGCAAGATTGAGCTTAGCGGAGATTTGCTTCGATCAAGCATCTCGCTCAGCTCAACGTTGAGCTCAGCGCAATTTGTGCTAAGCTCAAGGTTGAGCTTAGCGGAAGGTCTAACGCGGGAATTTTTGAAAACTTTGTTTACTTGTGTAAGGGGGTTCTTAATTGTGTAATTAGGCCTTAAAACGTTATGTTTAAGTGGAGATTAGTTGCATAACCCTCTTCTAAGGCTTGACTCTATAAATAGTAGAGGATGATGTGGACATCAAAGCCCATGACAACCACTAGACCCAAGCCCATGACCAGATGGAAGCCCAAGACCCGATACAAGGCATAGGAGGGCCCATGACAAGAGCAAGAGCTAAAAAGGCCCAAGAAGCTTTGGAACATATGGTGACTATTCTGAGGGCAGTTCAAATGCAAGGAGAGGCCCAACACTTGGAGGCCCACAAGAGAGAGTTGCTAGTCCTATCTGTTGATTGCTTGGAATGAAGGCCCACTTACAGACTTAGTCATTTAATTAAAAAAATAATAATGTTAAAGTGCTTGCAGCCAGTTTTGAGCCGTTGACCTCAAACTAAACTTTGCCTCGCTTTAACCACTAAGACATATTAGCTATGTTTGTAATGTTGGGATTTTACATTTCTCTTATTTTGTTGAGAACAAATTTGTATAAATCATTTGGAACTGAATGAAAATGTAGATTCTGATTGTTTTGTCAAAAGTGAGAATTGTCTCTACTAGAGTTCTTCCTTGAACCAATTGATCTTATCAAGAATTCCCTCAATTCTTGTGGCGATCCCCTAGGCTTATCAAACCTCATTGTTTGTGGCGCCTACCCTGTTGTTCGTTCTGTCCCAATTTGTGTTTTTGTTCGTTTTCGCATTTCTCGCATTGTGCCTCCAGCCCCATTTTTCCCAGGTTCGTTCTGTACGTTTTACGTATCCATTTTGAGTGTTTCTTGATCCTAAATTGCAGTTCAAAACGTTATCTTTCTCCTCGATTTGGAATCACTCCAATCCGAGTTCTGTAGACCGAGATACGAACGAGAATTAATATTCATTTCTGGGTTGCTCTTGGTGCGCGAATTCCATCCTAGAAGATCCAATTCGAACCAAGCATGTGATTTTCCCATCAGAGGAGAACCTCATTTGTATAGATATATCATATAACTCATTTGTGAATGAAACAAGCTTTGGCTTAGTTGAGAGCTTAGTCTCTTCTTGATTTCTTGAGTGAGACCAAATTGATTCTTATCAAGGAAGCTTTCTTTGTGGCGAATTCTCCTTGGCTTATCGTTCCATGCGGATCGTGGCGTCGTTCTAATTCATCTTCTTCTTCTTTCCGCTTTTCCCTTTTTGGTTTGAGTTCTTGATTTGGCTTCAATGGAGCTCCTTTGATTTGCTTCTGGACGATCCAAACCAAGCTTGTGTGGCTTGGAACTGCATCATGCATGCATCAGTGTCGGCACGAGTGAAGCTAACATGTTTGGACATGATTACGATGTCGATGACATGTATTTACAAGAAAGGCATCCTCGGTGAGAGTTGGTCAGAGGAACCAACTGGAATGGGATGTGCATTAATATTTCCAACTACATGTGTGGTGATGAACGAGGCGATGACAGCTACTCACTTAGTGTAGTGAGGTAGACATGTTGGTGTTGTGGACGAGAAGTTCACGAGGCACTTGGTGGACCATCGTTCGGTGTTTGCAGCAATGGAAAGCGCACAACCCATTGGAAATGTAATCCCTACTAAGGGAAACATTGTTGAGGAATCAATCCTCAGAGTGTGCATGACCATAGAGTAGTATCTGAGAAATGATCGCAGGCATGGTGTCCTAGGGGGTATGGCATTGGGTCGTGGCTTTGGGTCACACAATCGGCTCAGCGACCTCGACTAAGCGTGATGCATTTTCAGTTGGTGAGAGCCTTGTCAACCAATGACAAGAGGGGTGTACTCCCAGCAATTATCCACCTAAAGTGTAAGACCACTACGTTCGTGGAGTTCCAGTGGCAGCAGGTTCGAGTTTTTGGAAAAGTTGTACAAGTGTAGAAATGCATAGGTTTTCATGAGATCGTGAGTGTACCACTGTAGTGTGGATGTTGTTTGTGCATGTGGCCGGAAGGCCATTTGATTGTTGGTTTTTAGGAGGAGTGGAAAACTCACTCCATACACTTTGTTTTCATATGGGGACAAATGTTGCATGTAATTGACTAAGATAGAATGGAATGGCTTCGGCCAACATTGATGATGTGGAAAGACTTGTTCAGGAATAGAAAGCCTTCGAGGTTACTTTTCAAGTTCTTAGTGAGGGCTAGGAGTTAGTTTTTTGTTAGTTACTACCTTGGGTCTTAGTCTAGTTTCTTATGTAACAAATGGTAGACTAGATCTTAATTTTATGGTCCTTATGTTGTTGTATACGATTCAGATGACTTATGTCTCTTTTCCAAAGATGTAAAGGTGTAATCATGTTTCTTTCTATGGAATTGTTTAAGGCAGGATTTTGGCATTATTTCATGTTTACCGGTACTTTAGTATCATTTGGAATCAAGCATTTTATAAAAAGAGGTTTCTTGTAAATGATATTTGTTAATGAATACTTATTTTAAGAGAATGATAGGTGTATTGAAAGTGAGTTTCGTTGAAATTCTTGTAGTAAGTTTCGAGGCAAGAGAAAAAAAAATATCTTTCATATTTTGATAATACGTTAACGGATCAAGTTTTTAATTAAATCCATATTTTTGAAGAATAAAATACAAAGTTTAGGAGTTTATAAATTTAGGGGGTTACAGGTCCATTGGTACTTTCCCTTAGGTACTCCATTATTCTTAATCAAACAATTATTGAAAGTATGTCCCTTGAACATGAAGTAGTTGCAAGTAACAAAAGGTGTATTGGATGACTTCACATAGTTAAGGAATTTTTGTGAAAGACTTTTGTTTTGAATCAATGGAGTATCCAATTCCAGCTTTGTTATATACACCCTTTTGTTGTCTTAGTAAAACATCAAGATTATCCTTTCCAGCTGTGAACTTTGCCATAGTTTTAAGAAGATATTCATTTTTCAGTTTGAAATCTTTGCATAGTTCACAAGGGGTTGGATGACTTGTAGAAGCAATGTTGGTTTTGAAAAAGGAGTGTGCAAATTCAAGCTTTTACTTTTTAGATTTAACATGTAAAAGGTTCTTTTGCATTTGTACCATTTTGTCTACATGCCATCTAATTTTACCTTTTAGGAAGCTATTGGTCTTAGATATACATTGGGATTCTTCCACTAATTCATTGAAAGCACTATGTTATTCACAAAAGTTTTCACATTCAAAATCAGATTCAGTTTCACATTCAGAAGAAGATTCTTTCTCACATTCAGAAGCACTTACATTGCTTTCTTTTTCAAATTCTTCATTATCCATCAAACAAATTTTGGCTTCGTCACTTTCTAAACTTTTAAAAGAGGTTGAAGATGCATTGTCTTCCCAAGATATGTAGGCTCCTTTCTTCTTAGATTTTCTTCTAAATTTCTTCTTGTCACCACTATGCTTCTTCTTAAGATTCGGACAATCTACTTTGATGTGTTCCGGTTTGCCACATTCAAAGCATGTGTAGGTGGTTGTGAAGGATTCTCCTATTCTAAAGAACTTATTTGGAGGATGGCTCTAGCCTTTGAAACTCTTGAAGTCATTCTTCTTCTTGAGGAATTTTATGAATTTTCTCACAGTCAAGGTGATGTTTTTTGAATCTGAATTTCTTTCATCGTCATCGTCATCATCGCTTTGGTCTGAAGAGGATTTCTCAGCTTTCAAGGCGATGCCTTTGGTCTTCTTTTCCTTGTGCTCCTCTTCCTCCATGCAAGACATGTCCATCTCATGCTCTCTAAGTTTTCCAAATAGCTCGGCACTTGCCATCGTGGCCATGTCTTTAGATTCTAATATTGTTGTTACCTTCAGCTGCCATTTTTTGTTCATGTTTTTTATAATTTTGACATTCATCTCTTCCTCATCGAATGCCTTGGCAAGGCCTTTGAGATGGTTGACAATGTGTGTGAATCTCATTTGAAAGCTTGAGATCGATTCACCTTGCTGCATTCGGAAGGTCTCATACTCTTGGATTAGAGTGTTCTTTCTTGACCTTCTCACATTTGGAGTGTCTTCATGTGTCACCTTGATCATCTCCCAAATTTCTTTGGCTGTGGCACATGCTGAAATACAAAAGAATTCATTAGAATTAAGTGCAGAATGCAATATGTACACAGCACATTGATCATAGTTAGCTTTCTTGGTTTCTAACTTTGTCCATTCAACTATGAGTTTCAAAATTGTTTTCTCATTTACAACTTTAGCTGGAAGTGTTGGTCCATTTAGAACTACTTGCCAAACGCCTCGATCAACTAACTCCACGAATATCTTCATGCGAACTTTCTAGAATGGATAGTTATCATTGTAGAAAAGAGGAGGTCGATTGATTGATTCGCATTCAGCAAAGGGCAATCTATTGCCGGCCATTCTAGATTCCTCGAGTAAAGTTCATGGTCCAACGCTGATACCAATTTTAATGAAACATTTAATAGAAAACAGATTTAAATTGCATATTTATTATTAGTCTTTTTTAGGGAATGGTGATAAGATTTAATCATTTATGAATAGTTTGACTTCAACTAGTCATTATCACCCCCCCCAATGCATTATATTTTACTAGTGGAAATACAAGTACGACCACGTCTATGTTGTTTATATTTGAAATAATTCTCTAAATTATTTTTAGAACACATTAATCATGCTTAATACTATATTAGTAATTCTCTTATAATATTTATGTAATATCCTTATAAATAATGTTTTTTTGTACACATAGTTAAATCACTTCAATAAATATTTATCTACAACAAAACATCATTTTTTTTAATTTTAAAATTTCAAATTATCTCATTACTTTATTGTTTTTGTTTAAAAAAATCACTATTATTTGTAAATTTTTTGTTTCATTTTTATTTAAAATTCCAACATACTATTTAAAAATTGTCATATTTTTTCAATTTAAAATTTCAAACTACCTTACTACTTTTTTGTTAATTTTTAAATTAAGACTCTAATGTTTAAAAAGTATCCGCATTAAAAAAAACTGTCAATTTTTTTTAATTTCCATCCCACTACACTATTTTTGGCTTTTTAAATTGTGTATTTTTTTGTGTTTAAATTTCAAAACCAAAAAATTAGTTATCCATAAGTAATTAGATAGAAAAGAAAAGTGGGAAAGTTAAATTAATTACATAGATCATTATATTTTTAGCTTTTGTCTAATATCTCTTTACTTTTTTGTTTTTTGGCTTAATCTCTTTACTTATTTAATCTTACACTCTTTATTTTTATTTTTTTTAGTGAATATAATCTTTATTTATTTAAAACACAAAAGAAGTTTTCTTTATTTCTATTTTAGAATTTATGCATAACATTATTTTTCTAATTTCTATTTTATGTTAAATTGATTGGTATTTATTAACTATTTTATTGAAAAATAAGTACTATAAATTAACACCAAAGAATAACAACAATATGGGCAATTGAAAAATTACAATAAAACATTGATAGAAATATGAAAATTACAAATTAGTATATAAGTCACAAATTTTCTAGATAAGTTTCATGACAGATGATGAGAAAATCACCCAAATTTCTTTGTGAAGTTATTGATTTATTCTTGACTTAAAGAGGCAAGCTTTGTCCTATAAGTAAAGGAAGTGAATTCAAATTAATATAGAAGAGAAAACATATTAGTGATAAAAAAAATATAATCATGTACATATATTTATATTAGTTTAAAATAATTTTACACAATTAGTCAATTGCAACCCTCTATGTATGGTAAATTAATTGACTTTTATAGAATTATTTCAAAATTTATTCAAACGATGTATGAACATTAAACTCTATTTATATATGTTTTTTTTATAAAACACTCTCAGTGTTTGCATGCTCATAAGCCAAAAAAATTAATGAAAGAAAACAAAAAAGATGATGATAGAAAATAATTTATAAAAGATTATGCAGAAAAAATTACTATGTTCGCATTTTTCACCGCTGTGAAATTGTTTCACAATTTGAAAAAAAAAGACAAAAAAAAAAATTGAATCAGTTAGCAAAGAAATATTTTTAAAAAAATGTGATGCACGACCACCTAAAAACTGCTATAGCCATACCTGGTTTAAATTGTAGTTTTAATGTGATGCACATCCAAATTGGCTAAGTGGACATATAAAGACACTGCTTTAAAATAATGAAGAAGAAAGAATCACATTTTTTTTAGGGAGGAAGAATCACACTTATAATATGAAACAAACATGTATTTACCAAAGATAAAAAGAAACAGAAAATAGTAGATGAAAACAATCAAGAAATAAAAATCTCCTTTCTTAAGTATAATATATACTTCGATTTGGTGACAAGATCAGGAAAGAAGCCTCTGTTCTTCATTCTAAGAATGATCTCATTGGCAACATCAAACTAATTGTTACAAATATTATAAGTATATATGATTCAACCATTATCTTCTTCTTGTATATTTGAGTGTGTTGTTAAGAACCTCTCGCTTTTACCAATTTTTTTTAGTGTGGAGTTACTCACCTTTTGCAGTTATCAAATCTAGATTTAAGTCTAAAACATAGCATAAGAGTAATGAGTAACATAACAATTTAAAATTAAAGAAGCCACCGATAAGAAGAAAAAAAAAAAGAGAAGAACAATGAGAGAAAAGAAAAAAAAAATGTCAATTTTAAGCAGAGTCTAGTCTCACTTGTATAGAAGTGATGCCAATTTTCGTGTCATAATTGAATGGATTTGAATTCTTTTAAACCTACAAATTAAAAGAAAAAAAAAATCAATCCAATATATAAAAAAAACATACAAATCATTGAAAAAAAAACATGAAAAATAAATTAAAGAGTGTAACATAAAAAAATATAATAAAAGAGATGAACACACTAAAAAATAAAAAGTGAAATTAGAGATTAAACTTGAAAAAAAAAAGATAAACAAAATAATGAATTATTTTAGACCTGCAAAGCAAAAGTCAAATAAAGAATTTAAAACACTGAATCTAATATTTTAATTTACTTTTGTTTGATTCATTGACCGTAATTTATTTTTGTATGTAGATATAGACAAAAAGACGACGCACTAACAACCTTTGATGTAAAGAGAGAATGGGGGAGAAGCAACAAAATCCTGAAAAACATATAGAAGCAAAGAAGAAAAGGCAAACAAAAATGTAGATTGAAAATTTACCTCACTTAGAAAGAAAAGACCTCTTGAAGCTAGCACTTCTCCTGTTAGATAAGAAATGTTGACCAGTTGCAAGATAATGGGGGTTCCAAACTGAGGAGAAAATGAGTGAAAGAAAAACAAAAAATGGAAGAAGGAACAGAAACCGTGGGTGATATATGAAGTTATGCGTGAACGTAGATGGAGACGAAGAAGATTGTGTAAAATATTTTTTTGTGGAATTGAGATAATTTTATAGAATAAATCCTAAACTGATCATATATAGAAAAGTGAGGACAGTTACATTGTTACACGTTCACATTTAGGAAAGTGGGATAGTTATTTCATTTTATTTTATTTTATCCTTTGGTAAAAATATCAAATGAAAGGAATTCAATATTATTTAGGGATAAAAATGTCTAATAAAAGTGGAGATGAAAAAATAATTATTAAAAGTGATATTGTCTTTATATATTTCTATTATTATAAACTAGCGGAAACATAGGCACGCGCATTTTTATGTCATTATTGCATTTTTTATTCACTACTTTGATATAAAAAAATGTATGCATTTTTATTTTACATTTTTTATTTTGCTAAATTATAGTGGTATTATGTTAGTGTGTGTTTATTTTTCAATTTGACATTCACATTTTTTTTATATTAAAATAATTATATGATTTTAAAAATTTATTAATTTTGCATTAATGTGTATATTTACATTTTCATGAAAAAATTAATTAAGTTGAATAATATTTACTCATATGTGTTATGTAAAGATTGATAGTCTTGAAACTTCATAATTTTTGGAGTAGAAGTCCACATGCTTGTTTCATATTCAATGATTTTTTTTGGTTAAAAGTATCCACTCAATTACATATTCTTCTTATATATAACTCTTCACATCTAATAAGTTTAAAAAAAAAAAATAAAGAATGAATTATGAAGTCAAATCTTAAAATCCAACATTTATAATAAATAATGACATCAACATATAACTGAGTGACTAATGTAGGTTGAAATTAGATTTTTAAATCTTTCCTATCCATCTGAATTTCAGGACATAGATTAACCATTTAATAAGTTATCTCATCAAAACTTATAACCTTTTTGTCCATGATAAAGGATATGTATGTATTAGAGTGCAATATAGAGACAGTTTAAGCAAAATCAATGGGACAAATTAAAAGTATGTAGTCAAACATGCATATTCAAGAAACAAATGCTAAAACTACAAAAAGAAATAATTTGTTGTTATTTCTCACAAAACCCATGAGGAAAAAAGAAAGCCAATGAATAAAATCCAAAAAAAAACAATTATCCCGTGAGTGAATTGGAAACCAAGAAGGAGAAAAAGTAGAAAAAGACTAAGGTGAAAATATGAATTCCACCAAGTGCTGAGTGACCTTTGTTTAGTCTATCTAACATTGTTTTTTCTTGCTCTTTAACTTGCATTGACCTATTCATAATTTTTTTCCTCTTTTTGAAAATTTTCATACACTTTCTTCAACTTGAAAATTTGGACTTGAACTAATGAACACCAAGGAAATAAAGCCATTAATAAATGAAAAACACATTCAAATTAAACAATTATACATGCTTAAGTAAAAGAAAGTATTTATACATAGTGTATTCACATGAGATAGCAATTAAAGAGGTATTGTCAACACTATCATGTTAAAATAGAAGAGTATTAATTATCATAACCATTAAATCAAAAGAGAATAAAAAGAATTAATGAATCAAAGATAAAATTAAGGAAAATATCGTATCAATCTTTTAGAAGTTAATGGGTCATGGGGAGGAGGTTACAAAATTGTGGTTGGTTATACCCTTATACATCAGATTCCAAACCAAAGCAAAATGACTGATGAAGTCATAAAACAAAATTAATTGTTATTTATTTATGTAATACAACTAAGCATACAATAGTCTTAAAAAGTGGAGATCAAAATAGTTATCAAAAGTGGTATTCCCTTTATCTATTGTATAGATATAGATGTATAGAGATATCTATAGAAAAAATACTATGTCAACATTTTTCTCTACCAAGAAGAAAGAATCATACTTATGATATGAAACCAGTGTGTATTTACCAAAGAAAAAAAATGGAAATAGTAGATGAAAACAATAAAGAAATAAAAATCTTCTTTCTTAAGCCAAATATATACCTTGATTTGGTGACGACATCATGGGAGAAGCCTTTATTCTTCATTTTGAGAATGACCTCATTGACAACATCAAACCTATCGATCTTGTAGAAACCAAGCATTGTAAGCAAAACAATTTAAAATTAAAGAAGCCATACAAGAGAAAGAAGAAAAGAAAAAAGAAAAAGAGAAGAACAATGAGAGAAAAAAAATGTCTTCCCTAGCTGCAAGTCTAGCTTCCAATGCATTTTCAAGGGTAGCCAAGTCCATATTAGACATTGATGGTGCTGTTGCATTGAGGGGTTTAGCTGCAATGGCTGCGCTTGGTCCAAATTGAGTGGACACTAATTCCAGACACTCTAGGGCTAGATGTGATTCTACAGACTTTTCACCCAAGTCTGTAGCTTGCTCTACGGCAAGTACAGCAGCCTTAGCTGCCTCAGCCTCTTGCTTCAAGGCCACCTACTTGAGCCTTTTCTCTTATGCCTCCTTCTCAAGGGCTAAAGCCTTGAGTCTCTTCTCTTCTTCTTGAGTTGCAAGCATAGCTATGAGTCTGTCAGCTTCTTCCAATTGACGTGTTGTTTCAGCTACTTCTATCAGTGCTTGAGCAGCCTTGTATGCAACATAGTGACCAGCCAACATCTGCTCAGCTTCATCTCTATCTCCAGGAGTGTGAGGAGTCAACAAAGTGGGTACCACCATAGTGTCTGACACATGAATGAAGCTATTGGAGGAAGAGGTTCCTTCACCAACAGTTTTAATCTTCTCTTTTTCAGCTTGAGAAAGATTTGAGGAACCTATGGTGTGGAGCATGCTATGCATCATGTTTTGCCAATAGATGCCAGCATCAGACTCAATATTCTCTTCAAGAAGAGCATACTCTGGTTAAGGAAGAGGATCTATCTTTGGAATGGCCTTTGAATGGTTGTCTGCTTTGATGATTTGCTTCCCCTTTAGCTTGTTAGGGTTGACAGGTAGGTAGCCTTGGAACTATACGATCTGGAGCAACACGTATATCAGTTTCCTCCCTAATGTGAAGACTTGGAGGATACAACTTCCTAGGCAAAGAGCTTTAAAACTTCAGCAAACAACATGCCCGATATTATGCATGGTTGGCCTTGAAGGAAGGATGGCTTGGAGGGACCCCTCATGTAATCAACCGAGAGGGTATGATGGAGACTCTTGGTCACAAGAGCCAACGCAAAGCAACATAGTGCTGAGTGCAGACTGTGGCAACCTGCTTTTGCCTTTCTTCAATAGTCATTGGTATTGGTATGGCTGGATCCACAGAGAAGTAATCCAAACCCTCTCTAACACACTTATACTAATGTGCTATCTCATGAACCAATCGTTGCATGAGAGGGATGGCAGAGGCAAATTCTTCTTCTTGCAACCTCCTTGCAAGGTCCACATCATCTTTTATGTCTTGTAGAAGGCTTGTATTGTGGAGTGGCCTCTAGAAGGGAATAATCCCTTGATCAATTTGCAAAGGAGGGAGTTTTACCACAGTGGTTACCCTCTACACCTCGCAAGGTGCTTTGCAAAAGACTCATGTTGAGTTTCTTTTCCGTATGCTGCGGACTCAGAATTCTATCCCACGTACACTAGAGAGAATCTCTACATCATCTTTAGATGCCATGAGCCACTAGGAGGAGGTGGAGGAGGAGGAGTAGCTTCCTTGAAGCTAAGATGCTCGTTAAGACCAACAGGGACGAAAGGCTTGTTATCCCACGATGGAGCAGCAGCGCGCGCGAGAGCATCATCAAAGAGGTAACCATTGCTGTTAATCAATCTCTCATCGCTCTTTTGGCTCCACGATCTATTGCACCACCACCACTACAACCACCTTTGCCACCAGAAGATCCTCCTACATCAACTGCTCCATCAGAAGTTGAAGAATCCTCATCCAAACAATCAACCCAACCTCCTCTACCGTGACTGTGATGGCATTTTCTACTCCTTCTCTCCATTCTTTTTGTTAATGACAAAGGGGGAGAAGATTGTACAAAAATTTTGACTCAATATGCATAAAGTTAATAAATGTAGTGAAAGATTCATTGATTTTTTTTCTCATATTGTTGTGTTTATCCACTTTGATTATTTTGTGTATGAACTATCATTTGCATATGCATGATAAACTCAAGGGGAGTTCATCATGTCCATAACTGAACATAAATAATTGGCATGAAATAATTTGTACTCTGATGTATCAATATCTGTGATTTATTGTCTGTTAATCAAAATTATAACATGTGTTGTCATCATAAAAAAGGGGGAGATTGTTAGATCCAAGACATTGGATGATGTCTGGCCCCTAATCTTTTGATTGGTTTTGATGATAGCAAATGTGACAATATTTGATCAACTAACGTTTTGAAATGGAGTAATTTCAAGGAATCAAAATAATCACAGACAATGGTATAATCTCGTCAATCTCACTCTATTATTTTGATTGTCTGATAACATTTTAATAATACATCAAGTATCCAAAGTGCTTCTAATCAGACAATGTTAAGTATCGAAACAAACCATGTAAAGGTCCTTGGAACAAACTAAGCAAAGTCTTGGAACAGACTACGCAAAGTCTCGGACTAGACCATGCAATAGTCTCAAAACAGAATATATGAAGTCTCAGACCAGACGATAGAAGTCTCGGACCAGACCATGCATAAGTGCTGGACTAGACCATGCATGTGTCTTGGACCAAACTATGTGATAGTTGGACCAAAGCATGCATAGTCAGACCAGACTATGTCTATGTTGGACCAAACCATGCACTGTTCAATGCGCTGTGGACTATGCGTTTAATTATTAGCACTTGACTTTAAGAACACATTGTCTAATACAAAAAGAAAGGAAGATACTCTATGAATACTTTTCTTCTATTCCTCATATGACTGCTTGCATGTCTCAAAAAGTGTGAAGTCTTGTAGGTACAACAAAAAGGCTAATTAGCTTTGAGAAGCACACCTATAGCTAAAGCGAGTTGTGACAAGACAGGAACCTACTCCTATCCAATCAAGCTCAAGCTAAGACAACTTCAACACTCAACTGTGAGACAACGAAACCTTTCTTCTCCAACGTTCAAATCCATGAAGCTCTATGATGGGAAAATCACATGCTTGGATCAAATTGGATCTTCTAGGATGGAATTCGTGCACCAAGAGCAACCCAGAATGAATTTTAATTCTCGATCCTATCTCGGTCTATAGAACTCGGATTTGAGCAATTCTAAATTGAGGAGAAAGATGACATTTTGAACTGCAATTTAGGGTCAAGAAACACTAAAAATGGATACATAAAACGTACAGAACGAACTTGAGAAAAATGGGGCTGAAGGCACAATTCAGGAAATGCGAAAACGAACAATAACACAAATTGGGAAAGAACGAAAATCAGAATAGGCGCCACAAACAATGATGTTTGATAAGCCTAGGGGATCGCCACAAGAATTGAGGGAATTCCTGATAAGATCAATTGGTTTAAGGAAGAACCCTAGTAGAGACAATTCTCACTTTTGACAAAACAATCATAATCTGCATTTTCATTCAATTCCAAATGATTTATACAAATTCGTTCTCAACAAAATAAGAGAAATGTAAAATCCCAACATCACAAGCATAGCTAATATGTCTTAGTGGTTAAAGCGAGGCAAAGTTTAGTTTGAGGTCAAGGGCTCAAAATTGGCTGTAGGCACTTTAATATTATTTTTTTTTAATTAAATGACTAAGTCTGTAATTGGGCCTTCATTCCAAGCAATCAACACACAGGACTAGCAACTCTCCCTTGTGGGCCTCCAAGTGTTGGGCCTCTCCTTGCATTTGAACTGCCCTCAGAATAGTCATCATATGTTCCAAAGCTTCTTGGGCCTTTTTAGCTCTTGCTTTTGTCATGGGCCCTCCTATGCCTTGTATTGGGTCTTGGGCTTCCATCTGGTCATGGGCTTGGGTCTGGTGGTTGTCATGGGCTTGGGCTTTGATGTCCACATCACTCGACTATATATAGATGCTTCCATGCAACGAGAAGACTAACTAAATGAACCCAAACGAAAGTACAAGATGAAAAGCAAGCAAACAAGCTCAAGCTAAAAAGCAAAGAAAAGCATTCTAAGAAAAGTGAGATATCGAGTAAGAAACAAGAGCTAAGAGAAAAGAATGCTTCATCTTACGCAAAGCTCTTAGAGATTCAAACTATATTCATATCCTTTCTTTGAGAGTTACTTGAATCTTATTCATTTTGAATAGGGAAGTATAATCTTAGGGGGAGATTTATACTTGTCACCAACAGTGGTTTAGGATACTAGATGCCAATAGTGGCATAGAGAATACTTGTAGCCAAAAGTGGCAGTGAAGAATACTTGTTTTGTAATCAGTTAATTATAGTGAAACCCTTCAACGGTGTTTAAAGGAGAACTGGACGTAGCTCAGGTTGAGTGAACCAATATAAAACAAGCATTCTACTTTTGCTATCTTGTGTTTACAACTATTCATCTTGCACATTGTGCACTTTCAAAAAGGTTTCTAAAGTTTTGCCTTGAAAGAATATATTTGCTTGTTTAAACCTACATAAATCTTTAAAGGCAACTTGTGAACTTATATTCATTGCAAAAAGTTTTTATAACTCACTATTCAACCCCCACCCCCTTGTTCTAGTGTGTTCTTGTGTATTTCATAAACCCCCAATAAAGAGGAATACTCGCATGTTCATGAATAATCCCAAAGAAAACATAAAGGAAAGAGAAGGAGTACCAATCAGAGAAGAAAGCTAAGAAAATCCTTTATTCTCGCTAAGCCATCAATACCAAAAATTCATAATCCTTTTACAAAGTTTCTCAAAGCTATTTAAAACATGCACACCCAAACAAGTTTCAGCCAAATTGAATTATGTTCCTTTTCTCTTTCGAAAGCGTCCCTGATGGCCAGTATGATCCTAGAAAATCTACTATGCTTTTGAAAGGCTCCATCTAGCACCAACGATTAGACATGTCAAAATGGCCTTGCTTGCCACGGCCTTAGCCTGCTCATGCCAAGGTAAACAAATCCCACGGGGCCTAAAATCCCATAGGGCCAAAAAGCCTTGTGGGCTTAAGTTACAATATTATGACATGCTTTTTTAATACTCAACTTAGGGTTAGCTAAAAATAATCTTAGTCGAGGTCGATCGCAATTAACCCTAGAAAAGGTAAGCCAAAATTAACCATAGCCAAGGTTGACTAAATATTCCTAGCTAGCCGAATTCAGCCAAAATTAATCCTAACCAAAGTTTACCGAAATAGCCCTAGCCAAAGTTGCTTGAAAATTTCTATTCCCGAGGATCATGGGTGAAGGTAATATAGGTAATTCCTCCTCAATTATAATAGAAAAAATTTTGTTTGTTGATGAATTGAAGCACAACCTTCTTAGCATTAGTCAGCTTTGTGACAAAGGGTATGTTGTATCCTTTAACAATTCCAAATGTTTGATTAGTGACAAGCAAGGCAATGCCAAACTTGTTGGCAAGAGGATTCAAAATGTGTATGTGCTTGATTTTGAAAATATTGTTCCTTTTGAAAAATGTCTTCTTCACAAGGATGATATATCATAACTTTGGCATAGAAGAATAGCACACGTTCATATGAATCATCTTAACACACTTGTTTCTAAAGACTTAGTAATTGGGCTCCCAAAATAGAAATATTCAAAGGAAAGCCTATGCAATGCTTGTCAAAAAGGGAAACAAACAAAATCTTCTTTTAAATCTAAAATCATTGTTTCTACCTCAAAGCCCCTTGAGTTATTGCATATGGATCTCTTTGGTCCCTCTAGGACTATGAGTATTGGAGGTAATTTCTATGCTCTTATTATAGTTGATGACTTCTCTAGATTCTCTTGGAGTTTCTTTTTGAAGCATAAGAATGATGTTGTTTGTGCTTTTGTTAAATTTGCTAAACAAATCCAAAATGAGAAAAGTCTTTCTATTATCTCTTTGAGAAGTGATCATAGGGGAGAATTTCAAAATGAGTCTTTTTTTTTATTTTTCTGAAACACATGGCATCAAACATAATTTTTTAGCCTCAAGGATGCCACAGAAAAATGGTGTGGTTGAGAGGAAAAATAGATCACTGGAAGAGCTGGCTAAAACTATTTTAAATGAATCTAGCCTTCCAAAATATTTTTCAGCAGATGTTGTGTCTACTTCTTGTTATATTTTAAATCGTGTCTTAATTAGACCTATTTTGAAGAAAATCCCATATGAGCTTTTTAATGATAGAAAACCAAACATTGGTCATTTATGTGTATTTGGCTGCAAGTGTTTTGTTTTGAATAATGGGAAGGAGTCTCTTGGAAAATTTGATGCAAAAGTTAATGAAGCTATCTTCTTAGGCTATTCCTTGAGTAGTAAAGCATATAGAGTTTATAACAAGAGAACTTTAGTTATTGAGGAATTAGTGCATATTGTTTTTGATGAGTCTAACTCCAAGTTGGAGGAAGATGTGCCTTATGATGACAATGCAAGTTCCAAATATAATGAGACAAATGAACCTCAACCACAAGACTCACCTCAACCTTCCTTAAAGGAAAACTCCATTGCACCAATTGTGCCTTCTCCAACTAATGAGCTTCCAAAAGAATGGAAACAATCAAGAAATCTCTCACTTGACAATATCTTGGGTGATATTCAGAGAGGCATCTCAACTAGATCCTCCATAGGACTATTATGCCATATAGTTGCATTTGTTTCACAAATTGAACCCAGGAACATTGAAGAAGCTATCCATGATGAGTTTTGGATGATGACAATGCATGAAGAGCTCAATCAAATCAAAAGGAATCAAGTATAGGAACTTGTTCCTTATTTAGAGGACATGAACATCATTGGCACTAAGTGGGTGTTTCGAAACAAAAGCGATACTTCTAGAACAATTACGTGGAACAAAGCCAGACTTGTAGCCAAAGGATACAACCATTAAGAAGGCATTGACTAGGATGAAACCTATGCCCCAGTTGCAAGACTTGTTGTTGTCCGCCTCCTTCTTGCCTATGTTTGTCACAAAGAATTCCAACTATTTCAAATGGATGTGAAAAGTGCTTTCCTAAATGGCTACATTGATGAAGAGGTGTATGTCTCTCAACCTCCTGGTTTCACTGACCCCACACATCCAAAGCATGTCTATAGGCTTAAGAAAGCCCTCTATGGCCTCAAACATGCCCAAGGCAATGGTATGAAAGGCTACGTAATTTTACTGAAAATCACTTTGAAAGAGATCAAGTAGACAAAACTCTTTTTATTAAGCATACTAAATTTTATATTCATCTAGTTTAAGTTTATGTTGATGACATTATATTCGGATCCACTAACCCAAAATTGTGTGAGAAATTTGTGGAAGGTATGCAGGGGGAGTTTGAGATGTCCCTGATGGGTGAGCTTAAATACTTCCTAAGACTTGAAGTCAAAGACATGACTCAAGGCACTTTTCTCCATCAAAGCAAGTATTGTAAAGATTTGCTAAAGAAATTCAAGATGGAAAATTGCAAGGTAGCATCAACACCAATGGCAACTTCTTGCTATTTGGATGCTGATGAAAGAAGTAAAAGTGTTGATCAAACACTCTCTCGTGGTATGATAGGGTCCCTTCTCTATTTAACCTCTAGTCATCCAGATATTATGTTCAGTGTGTGCATGTGTGCTAGGTACCAATCCAATCCTATGGAATCCCACCTCATAGCAATAAAACAAATCCTTAAGTACCTTAGAGGCACCTTAGATGTAGGATTATGGTATCCCAAAGGTGTCCAACCAACACTTATAGGTTATTCTGATTTAGACTATGATGGTTGTAAATTGGATAAGAAAAGCACAAGTGGTACTTGTTATCTTTTTGGGAATAGTCTTGTGTCTTGGCATAGCAAGAAACAAGCTTGTGTAGCCTCATCTACAGTTGAGGCTGAGTACATAGTTGTTGGGAGTTGTTATGCTCAATCACTTTGGCTCAAACAACAACTCTTATATTTTGGGCTGAAGCTAGAAATCATACCCTTGATATGTGACAACACTAGTGCCATTAACATCTCTAAAAATCTTGTCATGCACTCTCGAACCAAACACATTGAGATCAGACATCACTTTATTAAGGACCATATACAAAAGAGTGATTGTAATGTAGAGTTTGTAGAAACCAACCTCCAATTAGCTGATATATTTACCAAACCTCTACCTAAAGAGAGATTGCATTTCCTTAAGAATGAGCTTGGCATCATAAGTGAGTCATCACTCACATAGCCATAGGGAATACATCAACCAACCAAGCCTTGTTTGAGTGCGAAATATATTGCTTGTCGGTTGTCTATGCAAAATAAATTTTGAACTAATACTCTTTATTTTCTTTTTGCATAATTGATTTGTCATGCATTATAATCGATTACATGCTTCTTCAATCGATTACATTTGTGTTCTGCATTCAAAAATTTTCATGAAAAACATGGGTTAATCGATCACAAGGTAAGTCAATCGATTACCATGAGACATTTAAAGCTTTAAAATCCTCCATGTTAACAATACAATCGATTACCAACTTCAGAATGCATAAAATTTTTTTTCAGACTATTGGGTTAATCGATTATGAGGATTGGGAATCAATTACAACTTACAGATTTTTCAAAGCCAAAACTCTTTGTCTTTGAAGCAATCGATTACCACTAAGAGACAATCGATTACAGACATCAAATTTTTCAAGCCAAAACTCTCTGTCTTTGAAGCAATCGATTACAACTAGAAGAAATCGATTACCAAGTAACATTTTGGGAATTTTAAAAGGCAAACAGAGGTTCATTCCCTCTAAATTAGAAAGCCCATTCTCTGAAAACCCTTCATCTTCTCTCCAAAACCCAAAACGAGCCCCACTTACACTATTTAAACCCCAATGGCCGATTCATCTTCCCCACACCAACCACAAACAAAATCACGTGCTAATCGACCCATCTCAGCTCGCATTCAACAATGCATTAAGAAGAATCTATCGCAAGGAAAGGGCAAGGCTACAATGGAAGGACCATCCAACCCACGAAGGGCACCCTCAAAACGGCCAAGACGACCAGTTGCTCACTCACCTTCTCCTCCTCCTAGGCAACCACTGATAGAGTGTATTTTAACATAGTCTAGAGTTGCATTTAGCATAATCTAGACATGTTTTATAAGGGTGTTCATAAACCGAACCAAACTAAACTAAACTGCGAAACCGCCCAAAAAAACCGAAAACCGATTAAACCGAAAAATCGCATGGACCAAAAATTTCCAAAACCGCATATTTTTGCGGTTTGGTTCGGTTTTTGGATTTTATTATAAAAAACTGAACCAAACCGCATTCTATAATTATATTGATTTACTTTTAGATATTTAATATTATCTAACTAACAATATTTTAATTTTTTATGATCATAATATGTGATTTATAGTATATTTTTTTTAATAATAAATTTGTAATATATTATGACACATACTTTCATATATTACAGAAAGATATATTGATATTACTAAATAACATTAAATTAAATATAAAGTGAAACATGATTTATTATTATGTTACAAAAAAAAGTTAGTAATATCATTTTATAATAATGTTAAATAGAAGTAAAAATAATATTTTTAAACTAAAATATGTAAATCAAAATTTAGTAAAAAAAATAATATAAAATAATAATTATGTGAGTTTAATTAAAAAAATTAAATTATGATAATAGATTAAAAAAAAACCGCGAAACCGAATCGAACCAAACCGCAAAAAATTGGTTTGGATTTGATGTTATGTTAAAACTAAACCAAACCGAACCGCAACTTTATTTTAGATTTGGTTCGAACCATTTTTTGCCCCAAAACCGAACCAAACCGTACCACGAACACCCCTAATGTTTTATACCTCATTTTGACCATTTTGGCTAAGTTTTGTGAGATTAAGTTGTTTTGGGCCCTAGTGTCGAAAATTGCTATTTGTCACGTTTTATTGATGCTTTTGACATTGTCCCTTGTGAAGCCCATAACATTTGACACAGGTTTCCTATTTTTATGATTCTTGTCTTTTTTGAAAGCTAAGGAGTAGATCTACAATTTCGTGTCTCACAGGGATTGTCTAATTCGGACGTTTAAGGGGTCAAATTTTGGATTCAATGTTACAATCCTGCACTTGTAATAATTCTGCATTTTAATTTGTAACTAGGGACCATTTGATAATTGTAATTGGTCAAGGTAGCTTTTATTTAGTTGGTTCAGACCTTGTGGGGGGGACCACTATTTTGGCTTTTTGTTTTAAGCTTTTCCCCTTTTGCAAGACAACAATTTAGACAACACAACACTACACATTCAATAAAAAAATCACACCTTTGCTCTCTTCTCTCTTCTCTTCTCTTTTCTCTTCTCTTCTTTTCCCTTTCTCCTTCATAAATTTCGTGTAGCCCCTTGCAGTCACCATGAGGATCTTCATGGAGGGCTAAATCCCCTTTGCAACCTAAGAATCATGTGCTTGTGGGTAAATATGAGTCCCTTTATTCTAAATTTTGAATTTTGCTCATGAAAACCCTTTTCCCCCTTATTCTAATTTTCAATTTCCTTGTTTAATGTATGATAATGATTAGATTAAGGAATTGGAATCTTAATTTAGGTCAATTACAATCAATTGATTGTGATTTAATACGATACGTGCTTGAATTTGGGAAAACTAGGAATGCGATAGTAATCCGGATTTTTCCAAATGAATGTAAGGTGATTGCCTTAAATTTCGTATTGTTGGGAATTTCATGAGTATGAATTTGACTTATCCTTGTTGGAACTGTGATTATTTCTCCATAAGCATAGGTTCTTGAGTTGCATCTCTTTGATTCTGTTTTTGTTTATTGTTTAGAAAGTTGTTTTGTTGCTTTGATTTCTGAAAATCACACAAAATCCCCCCTTATTTTGAACTGAATACAAGGTGTTTGATGAATTGTATCTTTGAGAAAATTACCTGAGTTAGCCTTATATTGCAAGATTTATTGGGGAACTTGGTTGCTTTTGACGGCGTGTTCGACGCGCTCAGTCAAAACTGGTGCCGTTGCCGGGGATACAATTTATCGGTTCCTTATTTCAATTCTTGTAATTAGTTTTATTTTGGTTTTGAGTTTGAGTTTTTTTTTATTCCATTTCAGTTTTTGTATTTGTGTTTTCAGCCTTGTGCAATTTGGTGTGCTTTGATTTTCTGCAATTGTGCAATTGTGCCATTCGGTTTCAACTTGTGCATTCTCTGTTTTAGTTTACAATTTAGTTTCATTCACTTATGCAATTTTTGATTTTGTAGAGTAGTGCTCTGTTTTGGTAGTTAATTCATATCACTAATTATGTTTCGAGTTTCCCTTGTCGGTTTTGTTCTCACATTGTTATAGGTACTTGAGGATTTGGCAAAATTTTCACTAACTCAAATTGAGCTGAATTTTGGTATCCAAGGTTTATCCCCCATTTTGAGCAAGAGCAAAGGGATTGGGTGCAGGTTAAAATTGCCAAATTCCTTCTCTAAGTTATGTTTTTGAATTTGTTTTTGATTTTCACGATTTTTAAAAATCACCGAAAAATTACATAAATTCTAAAATTATTTTTAGACTTTTTCTGTGGTGTTTTGGTAGTTTTTAAAAATTATTTTTATAGCTTTTGAAATTTCTAGGTCAATTTAGCTTATTTCATCCTATTTTTACTATTCACTTGTTGTTTCTTCAATTATACATGACTAGATCTACTCCTAATAGCTTTTATTCATTTGATCCTGAAATAGATAAAACATTTCATAGGTTGAATAGGCATGGTAGCAATAGTGTAGCTAATCACCATAGGGTAGATGACTTGAGTAGTGTAGAACTTGATAGTGTTAGTGTTAGTCCTGTTTCTAATTCTATTGACTCTGAACTTGGTACTGTTTTTACTTATCCTTATTCTGACATCATGGTTGACCATCAACATCAAGAAAGAACTTTGAGGGAATTGGTTGCACCTGACATTGGTTTCCAACCTTTGTGCATCCAATATCCTGAAATTGATGTTGACTGTGAGCTTAAGTCTGGATTAATCCATTTGTTGCCCAAGTTTCATAGTTTTGCAGGTGAAGATCCTCATAGACATCTGAAGGAGTTTCATGTGGTATGTTCCACTATGAAACCAAATGGTGTGCTTGAAGACTACATTAAGTTGAAGGCTTTTCCTTTCTCTTTGGTGGACTTTGCCAAGGACTAGTTGTACTTCAATCCAGTTCCTATTAGAAGCTGGAATGATTTGAAGAGGCAATTCGTGGAGAAATTCTTCCCTGCCTTTAGAACTGGGACAATCAGAAAAGACATTAGTGGCATTAGACAACTTTCTGGAGAGACTTTGTATGAGTACTGGGAGAGATTCAACAAGCTATGTGCCAGTTGTCCTAATCATCGCATTAGTGAGCAACTCCTCATTCAGTATTTCTATGAAGGATTGTTTCCCATGGAGAGAGGCATGGTTGATGCTACTAGTGGAGGAGCTTTAATAGACAAGACCCCAGTGCTGTTGCTAGACAGTTGTTTTCCAACATGGTAGAGAATTCTCAACAGTTTACCACCAGATCCTCACCACTGATTTTGCTCATAGGCTAGAAAACAAGGTCTCAAAGCTTACTTCCCTTGTCAGACGGCTAGCCATTGGCCAACAGCAACAAGTTCAGGCAATCAACCATCATGGGTGTGGCATTTGCACTTCAACAAAACACCCTACAGATGCATGTCCTACACTTCAAGAGACTAAAGATGTTGCTGGAATCAACACTAGCCAACAATATAGACCACCTTATCAAAAATATGATCCTTATTCTTCTACATACAATGAGGGATGGAAGGATCACCCTAACTTGAGATATGGTCCTAGTCCTATGCGGCAACAACCACCATATGCAGGGCAACCCCAACAGAGATACCAACAGCCTAGTTCAGGCGGTAGATACCAGCCCACCTCCATTGAGACAACAGCAAACTCCTCCTGTTCAACAATCCCCTCCTTCTATAGGACCTTCATTGGAAGATTTGGTGAAGCAGATGGCCACAAGCAACATTCAGTTCCAACAGAATGTGAGTGTAAGCATCTAGGATTTTCAAACTCAAATTGGCCAACTGGCCACCACTGTGAACCACTTGCAGTCATAAGGCTCGAGCAATATTCCTTCCTAAGCAATCCCCCCTCCCAATCGGAATGTGAGTGCCATGACTTTGAGGGGAGGCAAGGAGCTGAAATCTCATGTAGTGGATTCAGGAACTCAAAAGACTAGTGATGATGCTGCTGCAACAAGCTCTCAGAAGCCAAGTGGTGTGGAGGCAACTGTTCCACAAAAGACTCCTCCTCTACCTTTTCCATCCAGAGTGGCTCAACCCAAGAGATTGGAGCTAGATAGTGAGTTGATGGAGACCTTCAGAAAGGTTGAGATCAACATTCGTCTCCTTGATGCCATTAAGCAGATTTCGAAGTATGCAAAGTTTCTCAAGGAGTTGTGTATGTACAAGAGGAATCTGAGGAGTGACAAGCAAGTAAAGATGGGAAGAAATGGATCTGCACTCATTCAGAGCACAAATGTTTCTGCCATTCTACAGCCTCCCTTGCCTCAGAAGTGCAAGGATCCAAGCACTTTCATCGTCCCATGCACCATAGATGATTGCACCTTTGCAGATGCTATGTTAGATTTGGGTGCCTCAATCAATGTCATGCCTTCATCTATGTACAGATCATTGAAGCTTGGGGATTTGAAGCCAACCACTGTGGTCATTCAATTGGCAAACCAGAGCATTGCATAGCCACTTGGAGTCTTGGAGGATGTTCTCGTCCAGGTAAACAAGTTGATTTTCCCTACAGACTTCTACATTTTGGACATGGAGGATGAGTCTTCCATTCATGGCTCCACATTGATTCTGGGCAAACCCTTCTTGATGATAGCCAGGACAAAGATTGATGTGCATGCAGGAACGCTCTCCATGGAGTTTGGTGATGATGTGGTGCAGTTTAACATTTTTAATGCCATGAAGAACCCAATAGAGAACCATTGTCTTTTCTGTTTAGATGTGATTGATTATATGGTTGATAGTTGCATGGATTTTCCATCTAATTTGGAGGAACTACCTGAGTTTACTGATTTTGATTGTGGCTGTAATGATGCATCTCTGGTGTATGAAGATTCCTTTGTTGGTCTGCTTAATCTGCAATCCTAGAAAGAATTTTAGTTCTCCCATCATGTTCATTTTGAACTCAGTCTGCATCAACTTTGAGAACTCTTCATAGAGTTTTTCATTAGTGGCACCAAAGATAATATCATCTACATAGATTTGACAATAATAAAATCAGAAGAGTAGTTTTTGTGGAACAATGCAGTATTTATCTTTCCTCTTGTAAAATTGTGTTCTATTAAAAATGAACTAAGTTTTTCATACCATGCTCTAGGAGCTTGTTTAAGACCATACAGTGCTTTGTTTAGTTTAAATACATGGTTTGGAAAGATAGTACTTTCAAACCCAGGGGGTTGTTCTACATAAACTTCCTCTTTGATTACACCATTGAGGAATGCACATTTTACATCCATTTGATAGAGCAAAATCATAATTGCCTCAAGTCCATCTATTGGAGCGTATGTCTCCGTATAATCAATACCTTCCTATTGTGAGGAACCTTTGGCCACTAATCTAGCCTTGTTTCTCACAACTTTACCATTCTCATATAGTTTGTTTCTGAAGACCCACTTAGCACCAATAGCTTCCTTGTTGTCTGGCAACTTCACAAGTTTCTAGACGTCATTCTTTTGAAATTGATCTAGCACTTCTTGCATTGCTTGGACCCAACTTTCATCTTCCATGGCATCATCAATGTGCTTGGGTTCTATCTCAAATAGTAGAGTTGTTTGTTGGAAAGATGATCTTGTTTTCATTGGAGCTCGAACTTCTCCAATGATCTGAGAAGGAGGATGGTTCTTAATCATTATTTTGTTGCTGATTTGTGGTTCTTTGACTTCTTCATCATTTGAGATGGTTTGATAGCGAATAGACAATCTGGTAGCAGACAATGTGGGAGCAGAAGATGTTGTGCTAGATGCAGACGATGGTGTGTTAGATGATGGTTTGGTCTTAGTTATTGCATCTTCTATTTTGATATCTGCAAATGAGTCTTGTAACTCTGATAGTTTCCTATCAGGTTGAGTATCATTAAATCTTACATGAATGGCTTCTTCAACAAATTTGGTTCTTGAGTTAAACACTCTATATGCCTTGGATGTTTCAGAATATCCAAGTAAGATGCATGTGTCACACTTCGAATCAGACTTACCTAAATTGTCTTTTGTGTTAAGAATGAAACATTGACATCCAAAGGGATGGAAGTATGTTATGTTGGGTTTCTTTCCTTTCCATAGTTCATATGGAGTCTTTTTAATAATAGGCCTAATATAAATTCTGTTTTGCAAATAACAGGAAGTATTTACAACTTCTGTCCAGAAGTGCTTAGGAGTCAAGTTATCATTCAACATGGTTCTGACCATTTCTTGTAATGACCTATTCTTCCTCTCAACAACACCATTTTGCTGTGGTGTTCTAGGTGTTGAGAAGTTGTGAAGAATTCCATTCTCTTCATTGAACCTTTGAAAACTTTCATTTTCGAACTCTCCTCCATGGTCACTTCTGATAGAAGTTAACATACTCCTTTTTCATTTTGAACACGTTTGCAGAATTTATAGAATTCCTTAAAAGCCTCATCCTTGTGAGTGAGGAATATAACCCATGTCCATCTAGAATAGTCATCAACTATTACTAGTCCATATCTCTTCCCTCTAAGAGAGGTTGTCTTTGTTGGACCAAAGAGATCAATATGTAACAATTCTAATGGTCTAGAAGTGGAAATAGTGTTTTTACTTTTAAAAGATGTTTTCACTTGTTTCCCTTTCTGACATGCCTCAAAAAGTAAGTTATCCTTATATGACATTGTTGGCAATCCTCTTACGAGGCTATATCTTTGCAATTTTGAGATTAATCTCAAACTTGCATGGCCAAGCTTCTTATGCCATAACTAGTGACTTTCTTTGACAAACAGTAAACATGATACATTTTGATCCTTTGGTTCACCAAGATTGATCTTATAAAGATTGCCTTGTCTCTTTTCAGAGAAGAGATGTGAACCTTTAGAGTCTTTGACTATGCATGATTCCTTGTTGAAGGAAACATCATATCCACTGTCGCAAAATTGACTTATGCTCAGTAGATTGTGTTTTAGCCCTTCAACAAATAGCACATTCTCAATAAAGAGACTAGGAGGAATACCTATCTTACTAGTACCCCTGATTCTCCCTTTTTGATTACCTCCGAAAGTGACTGTACCACCATGCATTGGTGTCAGGTCTAGGAACATAGACCTTGCCCCCGTCATATGAAAGCAAACAACCTTCCACAACATATACCAGATATTGAGCCTCTGCCTCAACCTGATCACTCACTAAAGAGAATATTGAAGCAGATGTTGGCATCTACTAGTAGAACGTGATTAGTAGCATGCTTCAGACCACAGGGTCATCCAATCTCACTAATGAAGAGAAGGAGAAGATTGACATGGTTGGTGAAGGCACCTCTTCCTCCAACAACTTTATTCATGTGTTAGACATTGTGGTTGTTCCCACATTATTGACCCCTCACACACTTGGAGATAAAGTTGAAGCTAAGAGAATGCTTACTTAGAATTATGCTGAGTACAAGGTTGCTCAGGCTCTAATAGCTGCAACCAAAGAAGCAGCTAAGGTAGCAGCCAAAGCCAAAGAAGAAGTAAGAATACTAGAAGAGCCTGCCAGACTAAGAGCTATGCTAGCAGCTCAAGAAGAGGAAAGATGACTCAATGATCTAGCTCAAGAAAAGAAGGCCAAGGAAGAAGAAGAAAGATGGCTCAAGGAGTTGGCCCTAAAGCAAGAGGCTAAGGCAACTCAGGCTGCTACACTTGCTGCTAAGTGATTCGCTGTCGCGCACGGATCAAAACGAGTGATTTTGAAAATATAGTTACGGTAACGACAACTCGAGTATCGTTCTCAAGGATTCTTGTATTATTATTAATCAATGCAGTAACGATTAATGAATTAATGGGGGGTTTCGATTACGATTTCAAGAAAAAGGGATTAAAATAAATTGTGATTATCGAATAAGCTAAAGCGAATCAACCTACTGTATCGACTTCCGACTTATGATTGATCCCTATAAATTCCAATTCCCTAAACGGGTCTGATCCTATTCGACTATAATAACCACTGACAAGCGCAATAGAAATTATACGGCGTATGTTCCTGAATTCTGGATTAAGCAAACGAATTAAAAACTATTGCGAATTAAGCAAACGCAATCTGATCAAACGTGATAATGCAAAAGCTACGTTAACGCGAAATTGATTCAAGATCAAATAACCAATCAAATTTAAGAATTATATCCTATAACAACAATCAAATTAAGCAAATAATTGAGATTATTGGAATAAATCAAAGGAAACAGATTGATATGGAATTTATAAAAGAACCTCAAAGTGGAATCCGATTACAGTAGATCGATTCTTCGAAAATTAGTTCTCCATTACGATTGCTCAAAACTTTCAAAATAATTTCGTGTGTGGTGAAATGAGTGAACCGTGAGTGAGTGAACAGCCGTGAATAAGTGAACAGCAGCCGGCCCTAGAGTTTTAACAGAGTAAGGGTTTCACTAACAATCCGAACCGGGTCGAAAAATACAAACCAAGCCCATAAAATTGACCCAAAACAAATTATTTCCTAAGGTCTGCAACTTCAACGAATAATTCAAGCCTTCTACAATCCGGATCAGCTTCTAACTCCAACATGAAAGTTGTATCTCTTTCTCTTAGCTTTCCAACGAATATTAGAATGCCTCAATCCAATTCCTGTAGCTCCAGTTATGAATTTTCCATTGAAAGCTGCTAATGCTGAAAATAAAATACGAAAATTAAATAAAGCTAGAAACAAACTTAAATATGAAAACACACTAAAATGGTGAAACTAATGAAATAAACTAAGGAAATTCCTAAGAATAACAGTAGAAGAATGTGCATGAAGATGCACTGATCAAATTCCCCCACACTTAATACTTTTGCACTCCGAGCAAAATTAAAAATTCAAAACAAAAAAACTTCAAAACAAAAACGAAACAGAGCATGCAAACTTAGAGGTTATCAGGATACAAAGTGCAAGCAAACTCCTAATTCTAAGCTTAAAGAATATGATATTAGTGAGTAACTCTTTTGTGACAGTCAAAGTAAATATGAAAAACAGATTACCAAAAAGTACATCAAAAGCATCAAGATCCTCACAAAATAAACTGTTTCCACTCAACTCTCAAGTGTTTAGGTTACTGTTTACACTCAAAGCACAGCATGAGAGATAGTACTACCATAAGCTTGAAAAGACTCTAACATTCACAATTTGAAATGCATTGCACACAAAGATCAAAAGGACTTTTATTATGGTTGTAACTTGGCCAAGGTCAGGGTGAGATACATCCTAAAGGGGTACTAAGCTAAAATTCAAAGAGTTAAAAGAAAATTGAAAGAATTGCGGGAGTTGAACTAAATAATATCTCAATGGCAATTGAACAACAACCTCACAACTTATTTCTCTTCTCCTTTTCCTTTTATTCTTCTCTTTCTTCTTTTTTTTCAGAAGGACTAGCATTGACATCCTTCTCTATTTTTTTTTATTTTTTCTTTTGTTTTCCTTTTCTATTTTTTTTTTCTGCCAACCAACATCATAACAACAATGTTCAACCCCACACAACTCTATACAAGACCCTTTCAACCCTTTGAATAGGGTGATAACATTGTTTTTCACTTTTCGGCTTGTAATGAGTTTTAAACACAAAAAAAAGATAATAGGCTCAAAGGGGCTTCCAGACAAAGGGATGATATTATCAAGGTTGGCTTTTTGGCTAACTAGGTAAAAAAAAAAAAAAACAAAACAAAACAAGATGCCTTTATCCTTTCAGTGTGCACAAGTAAACAAAAAGCTTCAACAAGAGTCAATTCAAGTTCTAGAGACTAACAAACATGAGTGAAATCACACAAGAAAGAAAGAGATGGATTTTTGATGTTATCCATTATTAGGCTCAAAATCTCACAAGGGTTAGTGATCTTCCACTAGTGATGTACAATTTAGGGTTTAGTCAAACATACAAACTAAGAATGTGCAAAAAGAATCAGTCACATCACACCACAAGTCTTTCGACAAAGAACAGAGAGAATACTCACAATTGTAGCAAGATAATCAACGAAAAAAAAAACATGTATTTTCCATTTTTTTTTAAGCAAAAACAAACAAAAACAAAAACAAATGGTTCCCTCCCCCACACTTAAGACATACATTGTCCTCAATGAAAAGAACTCAATTATAAAGTAAGAGTGAGAGAAAGGAAAGGGTGCCCCTTGATCAAGTTGCAGTGTAGTTGGGCGCTTCCAAAGAAAGCTCTTCTATGGTTGCATCTTCAGGCACTGAACTTTCATGGAATAGCTTCAAGCGCTGCCCATTAACCTTGAAAACTTTGTCAGTACCTGCACTTTTAATTTCTACTGCACCATAAGGGAAAACATTAGTAACAACAAAAGGACCAATCCATTTGGATCGAAGTTTCCCAGCCATAAGCTTAAGGCGGGAGTTAAATAGTAAAACCTGTTGGCCCACAGAGAATTCCTTCCTAGAAATCATTTTATCATGGAAGTGTTTGGTTTTCTCTTTATAAATCCTAGAGCTTTCATAAGCCTCTAGCCTAAACTCTTCAAGCTGTTGTAATTGGAGTTTTCTTTCAATACCTGCTTGTTGCATTTCCAAGTTACAACTTTTCACCGCCCAATAAGCACGGTGTTCTATCTCTACAAGAAGGTGACATGCCTTACCGAAAACAAGTCGATAAGGAGACATCCCTATGGGTGTCTTGAAAGCTGTTCTTTGAGCCCAAAGTGCGTCTTCTAGACGGCAGCTCCAGTCCTTCCTGTTTGGTTGCACCATTTTCTCTAAAACCTGTTTGATCTCCCTGTTTGAGATCTCAGCTTGCCCATTAGTTTGTGGGTGATATGCAGTAGAGACTCTGTGCACAACTCCATACTTCCAAAGCAAGGCTTCCATGGTGCGGTTACAGAAGTGAGTGCCTTGGTCACTTATGATGGCTCGGGGTATTCCAAACTTGCAAAAGATATTGGACCTGACAAAATCTGCAACAACTCTTGAATCATTAGTCCTAGTGGGGATAGCTTCTACCCACTTTGAAACGTAATCAACAGCAAGTAAAATGTAGAGAAAACCAAATGATACAGGGAAAGGACCCATGAAGTCGATTCCCCATACATCAAATACCTCACAGAAAAGCATAGGTTGCTGAGGCATTTCACTCTTACGAGTGATGGCTGTACCTACTATCTGGCACTCTTTACAAGTGCAGTAAGTCTCATAAGCATCTTTAAAAACAGTGGGCCAGTAGAAACCTGAGTCTAGGACTTTTCTTGCAGTCCTTTACGGACTAAAGTGTCCCCCTACTTGAGATGCATGAGAAAAATGTAAAATAGATTCAATCTCATAGTCGGGGACACATCTCCTAATCACCTGATCACTACCAAACTTCCAAAGATATGGATCATCCCAAACATAATATTTGGCATCACTCTTGAGTTTGTGAATTTGTGCCTTGGATGCACCTGTAGGAAAAACACCAACAACAAGATAATTAACAACATCAGCAAACCAAGGAGTAACTCCATGCAAAAGTAAAAGCTGCTCATCAGGAAAGTCATCCTGAATCAGAAAAGGATCTTCATCCCTCTCTATCCTGCTCAACTGATCAGCCACTAAGTTCTCAGCTCCACTTTTGTCTTTAATCTCTACATTAAACTCTTGGAGCAACAACATCCACCGAATCAATCTTGGTTTTGCTTCCGGCTTCTTCAACAAGTACTTTAAAGCTGCATGGTCAATAAAAACAACAACCTTGGAACCTAGCAAATATGATCTGAATTTATCAAGAGCAAAAACAATAGCTAGAAGTTCTTTTTCAGTGGTGGTGTAATTTGACTGTGCAGAATCTAAAGTCCTAGAAGCATAATAAATAACATGGGCAGCCTTGTTAACTCTTTATGCAAGGACTGCTCCAACAACATAGTTAGAAGCATCACACATAATCTCAAAGGGGAGGGTCCAGTCAAGGGGCTGGATGATGGGAGCGAAGGTCAATGCTTTCTTCAAGAAGTCAAATGCTTGTTTGCATTTGTCATCAAAGTTGAAAGTGACGTCATTCTTCAACAAGTTCGACAGCGGAAGAGCTATCTTGCTGAAATCCTTGATGAAACGCCTGTAAAAACCTGCATGACCAAGAAAAGAACGAATCTCACGAATGCAAGAGGGGTAAGGCAGTGTAGAAATCACATCAATCTTAGCAGGGTCAATAGAAATTCCTTTTTCAGAAATAATGTGACCCAAAACAATTCCCTGCTCAACCATAAAATGGCATTTTTCATAATTCAAAACAAGGTAAGTTTCGATGCATCTCTCTAAAACCATATTCAAACTATTCAAACATGCATCAAAAGAAGAACCATAAACAGTGAAATCATCCATAAACACTTCCATGCAATTTTCAATAAAATCAGCAAAAATGCTAATCATGCATCACTGGAAAGTGCTAGGAGCATTGCAAAGACCAAAAGGCATCCTCCTGTAAGCAAAAGTACCGAATGGGCAAGTAAAAGTGGTCTTTTCTTGATCTTCAGGTGCAATATGAATCTAAAAATAACCTGAAAAACCATCAAGAAAACAGTAATGTGATTTACCAACAAGCCGTTCAAGCATTTGGTCAATGAACGGTAAAGGAAAGTGATCCTTTCTAGTAGCTTGGTTCAACCTCCTATAATCAATACAAACTCTCCAACTGTTCTGAACTCTAGTGGGAACAAGTTCATTCTTTTTATTTTTCACCACAGTGAGTCCAGATTTCTTAGGTACAACCTATACTGGGCTTACCCATTTACTGTTAGAGATAGAATAAATGATACCTGCTTGCAAGAGTTTGGTTACCTCTTTCTTCACCACATCGAGGATCAAAATTGACGCCCAAACTCAAACTCTACGAACCGTTCTGAGCTCGAAAGGCTTCACTGTTCCGGAGTGGGCTCAAATTTTGGACTCCAAAGTTTATGCACCGCCATGAGCACGAGAAAAAACCCCCTTTGTTCAGAATGGGCTCGAAGTTTATGCACCATTCCGAGCACAGAAGACTCCACCGTCTCGGATTTGGCTCAATCTTGGACTCCAAAGTTTACGAGCCGTTGTTCTGAGCTCAAAAAACTTCACCGTTCCGGAATGGGCCCAAACTACTTCACTGTTTCGGAATTGGCCCTATCTTGACACGCACAACCATTCCGAGCACAGAAGACTCCACCGTCTCGGATTTGGCTCAATCTTGACACGCCCCAACATTGTCAGCCATTCCGAGCACAGAAGACACCACCGTCTCGAATTTGGCTCAATCTTGGACTCCAAAGTTTTATGAACCATTCTAAGCTCAAGAAACTTCACCGCCCCGGAATTGGCTCAATTTTGATGCACAAACTCCACAAACCGTTTCTGAGCACAGAAAACATCACCGTCTTGGATTTGGCTCAATCTTGGACTCCAAAGTTTATGAACCATTCTGACCCCAAGAAACTTCACCGTCTCGGAATTTTGACGCCCAAACTCAAACTCTACGAACCGTTCTGAGCTCGAAAGGCTTCACTGTTCCGGAGTGGGCTCAAATTTTGGACTCCAAAGTTTATGCACCGCCATGAGCACAGAAAAAACCCCACTGTTCCGGAATGGGCTCGAAGTTTATGCACCATTCCGAGCACAGAAGACTCCACCGTCTCGGATTTGGCTCAATCTTGGACTCCAAAGTTTACGAGCCGTTGTTGATACGAAACCCCTTGATGAATTTTTGAACAAGCTGTTTTAGGGCACAAAATCAGACTGCGCTTAGGATAATGTCGTAACTCGCAGCCCAGAAGTCCGATTGCGGCGATTCCAAAACGAGGTGAACACTCACGTTCTGAACTACGAAAAAGACTCAAGAAACGCTAAAATTGGACACGTAAAACGTGAGATATGGGCCAAAGAAAAATCGAACAGAAAATACCAAATTGAAATTAGAACGTGAATTCAAAGATGAACAGGTGAAAAGGAACAAGAGGGTTCTTGGTTTTTAGGGCGCCACAAACCTGGGTTTGATAAGCCAACAAGGAAGATCGCCACAAGAATGTGAATTCTTGATAAGATCAAGGTTCAACCAAGAACCCTAGCAGAGAGATTTTCTCACAAGTCTGAACAAAAATATGATTCTGATTTCTTATTGATCTCCAATTGTTTTAATACATTTCAGCTTAGGAGTTTATGCACTAGACTTAAGCAAACAAAAGAAAAAAACAAAACTCTTAAGGACAAGCGTTTCTGACATGTAGTAGCGGTTAAAAATAACAAATCCTTATAAAAAGACTTGGGTTCTAATCCTACTGTAGCCAATATATATATTATTATTTTATATACAGCCACACACTAAAAAGAAAATAACCCCAAAAGCAAATTAAAAGTCTTGTTATTCAGATTGGCTCTTCTCACTCCAAGTGAGCTATGCATGTCAAAACTTTATTCTCCAAGTGTTGGGTTTCAGCAGATTGTTGGGCCTCTAATAGATTAGTCACCACTTGTTCAAGAGCTTCCTTCGCTTTCCTAGCTCTTGCCCTTGTCATGGGTCCCCCAAGTCCTCCAAGTGCCTCATTTTCTTTGTCCCTATCTATGTTCCCATCAGTTGTTCTGAGCTCAAAAAAACTTCACCGTTCGGAATGGGCCCAAACTACTTCACTGTTTCTGAATTGGCCCTATCTTGACACGCACAACCATTCCGAGCACAGAAGACTCCACCGTCTCGGATTTGGCTCAATCTTGACACGCCCCAACATCGTCAGCCATTCCGAGCACAGAAGACACCACCGTCTCGGATTTGGCTCAATCTTGGACTCCAAAGTTTTATGAACCATTCTGAGCTCAAGAAACTTCACCGCCCGGAATTGGCTCAATTTTGATGCACAAACTCCACGAACCGTTTCGAGCACGAGAAAACATCACCGTCTCGATTTGGCTCAATCTTGGACTCCAAAGTTTATGAACCATTCGACCCCAAGAAACTTCACCGTCTCGGAATTTTGACGCCCAAACTCAAACTCTACGAACCGTTCTGAGCTCGAAAGGCTTCACTGTTCGGAGTGGGCTCAAATTTTGGACTCCAAAGTTTATGCACCGCCATGAGCACAGAAAAAACCCCACTATTCGGAATGGGCTCGAAGTTTATGCACCATTCCGAGCACAGAAGACTCCACCGTCTCGGACTTGGCTCAATCTTGGACTCCAAAGTTTACGAGCCGTTGTTCTGAGCTCAAAAAACTTCACCGTTCCGGAATGGGCCCAAACTACTTCACTGTTTCGGAATTGGCTCTATCTTGACACGCACAAACTTCGTCAACCATTCCGAGCACAGAAGACTTCACCGTCTCGGATTTGGCTCAATCTTGACACGCCCCAACATCGTCAACCATTCCGAGCACAGAAGACATCACCATCTCAGATTTGGCTCAATCTTGGACTCCAAAGTTTGATGAACCATTCTGAGCTCAAGAAACTTCACCGCCTCGGAATTGGCTCAATTTTGATGCACAAACTCTACGAACCGTTTCTGAGCACAGAAAACATCACCGTCTCGGATTTGGCTCAATCTTGGACTCCAAAGTTTATGAACCGTTCTGACCCCAAGAAACTTCACCGTCTCGGAATTGGCTCAATTTTGACGCCCAATCTCAAACTCTACGAACCGTTCTGAGCTCGAAAGACTTCACTGTTCCAGAATGGGCTCAAATTTTGGACTCCAAAGTTTATGCACCGCCATGAGCACAGAAAAAACCCCACTATTCCGGAATGGGCTCGAAGTTTATGCACCATTCCGAGCACAGAAGACTCCACCGTCTCGGACTTGGCTCAATCTTGGACTCCAAAGTTTACGAGCCGTTGTTCTGAGCTCAAAAAACTTCACCGTTCCGGAATGGGCCCAAACTACTTCACTGTTTCGGAATTGGCTCTATCTTGACACGCACAAACTTCGTCAACCATTCCGAGCACAGAAGACTCCACCGTCTCGGACTTGGCTCAATCTTGGACTCCAAAGTTTACGAGCCGTTGTTCTGAGCTCAAAAAACTTCACCGTTAGGAATGGGCCCAAACTACTTCACTGTTTCGGAATTGGCTCTATCTTGACACGCACAAACTTCGTCAACCATTCCGAGCACAGAAGACTCCACCGTCTCGGATTTGGCTCAATCTTGACACGCCCCAACATCGTCAGCCATTCCGAGCACAGAAGACACCACCGTCTCGGATTTGGCTCAATCTTGGACTCCAAAGTTTTATGAACCATTCTGAGCTCAAGAAACTTCACCGCCCCGGAATTGGCTCAATTTTGATGCACAAACTCCACGAACCGTTTCTGAGCACAGAAAACATCACCGTCTCAGATTTGGCTCAATCTTGGACTCCAAAGTTTATGAACCATTCTGACCCCAAGAAACTTCACCGTCTCGGAATTTTGACGCCCAAACTCAAACTCTACGAACCGTTCTGAGCTCGAAAGGCTTCACTGTTCCGGAGTGGGCTCAAATTTTGGACTCCAAAGTTTATGCACCGCCATGAGCACAGAAAAAACCCCACTATTCCGGAATGGGCTCGAAGTTTATGCACCATTCCGAGCACAGAAGACTCCACCGTCTCGGACTTGGCTCAATCTTGGACTCCAAAGTTTACGAGCCGTTGTTCTGAGCTCAAAAAACTTCACCGTTCCGGAATGGGCCCAAACTACTTCACTGTTTCGGAATTGGCTCTATCTTGACACGCACAAACTTCGTCAACCATTCCGAGCACAGAAGACTTCACCGTCTCGGATTTGGCTCAATCTTGACACGCCCCAACATCGTCAACCATTCCGAGCACAGAAGACATCACCATCTCAGATTTGGCTCAATCTTGGACTCCAAAGTTTGATGAACCATTCTGAGCTCAAGAAACTTCACCGCCTCGGAATTGGCTCAATTTTGATGCACAAACTCTACGAACCGTTTCTGAGCACAGAAAACATCACCGTCTCGGATTTGGCTCAATCTTGGACTCCAAAGTTTATGAACCGTTCTGACCCCAAGAAACTTCACCGTCTCGGAATTGGCTCAATTTTGACGCCCAATCTCAAACTCTACGAACCGTTCTGAGCTCGAAAGACTTCACTGTTCCAGAATGGGCTCAAATTTTGGACTCCAAAGTTTATGCACCGCCATGAGCACAGAAAAACCCCACTGTTCAGGAATGGGCTCAATTTTGGACTCCAAAGTTTATGCACCATTCCGAGCACAGAAGACTCCACCGTCTCGGATTTGGCTCAATTTTGGACTCCAAAGTTTATGAGCCGTTGTTCTGAGCTCAAAAAACTTCACCGTTCCGGAATGGGCCCAAACTACTTCACTATTTCAGAATTGGCTCTATTTTGACACGCACAAACTTCATGAACCATTCCGTCTCGGATTTGGCTCAATTTTGGACTCCAAAGTTTTATGAACCATTCTGAGCTCAAGAAACTTCACCGCCTCGGAATTGGCTCAATTTTGATGCACAAACTCTATGAACCGTTCTGAGCACAGAAAACATCACCGTCTCGGAATTGGCTCAATTTTGACACCCAAACTCTATGAACCGTTATGAGCTCCAAAGACTTCACTGTTCCGAAATGGGCTCAATTTTGGACTCCAAAGTTTATGCACCGCTATGAGCACAAAAAACTCCACTGTTCTGGAATGGGTTCAATTTTGGACTCCAAAGTTTATGCACCATTCCGAGCACAAAAGACTCCACCATCTCGAATTTGGCTCAATTTTGGACTCCAAAGTTTATGAGCCGTTGTTCTGGTTAACGGTTTTTGCTACATTGCTATAAATAGAGAGATTGAGAGTTGGGATTTTAAGGGCATGATTCCAGTTTTAAAAATAGTTTTAAGAGTTTTTAAAAAATATAAAATTATAAAACTTGTCTAGTTAATGAATTTTTAAAAATTGTTTTTTACTTTAGTTTTTTAAATTAAAAAAACCAAAACAATAGTTTGTTTAAATTAATATTTTATTTTCTCATTTTATACAATCCCAAATATTTTACTAATAATTTTACACACAAGTTCTACATCTTTTCATTTTTCTTTTTTCACATAAATCTCATATATTTCTCACACACAAATTCCACATCTTCTAAATTTATTTTCTCCAGTTGTAATTTTTAAATACCAAACAAATTTTCTCTTTTTAAAAATTATTTTAAACAAAAAATTTTAAAAACAAAAATTAAAAAACCTTTTGAACTAAGACACTCAGATAGGACGTAAATAACCAAAATGCAACATGCGCGAACACATGTGCTTTCTTTAAATCAAATGCTGGCACTAGGGATGGCAATATGGATCCAGACCCTACGGACACCCGCAAAAATACTTATATGCGAGTAGGGTAATAACCCGCATATTTGGAGGTGGGGATGGGGCAGGTATTTACCCGCAAAATCTCACGGGGATGGGTGCGAGTATGGGTACTATAGTACCCGCCCCGCCCCCGCACCTTGTGTATATACATATTAATTAATATAATTATAATTTTATTATTTAAATTATTCAATTAAAATTATTTAATTATCTATTTTTTTATTTTAATTATTCTTTTTATATGCTAATTTTGATATTCTATTATGTTTTAATTTTTATTTGTATTAATAGTTCAAAGCAATATAGAAACTATGTAGATAAGCATTTGTAAAATATGAAAAAATTAATTCAGATAATAAAGTTAAAATATTATATTTATTTGTATTTTATTTTTAATTTTTAATATATAATTATAAATTAATTAGTTTTAAAAATATATTAATTTTTCCCGTTTAATTAAAGTTTTTGTTTAGATTTACGTTGAATGATTATTTTTGTAATGTTATTTATTTATATAAATCAATATTTGTTTGATTTTAATATTATATAAGTTTTTTTTTTATGATTTTCAATTTTATATACATGGAAAGTGCGGGTTGCGGGTGCGGATATGGATATATAGGTACCTAGAGGGTATGGGGATGGGGATTGAAATTGCAACCCGCATGGATACAGGGCCAGGTACTTTTTCAAACGCGAGTATGGGGATGGGTACTATAGTACCCTATCCATACCCTACCCATTGCCATCCCTAGCTAGCACCTCTGGCCTCTAGGTTTGACTCAACCTGTTTTGTTGCAGCATTGGGGGCTCTGGCTGGGGCACTTATACGTGGAGGGGTAAGATTTCCAGGGAACCATGCATGTCATTTCTCACATGTCACAACAAATTCTGAATTCATCAATGGCAATTGAACTTAAACAAAAGATTTCAAAAGATATTCCAATAAGAAACATGAGAATATATAGGTGCTTTCACAAAAATAACAAACCTCGTCCACTAATTGGCAGACACAAACTGCCATCAAGACAAAACTTAAAAAGATAAAAAGTGAAAGATATCAATACAAGAATTATACCAAATAGACACTTCCACCAAGCTTGTTATTATCACTGAATCCGTTGGTTGCCGCATGCAACTCCTTGTATGTGAATATTCTCCATGAATTGATAATTCCTTGTTATTTAACTTTTTTATAGCTGATTCTTGCAATCCCAACAAGATGATTTTTTGAAAATGTTCAATTTTTTTTATCACTCAAGGGATGCACATTGGGGCAAATGTCCCCAAGCAAGTGTGTTACTAGTTGTAAAGGAATTATACATATTATGTCCAATTATAGTGTTTACTATTTGTGTCGAATTTCAATGTTTTGTGTGTTTATACTTTATAACAATCGAATAGTTTGATTTTAAAAAAAAGGTGAATTTCTTGAAAATTATCATGATTCATATTTGTTTTTGAAAATGATAAATGAATGAAAAGATTAACATTTTATATTTATAATCATAGAGGATTACTTGCTGATTTTAAAAAATGAATCAAGTGATTTTTTTAAAATATGTTTTTATTAGTCCCTCAAATGTTAATTTTTTTTAGTCACTAAAAAAAATTAACCATTTTTAATCCTGGTTTATTTTTATTCATCAATATTAGTCATTTTTAGGGACTATTTTTTGCATGTTTTAGTCCCTGCTAGGGATTAATATTATGCTATTGATTATAAAAATAAGGATGAGAGACTAAAATAAAAATAAAATATAAAGATTAAATTATAAATTTAAAAATTTAAAAGAATAAAAATATAATGAATTCTATATTTACAACATGTTTAGTTCATTAAATATCATTACATATATTTTCGTTTCATGAGAGTATTAAGTTCTAGTATGATTAGAATATAGTCGATGAAATTTAATTGTTTGTAATAAGATATCATTAAATGATATAAGCTTAAAGAAGTTAATAATGAAGAATAAAGTCTCTGAATATGAAGATGATCATTGATAAAATGAGTGATTAATTATATAATTTTAAAGCTCATTGTGCGTGTATTTTTTTTTTTTTTAATCAGTAAAAGTATATAATATTAGTAAGGTATCAGAGGTACCGTAATTTGTATACCACTTGTTGGTTACAAAAAAATCCCATCCTCTAATGTTCTATTTCTCCCCCTGTATTCTAGTTAGTTTGATAGTGGTTAAGCCATATAAATTGAAAGATAAATATGATCCAACCACTGCCCAAAACTCCAGCACCAACAATCGTCTCTCTTACAACATATATGCCTCAGTCAATCCAAATTAATATTAAGGCTTTACAACCAACACACCTATTCAATTATATATACCTACCAAAACAATATTCTACAGACCCAAAATACAAGCCCCCGAATTCACACACCATTGGGCAAACGAATATCAAAAGGAAGCATCAGCAATTTTCACCCAAGCCCACGTGTGCAACACAATGTCTTGCACTGAATTTTGTAAGTGAAATGCTTTGCTATTAAAGAGTACATCATTTCTTTCTTTCCATATAATCCACACAACCGCACACCATATAATGATCCACCTCTCCTGCCTATCCATTTTGATGCCGTGTAGATAATGTAGCTTGAAGTATGACATAACTGTTTGTGGTAAAGCAATAGATACATTCAGCCACCCCCCACATGCATTCCAAATTTTATTAGTGATCAGGCACCCAAAGAAAACATGTTTAGTTGTTTTTAAACTTGCCAAACAGAATTTACAATTCAAATCCCCATTAGCTATAGTAATATTCCTTTTCATCAAATTTTCACCAGTTGGCAACCTGTTTCCAATAATCCTCCAAATGAGTAACCTAGTTTTTGGTGGTACTTTTAATCTCCATGATACCTTCAAAACTTCATTATTTGATGTTCCATCTTGAGTTGCATTAATTTGTCTATATGTCAACTTTACAATATAACAACCCGACACATCAGCATTCCAGAACCATGAGTTTGTCTCCTCCATCTTCAGAGCATAACATTCAATAACTTGTTTCAATTGATTCAGTAACTCAATTTCCCAAACAAAAAGTTCTCTTCGCCATATGAATTTCCAATACCAAGTTCCATCTCTCCACTCACCCAACTCTCCTAATTTCAAGTCACTTTGTAATGAAATCAAGTATAGCCGAGGGAATTTAGCCACAAGTGACTCCAACCCCACCCAAATGTCACTCCAAAAAAATATTTTGTCCCCCCTACCAACTCTCCACACAGTCTCACTATCGAACCAATTTGACTCATCCGCTCTCCCACAAATCTTACTCAAATCATTCCACCAAAAGGAATTTTTAGCATTCGCAATAGAACTATTTAACCATCTCCCACCCCTGTATTTAGACACCAAGATATCACTCAAAAGGTCCCCCTTTTCATTAAGTAGTTCCCATTTCCACTTACCAAGTAAAACTTTGTTAAAATTGAAAATGTTTTTGATACCAAGTTCCCCCTCAGATTTTGACTGACACACCGTATCCCAACTTTCCTTGCAAATTTTCCTTTTATCTACCTCACTCCCCCACAAAAAATCCCTCTGTATTTGGATTATTTTTCACCCCACCAATTTAGGTACTTTGAAAAAGGACAGATAAAATATAGGTAAGGATGAAAGAGCAAAGTTGATAAGACACACCCTTCCCACCATGGACAAATTTTGTGTTTCCACCCCCCAAGTTTCTTTGATAATTTTTTAATATTGGATCCCACGTATCTACTAACCTAGGATTTGCACCAATAGAAATTCCTAAGTACAAAAAAGGTATACTCAAGGTTTTACAATTAAGTAAATTAACATATCTTTCCATTTCCTGACCATCCACCCCAATAGTTGTAAATCCACTTTTGATGAAATTGACCTTAAGTCCAAACACCAGTTCAAAACAACAAAGCATACTTTTAATGCAAATGACGTTCATAAGTGTTAATTCCCCAAGAAAGATAGTATCATTTGCATATTGAAGGAGGTTGACAGAGATCTTGTTGGCACCCACTAGGAAGCTAGTGAAAAGATCCTTCTTAATGGCTTCCCTCATCATTCCACACAGTCCTTTTGTCACAATGTTAAACAAAAATGGGGCTAAAGGATCGCCTTGCCTCAATCCCTTAGATACAGAGAACTCCTTAGTTGAGCTTCCATTTACCAACATAGAGACTTTATTGCTGACCAAACAACCCTTTATCCACCCTACCCAAGTATCATGGAATCCCAACCGATGCATCATGTAAAGCAAGAACTCCCAATTTACTGAATCATATGCTTTCTGATAATCCACCTTAAAAATCAAGCATTTATTCTTCATCCTCCTAGTTTCTTCAATTGTCTCATTAGCCACCAACATGCTATGTAACAAGTACCATCCTCTAAAGAACGTAGATTGCTTGTTATCAATGACTGATCCCAACACCCTCTTTAAGCGACCGGCCAACACTTTAGCAAGGATTTTGTACATGCATCCTACCAAGGAGATAGGATGAAACTGAGATAGGATGAGACTGCTCGAGGCTTTGTGGGTCAACAAATTTAGGAATTAATGAGATGAATGATGAATTACCACCATTCGGGAAGACTCCATTAGCATGAAACTCATTAATGAAGTGCAAAACATAGTCATTGTGCATGTATTGATCATATATTATACACAATTTAATTAAAATATATTAATAAAAAATTATATTATGCTATCATTCAATCATGAATTAAGATTGTTAAATTTTATAGTTAACATAATTTTTAATTAGCTGGCCGTATAAAAAATGAAATGTACTAATAGTTTATCAAAATTAAATTCATTATATACTAACGGAGGTTTGTGTTTAATCGTGCTTTGAACATGATTGTGATCTTTTGTGAAAAAAAACAAAAACGTTGTATACATTTCAATCCGCAATCTATATATTTATATAGGTACACAGAACACTAAGGTTTGAATTCAAGAAATTGGATAAATTATTCAAATTTCTCACAATTAAGTTAACCTTAACGAGTTTTTATGTTTACGTAGTCTATATATCATGCAAATAATTGTAATGGAGTGATGAAATTATAACTTCATTTGTATCATACATGGTAAGATAAGATAAAATTGTCAATTTTGACACATTCTTAAATATTTTTTTGCAATAATAACTAAATAAAATTACTCTAGGCATAACTTTTAAAATAATTGTCATACAACTCTACGCAAATTAGAGATTTTGCCTAAAATTACAATTTAATTTTTTTAATAAAATATATAGACTAAAATCACAAAAAAAAAATTGTAAATAAAAAATTGACGAATGAAAAGTTGGAGGGTTTGGATGTGATGGTAGTTATGGCATGCATCCATCACCACAACAGTTATGTACACACATCATATAAATATTGAGTGCAGATCCTATGAAGTAACTAATAAGAATAACATTTAGAGTAATAGAGTGTTTATTGGTTAATTTTACACTTGTATGGTACATCCTACAACATCAAATACATTCTCTATAATATTCATAATTATATTCTAGATACTACTCCTATTTATTGTAGAGGTTCTGCACTCGAGTTACATTTTAATTTGGCCAATATATTGGATTGCCTATAGTTATTGTGTTTTGTTGGAACTCATGCTCAATTTTTTTTATTAGTAGATCATATCTTAATTTTATACCTACTAAATATTTAGTTTCATTATATTTTTTTATTTATTTTTTGTAAGTTTTATTCTTAATAAATTAATTTAACACTTTTTATCTATAATTTTTTTAAATCTTATAAATTTTACTCTATTATTTTACTCTTATATTACATGATTGCAGATTTTACTCTCAATTTTTTAAAAATTGACAAATTTAATACCCATTTTTTATTTTATTTTTATATAAATTTTACATTAAATTTTTATTTTTTTTTAAATTTATCTTCAATTTTTGTAAAAAAAATTCTAACCCCTCCCTACTTGAGTTCCTGGATCCGTCCCTAGTGGCAGGTGGGATTCCTAGGGAAGTAGCAGATGGAGAAGTTACTTCCCATGATCAAAAGCATCAGGTTCACAAGTATAGAAAAATGGGAGAATAGTTCGTGAATTTTCATTGATGCATGTTCGTTAATGAGATCATCTCCATTTTGTGGAATAAAATGATAAAAGCATAATATCGTATCCATTAAAAAATAGCAAAAATTATATAACAATACTGTTATAGTATGCTTTTTTACTTTGGGTGTGTGTCTCAACTATGAAGTATTGGTGATATTGGAGATACAAGATCCAAGCAAAAGGACGACTATCTACAAAGCAGCCATGCAAATTCTGCAATCCGTGTATTTGTTTTTGGAATTTTGGAATTGGGCTTCTTTTTTTTTTTATTATGGATGGTGGTATCATTCGATTTCACTTCATTCATCCCTTTTCATCAATCATGCATGCAATTCTAATATAGCCTAGGAATTGTATTATGGATCAAGATGAACTTTTTCTTTATCATTTGTGATTCAATTTTAGCTTCAAAACTAGAGTTTACGTAACACTGTGTCCCTGGTAATTGGTGTTTGCGGTTTCTGATGCTTGAAATCTCCAAGGAAGATAGTTAGAATTGTGTAAATTATAGATGAATAACAGTTATGAGACATAGTATGAGATTATTGGAAAAGTGATAGCATAGATTAGGAGATGAGACTAGGATTGTAGAGAATTGATTTGGATTTATGTCAGGAAATTCTACAACAAAGGCTATTTATCTTCTCCAAGGATTGATGGAAGTGTACCAATGTAAAAGAATAAACTTTATGATTTTTGTTGACTTTAAAAGAACATATGATCGAATGCCAACATAAGTGTAGTGGGAGGCTTTGGAAACCTTGTATGATGGAGTAACTATTAGTGTGAGAACTCTTGGAGGTGTGATTGGATACTTTCCAACAAGGATAGGATTACATTAGAGTTCATATTAGTGTGAGAACTCTTGGAGGTGTGATTGGATACTTTCCAACAATGATAGGATTACATTAGAGTTTAGTAATCAAACTAGTGGATCAATAATTGAACCAATGAGTCATTGGTTAAATTGCATGACCCGATCCTTACTATAAAAAATTAAAAACTTCATACTTTATCTTGCAAAAAATTAAAAAGAATATATTACAAATTAATATAATTTCACAAATTTATTCTTTAAATTTAAATTCATTGATATAATAAAGTTTTAAATAAAAAATTATATAAAAACTATTCATTAACATTTAATAATAGTAAATATGAATAATAAAATTATAATAAGAATAAAAAATACTATGTACTTATGTTTACTTGCATAGTATATTACACTATTATAATATTTAATATTCAATTATAAATAATGATTATATATTATTTGTAATAACATAATCAATTAAGCATTATGTTCTAGTGGTTAAGTAACACTAGTTTCAATTTCCATATTTGGGTTTGATTCCTACCTCCATTGATTTTGTAATTTTTAATTAAAATTTAATATTTTTCTGTGCAGCGGATCAAACCAGTTCAATTGACCGGGTCAACTGGTCCAACTAGTCGGGTCAATCGATCCAACCGGTCCGACCAATCAGATCAACCAGGTCACACCGGTTTAAACCAGTTCAACAATGCAAACGATCCGATTTTGGGATTGACCTGGACCGACCATCGGTTCTTGGTCCGACCGGTTCGATTGATTGGGGTCAGTCCGGTTTTTCATACCCTAGTTCAGGGACATGCAAAAGATTTATACCTGAATGCATTTTTTATCTGATGCATTAGTTTTGATTGAGGAATCAAGGGAAAGGGTTAACTCTAAACATGAGCTTTGGAGAGAAATATTGGAATCAAAGGGTTTTCAGTTGAGTAAGAGTAAGACAAAATATATGCATTGGAACTTAAGCAAGAAATAAGAGAAAATGAACCGATTTTACTTTGGTGATATGCCTATTTTTGTTATTGTTTGAGTTGTCATCATTCAATTAAAGGGACATGAAAAGATGATAATGTATTTGAATCCCCAGAGGATATGGGGTTGATCTTCATACTTATTGCAATTTGCAAGTAATATACAGATGTCTGCGATAGTTCTGTGTTATGTTGGGTTTAATTCTTACTTTTTCCCCCTTGTTGCAAAATTTACTTTATTGAGGTTTTTTTTTTTATTATTATTAATTGAACCTGCTTTGGGACACCCTGAATGATTTCTCAAGCTTATGCATCTTGCTAATGTTTTTGAGCTATTTTATTTCAAGTTGCATGCACAGGCTCTTACACTGGCTAGAATATTATGGTCACAAGAAAGAAGCAGTAGCAAAGGCTTCATAAGGAATTTTGGGCAATAAGATTAAGTGCAACGTAACCATAGTAACCTGAATTCTTTTTACCGGGGAATCCTAGTACTACTCATATACGATATGGTTATTGCAAATTTTGCAATTGGACTTACAGTGTACTCTGTTCATTTTTAAAATAAAATACTACATTGAAATGTTAGCATGCTTCTGTTGTGTTGGAGTGTATTTTTTCCTTGTTGGAATAATAGTGTAGATATTGTTAATTTCTAAATATCTGACATATAATAGAACTTGTCTAGAATCAACTCGTTTTTAATTGGTTTCAATAACGAATTTAGATGAATTCATCATTTTGCAATTTTATTGATCCACATCAGCTATTTTTAACCAATTTTGCAAGTTAAGTCATTTTTTTATATTTTTATTTTATTGTTATTGTTGTTGTTAGAACCCAAACCCTCCATCTTCTACCCCTCCCCTTTTCCATGTCTGACTCTCCCGCGGCATTGCAAGTTTGCAACAAGCTTTATACAAAAAATACTTGCGAGTTTTATACCAAAACAGCTTCTCACGTTTCCAATTGTTTGCACATGACTGTAAACCCAATTTTTTTAAGCATTTTCTTTACCCACTTCTTACCTCAATACGAAAATCATCTTCCAAGAATATCTACTATAACATGTATTATACATAACAAACTAGAATTCAAGTTCGTAGAAAGAGACTCGCAGCATTAGAAGCAAAACTCATTGAACAACAATGCTGATTTTTTTTTTTTATATATAATGAATCTCAAGATGAAAACTCCTCCTTCTCTTCGCGATTCGCATTCCTTTGCGTCGTCTCCTTTGCCGTCAAGGTCACCGTCATTGAAGGATTCAAAACCTCAACCCCTTCACTCCCTCAACTCCTCCGCATGATATCCAAGAACTCTTCTATTCGGTTGGATATTTTGATTTAATCAAATAAAATATTAAATAATTGAAGAGCACCAACAGATTACGACAAAGACAAGGGTTTTAAGGAATACTTAGATCCATAAAACAATTTTGATTGACACATAGTGGAATTCATAGTGATATTCAATGATCTTGACTGATCTTCACTTCCAAGAGCTTACACAACGTCATCGTCGCTCTTCAACGCTACAACCACCACTTCTCCTGCTTGGACAAGGTGTAGAGGGTTTAAAAATTTAGATGATGTGGCCCAATAGAATGGAATGTGTTTAAGGGAAGTTAAATAGTTAAATATTATAGGCTTAATTGCACTTTTAGTTTCCCAACTTTTTTTTTTTTTTGCAATTTTGGTCCTTGACGGATGTGTGTCGACACGCCGTCAAAAACAACTAAGTTCCCTAATAAATTTTGCAATATAGAGCTAACTCAAGTTATTTTCTCAAAGATACAATTTATCAAACACCTTGCATTCAATTCAAAATATGGGGATTTTGTGTGATTTTCATAAATTTAAAGTAACAGAACAACTTAAATCGAAAACAGAATCAAAGAAATACAACTCAAGAATTTATGATCATGGAGAAATAATCACAGTTCCAACGAAGATAGATCAAATTCATACTCATGAGATTCCCAACAATACGAAATTTAAGGCAATCACCTCACATTTATTCGAAAAAATTCGGATTACTATCGCATTCCTAACTTTCCCAAATTCAACCATAATCCGCTGTCGCGCACAGATCAAAAACGAGTGATTTTGAAAATGTAGTTACGGTAACGACAACTCGAGTATCGTTCTCAAGGATTCTTGTATTATTATTAATCAATGCAATAACAATTAATGGGGGGTTTAGATTACGATTTCAAGAAAAAGGAATTAAAATAAATTGTGATTATCGAATAAGCTAAAGCGAATCAACCTACTGTATCGACTTCCGACTTATCATTGATCCCTATAAATTCCAATTCCCTAAACGGGTCTGATCCTATTTGACTATAATAACCACTGACAAGCGCAATAGAAATTATACGGCGTATGATCCTGAATTCCGAATTAAGCAAATGGATTAAAAACTATTGCGAATTAAGCAAACGCAATCTGATCAAACGCAATAATGTAAAAGCTACGTTAACACGAAATTGATTCAGGATCAAATAACCAATCGAATTTAAGATTTATATCCTATAACAACAATCAAATTAAGCAAATAATTGAGATTATTGGAATAAATCAAAGGAAACAAATTGACATGGAATTTATAAAAGAACCTCAAAGTGGAATCCGATTGCAGTAGATCGATTCTTCGGAAATTAGTTCTCCATTACAATTGCTCAAAACTCTCCAAGAAATTTCATGAATAGTGAGTGAGTAGTGCTGTGTGAACAGTGAATATATGCACAGCAGCCGGCCCTAGCGTTTTAATAGAATAAGAGTTTCACTAACAATTCGAACCGGGTCGGAAAATACAAACTAGGCCCATAAAATTGACCCAAAACAACTTATTTCTTAACGTCTGCAACTTCGATGAATTATTCAAGCCTTCTGCAATCCGAATCAGCTTCTGACTCCAACATGAAAGTTTTATCTCTTTCTCTTATCTTTCCAACGAATATTAGAACGCCTCAATCCGATTCCTATAGCTCCAGTTATGAATTTTCCATTGAAAGCTGCTAATGTTGAAAATAAAATACGAAAATTAAATAAAGCTAGAAACAAACTTAAATATGAAAACACACTAAAATGGTGAAACTAATGAAATAAACTAAGGAAATGCCTAAGAATAACAGTAGAAGAATGTGCATGAAGATGCACTGATCAAAGCACGTATCGTATTAACTCATAATCAATCGATTACAATTGACCCAAATTCATATTTCAATTCCCTAATTTAATCATTATCATACATTAAACAAGGAAATCGAAAATCAAAAAAAGGGGAAAAAGGGTTTTCATGAACAAAATTCGAAATTGATAATAGAGGAACTCATATTTACCCACAAGCACATGATTTTTGAGTTGCAAAATGGATTTAGCCCCCCATGAAGATCTCCATGGGGGCTGCCATAGCTGCACGAAAATATGAGAGAGAAAGAGGAAAGAAGAGAAGAGAAAAGAGAGGAGAGAGAAGAGAGCACTCTTGACTTCCAAATGTGAGATTTTTATTCAATGAGGTAATGTTATGTGTCTTGCAAAAGGGGAAAAGCTAAATATAAAATACACTAAAACCTTGGTCCCCCCAAGAGGGCTGAAACCACTAAATAAAAGCTACCTTAACTAATTAGAATTACCAAATGATCCCTAGTTAAAAACTAAAACGCGAAATTATTACAAGTATAGGACTGTAACATTGAATCCCTGATTTGACCTTGGAAAAGTCTAAATTCAAAAATCCTTGTGAGACACTAAATTGTAGATCTCCTACTTAACTTTCAAAAAAAGACAAAAATCATCAAAATCGGAAATCTATGTCAAAATTTATGGGCTGCACAAGGGACAATGTCAAAAGCATCAATAACAAGTGATAAATAGCAATTTTATACACTTGGGCAAAAAACGACCTAATCTCACAAAACTCAACTAAAATGGTCAAAAGGAGGTATAAAACATATCTAGACTATGCTAAATGCAACTCTAAACTATACTAAAATACACTATCAGTCCTCCATTTTTTTTTCATCACTTTTGATCTCCAAAATTATTTTTTTTCACTTTTGGTACCTCTAGTAATTTTGGACGTTGACCGTTAGTTTGAATGTTGACTATGCTAACCTTTTTTGTAGTATGAAATATTTTATGTATTGAAATTTTATAATAATGGTATTATAAAAAAAAGTTTAATGATAATGTATTGATAGTGTAATATAATTTTATATTATCATCACAATCAACTGACTCAATAATTTGTATGACTTTTAAAACCCGTTTGGTGAACAGTATATGACTGGATGTATAAGAGCATGGTATGATAAAAACATAATAAACTTTAATCATATTCAATGTTCAGCTAAACGATGTGATATTGTTATCATATCATATTGACACATCAATTAACGAATTATTAAATGATAGAATAATTATCATGTCCTATCATTTCGAATCATGTCCACAAAATGTGCTCTTAACACATATCTCGCAAGAAAATCAAATAAACCACACTAAACCATATTTTTAAGGAAGAAAAGAAACACATCCACATCAATTTAACTTCAAAGTTCAAACATAATTGTAATATTTTTAATATTGAGGAGTGGTCCACTTACTTTTCAAGAGTAAGTATAAGAGATTTACTCTTAATTCCCACCATTAATTTTCTTGAAATCTAATGGATAATATTATTTATTCATCACAACCATTAGAGTTCAAGGAAATGAATGATGGAGATTTAGAATAAGTCTCATATATTTACTCTTGGAGTAATTTGATCTTTTATATTTTATTATCTTAATTATTACCTAATATAAAAAAAAAAAAAGTAAGTTATAAAATTGTACCATTATCTTTTGAGCTAATAGAAAAAATTTGGCAAGATATGAATATGAATATCATGTCCTACTCAATATGAAGGCTTTTTTCTATTGAATAATATTTTAAGAGTCAAAGAAAAATTATAAAATATAAATATAGAAAAAATAATTTTTTGAGTGTATAATATATAATGTGTTCTCACCATATTTTCTTTGGAAATATTGATTAAAATATAAATGAAAAACTAATAGTCTTGGAAAATTATTTTATGACTTTATACCAGATTTCCTCTAAAACAACAACAACTTTATACATGATTTAAATTATGTTTAATATGTTTTATGGAATTAAATTAGATATTTATTGTATAATTTTAGTTTATTTTAATGTTGGAAGAGACACATGTTGATTTTAATATTTATACATTAAAAATATTTTAAAAAAACTAATTTATCAGTATTTACATTATAAGAAAAGTTGTTATTCGTAACGACATTTATTGTTGGGATATCTTAATTATCATTGCAAAAACAACTTATGACAGCGAAATATTTGTCGCTGAAGGTCACTGGCAAAAGTGTCGATGCAAAAAGTTTTACAGTGACATTTAATGTTGTTGTCATTACTTATATTTTTGCCAACGATAATTGTTATTGTCATTTTCACATGCTTACTGTTGTTATAAGCAACCAATGAAATCGTTAGCATACATTTACTTGTTGCAACAAATATTGTTGATGTTATTACTTATGTCTCCATTAGAAAAAATAGTCGTAATTAATAAATTGGTATTTTAAATTTAAAATTTTGGTAATTTTAATTAAAATTAATTGGTGGATTTTTTTTTTAAAAAAAATATTACTATTTTATTAACATCGAAAAATATTTATTTTTTGTTGGTGAAAAAATGAGTACAAATAAATAAAATTGAAATTAATTCTCATGAAAAAATAGAAATTAATTACCTTTTATAACTTTTTTTTTAATCTTTTGTTATTCATAGAAGCACTTTCGGAGTTTAGAAAGTGGGAGAAGATTAATGTAATTTTCATGACTTTGGAAATTTTCATAATCATGATAAGTGAGTGAAGTGAAGATATCCTAAGATGGAGAAAATCATTAGGTGGGTCAATGTAGCTCTCAAAATTCGTGTTTGAAAGGAATAAAAGCTTTCATTTGAGTAGGGAAAAAGAGTTGAAGGTTTGGTGCTATGTTGCTACTTTTGGTGTGGTGTGGTTTCATGGAAAGTGATTGTGTCAAAGTTGGGAATTTGAAGAGTGTCATAATTGAAGTGGTAGTACTTAGTACCATTATAACAAAACAACAACTTGCAACATGAAAGACAATTAAGTTCAATTTAATGAAAATTTAAAACCAACATAGAATAGAAAGAAATGGTGCAATAATTAATAAATATTTTATATATGTATAAATGGGTACATGCATGTTTGCCTAATGTAATGGTTAAAAATAAAATTTTAATGTTGGTGTAGAAGAAGGAAGAAAAAAAGAAAGAAACAAGACATAAAGTTTTATGCATAGACAGTATTCGAAGAAGAAGAATCTTTGTTTTTGATAATCAATGTAGGATGTAGCTTTTTTTTTAGAGAGAGAAGGTTAGAGACATGAGAGAAAGAGAGAGAGTTACACTATTGTAAATTTGAGTGTGTGAGAGAGAGGAAAATATAACGTGAAAACTTTTATGTATATGTGAAAGTTATGTAAGTTAAAAACTAACTATCCCACATTTTCTCTTGCTTCTTAGTGGATGGAGATAATTCAAGAGAAGTTACATACGGTTATTTGTGAGTAAAAATAATTTAGGAAACACTAATCGGTTAATCATGTATTTAATATTTATTTGAATAAATAATATTAATGAGATATATTTAAAATTTGTTAATATTATCTATAAAAAATAAATAATACTTTTATAAAAAAAAACAATTTATCGCAACGACTTTGAATATTATTAGCATTAAGTAGTACATTTTATAGGGATAATAAATGTTATTGTCATTAATTAGTATTTTTTTTTTTCGTGACAACCAACATGTTAGTAATATGAAAAATACTTTTCGCAATAACAAAACACATTTTTTTAACAGCGACAATGAATGTTATAGGCATTAAATAGTATTTTTTGCAATAACAATTAAATGTTGTTGCCATTAATTATTATTTTTAATAGCGACAATCAACGTCGCTGACATAAGAAAACACTTTTCGTAACAACAAATTTGTTAATATGATAAATATATTTATTCCAGCGACAATAAAATTGCGTTGTTAAATATCAATTTTTTTCAACAATTTAATTATCGCTACAAAAAAGTTGTTGTAAATAATAACTTTTCTTGTACTGTTAGTGATAATACCATGTATTTAGACATATGATATAAATAATTAGAGAGAAATAAGGTGTGTCATGATAAAATTAAAATTTATGAAATATAAAATTAAAAAATACATAATAATCTCTAAAAAAATTATGAAAAATTGAAATTAAATTTCACTATACTTACAATTACTTAAATAATACTTTATCTAATTTTTTTATATACTATCGTTTCCTTAAAAAAAATCTTCTTATCAACATATATTTTAAATAATTAAAATTACTATATTAAACATCTTATAATAAAATTGGTGGATAAGAAATGATGAAGCTATATAAGAAATTGGTAATAATTTTTTAATGTTGTCAATTATTGTTAGCAAACAGAAGTTACCACATCTAATATTGATAATTTAATATAGAGTAGTTAAAATTTAAGTAAAATTAATTTTTATTATTAGTATAAAATAGTTATTTTATTTATTTAAGTATGATCCATGTTCTCAATTAGCCCATATGAGTCCATATGATAATTCTTACATGAGGAGTTAAAATTAAAGATAGAGGAGTAGATACAAAGGAAAAGAAAGTTTTGAGAAACTTAACATGCTTAAGAATTGTCTTTTTTGCCTTTCAGTAAAAGTGAAAGAAACATAAAATGTATGATAAACTGACATGTGTTGTTTTCATAAGTCTGAAATATTATATACATATACATAGATATTTGAAGAAAAATATTTTTCACCCATAATAGTCCTACTTGATTCAAACATGATTGTCTCTTGTGATTATACATGTAGTATCTAGTTTTTACCATTAAAAATAATTAAAATTAATTTAATTTATGATATTTTAAATAAATATGTTTAAAATTATTTTCTATTGAAATATATTAAGTAAATTAGTTTAAATATATTATATTATGTATTTATTTTTAAAAAAAAATAATATTATTATATTACATATTAATCAACAAAATTTTCATATATAAAGATATTATACCATGAATTAAAAATATTTTTTTAATAAATATATTAATTAATTTGATTTAAATTAATATTTAGTAAAAAAAAAATTTAAACTTGTGTTTATGTCATAAATAAAGAAAATTAAAACCTCCTTAATTTAAAATATTATTGATGAAATAATTAAATATTACTTTGGAATAAAAATATATTTAATAATTAATTTTAATATAAATATTAAAATACAATATATTAACTAATTAAATTTAAATTAATGTTTAGTTTATAAAATTCAACTTCATAACATAGTTATTATTCTCATAAAAATAAAAAAAGGTAAAAAGAAAAATATATAAAAGAAACATAAAAGAAAAAATATGTAGAAAAAAAAAAGAAGAAGAAATGAGACATTTTAAACAAAAAGAATATACTGAAAAAAAAAAAAAAAAAGGTAGAAACGGAAGGAAGAAAGGAGAAAGAAGAGGAAAAAAAAAGAAAGGGGGTGAGAAACTTGACATGTGGCATAGGTAAAAGTTTGAAATATTATATATATATATATATAAATCTTTCAAACAATTTTTATTTATTATCATATATTTATTTATTTATTATTTCTTACCTTCTCAACAAAAATTTAATAATTTGAATAAAAGTTAAATAAATGAAGTAATTCATAAAATATAAAGTAAAATATCTTGTATTTTCCTTTTACATAAAAATCAAACTTTTTCATTGCCTGAGTCATGCCGTCTTGCCTAGGTGGTCTCACCGCTTGTCTGGGTTCTCTCACAGCGTCTCACCAACTAGGATTCTCTCTCTCGGCATCTCTCTGTCATAGTTTTAAAAATCAGACTAGTGATCAAACTGGCCAAAGCACTAGGTCACTAGGTCATTGATCGAACCAATGGGTTACTAGTTGACCTGTATGACTCGGTCTGTATTGACAAAAATTAAAAATATTTGTTATATACAAATTTTAATTTTATAAAAGTTTATTTTATTCATCTTTAATATTATTTAAATTTATTTAAATTATTCTTCCTTTATTTTTTAACATCTCTTAATATTAGTTATAATTTATTTATATATTTTTTATTTTTTATTTTATAAATCACTCTCTATTTTATTTTTATTCAAATTATTAAATTCTTGTTGAGAACAAGAAACAATAAATAAATATATAAGAATAAATAAAATTGATGTGAGAAGATTTATATATATATATATATATATATAGATATAGATATATTTTCATAATTATTATCAATCATACCATACCATTGGCTTTAGGGATGTCAAAACGGCTTGGCTTGCCTCTGGTCCGCCAAAAATGGGCGGGGTAGGAGGCCTTGGCCTGCCCTGCCAACAGGCGAGTTAGCCCGCCAATCCTAGAAAAAAAAATTATAAAAAAAGAAATTAAAAAACTTCTCCAATTCCTAAATTCAACAACAATCAATCAATAGATATACAATGCCAAATACTACACCTTTGGCCTTGCCTTGGAAGAACTTCCCCAATTCCTAAAGGAAGAAACAAAGCTACAAAGAGGAATCCACAAAGAGTTTTCATACATCAGAGATGAACTAAAAAGCCTTCCTCAAAGATGCAGAGAACCAAATGTCACAAACAAACTAGTTATAAGAGAACCAAATAAGCAAATATCACAGAGAATTAGACATAGAGAATCAATCAAGTTGTAAAATGTCACATAGAACTAAACTAGGAAATATTCTGCAAATTAAGGTTTGGCTAATTTCCTTATCTATATGCATTATAAAGTCACAAAGAACCAAATAGGCAAATATAACAGACATAGAGAACCAAATCACACACATAGAGAACCTAGTCATAGAGAACCAAATCACACAAACACAACCAAATCACACATATAGAGAACCTAGTCACAAAGAACCAAATCAAGATGCAAACACAGAGAACTGAACTAGCCAACGTCAAAGGCTAAGAATTGAACCATTAATATTAAATAAAGCACATCGGCGATGGAGAGCGAGATCGACGAGGGAGAGGGAGACCGACGAGGGTGTGGCGGTGGAAATCGCGCACGCATGAGGGCATTGGGGGCAAGGACTGCGCGAGAGCGTGCGATGTAGCAGTGAGGGCGTGCGGTGTGGCGGTGAGGGAGTGGCGGCAAGGGCGAGGGCAAGGGCAGTGAGGAGAGGTTGTTTCTATTTTGAGCGTTTGGGATTTGGTGAGGAAGAGGAAGTGAAAACCTAATTAGGAACAATTCCAATTAGGCAGGCTGGCTTGCACAGGTTGTGAGTTGAGGGTGGGAGGGGGTGGGGGGGGGCGCCCAACGGGCCTGGGCTCGTTTTGACATCCCCAATTTGGCTTAGTGGTTATTTTGGCCTTTGAAAATCAAAGATGGCTAAATTCAAATTTTAGCTTTGTCAAAATTTACTTAACTTTTTAATCTAGAAAAGTAGGGGAATCAAAATTATAATTAAACTTATAATAAAATATTATACCAATCTTGAAAAGAATATTCCTTGAAGAGGTGGAACCACTTTTTTTAAGCCAATGTCCAATCATGATGTAAGTGCACACCAAAAGCAAGGAACAATTAATATCCAATTCCTAAGACGACTATCCATCATTATTTATAAACGAACATAATACAATACTTCAAAACGTTTATTTTTTCAAGAAATGAATTTTAGTTTGGTTCAATGATTGAATCGGTAAACAAATATATAAAGGATAGTCACAAATTTAAAAGTAGGAAGAAAAAAAAAACATAAATGTGTCATTTTAGAAATTTAACCATGGACTTCTCACTAAAATGAATAATCCAAACTTCATAAAAGCAATAGGATCTTATACCATTGGGTCAACCTCTGGATTAATCCTGTGATGTATGAGTCACATAGTAAAGATTTTAACATTTCAATTATAATTGATATTAATATAAACACATTTTAATTATGTTTAATGATTCAAAATTAATTGTATTCAACTTGAAAATAAGCACGTGAATAATATTAATATAAATACATTTTTATGTGTTTTTATTTATTGTTTAATTATTATTGAAAATTATTAAAAGGAACATATATGTTAGAAAAAAAAAAAAGAATAAGAATATTGCGTAATGACATATGGACCGAACTAATTTGGTTGATATCGATGCAACATAAAAGTAAGGTTTGCGTTCTTTTTATGTCGCTTTTCTTTTCTTGGTATCGATCACATTATGTTTATTTTGATTTTTTAACTTTTCATCCTTTCCTTGTAAAAACAAAAACTTTTCATCCTTTCGTTTTAAATCTTTAATTATTTTACTAAGTGCAACCTAAGCTGTTGATAAAAAAAATATATATATACATTACATCGAGGGTAGATGACAAATGTAAACGGGAACAAGAAAGAATTATCAAATAACATTTTTAGAATATTATTTTTTTTCCAATGTTTCACAATTTTCTTATTTTATCGGAGTGAATGGCATTACTTGCATAATAATCAAGTATGGCGTGAATGATGCCGAAGCCTCCTTTGTTCATGCAAATATGCCTAATTAGTAAGCGAGACTCAACAAGTGCACGCGGCCAACGTTGAGGCTCAACTCCACCATCGCAATTCATTTGTTGAAGAATCAAGAAAAGTGGATTCGGACTCTCACCTATTTCAACCACACCCATGCTTTCAACCCATATAACTTAACCTTTGCTCTTTACCATTTTGTTTATTTATTTCATTTTATTTTTTTATATTTGAATTGATGATAGAAACAATATTAATTACTATATCATTTGAGGGTCTTAATAAGTTGTTGATATGGGGGTAACTTACCAAACAGAGTCAGTTAAGGATATGTGTTCAAGCATTCACTATGGCAAATTCAATCATTGCAAAATAACATGTTAAGGATATGTGTTCTTCACTTGTTTAAAATTCATAAAACCTATTGTTTGGTTCTACTCTCCAATTTTCTGCAAAATTAATTATTTAACCACCTTCACCAAGCTTTTCATCATCACATTCACTATGGCAAGTTTTTTTTTTTTTTTTTCCTGAAAACACTGTGCAGTTAATAACCAGATTTTATTAAATTATAGATTATGTATTAATTTTGCCAAATGCATTGTAGAATAAAAGGATACTCACTGGTCATATGTTTTGCACTCAGTGAATCTCTCTCTTCGTAAACAGAAACTTTAAGTCTAATCATTTTTATGAACAATAGGAGCTGCATGGACAAAAAGTATGCACATGTGAGCTCCCTTCTCAATTCTCATCCTCAAGTCAGAATATCTTAGCAAACAAATAAGCATAACTTCTACAAAACTGGATATGAAATTTTATAAATGAAAAATTTACTTAAACCTACTAACAAAAATATGCATGGACCTGCAATAATTATTAATAAGAGGCAAATCTGGGAAACATTTAGTATCCACAATATTAGAAAAAGATGATTATGCACTATCTTCAGATCTCTCAGGCAACATATATAGACCTTATTCATCAATCTTTTCTTCAAGTTTTAATACTTGCTTTTGGAAGTCAGCACGCACACGATCGAAAAGTTGATTTTGCAATGACTCAAAAGCTAGATGGAATCTTTCTAGTTGTTGCACAGAGTTTTTATTAAACAAGAACAAACCATAGTAGAGATCAAAACTATCTCGGACAGTGTTATCCATCACATTCAACAATGACTCAAAGCCTATTGTGTCAATTTTCGTTGGCTCCAAAAAGCTCAGCTTTTCTAAAATTCTTCCTACAGTGTGGGTGATAAATTGCGATCCAGCTGCTTGGCGATCATGTTCAGCACATGTCAATTTAACCAGCTGACACCCTTCACTAGAAAAAATGTTGAGAAACCGATCACATCGAGATGTTCTTGATTCATCTCTTCCTATTCTAACTTTATCAAAAACAAAAGGAAAACCGTTCCACCCATCTTTTGCACTTTGTGGTCCAAACATGGGATGGGTACAAAGCACATCAAAATCAGGTGGCAAATGTTGAAGAAACAAGTTGCTATGAAATTCCTTGACCGAAAGTACATCAACAAACAAAGTACTTCTTTCCAATTTCTGCCATGGGAATGATTTAAGAACGATCTCTGTTGAAAGGATTCATGTGCAAAGTAAAATCACTTCCGGGTTCTGTTCACATAGATCATCAACGTCATTGAAATAAGTAAGTCCCATTTCCTTAGCCACACTAGAGTAGTCTGACCTAGAGTATGCCAACACTTGATGAACTTGACGCACAATAGTTTTTGCGAGAAATTGACCAAAGTTGCCAAAACCAACTATTGCAATCTTGAGCTTGGAGTTGTTATCAGACAACTGGCTCGAAGCATTGGACTTGGATCTGATGAGATTCAACATGAAATGATTAAATGTAAGTATAAATTAGAGTTGATGAAGAACTACACCAAAGGAGAGAAAACAAAATAACAACACCAAAGAAGAGAAAACAAAAAGCCTAGTCTTTTGCCTAGTTCCATTACACTTGAAGATTAATTCAATTCAAATAAAAAAAAAATCACAGAAGATAGAAATCATAAAATGAAACCGAATTCATGTATAAAAAACTTTATTGAGACCATAGTAAGCCTTCATAAATAGGTTACCTATGATCTTTGGAGGATGTTAACGGTGCAGATCCATTTGGAGCATTGTTCTGTGCTTCATTTACGGGGTTCTCAAACAACTGCTCCCTGACAACAGCATGCAAACCCCCCAAGAGTTGTTTCCTCAACTGCTGAAAAGCGAAATACAACCTCTCCAGCATTTCCGGCGAATTCTTATTAAAAATAAACAAACCATAGTAAAGATCAAAACTGTCCTTAGCAGTGTTTTCTTTCAACTTCAAAAGAGACCCATAGCCCTTAGTACAAATAGGAGTGTTCTCCAAGTCCAGCATCCCCAAAACCCTACCAATAGTGTGCATTATGAACTGCGTCATTGCGGCATACTTATCATGATCTTCACAACTCATCTCCACCGTCTCGCATCTTTCTCTCTAGAACACATGGAGGAACTTATTGCATAGTTCCTTGTCCCGAATTTGAACCTTGTAAAACATGAAGCAACGGCCACTCCAGCCGCTGCTGGCGCTCTCGGGGCCAAACATGGGGTGCGAACAGAGAATATCGAGATTGGAGGGAAGCGCGTCGAGTAAGAGATTTTTGGGAAACTCCTTAACAGAAAGGACGTCGACAAACAACGTGCCAGGATTAAGACGGTGCAGAGGGAGCGTGAGGAGCATGTGCTTTGTGGAAAGTATGGAGGAACAAAGCAAAATCACTTCGGGGATTTCCTTGATGAGGTCGTGGGGATTTCTGAAGAACTTTACGCCGAGTTCACGTGCCACGTGGGTGTAGTCAGAGCGAGAATGGGCCAAGACGGTGTGACCCTGTCGGACGAACGTTCGAGCCAGGAATTGCCCGAATTTGCTGAATCCAATGATGCCGATGATTAGCTTCTGCTAGCCATCGTGGTCGTGCAACTGTTGTCGGGTTGGTGGCAATTTGGATTCACGATCGATGTCCGTTGCGTGGATTCGGAGGGGTCTACGGAAACAAGACCCTTTTAAATGTGAAGGCAGAAAGAAGAAGGAAATATTAACATTGCGAAATCTTGAACACCCATTACTGCAATGCAATGTAGTAAGGGGCCATGCTCGCAATTGAAAGCTTGAAACACCCCGCATGTTTTCTAATAGCCAAAAATCTTTGGAAGGAACCCATATGAATTTTCAGATACGGACAATAGGGTGGTGATCCTGGGTTACTAGATAAAATAATCCCACCTGCATAACAACAAGCATCGAGGTGTGTGTGCGCGTGCGGCACTAGTGAGATTGTGCCTTGAATAGGACTTGTGCGGATATGAATGGGAATATGGGATGTTGGGGAAAACTCCAATTTTTGCTTTTTTTATATTGTAATTGGTAACCAATCTGGACCAGCCAGACTCACAATAAATATTATAATAGAAAAATGATATTTTAAGATGTGGTATATATGATATTTAATTTTTAAGATCTGATATGATTTCAAAACTTATTTAAAATATTATTTTATAATAAGATTCTTCAAGTGAGTTGAAATATATCACTAAATAAATAAATAAAATTAGAGTTAAATTATCAATATTAGTAAGTGGAGAGACACTTACGTATCTCTTTATACATGAGGTAATTATAAAAAAAATATTTATTTATATTTATATTATTTAAAACTATAATAGCATAAAAAGTGGAGACCAAGATCGAAAAACAGGTATAATAGCATAATATATTTTTTGTTGTTTGTTATTTCAATAATTAATATTTACATATTAGCTTTATTATTCTCTTTATTATTGTTATAGATATTTTGACGGCTTAACAACAAACAAAATCAGGTAGAATTTTTTTAAGCTAATATGTAAATATTAATTATTGAAATAACAAAAATATTTTTGTGATTAATCTGGACATTAATTGATTTGGAGAATTAACTTTATTCTGATATTAATTTTCTAAATTTATCTATTTCACGGCCGATTTAACTTAAATAACATTTACAGTTATTCTATATAGTTATAATTATTTTTAATATTTTTAATTTTAAATAAATAGTTAGCTTAGGAATGCAATAGGTATTATAACCCTAAATAATTTGTTTTCTCTGTTTTAGTTTCTGTTGCTATAAGGCCCTTAGGCTCTTGTTGTTTTGTCTTTGTATTTGAATACTCTTTGTGAGTGAATTAGGTCATCAATGAAAATGAATATACGAAGTTTCTTATCTTTTTTCTTAACCGTCATTTAATGGTTTCTCTTTAGGTTAATGTCTTTCTTAGTTAAACAGTAACTCTTGCCTATCAAATTAATGCTTTTATCGTTGTTCATCATCCCCAGTCCAGCTAAAGATTCAGATGGGGACCCATTGAAAATCATCTAAGATCTCTTGGAGACCATGAAGTCCCAACTTACAACATAGGAATCTTGTCAACAGCAGTTGGATGAAAACATGGACTCATGATTTTTAGAAAATAAATGATGGAAATAAATATTAAAAATTAAGTGATTAATTTAATCTTCTATATACATTATAATGTTTTTTTTTTGTCTACGGTATGTTCGTGGTACAAATTTCATTTTAATATGGTTATATTAGTTTTTATATTAACACAACTTTTTTAAAATATAATTTATATCAGTAATTTATTATTCAAGTAATAATAATTTTTTTACTTTGTAAATTATATTAAATAATTTTTTTCCATCAAAATAATATATTTCTAGTATAGAGGAAAAAGATTAATTAATGAATGATTTTTAATTTAAAATATGTGATTAAGTAAAAAGAAAAGGGTTTAGTTCTCATTTGTATTATAGAAGAAGAAAAAACAAATTTATAGGAAAAATACAAATCAAAACATAAATAAAGTAATAAAGTTATTTTAAAAAAAAATGAAGAAACAATCGGGAAGAGATGAATGAAGAATAATTATGATGAATAAAATAATGACAACGGGCTAAATTTGAAAATCATCTTTTGTTTAAATTAGATGATAAAATTTATTCAAAATAATATAAAATAAAAATTATAACCTTAAATGAAATCAAATTAACAAAAGGATAAATATTATAATCTTAAAACAATTACTACAATATTAAGATAATAACAAATATTATAATTTTAAGATAATTAAATTAATCAATTTAAACTACCTCATTTCAATTTTTTCATTTTTTTATTATCAACTATTATTTAAAAACCATAATTTCTTTTTGAATTTTAAGATCTCAAAATAATATTTTTTTCAAAAAACAAATCTAGTTAAAAAAATTAAATTAATATCAAATAATTGATTTAAATTTAAAATTATATTTATTTAAATTTAAATCCATTTACACTTGTTACATTTAATTTTTAAAATTTTTATATTCATAAGATAATTAGAATAATAATTTAAAAGCATTAAAAAATAACAACAACGGGACAAATTTGAAAATCATCTTTTATTTAAAGTAAATGATAAAGTTTATTGAAAACAATGCAAAATAAAAATTATAACCCTAAATGAAATCAAATTAACAAAGGAACAAATATTACAATTTTAAAACAATTATTATAATCCGAAGATAATAACAAACCTTATAATTTTAAGATAATTAAATTAATAAATTTAAACTATCTCATTTCACTTTTTAAAGTTTTTTTTATTATCAACTATTATTTATATTACACAACAATTGTCATTTCTATTATCTATTTATATTACATAGCCTGTGCTCTAATGATGGGGTGGTTGTGGGGGTGTCAACATCGTTGGAATGCCCTTAGCTTCTCTTGAAATAGTTCAAGTCTGAATTTTATTTTAAAAAAAACTATTATTTTAAAATCATATTTTCTTTTAAAATTTTAAGATCTCAAACGAATATTTTTTTTTTTTTTAAAAATCTAGTTAAAAAAAACGAAATTAGTAACAAATAAATTGATTTAAATTAAAAATGATATTTATTTTAATTTAAATCCATTTAGACTTATTACATTTAATCTTTAAATTTATTATATTCATAATATAATTACAATAATAACGTAAAAATGTCATAAAATAATAACAATGAGGCAAATTTGAAAATATTTTTTTATTTAAATTTGATGATAAAGTTTATTGAAAATAATATAAAATAAAAATTATAACCTTAAACGAAATCAAACTAACAAAAGAAAAAATATTATAATCTTAAAACAATTAATCCCAAGATAATAACAAACATTATAATTTTTAAGATAATTATATTAATCAATTTAACGTACCTTATTTCACTTTTTTCAGTTTTATTTATTATCAACTATTATTTAAAAACCACAATTGCTTATTGAATTTTACGATCTCAGACTAATATTTTAAAAAAAAATATAGTTAAAAAAATAAAATTAGTACCAAATAATTGATTTAAATTTAAATTGATATTTATTTAATTTTAAATCCATTTAGACTTGTTACATTTAATTTTTAAATTTGTTATATTCATAAGATAATTACAATAATAACTTAAAAGTGTCATAAAATAATAATAATGGGACAATAATATAAAATAATATTAAACATAATATAAAATAAAAATGATAACCCTAGATGAAAACAAACTAACAAAAGAACAAATATTATGATTATATACAATCCTAAAACAATTACAATAATCCTAACATAATAATCATTATAATTTTAGGATAATTACATTAATCAATTTAAACTATCTCATTACACTTTTTTTTTCAATTTTTTTATTATTAACTATTATTTAAAAATTATAATTTCATTTTGAATTTTAAAATCTCAAACTAATATATTTTTTTAAAAAAATATAGTTAAAAAAAACGAAATGAATATCAAATAATTGATTTAAATTTAAATTGATATTTATTTAAATTTAAATCCATTTAGACTTGTTACATTTAATCTTTAAATTTATTATATTCATAAGATAATTACAATAATAACTTAAATATTATTAAAAATAAAATTTATAAAGTTAAACGAAATCAAACTAAGAAAAGAACAAATAGTATAATCTTAAAATAATTACAATAATTCTAAGATAATAACAAACATTATAATTTTAAGATAATTACATTAATCAATTTAAAGTATCTCATTAAACTTTTTTCAGTTTTTTTTTATTATCAAAGATTATTTAAAAACCATAATTCCTTTTTGAATTTTAAGATCACATACTAATATTTATTTTAAAAAAACAAAATCTAGTTAAAAAAAAGAAATTAATGCAAAGTAATTGATTTAAATTAGATGATAAAGTTTATTAAAAATAATATGAAATAAAAATTATAACCCTAAACGAAATCAAACTAATAAGAGAACAAATATTATAATCTTAAAACAATTACAATAATCCTAAGATAATAACATATATTATAATTTTAAGATAATTACATTAATCAAATCAAACTACCTCATTACATTTTTTTCAGTTTTATTTAATTATCAACTATTAATTAAAACTATAATTTCCTTTTGAATTTTAAGATCTCAAACTAATATTTTTTTTTAAATGTAGTTAAAAAAATGAAATTAATACCAAATAATTGATATTTATTTAAATTTAAATCCATTTAGACTTGTTACATTTAATCTTTAAATTTTTTATATTCATAAGATAATTACAATAATGACTTAAATATTATTAAAAATAATATAAAATAAAAATTATAAAGCTAAACGAAATCAAACTAAGAAAATAACAAATAGTATAATCTTAAAGCAATTACAATAATCCTAAGATAATAACAAACATTATAATTTTAAGATAATTACATGAATCAATTTAAAGTACCTCATTGCAATTTTTTCAGTTTTTTTTATTATCAACTATTATTTAAAAACCATAATTTCTTTTTGAATTTTAAGATCACAAACTAATATATATTTATTTTTAAAAAAAACAAAATACAGTTAAAAAAATGAAATTAATACCAAATAATTGATTTAAATTAGATGATAAAGTTTATTGAAAATAATATGAAATAAAAATTATAATATATAGACAAAACATGAATATATAGGCAATAGAAGAATGATGATATTTTAATTTATAACCAACTATGTTATTAGATATAGATAAATAATTTTAATAATAATATTACTTTTGAATATTCAAATTATTTTAAAAATTAAATAGATTAATTTGTTAAACTTATTTTTTTATTTAACATAATTAAATGTAGAATTAATATGAGGCTGTCACGTGGCATCTAACAACGTGATAAAACCTTCTTTTATAATATACTAGTGTAGTAACTTGTGCTAAGCACGGACGAGTTTTTTAATGATTATATTTTTATATAATTTAATTTTTTTTAAATAATATATACCTAAAAAATTTTTTTTATAATAATTTTTTTAAGTTACAATTTTAATTTATAAAAAAATAGTGGTTATTAGAAAAGTGAGACAAATACTTTAATCATGATTTTTTTTAAATTAAAAGTTGAAATATGTAAAGTATAAGTTGGATAACATGTGCTTGAGTATTATTTAAAAATATATATTATTTAATTTTTAATAAAATAAAAATATTTATTTAAATATTTTAAAAAAGGTTGTATTAAAACAAAGAGTTTAATGTTTATACATTGTTAGTGTAAAATAATTTTATACTATTTTCATGTTAATTACACCTTTAACTAAGACATGTAGTTGACCTAAACCAAAAAAGGTTAGCAAAAATGGCTACAAAAATATTTATATTAAAAGTTTATATTTTTCAAAATAATAATCTAGTTACTGATAAATATATAATTTCAAAATAATAATATATTCATAAATAAATATATAATTTCAAAATTATTTTTTATTTAAATTAGACGATAAATTTTATTAAAAATAATATAAAATAAAAATGATAACCCTAAACGAAATCAACCTAAAAAAAGAACAAATATTATAATCTTAAAACAATTACAATAATCCTAAGATAATAAAAAACATTACAATTTTAAGATAATTACATTAATTAATTTAAAATTTCACTCTACACTTTTTATAGTTTTTTTTAATTATCAACTATTATTTAAAAACCATAATTTCTTTTTGAATTTTAAAAACTCAAACTAATATTTTTTTTGAAAAAAAAATATAATTAAGAAAATGAAATTAATACCAAATAATTGATTTAAATTTAAATTTAAATCCATTTAAACTTTTTACATTTAATATTTAAATTTGTTAAATTCATAATATTTAAAATTGTTATATTCATAATATAATTACAATAATACTTTAAAAGTGTCATAAAATAACAACAGAACAAATTTGAAAATAATATTTTATTTTAATTAGATGATAAATTTTATTTAAAATCATATAAAATAAAAATTATAACCCTAAATGAAATAAAACTAACAAAAAGAACAAACATTATAATATTAAAACAATTACAATAATCCTAAGATAATAACAAATATTATAATTTTAAGATAATTACATTAATCAATTTAAACTATCTCATAACACTTTTTTAAGTTTTTTTTTAATTATCCACTATTATTTAAAACCCATAATTTTTTTTTGAATTTTAAGATCTCAAACTATTTTTTTTTAAATCTAGTTGAAAAAACCAAATTAATACCAAATACTTGATTTAAATATAAATTGATATTTATTTAAATTTCAATTCATTTAGACTTATTACATTTAATCTTTAAATTTGTTATATTCATAATTTTTAAATTTATTATATTCATAATATAATTATAATAATAACTTAAAAGTGTCATAAAATAATAACAACGGGATAAATTTAAAAATTATTTTTGATTTAAATTAGATGATAAATTTTATTGAAAATAATATAAAATAAAAATTATAACTCTAAATGAAATCAAACTAAGAAAAGAACAAATATTATAATATTAAGACAATTACAAAAATCTTAAGATAATAACGAACATTATAATTTTAAGATAATTATTTTAATTAATTTAAAATACCTCATTGCACTTTTTTCACCTTTTTTTTTAATATTAACTATTATTTAAAAACCATAATTTTTTTTTGAATTTTAAGATATAAGACAAATATTTGTTTTTTCAAAAAAAAAATCTAGTTAAAAAAAAGAAATTAATACCAAATAATTGATTTAAATTTAAATTGATATTTATTTAAATGTAAATCTATTTAGACTTGTTACATTTAATCTTTAAATTTGTTATATCCATAATATTTAAATTTGTTATGTTCATAACATAATTACAATAATAATTTAAAAGTGTCAAAATAATAACAACGGAACAGATTTGAAAAATATTTGTTATTTAATTTAGATGATAAAGTTTATTGAAAATAATATAAAATAAAAATTATAACCCTAAACAAAATCAAACTAACAAAAAAACAAATATTATAATCTTAAAACAATTATATTGGAAAGAGAAAACATGAATATATAGACAACAAGAGTGATGATATTTGAATTTATAATTAACTATGTTAGTAGATATATATAAATAATTTTAATAATAATATTAAAATTATTTAAAAAATTGAATAGATTAATTTGTAAAAAAATATTTTTTATTTAACATAATTAAATGTAGAATTTATATGAGGCTGCCACATGACATCTAGCAATGTGACAACTTTCTTTTAAAATAGATAATAGATAGATTATGTTAAATAAAAAAAATAATTTTAACAAATTAATCTATTAATATTTTTAAATAATTTGAATATTCAAAGTATTATTATTATTAAAATTATTTATCTATATCTACTAACATAGTTAGTTATAAATTATTTATCAGCAAATATATTATTATTTTGAATTTTTTTTTCAAGTCAATTATAAATAATATATTTTTTTTCTATTGCATTCTTTTCAATTTTTCTTTTTTTTTCTTCTACTTTTTTTTCTTTTTCTATTTCTTCTACTATCTTTTATTTCTTTCACTCTTCCATTGACTTATATATTCATTTTTCAAACCTCTATGCGATAGGTTTTTTTTTTTTCTATTCTATTTTTTCTTATGTGCTTTATTTTTGTTATTTTTTCTCCTAATTTTTCCTTATTTATTCTGCATTTTTTATTATTATTTCTTCCCTTTTTGTTTCAACAATTTATTTATTAGCTTTTACAATTTTTTTTTATATATTGACGTGAAAACAGGTATGCACAAAGGGTTTTTTTTTTTTTTTTCTTTTTTCGATTATCTTATATAGTTTTTATTGTCTGTTACTATTTTTTTTATTTACTTTTTCCTCATTTTTATGTTTGTTACATTGAACTAAACAAATAAACGGTGATTCTTCTTTTTTTGGTTTGATCATGACGCGCATCACATTAAAGCTTCAACGATGATCCTTAATTTTTCCTATTTAGTGTCATGTGAATTAGTTTTTTTTTTTTTTTTCATTTTTTTAGTTATTAGATTATTAGATTAGACGTGGAAGCAAGAATGGTGTTTCTTCTATTTCTTTTTCTACCTACATATTTATAGCAAGAATAGTCATTCTTTTATTTATTATTTAATTACTTTTTTCTTACTCTATATTACTAGCCTACGAGAATAGAGGCAAGGGAAAATATTAGGGGGCCATTAGAAAAAATTAAGGTTCATATATATGTTATATTTATATTTTTTAAAATATATTTACACATAAAATAAAATAATTTTTTTTTAAAAAAAATGATAATGAATTTATAGTAAAAAATGATATTTAAATTAGTCACAATTTTTTTTTATGTTAAATTTGTATCAATTATTTTCCTAGAAAAATAAATGTAATATATAGGAATAAAACAAAAATATATATAAAAAAATTTAAAATAGAGAATATTTGTCCGTATATCTCAAATGTTAAACTATCAATCCCTTGTATAGTATTGACAAATATTAACAAATGACTACAATAAAATGATGGAAGAATATCATTTTCTTTACGATAAAAAATATTTACAAAATAAATAACATTTAGATATATTATCTTTATGGGTGAACATTAAATATTATTATCTTACTCCAAATAGAAATAATTAGTTTAATATTAAAATATCACACACACACACGCGCATACATATATTAACAATTATAAAAAAAGTATAATACAAATTTAAAAAAAAAAGAAAAAGCTAAGCCCTTAAGGTGGCTCTGTCCCTAAGCCTATCAACGATTGGACCAAGGTTTTTTTCTTTTTTTCTATTGTCTTATGTGTTTTTTTTCTTCTTTTTTTCCTATAATTTTTTTTTCTAATTTATATTTTGCATTCATTTTTCTTTTTGTTTCAACAATTACATATTTTAACTTCTACGTTTTTTTATGTATTTTTTTTAGATGTACTTCGAATTTTAACTAACCATGGAACTCAAGAATAAGAATAACAAATGATTACAAGAATTCCAAGTTCCTAAAGTCTAATGGTAGACATCCTATGTAGCAACAATGACAAGACTTATCGATGACTATTATTTATGGGTTTCATGTTGCGTGTTATCAACCATCATTCCATTGAAATACACAAGAACACACTAGAAGGGGGGGAGGGGGTTGAATAATGGGTTTAAAACTTTTTGCAAATACTGTTGGTTCACAAATTGTCCTCTTGGATATATATTAGTTTAAAACATCAAATATATCCTTGCAAGGCAAAGCTTAGAAAATCTTTTCAAAAGAGCATAGTGAGCAAGATAGATATTTGTAAACACAAGACAACAGATCAGAACTTATTTTTATACTAGTTCATTCAACCTGAGCTACGTCCAGTTCTTCTTTAACAACTGTTAAAGGATTCCACTATAATTAACTGATTACAAAACAAGTATTCTTCACTGCCACTTCTGGCTACAAGTATTCTTTATGCCACTACTGGCTACAAGTATTCTAAACCACTTCTGGTTACAAGTATGAATCTCTCCCTGAGATTATACTTCCCAAGTATTCTTTTATCACTGAGCCACTCCTGGCTTTCTATACAAAAATGTATAAGATTCAGATAACTCTCAGGGAGAGGATATAATCAAATGTTGAATCTACGTGAGCTTGTAGAGGATGGGTGTTCAGTTTCTCTCAGCTCATGTTCAAGACTTGCTCTCAGAATACTTTCTCTTGCTGTCTAGATTTTTTGTTTATATTATTCACATTCAATTGTTCATTCTCTTTCTAGCTCTTTCCTTCTTCTTCTCGTTTCATAGAGGCTTCCTTATAAAGTGGGCTTTATGAATTTGAACGTTGGAGAAGACTTCTTTCCGTTGTCTCACATAGTAGAGTGTTGAAGTAGCTTTGACTGTGCTTTATCTGACAGGAGCAGGTTTCTGTCTTAGTTACAGTTTGTCTTTTAGCTAAAAGTGTGCATCCCAATGTTGATTGATTCTTTTAGTTGTACCTACACACTTTACATAGTACGAGACATGCAAGTAATATGAGGAATTGAAGAAAGTAATGTCAAAGGGTATCTCCCTTTGTTTCTGTTGTAGCAGTGTCTTTATTTGAGTAAAGAATTAATTATAAAGCACGTATTCCTTAGTACTTATGACAGTTTATATTCTGTTCCTGCATAGACAAAGTTTGGTTTAACAAACATAGTCTGGTCTTGATTAAGTATGGTCTGTTTGTGCACAGACAACATTTGGCTTTAACAAACACATTCTTATTGAAAAGACATGGTCTGTTCTAGCCTTAGACAACGTCTGGCTTAACAAACACATTCTTAATTAAAAGACATGGTCTGTTCTAGCCTTAGACATCATCCAGCTTAACAAACACATTCTTAATTAAAAGACATGGTCTGTTCTAACCTTAGACATCGTCTGACGCTTGGCATCAAACATTGTTTGGCGCTTGGCATTAGACATCGTCTGGTGCTTGGCAGAAGACGTCGTCTGGCCTTGCATCAAACATCGTTTGGTGATTGGCATTAGACATCGTCTAGCCTTGCTTCAAACATCGTTTGGCCTAGGCACATAGCATAATCAGTTAAGAACTAATTTAAATCTATTTATAGCCAATTTCAGTGCTAAATTTAACCATTATATGTTCTCAGACAGTAAAGCATAGGATTTGAGTTGAGATAGTATACCATTGTCTGTTCTTACTTTGATTTCCTGAAATCACTTAGTCTCAAATTATCAGTTGATTAAATATTATTACATTTGTTATCATCAAAACTTATCAAGGTATTAAGGGTTAGACATCATCAAATGTCTTGGTTCTAACAATCTCCCCCTTTTTGATGATGACAACACATGTTATAATTTTGACTTAATAGACAATAAATCACAGACATGCATGTATCAGTGTGTGAATTATTTCATGGCAGTTAAACATGCACAGTTATTAACATGATGAACTCTCCCTGAGTCTATCATGCAGATGCCTATGACAGATTAAAATATGAAATAGTTAAAATGGATAAAAATAAACAGTGAATTAAGATGTATAAAAATTAGTGAACCAATCACTATTTTATAAAGCATTGTCTGTAAATTCTATACATCCAAAATTCTCTCCCCCTTTGTCATAAACAAAAAGGTGGAGAATGGAGTAGAAAATGCCATCACAGTCATGGTTTGGAAGATGGGGTTGACTGTTTGTTGAGGATTCTCTAGCTTTTGATGGAGCTTTTGTTGCCGAAGGATCTTCTGACGACGGTGGTGGAGCTTGAGTCGTTGCAGGTTTGGGAGTGAGAATGGCTGCTATGGAGGCATTGAAGGCAAGGGTTACCTCCTTGGTGATACTAGCTCTTTGCTCTTCCAATTTGGCATTTGGTTGAGCTTCGACTTGAGCAGCAACCTCAGCAGAGAGTCTTGATCCCAGTTTAGTTTCCAATGCAAATTCAAAGGTAGCCAAGTTAGGTAGAGGGTTTGACTGTGCTATAGCATTTAATGGTAGAGCTGCAATTGGAGTACTGGACCTGGATTGAGTGGACACTAGATCAGTACACTCTTGGGCTATGGTTGATTCTGCAGACTTTTTAACCAAGTCTACAGCTTTCTTAGCAACAAGAGTAGCAGCCTAAGCTGCCTCAGCCTCTTGCTTCAGAGCTAACTCCCTGAGCTTTTTCTCGTTTTCTTCCTTGGCCTTCTTTTCTTGAGCCAGAATATGAAGTCGTTGCTCCTCTTCTTGAGTAGCTAACATAACTCTCAGTCTGGCGGCCTCTTCTAGGATTCTTGCTTCTTCAGCTACTTCTTCTGCTGCCTTAGTTGCAGCTATGAGTGCTTGAGTAGCTTTGTACTCAGCATGGTATTTAGAAATCATCCTCTTAGCTTCCTCTTCATCTCCAGGGGTGTGAGGGGTCAGCAGAGTGGGCACAACCACTGTGTCTAACAAGTGAATGAAACTACTGGAGGAGGAGGAGCCTTCACTTACAGTGTCAATCTTCTGCTTCGCTTCATTTGAAAGATTTGATGATCCTATGGTATGGAGCATACTGCCCATTACAGTCTGATGCCAGTAGATGCCAGCATCTGCTTTTGTGTTTTCTGGTGGCAGATTATGCTCCTGTTGAGGCAGTGACTCAATGTTTGGTATGTGTTGTGGAAGATTGTCTGCTCGTACAATCTTCTTCCCCTTTAACTTGTTGGGGTTGACAGTTGGGAGTCTGGTGACTATACGGTCTAGAGCAACACGTATATCAATGTCTTCAGAGATATGCAGGCTAGGTGGATACAACTGTCTGGGGGTTGTGCCTTGAAACTTCAAATGACACAGAGCCTTGTATTCAGCACACGTGGCCTGGAAGGTTGGATGGTTGGGAGCAACTCCTCGTGTAATCAGCCGAGGAGGTCAAATAGAGACCCTTGGTCTTGACAAATAGTACAATGCATCACGATGCATTGTTCTGACAATGGCCTCCAGTTGCTTCTTCTTATCTTCTGTTAGCTCAACTGGTAGGGTTGGTTCCACTGTAAAGTAGTCCAATCCCTCTCTCATGTAGTTGTACCAGTGTGTAATCTCATGCACTAATTGACACATTAGAGGGATGGCAGATGCATATTCTTCCTACTGTAGCCTTCTAGCTAGATGTGCATCATCTTCAGCAGTGTCCAAAAGGTGAGAGTTGTGAATTGGCCTCTAGTAAGGGATGATTCCTTGATCGATCTGCAGAGGGGGAAGCTTCTTCAGAGGTGCTTCCTTTACAATAGAAACAATTGAGTCCTTTGCAGCTGGCTCCAGTTGAGTCTCTTCTTTGTACGTTGCAGACTTAGCATTTTCTCCCACATAGCACAAGGAGAAGCGTTGCATCATCTTTTGATGCCAGGAGCCAGAGGGAGGAGGAGGAGGAGTATTTTCTCTGAATCTAGACAGAGGAGTGTTGTTGTCCAGACTGAATGGTTTGTTGTCCCATGAGGGAACAACAGACGCTTTAGGAGATAGAGCAACTTATCTCTTCATTTGACTTAGACGAGATGATTATAGACTTAGTGTGGTGGTAGGAAACCACTGCATCTAAGATCTTCGGGATTGCCACTAGAGAGGGAGATTTGTAGGGAGGAACGGTAGTGTCGGGTGGAGTTTGTGGGGATGTTGTTGGTACAACAGTCTGAGTTGAGGGATCAGATTGTGTCTCAGATTGAACAGTGGGTTTAGTCTGTTGGGTGATCGTCTGTCTAGTGGGGGTAGACGTAGGTTGATCTTCTGTCTGAACAATGGGTTCAGACAGTGGCTCTTGCATAGTCTGTGCTTGGGCATCAAGACTGTGCAACTATTGTTTGGTTTACTATGGTCTATGTAGGTGACACAGACGATAGAGGTTCAACACACGGTGTGTCTGTTGTGGCTTGTGTTTGGGCTAAGATTGGGATCGTTTGAGGAATATTCTTCCTTGTATGTAGAGCAAGGGTGAGTGGGAAGATTAAATATAGGTAAAGTAATACTTTGAATGGTGGTTGTCTGTCTCGGTGTGTCTTCTTCCAACACCATTTTTCTCTTCACAGTCAGCTTCCTAGCTGTGGTGCTGGGTGGTCTAATGGTCAGCCCCTCTGACTCAATGGTCTGTTGTGCACTGAGTGACCTTTTGGGTCTCTTGAAGACTAGTCCCTCGTCTAAGTCTTCTTCTTTAGCCTCAGCAACTTTGATAGCTTGGAGACCAATGTTTCCTACCTCTTTCAGAGACACTTGAGGTTCAGCAATGATTCTGGCAGCACTCTTACCCTTCTGTTGGGCTCTAGACTTGATCCTCTGAGTGGGTGATTTGGATGGTGCTTGTTGGACTGTCTGCTTTCCCTTCTTGGCTGGTGGCTTTGCAGCAGACTGTGCTGCAGCCTTGTGTGTTGTTCGGACTATCTGCTGGTCCGCAACAGCAAGTCTCCTCATCTAACTTGCTAAGGGTTGGATGGACGCAGCCTTATCATAAATCACCAGGCTTTTTCCTTTTCCACCCTTCTTTTTCTGAATCTTCTTCTTCTGATCTTCATTTTCATTATCATCATTCAGTATAGGGAACCTTGCAGGTGATCCCTTGGTTACACTTAAGCAGACTTGAGGAGGTCAGTATCCTTTGTTGAACGAATGGTCCCTCTACTCTCACATAATCCAACTCATCCAGATTTCCTGTTTGGATTTTTGTGTACAGTCTATTGTAGCAAAGAGCATCCCAGAGGATCTTGTTTAAAAGAGCTGTGTAGTATGCTGCCACAGAGGTTGATAGGCATTGAATGTGGCTAATCAGGTTGTAGAATAGCATGTGTGGAAGGTTGAATGGAATCTCTCTGATGATGTGGTAGAGGATGAACCTGTGTAGAGCTGATACATGATCTCTTGACCCTATCTTGTGCAAGATGGTCTTATTGACAATGTTCAGCATCAACTTGGTCATAGGTGGGAAGTTGGCTGGGTGCAACTTCTTGATGTCCTTGGCCACCTCGTGGTTGGGTCCAAGAATGAACCTTTCTACTGTATCTTTTTCAAGGTCGTTGTTCCTTGCCTCTCTGTAAAGTAGTTTGAGTGTAATTCGCACCCTATTGCTTGAGCAATGGAGAAGGGAGAGACCGTAACTTCACACTCGAAGATGTTGCTGACAACCTCATTTCCTTTGATTGTAGCATTTGTCTAGAACTCTCTAATGAGTCCAGGGGTGATCTTCTCAGAGATCATTGAAGTAACCCTTGATCCCAGCGAACTCGAAGTACCTTGAGATGTTAAGACCACATTCCTCAAGGTAAGGTATGTTAATGTAGTACTCCACGTGGATGTTCCTAGTGTAGGAACCTTGTGGCTTGATTAGAATGTTCTCTACGTCAAGGAGTCTTCGTTCTTTCGCGACCTTGGGGTCAATGTTGGACGCCGAACTGTTGGTGTCAGTGGTAGACTTAGGCATTACGTCTGCAGGACGCTCATCAGAAGCTTGAGAGGTTGAGGGTGAGGTAGGTAGTTGAGAGGAGGAAGAGCCCTTGATCAGATTACGGTTGGCCATGGCGAAGGTTTGTGTTTAGGGTTTTTAGAGGTTCTTGGTTGCAGAGAGAATGGGTGAGAGATATGAGAGGTTTCGAAAGCTTGGGGAATACGTTTGGCAACAGTAGGCTAGAATAGGTAATGAGTGAGCATTAAATACAATAGTACGGTTAGGGAATGATTGAAACGACACATTTATGACAGACTTGAATGTGCGTTTTGGGCTTTTATAACTCAGAATCAAACGAATGCTTAATTTACAAAACGGTTTATAAAAAGTCACATGGTCTGGCTCATATTTTGAGTGCGAAACACGTGGCATGCACATGCCTTACTTATGTATCATTCTAATCAGACCATTAATTCACCCAGACCATCCCAATCTTTTCTTTAAAAAAGATCAGTCTGTCCTCAATAAGGGGTTTTGTAAAGCAAGCTGATCGTCTGTCTTGACAAATTCCAATTTAATGGTCCCTGTCAACACCCAATTTTGTCCGCTTAATTATGCTATTATAGTTATTATTATTATTGTTGTTGCTATTATTATTATTATTATTATTATTATTTGTTTCACAAGTAGTATCTTGCCCAAAAAAAAAAAAAAGAAGAAGAGAAGAAAGATTCAAAGAAAACCAATCATTTGTCATTTCTTTCATGTTCCTCTATCACAAGGCTATTACAAATACAAAATTGAAATGAAGTTTCAAAAAAGCTTACAAATCTAAAAATAGTACAAGCCAAATCTGTTCAAGGAAAAAAGAAATAAAGGAAGCAAGAAGAAAAAAGAGCAGCCTCATCAACTAAAAAAAGGGGCAGGCAAAAAAAAAATCAATCAAACAGCTTCATCCTAAGTATCTCCATTAGTAGCTTCATCCCAAGCAGTTCCATCAGCAGCTTCATGAATCAGCAGCTTCATCATCAATTGGCAACTTGATCTCATGAGCAACTAGGCTCAGCACCTAGGGTGGCTAATTCAGAAATTGCTGTAAGCAACAAATAAAAAATTGGATTAAAATGAGGAAACCCTCCTAGGAAGGAAAGTTGAGAGCAAACCCTCTTAGGAAGGAAACCTCTTACCTATATATAGAGGTGATCAGCAGAGAAAAAAAAGAAAAAAAGCAAGCATCGAAAAAGAAAAACACACACTTAATACAGAAAGCACTGCGAGATCAATAGAGAACAAGAAGGCAGAAAAGCATCAGAAAAAAAAGAAATACAGAAAAGGAACAGCAAAGGAAAAGAAGAATAGCAACAAGAACAACAGAGCAAATTAAAGCAAAGGATAGCTTGGCTTAACAGGTTTCTTTCAATCTTTATGTAATCTTCATGTATTAGCTTTCTCTATGTTTGATTGTAAGCAATATACTCTTTTGCAATCTATTTGCTCAAAACAGTGATAAAGAGATATGAATATAAAAGGAAAAATACCATGTTTAAAATTCAAATTAATCAAACCTATCAAAGATATAAGCCTGGCCTTAGAATCAGAATCAAACGTTTGTGGTAAAAATCCAAAACATAAACAGAGCTAGGAACATAAGCCGAGAGACAAGAAACAAAATCAGGCATAATCAGAGACTTAATGAATACCAAGAACACCAAAACCTTCAATCCCAAATAGAATCCCAACACAAACAGACCCACGAAGCAAAGCATGAGCAAATCAGAGAACCCAACCAATTAGATAAACCAATCAAACAATCAAGTAGAGCAATCAGTTCAAGGCAAAAAGTGAAACAGAGAAAGAAGGAAAAAATAGGGCAAGAGGAACGGAGAAAGGAAAACGCTACCGAAAATCCTCAGCCACCATGCCACCACAGCTTCCTCCTCCTCGCGCCGCCGCAACCTCTTCCCCGGCCTCGCACCCTCTGCCGTGCTCAGCCGCGACCTCCTCCGGCCCCAACAATACCATCACCACCGTGCCCCTCCACTACTGCATCGGAATCAGATTCCGACAGCCTAGTAACCCTCCCTCGATCTCCATCACCCCGCGACCACCACGGCCTCACCCCTCGCGCCGTCATTGTGACCCTCCCTCGCGCCATGCGACCTCCGCACCACCACACCCCGCTCCCCTTTTCCCTCTCTCGTGAGCCTAGGGTTCCTTTCCCAATCAGCTGAATGAGAATGAGAACCTTGACCCCTTTTCTTTTACTTTTTTTTCGTTTTGGGCCAATCCTACTATTTACACCCCCATTATTACTAAACTACAACACCTTTGTCTTGGGCCAGATTTCTATTTACATCTCCATTTTACTAAATTACAGCTTCTCGTTTTGGGGCCATATTTTTGTCTACACCCCCCGTTTTACTAAGTTGCACTTTCTTTAATTATCAATAGTTGTTTAAATTAAAATCATTAAAAAAAAAATAATAAAGATGAATTGACTTGGGTGTACACCTCTGTCAATTTTTCAAAGTGTCTTTTTAGGATAAATGAGTTGCGACAACTCGAGTCCTAAATTAAAAAATAAAAAGAAATAGTATATCTCCTTTTTTCCTTTAGTAAAATTAATTATTTTGTTCTAGTAATTTTTTTGTGAGATAAATGTCTAAAAATTATAAAAGATTTTCGCTTAATTAATTAAAGGTAACCATCTTTGTGACGAACGTTGTAAGGTGCTAATACCTTCCCTACACGTAATGGACTCCCGAACTCAAAATCTGGTTTCAAAGACCATTTTTTTTTTCTAAAAAAGGTTTTTCTGATGTTTTCCTTAATAAACATTGGTGGCGACTCCTCTGATCCATACTTTCGATTTTAATCGCTGTCCCGCCGCGATCCAGGTTGCGACAGTCCCCTTCTGAATATGGTCTCTTATGAAATGATGTTTTATTTCTATATACTTGGCTCTAGAGTGCATGGTAGGATTTTTAGAAAGAGATATAACAGCAGTATTATCACAGAAGATAGGAATGTTACTCTCAAATATGTTGTAGTCTTCAAGTTAATTCTTAATCCACAATATTTGAGAGCAGCAACTTGCAGTTGAGATGTATTTTGCTTCTGCTGTTGATAATGCTATTGTTCCTTGCTTCTTGCTGAGCCATGATACCATGTTGCCTCCAATGAAGTGGTAGCCTTCACTGATGCTTTTTCTTTCAATTTTGTCTCCAGCATTGTCAGCGTCACAATAGCCTGTCAACTTATACTCTTTCTGTCTTTTAAACCAAAGACCAAGATTAGAAGTTCCAATTAAATATCTAAAAATTCTTTTAACAATGGACAGATGTACTTCCCTTGGGTCAGACTGAAATCTGGAGCAGAGGCAGACAATGAACATTATGTCTGGTCTGGATGTAGTGACCCAATCATTCCTTTGAACTGAGTGACATCTACTTTCCTTGAATCTTCATTAGGTCCAAGTGATGTTGTTGCATGCATTGGAGTCTTCATAATTTTAGCATCATCCATTTTGAATTTTTTCAGGAGTTCTTTCACATACTTGGTCTGGTGTATGAAGATTCCTTTGATGGTCTGCTTGATCTGCAATCCTAGGATGAATTTCAGTTCTCTCATCATGCTCATTTTGAACTCAGTCTACATTAACTTTGAGAACTCTTCACAGAGTTTTTCATTAGTGGCACTAAAGATAATATCATCTACATAGATTTGAACAATAATAAAATCAGAAGAGTAGTTTTTGTAGAACAATGTAGTATCTATCTTTCCTCTTGTAAAATTGTGTTCTATTAAGAATGAATTGAGTTTTTCATACCATGCTCTAGGAGCTTGTTTAAGACCATACAGTGCTTTGTTTAGTTTAAATACATGGTCTAGAAAGATAGTACTCTCAAACCCAGGGGGTTGTTCTACATAAACTTCCTCTTTGATTACACCATTGAGGAATACACATTTTATATCCATTTGATAGAGTCTCATATTTCTATGAGCAGCAAATGAAAGCAAAATTCTAATTGCCTCAAGTTTAGCTACTGGAGCGTATGTCTCCGTATAATCAATACCTTCTTGTTGTGAGTAACCTTTGGCCATTAATCTAGCCTTGTTCCTTACAAACTTACCATTCTCATCTAGTTTGTTTCTGAAGACCCACTTACACCAACAACTTCCTTGTTGTTTGGCAACTTCACAAGTTTCTAGACATCATTCTTTTGAAATTGATCCAGCTCCTCTTGCATTGCTTGGACCCAACTTTCATCTTTCATGGCATCATCAATGTGCTTGGGTTCTATCTCAGATATTAGAGCTGTTTGTTGGAAAGATGATCTTGTTTTTATTGGAGCTTGAACTTCTCCAATGATTTAAGAAGGAGGATGGTTCTTAATCATCATTCTGTTGCTACTTTGTGGTTCTCTGACTTCTTCATCATCATCTGAGATGGTCTGGTAGTGAACAGACAATCTAGTAGTAGACAATGTGGGGGCAGACAATGTTGGAGCAGATGATGTTGTGTCAAGACGATGGTCTGGTCTTTGTTATTGCATTTTCTAGTCTGATATCTACAAATGAGTCCTTTATCTCTAATAGTTTCCTATTAGGTTGAGTGTCATTAAATCTTACATGAATGGCTTCTTCAACAACTTTGGTTCTAGAGTTAAACACTCTATATGCCTTGGATGTTTCAGAATATCCAAGTAAGATGCTTGTATCACACTTCGAATCAAACTTACCCAAATTGTCTTTTGTGTTAAGAATGAAACATTGACATCCAAAGGGATGGAAGTATGATATGTTGGGTTTCTTTTCTTTCCACAGTTCATATGGAGTCTGTTTAATTATAGGCCTAATATAAATTTTGTTTTCCAAATAACAGGAAGTATTTACAGCTTCTGCCTAGAAGTTCTTAAGAGTCAAGTTATCATTCAATATGGTTCTGGCCATTTCTTGTAATGACCTATTCTTCCTCTCAACAATATCATTTTGCTGTGGTGTTCTAGGTGTTGAGAAGTTGTGAAGAATTCCATTCTCTTCACTGAACCTTTGAAAACTTTCGTTTTCAAACTCTCCTCCATGGTCACTTCTGATAGAAGTTATACATACTCCTTTTTCATTTTGAACATGTTTGCAGAATTTATAGAATTCCTTAAAAGCCTCATCCTTGTGAGTGAGGAGTATAACCCATGTCCATCTAGAATAGTCATCAACTATTACTAGTCCATATCTCTTCCCTCTAAGAGAGGCTGTCCTTGTTGGGCCAAAGAGATCAATATGTAACAGTTCTAATGGTCTGGAAGTGGAAACAATGTTTTTACTTTTAAAAGATGTTTTCACTTGTTTCCCTTTCTAACATGCCTCACAAAGTAAGTTATCCTTGTATGACATTGTTGTCAATCCTCTTACGAGCTATATCTTTGCAATTTTGAGATTAATCTCAAACTTGCATGACCAAGCTTCTTATGCCAAAACCAGTGACTTTCTTTGACAGACAGTAAACATGATACATTTTGATCCTTTAGTTCACCAAGATTGATCTTATAAAGATCGCCTTGCCTCTTTGCAGAGAAGAGATGTGAACTTTTAGAGTCTCTGACTATGCATGATTCCTTGTTGAAGAAAACATCATATCGACTGTCGTAAAATTGACTTATGCTTAGTAAATTGTGTTTTAGCCCTTCAACAAATAACACATTCTCAATAGAGAGACTAGGAGGAATACCTATCTTACCAGTACCCTTAATTCTCCCTTTGTGATTACCTTCGAAAGTGATTGTACCACCATGCATTGGTGTCAGGTCTAGGAACATAGACCTTGCGCCCGTCATGTGATGTGAGCAGCCACTGTCCAAGTACCATGATTGGTGTTTCTTTCCTGCTATCAAGGACATCTGCAACAAGAATTATTTTGTTTTTAAGTACCCATATTCTTTTGGGTCCTTTGGTGTTAGTCTTAGAAGCAGATGACTTGCTTCTTGTAGGCAATTTCTTGCTTTTGGACTTTACATGTCCATTCTCAAAGTGTGGTCCATTAGAGAAAGCTTTCCTTTTGGTTGCTTCTTTCTTTCTTGTGAATCCAAGGCCATATTTGTCATTTGGATGTCTGTTGTATGAAAGAATTTTCTTTAAATTTTCAGACCCACTGACAAATTTGCTTAGAGTACTCTTGAGAGATGTAGCTTCTTTGCGTAATTGATCAATTTCAGCTTCATCTTTGCTCAAGGCTCTTACCTTGTTTAATTCATCAGTTTCCTTAATCAATTCATTAAATTGCCTTCTATGCTGTTCCTTTTCTATCTAGAGTTCACTTTTGCTCTTAATTAGGCATTGGTGATCAATGGTTAGTTTTTGAAAATCATCTATTAGAGCATTACTGGCTGTGACTAATGTAGAACATTTATCAGATAGCTCAGTGAAAGAAGACCTAAGTTCTTCATGCTCTTTTGAAAGTTTTCTTAATTTCTTTTTCATAGATAAATAGGCTTTTGAAAGAATAGATGAATTAGAGAGAAGTTCTTGATAAGCTTCTTGAAGAGAAATAAGATCATTAAGATTCTACCTCTTATTTTTCATCATTTGAAGCTTCAGACGCAGACGTAGAGTGGGTGTTGTCTGGTGTGTTCTCATCATTAGACGCAAACGATGTGGAGGTTGCATATGCCATCAGACAGAGATTGGCTTCTTCATCTGATGCTTTAGAATTTTCTTCATCTGCTGAGTCATCTAGATCTTCCCATGTGGACATTAGTCCTTTCTTTTTCTTGGGAAATCTTTTGTTGACCTTTTCTTTTCCCTTGTTGAGCTTAGGACATACTGACTTGAAGTGTCCAGACCTTTTCTTTTCCCTTGTTGAGCTTAGGACATACTGACTTGAAGTGTCCAGGCTTCTTACACTTGTAGCAGACGATGGGACTTTTCTCTTTCTTCTCATGGTCTGCTGAGTATTTCTTATTATAGTTTTTCCATCTCGATCCACCTTTCTTTTTCCACATCTTGTGAATTTTTCTTGAGATGAAGGATAGCTCATCATCATCTTCTGATTCTTCTTCACTTGAGGAAGTGGACTTTACTTCTAACTCTTCTACCTTTAGAGCCTTGGTGGTGTGTCTTTAGGATGGTCTGGAGGACTGACTTTTTGATGAAGATGACTCCTTGGGTGTTGTCTGATTTGGCTTGTGAGCTTTCAGAGCCAGATACTTGCCTTTTTTCAGTTTGGCATCTCCTTATAGTTCTTGCTCATGCAGCATTAAAATTCCCACTAGCTCTTCGAGAGGCATATAATCTAGATCTTTGGAAGCTCTAATGGCTGTGACCTAAGGTCTCCATTGTCTGGGCAAGCTACGAAGAATTTTGTTAACATGCTCGAAATTTTCAAAACTTTTACCAAGGTTTCAAAGCTCATTTAAAATAGTTTGGAATCTAGACAACATATTGGCTATGGTTTCATCTTCTTCCATAGCAAAGAGTTCATATTCTCTAGTAAGAACACTTACCTTGTTTCTTTTTACATGTAAGGACCCTTCATAGGTTATTTTCATAGGTTATTATGAATGTGTCCCATATGTCTTTGGCAGATTTGAACTGGCTTATCTTCTTGTGCTCAATTTCTGAGATGCATGCGTGTATTGCATTTCTTGCTCTGGAGTTGAGGACGAATCTATTCTTCTGTGCCTCAGTCCATTGTTCTTTTGGGATCTTAGCTTCATTATCATCAACTGGAATATAATCTCCATTTTCTACAACATCCAGCATATCTATATGACATGATTCAAAGTATGTCTCCATTCTTTGTCTCCAATATGTGAAGTTTTCACACTTAAAGATTGGAGGTTTGTGTAAACCCTTCTCTATCCTTGTGTAGGATCTTTAGCTTTGTATCTGTGAAGATAGTTATCAGAGACCGTGCTCTAATACCAATTGAAATACATAAGAACACACTAGAAGGGGGGGGTTGAATAGTGGGTTTAAAACTTTTCGCAAATACTATTAGTTCACAAATTGCCCTCTTAGATATATGTTAGTTTAAAACAGCAAATATATCCTTGCAAGGCAAAGCTTATAAAATCTTTTCAAAAGAGCACAGTGAGCAAGATAGATATTTGTAAACACAAGATAGTAGATAAGAGCTTGATTTTATACTAGTTCACTCAACCTGAGCTACGTCCAGTTCTCCTTTAACAACTGTTAAAGGGTTCCACTATAATCAACTGATTACAAAACAAGTATTCTTCACTGCCACTTCTGGCTACAAGTATTCTAAACCACTTCTAGTTACAAGTATGAATCTCCCCCTGAGATTATGCTTCCCAAGTATTCTTTTATCACTAAGCAACTCCTGGATTTCTATACAATAATGTATAAGATTCAGATAACTCTCAAGGAGAGGATATAATCAAATGTTGAATCTACGTGAGCTTGTAGAGGATGGGTGTTCTGTTTCTGTCAGCTCGTGTTCAAGACTTGCTCTCATAATACTTTCTCTTGCTGTCTAGATTTTGTTATATTGTTCACATTCAATCGTTCATTCTCTTTCTAGCTCTTTCCTTCTTCTTCTCGTTTCATAGAGGCTTCCGTATAAAGTGGGCTTCATGAATTTGAACGTTGGAGAAGACTTCTTTCCGTTATCTCACACAGTAAAGTGTTGAAGTAGCTTTGACTGTGTTTTATCTGACAGGAGCAAGTTTCTGTCTTAGTTACAGTTTGTCTTTTAGCTAAAAGTGTGCATCCTAATGCTGATTGGTTCTTTTGGCTGTACCTACACACTTTACATAGTATGAGACATGCAAGTAATACGAGGAATCAAAGAAAGTAATGTCAAAGGGTATCTCCCTTTGTTTTTGTTGCAGCAATGCCTTTATTTGAGTAAAGAATTAATTATAAAGCACGTATTCCCTAGTACTTATGACAATTTACGTTCTGTTCCTGCATAGACAAAGTTTGGCTTAACAAACATAATTTGGTCTTGATTAAGTATGGTTTGTTCGTGCATAGACAACGTCTGGCTTTAACAAACACATTCTTATAGAAAAGACATGGTCTATTCTAGTCTTAGACATCGTCTGTCTTAACAAACACATTATTAATTAAAAGACATGGTCTGTTCTAGCCTTAGACATCGTCTGGCGCTTGGCATCAGACATCGTTTGGCCTTGCATCAGACATCATCTGGCTTGGGCATTAGACATCGTCTAGCTTGGGGACATAGCATAATCAGTTAAGAACTAATTTAAATCTGTTTATAGCCAATTTCAGTGCTAAATTTAATCATTATAAGTTCTTAGACAGTTAGAGCATAGGATTTGAGTTGAGAGATTATACCATTGTTTGTTCTTACTTTGATTTCCTGAAATCACTTAGTCTCAAATTATCAATTGATCAAATATTATTACATTTGTTATCATCAAAACCTATCAAGGTATTAGGGGTCAGACATCATCAAATGTCTTGTTCTAACATCCATCAACAATTGAGATAATGAGAGCTCTTGCGTCGTGTAACCCGTGTTATTAATTTGGTCATTTTTTTTAAATAATATAACAAAATTTAAATAATTGAAAATCTAAAAAAATAGTATTGATTAATTAGAAAAATAAAATAATTAAGTAATGTTAGAACAAAAATTAAGAGATATATACTTCTAAATTATATGTTGAAATAAATTAACTAACCTTGGAACAAATTAATTAAGATATCTTTTTCATGACATTTCAACAAACTTTATAAGATATTTTAAGTAAAAAGTTAATTTTCAAATTTTGTTTAGTTGTTATTATTTTATGACACTTTTAAATTATGATTATTATAATTATCTTAAGATTGTAATATTTGTTATTTTGATAGTTTGATTTGATTTCTTTATGGCCACATTTATTCTCTTACATTATTATCAATAAACTTTATCAAATAATTTAAATAAGGTTAAATTTTTGTTTGGTCCTTTATGTTTTAATTTTTGTTTAGTTTGGTCCTTTATGTTTTAGAAGCCTCAATTTTGTCCTTTACATTTCTAAAATGAGTCAAAATTGTCCTTTTAAAACAATGTTTATTTTCAATTTTTTATGACGCAATTTTGAATCAGTTTTTGAGGAATTGAGATGTAAAAGTTATTTGATTAGATTCACTTACATGAAAAATGTGAAACTCAACTGATGTACGAATCAAAAGAGGGTCAAACATAATGAAAATCGTGCAGAAAAATGAGTCTCATGAACAATTAAAAAAAAATTAATATTATATTTTTTATTAATTCAGTTGTTCGTTGAATACACTTTTCATGAAATTTACACTATATTTATTATTTTTTTTATTCTAACATTAGTTGGGTTTCATAGTTCTTATGTAAGTGAATCTAATGAAATAATTTTTACATCTTGAATTAGTAAAAAAATGATTCAAAATTGTGTCACAAAATTGAAAATCATCTTTGTTTTTAAAAGGATCATTTTGACTCATTTCTAAAACATAAATGACCAAATTGAGTCATTTTAAAAACATAAATGATCAAATTGAGACTTCTAAAACATAATGACTAAACTGAACAAAAACTAAAACATAAAGGACCAAAAGTGACATTTAGCCTTTAAATAAATATTATTTTCAAATTTATTCAGTTGTTATTGTTTTAGGAATTTTAAGTTATTATTATTTAAATTATCTTTTTTGTAGGGAAACTATTTAAATTATCTCAAGACTATAATGTTACTTTTACTAGTTGAGTGACCCTTGCAATGCACGGGCGGAGTGTGTATTAATAGTAATATTTATTAATTTAAATATTAAATTATATAAAATAAAATAACTTTTAATGTAATATATAATATATTTAATATATATAATAATTTTTTAGATTTATAGAATAACTTAATAATTAAAAAATGTTTTTTTAATCATGTTATTGGTACAAAGTATTCATCAATTTCGTTAATGATTAATCTCCGTTGAAAAACTTATCTTACCACATTTTGTTTATAATATGTGTAAAAAATTTAAAATATTATAATTTAAGGTTATTTTAAGTTGGACTTTTTGGTAGCAGAACAAAATAGACAATTGTGTCCTATTTAAAGAGACTATTTCATTGGGATCTATACACAATCATCATAGGGTTCTATGCTACCGACGACTGGAGTTCACGTGCGCAACTGTTGCAATCACGACCATTGTTCTTCATCCAAACACCCTTCTTTTACACTTGTTAGGTCTTTCGTGTTTGTTAGATGTTAGTTTTACCCACTGTCAATGAAATTGGTGTACTAGACAAACTCTCATGTAATTCATCCTTTATCTATTCAATATTTTACTCTCTATCATAACATGTTTCTACCTTTATTGCTTGTTGTATTGTTGGCCACCCATACATGCATATTTTATAGCTTTATTTGTCATTGAAAAATGTTTTTATACTAAGAACTAAAATTGGATCTTAGGTTATTTCTAGACATAGAATAACCTCGGTTAACCTTTTAATGTTATGCTTTTATTTTTATTATTATTATTATTATTATTATTATTTAGCAATACTTTAATTTTTTTCACTTTAGGGAAATAATAACTGGGTAGTAACCATAACCACCATTTTTTTATGCACCAAACATGTTATAGCTAAATTCATAAAAGCTATCATCACTCTTTTAAAAATGATGTGAGGATTTGCCACGTCTCCTACTTTTTAAGCAAAACAACAAACACCGAGAGCATCATTTGTAGCCTTGTAGAGGTATGAAATAGGTTTGCTTTCATCCACGATATCCGGTGCACTAAATAAACGGCAACGTTGCAACTACCACAAACTCCATTTGATTCTCGCTACGTCACCCGTACATCAGGTGAGGTACACCAATCAATGGCGCAAAAGATTTTTTGCAAATCGGGTTCTTATTATCATGTTCACATGCATACATGACCCATGATATGTACATGTTTAAGTTTGTTTCATGTCATATTCCCAAAGCCACGTGAAGAGAGAGTGTCGTTTTCAAGTTTCCCATAGCACACACAACATCTTTGTGCAACATGAAAGTGAACTCCAATTTTGAGAAGTATGAGCCAACAACCTTAGAGTATCCTTCGCGTGTCCCATTTTTTTCCTTCATTCATGTTATTGTTGAAATGGTCGGTACCATTCAATAAAGGAAGAGCCAAAGGAAGGAGAACAAATAGAAAAATAATAAAATTAATTAATGGTGTTTAATTAGTTTTATGCAAGTATAAGTAACACATAGTTACTGCTTTGTGAGAAGAGAAAAAAAAAAAAGAGAAACAATTCTAACAAAGTGAGAAAGAAAATTCCAACGAGAGAAGAAAGAGAAATTTGAGAGAGAGAAAATATTGTTATATATTTTCTAAGTGTTTGTAAACACTTTGATTCTTCTCTTTTCAATAAACAATTTGCAGCAATCTGGAGACGTAAGCATAATTAGCTGAACTCTATTATCAAATTGTGTGTTATTATTCCACAATTATTTTATTATCACGAATCTAATTATAAGAAATTTGTGTAATTTCTCAACAATACCTTATCCTTAACGTATTTCCCAACACTACAAATACCCCTAACCCCATCTTATTTTTGGCAGTCCTTGGGGATTCTTGATTGGTGTTGAGCTAATGATAGCACATTTGTATTATTTCTTTGGTTAACAAAATTCAAAAAGTTTATCAATCCTAAGGAGTTCACATTCATAATAGACAATAGAAATTATTGTGCGTCAAATAACATCAAAAGTATTGGTTTTAGAAGATGGAACGTCTAATGTTTTTTTGTCCGGTGAACTAATTGGATTGTTGCGAGCTGAACGAGTTCACCTATTTATACATGCAACTCTCTCCATTTATGATAAATAATTTGAATCAATAATTTATGTTTTTTTTTTCTAACCATCCTAAACTGTGATTATGTACAATCAAGTTCCAAAATATGTTTCTCAGCCATGCAGTATCAGTTGTTACGTATTTTCATCACACAAAAAAACTTTCATCAAAGAATGAATTTTAATTAAGTGATCAAACACAATGACAGAATGTTACACCTAACCCCAACTTCTTATTTCCCAACAGTTCACACCTATTTATACATACACCTAACCCCAACTTATTTCACAACATTTCACCTATTTATACATACAAGACTCTCTCCCTAATTTTTTTCTTCATGCAAGACATGGAAGTACGTACACCAACCCTACACAATTCCTATGCTTTGAAATGCCAAAGTCATAGTATTACACCAACCCATCTGTTCATAATAATTAATCAGCAGCATTCAAAAACTCTCGATTTAGAGTTGGCACAGTTTCTATGCTTCAACCCATTTCTCTAAGGTCTCTTTTTCTCACAACCTTTAATTTTTGTCCCTTTCATTCTCTCCTTTTGCATGCATACATAATTTGTTTTCAATATAAAATTATTATTCACTTGTTCGAAAATGCATTTTACACACTAACATATTCATCAATTAGAGTTGTTAAATGGAGATTAATTGGACGGATTCACATCTCAAATACATGTTTTTAGTTAAATTTATCGAAATAAAATATGAGTTATATATTATTAGATCTTCAATCAAAGATTAGTCTAATGCATGTGTGTTACTACTGTGTGCAACACTTTTGTATTTTTATTCCATGTAATCCAGTAAGTTCTAGTTTCGAATGCTTTGATTAATTCTTATGAACAGATGGGTTGGGTTGGTGGACTACTATGACTTTGGCATTTCAAAGCATAGGAATTGTGCACATCCCCAATCTACATTTTGGGGGTTTTGTCTCTTATAATCTACATCATTCTCATCATATCCCTTGAGGTTAGGTTCTCGAACGCATTGAGCAAGACGTGGTTAAAGCCAGTGGCAAGTATCACGCCCGTCGCAAAGGCTCTGATGATGAAGAAGATGTCTTTCTCCGCACTCAAGGCAAGTATGAATTTCTCGAAGAGTGGGATACACATGTCGCTCATACCAGCAACTAGTACCGACGTTAGAGCCGTGATTTTGTACTTCCAGGCTTTTGATTTGTCTTGCCCTTCACCTTCTTCATCGCACATGCACTCTACAGCGACTAGGGTTGGAAGCATGATGAGGAAGATTGAGAAGATTAAAAATATAATGAATTTACTAGTTGGATATCTATCCATGACGGTGAGCAAATGAGGCTAAAGACTGCACGAAGAAAAAAAGTTGAGAGACGAAGAGTGTGTGCAAGGAAATGAGCGAGAGAGCCTTGCATGAAGAAAAAATGAGGGAGAGAGTCTTGTATGTATAAACAAGAACTGTTGTGAAATAAGTTGGGGTTAGGTGTAACAACATTAATAAAGTAAAAATGGCATGGCAAAGGCTAGCTCAAAACCCGGTGGTGCATACTTCTCAACATGTTGCAGCAAACGTCCTTGTGTATGATCACTTTATTTAAAATTCATTTTTTGATGAATGTTTTTTATGTAATGAAAATATGTAACAACTGATACTGCATGCTTGAGAAGAAGCATATTTTGGAATTGATTGTACAGAATCACAGTTTAGGATGGTTAGGAAAAAAAACCAACCAACATAAATGATTGATGTAAATTATTTATTTATACCAAAAGAAAAGCTAACAAGTGAATCTCATTTGGATCTTCTACTCGTGTGAGTAGCAAAATTATTGATGTAAATTATTTATGTAGTAGGGATGATAATGGGTAGGGTAATATAGTACCTGTCCTCATACTTGCTTTTGAAAAAAGTATGTGTCTCTGGCCCCATACCTGTGTGAGTAGCAACTTCAATTTCAATCCCCATTCTCATACCTTTTTAATATCTATATACCTATACATGCACCTGTGACTCGCACTTTTCATTTCATATAAAATTGAAAATCATAAAAAAAAACTCATATAACATTACAAAAATAATCATCTAACATAAAGATTACAAATGTTCTAATCTAAACAAAAACTATAATTAGACTGGAAAAAACAATATATTAAAACTAATTAGTTTATAATTATATATTAAAAATTAAAAATAAAACACAAATATATATAATATTTTGACTTCATCATCTAAATCAATTTCTCCATATTTTACAAACGCTTATCTCCTTAGTTACCAATACAAATAGAAATTAAAACATGAAAGAATATCAAAATTAGCATATAAAAAGAATAATTAAAATAAAAAATAGATAATTAAACGATTTTAATTGAATAATTTAAATAATAAAATTATAATTATATTAATTAATATGTATATATATAAGGTGCAAGGTGGGATGGGTATTATAGTACCCGTACCCGCACCCATCCTCATGAGATTTTACGCGTAAAAGTCAATTCACTTACCATAAATGGAGGGGTGTAATTGAATGATTGTCGGTGTATAATCTTGTATCTGGTTATGACTCATGTAAAACACTTTCCTCCAAATTCGTGTACTTGTGCGTCACACGTCACGTTATTTTTTTTTATTATATAAATGTTGACAACATAATATATAATATATTTTTTACTATAAATAATTTTTCTTCAAATCATTGATTCTTCCTTTTTTTTTAATGGAAGTTTAGTCTACCAATACCTTAGGAGAAGGCCAAGGGGATCCCAACAGTGTTGGAAACCCTGTGACTCCCCATCATGGACAAAGGAAGTTGCATTTTATTAAAATAAAGGGAAAGAAAAACAAGATAAAAGTGGGGGACAAGGCCAAAACCTACAGCAGGAAACGATTAACGACATGGGGTGACTAGGCCAAAACCCATGATTAAAACTAATGTTAATAAAGCAACTTAGTGAGCTTGGGATGTAGTGATATCTCGAAAGTTGTAAGTCTTTTTCGACACTTTCACTCCTTTTTTCTTTTTCTTTTGCTGTGGTATGGAGGGGTAGTCCTAGTCAACTATATCATCCTCCCTGGAAAGGAAATGTGAGATAAACCTCATGTCTGCTTGCATCTGAGGGTGCAACTCAGGGGATCTAGTCTCATTTTCATATAGTTCTTTAGCCCAATTTCTCACATGTCTAGTGCCAAAGCTAGGGTTCTGAGAGGCAGTCGCTAAAGTAGTATGAGGAACCTTTGAAGATACAACTTCAACATTTGGAACTGGTGTCTTATTCTGCATAGAATCATCCTCATTCTCGCCCTCATTAGCTATGGTATCCTCACCCTCATCCTTGGGGCTCTCATCTCTGCAAAGGTTATATGGTATCTCTCCCTCCGTGTTACTTGTCATACCATGGTGCCTCTTGGAGTTATTTTTCTTTTTGGATTTGGAAGCCACTAGCTAGAATGGTTCATCTTTGTTTGGTGAATGTTGTTCAGAATCCTCAACCATGTTTGCCCATGTCTCATGGCATTGAATCCTGTAACCAAAGGTAGAGGAATCTGAATGCTCCACCTCCACATCCAAAGGGGAGTTGGGGACAAATTCCTCTTCACCATCAGCACAGCCATGCTCTGCATTACCATGGGCATGTTCCTCTTCAATGCGGCCATGCTCTACTTCAACACAACAGTGTTTTGTTTCAGCCACGACTGTGCTCTATTTCAGCATGGTCGTGGTGCCCTATTTCTGCATGCTCTGTTACAACATGGTCATTGTAACACTCTGATTTTAATAATGTATGACTAAATATTTGATTAGGGGTATTAGTTGAATTAAATTGAAATTATGTTATTTGATATGTTTACCGATTAATAATATTATGCTTTTAGTGCTTGATGTGTTATAGTAGGTTTAGATTGTTAATCGTGAGAGTGTGAGACTTGGTAGTTGTTTTTGATAAAAATAAATAATATACTGTAGTTATAATAAGGGGGGGTGTCGACTAGCAAAGCTTTAAGTGACTCCAAAGCTTAAATGCACACACAAGCTTCCTCTTTTCCACATATCCTTCACTTCTTCATCTTCCTCAAAGCCTTCCTCCAACCTAGGGCTTTGGTACCCACACCATTGGAGACTTCCTTTCATCAATTAGAGTTTCTTGGTTGTTTGTAGGAGTGGTAAGCTCACTTCCTCTTCCTCCCTCGACCTCCTTGTTCCGTTCTTTTTCTCCTTACCTTTTGTTGGAATGACCCGTTATGTATTTTGATGTAAAACCCATTTTTGAGTGTTGTTTTGGGTTGTCTATGAGTTTGATGCGGTGGAGCTAATGATTGGAGGAAAACCCTTGGTGGAGCTCAAGATCCCCTTTTTTTCTCAAAATCTAGGTTGGAAATGGTGATAGGTAAGGGAAGCTAACCTATCTTTCTTGTTTCATAATGATTTTGGGTTTGATTGGTTTGAATCTTGTGTGTTCTTGTTAGGGCTTAGTGTTTATAAGCTTAAGGGATGATTTATGATGTGTTTGTTGTGAGTTTGCATGCTTGGGTAGCCATTAATGGGGTTAAAAGCTAAGATTTTCGAAGAACTTTAGTTGCAAAATTTGCAGTTTTAGCTAGGCTAGAGATTTTAGCCTTAGCTAAAATTTGATAGAACTGGGTTTGCACAATTTTAGCTCAAGCTAGAATTTCAAGCCCAAGCTAAATGTTTGGCTAAGCTAAGTTTCTATGCTTAAGCTAAATGAAGGCATAGTGTTTTGTTTTACCTTTAATACTTCTTGAAAGTTCCCAAGTGGATATAATGTGGTTTTATGAATCTTTATAATATGTATGTAAGGAAATATAATTGTGATCTTGTTGAATGTGATATTAACAAGATTATGATGTTTTTAGAAATTGAAAATTGGTTGTTGGTGAGATGATGATGTATGCGATGTGAATGTGAACTTGTTATGAAACTGTCCCTATATGTTAAAAGGAATTAGCTATGTCCTTTGGGAAGATTTTTGTTGTTAATGAAAAATGGTATACTTAGGAGGGTGAGTTCCACGCTAGGACTCTGCCCCACTAAAGCGACCTAGGAGTCTCACCTAATGGGGTATCTTCTCAAGTACCACCCTTGTGTTTTACTCTAGATGGCGTGTTAGAGTGTAGAGAACCACTTCCCAAGAGACTTAGTGACCCTTTAGCGTATAGGAGATATAATGTTGTTGTTGTTGTTGGTGATGGTATGAAACTTGGATACTTGAGACGGACCATGAGTGAGATGGTGGGTATAGAGGTGATGTATCTCAAACCTCAAGTGATCCAAGTCTTGTTATTGTTGTATGGACTATTGAGATGTATTTGGATCCTTAAGTTGGGCCATTGGAGATGGCGGGTATGGAGGTGCCATATCTAAGACTAGAGAGGATTCCAAATATGTGCCATTGGTATATGGTAGGTGCATAGTTGGTGCACAGAAGTATACCTTGTATGCACAGTTGGTGCATAGGCGTGCACAGTTGGTGCATAGGCATATGAGTAGGTATGTAAGTTGAGAGTGCTAGGTAGGCTCTCAACCTAGTGTTGGGGGTTTTCGTGGTGGCTAACGAGAATGGACCCATAGAATAGACGAGTGGGAGAATCCCTATAGATGTAAGGTTTTGCAAACTTACAAAGGTAAGCCAATATATACACTTGTTTATTTTCGATAAAACCACACCTCCCCCACATGATCAACCCAAGGGACTCCCAGAATGGTCAGATAGTGAGACTATGTTATGGGATGGGGCCTATGGGGGATCACTCATATCGTGTTGAGTCTCCATGGAGCAGAGTCAATGTCTGTTTTTGAGGTTGACCAATGACTTGTGGTGTTGAGTTATGATGATGATTTCTCTTGAATGAGTATGATGAGATTGTGTGATAGTTGATGAATAGATGTAACGAGAGGTGATGATTTATGTTACGATAGATTTGTGCTGTTGTTCATGGCTGTGGGTCTATTTTATAACTATGTTGTATGATTTGGTTGAGATGATTGTGCCATGAAGTTAATACTTAGCTTTCTTGTTTCTATAATTTGAATTGCCTTATCTATATATGTATTTATTATGGTAAGCTTACCCTTGCGTGTGGCACATGTGGTTGTGACTGTGATGATCCTGACCTTGACGTACGGGGGAGCAGATGGGTTCAAGTGGAATTCTCTTGGAGCCATTGTAAATGGAACACGCACAAGTTTGGAGCTACATTTTCCTCCTTCTTTTCTTTGGCTTTGTTTTATGTATGGATAACTTAGGTTTATGTTAAGCTTTTGTTGTGAGAGTTTTATATTATTGAAGTTATATTTCTTTTGATAAAAAGTGAAGTACCTTGAGATATTGTAAATCATTCAACTCGGTTTTATAAACTCATGTTTTATACTTTAAGCTTGAGATTATATTCATTGATTTTGGAACTCGAGAAAAGTTCACAGCTTTTTTAATAAATAGTTTAATGGAAGAGTTTTGTTTTTATAAAATATAATCCAATCTTTCTTTGATTATTTATGTAACACAAGTGGGATGTTACAGTCATGCTCTACTTTAGCATGGTCGTGCTTTGCCTCAACATGGCCGTGTTTTGCTTTAGCATGGTCGTGGTGTACCTGAGGTTGTGTTGGTTTAGGCACAAACTGCGGCTTTGCCCTAGGTATTGGCTGTGGTCATTCCTCCCTATCCTTGGCCAAGAGTTTAGTGTTCCTACAGCTTGCCAAAGGGTGGCCAATGATTTGACAATTGCTGTAAAATTATGGAAGGTGTTCATAAATGAAATCAACATAAAAAAACAAAACCGTTTCTCTCCACCATGATCCTGTCTCTCGATGGTTTCTTCAAGTCCACGTCAACAAGGACCCTAGCAAAGTGTCCAAACGTTCTAGAGGACGTAGCCTCATCAACAGCCAAAGGAGAACCAATGCGGTGGGCAATAGCAAACATAATGAGGGTTGAAGTCCGGTGTCCAAGCAAAGAGTCTAAGAATCCCAAGAGAAAGGTTCCACGATCCTCTAGCCAGAAAGTAGTGCATATCCTCCAAATTGGCAAACGAAAATTCAAAGAATCCGCGGCCTAGGGAGACCAATTTCTAGTTGTCCAATGTATGCCAAGCCTTGAGTAGTTTCTCCTTCAAATCGTGAGTCCTAGGAGGTGTGGAACCCTTAGGAAGGATCAGCTGACCATGGAGGTTGTGTTTGCACTCAACCAAGCTAGTAAGATACTCCTCCTCTAGAATTTTGACGACAAGGTCATATCCTATGATGCAAGGTGGAGAAAATTGGCTGAGCGGAATGGTTCTTCCTTAAATCATGTAAAAATGAAATGAAGAATGATTTACTCAAAAATAATTATAGACATTAATTATTTTCCATATAAAAACTATAATTTTTTTTTATTATAACACTAGGTTAAAATAATATTTTTGCCCTAATAATTTAGATGTCAATGTGATTTTAAGTAAATTATTATTCCTTGTGAGTTGACCATAAATTTTTCTACTTATATTTGGCAAAAAGTGTTATTCCCTATGAATTTTATTTGCATATAATTTCTAAAAATCACAAAGGGTGTTTGTGAAATTTACTTATTATTTTAGTTCATGTAAGAAGGAAATGAACAATGATTTACTTATAAGTTGAATATAGACATTCATTTTTATTTATATAAAAAAATATTCATATTATTATAGTAATGAGTTTTAAAATTTATTTTCACCTTAATCCTTTATTACTTAAAGGAATATACACTTAGTAAAAAACATTTCCCCCCAAAATCTTAAGGACAAAATAGTAATCAGTATATTATGCCATTTAATTGGAACATAATTAGTGAATCAATAAATATCTAAAGTAAACAAATATTATACCATTAATTAATTATATAGATTAATTGAAATCTTTTTGAATTAAAACGCTTTTTAAAAAAATTCCCCAAAAAAGTTGAGAGAACATTTTAGTACAATTTAATTTTTACGGAACTTTATCTTTTTTTCCAATCATATTTATTTAGCCATTATAAATTCAAATATTTACAAAAAATAAAATTAGTGGATCAAGTTTATTTTTCTTCGAATCATATTTACATAGCCATCATAATAATTATTTATCATTTTCACTATTGAGAAGGCCTTTTGTTTTATTTTATTTGATTTTTGACTTTTTAGTGGATCTATTTTTTTTTTTTTAATTTCGCAACTATTTATTATATATTATTACAATTTCAGCTTTCAATCACTATTTATGTACAATTTAATTTCCCCCATTACGGAACTTTTTCTTTCAATCATATTTGATATAATATATAATATGATTGGAAGAAAAATAATTGATGTCAATTAATATAGTCACAAAAATCAATTATCAAATTAAAAAAATAATTTGTTATTACTTAAAGTAATATACATTTCCCCCCAAATTCTTTTACAAAAAAATAATAAATCAGATCATCAAAATTATTTTGTTCACCATCAATAACTCCTATTAATCAGATTTTGATGAATAACAATTATGATAATAACAAATATTAAGATCATACTTTTCAATTTTCAATTATTAGTTTTTTTTTTCAAATTGTGAATTTTAGTCTATCAATTAATTTAGTAATCAAGAAAATAAATATGTTTTATAAAAACTCTATAAATAATTTCTTGAAGTTAAAAACTATAACAAAAATTTTATAATTTTTTGAAAAACGAAAATGAATTTTAAAAAGGAATTAATTATGTACTTTAATCCCATTTAAATAATATTATTTTAGAGTTTCTCAATTATTAATTTTAAAAAAATAAAATTTATGTTCCTAAGTGAAAAATAGTTGTCATAATTTCTTAAATAAAAAATTTAAAATTAAATAATTTTATTTTTATTTAGAAGGATTTTTTTTCAGGAAAATAAAAATTCTTTCTAAAAATTGTATAAATATTTTCTTGAAGTTGAAAACTTTTTAATTATTTATATTATTCATAATGTTATATAATTCTATAAATTATTTCTTGAAATTAAAAACTATGACAGAAATTTTATAAATTATTTAAAAAAAAAAGGAATTAACTGTGCACTTTAGTCACATTTAAATAACATTATTTTAGAATTTCTAATAATAATGATCCATTTATTTTCGCTATTGTAATAAATACAATCAACCCTTTATTACTTAAAATAGTCTACATATATTATAGTTTTCCCCCCTAGATGCTTTTACATCAAAATGATTTACTCCACCCACCATAAAAAAAAGAAAATCATCAAAATGATTTTGTATAACATCAATAACTCTTATTAATCAGATTTTGATGAATAACAATTATGATAATCACAATTAAATAAAAAAAATGAACAAATATTAAGAGCATATATTTTCAATTTTACAATTAATATTTTTTTCAAATTTTGAATTTCAGCCTCAATCAATTTAGTGAAAAAGGTTAACAAATTTATTTTAAAATTTATTAAAATTAAAATAGTAACATTTAGTAATAAAGGATCTAATCAAAATACTATTTTAAGTATGTTTCTATAATTGTGATAGTAAGTACCTAATTGAAAAATAGTTATAATAATTTTCTAAATAGAGATTTTAAAATTCAACTACTTCATTTTTATTCAAAAGGCTTTTCTTCAGGGGAAAAAAAAAAGCTTTCTAAAAAGTATACCAATATTTTATTGAAGTTGAAAATTGTATAATTATTTTAGAGTATTCATAATGTTATATAATTTTATAAAATATTTCTTGAAGTTGAAAACTATAACATGAATTTCATAAATTATTTAAAAACAAAAAATTAATTTTAAAAAGGAATTAACTATTAAATTTAATCACATTTAAATAACATTATTTTTTTTACCAAAAAATAACATTTTTTTGAGTTTCTAATAATAATGATGATTCATTTATTTTCGTTATTGTAATTAATGCAATTAATTATGACATATAATTGCATTCACTAAAATTTATTTAAATAGAATTCATTCTATTTTGTAATATTACTAAACAATATTCATCTCTTTTGTTTGAGGAGATATTGATATCAGTGATGGACTGCTTCAAAAATTTTCCATTGAAGTCTCTTCAAATTTTGGAGGTATGAAATTATATTATTATACTTCTATATTAAATTTTGATTAATTTTGTTTTGTTTTTTTTATGGTAGTTTAACATTTTTATAAAAGTCTTATTTAGTTTCAATTTCTTATTGGATATTAACTATTTTTTTAGTAAAAAAAATACAAAATAAATTTATGGACATAATTAAATATAACCTTCAAATATTTATTATATAATATAATTTGGAGTATTTGTCTAAACTGGAGGCTTGACCCCTGAATTACTAAAAAAATGTAAATTGAATAGTATTTCTTTATTTTTTTTCTTACTCAACAACTATTACTAAATAAAAATTTATTGCATGTTATTTATTCTAATTGCACGTATGACTTAAAATTGATTAAAATAATTCTCTGTCATTGTATTAGAGACCCAATGCCTAACAAAATAATTATATAATATTTTATTTTATAATCTTAAATAACAATTACCACTAATATTAATTTATAGTATTTCAATTTAAGAGTTATATTAAATTTATTTAAAGTCTTTTATTCTCGTCTATTGATTAATTTTAACCACTTCTTGATCCTCTTTAGTTGGCAAAGAAAAGCTTTCAAACCTCATGCAATTTATTTGATCTCTTGAAATAATTGATTTTTTTGTTACGTATTTTCGTGCTGTTGTTTTATCTTGATTTTTTGCTCTGTATGTTTTTTTTACAAGCGCACATTTGCCCGTTTTGTCCTATATCCTTTATTACTTAAAGGAAAAGTTCCCAAAATTCTCCCCAAAAAATGAAGTTTAGTTTTGTAATTTTAAATATATTGAAGAAGTAACATTTAGTAACGAAGGATGCAATGAAAATACTATTTAATTATGTTTTTATAATCATGATTTTTTTAGGGAGTTTCTATAATTATGATAGTAAGTATCGAATTGAAAAATAGGTGTATTAATTATTTTGTCATGTATCTTTTATAGGGGTTGTTTTTGTTATATAATCATGAGATATATAATTAAATAAGTAAATTGTGTCATTTTAATAATAAAAAAAACTATTTAAATGAAATGCATAAGTTATAAGGATTTATAAAAAAATAAATATGAAAGAAAAAATGAAATTAACTTTTTCATAATTTGTATAAACTTTCTTCTTTTAGGAGAAGCTAATTGGAGAAGTTAATTTTAGTTTATGGAGAAATTAATTCTTTTTTCTCATGTTGTTTTCTCATTCAAGTTCTTTTAGATAAATTTATCCAAACATATATATATTGTTTAATCTTCTATAAAAACCTATTTAACTTATATTTAATAAAATAATTAAATTGTAATTTAACTCTTATTAAATTTGGATCAAAATAAAGACGTTGCCTTTAGTCATTATTTATTTATTAGGGAAATTGTATAGTATTATTAAACTATTAATCACGAAATATATTAGTGTACATTTGTTTTTGTTTTTATAATTATTTTTGTTTTAGAATTGACTATATATGGCTGACACAATATCACAAATCTATAACTATGCTATTGAATTTTTCTTTTAAAAGTTATAACTATGCTATGCTATTGAAGTTATCTTATTTGATATAAAATTTTCCAACTTAATATTCATGTTTTCTTACATTACTTAGATATTTTTGTTAATAACAGTTAAGGAATTTCTTAAAACATTATTATACACCAAATATTTTTTTTAAAAAAATATAACTCTTTTTAAACTATATATATAATTTTTTATATGTTATTATATATTAAAACAATTCATAATTCTTAATCAAAATATTTAACCAGTGCATTGTACGGGACAACGTACTAGTAGTTTAGATGTTAATGTATATTGCACAAAAAAAAAAATGTTAATATATGATTTCAAAGTAAATTGTTTTGTTTTTTTTTTGAGTTGAGTGTAAATTTTCCTACTTGATTTTGCAAAAATACATTATTCTCCAAGAATTTATTTTTCATATAGTTTCAAGAAATAACAAAGGATGCTCATGTAATTCTTTTTTTTATATATATGGAAAAATAAATAAACAATTATGTATTTAAAAATTGATTATAAATAATAATTTTATTATATAAAAATTCATAAAAAAAAAATATTATCATTATAGCAATGAGTTAAAAAAAATATTTTCACCCTAACTAATAATTTATATATATGTTCATATGATTTCAATTAAATTGTTCTTTCCCATAAGTTAAGTGTAGATTTTCTTATATTCGTGTAAAAAAAAAAAGATTATTCTCTGTAAATTTTATTTTCATATAGTTACAAAAAATAACAAAAGTTGTTCATGTAATTTACTTATTCTATGATGGCATGTGAAACAAAAATGAACAATGATTTACTTAAAATTGATTATAAACAATAATTTTATTCATATAAAAAATTATTTCATTATAACAATGGTATAAGAACTTTCATTAATGGTTAAATCTTGAACAGATTGCGTCAGATTGCGTCAATTGCATAAAATAAATTCCAATTCTATTCTTGAGTCATGGACTCGTGGTCCTATTGAAATACACAAGAACACACTAGAAGGGGGGGGGGTTGAATAGTGGGTTTAAACCTTTTCGTAAATATTATTAGTTCACAAATTACTCTCTTGGATATATGTTAGTTTAAAGCAGTAAATATATCATTGCAAGACAAAACTTAGAAAATCTTTTCAAAAGAGCACAGTGAGCAAGATAAATATTTGTAAACACAAGACAGCAAATGAGAGCTTGTTTTTATACTGGTTCACTCAACCTGAGCTACGTCCAATTCTCCTTTAACAAGTGTCAAAGGGTTCCACTATAATCAACTAATTACAAAACAAGTATTCTTCATTGCCACTTCTGGCTACAAGTATTCTCTATGTCACTACTAGCTACAAGTATTCTAAACCACTTCTGATTACAAGTATGAATCTCCCCCTCTGAGATTATACTTCCCAATTATTCTTTTATCACTAAGCCATTCCTGGCTTTCTATACAAAGATGTATTAGATTCAGATAACTCTCAAGGAGAGGATATAATCAATTGTTGAATCTGCGTGAGCTTGTAGAGGATGGGTGTTTTGTTTCTCTCAGCTCGTGTTCAAGACTTGCTCTCAAAATGTTTTCTCTTGCTGTCTAGATTTTTTGTTATCTAGTTCACATTTTTCATTCATCTCATTTTTCTAGCTTTTTTTTTTTTTTTTGTTTCATAGAGTCTCCCTTATAAAGTGGGCTTGATGAATTTGAATGTTGGAGAAGACTTCTTTCCGTTGTCTCACACAGTAGAGTGTTGAAGTAGCTTTGACTGTGCATTATCTAACGAGAGCAGGTTTCTGTCTCTGTTACAGTTTGTCTTTTAGCTAAAAGTGTGCATCCCAATGCTGATTGGTTCTTTTGGCTGTACTTGCACACTTTACATAGTACGAGACATGCAAGTAATACGAGGAATCAAAGAAAGTAATGTCAAATGGTATCTCCCTTTGTTTCAGTTGCAACAATGCCTTTATTTGAGTAAAGAATTAATTATAAAGCACGTATTCCTCACTACTTATGATAGTTTACGTTTTGTTCCTGCATAGACAAAGTCTGCCTTAACAAAAATAGTCTGGTCTTGATTAAGTATGGTCTGTTCATGCTTAGACAGCGTATGGCTTTAACAAACACATTCTTAATTAAAAGACATGGTTTGTTCTAGCCTTAGACATCGTCTGGCTTAACAAACACATTCTTAATTAAAAGACATGGTCTGTTCTAGCCTTAGACATTGTCTAGCCTTGCATCAGACATTGTCTAACCTTGGCTTCAAACATCGTCTGGTGCTTGGCATCAAACATCGTCTAGTGCTGGGCATCAAACATCGTCTGGCCTAGGGACATAGCATAAACAATTAAGAACTTATTTAAATCTGTTTATAACCATTTTCAGTGCTAAATATAACCAATATAAGTTCTCAGACAGTCAGAGCGTAGGATTTGAGTTGAGAGATATTACCATTGTCTGTTGTTACTTTGATTTCCTGAAATCACTTAGTCTGAAATCATTAGTTGATCAAATATTATTACATTTGTTATCATCAAAACCTATCAAGGTATTAGGGGTCAGACATCATCAAATGTCTTGGTTCTAACACCTAAAATCTCCCTCACTTGGTTCAACTTTAAAACAATTGATAATATGAACTTTCTCTTCTTTTAGTTGACTTTGAAATTTATAAGTTAATGTTTTCTTGATCGATCCATGCATCTTGTTCCCCTAACAATAATAATAAATCGCTTATGTTAAAAATAGTAATAATGAGTTATAGAGAGAAAGATGACAAAAAAATGTACATCTTCATCTAATTAATATTATCTCCAAAGAGATGGGAACTTTTGACCCATTTTTATTGAAAATTATCCAAAAACGTATTATCTTGACTATGATATTCCAATTTTCTCTTTCAAATGAAAGAGTAAAGAGGGGGTCATATGAGACATCCATTATAGAATAGGGAGAAAAAGAAGAATAGAGAGAAATAGTTTTTTTGAACTATAGTCAATGGTATAGATACTCAATTTATACACAAAATGTATTTTTTGAATTTTAATATTTTATTTTTTGAATTTATCATAAAACATTATTTAAATTAAATGGTTTTATATTAACTTAAAAGTGTGTTGCAATGTGATCTTGATAAAGTTGTTCAATGTGATATATATAAATAAATTTGATTTATTTATTTATAAGATATAAAATTTATTTATATATTTAGTTAGATTAAAAATCTAATTTGTATCGTATCTCGAAAAAATAAAATTGATAATTATGAATATTTTTAAAAGTATTATTTTTTTTAATAAAATTCAAACCTAGACTACATCAAGAGAAGCTGAGGGCATCCCAACAATGTTGGCACCCCACAACCACCCCATCACCAGAGCCAGGCTATGTAATATAAATAGATAAAAGAAATGACAATTGTTATTGGGGGGACTAGGCCAAAACCCAACCAAGTTTAACAAAATCGAAAGTTTGGAAGCCCATAGAAATCATGAGCAAAATTACCTGAAAGAAAACTAAGGGGGTTATCCCACCAAATAAAATCAGTTCTAGAATCTACTCCAAAGTTAGCAATTGTGTCAGCACATTGATTGCCTTCTTGAAAGATATAGGTGGTGACTATATTCATTCTACTAGAGTTGAATCTCATATAATTCTATCGTCCTTTAAGACACTAGGGAATAAGCTCCGGTCTAGAAAAGGCATTCACCAGTAGTTGAGAGTCACATTCAATCACACAAAGAGCTGCATATAATTCAGCATAGAATGCACTTTACGTACCCAAAAACATTACAAAGCCACCAATAAAGGAACCAAGATGATTCTAAAATATTCCTCCTGCCCCCGCCAACCTGGGGCTACCACGAGCAGTGCTATCAATATTGCATTTGTAAAAGCCAACCGTGGGGGATGCCAAAGGACATGCCTAATCTTAGGAGCCCTTGGAAGATGAGGGGAGATCCCAAAGGACTGTAGGAGGGCAGAGTCCATGGAGCAATTGGATGAAGTTTGAGCTGAGAGCACAACACCAGTTCTGATCAACAAGGTAGCATGTTCAAACTTAATACTCACATTGCAAAAGCGGAGGTGATTTCTGGCACACCATATAGCCTAAAATGAATGGAGAATTGCAGATTGGAGAAAATCTCAAAGCTGGCCTTTGTGATAGGACTAAAGCACATTCAAGATCAAAAGCGGGAGCTGAGGTCAAGTTGTAATTAAAAAGTGGTTTGAAGCTAATTCCACATCCTAGAAGCGTAATTACAATGCAAGAATAAGTATTTAAGTGTTTCTTCAGTGACACCACAATTACTATAGATGGAGACACCGATACAATCCTTAAATTGGAGTAAATCATTAGTAGGAAGTCTCTTATGGATGATGCACCAAAGAACAAATGCTCTAGAGGGAGGGGTGTGGCTAGACCATAAATCTACTGTCCAAATCGGCTGCTGGTCAGGGGGTCGCACAAAATGAAAGGCCTCCTTAAAAGTTAAGGTTCCAATAGAGGATGGCTTCCAAATAGGTTGATCAGGTTCTAAATATCCATCACAAGGTGGAGCAATGCGAGACAAAGTAGGAGCCAGCTGCGAGAGCCTACTTAACAATGATTCAAGGATATGCCAGGCTCCATTAACCAGAAAATCAAAAATCGTAGCCCGAAGGTGTATACTAATGTGCCACGGCAATTGAAGCAGATCCGAGATAGGGAGGTCAAAACACCAGGGGTCAAGCTAGAAATTGGTATTCCTTCCCTAGTTAATAATCCATCCCAAGTGAAAAGAGCAAGTATTCCAAAATTTCTTGATGGAGGTCTAGATAAAGGAGTGCCTATATGTAGTAATTAAGTGGCCATTACGGATAAACCGACCACGCAATAGTTGAGCCCTTGAGGAGTCCAAATACTTCATTCCCCAACATAACTTTAAGAGTGCAGCTTCATTTAACTTGAGAATGGACTTTAGTCCCAAACCTCCATCCTTTAAAGGTTTGCAAACTTGATCCCAAGCAACTGTTGCAAGCTTCCTAATGTTGATGTCACCAGACCAAAGAAAATTTTGCATCCACATTTCAATGGTCTTAAGTAAAGAGACAGGCCAAGCGTAACTTGAAAACTATAGAGCAACATTCCGAAGATAATCGAGTTAAGTAGTTGAACTCGGCCCATGTAAGAAAGAAGCTTTCCCTTCCAAGATTGAAGCTTATTTTTAATCTTATCTGCAATGGGTTGTAGATGCCTATTATGCGGCTTTCCACAAAGATAGGAATCCCTAGGTAGGTAAAGGGCATAGAACCGGGACCAAATCCAAGGCATCTCCTAAGCATAGTAAGTTAAGCTAATGAGCAGTGACCAATATAATACTTGCTTTTCTCTAGACTGATCCATTGACCAGAAGCTTCCCCATAAAGATTGAGCAGCTGTTGCAAGTTTTCAAGATTAGATTTTGTCCCCTTGCAAAATATCATCACATTGTCAGCATATAGAACATGAAATGGAACAAAGCTGTTTTTGGGGGCCACCACTGGAAGTAGATGACCTTTTTGTACCAAAAAGGAGATCCCACGACTAAGAGCTTCCTCAGCAATGCAGAACAAGAGAGGGGAGAAAGGATCCCCTTGCCTAACACCTCGTTTACATTATAAGTACCAACTGGACCACCATTCAGCAGAAAGGATAATCGGGTTGAAGCAGGAATTAAGAAGATCCAAGAACAAAATGTTGCATTGAAGCCAAATTGATGAAGAACCTCCAGCAGAAACGACCAGTCAAGGGTATTGAAAGCCTTGCTGATATCGTATTTGATGGCAAGATTAATTTTTGGGGCTTTAGAATCTAACATGTTGATGGCTTTTGATGTAGCAGTTATGCAATCGAGAATTTTCCTTCTCGACACAAACCTTTTTTGTTCAGGAGAGATAATTCTAGGAGCAATAGAGGCAAGGCGATTCGCAAGAACTTTAGAAATAACTTTGAATTGAAAATTACCCATCACAATGGGACAGAAGTTATCCAAACTATTTGCACTAGGTACCTTAGGGATTAAGGCAACTAGATTAGAATTCAGGCCTGGCAACAACCATCCCTGTTGAAAAAATTGTAGAGTGGATGGACAAACATCGTCGCTGATAATATCCCAAAATGCATGGTAGAAGCATCCACCAAATTCATCAGGGCCCAAAGCACTAGAGTTGCTTATGGAGAATCCACATCTTTAACTTCATCCCTTTGAGGCAATCGCAAAAGAATAGAATTATCTTCAAGCGAGATCAAAGCAGGAATAACAGATTGAATCAAGCCATTAGGGGTGCGTTGGTTATCAAAAGCATAAATGTTGCCAAAATATTGCAATACATGACCTTGGATATCTTCCTGAGAATGCAGCAAATCCCCATTGTGCCTTAAAGAGGTAACGCACTTAGTAGAGTGGCGGTAAGAGGCCATACGATGAAAAAAAGCCGTATTTCTATCTCCTTGAGTGGCCCACTTAATTCGTGACTTATCCCGCCAATAAATCTCCTTTAGCTCAAGAGCCTTTTGCAAGAGAAACAAGCTCCTCCAAATGACCCAAGGCCTCAATTTTACCTTGAACTTCCGAAAGAGCAGTAGAAGCATGCGAAACTTGCTGCTGAACATTCCCAAACACCTCCACATTCCATTTTTTAATAGCAGCCTTGACTTTTTCAGTTTTTGTTTTAGGACGAACATAAGATAGCCAAAAATTGGCTACTGCCAAGTTTCAAGAATAAGCCGTCGACAATCAACATGTTCCAGCCACACGGAAAGAAACTTAAAGGTACTCGAGGGCCACAACTCATCTTTGGAGAGAACAAGAAGTAAAGGATGATGATCTGATTTGCTCCTAACTAAAGTAGAGCAAGAAATTGAAGAGAAACAGTCCAATAGCTCCTGGTTGCAAATTGCTCTATCTAGATGAAGAGCAATATTATTTGAACCAACCCGACCATTTGACCAAGTAAGTTGTTGGCCCTTGGTTGGAAAATGAATATGATTATGGCTATTAGACCAGCCATGAAAGTCATTACAAGAGGTTGAAGGAGGAGGGTTGCCACCTCGTTTCTCATGAGCGCCAAGCACTGCATTAAAATCACCAATAAATGTCTAAGCCCCCGGAGAGGTAGATTGCAACTGAGAAAGGTCTTTCCATAAATTTCGACGCTTAATATAAGTAGTAGCCCCATAAATTGTTGCCACATTCATTACCTCCCCCTCGCTCAAAATCGAGACCACAATATATTGATCACCACCAGAGAGCAAATTAACAAAAATTTCATTAGTGCAAAAGCACCAAAGGTTAGGAATTAAATTAATCCTACAGTTTGTATCAAAAAGCTTCAAATTAAATTGTACAAGATAATTTGAAAGCAATCTATCCACAAAAATCATAGGTTCAAAAATAAAAACTAAGTCAGGTTTGTGAGTCTTACACATAGAAGATAAGACCCGCCTAGATTCTACATTGGCTAGGCCCCTTGCGTTCCAAAAACGAATCTTCATTTATGACTTGAGGTAGTGCCACCTCTGGTGTTGTAATGTTTCCATTGCTGTTGCTATTTTTTCTTTTGCTTGTTGGCTTTAGAAATCATTTGGAATCAAGTCATCAAGACCAGCCGGCATTTTGTCATCTTCATCACCACTAGTATCTTTCGATTCATTGTCATTATCCGCTTAGAATTTTGAAACTCTATGCATGTCTAGCTGCACATTAGGTGGAGTGTCTTCTACCTCTACAGGAATCACATTCCCTATGGCTAAATCCGAAACATGGTCTAAATTCGAATCTTCCATCTCATTCCAGGATGGGTGAACAAACTGTCCATCCAAATATTTTTAAAAGTATTCAATAGATAAGATAACAAATGTAATTAATTTTTATATGGGTAAGATTTGCATTGAATCTCTAACTAATTTAAAAATTATTTTATTTAACAAATGTGTAACCACTCATAATTACGTTTTTTAAAAATTGTTTTATTTAAATTTGAAAATTATATCTTATATATAAGATATATATAGGATTTTTTTTTTAATTTGAACTGATTTATAATTTTATTAATAAAACTGATCGTTCATATTTGTATTTGATTGATTTATAATTTTATTTTATTTAAATCAAAATACTTTTATTTAAATCAAAATATAGAATTATTTTTATTGAGAACATTGGTTGAATTTGTTATTAATATATAAGATTTTTATTTTAGTTTTTATTTTAAATAAAAAAAATTTATTATAAAAATTAATTACCCGAAATAGAAAGTTTCTAGGAAATTATTGAAGTAAATTTTAATATGATGATGACACATGTAAAATATTCCTCCAAATGGGGTTTGTTATATTATATTAACTAGTGTTTTTGCTCATGTCTTGCACGAAGTATTTATTTAGTCATTGTTATATATAAAATATATATAATAAATAAATATATAAATATGAATATAAATAACAAATTTGATGTATTTGTATGTAAACAACAACAACAATAATAATAATAAATTTGATCTATTTGTATTTTTAAACAACTAAAGCTAGTAAATAGTAATTTAATTAATTTGAAGTGTTTTCAATTTCAGGAAAGTATTTATAAGAGTTTTAAATATTTAAAGGTAAGAAATATAAAATCACTAATTTAATTGAACGTATTTTTAATTTTATATATATAAAAAATAGAGCTTGTTCTTTGTTGGATCCTAAAATGCATATAAGAACTTAGTTTTTACACTGAAATAAATAATAATAAAAATCTTATTAAAAAATTAATGAATACAAATTACACAAGAAATTAAAAAACTTATGACAAATTAAAAAATATATTTTCAAATTATATATTTTTATCATTTATTTAAACATCATTAATTTATTTTATTTATATAATCAAAACCATGTAAGTGTACTTAGTGCATATCATAAATATTAATAACAATTTTAGTGTGTATAAATAAAATACATTTGCACATACATAAAACTGTTACAAAAATGTTAGAAAAATATAACTAATATTTAGATATATGAAAAGAAAAATGTATGATTCTAATATTTAGATATTAAACATTAGCACATCAACATTTAAAAAAAAATTATACCACCTTATTCTTTATACCATTATAACAACCTTTATATATTCATCTTAATTTCTTATATTTTTCATACTTTCTATATTAAATAAATAAAGAATTCAAACAAATATTGAAGTCATTAAAAAGATTCATCATTATATGTTATATATTTATATATTTTATTTTAAAAAAATATTTTTTCATACTTTTTATATTTTATTTGGTAAGTTAACTTTAAATTCTCTTCCTTAATTCATAAAAAGTATATATCACCATTTTTTATATTTACCATGTTCGTAAAATAAAACACTCAATATATTATTTAGTAAGAAAAACTAAAAATATGCAAAAATTAATTTAAACTATACTATTATATTAAAAAAAATATAATTTTACCATAATAATTTAGATATTAATGTGACTTTTCAGTGAGTTTTTCATCTTGTAAATTAAGTGTGATTTTATTATATTTAATATTTGATTTTATAAATAAGAGTTTAAAGTTGATGTATTGATGGTGTAAAATAGTGTAAAATAATTTAAATTGTTAGACAATCATATCCTTTCATTTATAATAAGTGTGTTGACTTTTATAAAATTATTTTAAAAGTTATATAAATGTAGGATTATGGTTGTCTGAGAGGTGTAAAACTATTTTACATTGTCAATGCATCACTTTTAAACTCTATAAATAATTAACTGTTAAATTAGTCTTTCAACGAAATACAAAAATTGTTAAAGCAATGTAGGAAACAATTTTGTTTGCATTTAAAAGGTTAAAAACTCTTTGTAGGGTGTCATTTTGTCTCCAATTATTATTGTTTGAATTTTGAAATATTTTTTTCACAAATTAAATTATTAATTACAAAAAATTATTTTGAGTTATTATATTTTCAAATTGAACCATTAAAATTTTATCTTTATAACATGATATTATATTTTAAAATTTGTTTGAATATTGTTAGTGAAAAAAAAATCTAGAGAAATTTTGTTTACATTTAAAAAGTCATACTTCATCACTTCAATTAAAGGGAAAAATTAATTTTATTTTTATATTAAATTCAATTTTAAACAAATAGTCAAAAAATCCATTTATTTAATAGTTATGATAATAATTGAATTTATAATTTTTTGTACCTTCATATTAAAATAATGAAAGATATTTTGATATAAAAAAAATTCAAGCATCATTAATATAAAAATTGTTTATTATCAATCACAATCATTTGTTTACATGATTTTTAAGATAATTTTATAAAATTTATCTGGCTTACAATAATGATTGTGATTTATTGACAAGACAAAACTATTTGACATTGTTACAAATCACCATTAAACCCTTATCAAATACCTAATTAGCATATTTTCATAATTAGCATGTTTGTTTTTTTGAAGCAATAATTTTGAAAGTTAAAATATTATAATTGATTTGATTTCTTAACTTTGTTAATAATATATCTTTTGTTATGAATAATATCTTTATAGTTGTCCATATCTATTTGAATATTCTGTTGTAATCTTATCTTGTTATTTTCTGTTACACTTTGTACTTATAAATAGATCACACTATTGAGAAATAATACACTTTTTCTAACTTTACTCTGATTACTTGAATTCTTCTCCTTCTATGCTCTCTCGCTCCCACTTTATATTTCACACGTTATCAGCATGAAACTCTTGCCTTCATTGGAAAAAAGAAGAACTTCTTATTTGTGAGTCAACAATCCAGGTAAGACTACTCTCATTGTTCTTTGTGAAATACACAAGAACACACTAGAAGGGGGGTTGAATAGTGGGTTTAAAACTTTTTCATAAATACTATTAGTTCACAAGTTGCCTTCTTGGATATATGTTAGTTTAAATTAGCAAATATATCCTTGCAAGGCAAAACTTAGAAAGTCTTTCCAAAGGAGCATAGTGAGCAAGATAAATATATGTAATCACAAGACAGCAGAAAAGAGCTTGTTTTTATACTGGTTCACTCAACTTGAGCTACGTCCAGTTCTCCTTTAACAACTGTTAAAGGGTTCCACTATAATCAACTGATTACAAAACAAGTATTCTTCACTGCCACTTTTGGCTACAAGTATTCTCTATGCCACTACTGGCTACAAGTATTCTAAACCACTTCTGGTCACAAGTATGAATCTCCCCTTGAGATTATACTTCCCAAGTATTTTTTTTATCACTAAGCCACTCCTGGCTTTCTATACAAATATGTATAAGATTCAAATAACTCTCAAAGAGAGGATATAATCAAATGTTGAATCTACGAGAGCTTGTAGAGGATGGGTGTTCTATTTCTCTCAGCTCAAGTTCAAGACCTTATCTCAAAATACTTTCTCTTACTGTCTAGATTGATTTCGTTATTCAATTCACGTTCAATCGTTCATCTCTTTTTCTAGCTTCTTTTTCTTCTCGTTTCATAGAGACTTCCTTATAAAGTGTGCTTCATGAATTTAAACATTGGAGAAGACTTCTTTCCGTTGTCTCACACAGTAGAATGTTGAAGTAGCTTTGACTGTGCTTTATCTGACGGGAGCAAGTTTCTATCTCTGTTACAGTTCGTCTTTTAGCTAAAAGTGTGCATCCCAATGGTGATTGGTTCTTTTGGCTGTACCTACACACTTTACATAGTACGAGACATACAAGTAATATGAGGAATTAAAGAAAGTAATGTCAAAGGGTATCTCCCTTTGTTTTTGTTGCAGCAGTGCCTTTTTTGAGTAAAGAATTAATTAAAAAATGCATATTCCTCAGCACATATGACAGATTATGATCTGTTCTTGCACAGACAAAGCCTGGCTTAACAAACTTAGTCTGGTCTTGATTAAGTATGGTCTGTTCGTGCACAAACAACGTTTGGCTTAACAAACATATTTTTAATTAAAAGACATCGTCTGGCTTGGCATCAAACATCGTCTAGCTTTGCATCAGACATCGTCTGGCACTTGACATTAGACATCGTCTAACCTTGAGACTTTGCATGATCCGTTAAGAACTTATTTTAGTCTATTTCTAGGCAATTTCAATACTAAATTTAATCATTATAAGATCTCAGACAATTAGAGCGTAGGATTTGAGTTGAGAGATTTACCATTGTCTGTTCATACTTTGATTTCCTGAAATCACTTAGTCTGAAATCATCAATTAATCAAATATTATTACATTTGTTATCATCAAAACCTTTCAAAGTATTAGGGGTCAGACACTATCAAATGTCTTGGTTATAACACTTTGTGAATCACATTATTTAATATATGATGAGTACATTTCATGTGACTTTTTTTATTTACATGTAATGTGTCTTGAAGACACCATCAAATAAAGAAACTATTTTGTGAAAGATCCTGAAGATCTTGTCGAAGAAGAAATTTGATTTTCTTTCTTCCCTTATTCTCCCTTGAAGTGAGAAAATAAAAAGAAATATGTCTCGAATACATCATCAACTAAAGAAATAAAAATTATCATTTGTTATATTAAATATTATCACGTTGTTATTAAATGGATTTTCAAATTTAAATCCATTTAGAATTGTTACATTTGATCTTTAAATTTGTTATATTCATAATCTTTAAATTTGTTATGAAATACACAAGAACACACTAGAAAGAGGGGTTGAATAGTAAGTTTAAAGCTTTTTTGAAAATACTATTAGTTCACAAGTTGCCTTCTTGGATATATGTTAGTTTAAATCAGCAAATATATCCTTGCAAGGCAAAGCTTAGAAAGTCTTTTTAAAAGAGCACAGTGAGCAAGATAAATATATGTAATTACAAGACAACAAAAAAGTGTTTGTTTTATACTGGTTCACTCAACCTGAGCTACGTCCAGTTCTCTTTTAACAACTGTTAAAGGGTTCCACTATAATCAACTGATTACAAAACAAGTATTTTTCACTGCCACTTCTGGCTATAAGTATTCTCTATGCCATTATTGGCTACAAGTATTCTAAACCACTTCTGGTCACAAGTATGAATCTCCCCCTTGAGATTATACTTCCCAAGTATTCTTTTATCACTAAGCCACTCCTAGTTTTCTATACAATTATATATAAGATTCAGATAACTCTCAAAGAGAGGATATAAACAAATGTTGAATCTTTATGAGCTTGTAGAAGATGGTGTTCTCTTTTTCTTTCAGCTCGTGTTCAAGACTTTTTCTCAAAGTGCTTTTGCCTGCTATCTAGATTGATTTGAGTTATTTTGTTCTAGTTCATTAGTCTTCTCGTTGCGTGGAAGCATCCTTATATAGTGAGCTTCATGAATTTGAACGTTGGAGAAGACTTCTTTCCATTGTCTCACAGTAGAGTGTTGAAGTAGCTTTGATCTGTACTTGATGTGACACGAGCAAGTTTCTGTCTTTGTCACACTTAGCTTTTAGCATAAGGCGTGCATCTTGATGCTGATTTTTCCTTTAGCTGTACCTACACACTTCACATAATTCGAGACATACAAGCAATACGAGGAATCAAAGAAAGTAATGTCAAAGAGTATCTCCCTTTCTTTCTGTTACAGCAGTGCCTTTATTTGTATATAGAATTAATTATAAAGCACATATTCCATAGCACATATGACAGACTTCTACACAGACAACGTCTGGCTTAACAAACATAGTCTGGTCTTGATTAAGTATGGTTTGTTTGTGCACAGACAACGTCTAGCTCAACTTCAGACATCGTCTGGCTTAGCATCAGACATTGTCTAGCTTAGCATCAAACATCGTCTAGCTTAGTATCAGACATCATCTAGCTTAGCATCAAACATCCTCTGGCTTAGCATTGCGTTGTTTGACGTGCTCCATGCATGGTTTGGTCCAGTACATATGCATAGTTTGGTCCTAGACTTCACATAGTCTGTCCGAGACTATTGTATGGTCTGGTCGTAGACTTTGCATGAGTCCTTCCAAGACATTCATGGTCTTTTTGAGAGCTTTATTTTAGTCTGATTAGCATTTATAGTGCGTGACTTAATCATCATCAGTTATCAAACAGTTAAGACGAAAGTGAGAGTTAGAGTGATTATACCATTGTTTGTTCTCACTTTATTTCCTAAAATCACTTAATTTGAAATCATTAGTTGATCAAATATTATCACATTTGTTATCATCAAAACTTATCAAGGTATTAGGTGTTAAACATCATCAAATGTCTTGGTTCTAACATGTTATATTGATAAGATAATTATAATAATAACTTAAAAGTGTCATAAAATAATAACAACGGGACAAATTTGAAAATCATTTTTTATTTATATTAGATGATAAAGTTTATTGAAAATAATATAAAATAAAAATTATAACCCTAAATGAAATCAAACTAACAAAAGAACAAATATTATAATCTTAAAACAATTACAATAATCCTAAGATAATAACAAACATTATAATTTTAAGATAATTATATTGGTAAACATTATAACCCTAAACGAGATCAAACTAACAATCGGTAGTAGCATAGAGAAAGAAAAAATGAATATATATGCGCAATTGAAGAGTGAAAGAAATAAAAGAATGTAAAAGAAAGATGAGAATAGAAGAAGAAAAAAAACCGGGATGGGGTGGAAGGAGAAAACATGAATATATGATGATATTTGAATTTATAACTAACTATGTTAGTAGATATAGATAAATACTTTTAATATTCAAATTATTTTAAAATTGAATAGATTAATTTGTTAAAATTATTTTTTTATTTAACATAATTAAATGTAGAATTAATATGGGGTTACACATGGCATCTAGCAACGTGGTAAAACCTTCTTTTAAAATATATTAGTTTTTTTGCCCATGCCATGCATAGACTATTTCTTTAGTCATTTTTATTTTAAATATAATATATATAATAAATAAATATAACATTATGAATATAAATAATAAATTTGATCTATTTTTATTTAAAGAAAAAATAATAATTAATTTTTAATTAAGATACTTTCTATTTATTATTTTTTAATTTAAATGAATACCAATAAAATAATTATTTAAATAGATACAAATTAAAATTTAATCCTAATTATTCTTAATTTCAAGAAAACACTCCTAACATATTTGATGTTTAAATTTTAGAAAAGCATTTAGGATTAGTATAAATAATTTAAATAGTAAATTTCAAATTATTAATTTAACCTATAGTATTTATAACATTCCTAAAAATATTAAATTTTAGGAAAATATTTATAAGAGTATCAAATATTGAAAGTTAAGAAATATAAAATCACTAATTGAATTGCACATATTTTTTTTATATAAAAAATTAGACCTGGGTGTTGATCATAAAAAAATATTAAAAAATCTCCTTAAGAAAATATATAAATTTTTATACAACAATTAAATTAATTAATAAAATTGTATCAGCATCAAAATAATAGTATATTATTATAATGATTGAATCTATTAATAAAAAAAATTAAAAACACTTAATATTACGTAAATTGTAAATTCATTCAAAATTATATTTTAAATTTAATTCTCATGATATTATTTTCAAACATAATTCTGATTATGATATATTATTTTAAATTTTTTAATTTGAAACTAAAGAAAAATAATAATAAATAAATATATTTTTATAAAAAAGAATTTGACATCAGCATATTTTTTTAACCTTGCATTTTAAGTAACCTCTAAGACCTTACTCACTCATTTTTTTCAAATTTTCTCTTACAAAAATTGCTTCTTAACAACAAAATTTTTTATTTATTTGAAAGTAAAGATCAAATTTTAAAAATTATAAACAAAAGAAGAAAAAAAAAATAGGCTTATAAATTAGCATATAACATAAAACTTTAAGAAATAATTCTATCTAAAAAGTTACTTTCTTACTTCTGAAGGTGGGTATTGTTTATAAATTTAATGTCACAACATAAATTGTTTTAAATAAGTCAATAATAATATAGATGAGTATAATTTTTTTTTAAATAACTGTTTCAATATTTTAATAACGGATTTATTACAAAAATAAATTATATTATTGAGTAGTATTTTTAAATTAAATTGATTGAATATCAAATCAACAAATACAACATTTTTTTATTGATTGAAATAATTCATTTGATGAATAATGCACCAAAAGATATATTAACTTTTATGGCCCCGTAATAAAAGTTGATTATATTAACCATCTTAAAAATTGTTATCTATATGTTATACTATTTTTTATATTACATTTATTATAAAAAATATTATTACTATTTTCTTCTTAAGACTAATTCGTGTATATTTAAATCAAGCTTTTTCACTTAAAAAAAATCAAGCTTTTAATAACATATTAATATTTTTAACAATTCATTTAGTGTTATCATATGCAAAAATATTTTCAAAATCCAAAATTCAAATGTATCTATCTATATAAAAAAAAATCCTTAATAGTTTTAGTTATAATATTTTATTTTTAAAATTTTACGTGTAACTTGTAGATGTAGATAGATGATGATGTTTCACAATTTAAATTATTTATAGCTCATTAATAATTTTATTTAGAATTCTTTTTCTAAAAATGTTATGTGTAATTTTTTTTTCAAATCAATTAATTTTATAAAACTCCTAAGAATGTCACAATCATGTAACTTTCTCTTTTTAGAATATATTTTAAAAATAACTTTAAACAAAATTAAGCATTAAATATTTGAGATGTTTTTGTTATTATGATATTGTTTTATTTTGTTAAGTATGTGCTATATGAAAACACTTTCAAAAATTCCAAAAAAATAGAAATTTTCGATGACATTTAAATTAATTAAATATCATGTCTTTCATATTGGTAGAAAATAATAAATGAATAAGCTAATATTTAAAAATGAGGAGTCTACGACATTAAATTTATATAGATTCATAAAATCTCTTTTTTTGCATTACTTTAATTTACAACATTAAGGCAGAATTAATAGAATATGGTTTTTTTAAAAAATCTGTACCAATAAATGTAAAGAATAAACAAGATGTGCAAAATAATTTAGATAATGAATTTAAATAAAATATAAATAAATTTGGAATTAAATAGTTATAAAAAAGAAGTATATATATTGTGTCAAACTTAATTTATTGGTTATGATAATTATAATTATAATTATTTGATAAGTCACGATTAATTCTTATTGAAATAATATGATTTAATTTTGATATGAATGTAATTAATTCTATAAATTTAAAAGTATTTATTTATAACTGAAAATCACTTCTCCGAACACTAATAAAAAAATTATTTTTTTGGTAAAAATATTTTTTAAATTAAATGAGACCAATAATTTAGAGAAATGTTGGTGTCACTTTATTTGATATTCTCTTTTAAACACGATCACATGGATTGGTTAAAATTTAAAAAAATTATCAATTTTGAAGAATTTCACATATTATTTAAATATTATATTTTCTAATTTAGTTGATATCTATATTATCTATGTTTAAATATTATCTTCCTGATGTGTTGCATTTCATACTATATTTGCATTGCATTTCATTTAGTTTTGTTTATACATTTTGGCATTTAGGACTTAATTTAAGATATTTTTCCTTTCTTTTCTATATTTTTTGGATTTGGTTGCACTTTGGGTGTTATTGTGTACGAATATGAGAGTCCAATGACACTTTTCTTTGCCTAAATTACACTTTTGGAACTTGCATTTATCCTTTAGAGAATCACAACCGTGAGGCAAAGTTCAAGCCCATGCTATGGCGCAAAAATTCCAAATGATGTGCTCGAGACAGCAACAATCACAATCGTGATCCATATCTCACAATCATGACTAGCGTTGAAGGATTTATTTTGGGCAAGACAACACAAGTCATAGCCGTGAGATATGAATCACAGCCATGACGCGCGACAAATTTAATTTTTTAGTGTTTCTTTATGATTTTTTATTTGTAATTGGACTTGAACCTTTTAGCCCATTGTTTTTAAATACCCTTCTGAACTTTAGAAGGGGGTTCCGCATTTTTTACATTGGACGGCTATGAAGAGAGCGAGAGTTTTGATCATCTTCTTCTTCTTTAATTTCTAATTTGGATTTCATGGCTACCTACGAGTAGTCTCTTTTATTTCTAGGATTGGGCATAGCCCTATGAACTTTGAATGAATTTATTTTTTTAATCCTTGTATTTAACGTATTCATAGGGGTTTTGGGATGTACCGAGAGAGGTGAACCTATAATTTCTAAACCATAGGAAGGGACTTAGGTGTAAAACTACAAGAGTAGGTCAAACCCTAAGAGGATCAAACAAATTAACATAGAACATAATGGGTCTAATTGAACATAGCCACCACGACAGTAAGGGTCAATTTGATTAGATACTTCTTCATGTCTCGAAAGGGAACAAAGAACACCTTAGGTTTATTTGCCTTCAATAGAAACTTACAAGAACACATGGGTAATTGATTTATTTTTGTTCATCATCATAGAGTGAACCCCAATCCTGGAAATTATTATAAATTGATCTTTATTCTATTTTAATTTCTTTCCTTTATTAATTTAAATTTAAAATATTTGGTTTCCTAAATTGAATTCATATTTCAATTCTGATTCTTGCCGTTTTAATTTTGTTTAATTAGCAATAATTACTTTGCCAAACGCATATTCCTTGAGGTGAGAACGATTTATTACTTTCATTACTTGACACCGTACACTTGCGGTTTTTGTCCTATCAAGTTTTCGGCGTGGTTGTCGAGGATTGTGTCTCTTGGCTCGATAATAGTTGCGTTTTATTTAGAATTAATTCAATTTTTTTTTATTTCCTTTTTAAACTTCACGCTTTTCGGTTATCTTCGGAATGTTGCTCTATAGTTTTCAAGTGTACACTTGGCCTGTCTCTTTACTTAAGACCATTGAAATATGGATGCAAAATTTCCTTTGGTCTAGTGACAACAACATTAGGAAGCTTGCAACGGTTGCTTGAGATCAAGTCTGCAAACCTTTAAAGGAGGGTGGTTTGGGACTAAAGTCTATTCTCAAGTTAAATGAAATTGCACTTTTAAAGCTATGTTGGCGAAGGAAGTATTCAGACTCCTCAAGGGCTCAACTGTTGCATGGTCTGTTTATCCATAATGGCCATTTAATTACTACATATAGGCACTCCTCTATCTATACCTCCATCAAGAAATTTTGGAATACTTGCTCTCTTCACTTGGGATGGATTATTAACTCGAGAAGGAATACCAATTTCTGGCTTGACCCTTGGTGTTTTGACCTCCCTATCTCAGATTTGCTTCAACTGTCGTGACGCATTAGTGTACACCTTCGGGCTATGGTTCGTGATTTTGTGGTTAATGGAGCCTGACATATCCCTGAATCACTGTTAAGTATGCTCCCGCAACTAGCTCCTGCTTTATCTTGCATTTCTCCACCTTGTGATGGATATTTAGAACCTGATCAACCTATTTGGCAGCCATCCTTTATTGAAAATAGAGAAACAAGGTTCACATGATAGGTCTTACATCACAACCTTAGATTATGAATTTAGCTAGCCATAGACATAGGGAAGCAACAATTCACAAAAGAAAGTAGTAAAGACATTAGAGGAAAAGAACTTTACAAAAATTATTCCCCGCAATGTTCCTTGTTCTGTAGTTCCCTCAGGAATTCTCAAAATACTCCAAAGAAAAGTATGCAAAAAGATTTGTCCAAAAAAAGATGAAAACTAGGCTATTTATAGAAATAAAGTATAGTTGTCACGTGGAGGTATGCATAGCCTCAAGTGTGAGGCCGTGCATATTTTACGAAGTGTTGACTGTTATGCACGGCTTGGTGCTTGAGGCCATGCATACTCAAAATAAGACCAAATTTGCCCTTTTGAAGTTACTTTCCCCTTTTTCCAATGTCTCAATTGTCCTGCAGCAACTCAACACACATTTGAATAAAATATCTCATTATGCTATGCAAAAATCAATAAAATGGTGCGAGAAATCCCTTAAAAACAAAGACTAAAAGGGGTTTATCAATCAAAAACATAACTAACACTAACACTATCAACTGCTACACTACTCAAGTCAACTACCCTATGGTGATCAGCTACACTATTACTACCATGCCTATTCAACCTATGAAATGTTCTATCTATTTCGGGATCAAATGAACAAAAACTACCAAGAGTAGACCTAGGTATGGCAATTGAACCCATACTCGTGGGGATACCCCTATTCCCACCCCGATTTTGATGGGAAAAACTCGAGTTGACCGGGTACGGGTGCGGGTTTGAGTTTTCTCTACTTAAGAAAGTCGGGGACAGGGTTGGGATTGGGAATTGTGATCCTCGCCCCGCACTCGCACCCACACCCGTCTCCACTGTTAATATAGTAAATTGTATAAATACCTTAAAGTAATCTATCTATTCATGACATAAGTAAATTATATATTAATTTTCAGCCCAATCAGAGAAAGTCACAGAAAATTTACCAAAATGCCACTATGACTAAACTAGTCAAGCTGTTAAAAATTGGTACATAGAGATGGAATTTGGTGATTTTGACCCCAACCCAATCCCCAAAAGGGGATTGCTTTTGCGTAGAATGGGAGATAAACTTTGGATACTAGAATTCAGCCAAATCCAAGTCAATGAAAATTCAAATCAGGCAAGTAGCTACAACAATGCAAAAACAAAACAAACCAAGGAAACTAAAAACATAATGAGTGATATAAATTAACTTCTACTCTACAAAATCACCAAAAACTAGAACAGAACACAAAAACTAGAACACTACCTAACTAGGAAAATGAAAACAGAACACTACTCTACAAAATCAAAATTGCATAAGTGAATGAAACTAAATTGCAAACTAAAACAGAAATGTGCAAACTGAAACAGAATTGCACAAAATCAAAACACTCCAGATTGCACAAGGCTGAAACAGAGATGAACAAAACCAAAAGAGAACAAAAATTAAAACTGAAAACCGAAATATAACTAATTACAAGAATTGAAATAAGGAACCGATAAATTGTAGCCTCGGCAACGACACTAGTTTTGACGAGCGCGTGTCGAACATGCCGTCAAAAACAACTAAGTTCCCCAATAAATTTTGCAATATAAGGCCAACTCAGGTCATTTTCTCAAAGATACAATTCGTCAAACACCTTGCATTCAATTCAAAATAGGGGGATTTTATGTGATTTTCAGAAAATTAAGCAAACAGAGCAACTTAAATCAATAAACGAAAACAGAATCAAAGAGATAGAACTCAAAAATCTATGCTTATGGAGAAATAATCACAGTTCCAACAAGGATAAGTCAAATTCATGCTCATGGAAATATGAAATTTAAGGTAATCACCTCACATTTATTCTGAAAAATTCGGATTACTATCACATTCCTAATTTTCCCAAATTCACACACATCTCGTATTAAATCACAATCAATCGATTGCAATTGACCCAAATTCAGATTTCAATTCCCTAATCTAATCATTAGCATACATTAAACAAGGAAATTGAAAATCAAAAAAAGGGGAAAAGGGTTTTCATGAGCATAATTCAAAATTGAGAATAGAGAAACTCATATTTACCCACAAGCACATGATCCTTGGGTTGCAAACAAGTTTAGCCCTCCATGAAGATATTCATGGGGGCTGCACAAAAATGGAGAAGAAAGGGGAGAAAAGAGAAGAAAAGAGAGGAGAGAGAAGAGAGCACTTTGAATTCCCAAAGGTAAAATTTTATAAAATAAAGTAGTGTATCTCTTTTACAAAGGGGAAAAATTATATATATGATGGACTAAAACCGTGGGCCTCCAAAAGAGGACTCAAAATCCACTAAATAAATGGCTACCTTAACTAATTAAAATTCCCAAAGGGTCCCTAATTACAAACTAAAGCGCGGAATTATACAAGTGCAGGACCAAAATATTGAATTCTTGATTTAACCCTTGAAAAGGCCAAATTGGCCAATCCTTGTGAGACACGAAATTGTAGATCTCCTCCTTGGATTTCAAACAAGATAAAAACCATCAAAATTGGAGACCTGTGTTAAAAGTTATGGGATGCACAAGGGACAATGTCAAAAGCATCAATAAAACATGACTAATAGCAATATTAGACACTTGGATCCAAAACGACCCAATCTCACAAAACTCGGCTAAAATGGTCAAAAAGAGGTATAAAAACATATCTAGACTATGCTAAATGCAATTCTAGACTATGCTAAAATACACTCTATCAAACAACCCTCTCTCCCCTCTCCTAACACCGCCGGTTAAAATTCTCTCTCTCTCAACCTTGCACTGTGCCTTCACTAAACCTTTTTTTTTTTTTAAATACTTTGTATTAATTAATTAATGGAAGCTAGTACATGGGTTTAATTATTACAAACATTCATTTTTTAAAAACATGGACTTAAAATTGTAGCTACCATGATGTAGAGTAACAACCATCTCCCTACTCCCAACACCGCCAGTTAACAATCTCTCTCTCAACCTTGCACCTTGCTTCCCCCCTAATCCACTCCTTATCGAAGATTTTTTTTTTATATAAAACAAAAATACACCAAAAATTTTAGAATGGTTTCTAAGACGAGTCATCATCTCATTTGTCATCAAAATCCAATTTTTTCTTTTTTGGAACAAAGATTACCCAAAGAGGAACAAGAGAGAATGATTTCTTCACCAACAAAAAATAAACAACACAAGAGGATGATGGAAGAAGAATCAAGCCATAAGATTTGCACAAGGAGTAAATAGGCAGCAAAGGTGACTCAATACATCGAGATTTCATCTAGGTTTGAAACAAAAACATGTTGACAAATTTACTACTATATGACGTATTAAAACAACATTGTATGCATTTATTGAGTCAATCTTTTTTGTTGTCTAAACACCATTTATTATTACTACATCACTTTGGCATTTACTATTATTTTACTATATTCGAATGCTTGTTTTGCCAATGACCAAGGTTACAAATACTATGCATTATTATTTTAAATTTAAGGCATCTAGAATCTATAATAATAATTATAATGAGACTAATGTCACTTGGTTTCGTCCATTATTTCAAATTTTCATCTCTATTAATGACATGAATAACCAGTGATTTTTGCTAATTATTGATGTCATCCACCAAAAGCTTCTGGTGTTGGATTCAAAACCAGACCCACATAAAAACTATGCTAGGGCTGTGCAAGTTAAGAAATTGGTAATTTATAACATTCATTAATGATTGGAACTGCATACTAAATGCATAAGGTTATGAAACTCATTTTGTATTTTCTAAGCGGTGTTTTTTAAAGAAATTCTTCTACATGCTTCATTTTATGATTCTACAAATCCAAATTTCCAACCTCAAATTACTAAATACGATCTGGTTGTGCTGTCGAGTTTTGGGGAACAATCTACTTACTCGTATGGATTAAATATGATTATTTCAACCTTTATTAATTTCAATTTCAATATTTGTAGAAGGAGTATAAACTTTAGAGAAAATTATAATTGAATTAATTTTTTATATATTGTAGAAATGATTGTGGAGTTTGGGTAGCAAAATGGATGCTAGACAATAGTTGGTCTAATGACTGTAAGATAAAAGTAAGTACTAAACTATTTTCTTTAAAATTGTGAAGACCATTTACTAATGTTACTTTAATACCTAATAAATGCATTTAACCATGATAGGTTGATGATGGGACGAGAATGAAACTAGCACTGGATTTGGTATTGACATCCTACAACCTCAAAAAGGAAGAGGTAGTCCAACTAGCCACCAAAAATTGGGATCATTTGGCGTGGATTGAAAAAGGCCTTGGGCAAAATTGAATGTTGGTCAGGTAAAGGTTTTTGGAAGGATGCATTTGTGTGTGCTTGTTCTTTTGTTATATTGGTTCATGGTTGGTTTTTTTTTTTTTTAGCTAGTGGTGGTTTTATAAACATTTATAATTGTATGTGGTGTGGAGTTTATTGCCCAGGATGGGTTATTTAATGGCACTTTTTACTCATATGTGGCGGTAAAGGGTTTTATCACCAAGATAATGTTCATGACAATTACCATTTATTTTAGAACTTAAATTTTCCCATTGTTATTGCATAAATTTTGGTTTCTTCAATAATAACATGAAAAATATAAGTCGCTATTATATTCATTTGATGATGCAAAAATGGAAAATCAACATCTTTACAATTACTTACGTCAATTTAATGACTGTGTACGTTTTAAAATGTAAGTTCTTAATTTCAGAATAGTCACATAATAGTACCTATACCTATTAACAACAAATGACAATTCATCTCTCCGTATACAACATATGCTAGTAAATGATTCAATCAACAATAAATGACCGTTTATGCAAATAAAATTCATATTTACACTTCAAATGTACAAGCCAAATGCCATAAAATACATATTATCAAAAGATAGTTAAAATTGTAAAGTCGTTGTACCTAAAAAAAAATATTGTACAAAAATAAATTGTAAAGTTAAACCTTATCAATCTTAGATTGCAAAAATTCAAAACAAGTACTAGATAATTATAAGACAAATGAGGATCCACAATGTCACCAATCTATTTTTGCATATGAAAGGATCCATAATGTCACTACAAGAAAAATTATTATTCGCAACGACATTTATTGTTAAGATATCTTAATTGTCATTGCAAAAATAATTTATAGCAATGAAATATTTGTCGCTGAAGGTTGTTGGCAAAAGTGTCGACGCGAAAAGTTTTGCAATGACATTTAATGCCGCCGTCATTACTTATATTTTTGTCAACAATAATTGTCGATGTCATTTTTACACGTTTAGTATTGTTATAAGTAATTTGTAGCAACCAATAAAATCGTTGGCATACATTTACTTATCGCAACAACTATTGTTGCTGTTATTACTTATGTCTCCATTAAAAAAAATAGTTGTAATTAATAAATTGGTATTTTAAATTTAAAATTTTGGTAATTTTAATTAAAATTAATTGGTGGGTTTTTTTTTTAAAAAAAATATTTCTATTTTATTAACATCGAAAAATCTTTATTTTTTGTTGGTGAAAAAATGAGTACAAATAAATAAAATTGAAATTAATTCTCATAAAAAAAATAGAAATTAATTATCTTTTATAACTCTTTTTAATTTGTTGTTGTTCATAGAAGCACTTTTGGAGTTTAGAAAGTGGGAGAAGATTAATGTAGTTTTCATGACTTTGGAAATTTTTAATCATGATGAGTGAGTGAAGTGAAGGTATCCTAGGATGAAGAAAACCATTAGGTGGGTTAATGTAGTTCTCAAAAATCGTGTTTGAAAGGAAGAAACTTTCATCTAAGTAAGGAAAAAGTGTTAGAGATTTGGTGCTATGCCGCTACTTCTGGTGTAGCATGGTTTCATGAAAAATGATTGTGTCAGAGTTGAGAATTTGAAGATTGTCATAATTGAAGTAGTGATTCTTAGTACCATTATAACAAAACAACAACTTGTAACATGAAAGGCAATTAAGTGCAATTTAATGAAAATTTAAAACTAACATAGAATAAAAAGAAATGGTGCAATAATTAATAAATATTCTATATATGTAGAAATGGGTACATGCATGTTTGCATAAAGTTTTATGCATGGACAGTATTCGAAGAAGAAGAATCTTTGTTTTTGATAATCGATGTAGGATGTAGCTTTTTTTTAGAGAGAGAGAGAGAAGGTTAGAGACATGAGAGAGAGAAAGTTACGATTCTCGTAGATTTGAGTGTCTAAGAGAAGAAAAATATAATGTGAAGACTTTTATGTGTGTGTGGAAGTTTGTTAAAAAAAAAATGTGTGTGAAAGTTATGTAAATTAAAAACTAACTATCCCACATTCTTCTCTTCTTCTTAGTGGATGGAGATAATTTATGAGAAGTTACATGCGGTTATAATTATTTGTGAGTGAAGATAATTTAAGAAACTCTAACCAGTTAATCATGTATTTAATATTTATTTGAATAAATAATATTAATGAGGTATATTTAAAATTTGTTAATATTATCTAAAATAAAATAATTAATACTTTTATAAAAAAAAAAACAATTTATCACAACGACTCTAAATATTGTTAGATTTTATAGTGATAATAAATGTTGTTGTCATTCATTAATATTTTTTTTTGTGACAACAAACATGTTAGTAATATGAAAAACACTTTTCACAGCGACAAAATAACATTGGCACATTTTTTTAACAGCGACAATGAATGTTGTAGGCATTGAGTAGTACTTTTTGCCACGACAATTGAATGTTGTTGCCATTAATTATTACTTTTAACAGTGACAATCAACGTTGCTAACATAAGAAAACACTTTTTGTAACAATAAATTTGTTGCTATGATAAATATACTTATTCCAGCAATAATAAAATCATGTTGTCAAATATCAATTTTTGTCAACAATTTAATTATCGCTACAAAAAAGTCGTTGCGAATAATAACTTTTCTTGTAGTGTGTGCATATCAATGATTGAACAACTATATGTGTTTTAACTTGATTTATGATAATGAATTTGTTTGTGATATTAGTTGGAACAACTTTCAAATGTATAGTTACTCAAATGGGTATGGATTTGGTAATGTGATTAATATCATTTGCAAAATTATTTTGGTTTTTCCATAACTTTTTCATTATTTTTAAGTCTATTTAATTTCACAATATATTGTTATCTTTGTAACAAAAATAGTGCTAATGGGCTGGTATAGTTGACTTAAAAAGCCAACGGACCGGTTCTTTTCATCAATCTTCTACCGAAATAATTATAACAACACAGAGGCGTTTACTACATTTACTTCCTGCACCCTCATTTAACTTCATACACCCCCAAAATATAGTTATTATTGGTGGTGTAGAAAGAAACTGGGGGTGTAGGAAGTAATTCTCAAGCACAAATTATATTAAAAACTAATGGGCCAGTTCAATTAAAAAGGAAGCCAGCAGCTCACGCAGGGGTAAAGTTGTTGCTACATGCTACTAGCCTCCATGGGTGTGGGAATTCGCAAGTACTATGAGACTCCAAAACCTCCAATTTGTTTATTTTGTAGAGAGACAATGTTGCCTGATGCACTTTGTTGTAAACCTCCAAGGACATTGGCATGATAATCGCATCCAAGGAAATGGGAAATGCATTCAACAAATCGCGTTGTATCATAAATATGGTGTCATACAAATCACAAATTAAAGCTTAATGATAGAGTGTATTTTAGCATAGTCTAGAGTTGCATTTAGCATAGTCTGGACATGTTTTATACCTCATTTTGACCATTTTAACTGAGTTTTGTGAGATTGGGTCATTTTCGGTCCAAGTGTCTAAAATTGTTATTTGTCATGTTTTATTGATGCTTTTGACACTGTCCCTTGTGCAGCCCATAACTTTTGACACAGATCTCCGAATTTGGTGATTTTTGTCTTGTTTGAAAGATAAGGAGGAGATCTACAATTTCATGACTCACAAGGATTGACCAATTCTGACGTTTCAAGGGTTAAATCAGAGATTCGATGTTATGGTCCTACACTTGTAATAATTTTGCATTTTAGTTTGTAACTAGGGACCATTTGATAATTTTAATTAGTTAAGGTAGCTTTTTATTTAGTGAGTTTTAGCCCTCTTGTGGGAGACCACAGTTTTAGTCTTTTATATATTTAGTTTTTCCCCTTTTGCAAGAAACACTACTTCATTTGATAAAAAATCTCACCTTTGGGAATTAAAAGGGCTCTCTCCTCTCTCCTCTCTTTTCTTCTCTTCTTTCCCCTTTCTCCCTCGTTTTCGTGCAACTCCATAGCAACCCCCATGAAGATCTTCATGAAGGGCTAAATCCTTTTGCAACCCAAGAATCATGTGCTTGTGGGTAAATATGAGTTTCTCTATTCTCAATTTTGAATTTTGCTCATGACTTATGCAATGGAGTTCCTCTTTCGAACCAAACAATCTCCTCTTCCCAATGTTCAATGTGGAAGATGCTTGCAACTTCACAATGGATTTCTAGGTTCTCACACATTTTCTCCTTCATGAGCAAACTTCAGGTCTGAAGTCGTTGTGCACATACATGGTGGTGAAGGTGATGAACAATATGGGAATAAAATATCTCAACCGGGGAATGTTGGTGTGGTGAAAGCGAATAATGCTGGAGGATTTTCACAAAATTAGATTTGGGTTTTTTTTTTTTATCAAAACATCGTCGTTTTGAATTTTCTTCTCTCTCCTATTTTTGGAAATAATAATTGGGGAAATAAAATAGAAATATGAAAAGATATATTTAATTAAAATTGTTCATTATAAAGTGACCCTTAGGGCCAAAATGAAAATTCAGAAAGTTGAATGGGTTTGACTAGGAGAATAGGCTAATGTGGATGGCAAGCATAGGTGGTGCAATCTCATTGGGTATTAAAATGGAGACATCTATGCCCCAAAAATAAGAAGGCATACAATAACTATCCTTCTTGAAAAGAAGTATAACTTTTTTTGTACTCTCTCTCTTCTTTCATTATACTCTCTCTTCATTCAAGTAGTTTGCTTAAAAATTTATGTCCTGGCGCTGAACTTTGGATTCTTAAGTGTTGTGTTCTTAGAGTATGGTTGATTGAACCTTTGCACCTTGGCCATTTTGGGAAAACTGAGTTTATCTTAGCTGACGTTAAGGTTAGATTAATTTCTACACAAATGTTAATACTTTTTTATTCCAAAAAACTTGTGTGTTTTAGTCAATAATTTGCTTAACATATCTTTTCTTTGATTTTCTTACTTAATGTCATGGTTCTGTTTTGCTATATTCTATGTGGTTTTTCATTTCCCTCTTTCTAAAAACATTAGTTTGTATTGTTGGTTGTGTTATCTAGAGATTTAGTTCTTAAGTCGTGCTATCCTTAAATATTATATTTGTTCCATCAAGGAAATTATTTTAAAGAACATGGACATTCAATTTTTGGGTCTAAAACATCATGATTTGTTTACTTATCTTATATTATATATAGATTTTGCTATATTAAATTCTCATTATTTAACTTTCTCAAACAGGGTTGTAGGATTCAAGCCATCCTCCCAAATGATTTTTTGAGCTGTTTTGACATTGAACATGTTGAATATGGTGTTTATTTGTTTCAAAACTTTTCCATTAAAGAGAACAATCAAAATGTCAGAGTAACATGATAAACCTCATTTTGATCTTTATTTTTATGGGGTTTCTCGCACCATTTTACTCATTTTTTTGCTTCATAATGAATTTCTTTCATTTAAATATGTGTTGGATTGATGTAGGGTATGCAGAACCTCAAAGAAGTAGAAAAAGAACTGGAAAAGTGTGAATTTGGCCTAAGGCAAGTATGAACAGTCTCAAGCACAAAGTCGTGCATAACTAATAGCATTTTGGATGAAAAGCACGACCTAAGGCACGAGGGAGTGCATAAGGAACTCTGCTTCATAAAGTATGCACGACCTCAAGCACTAGGGCATGCATAACCTTGCTTGATGGAAGTAGGCCGTGGAGGATGCACAAAAACAAAAAATTTCTTCAAAAGAGAGAATTCAGGAATGGAGTTGGAGGCATGACCCTTGGAGATATTACCAGAGATAGAGGCATTGGCAATGATGAGGCTGGTGGCTTAGTTAACAAGCATCTTGGTATTTATGTATCTAAGACCATTGCGACTTCTCCAAACAACCCATAGAATTGATCAATGTGTTATCTATCTAATTACATGCAATTGAGAATATTCCCAACTGACTCCTTTCAAACTCTAAATTTTATACATGCAGTTTTGGGATTCCAATAATATGAGTAATTTAAACAGGAGTAGTAATAGCAACAACAATTAAAGATTGAGAACAATAAACATACAATGCACAATTAATCTTTATGGTAAATTTAAAGACCCAAACAAGATACCTAGCGCACCATTAATCATCAATCTTTGGATTGAAAAGACTAATTACAAGTGGTACTCTCAACGTAATGATCAAACATTAATGATAAGTCCTGTCAAACAAAGGTTGTTTTTGGACACTTCATTGTTCACATGGAAAACTTATATGATGATTACTCTAGTCAAATAATGATTGTTTTTGAACATTTCATTATTCACATGGAAAAAAATACACTATTTATATCACCACATGTTTACCATTACAAGCATGTAATTATTCTACCAAACTGTGTCTTCCTTTGGGCCGAGCACAATTTGCATGAATAATTTCATGCAACACCTATGTAAATTCAATCAAACTAACCTATGCAATTGAGGTTACTTTGACATGTTGTTTCAATCAATTTAACCAAAAATACAAGACAATTTAATATAATAAATGGGAAGTCTTAAAATTACACAACTTTCACATATAATCAAGTAAGTTATATAAAAATATATATAACAGAACGTACAAATATTTCACATAATGGACTCATCACAAGATACCCAGCACAACATTAATTCCTAGTTTTTGGACAGAAAAATTAATTTGTAAATGATACTCTCTACGCAATGATCAAATATTAACAATCAGCTCTGTTAAATAATAGCCTTTTTGGATAGACTATTATTCACATGAAAATTACTTTGTGATTGTCACATATTTATCATCACAGGTATGTTATTATTTGGTCAAATTGTGTCTTCCTTTGGGCTGAGCACAATTCACAAAAATAATCTCATACAAACATCTATGTAATTTTAATCAAATCAATTTACACAATAGGGATTACTTTGGCAATATATTGTTTCAACCCACTTAAAAATTACTAGACATATAAATAAATAGGAAGAGTCCATAAAATTTGCACCCAAACTAAGCAATGCAATGCGCATTCCAAAAATGCTTTGCTATAAGCTACACATTGTAGTGAAATAAATCATCACAAATCCATGAATAGTAAACAAATTGTTAGGATCAACCGAGTAATCAATCAAGAGGAGGGGGGGGTGAATTGATTTAATGTAAAGTGACAAATTCTTTTGACCACCACTCTTGAGGTTTTAATAAAAGCATTTTCAAAGAATGTTATATTGATTGAATAAACCCGAAAAACAACCTCAACTTAAGATAGAAATGATTTAGAACAAATTATCTTGATAAAGATCAAATGCTAAATTGAAATAGATAAAGGGATAAAGAGATAGAGCATGTTGATTTATACTGGTTCGATCAACCACCGATCTACATCTAGTTCTCCCTTTCACCAAAAGGTTCCACTATGAATTTGATTACATACACCATGCACACACAATTCATAGCAAATCCTAACAGGAACCTAGAAGATTGAATGTGAAAACACCATTCACCATCCAATTTCTAAACTCTAGAACAACACAATTCTAGAAACAAAATTAGAAATACCATCTAATTTCAACACAGCATTTAGGAACGAAATTCCCACAATGCTAATCAAACAAGATTAATGAAAAAGATTAAAGAACGAAAACACCTTGATGTGTTGATATAGCATATATGAGATCAGATCAAGAAACTCCAATATGAGTAGATTTAGCAGTCAAGAACTAATGTTGAATCACCTCAATTCATGAAGGAACAAGAGAGAGATATAGTTGTATATGCTCAGGGGTTCAATCTCAAATGGGTATAGCAGTCAAAGCAATATTGAGTTTTCTGAAACTCAAGAGATTAAAGAATGTGCAGAAGAAAGAAAAGAGTGATCAAAACAATATCAAATTTGAAAAACAAATCAAAGATTTGGATTTTGACAAATGAAGGAATGAAAAGATATTGTAACTGTTTGTTCTTGTTATTCTGGACAGAATTATATGGGTTCAAATATATAGCATGGGTCAAAAAGATTCGGAGTTAGTTAGACAAAGAATGAGTCTTGGAGATCTTTAAAAATGATCGTTATACCAGATATAATTGATTGCAACAAGGTGTAATCGATTATCTCGTGTATCAGAATATGATTTACACTTACTGTCAACTGTTGTAATCGATTGCAGAAGACTTGTAATCGAATGCATACAAAATAGAGCCAATTCTGAATATCAGAGATCATCTGGTAATCGATTGCCATAGGATGGTAATCGATTGCAAATGAAATAAAGAAATTTTTGAATCTCAGAGATTGTCTTGTAATCGATTGTAGCTCGATGGTAATTGATTGCAATGGATACAGGGCAAGATCTAAACTCTAAAACTAACATTGTAATCGATTGCAATGGTTGGTAATCGATTAACCCGATACCAGAGATGGTTTCAATTCTGATTAGGCCATCTGGTAATCGATTTCTACAACTTATAATCGATTGCAATCACTCAGAATTAGTTCCTAAGAAGTAAATCATCTAGTGATGCTAGAGATAATAGAAAATAGGGCAAATCAAAACATCAAACAAGAATGATATAGCTTAGCCTATAACAAACAATACAATGTCATCATCCATACATGTTATGGCATAAAAAGAAAATACTAGACTAAGAACGGAAAAGACTTAAGATATGAAGATACCAAAAATCTAAAAGAAGAGGCGAGGCGTCAATCTTCACAAATTACCAATTTTAATTTGTGCATGAAAGAAATGAAAAATTCCAAAGGCACGAGGATGCACTGTAAACGCGCAATTAAAAAAGGAAATGAAGAGTGCGTTTACAAGGTATGCACTTCTTAAAAGCAAATATGACATGATGCAATTCCAAAAACATGCACAGTACCCACGCGCAATTCTTTAATCAACATGTACAATATGCACAAAGTGATTCACAAAGGCACAAACAAAAAGAAAAGGCACCTTGTAGTATCCGGAAAAAAAAATGAACATTGCACAAAAGAATTCTTAAGCCAAATGTGAAGCGCACTATACATGCAGAAACAAGTCTACAAGCTACACACGCAAAGTGATGCCAAAAAATCCTTAATAAAAATCACACGTAGTAATTTTTTCCCAAAAATAAAGTAGGGTTCATAAAATCAAAGAGGGGTTTAGGTAAGATACAATCTATACTTTAATCCCAATAATCTAATAGTAATGGAGGCTCTAATACCACTTGTTGGATATTTTGATTAACCAAATAAAATAATCAAATGAACAGAAGAGCACATCACATCAGATTATTAGAGAAGGATTCTTAGGAATACCTAAATCCATAAAGCAATTTTGATTGACACGCAACGGAAACTATAGTGATTAGGAACTATTGGTTCAGTGATCTTCCTCAACCAAATCATTTTGCTCCTTATGGGACCTTTGTTCTCTCTTCAAATGGGGAGAGGAGAAAACTATTTTTGATTTGGTGTCTTGGGGACCATAACCATGCTTTACATTTTTAATCCATCAGAGTTTTCATTATGCCCCAATGGGTAAAATTGGTAATCCACTCATTAAGTCCATATTATTTTTTGTTGGCAGTTTAAGGGTTCTTTAAATTAGATCGCTTAAATTGAGCTTCTCTATATGTAAATAACTAATATAAATGTTATAGATTAATACTTAGTCTATCTTAATTAATTAGGAATAAATAAAATTCCTAACATCATCAAGATAACTATTTTTCGAGAAGAAAGGAATTAGAAAGGAACTTTTGTGTGGTATTGAAGAAGTTGTTAATCGTGGTGATATTGAGTGTGCATCTATCAGAGCAAGGATTGTTTTACCTTCATCTTTCACGAGAGGATATCGATACATGTTTAATAAATGTCAAGATGCAATGTTTGTATGTTCTAAATATGATTATGCAAATTTATTCTTGATTGTTACGTGCAATCCTAAATGGCCTGAAATTCAAAGATTCCCTTAACAGAAAAATATTACAACCATATGATAGGTAAGATATTTTGTGTAGGTTCGTCAATATAAAGTTGAGTCAAATGATGATTGATTTCAAGCAAGGTGAAATTTTTGGTAAAGCAATTACAGGTATTTATTTATTTTACATTCTATTGGTATATTTTTTTTTTATAAAATATTAATTTTAATTATTTGAATTCATTTAATGTAGGTATGTACACCATTGAGTTTCAAAAAATAGGATTACTGCATGCACACATTTTATTATGGTTGGAAGCTAGTAACAAAGTTGCTAACCATAATATAATTAATTCCATTATATGTATTGAATTTCCTAACCCAAAGAAATATCCTAAATTGTTTGAGGTTGTTCCTAACTATATGGTTCATGGTTCATGTGGTTTTGATGGACCTAATTCACCCTATATGAAACAAGGAAAAGGCTCAAAATTATTTTCCAAAAAACATGTCGATAATACCTCTATTGATAATGATAGTTTTTCTATTTATAGGCATAAAAATAATGGGTTTTTTTATGCTAAGAAATGGTGTTCAATTGGATAATAGATACATTGTTCCATATAATCATGTGTTGTTAATGAAGTATCATGAACATATTAATATAGAGATTACAATAAAGGTAATTCTATAAAATAACTCTTCAAATACATAAATAAAGGAGTTGATTGTGCTACATTATGAGTTTCAAATGATACAGATTTTGATCATCATGATCAAAATGTGGATGAAATAAAACAATATTATGATTGTAGATACTTGTCTCCATGTGAATCTATATGAAGTATATTTTGTTTTGACATTCAGGTTTGATGGCCATCTATTCAAAGATTAAGTTTCCATTTGCTGAAACAAGTTGTCATTTTTAATGATTCTGAAAGAATTAATAATGTTCATAGTCAGGACCTTTTTAAGAAATCAATGTTTCAATCATGGATGGAAGCCAGTCAAAAGTACTTTGATGTACACTATTTGACTTATGGCCAATTTTTGAACCATTTTGTATATGATGCTAAGTTGGAAGAATGGCATTCTTGAAAGAAAGGCTTTTCTATTGGTAGGTTGAGTTATTTTCCTCTTGGATCAAGTGAATTGTACTACCTAAGACTACTCTTGAATATTAAAACTGGATGTGTCTCTTTTGATTATTTGAAAATTGTAAATGGAGTTCATTGTATTAGTTTCAAAGAAATGTGTAGAGTGTCTGGCTTACTTGTTGATGATATAGAATTTATTGATGGCATTAAAGAAGTATGGCATGTGTCTTTTAGATACTATATTAGGAGATTATTTGTTAGTTTATTAATTTCAAATTCAATGACTAGTCTAGTTAGGGTTTGGGAGAAAACATCATTCTTTCTAATAGATAATATATTGAATCATAGAAGGAAAGTTTGTAACTCATCAGGAACTTGAAAATATATTTTGTTTTATTATTAATAAAGTTATATTTTATTTAAATATATTATCTTTTACTTTTTTTTTAATATTGTAGATTTACAACTCATCGATGATTGTCTGAGAAGAATTTTCCTTATTAACATTGAAAATCTACTTTCCATGAATAGTAAGTCACTAAAAGATTATAAATCAATGCCTTATCTTGATTTCAATGAAGTTAATCAATATGAGAATCTCCTTATTTACAATGAACTTAATTATGATGAACATATTATGAAAAGATTTGTTGGATGCAAATGTTCACCTTCTAAATGAAGATCATAAAAATGTTTATGACGAAGTATGTCGTTGTTGTGATAGTTGTGAAGGTGGTTTTTTTTTTTTTTGTGTGTATGGAGGGATAGGAAAAATATTTTTGTGGAATACTTTATCGTATAAAATTAAGTCTCAAAAAGAAATTGTCTTTAATGTTGCATCAAGTGGCATAGTTTCACTACTACTTCTTGAAGGTAAAACTACTCATTCCCAATTTTCAATACCATTGAATTTAAATGAGGATTCGTGTTGTTCCATTAATCAAAAGGTAGTTTAAAGTGTGAGTTACTACAAAGTGCTTCCTTAATTATTTGGGATGAGGCACTAACAGTTAGGTAGGTTAGCTTTTGAAGCACTTGATCAAACATTATGTGATATAATGCGGTTTAAAGTTGCCAATAGTATCCGGTGGTAAGGTGATTGTATTAGGAGGTGATTTCAAAAAAATTTACTTGTAATCCCAAATGTTGGTCATAATGACATTGTCATGACAAATATTAATTCATCTACTTTGTAGAAACATTGCCAGGTTCTAATGTTGAAAACTAACATGTGACTACACCATACAACTAGTGATGATGATACTCATGTCATAATGGAGTTTGTTAATTGGATTCTTTCACTATGGGACGATCAATTAGGGAAATATAATGATGGTGAATCTATTATTGAAATACCTAATTGTTTCTCAGTATCACAAATTGAGAATCCTATTCAAGATATTGTCTCGAATATCTATTAACTCATTTGGTGATATTAATTATTTCAAGGATAGAGCGATATTGGCTCCTACTTTAGATGTTGTCAGTTTTGTGAATGAATATGTCTTGTCCAAATTTTTGGGAGAGGAAAAGGCATACTTGAGTTGTGATTCAATTCTAAAGGTTGATGTAAATATTAGGATCCAATCTAGCTGGTTAACTATTGAATTTCTTAATAATATCAAATGTTATGGTATCCTAGAGCATTAGTTGGTTTTAAAGAAAGGCATGATTGTCATGCTTATGCGTAATCTCGATATTTCACTTGGTTTATACAATGGATCTTGGTTGATTGTTGAAGAATTTGGCACTAATATAATAACAACAATTATAATTACATGATCAAACATTGGTAATAAGTGTGTATTCCAAGAATGAACCTAATTCCATCTGATCGATTAACATCATTCAAGTTTTAGAGAAGACAATTTTCATTGCTTTTTTGTTTTTCCAAGACTATCAACAAAAGTCAAGGTCAAACATTATCTCATGTTGGAGTTTACTAATCAAAACCAATTTTTACTCATGGACAATTATATGTTGTTGTTTCTTGTGTTAAGAGTAAATCCATATTGAAAATTTTGATTTGTCATGATCAAGAAAATAGGTTGACAACTACAAAGAATATTGTGTATAGGGAAGTCTTTCAAAAAATTTAAAAAGTTTTGAAAAAGGACACGGTTATTAAATTTATTATCCAACAAATATGAGTATGTATGATAAAAGTTATATTGATAGATATATGTACTTTAATATCTTACCCAATCTATACACAATGTATGCATCATTGAATTTAATTTTTAATTTTAAAATATATAATTAAAACTGCAATTTCATAGAAAAATACTTTTATTTTTTGTTATCATTAGAAAGTCTTATTGTAGATTTTTCTGAACTTGATTTTCATTGATTATACAAATTATTGTGTTATTCAACATATAAATAATCTATTTTTTTTCTTAATCAATGTATTTTAAAAATCATGGACTATATATATATTTGATACCAACAAAATTAACATGCAATTGTTAAATCAAATTCATTTTAGTATTACAATGAATACTTATTAACCAATCATAAGTACTACAACTTAAATTGTTTGATTATAAATAAACTAAGTACAATGTTTAGATTCATGCTTATATGTATTGTCAAAATTAGAGAACATAACTTCCACATCAATTACTTTCCAACATTTGTTGTAGTTTCCATGTCCTCTAACCTACATCATCTCTTGAAAACATTAAATAAATTGCTCAAGAAGGTTTATTATATCAAATAATCCATAATCTAGACCTCAAAGTTCTTGGAACTTACCTCATGATTCATAAAATGTGATTAACCATTTCAATTACTCATGGGATAATATTATATTTCTATCCCATTGATTTCAAAAATTGAAATCTTACAGGTATATGATGATGTCATTTATATGTTGATTAACTTTTTGCCAGTCAATCCATAGAATTTTGCAATGTTTTCTAGACCATTTGCAATGTATACATTATTACCATCAATATAAGCATTAACATGACTATTATATTGTTATCTTGAAGTACAATCTCATCATGCAGCAATGTACTACCCACAACAATTTGAAAAAGTTTATATGACATCTCCAAAATTTGCTACAAAAATAGAAATGTATTAGTATTTATGCATGTTATTTATGATTCTAGAAAATAATGATGAATACTTGCCAAATTCATCTCAATTTCAACAACAATCTTTTTCCCTCCTATGAAAGTTGCACTTGAAATTGGGAACTGCATATGAAAACATGTTTGCATATCAATATCAATATTAATTTGACAAAATGGATTTCTCAAAAAAATGTAAATTTGGATCCTTGTGTATATTTCTTTGAGGAAAATATTGTTACATGCATATATTATTCGGTGACTAATCAATTTCAATCATATATTTCCAATGTGTATAGATTACTCATACATCTTATATGCAATTTTTCAACTTTTCAATTTTCTCAATTTAGAGTTACCTACAAAGCCACAATATTTAACAAATGTGTATATGACATTTAATTGTAAAATAATAAAATATGATTGTCAAATTAATTTGACAAACCCTAATTAACCTTATTCTCAATTATTATGCATTTTATTTATGATATGTTAGAATTAGTCGGATAAATCAAGAGGGAGGTGAATTTATATTTAAAAAATTCCATTCTCTTTTTCAAAATAAAAAGAATTCAATCACTCCCTTAAAGTTTTTCGCAAAGAGTTTATGAAAAGATGTTGTTGATAGAAAAGCAATTCAGAAACAACATAAAAGAATCTTGTTAAAAGGTTTTCTAAAACAGAGTAAATCAAATTACACAAGACAGTAATGAAAGGATGAAGGATAAGAAGAACACTAGTTTTATACTAGTTTAATTACAACCTAATCTATGGTCAGTTCTTCCTCAACCTGAGGAGTTTCACTATGATCTGCCATGGTTACACACACATAAACACATCCAAATCACAACAACTTATTCTTGTTCACAACCCAAACAAGAAACTATGCAAAAGTGTGAAATTTCATCACACCTCAAGCAACTGCCTAGGAAAACCTATCCTAGCATACCAACTATTAAATAAATATGAGAAGAAAGATAAGGAATAAAAGCACCTGAATGTGTAAATTTAGTTGAAGAGAAACTTAGAAAGAAAACACCTTAGTGTACAAATATAGTTGGAGAAAGCACTTCTTCTACAAAGAGATTTTAAGCAATTAAAAGTGCAAGAGAAATTTTAGCATAAAAAAATTTAGCAAATGAAGAATAGATGAATACTTTGTGATACTGAAGGAAAACCCAAATGGGTCTCTTTATAGTGCTTTAGAAAATCATAATCTTATCTTAGGATCAAATATAAGATTTGGATAAAAGCTAAGTAGAAAGGTGTAAGATAAGATTTGAAGAAAATAGCTCAATCAATAAAATATATGATTGGGATTGAAAGATATAAGTGAGTTATAAAAAGATATGAAAAGGATTTAATAAGGAGATATGATATCTTTAAAAGTCATTGTTATACTAGATGTAATCAATTGGATTAAGATGCAATCAATTATCCCATGCATCAGAAGATGATCCTGAGTTGCTGTCATCAATTGTAATCGATTGCAACAAGCTTGTAATCGATTACATTGAAGTCAGAGGTAATTCTGAGTTATAAAACAGTCATTGTAATCGATTGCATAATCATGTAATCAACTGTCTCAAAGTCATAGAGTAATCTAGTTCTAAAACAATCAATTGTAATAGACAACATGATATTATGATTGATTTAAATACTCAGAATGCATACTCATGAATTTAAAATCATCTAAAGATACTTATATAAAAGTTTTGAAAAGGTTTTAAAGCATTTTAAGGAAGCATAACAATGCATACAAGTTCTTAGTCTAAAACAAACAATATAAAGCCAACACCCATACATGTTTTGGCTTAAAGAGAAATTAGATTAACTTAAGAAAAGAGAAAGACTAAGAGAAAATGAAAATACCAAAAAACCTATGAAGTCTTCCATCTTCATGATCAAATGCAAGTGCAATTACGAATTCATTTTCAAATTTGTCTTGGTTGCCTAAAAAGTATTCTTTTTATATACTATTTAGTCATTATCAATCATTAATTATATAATTATATGTCATGATTTATGATTTTTATGAATTCTATCAATCATCAATAAATGTAATAACTAATAACTAATAATTTGAATATTTATATTTACTTTTTTTTCATAACTAATTAATGTGTTGTTAATTAATTAATTTTTTGTATTATCAATTTACTAAAAACTAAAAGCTTGTCTAAAAGTATTCCTTTTTATATAATATTTGTTCAATATCAAAAAATTAACATTTGACTTTAAATCAATACATCATGGATGGATCTTTTAGTTAGTTTGTCAGTATTAAATTATTAATTTTCATTGTTTTTTAAAATTTGTGCTACCCTTATATTCATTTGTTATTGTGATCTATATTTTATTTTATTTTTGGAAATGGTTGTTGTTATATATTAGTAGAAAGAACCAAGTGATTTTTTTTATGCTTATGTTATGAAATTTTTGTGAAGTTTCTTTAAGATCTTTTATTCTTCTTATTCAGAAGACAAAAAATTTACCATAAGCATTTTTTTTTAGCTGAATCCATAAGCATTGTCATTTGGAGAAAAAAAGATTATTTGTTTCCACTTTTTGAATCATCTCATTCATATTCACATTGCAAAAACAAAGAATTATTCTCTTGTCTCTTTCTCTAAATGACCTTTTGCCATGGTTTGAATAATTACCAGCATTCATTTGAATTATTTATGTTGTAACCAAAGTATTACAAGCATTCACATTAATTTATTTGAAATATTTATTTGTTTTCTTTAAATTATTTATATCACTAATTTAAAATAAAATCAATTAGTTTTTCATAAGATAGTTAACATATCAAAATAATTATATAACATAGAACGAAGTATTTATTTTAAATCTATAAAATTAAATAATATATAATTTGTATAAAATATATAAAATATAAATATAAAATATACCAAAAATAATATTAATTATATCATTAATATATATACTATATAATAAAGATATATTTACTACATTTTATTCTTATTAACTACTAAATTCTTATAATTCATAACAATATCGACTAATATTTAATACAAATAATTATATTTATAGATATATTAACTAAAGAAAATTCATATGCGTTGCACAAGTAAGCAACTAGTATATTCCAATGATGAATTATGTTACCTATGTGTGAGCTCTATGCATACTTCTATTGATATATATATATCTTATTCACTATTTATGTTATGTTTCATCTTTGATATGAGAATGATTCTCACTCATTTTCTCTGTTGCTATCGTTGTTATGTGTGTTTGGACTGATTGTCATTTGTACTTGAGGAGCATCCAAGCAAAGGACAAGATGTAGGAAGAGAGGCCTAGCCCTTTGGGCTTAACTTATGTTTTGTTTGAGACTTGTGCTCTATAGATGTGACATCAAGGCATGGTTACATGTTTATATTTTATTCATTTGTTAAACACCTTACCTATGTATATAACCTTTGGAGTGCCAACTCTATTGGGTTTATCTCTATAACTATTATATGCATGGAAGATTTTGAGATTTGAGAATATGAACCTTTTACTCAAAGAAGTTTTGAAAAGTGATTAGTTTATTTTATGATGTTTTATTATTTCCGCATTTTTCCATTAAATAAAGCTTTTGGGGGTAAAGGGTGTCATAAAACTAAAGTGTTATTTTTTTTTTCGGAAATAGGGTTTTAAAAATCAAATCGGTGATCAAACCGATTGAGACACTGGGTCATTGGGTCAATGGTAAAACCAGTGAGTCATTGGTTGAATCGCATGACCTAGTCCTTACTAAAAAAAAATTAAAGATTTCATATCTTGTCTTGAAAAAAGTTAAAAAGAATACATAACAAATTAATATAATTTTATTATAAAACTTATTAGGTAAATTTTTATTATTCTTTAGTTTATGATATTATGTATTTTTTTAATTTAATTAATATTGACCCACATAAATTAATATAATTTAGATAATAAATAATATTTATGAATGAAAGAGATATATAAATAAGTGTAATATATAAATAATATATGTTTGATAGAATATTAATTTTAAAGATGGTGGCTTAGTGATAACTTAGCAGAATATATAAATGTATATATATCAAATTTTGCATGCATACTTTAGTTATTGCTTATAGCTTAGTGGTTAATGTGCTATGCTTACTTACAAGTACTAAATCTCGTGCCATTTATTCTCCTTATTTTTATTAAAAGCAATACATTTTTATGGTTAAAGAATCGACCGGGTCAATCGATTACCGGTTTAACTAGTAAAATCGATCGAATTTGATTGGATCACTCCGGATTTTACTAGATCAATTTTATAACCGGTCTAACATGCAAAAATATAAGTTTGGATACGTTTGGATTACCCAAACCTAGTTTAAACTCAAAAATAACACATTTCAATTTTATAAGGACGAAAAAATTACTAAAAAATTTATAAGGAATAAAATCATACATTTTTATTTTACGAGGACTAAATATATTTTATCTATTAAAATAATATATATATATATACATACTAGTTTAAATTCACGAAAGATGGGAAATAAAAGAAAAAACTTAATATCCATTTATGTTCTATTATTTTTTTGTGCTTAATAAAAAAAAAAAAAACAAGACTTAAAAAAAAACATAAAAATGAATTAAATTCATGTCATCATGTATATATAAGAACCTAAAACCCAAAATAAAATAAAAAAATCTAGGGTTATATACATTACATTCGCTACTATCCTGTCAGCGTGCGTCCTCTGTTTATGTGTCTTGCAAAATCCTTTCCCCTATCTTTCTGCGTTTCGTTTCGAGTTGGTAAAGAGTGATGGACTCACCGCCCAGTAATCACCACCACACCGTCGACGGAGACGCCAACGACATCGCTAGACCCTTTTCCCACCGCGACGACGACGACGACGATGACAAGCCCCAACCTCTCACCGGCGACGGCGCCAGTCCCGGGTCGGTTATTAACTCCACTAAAAATTCAACTTTTTTGCTTTTTCTTTTACTTGTTCCTTTTCTTAATCGTATTTTCGAAATTTCTTAGATTTGGTTCTGTCTAATTACACTGGACCCGTTAATTGCAGAAAGATATTCATAGGGGGTTTAGCGAGAGAAACGACGATTGGTCAGTGATTTCACTTTGAACTGCGTTGGTTTCTTTTGTTTTAGGGTTTAGAGATGAACATTTGTTTAGCTAAGTGTGTTTTCAATCCTTTGCAGCGCAATTCATCAAGCACTTCGGTAAATACGGTGAGATAACGGATTCCGTTATCATGAAGGACCGGAAGACCGGCCAGCCTCGCGGTTTCGGCTTCATCACTTATGCCGATCCCTCTGTGGTTGATACAGTTATTGAGGACACTCACATCATCAATGGCAAGCAGGTGATAATTAATTAACACTTGCATTTGAATTTTGAACCCTTTTGGGTATTATTATTGATTAAAGGAAAGAACATAACAAAAAGGAAATGAAGTTTATGCAGTGAATGGTTTTGTTTGTAGGTGGAGATTAAGCGAACAATACCGAGAGGGGCTGTTGGCTCAAACTCAAAGGACTTTCGAACGAAGAAGATTTTTGTGGGTGGAATTCCTTCTACTGTGACTGAAGGTAGTGTTTCAAATTTAGCTAATTTTTCACCTGTTGATTGTGCACTGTTAATGTTGTAGACTCCTTAGTTTTAAAAATTGAAAATTTGAGGATATAGCATTAACAGTGGGCATATATATAATAAAAAGGTTTCATGTTGAGAAGTGCTGGTATTATATAGTAATTCTTTATACATCAATAAACAGATGCCTAGAAAACCTGTCTAGCGTGTTGAAATTCTTCTTAGAATGTGTCTTAAGTTTCAAATTCTTTAGTTCATTTTGTTGTATCTGTGTAATGCTTGGAGGTTTTGTTCTTACATTGTACACAAAAGGAAGTCCTTTATGTGGTTTCAGTGTTTTTTTGCTGTACAATACAATTAGTAATTAGTATAAATCTCGCTTTATGTTCAAGATTTCTTCTGTGAGAAGGTTCATCACTTGCGTGCACATTATTCAATCTTTTAGGGTGGAAAATTGTGTTGAAATGTCTCCAAAGACATACACATTTGTCAAAATTTTGAAATTTACATGAATGTTTATGGTATGTCATTTGTGAACAGGTTGTGTTAAGTTAATTAACCAGGCTTAAATGATGGACTTACATGGCTGCTTTCTAGAAAAGCAATGATTGACTTGGAAAGTAACTAGCTAACCATAAAAGAGATACGTAATAATAGATCCTTTGCGGATTTTACTATTTTAATTAGAGATTCACTTGTGCAGATGAATTTAGGGACTTCTTTACACGCTATGGAGAAGTCAAAGATCACCAAATAATGCGGGACCACTCTACTAATCGTTCACGTGGATTTGGCTTTATCACTTATGACTCTGAAGAAGCTGTTGATGATCTCTTATCTGTGGGGAACAAAATTGAGTTTGCTGGAGCTCAGGTGAGTAATTTATTTATCCAAAATGAATACGCTACTAGCAGATAAAGGATTATGGTAGACGGGAACAAATTGGATTTGATTTCATAAAGTGATTTCCAGATCTTGGTGTTTAAGTTCAGGTTAAAAGGGAAAGATAACAGTTGGAGTGGTTTATACACTTTATTGTTTTATAGACACCCTGAATTTCCTTTCTTAAAATTTGTGCTTGCATTAGTTTATTAATCACCATTAACATAAGTGATGCTTAACTATCACAAATCAAATTGTTGTGATTTCTGATTTTTTTATTGAATTAAATCCACTGCTGCAATGTTTTGGTGGTGACACTTGCCTTAGTGTAGGGCGCAAAATAAATTTAATGCTCATGTCCATGGATGATGACCTATTTGCTTGCCTTGTTCCTTTTTATATAAAAGTAAAACTTCAAAGTACAAACAAGGTCTAACATAGTTTGTACTTGGTAGATAGCTGGATTTCTAGGATATATTTGATGAGAATGATAATTGATGATTCCTAGGATATATTTGACTTGTTAGTATTTACTTATTTGTTTTGTTTAAGACACTTGTGACCTTTTACTGTTAATTATGAATGTTGTTGATTTTGAGTAATTTTTGTCATTTTTGAGAATTATATATATATAGTATACATTATATAAACCATATAAAAAATTTCAAAATAGCAGCTATCTTGCTAGTCTTTTTGGGCCCACCCGCACTGTTCCATTACCAGAGATTTGAAACATAGCTTAGGAGTTAGGACCAATGTTAGAATCACAATTTGCATCGTGAAATCACACGGTTTAATGTGCTAAGAAGCATCCTCCATGTTGAACCATGCTCTGGTTTGTTCGTACACAATTGTGAGATCGTCGATCCCCAGCAAGGCAGAACAGTAGAGAAATGCATCTGGTTCCTTTCAATATCTCAGACTTCTGGTTCGAAAATATTCTCCCTGATAGAACTGGTACCAAATTCGAATAGGGAATTCAGATTTAATACTAATAGAATACTAGAGCTTTATTAATAATAATATTGCTCTTGAGAAGAATTACAATTGGACACCAATAGCCAGCTACCAAAACCTAATTCTTCCAAAAACTGCCCCCCAATAGAAGTACAATCACCTCTATTTAAACTAATCCTAATAACTAAAAATAGATAAACTAATCAAAACAACTATTAAAGATAAAAATAGATAAACTAAACTAGATAAACTATTTAAAATAGATAAACCAAATCTATAAAATAGATAATGATAAAAATATATAACCCAATACTGTTTGGCTAACTATTATCATTATTTTCCCTTTTGTGGTGCCTCCTATATACCTTAGTAATAGGAGGTTTCGGTTGAATTCTATCACTCCCCCATTTGCAATCGCGACCCTTTGTCATTCTCACTTTTCTTCATCCATGTGCAGCGGGCTTTCTTTCATTTGCAACCGCCGTAGCCCCAACATGTGCCACTGCTGTAGCCATTGGCTGTCGTTGCAGAATGAGAATGAAGCAAGTGTTTGTGTTTTGAAATAAGAGGTGTTTGATGGAGAATGAAAGCTAGATTAGGGTTTCTTTAGTTATTTGGGCGAGTGTTGGGCCATCCCATCCCAAATAGTATAATTGAATTAATTTTTTTACTGTTTTTACAATTGATATTCTATCATACTCTATTAAAACTATAAAGGATTCTGTACCCAAAAAAACTAATCTCTCCGGTCCTATTTATAAGACTCAAGTTACAAGTAGTGTTGGTCCTTTTTATAAGACCCAATGTACTCTCTTGCATTAATTATTTTTATACTTTGAAATACCCTTAATTAAAAGAAGAGAGAATGTATTTACAAACTATTAGAAGAGAGGGATATTAATGACATTGAAAAAAGTTATAAATTTAAGGCAACTTTATTGCTATGAACTAAATTAACTACTTTTCTTAATCTTGATGAATTAGGCAATTGGGTCTTATAAATAGGACCGGAGGTAGTATAAAAGATTATATCATTATACAATATTTAAGAACATTTTAAAATATAATAAATATCAATACATTATTATTTTTTTCTATATACAAAAGTATGATACTATATAAATATATAAAAAATATAAATGAAATAATTAAATAAAATTAATTATAATAATAACACACACACACACCCACACATATATATATATATATATATTAATTTAAATAGCTATGAGGTAAGAACATAAGATTCATGTTATGATCCCCATGTTACGAGTTTTCATCTCTCTTTCAATCCTGGTAAAATTTTGATTTTAACAACAATGGTTAGGACCCAAGATTTATTGTTTGCATTGATTTTGGATTGAATGAGTGAGAATTGCCTTTTGTTCTTATGTCTTAATTTGTATTTTTTAAATATGTAGTAAACTACTTTAGAAAGAAGGGTATGGTGGCTTTGTTTTGTTTTTTTTTTTTCTCTAGACTTGACTCCTTTTGCGTGAATTAATTAAATTAGTCTTGTAGCTTGATCTTACAATATCTAGAAGGTTCTTGACACTAGCTTGATCTTACAAGTTACAACATCATGGAGGCATTTTATAGGTCTTACTTTTTGATCTACCATTGTGGTTGATAAACAAGATGTTTGTTATGAATCATAAATTCATAATCATTTTTAACATTTGACAGAATATATATCCAATTTTCTATCATGTGATAAAGACCAAGATACTTGAATTGTTTCACTTATATCCTTTTTTTTTTTTTAATTAAATGAATTCTTATCATTTAAGGAGCATGGTTATCTTCTTTCCTTTGTAGGTGGAAATCAAAAAGGCAGAACCAAAGAAGCCAAATCCACCAGCTCCGTCATCCAAGCGCTATAATGACTCCCGATCTTCATATGGTGGTGGATATGGAGATGGTTATGACGGATTTGGTGCTAATTTTGGTATGGGTGGCTATAGGTCAGGTGGTGCCTATGGTGGCAGGGGAAATGCTTATGGTGGCTTTGGAAGTGAATTTGGTGGGTATGGAGGATATGCCGGTGCCATGGGGCCATATAGAGGTGATCCTTCACTTGGGTATGCTGGTCGATATGGTGGAGGCTTTGGCAGAGGCTATGATCTTGGTGGGTATGGTGGACCTAGTGAGGGTTATGGGGCATATGGTGGTGGTGGTGGTGGTTCCTCTGGTAGTGCCTATGGAAGCAGCTATGATGCCAGTTTAGGGGGTGGATATGGGGGACCTGCTGCCAGCTCCTTTTATGGGACTAGAGGGGGATACGGTGGTGCAGGAACCGGTCGATATCATCCTTATGGAAGATAGAAGCGTGTCATTGAAGAATTATAGTCTAGGACTAATATGTCTAGCATCAAAGCAAGTTTGTAGTGTTTGGTATTCAGTTCATTAGGCTATATATTTTCATTTTCTGAAAGAAAAAAAACTGTCAATGATAAATTTATTGTTATGCCCCATTAGTGTTATTATTAGCAGCACACTCTCGCCAGCTATAGAAGACCGAACAATTTTTAGCTCGGGTCACTGTTGAAGTCTGATTATCGGATTAATGTATGAGCTGCAAATTGTGCGGATGGTTGAATTCTTAGTTTTGTTAATGGTTTATGCCTGTTTCTGGTATCACATCTTGGTTTCTAAAGAACGTGTATTTTAACACCTTTTAGGAAACCGGCATATGGAATTGGAATGTTTTCAGTGCTATACTAGTGACAAGTGACAACATCATTTCTTTTTGACCGGGAACTAGTTCGTAACCCTATGCACGGATGGGTGAGTTGGTTGTCTGTCTGCATTGTTGAAAGAAAATATTATTGAAAATCAAATGATTTTATTAGCATAGAAATCAAATTTAGGTGTTAAGGATTGTGATAATTTATGTATATTATTTAATTGAGTTAGATTTTTTTTTATACTAAATAAACTTGATTGAAATTATTTTACATTAATATACCTATAACTCGTGTAATTAAATAAATAAAAATAGTCTTAAATATATTTTTATTGGAGTACATGATTTGATTGTATGTTTTTAGTTTTTTAATTATATATATATTTTAGTCCTCTGAATTCTTCAATTTTTTTTTTAAATTCTTCACATATTAATAGTTGTGTCAAATAAAGAATATTAATTTTATAATTTATTATATTTTCTTTTACCATCAAAATCAAATTGATAGTAAAAATTTGTTACAAATTACAAAATTAATATTATTTATTTGACAATTTTGAGCGGAAGGAATACAAAAAGTATTTATTATATTTGAAGGAATAAAAAAATTATTTTTCAAATTTGAAAGACTAAAAAACAAACTTTAATTTTGAAAAAAAATGTAACACCAATTTGAAGGAATAAAATATATTTTAGACTTTATTCTATTCATCATCAAATTTGATGTCAACAACATTTTTTTATTCTATTCGCAAACAATTTTTTAACCAATTAAAGGTATTTGACACATTTTTTTTCTAGAATTAAAAACAACTATTTTAACATAATAGAAAATCGTTAACAAATGAAAAATATGAAAAAGGATGGAAGAAAAAACATTTTTATCATTTGATTAAATTTTGGGAATCTAACCCAATTATATGGTTTTAATCCATAAATTTAAATAAGGCATAATTGTAATTTCATCTCTCTAGTTTCATGAAATAATGATTTTCATTAATCTAGTTTTTAATGGTAAAATTGGGTCTCCTAATTTAAAAAATGTGCAAATTTGACCCCCCATCTATTTGTTATGGTAAGACCACTCCCCTTTCAAAAAATATATCCAGCATCTATGTTATATATGTATTTTTTTTAGCACCTCCCAATTTATTTCTTCACTCCCACTTCTTTTTTCTACACATCCACATTTTTAATTTTTAATTTTTACAATTTTTTTAATTTTTATTTTTAGATTTGGAAATATTATCAAAATTGGTAATTCCATAAAGACATGATTTTGGAAATATTGGTAGATTGGTATGAGATTTTGGTAAATGGAATTTTTTCGGTAGTTCTAACTTTTTTATATGAATATTTGAGACATCTTATTTTTACAATTTAGTTTTTCATATTTATAAAATTTTAATTTATTAAATTTACTTGAGGTTTTTTTTAATGAAAATGTTGTCGATAATTTTCAAAATGTCATGTATGATTGAGCATATAATATAATCATGGTTATATAAATTAAAAATTACAAAATTGAGGTGCAAAAAGCAAAGATGTGTAATAAGCAAAGTGGGAGGGTAGGAGATAAAATGGAAGATGCCGGAAGAAAAATGCATCAAGCACTTATGTGGTGAAGTTTCTTTTTATTTTTGAAAGGGGTCTATTTAAAAGTTAGGAATGTGTAAATAGTAATTAAAATGGTCAACGTTAAAAAACCAACGGTCAATCATAGCAAATAGACGGAGGGACCAAATTTACATGTTTTTGAAATTAGGGGGACCTAATTTTACAATTAAAAAATAGAGGAATGAAAATTACCATTTCACGAAACTAGGGGATGAAAATTGCAATTAAGCCTTTAAATAATTATGTATTTGTATATTCCTATTTGTTTCCTTGTCATTATTTATCTAAAATTTGAGTAGGTAAGAACTAAAGTATAAAAAAAAAAAAAATTAAGTTCTATATATAGACTAATAACTGTATAAAATCATATGTCCATATGTCAAGAATGTCAACTACTATTTCATTTCAACTATACTAAAAGAGCCCTTAACAACAGTGTCTTAATTAGATGCAAATATTATAAATAAAACACAGTTATTTTTCATTAGACTTAACATAATTCAAGTAAAATTAATACCAATTACATATTTTCCTTTATGACATCCTTACCTACTTGATTTCTCCAATGAAAACTAATCTAATCACCAATTTGCAACACATTTTCTTTACAGAATTTCTTCCAATCCTTTCCAATCTTGACATATTTGCTAGGACAAGTTCTTCTCAACAGAGAGCAATGAAACTAATGACCATCCTCATTAATCAAAAGAAGATGGCCATAGGTCAAATTCCAAATGAAATCAACAATATGAAGTGACAAGTTCTACATCATGATAGTTGACAAATTCAAAAACTATACATATTGAGTCCAACTCATGCAAAAGTTTGTAAACAAACATAAAATTGAAACTTCAAGGGATTATTTTAGACATAGTTACGACTAATTGATGAACACTTTTACTCACTCATATACGCACAATTATACATTATAAGAGAAATAAAGACACTTCAAAATCATACCAATTGACACCAAAAGCTATGTATTTAGTAAGAGTTACAGGAAAATTACTAAGTGGTTGTTTTGGAAATGGTGTACTGGGTGTACTAGTTGTTTTGTGATCTTCTTCAATATTAATAGCATTTTGGTAGTTAACTTTTGGGTTTCTATTAACATATTGATTATCCACATAAGCATCATTAATCCTTTTATCGTTAATGAGTTGCCTCAAAGAACCCCTTTTTCTTTTTGTATATCTCGTTTATTTGTTGCCCATCCCGTAAGCATCAACATTTGTAGTAGAGGAAGGTTTTTTTCCAAATGGTTAAGTGAAAAATGGAATCACTGACATACTAGAGAATTACTGAGTGATTTCCAATGAAATCGTAGAAGACACGCAATGCAGTCCATCCATTCGTGATTTCGGGTGTTCGACATTAGGTTTGTATGAAACCAGATGTTGAAATACACAAGAACACACTAGAAGGGAGGGGGGGGGGGGGGGGGGGGGGGGTTGAATAGTTGGTTAAAAAACTTTTTTGTAAATACTATTAGTTCACAAGTTGCCTTCTTGGATATATGTAAGTTTAAATCAACAAATATATCCTTGCAAAGCAAAGTTTTGAAAACCTTTTCAAAAGAGCACAGTAGGCAAAATAAATATATGTAATCACAAGACAGCAAATGAGAGCTTGTTTTATACTGGTCCACTCAACCTGAGCTATGTTCAGTTCTCCTTTAACAACTATTAATAGGTTCCACTATAATCAACTGATTACAAAACAAGTATTCTTTACTGCCACTTCTGGCTACAAGTATTCTAAACTACTTTTGGTTATGAGTATGAATCTCCCCTTGAGATTATACTTTCCAAGTATTCTTTTATTACTAAGCCACTCCTGGCTTTCTGTACAAAAATGTATAAGATTCATATAACTCTCAAAGAGAGGATATAAACAAGTGTTGAATCTGTGTGAGCTTGTAGAGGATAGGTATTCTCTTTTCTCTCAGCTCGTGTCTCTCACTGGGTTTTTATCAAAGTGCTTTGCTTGCTGTATAGATTACTTTGAATGAGTTCGTTTCAGTTCATTAGCATTTCATCTTTTTTTCCTCGTTGCATGGAAGCATCTTTATATAATGAGCTTCATGGATTTGAACGTTGGAGAAGATAGGGTTTTGTTGTCTCACAGAAGAGTGTTGAAGTTGCTTTGACTATGCTTAATGTGATTGGAGTAGGTTTCTGTCTCTGTCACAGTTGGCTTTTAGCTTAAGGTGTGCATCTCAATGCTGATTAGTCTTTTGCTGTACCCACACACTTCACACAATTCGAGACATGCAAGCTATACGAAGAATAGAAGAAAGTAAGATCAGATAGTATCTCTCTTTCTTTCTGTAACAACAGTACCTTTATTTGTGTAAAGATTTAATTATAAAGCACATATTCCTCAACACTTATGACAAATCATGTTTTGTTCCTGCATAAACAACATCTGGCTTAATAAACATAGTCTGGTTTGACTAAGCATGGTCTGTTCCTGCACAGACAACGTCTGGCTTAACAAACATGGTCTAATCTGACTAAGCATGGTCTGGAATGAAAGACATGGTCTAGCCTAGCTTTAGACATTGTCTGGCCTGGGTTGATCATGGTCTGTCTTGACTATGCATTGTCTGACTGTGTTCCATACATGGTCTGGTCTAGTACATATGCATAGTCTGGTTCTAGACTTGTGTTGTTTGTTCCAAGACTTCACATAGTCTGTTTGAGACTATTGCATGGTTTGGTCTTAGACTTTGCATGAGTTTTTCCAAGACTTAGCATTGTCTGTTCCAAGACTTATTTTAGTCTGATTAGAGGCAATTATAGTGCTTGATTAATTGTTACAAGTTATCAGACAATTAAGACATAAGTGAGAGTTTGAGTGATTATACCATTGTCTATTCTCACTTTGATTTCCTGAAATTACTTAGTATGAAATCATTAGTTGATAAAATATTATCACTTTTGTTATCATCAAAACTTATCAAAGTATTAGGGGTCAGACATCATCAAATGTTTTGGTTCTAACAGATGTTCATTAAATTGTTGGTCAATTAATCTCCACGTGGTTCCAAGTTCACTTCTTAAATCTTTTGCGAATTTAGGGTCTACCAATGCAGTTTCCTGAAATCAAACCCAAATAATAAATTTTTCATGTATAAATGAAATAAATTATGAAGAACACTTTCTAACCTTGTCAATCCGGTGAAGTGTAACCAATATCCACTTTGTTGGTCGGAGAATCAGTTCTCTTGCATTTTCCATTTTATGTAGTTCGTCGTGGAGTGAGTATCGTTCATAAAGGTGTCGATGTTGGAAGATAAATGCGCAATCACTGAGGATAAAAATGTAGAGAAAAGAAAGACTTGGGGAAAATATGTATCTCCATTGCATGATTTATACTTCATTTAAGTTTGTTGGGTGACAAACAGAGAGACACTTCAATTTCCAATTATAAGACCAAACGTTGCTACTATTGGCGCCTGGGTTTTTCAACCCAAAGTGAACAATAGTTTCTTTTATTAAAAAAAAAGTTTTAAAAATTTTCCACAAGGGTAACTACCAAAAACAAAATAAAATTTATTGAATACAAAAAAAATGTTCAGTCTAGCTTAATTTATAAATTTAAAATTTTGAAAATAGATGATAATATCCATAATAAAAAAGAAAGTAAGCAACAACGTTTAATTATTTGAAATTATAATAATCGAGCAATTATATTACAAAAACAAATTACATTTTATGCACACAAAAGCCATGTACAATTAAATTTTGATTGAATTAAGTCTACATGTATTTATAAAATCTTGTAAATTTTGAAAACCATAAACAAAGTTTTTTATAATAAATAAATTTAAAAATGGAATAATTATTATAGGGCATTTTGGTTGAATTTATTTTGTTTAGTTATATTACAATTGTTAAATTATAATGCCATTTACTAACATATTGATATTCATAAAAAAAAAAAATCTGCAACATAAATGGGAGTATCCAAAAACATTAAACATTTAGATAAACATAAAAATAGTCATTAAAAAAAAACACAAATAATAAGAGTAGAACAAACGACAAATGTGGATAACTAAGTGATTATAAACAAAATGAATAAATTAGACAAAGCTTTAGACTTCATCCAATTAATGTATGTCAAACCTTTAAAACTTTGTCCTTTACATCTTCTTTTGAGGAGCACTGGTTCTTGGTTCTGAATCTGAATGAACATCTATAGTAGTGTCTCTTTACATGAATTACACAACAAACATTATCATTACAAACATCATACATAGATTAGTTTGTATAGGTACTCAAATTTTAAATTTATTATTACCCAATGTCGGCTTGTATACAAATCACCAACCAATTTCTCCAACATAGTTGTTCTATCCTTATCAAATATAGAAAATATGACTAGACCAAATTGATCCATAAACATGGCCTTTATTTAGCACCTGCAATTTAAAATAAAACTATTAATTAAATGTATGTAAGCAAGTGAATGATAAAATGTTTTTTCGATTAACATAAAATAGACAAATGGATAAACCAGAATTACTGAAAACAACTTGAGAGAAAGTCTACTCACTTTCCCAATACAAAAAATCAAAACCAGAATAAACAGACCTATTACAAATTCAAAGTGTATGTTGTATTATGAAAACAATAAACTCTATAAGCAGCAGTCATGTTTATTAAAAAAAACATATACAAACTCACTAAAATAAAATACCTAGAAGGGATTTAACCTTGACTAAATCCACATTGACAACAACATTGTCAACATTATCAAAAGATTATAAAGTATTAAGGTCACTTACATAATTTTCAAATAGAGTACACTCAATCTTTCCAATATAGAACGAAAAATAGAACAGGTCAAAAGCTAATAATGAAATAAGAAACCAAGAATTTGAGAAGTAAAGCTTACCATTCAAACACTTCTTTGTCAAAAACTTATTTGTAGACAATATTATCAGTAACATATATTGTACGTTTAACATTATCATAAATAAGCACTTTTAACCTAGCCTTAATTACATTTCATCCTTGATAAAGTGACATATAATTAACCATGAGAAAAAATTGGACATGGTTAATAAACACCAACATTAGACAATATTTGTCCCAGACTTTTGTTAATTGTCATGGAAAAACAAATGGTTAAAGGAAACTGACGCCTTTAAAACTTGAATGGCATTACATGATTAGAAGGTTGTAAATTCATCATAGGAATGAAAACCTTCTCGCCACAATTTTTTTTGGTAATTATTGTTGCACCAACTACATTCACACCAAGGAAATTTACTATCAACCGAGTACCATTACACAAATCAATTGACATATCCAAATTTCGCTTTAGCATTACAGGAGACCTTATTTTTAACACTAGTTTATGATTTGGAAAAAATTCAGGGCACCTTCCATTTTTCATACAAGGAAAGTTAGGTTGAGTACATCTACATGATCCATGAACCACGAAAGAAACAACCCACATCAAAGAGCAACGGATACTTTCGAGGATTTGGGAATTCTGTACATATTATAGAATTAATTGTATCAATGGAATTAATCTTAATGGATGGTTCAAGCCATAATAGAATATGAGCATGAGGTAGACCCCTATTTTGAAACTTTATCGTGTACATACCTATATAAAATACAAATGGGTTAGCAAACATTTATTTATAATCATAGGTCCAATAGGTATCAGATTAAAAAATTTGATCTTCATAATAGTATAATCATCTGCAATTGCTTTCCCAAAAAAAAAAAAATCACTCTTGAAATCATCCATCATAGCATGCAACTTCAAATGGAAGATCCTACATAATATATTAGGTCTATCAAAAGTTGAAACACTATTTTTTTTAGAGTATCTTTGTATTTTAGACCATTTTGGATTACATGTCATTGTAAGAAAGAGATCCGGATAACCATATCGTTTGCATATGGTCATGACATCTTGACAATTGTTAAACATGTATTTAGTAAAACTACTTAGGTACCAATGGAAGCAAGTTTAATATCTCCCCGTCCAACAACTTCTTGTATAACACTGAAAAACTCCTTACAAATGGATGATTGATTGTCTCTGATATAAGACAATCCTTGAGACTCAATCATGGTAAACGAATCAACCATAAATTGTTGGAAGAGCCTACAACCTTTCAACAAAATATTATCCTCATTATACCTATGTTGAATCTTGAAGGATATGTATTCATGTAAGGAAATTCTCTTTTGCTTCCCAATTTAACTAGGAAAACATCCAATACGAAAAGGAATACCCTCTTTGTAACCATCTTCACCGTTAGGAAACAATAAGGGATATTGGAGAGGTATGTATGTAGTGTGCGTCTCATGTATTTTTTGCAATTTGCCATCATTTAAAGGGACAATAATGTCTCGACCACATTCTATTGAATCAAAATCACCAACAATGAGACCAACAACCTCATCAATAGAAGGAAGGTTACAAACAAGTGGGTTATTAGATATTTTATGGTATAGTCTTAGAGAAAGATTAATATCAGAACTATTAGATTTATATTCTCTAACCTTTCTGAATGACTTTGCAAGAACATTAAATTTATCAACCATTTCTATCAATTGAGTTACCAAAGATTCATCGAGCTGATTATTTCAACTGCAAAGCTACATAGAAAAAAAAAATAGAGTTAGATAGTCAAATTGGATTTAAAATTAAAAGAAACAATTTATGTAATGGATGGATAACTTCATCCGAGATAGTTAACTCTGTTTTGAACTTAATTTTCAATGTCATATATATATATATATATATATATATATATATATAATTGTGTAAACTTTGGTCTTTCTAAGTCTAGTGGTAATAAACTACCGATACCATGATAATTTGTGCACTTATAACAAATTGAGGAGGACCACGACCATTGTTTATTTGTGTGTTTATTTTGGCATAAGTAGATGTAAAGGCTAGGACGGAGTTATAAACTCGAATTTTGTGCAAAAAGTTATCACTTTGACAATCAACTTTATTTATTAAATTTCACAAAAGATCAGGTGGTTGTATAATTGGTGGTAAACAAATCTTTCCACAAAGACAACATAAAGAAAGTTCATCCATCAAAGACTCATTGTTTTGCCTATGTCACTCTTGTAACCAAAACAACGCTCTACAACTCTACAGTATTTACAAGTGTTTGTCATGTCACCTAACTCAACATAAACTCAAAGAAAGAAAAAAAATAATACATAAATTATAAACTATAAAAACCTCAAACTAAAATAAAATACTCAAAATCACAATGAATACTAATAATTATTACCAATGGACCCAGCCTGTGAAAATGTGAAGAACAACTCAACCGCAGAACCATTATCAACAATATAATCATGAGTTGGTGATGAAAAAACATTGCTATGAAATGATTCTCTTGTATGGTAAATGAAATAGTTTTAAATTAAAAATGAATTCGAAACCATGAAAACTTAGTAAAGAACTTATGGTATGGAAGTAATATAAAAATGAATAAAAGATTTGCATGTTTGATTTTATGATAGAATGACATGTGGGTGATATATATTTGATGTTTCTAGTCTAAAATTCAATGCAACAACAATATAATATGCAAAGAGTGAATTGCAACCAATTATTGTTTTTGGTCAAGAAAACTAAGAAGCTCATATAATCACAACATCTATCATCAATGATTGAATGGACTAGTTATGGTTCTATTTACATGTGAACAGTACATAAAGTAGTACTTAAACCCAAAATCAAAAAATCAAATCTTAAAATCACAAATTTAGAAAGAAAATTAATTGTTTACTGATCAATGCATCTTCATGCACATTCTTCTACTGTTATTCTTAGGCATTTCCTTAGTTTATTTCAGTAGTTTCACCATTTTAGTGTGTTTTCATATTTAAGTCTGTTTCTAGCTTTATTTAATTTTCGTATTTTATTTTCAGCATTAGCAGCTTTCAATGAAAAATTCATAACTGGAGCTACAGGAATCGGATTGAGGCGTTCTAATATTCGTTGGAAAGATAAGAGAAAGAGCTACAACTTTCATGTTGGAGTCAGAAGCTGATTCGGATTGTAGAAGGCTTGAATAATTCATCGAAGTTGCAGACGTTAAGAAATAATTTGTTTTGGGTCAATTTTATGGGCCTGGTTTGTATTTTCCGACCCGGTTCGGATTATTAGTGAAACTCTTATTCTATTAAAACACTAGGGCCGGCTGCTGTGCATCTATTCACTCTGCACTCATTCACTCTTCACTCACTCACTATTCACGAAATTTCTTGGAGAGTTTTGAGCAATTGTAATGGAGAACTAATTTCCGAAGAATCAATCTACTGCAATCGGATTCCACTTTGAGGTTCTTTTATAAATTCCATGTCAATCTATTTCCTTTGATTTATTCCAATAATCTCAATTATTTGCTTAATTTGATTGTTGTTATAGGATATAAATCTTAAATTCGATTGGTTGTTTGATCTTGAAACAATTTCGCGTTAACATAGCTTTTACATTATCGCGTTTGATCAGATTGCGTTTGCTTAATTCGCAATAGTTTTTAATCCGTTTGCTTAATTCGGAATTCAAGATCATATGTCGTATAATTTCTATTGCGCTTGTCAGTGGTTATTATAGTTGAATAGGATCAGACCCATTTAGGGAATTGGAATTTATAGGGATCAATGATAAGTCGGAAGTCGATACAGTAGGTTGATTCGCTTTAGCTTATTCGATAATCACAATTTATTTTAATTCCTTTTTCTTGAAATCATAATCTAAACCCCCCCATTAACCGTTACTGCATTGATTAATAATACAAGAATCCTTGAGAACGATACTCGAGTTGTCGTTACCATAACTACATTTTCAAAATCACTCGTTTTTGATCCGTGCGCGACAACGGATCATTTACCAAGAGTCTTGACACATGAAGCTTACAATAATGTTGTAATGAGTACTCAAGACAATTTGGTCAAAATATTTTCTACTTTAAAATAAATTTGGCAAAACTAGTTTTCATAGATTATTTTTCAATCTATTATTTAACACAAAGATTAATTTGGAAGATTCCTTCCCTGCAAGGCCTTGGACGCCCATATAGCTTAATCCCTAGAAAAAAATAGGACAACACAATAGTCAGAAACTGTCTTAATGAAGAACTTTTCCAATGCTTTTTGCCTCAAACATGGCAAAGAATGAATGGTACCACCTTACTCCATACATATTAATGAAGTTAAGAGAGCATATCAAAGCCGTTACATATTAAAGCATTAATTATTAACATTGAACATGACATAACTTCCATTTTGTCATGAGTTCCTTATCTTGACAGAGCATAAATCATTATTCTGCCAATATTTTTTTTTTTAGTTCAGCCATTAGCATCAAAACTCAATTGCTTTTTTTTTGTTAAGACTTTAATAATTTATAAGAAAATCTAATAATAGGTTAATCTAATACTTCCTTTTTCGTAAAATATAACTTATACCAATTACAAAGGAGATAAATTGATTATGGAAGGTAGATACACCATTTTCATGAACCTAGTAACAAAAAATACCATACTCACCACTCTAGTTTCCTTGTAATTGAAAATCCTCCCAAAAAATAATATTATGAAATAAACATGCATAGTCTTAAGACTTTTTTACTTGTGCCGAAAAAAAAAAATGTACATGAATGACCATTGTTACATTTTATTAACATAAATGACCTCATTTCCTGTTCAAGGTGTGAATTCGAGTTTGGAGGAACCGAATTCACACCCCCTTTTTAATTTTTATTTTGGCTCCCATGTTTAGAATTTGGGTACTCCCGGTACGAAGTCTAAAGTTTTTTTTTTTTTTTGTTTTTAATTAGAAAAATTATTTTTATTTTGATTTAATTAATTTAGATAATTATAATGTGTTGTTTTAATTGTTAAATTTTTAATGTTGTAATAAAAAAATAATTTAATAGTAAATTGAAGAAAAAGATGACCCTCATGGAATGAAATTTTGTAATAAAAGTAATTTTTCATGTTTTTGGACACTATTTTGATGCAATTTTAGTTTGAAAAAAAAGCTCAAAGCTACGCAGTTGCCTTCATCTACATGAATACTACGATAATGAATTGTTGCTGGTGTCCAAAAATGTGTTCCGCATAAGCAAATTGAAGCCAAAAATCATCATTACGAAATGAAATTTTGTACCATTCATAACGAACACAACATAATTTTATTAAAGTATATGTCGATAAGTCAAAGTAACACAATCTAATTCCCATAGTGATGCCTAGTTTCACACGGTCGACGTCTTTTGTTATGTGGAGAATTTTTTCTGGATTGTTGTTGTTGCATAGAATTTTCTCCATCATCAACAACTTGAAGATTTTCCTCATTCATAAGCTGACTGATATTTAAATCAAACAACGGTGGAGTAAAAGTAGTCATTGTCCCACCCATTGATGAACTATCAACTTCTTTATGGTGCAATGATGAGTTTGCAACCGAGTACATACTTTGCATGTATGCAACAACTGACTCTAGGGTTCTAAGATTTGCACCAAATAGATTACGTAAAATTCATCAGGAGTTGATGTGAACGATTGTGCATGTGTGTTAGCATTTAAATACAGTTCTTGTTGAGATGGAGTGAAACAAAACGAGTGACGAGGTGGGTCAAGGTCTTCATTGGGCATGGTGTTCGAATTAGAGGTAGTCGGTTGTTGAGAAGTTCTCCCTTGCTGATGTGTTGGCATTTGTTGTGTTGTAGTACTCGTGTTGCCAACACCCATGTCCCTTGAGTCTCGTGGGTATTCAAAAGTTAAGAAAGGTCTTGAATTAACACAATACCATTCCATGTACTGATGGGTATGCAAGGGAGGTCCCGTAAAAAGATGTTCGACTATTCCCATTTTATGACGATTTTTCCACTATTCAATCCACCTTGAATGTTTTTCTTTCCAATTTTCGCCAATGTGTTCTTGCATGTCAATTTTGTGGACTTTATGAAGATTCCTAGGTCATTTTCGTACCTCCTGTCTTAATCCAAATTGAAGTTTCACCCTATCTGATTGATGATACACTACGATGGCATAACAAGTCAGAGTAGTGCATACAGTCCATACATTAGAATCGGTGAATGCTTTAGCGGGATAATTTGTTGATAACAGTTGTACTGCATCCATTGGAACTATAACATTAATACCAACGAGAAGGTAGCAGGTGGATGACTGACAACTCTCTACATGTGTTCTACATTCGACACATTGTACAAAATTTCACTAGAAATTTTAGCAAATCACCATTAAAGAAAGACATTGTTAGCATGGGTATGTATCACAATAAAATAAGTTATTTTTTTTACTTAATTAAATTATACTAACTACATTATTTCTCATATTGTGTTGAACTCTCATTAGGCTACGCCATGACTGAGCCAAAGTTTCTATATTACTACAAAATTGTCATGAATGAGAATCCCGAAGTACAACAAGGTGGCTTGATCAGATCCCAAGAGATAAATGGACAAATGCATTTTCCTTAGGTCAACAATAGGGACACGTGACTACAAATCTTGTCGAGTGCATGAACTCAGTGCTTAAAAATATAAGGGGTCTTCCAATTTTTGCGTTGGTCAATGGTATGTACGAAAGATGCAACACATATTTTTTCAAAAGGGGGAAAGAAGTCATGACAATGTTTGCCTTTGGTAAAGTGTTGACAGACACTAGTGACAAATTCATTACTAACGAGGAGACTAAAGCTAACTCTCACCATGTGCTTGAGTTTGATCGAGAACATACTTTTTCTTAGTGGAAGAAACCTTTCATCCAAAACAACGATGTCTACCAGAAAAATTTGTTGCAAACATTGCAGAACGAAGGTGTGATTGTGGTAAATTTCAACATCTCCATAAGTTGTGTTTCCATGTGATTTCTGCGTGTAAGTACATTCACATGGAATACAATTAGTTCATTGAGGACGACTACATGTTGAATTATGTTTACAATGTGTACAACGGGTCATTTGGGGAAATGAGACACCCAGATTATTGGCCACAGTATCAAGGACCATTGATGTGTTACAATCTAGAAATGCAACGAAATAAAAAAAAAATTAATGAGATATTACTATATGGAAGTTTGAACGATTTCTCCACTATGACAATAACGATACATTTATGCATTTTATAATTCAATGTTAAAATATATTACAAATATTTTTAAATAAAATAATATTGTAATAATTTTTATCATATAAATATTTAAACTATTTATGTTCTTATCTAGTGTTTAAATTAAAAAGAATGATTTTGAAAAAATTATAAAAAAATTTCATAAATAATAATAACAATAGTAATATAAAAAAAATTATAAAAAAAATAGAAATTAAAAAACATATAATTGTTATTATTAAGATTATAAAATAATTTATTAAAATTATAACAAATAAATTTAATTATAAATAATATATATATATATATATATATATATATATATATATATATAAAAGGGTTCAGAATTCGGGATGGGGGACTCGAATTCTAAACCTTGTTAACAAAAGAAATTGGGTTGGTGAGGCGCTGAATTCACATATGCTATAGTGAAGATGGTCAATTTTGTTATTAATATAAACAGGGGGTCATTCATGTATTTAAAAAAAAATGATCTATATAGTAAAAAAGTTTGTTTTTAAACAAAAGCTCACCTCAAATAACCATTAAAAGTATATATGAGTATCCATGATTACTTGTTTCCACATGTCCTTGACTATACCTTTGTCAACAAAAACTAATATGTACGCTAGTTTTTAGCATCATAAAAGAATAATGCACCACTAATCTATCTAAAATCCTTCTACTATCTAATAAAAGATTCTTGTTAGATATAACTATTTATAGTTTTTAGCTTAAGTAGTTTGATATTAGTTGTGATGTTAATCTCAACTCAAAATATCATCCAAGATGCTATTCTTTCATACTTAAATAGGATACTAGGAAATGGAACTGCTAAGAAATGACAAATGTCTTTTAGATGTCATTGTCTTTTTCATTTATTCTCTTTTTAGAATTTTTATATATTCATTGTGATCAGATTGTTCAAAAACTAAAGCTAGGAACTATCAATCTATATATAATATAATTTTTGAAATACATGATAATCGCTTTATATACGTAAATATGGCATCATATTTTGTAGTGATTATCCAATGTTCTTAGGATTTTTAGCTTAGTTTGAAATCATTTAATATAGATTTGTATAGTTTGATAATTCTAACCCTAGGAAGTTATTTTGTGAGAAATATACTCTCATTTATGTGTGCAGGCCTAGATTCAACAGTAAAGGGAGAATACAATGAGAAGACAGATCTCGCTAAGCGACACATCTCGCTCAACGCTTCACTCGCTGAGCGCAACATCAAGCTACGCGAGCTAGGCGGCCTATGACGTGCTGAGCACCATATTGCACTAAGCGAAATTTTCATTCGAACTGAAGACTCACTTAGCGAGACATCACGCTTAGCGGAAGTTGCTTTCAAACTAAATATGCACTTAGCGGACGATTGCGCTTAGCAGAACACCTGTTCTTGAGATGCATTATGCAGTGTCATGCGCTTAGCGGAAGGTTGAGCTAAGCGAGACTTTGACTATATAAGCTGCACTTGTAATAATTTTGAAGGATTCAGACTTTGTAGGATTGAGCTACTTCTTCCATCCCCTGTTCTTCCCTTCTATTTTGTAAGTTTCTCATGACAATGAGAGGTTGATCCATCTATGTTGAGGATTTGGAACTAGGTGCTAACATGTAAACGCTTTCCTTCATATTTATTCATTGAGTATTCAGTTTAAAATCCATTACTCTATTTTATCGCTTGTTATATGATTCGGTCCGTTATATATGCATGCTGTGGAGTTTGATTGTCATAGACATATGCTTTTGAACTTGGAACTGAGAGTAGGAAAGAGTATATCACTAGACATAGGGTAAACTTCATCCTTTCTATATTTTTATTATATGTTATCTGATTGGCCTGTTATATATGCATGTTGTGGGGTTTGGATGTCATAGACATATGCTTTCAAACTCAGAACTGAGAGTGGATTCTAATGAAATGTATTTCTAGACATAAGATAGATTTCATTAGCTTCGTAAAGATCTCCGAGCTTCACCAAACCACTTAACTGGACTTACCGAGACATCAGGAGTGAGGTTGAGCAGTTTAGGCTTGATTTGATGAGATATCACGTTTTGAGCACTTCTAGATTGAAGTTAATATGAATTATTGCTTTGAATAGAGAATATATTTTGTATGTTTACATGGAAGCAAACCGGTTGAACCAAAGCCTTAACATATCCATCATCATCGTTCCACATCTACGCATTCCAACTGCTCGATCCTTGTTCTGAATCAAGTTCCTTATCTTGTTATTTATCTTTATAGTGTTTAGTTTATTTTTTGTTGTTATTTATGTTCTGCAAAATAAACCAATGCTAAAACCAAACTAGTGTGTAGGAACTGATAATCTTACTAGTAGTCAATACGGACAATTCCCTGTGGATTCGATACTGGGATCTTCCCTTTTAAACTACTTGTGCGATATTTGGTACGCTTGCCAAAATATTCCAACAATACACCACCATACGTTGCCACATCAGTCTCTCAAATTCTACCATTTCAGCAAAATTGTTGATGTGTCATTCATTCTATAATTCTACCATTTCTCTTGAAAAAAAATCTAAACACAACATTAAATCAATAGTAACTGTCACCTCCATCTTAGTAATGCACACAAATTGGTGAATACAATAACATCTAATCTATATATCTATATATAATATAATTTCTAAGATACACCACCATATGTTGCCACATCAATCTCTCAAAACATTGCCACATCAGTCTCTCAAATTTTGCCATTTTAGCAAAATTGCTAATGTGTCATTCATTCTACAATTCTACCATTTCTCTTGAAAAAAAATCTAAACACAACATTAAATCAATAGTAACCATCACCTCCATGTTAGTAACGCACACAAATTGGTGAATACAATAACATCTAATTTAAAGTGGTATCTCTCTCTTTCATCATATTTATTCTCTAACCATGGACCATGGTCTTTCTCCTTCTCTATCATTACAGTATTGGTAAAGGAGTGAAATTTAACAAATTATGAAATAATGAGAAAATTCCAAAAATCAAATGTTGATGGGGAAAACCCAATGTGTAACACTCATTATACACATGTTAATTTAGAGCTCTGCTGCCATGCTAATTAGAGTTTTAATTTCATCACCATATAAAGGTAACCCATGCACTATACTTTAATCTTTTTACTAATTTTTTTAAAAAGTTAACAAATTGTCCATTAATCATGGTAAGTTGAAGAGTGTTGGAGAATACTAATTGATGTAATGTAATGTTTGCACTTATTTTTTATTTCAAAGATCTTTTTGTGCTATTTACTATTTCTTTTTAGTTTTGATATGATATTGTTTTCTTTACTGCAATTTTAATTCAATATGCAATTTTTCTAAGTATTTTTTTCAGCAAAATTAGTTTCTAAATGTTTTACATAGAACTTCATACATGTTCATATAAAAATTACAATCAAATATCAATTATTCTTTTAAATTTATTTGGACTAGGAATTATTTCTTTTTATGTCAATTTGTATTATATACTATAAGTTGATGCCAAACATAATTTTTTTCTATTCAAAATTATATCAATTTTAATTTAAAATTTAAGCAATCTTCTTTATAATTTTCCCTGATCATTATTTTTACATTAATTTTACTTACTCATTATAAGTTATGCATCATTATTTAAATGTGTATTAAATCGGCTATTAAAAATATTTAAAATATGTTATTAATTAAATTTGCACTAAATTTACTGTTATATATGCATAATTAAAAAATTTGCACCAATACCAACAACCTTAGTCTATAATTAAATATCTTTATTATAATATAACGACTAATTAAATTCAATTTATAATTGTATTATGCATTGATTATAAATTCTAACAATATGTTACTAAAATATAAATTATGATATTATTTTAACATAATTAAATTCAATTTCATTTTCATTCTGTTGTAAAAAAAAAATTATCATTCTTTGATACATCTACATTATCTCTCTCTACATATATACTTATTTTAATTCAATTATTTAATTTAAAATATATTTTATTTTATAATATACATCAATGTAAAATAAACTTTAATGTCAAATATAACTTAATAAAATCACGAGACTATAAGAACAATTAAAATAATTATTTTTAATTAAATCTTAATATGAGATTTTGTTAAAGATATTACTTATTATTTTGTTACATTACTTTATAAACATATTTCTATGATTCAAATTATATATATAGATGATATAAATGTCTTTTTTTCTTAGGATGATAAATATGTCATAGTAGATATGAAAAATAGATTTATAATGAAGTATGTTAAAATAATATATATCATTTTAACAAAAAAAATCAAATAAATGATATATATTTAATTTCTTATTTCAAATATTATTGATATATTTTATGCTATTGGCATTTCAATAAATAATAAAGATTAAAATTATTTCTCAAGGAATAAAGAAATTATCTTCTTAAATTTTTCCACATACATATTAATATATTTTATTAAATAGTACTTTTATGCATTTAATTTTTTCTAATATTTTAAAATTATATAATATACATTTATTTATAAAACCACACATTGTGCGGGTCGCTATCTAGTTTAGTGTATAATAGTTAAGCATCACTAGTTAATCTAGTCACCAGCTACTTATTGAAAGAAAATTTCCATCAACCAAAATACAAGAAATAAGGTAGGCTTTTAAGCCTTAACCCCTTAAGCATCTATCTATTGAACTTGTAAATAACCTTCTTGGTGTGTTTGTGTGTGAGTCTTAGGGGATGAAGGATGCAAATTGATTCTTATTCAACAATCAACGCAATCTCATATCACCATGATAAAATAAAAAAGAATGTTGAAACCAACATTATGCATATGAAGGAACGATCTAAAACATGGCCAACTTATTTTCAATTTCAATATATAACAAAATGAACCTATATTACCAATAAAAATGTTGAATCTATATATAATATAATTTCTGAGAAGCACACTTACATGCTGACACGTCAGCTTATTAATACATTGACAGGTTAGATTAGTAAATTTTGACACCTCAACATATTTGTATACATGTCCCTTCGGGAGCAATGTAGTTATTTTTTCACCTAACCCTAAATAGATCAACGGCCTCCACACCAGCAATTGTGATCTGCACCAGCGAGGGCCATAGATCCACTCACGACAGTCGTTGGTGGCCTTCGAGTGTGATGTCTGCACCAGTGAGCAACCTCCGCACCAGCGCTAATGACTCTGGTGGCCTCCACACCAACAACTGTGATCCGCACCAACGAGGGCCATAGATCCACTAATGACACTCGTCGACAGCCTCTGAGTGCGACGTCCGCACCAATGAGTGACCTCTACACCAATGACTCCGGCGGCCTCCACACCAGTGACTGCGATCCCCACCAATGAGGGCCATAGATCCACTCACGACACTCGTCGACGGCCTCCGAGTGCGACGTCTGCACCTCCGCATGAGTGATCAGTGGCCTCCAAGCGTGACGTTCGCACCAGTGAGCAACCTCCGCACCAGCGTCCGCACCTCTACACGAGCGATTCCACACTAGCGATGAGTCAGCTCCACACCAATCGCACTAGCGACTCCGTACCAACATCTGAAGCCACCTCCGCACCAATGACTCTATACCAACGTCCGAAGCGACCACTGCACCAACAACTCCAAATTGGGGAAATAGGGTCGGAGAAGAATGAAAAACCCCTGAAATTGGAAATTGGAAAATAGTACATTAGTTTTTAACATTTCTTCATCTTTCATTGAATTTTGGGTTTTTTAAGCATCATTATGGGCTCTGTTACATTAACTTTTGATTAAATTTCAAATAGAATTAAATTTTTTAATTAAATTTCAAGCTCAATGCTATAAACTTCTCATTTGAAATTGAAATTACATAAAACAGTTATGACATAATTGTGAGTAATCATCTTCTTAGCAGTACTTATATATGATATATGATTGCATATACTTATCATTTCTACCTATTATTTGAAGATCATGAATCATAACAGTTCATCTACTTTCTATATTCATAGTTATAACCATCGCAAATTGATGTACAAAATATGCAAATTAAAAAGGCGTATGAAGATGCTTTCCAACAAGAGAGAAATTGCTTCTATGCAACAAATGCTTTGGTCTCTTGGTTAGATTTTCATTCAACTTGTTACATTTTTTAAACAATTCTATGTCAAGTTTAATACATGTTTAGTGCCAGTGTTTATTACTTTGATTTTTCAGAAACTACACTTTTACTGTCTGGTTATGTTTGTGTTATCATGTGGTTTATTTTCATGATGATTAGGTTCTGTTCCTCGTCAGTTGTTCCCAATCTAAGCGCAATGCCATGCAATTGAATTTGTAATTTATATTGCTCATTCCTTTTAGTTAGCATGGCCTTTAGAACTCGTATTGATATCTTATTTAGTTCTAGAAAGCTTTATTAGATATAGGTTTCCCACAAAGATTTATTTGCAAGTATTAATGTTAGCTATATGCTTTTTCATTCTTCTCCCATGCTGTATTCACTTTCTTCCATTTGGCTTGTCATTTTAGATATTTTTTGCTTGCCTGGGCCACAGTCTATTTATCTTAGTTGCGGTGGTTGTGATTTTAGATTAGATATTTACTACTTACCAGTTACCATGAACTTTATTTATCTTTAGTTGGAGTTGTGCCCTCTATTCTACAGTTTTCACTATATTATAACTATCTTCTTATGCTACCTTTTCCAACCTATTATCTACACATAACATAAATTTCATTTACTCACCCACACTTATGCACATAACTTAAATTCTGTGTTAAGTTTAATGCATGTTCAGTGCCTATATTTATTACTTTGATTTTCCAAAAACTACACTTTTGCTGTCTAGTTATGTTTGTGTTGTCGTGTGGTTTATTTTCATGATGATTAGGTTTTGTTCCCCATCAATTGTTCCCAATCTAAGCGCAATGTCATGCAATTGAATTTGTAATTTATATTGCTATTCCTTTCAGTTAGCATGGCCTTTAGAACTCGTATTGATATCTTATTTAGTGCTAGAAAGCTTTATTAGATATAGGTTTGCCACAAAGATTTATTTGCAAGTATTAATGTTAGCTATATGCTTTTTCATTCTTCTCCCATGCTGTCTTCACTTTCTTCCATTTGACTTGTCATTTTAGATATTTTTTGCTTACTTGGGCCACAGTCTATTTATCTTAGTTCCGATGCATGTGAATTTAGATTAGATCTGCTTACCAATTACCATGACCTTTATTTATCTTTAGTTGGAACTGTGCCCTCTATTCTGCAATTTTCACTATATTTTAACTATCTTCTATGCTACCTTTTCCAACCTATTATCTACACATAACATAAATTTCATTTACTCACCCAGAATTATACACATGATAGATAATGGTGCATCTGATTCAAATTATTTGAAAGAAAAAAAAATAAAAAACTCAATAAGACAGGAAGATGTGTTAGTAATAAGATAGGAAGATGTGTTAGTAACAAAATAATAAACCTCTTTTCCCAACAATTATCACTGAGATGTGTTTGAGAATTGTGCTATGATTGAGACAAATGAAGCAGTAGCTGCCAATGTTTTTGACCAAAAATGGAGTATATTATTTTAGGAACTTCAGGCAAATAAGATTCAAGTTAATAAAATGATCAACCAAATCCATGTGGTTGTTTGTCTGAGACTGTTGCTGCAATCCAAGGAAGCTTTTCTTTTATTGGTAGTTATGGCGCTACTAGATTGTGAAAAGAATAAAATAGAGCATGAGAATGATTTATGAAACAATTGTTAGAAGCAGTAGTTGCCAATGTTTTTGTTATGCTAGATCAAATTTACTTTTGAGTTTAAATTTCTAAAGTGTTATACTTCTTTCTTTCCTTGCATTCAGAAAATTTTATCATAAAAGTATGATGATAGAAGAGGACTATTTATATATCTAAAATAATTGGACATATATAACTTTCTGCACTGCTTTTGTCTATTATTTTGTTTTTTCTATGATTTATCTCTATATTATTACATACTCCAAACACAATCACTCTTTAGATGAAAATATTGACTAATCTGATTTGGCATGATATTGTGTCACTGTATATCTAATTCAATCAAAAGTGAAACAAAGGGTTGTGATTTGTGAAAGACATGCCTCATATGCTATCTTGCTCTTGCTAACTAACTTCTATAGGACATAGTTCTTCAACTTTTATTCACTTTATCAGCATTAAAATTAATTATACCTATTATTTATGTTACACTACATGCCTTTATTTCATGTATGCAACACCTACTTTGCTATCTTGGTTATAGTCAAATTTTGATGTTTTTTAATACCATGGATGTCACTGCAACTTATAAATGATTGTGTGTTTGATGTGAAACATACTCAATTAAAGAAGTAGACAAAAATCGTGAACAAGATCGTGCTTTTATAGCCCATCAATGTCGACAATCAAGATTTAGAAGGAAGCAATTGCTTTATTGCAAAAGGAATTCATTGCTAGCTACAAATTCAAGTGAGTAAATTATTTGTGAATTAAGATACTAAAACCTTACTTTTTATAGCTCTTTTTATAGTAATTTTGTAAAGCGTAATTTCTTAATATTAAGTTAGTTGATTGAGTTGGTATTTTTTTTCCATTACAAGTAAACAACATATATGAAAAAATAATAGTCAAAAACTATTTTATATTCATTTGATTTATTTATTGTTACTATACATTAATTTGTTCTAATAATGTTGGATTAATCGAATTTATCTTCATGAAATATTAAGTATAACACACATGAAACTTTTCATACAAACATTAAAAAAAAAAAAAAACTCATTTTGCATCTTTACATATAACAATGGTTAGCAAATGGTGTTTTTTTGTTGGATCACCAACAATTGCAAGATAATGATTTTAATTTGATTCAAAATATGTAATTTTAATTTTATACAACTTTACTATTGTTTATTTTGATTTTAGACAGATCAAATATTATTATAGGGATTGCTAAAAGATAAGATTTTTTATTTTATATAACAAGAAATTATGTGTTGAAAATAGTTGTGTTCCCTACAATGACTTCTTAAATTGGTAATTTATGTACTAATTAAGTACACTTTTACATAGATCTCATTACCTTTACATTTTATTTATGGTAGAAAATAGCTTGAAATCAATTACCACTTCTGATGACGGAATTGCTACCTCTATTACAATAACTCATGATATTGGTAAGTTATGCAAGAACTATCAAGTATTAAGTTGTAACATTTTTAAACCATTTTAATTTGAGTGTTATCATATTTTTTCTCCAATTTTTCATGTAACCAAGGTTTTTAAAAAAATATTAACATTTTATTATCTATCATTTTTATATTATTTAATTATTTTTCCTTCAAATAGATAACATTGTCGCTGCACAGTTGGCTCAATTTCGCGAAGCAAGGTTTAAAAGGAAAAAAAGTTACTTGATTTAAGGTCAAATTTGATCCGTAATACAGATTTATGTCATTCTTGTCAAACTATTAGAAAGTGTCATATTATTATTGTTTTAAATTGTACACACTACACTAATTTATTATTCATATAAACTGTTATATTTGTAGTTTCTATTACATCAAGTGTTGTTAATTGCTCTATTCCACAAATCAGTGAGTTATGTATTTTTTTCCATTATTTTGTACTACAAAAATTACTATTTATGTTTATCATTAAAGTTAGTTTTCTACAATAATTTACTCACAATATAATAAAATTGTTATGTGTTTAAAAGTTTATAATATAAACATATGTCATTCATTTTATAGATTGTGTTATTGAACCTTGGGATTTTGGAAGACCAACATGTGTGTGTGAATATTGTGGATCACTTCATTGGTATGAAGAAAGAACGGAAAAGAGTAAATGTCCCAATCAACCAAAATTTAACATGTGTAGCATGGAGGGAAGAATACAACTCCCTCTATTAAAACAACCTCCATCGTTGCTTAACAACTTGCTTAATTACTGTGACAATAGTTCTGCTAAAGCTTTTCATCGTAATATTTGAGCTTACAATGCAGTTTTGCTTTTACAAGCATGGTGGTCCTTACAATTTTCGCATAAATGGTCAAAATTACCACCTACTAGGGTCTTTGGTTCTGTTGGATGGAAAGAAGACTAAATTTGCCCAACTTTACATACATGATACTAAGAATGAGATTGCAAATAGATTGGGTGTTGTCAAAACAGAAAATGGGAATAATTCACTTCAAGAAGGTATTGTAAGAGATATTTTGTGTATGTTGGATGAACACAATGTTTTGGTTCGATCATTTTGGATGGCTAGAGATAAATATCGTGAACATGGAGTTCGTGAATTCATATTAAAATTGAAGGCAAATAGATTGGCTGATGGAAGACAATACAACTTACCTTCTTGCTTAGAAGTTGATGCACTTTTAGTAGATAGATCATGTTAAGAAGAAAGTCATCGTGATATAATTGTTCAACACAAAACAACTGGTCCACAGAGAATAGCAGAATTGCACTTAAGTTTCATGGCTTTACAATATCCTTTGCTATTTCCATATGGGGAAGATGGATTTAGGATAGGAATAAGTCATTGTAATCCAAAGACAAATAAAGTGTACAAATGTCAAACAATGACTATGAGATAGTACTATGCTTTTCGCTTACAACAACGAACTGAAGACTCACAAATTTTGTTGTGAGGTGGACATTTATTACAACAATAAAGACTAAATTGGGTTAGAAACAATCAAAAAGCAAATACGTGCAAAGTTATATAATGGATTAAGAGATGCAATCAATCGAGGAGATGTAATGATAGATAATGTCAGCAGAATAACAGTGCTTCCTTCATCTTACACTGGTGGGCCTCAATATTGAGTACAAAACTATCAGGTACGTAATAATTTCTTGTATGATGACAAAAAATAATCATGTGCTTTTGTATATCATTTGAAAAGGAATTTGTGTACTATTTGTTCATCTTTTTGGCTAATCACATTTAATAGGCCTACCTCATGCACACATATTAGTTTTGCTTTCACCCAAAGGATAAAATAAAAGTAGCATAAAAAATTGATGATATCATATCAACAAAAAATCCAAAAAAAGAGGTTGACCCTCTTGCTTTTAGTGCAGTTGACAAATTCATGATTCATGGACCTTGTGGAATATTAAATCGTCATTGTCCATATATGGTCAATAACAAGTGTTCAAAGCATTATCCTAAAAATTTCATGATAAAACATCATTAACTGAGGATGGTTTTCCCATATATATGAGGAGAAACAATGGCAGGTATATTTGCAAGAATGATGCTCAACTTGACAATTGTCATGTGATCCCTTATAATAGAAATATTTTAGTAAAATATGATGCTCACATCAATGTTGAAGTTTGCAATAGATCAAGGTCAATTAAATATCTATTCAAGTATATCAATAAAGGTCCAGATCAAGTTACTGCTGTTATCTCAAATGTTGAAAATTTTGGTTATGCCTCTACAAATTTTAGCCATGACCATGATGAAATTAAGGCCTATCTTGATTGTAGATATATTTTTGTTGCTAAGGCTGTTTGGTGGATATTTCAGTTTGACATGTTTTATCGAGAACTAGCTATAGAGCGCCTATCTTTTCATCTTCTAGGTTAGAATACAGTTTATTTTCCAGAAGCTACTACAGTTAACAATATTTTACATCATCTAGGAATTGAAAAGACAATGTTTATTGAATGAATAACAATGAATTGTAATAACATGGAAGCTCAACACCTAACATACACCAAATTCCCTACAAATTTTGTATGGAACAACCGTGAAAAGATGTGGACAACAAGGTGTACTGGCAAGTATTTTGGCAAAATATACTATGTACCTCCCACAACAGGTGAAAAATATTATTTGAGAATGCTTTGAAATATTGTTAAAGGTTGTTGTTTTTATGAACAAATAAGAGCTGTAAATGGTGTCTTGTATCCTACCTTTAAGGGGGCATGTTATGCTCTCGGTTTATTAGATAATGATAAATAATGGGATGATTTCTTAAAAGAAGTTGCAATGTGGGGTATTGGAACACAACTTCGTCAATTATTTTCCACAATTTTGTTGCATTGTGAGATCATGGATCCGAGTCAAATTTGGAAAATAAATTGGCAATTACTTTCACAAGATATTTCATACAAACAATGTAGATTGTTAAATTTCCCTAATCTCTATTTGTCAGATGAACAATTACAAAATCATGCACTGTTAGAGATTCAAAAGATTCTTAAAATGATAGGAAAATCATTAGAAGAGTATCATGGAATGCCAATTCCAAATGACAATTTAGTGACTCAAATCAACAATAATCTTATTGTTGAAGAATTACAGTATGACAAATTAAAAATGCAAGAAGAATATTCAAAACTACTATGTGGCTTAAATTCTAATCAAAAGTCAATTCATGATATTATACTCTAATCTATTAACATGAGTTTAGGAAAGTTGCTCTTTGTGTATGGTTCAGGAGGAACGGGGAAAACTTATCTTTGGAGGACCCTCCTTGCAAAAGTCAGATTTGAAGGTAAAATTGTTATTGCTGTAGCTACTTCAAGTATTGCAACTTTATTGCTACTAGGAGGAAGGACTGCTCATTCTAGGTTCCATATACCTTTAAACCCAACAGAAGAATCAACATGTGCTATAAAAAAAGGTACACAACTTAGTAAGTTAATTATGCAAGCATCATTAATAATTTGGGATAGGCACCTATGGCAAACAAATATTGCTTTGACGCTGTTGATAAATCTTTGTGTGATATTATGAACACAATTAATGATGATTGTTCGACAAAATCATTTGGTGGAATAACTACTATGCTTGGTGGTGATTTTAAGCAAATTTTGTCTATTCTTCCGAAGGGTAATAGGCATGACACTGTTCAAGCTTGTATAAAGACTTCTTATCTTTGGGAATTTTGTGAGGTACGTACATTACAAGAAAATATGCGTTTACAATCTAATAATTTAGATGCTGCATCAAAAGCTTCAATGTAAACTTTTGGAAATTGGATTCTTGATGTTAGTGATGGGAAATATTACTCAGATAATGGAGAGGCATCAATTTCAATACAATCAGATTTGATGAGTGAGAAAACTTATGATGGTGTTCAGTCCATTGTCAAAAGCTATCCAAATTTGGAAGAACATCTTGGAGACTCGAATTACCTTGTACATCGTGCAATCCTAACTCCTACAAATGAAGTTGTTGAAGTAATAAATAGTCATATTATGCAAAGGTTACAAGGAGAAGAAAAAATCTATTTATCATTAGATTCCATTTGTAAAATTGATTTTAACATTGAGGATCAAGATCTTTTATATCCAACTGAATTTCTAAACACACTTAAATTTCCAGGTTTTCCAACATTAATGTTAAACCTAAAAAAAGGAGTCATAGTTATTCTTTTGAGAAACCTTAACCCAAGTGTTGGTTGTGTAATGGTACAAGGTTAAAGATAACACAACTAGGAAAATGGTTTGTCGGAGGAGAAATTTTGAGTGGCTCAAACATTGGAGATAAAGTCATTATTCCAAGAATAACATTGTCACCTTCAGAATCTAGGTGGCCTTTTGTTCTAAAATGAAGGTAGTATCCCATATCATTATGTTTTGCAATGACTATAAATAAAAATCAAGGTCAATCTTTACAACATGTTGGTTTATACTTACCAAAACAAGTATTTAGCCATGGACAATTGTATGTTGTTGGTCACCACTAGAAATGGATTACGCATCTTTACCACTGATGAAGAACAACCTAATGACAACACGGTCTTAAACATTGTGTATAAAAAAATTCTTTGAAATCCTATTTGTGCCTCATACATAAGGTAAACATATACAAAAACTTGTTTTTTTTTTTATATGTTTAGTATTTTCACACATTTATAATATTAATTGAACGTTTATTTGTGAATACAACATTACCCTTAAAGATGAGGAAGGCAACAAAAGAAAAGTGCAAAAGACAATTGTTGAAAGGAAAGAAACTTACATTTTCGTGTGTTGTTTTTTATATGTTTAGTGGTTTCACATATTTATAATATTGATTGAACGTTTATTTTTTAATACAACATTACCTCTAGGGATGAAGAAGGCAATAAAAGAAAAGTGTAAAAGACAATTGTTGAAAGGAAAGAATCCTTACATTTTCATGTGTTGTTTTTTTACATGTTTAGTGCTTTCACACGTTTATAATATTGATTGGACGTTCATTTTTCTATTTTATTTTTATTGTATGGTTCTGAAATTCATTATTGTCTTTCTCTCTCATTTTTTTTTTATTTCAGTGTCATGAAATTCATGTTTTATTTATAAATCTCAAATCATATTCAATATTAACTCATTCTTTGTTTGAATTGTAAAGATCAAAGAAGAGCGACAATGATGAAATTGTATGACACAAGGATACTAGCTTGCTACCATAAAGGTAACCCTTGCACTACACAATAATCTGTTATTAAAGTCTAAAACAAATTATATTTTATTTTTATCTTACTGTTCTCACATTCATTACCGTCTTTCTCTTTCATTATATTTTTATTTTAGTGCTATGAAATTCATGTTTTATTTATAAATTGTATCAGTATAGGCTTTGTGAAGGAATCAATGTATTACATAGGGATATTGACTTGCTACCATAAAGGTAACCCCTATACTACCCATTAATCTTTTTACTTATTTTTAGTGGTTTCACATATTTGTAATATTGATTAAACGTTTATTTTTCAATATAACATTACCTTTAGGGATGAGGAAGGTAACAAAAGAAAAGTACAAATTACAAATAAAAATCCTTACATTTTCATGTGTTGTTGACATGATATTTAATAAGTGAAATCAATATTCACTAAGCACTTTGCTAGCAAGGATAGGAAAAAGGCAATGAAATTTGAAAGATTCTCATATGGTCACCTTCCTTGTCGGTAATTAATGTTTCTCTCTTTGTGATTCCTCCTCCATATATTGGCGTAGCAGTTTAACATTGATTAACACTAGCATAGTATTTTATTCATAATGAAAATAGTGTCACTTCAAATTGGCGTGACTATGTAAATTTTAAATTCTAAGATTTATTGATGCAGTCATGTTGGCATTATCCCAAGCGGATATTGATTAATTGAAGACTTCCTTAGCTAATTTCTACTCCACTTTACAAGCTTTTTGAAATGGTCCAAAATTATCTTCTCCAAAAAAATCTCTTTCATAAGAATAAAACAATTCACATTTATTGAAAAAATTAGTTAAGGGCGCCTTAGCCAAACCTATAGCTTTTACTTAAACATATTTCTTCATTGTCATGATTTTTTTTCCTTGTATGACTTTTGTAGTTTTCTTTAACCAACATTGTTATCTACTTCTAAGTTCTATCTATGTTGTCTTTTAATGATTATCTTGATGTTGCTTATGCATTGGATTATCTTCATCATGGTTCTGAACAAACAGTACTTAATTGAACTTCTCTGTTTTTGTGTTATGTTTGGTCTTCATTCTTCTATGATTAATAAGCACCCAACTTTATTATTTGAGATATGCATTTATCAAACTTTTGTAGTATATGTAGAAAATCTATTATGTTTTCACCTTTTTGTACTTTCCTTCTAGAGTTTTATAATTATTAAGTTCATAAAAAGGTCAAGGAATTATTTGAAGTCTTTATTTTGCATTGGCTAATCTAATTATCCCACAGGAAAAGGGTCGGCCACTTCCAAAATTTGGTGAATGGGATGTAAATGATCTAGCCTTGGCTAAGGGGTTCACAGTGATTTTTAATAAGGCTAGGGATGAGAAAAAAATAGGTGGAAATCCTGAGTCACCAACAATGACTGCAGCTGATGGCAAAACACAGACTGTAAGATATTCTTGATTAATTCTCTCTCTAACTTGACAAACACACCGCTGCTTTTATTTGTAATCTGAACTCAGCATATTTTTGCCCATCTGAACAGGAGTTTTAACCTTGCAAAAATGCTGATTGTGTTGTGACATGTGTGTTGTGTGTCACATCATGTATGCCTGTGTTTTTTGCATGACATTTTAAGACTTTAAAAGTGTTGACAAAATGTGCTAGAATAAGAATACAAAAAGCTTTGGCCTACTAAATTCAGGATGTATTAAAAGTGAAACCATGGTTTATAGTTTGTAAATTATTATCTCTGTTGAGTTGTCTTCCTCCTCCTCTTCTTGACGATGACTTTGTTGGCCACTTGGGAAATTTTGGGTTAGCAAGGCTCCTTAATGTCATCACAGAACATTCCAACAGAGATCAGATTAGTTCAGCTACAATTCAAGGAACCATTGGATATGTCCCCCCAAGTAAAGTACTTTCTTTCCTTTAAAATAGTTTACCTATGCTTTTGATTTTGTGTTTTATTAGAGATTAGAGATAACTAACTTATTGTCATTGAGATTAGATAGGAATAGGATCATTGTTGCCATGGTTTATTATTGACTACACTCAAATTGTACAAAGTCAAAGTCTTTAGCTTTTAAACTTTCAATCTTATTTTAACAACTATCCCGTTCAAATTCATTCTAATAAAAGTATACTATGCATGAAAATATATGACTGAACCACACTATACATTTTTTTAGGTACTTTAGAATAAAACGAAATATTACTCTTGTCAAGTTTTGATTATTTTACTATATTTTCTTTTAATTGCTATCCAAATATGGAGGATTGTCTACAGATTGGTTTGTATCCTTCTTCTATATATATGCAATCTTGGTCTATTTGTGCGGTATATTCTCCTCAAGTGCTTATATGAAAACAGTCTATCTCGTTTTCAGATTACTTCACATTGTTCCAACAAAAGACATATACTACTCATAAACTTCTCATCCTAGGAGTGAGACTTTTCTATTTTTCAATTAATTTATTTAATTGACTTTACTATTTCATTTTAATTATATAACAGTCAATCATTAATATATATAATTTCAAACTATAAAAAATGGTACAATCATGAATATTTGTCCTTAGAATTTTCATATAACATTATTTGCAAACAATTATTGGATTCCTTTTGCATTTTTATTTGAGCAATTAACAATTACAAACTGTTACGGTTCATTCACTTGAAAATATATTAACAATTTACCTTGTCATTATATTCATCAAATAGATATTTAATTTTATATCATTTAGTAAATTTAATAACGTTTAATACATATTATTATTATTATTATTACACCTTTGCAGTGTGGCTTTTCTATTCTTCAATTAATTTCTTTAAGTAACTTTAGTTTTCTGTTTTAATTGGTGAGCATCTTAATTATATATCATATTAATTGGTGAGCATCTTAATTATATATCATATTGGCCTGCTGAGCTTTACTGTGTCATTATATTCATCAAATAGAAACATGTAACATCTAATTTAATATATACATTAAAATCATTAATACCCATTTATTATTTTTGTAACTGAAAATTTAAATTACTATATATTACTATATCAATTCTAACTTTATATATTCTAACTTTTCTTTTTCAAATATGGAATGCCAATTTATTAAATGAAAAGGTTAGTATTTTCAATTAAATTTTTTAACTTTTCGGACATCATTCACATTATTATAATTTGATTTGATATTTTAGCAATCTTATTCTTGATTTTATTTATACACCAATCCTATTATTGAAAGATTATTAACCCAAATTATTTTCAAGCTCACGACCAAATTAGTTTGGTCTTAATCTTTTAATTTGAAATACACAAGAACACACTAGAAGGGGGGGGGGGGGGGGGGGGGGGAGTTGAATAGTGTGTTTAAAACTTTTTCGTAAATACTATTAGTTCACAAGTTGCCTTCTTGGATATATGTTAGTTTAAATCAGCAAATATATCCTTGCAAGGAAAAGCTTAGAAAGTCTTTCCAAAGAAGCACAATGAGCAAGATAAATATATGTAATCACAAGACAGCAGATGAAAGATTGTTTTTATACTAATTCACTCAACCTGAGCTACGTCCAATTCTCCTTTAACAACTGTTAAGGGTTCTACTATAATCAACCGATTACAAAATAAGTATTCTTCACTGCCACTGGCTACAAGTATTCTCTGTCACTCCTAGCTACAAGTATTCTAAACCACTTCTAGTTACAAGTATGAATCTCCCCCTGAGATTATACTTCCCAAGTATTCTTTTATCACTAAGCCACTCCTGGCTTTCTATACAAATATGTATAAGATTCAGATAACTCTCAAAGAGAGGATATAAACAAATGTTGAATCTATGTGAACTTGTAGAGGATAGATATTCTCTTTTTCTCTCAGCTCGTGTTCAAGACCTTTTCTTAGAGTGCTTTCTCTTGCTATCTAGATTGATTTGAGTTATTTTGTTCTAGTTCATTAGTCTTCTTGTACCATGGAGGCATCCTTATATAGTGAGCTTCATGAATTTGAACGTTGGAGAAGACTTATTTTCGTTGTCTCACACAGTAGAGTGTTGAAGTAGCTTTGACTGTGCTTGATGTGACAGAAGTAGGTTTCTGTCTTTGTCATACTTAGCTTTTAGCATAAGGCGTGCATCTCAATGCTCATTTGTCCTTTAGCTATACCTACACACTTCACATAATTCGAGACATACAAGCAATATGAGGAATCAAAGAAAGTAATGTCAAAGAGAGACTCCCTTTCTTTTGTTGTAGTAGTGCCTTTATTTGAGTAAAGAATTAATTATAAAGCACATATTCCTCAGCACATATGACAGATTATGTTCTGTTCCTACACAGACAGTGTATGGCTTAACAAACATAGTCTAGTATTGATTAAGTATGGTTTGTTCGTGCACAGACAACGTTTGGCTTAACAAACACATTCTGAAATAAAAGACATGGTCTGTTCTAGCCTTAGACATCGTCTAGCTTAGCATTAGACATCGTTTGGCTTGTTCCATACATGGTCTAATCCAGTACATATGCATGGTCTGGTCCTAGACTTCACATAGTCTGTACAAGACTGTTGTATGGTCTAGTCTTAGACTTTGCGTAAGTCCTTCCAGACATTCATGGTCTTTTTGAGAACTTTATTTTAGTCTGATTTCAAGCAATTATAGTGCGTGACTTAATTATCATCAATTATCAGACAGTTAAGACGAATGTGAGAGTTAGAGAGATTATACCATTGTCTGTTCTTACTTTATTTCCTGAAATCACTTAATCTGAAAACATTAGTTTATCAAATATTATCACATTTGTTATCATCAAAACCTATCAAGGTATTAGGGGTCAAACATCATCAAATGTCTTGGTTTTAACATAATATTTATGCCTATAATCTTGGTGGTAAGCATGTTCTTATTCAAATGCATTCAGTATGTTAATACACACTCACACAAGTTCATGCTAGATACATGAGCAGAAAGAGACTACATTAAAAAATGTTATTCTAAAATAGTGTTAAATATTTGAATGTGCACTTTAAGTTTTTTGGGATACATTATTACTATTTGTAATTATTTAATTTTATTTTTATGATTTCAACAGCAAACTCCATTGCATGCAGCAATAAGTAATAAGTTTATTTCAAATTTCAAAAATCTCTTACAAGAAGAAAACATTTACACCATAAGAAAATTGAAAATAGTTTCAAATGATAAATACAAACCAATCATAGGAACATTAAAGGGGTGGTTTTCGGATAAAACAACTGTTACCAAGATCAATGACTCATCTATTACCATTCCTCTTCATTATTTTGAGTTTGCATCATATGAAGTTCTATCACAAAGGGTTGATGACAAAGTTGTATTATCAGGTACATTTTTAAAAAAAATTATAATAATTAACATAAACAATTAATAATTATAGATTTCATTTATTATTACAGACATTATTGAAACACTTCATGCAATTAGACATGAAGAACATGTATCCGTCAATGGCAAACCAACAAAGATAAGGAGATTAGAATTGCAACTTAAAGAGTAAGTACATTATTTATTTTTAATTTTTTAATCACAAACTAATTATAAATTTTATATAAATAATAATTTAGTACTTCAAATATATTTCTTTTAAAAATGTACAATAATACAAGTTTCATTTTTATTTATTAATATTCAGAAATCAATTTGTAAAAGTGACTTTGTGGTCAAACATAGCCTCAGAATTTGAAAAAATAATTAGCATCCAAAAAGAAGGCACAAAGGTTGTTATATATATATTCAGAAATACAAAGGTTTGAATACTTTTAACACACTTATTATTTGTCAAAGTTCTATATTTTATTGTTATATTTTATATATTTATGAAGTCTTTGAAAATATATTCAGTCACACACACTAAATGTGAAAATCTTAGTGATGTTAATTAAAAATCATGTGAGACTTCATACTTTCCCATGCCTTTGGGCAGTGAAATGGGAAAGTGGATGGTTATTTATTATGACTCTCCTTAAGCCTTACATTGAGAAACACTTGCTTATGGAAAAAAAAAATATTGAGAAACACATTCTATGATTACCAAAAAAAAATAAAAATAAGGAGGATAGGGACACAAGGTTAGACAAACCAATTGATGGATTAGGCTTCTTGGGTCTATGATTGAGAAACATTTTTCACATTTTTCATTGATTATTAATTAGTTGACTTAATCTTCTATAACTATTGCATACTTTCCTATTCAAAATTCATTTAATTCATTTGTCAAATTCATTACGTGGTCTTCCAACCTAAGTGATCCATATACTAAATTCAATCATATTACATGTTGTTTTAGGATTTCATCAATTTATATATATATATATATATATATATATATATTGTTTTAATATTATTCTATTTGTCAATTAGTTCCTGATTTACTTCAAATTTTACATTATCTTTGATTATTTTATTAAATAGTATTTTCTCAACAATTATTTTTTAGGTGACTATTCACTCAACTCAACTTCAAGTACAAGGATCTCTATCAACTTAGATCATTCTGATTTTGCAAAGTTCAACAAAGGGTAAGACAACTTTGTTATACTTTTTCAACCAATTTAAAATAAATTTTAAAAATAAAACAAAATTATTTCTTTTAATTGTTTTCTAAAATAACATTTTTTTTAGAAAATCAAAGGAGCAACATAAAGTTAAACAATTGTCTTCTCCAAATTTTTCTACCATTGATGTTGAGGAGAGAATGTCTAAAAATAGAAGATCTTTGCAAGATATAAAGTCACTTAAATGGGTATCAAATTTACAGGTATAGTTACATGTCTCAACCTACCTATTTACAATATTTGATAATATAATAATTTATTCATTTTATACCGTATGTCAAATTACAAGATTATGTATTTACCACCCAAGCAACAATCAATGAAGTTGATAATACATATGGTTGGAATTATATTGCTTGTGAAAAATGCAACAAAAAAGTAGTCAAAGATGGGAATGAATACACATGCAAAATATGCAATAAACCATCCACCTACCCAACAATCAAGTTGGAATTTTGAAATTTGAAAATATTTGCAATAACATAATTAATTAATTTCTAAGATTCATTTTTCAAGTTCAAAATACAATTGAAAGTCTCCGATGATATAGGTGAAGCAATATTCAGCTTCCAAACTACTTGACAATCAAAATGGAAATGATGCAAGTATACCCCCCATAATACATATACTTTGCAATCACACTTTTATTTTTGAAATCAAGGTTATAGATTACAATTTTAAAGAGGATTCCAAGCTTACACCATCACAAAGACTTTTATCCCAAAAAACATAAGTCAAGAGCAAATACTCCACAAACAAATTAAGCAGGTATCATATTCTAAATTTATTTATATTATTTATTTCTCTTACAAAATATTTATCATTTCACCAACTTATTAAATTTTTTAAATTTAAATAAGGAGCCTATTTCCCCACAACAAATTTCATCGGATGAAGAACCAATGACAACAAAAAGTCAAATATACAAACATTCAAGGAGTCAAAAGATGCATCTTCATCATCAAAGTCGAGAGCCTATACAATTTCAAAAACACCTTTAAGAAGAAAGGCATCTATACAAACTATTGATAGCTCTTCCGATGAAGACTCAAATTTGATTAAAAGTTTAATGAAGAACACTTCAAAGAAAAAAAAAGTGAACAACACGTCACTTGCAAAAGAAATAACTATTTCATTACCTCAATAAAGTAAATCTACATGATTTACTATTTTCCTTTCATTCGAACAATCCATAGATACCTATATCTGGTTTGAATTTTAAATGTTTTCATCAATAAATATAAAATATCTTGTCTTTCATTTTAATAAAATATTTATTTATATTCTTTTTTTTTCTTTAAAATTAACATAATAATAAAATTAAAATTTTGATTTAAAAACCGCGCATCGCACGGGTCAAAATCTAGTTTATACAAATCCAAACCATCTTCCAACTTTCTTTTTTCCTTTGCATTTATTGGGAGAGGGTAGGAGGCATAGAAAAATCAAGAAAAATAAATGAAAACAATGGTTTAAACATGAAAGGAACAACTGAAAAATTACAATCAATAAAAAAAAAAATGGCATTGACAAACACCACAAAATGAAATTTACATTAGAAACTCCCAATGATAAATTGAACTTGCCTCCTCAAAGTCAAAACTTAAGCACAACAAAAAATCAGTAGTCATATGCATTTCAATAATAATAAAAAAAAAAGCCTTATATGAAACAAAGTAAATAAAATGCAAAACCATTTTCACACTACATAACACAAATAACTCAATATATGAATTTCATTAATTTATAACTAAAAAAATTAAAAGTGTCAATGAACTTACCAAGATGAGAGTGTTATCTATTCTGAAATAAAAGAAAAAAGGCAAAGGAAAAGAATGAAATTGACATTAGAAACTCCCAATAATAAAACTTCCCTCCTCAAAGTCAAAGCATAAGCAGAACAAAAAAAAGGCCCTTACAAAAAAAAATAAGAGAAAAAAGAACTAAAAGTGTACCTTTTAAATTTTTAAAACAAACCTTGGTTGAACACAAGCTTCTTTTCTGGTAGACTCAAAGTGAAACTCTAACCCAAAACAAACAAATTAAGAGACTCCAATACCAATAAAGAAGCAAATGTAACTATGAAAGCAAAGAACGAAAATTGTAGAAGAATATGTAACACATCCAAAAAAGGAAAAAAATTGAACAAACAAAAAATTTGAAATGATTAGATATTTATGTACCTTATGAAACGCTCTACTGTTTGTCCTCTATTCAAACCCAACCATGATCAAATGCATACATGATGGAGTTGCCCCCTTCAAAAACCCTAATCACAAAAATGAAAGCTCAAAAGAGAGAGAAGAAAGTACAAAGATGAGTTTGGGGGCTTCTGAAAGCATAATGTTGATCATAACTCGTGAACCCGCATAAAGTGGGTGAGGCTCTTCAATGGAGGCGGATTCGCAAGAAGGGAGAAGGAGAGGGAGGGAGCAAACTGCTCCATGAAAGAAAGGGAATCTAAAACTTTTACTTTTACAAATTTTTGGTTTGAATAACTTGGGATTTATTTTCCCAAGTTATTTATTTTCCCATGAACAAAAGGGAATCTAGACAAAGTAATATAGTATTTATTTTCCCTCTTTCTCGAGTATTCACACATCTCGGATATCCATAAATTTAATGTAAGAACCATTATGTAAGACATACCTACCATGAATATGTGAGCCATATTTGGGTGGATCTTTGTGACACCCATTTTCCATCCCATCAACTCAAACTTTAGGCCTTTCAACTAGATGAATAAACCAACTATTATAAGGACAAAACATCTATTATTTTCCTCATAAGAAATTAGCAAGCAAATGTGTGGCTTGAAAGTACATCCATGACTGTTCAAGAATAGTGATGATGACTTGTTTTGACCTTAGTCAAATAAAATGTCCTTGGAGCATTTGGTAGAACCTAATTTAGGTTCTTAAACACTTTTAAATGGGTCCTTTTGGAGTGTTTCTCTCATGTGGTAGAACCAAATTTTGAATTTTTAAGTTAAATTTAGTGGTTCCACTATATTTTTTTATTTTTCATTTCTCTTTTCCTTTCTCCTTTCTCATGATGACCACCCCACCGCTTTGCTTCTTTTTCTCTCTCTATCACACCTTACTACCTTTGTTTCTTCACTCTCTATTTCATTTTCCCTCCCGTTGTACCTTCGTGTTGGCCACAAAACATTGTTGCACCACTAAAACTCCTTTCACTAGTACTAGCCTCACTATCATGTTGGTGATCAATTTAGATCTATGACAGCAAACAACAGTGGTTCAAATTTGACTCCACCATGACATTGTCGATGATCACAGTTGCATCTACCTCAAAACCACCAAGTGACGGAGGAGTTACGAGGATATCATAGCAAAATCCAATGGTGGTGTTCAACACGCATGACCACAACGATGAACAATGTTCATATCTTGATGGCTGCTTCTTACAGATATGTTACGTTTGGATTTTTTCTTAATTTTTTTATCACTTGATTTTTTTTCTTGTAATTTGTTCTTGGGATGAACTGTTATGAATTTGTATTTTTTATGTTGGGTTACTATTGTACAATCCATTCTTTCATCTTCTTCAATTTGGTTGTCAATAGTTGGTTGATTTTTTCTCTTAAATCTGTTAACTAAAGACATTCAAAAAATTTATTTTTTATTGCAAGTGATTGGGTTCTTAAGGATTCTTGCAGAAGAACCATTCTCCCACCGCTGATAACTTTGTTGTTGCTCTAGTGGGAGTTCTATGAAAAATGGTTCCTGCACATAAGAACCTATGTCAAGAATAGTTATTAGAAATGGTCTTATGGCTAACTCATTGATCATATTAGTAACTCATCCAACTCAGCTAAATACATAGCAATGACAAGCATGAGTTGAAAAACATATGCATGCTTATAAACCAATTGGTATGTTCTGCTGGTTGCAATGTTGCATGGACGTAAAACAAGTGAGCAAAGTGGGAATAACTAATTCCAGAAACTCAATCTCTACCATACCTTTATCAACTCTTTTATAGTGATCTCTAATGAAGCACATCTACAATGTATTTAAGAAAAGATTTGGGTGAAAAAAATGAAACAAATAAATATGAAAGAAAAAGACACGAAAGTGGCCAAGAGAATTAGATGGGGAAAACTGAAAAATAACATTAGTAAAGGCTAAATTATTATTTTTTTAATGAGGAAAATATATATTTAGTCCTTAAATTTATTAGATTTTTTTTTTAGTTTTTAAACTAAAAGAATTTTTGTCGTATTTTTCAAATTATTATTTTTTTTATTTGATTTTTAATTAGTTTAATGGTCAAATGTTTCTGTCAACTTGTGACTCAGAATCTAGGAAGTAATTAAGAAAAGATTTTGGATGAAAAAAATTGTTGAGTACAAGTGTGAAGGTGAAGTTCCATATCGGATAGGAATGGGAGAGTTGAGCATCATATAAGTGAAGGAAAGACCCATAAACCTAAGACTCAAGGTTTTGGGTTAAAGTGTGGTGTCAAGACTCACTTATGGGGTGTTCTTGAGCCCATTGGTGAAATCTCCTTGGTGTTTAACCCCCTCAGATGCACAACAATTGATATCAGAGTCGATGGTTTTACTTGGACTGGCTTAGATGAGTAAGATGAATGGATGGATCCAAGCATGGACATGGGGATTTCTTACAACGAAAGTCTTCCTAGCGGTGGGTCCATACATTGAGGTCAGGCAGCGTGTCCCGTAGCCATGGAAAGATGGAGCACAACAGTGCAAGGGTGAAGGGGGAGATTGTTGAGTACAAGTGTAAAGTTGAAGGAAAAAATACAACATTCATTAAGAGAGACCTAGAACTAGAAGGAACACACATAGCAATGGCAAGTAAATTGGAGATTTTTCTGGTTGTTTATGGTGGCGTTGGAGTATTATCCAATCTAATCCTTTCAATTCCCCTTAAATATTGATACTCTTCTCGTTTCCTTCTTCTCATTCTTAATTATAACATTTTATTTTACTGTGCGTTCTTATTTTTCTGTTACTCAGGCCAATGCATCAGAAGCAAATTTGTGGGCAGATCAAGATGCGTGTTGGAGCAATGTCCTAATTGCACCTGTGGTTCCAAATTGAACAAAACAAGGGAAATCAGTTGGTTTAAAGTCTATGCAAATAATGGCATAATCTGTGACTATGATATATATAGGATATTTCAAAGTAAGAATTTTGGAATTCTTGTCAATGTTTTGGGGTCTACGTCTTTGATCTGCTGAATTAGATAATTGGTAATAGTTTTAGGCAAGTTGTGCTATTTTATATTTGTTGGGATGTTAAAATGATCATTAATTTTTTAAACTCTCAAGCAAACAATCATGGGACCAATGGCAAAATAAAATCATTATTTAAATGTTTGTTATACCGTGGTACATCCTGGATCTGCTAACACTAAAGAGGCAATTTTACTTCTTTGTTTTTTGTCACTAGATCTAATTAGCTAGATAAAATGTGGGTAATGAAATGAAATTTTGAATTTTTGTGATTTGGATTTGTGTTGGGGAGGGAGTATTTTTCTTTTACAAGTTATGTTAATTGAGCGTGGATATTTTTCTCTTGAGTGTTATTGTGGTGTGTTTTGCTCCTTTTATGCTGGTGATGGATTTGTGTTATGTGTTGATTTATTAGTGTTTGATCAATGGAAGTGTATATTAACTTGAAAATTGAAAATTCGATGTCTTTTTGTATTTGGAAGTTCTTGATTTTTTATCTTGTGTTGTAGTTTACTTTTTTATTTAAGCATTCACATTCGATGAATTTTGCATGATAGAATACTATGTTCTTTTTATTTGGAGAGTTTTTTGATTACAAAACAAATAAGCTAAAAAATTTCTAAAATTGATGTTGTGCACGAACTAATGCACCCTATTGCTTATTACTACAATATGATTGATGTAGGCATGTCAACTAGCAAATGAGGATCAAAGTTGTCCTAAAAGGTGTGATATGCTATAAGTCTATCACAAATTACACTATAAGAAAAATGTCAATTTCCAAAAGACAAAATCTGTCAGTAATGACCAATATCCGTTGATAATCATCTTTTACTAACAGATTATCAACAAAACAATATTCATTGGTAAAAGTGGCATAATTAACTGTTTCTAACGGATTTGTTATTCCGTCAGTAATTTTGGATAACTATATTCATCAGTAATTTCTGACAGATAAATTCATCGAAATATCTCGTATGTAATTTTTCATGGGTAATTTTTGTCAATGATACCGATGGATTTTTCCATCGGAAATATCTGTAGATAAAACCATTGATATTATCAATGGATTTGTGACAGATAAATTTGTTCATAAAATTTAGAAAGAAATATATTTTATGATTTAATTAGTTTTACTTGTTATTGTTTATTTAATATATTCAAATTTTTTAACAATCTCACTAATTAGATAAATCAATCAAACAAGTCATTCTAGAATCTCAACAAACATAATAAAGTTTGGACAAAAGTCATTTTAGAAATTCAACAAACATCACAAAGTTAAGACAAAAAACATAACGAAGTTTGAAAACAAAAATTATTTTAGAAATTCAACAAACTTAACAAAGTTTAAACAAAAAAAGTAATTCTAGAAAATCAACAAAAATAACAAACCATTAGTAGTATCAACTGTTACACAACCTAATAATCAACATATCCTAGAGAATCTATCGATTTTTGCTAGTTGTCATCTACTTGCTGCTGGTTTCCATCTTCCTGCTGTTGGTTGCTATCTTGCTCTTGTTTGTTGCCTTCTTGCTACATCATATTTTGTGTCATTGTTGCTAGTGCTGGTGGTAAGAATGGTATGACAACATTGACAAAAGTGTCTAATTTAATATTTATCTGACGAATCTCTTGTCTTAATTAAATAATTTGTTCTTTTCTACCATGAGATTGGTTAGAAGGTGTCTCAATAAAAGTGTTCCCACTCAAGAACAGACTTCCAAAGCCTCCAGTACCATATAAGCGTTCCTTATTCGTTCCACCAATAGCATTTAACCAACAACAATTCGCAAGTCTTTCCTCCTCAATAGGGCTTACGAGGGCATAATGTCTCTAACCAACTAAAGATGCAACATCAGACCTAGCTTGAGAAAATCTTGCCTCAAAATCTTCCTATCAACGTAGACATTATTTTATAAATAAACCAAACATTAAGAAATTTTTTTAAAAAAAAACATATAAGATAAAGGACTCACATGTGTTCATCTAGATCTTTCATCAACAAATTGACCCATATCCTTCCATAAATGAGTTTGCTGAAAGACCTCATCGACATGAACTTGTTGACCAAATTCCTCTGACTACAAACAAAAACATTATAAATAAACATAATAAATATGTATATTGTGTTAAATTAATAATATAGAAGCATTAACTGTTTAATGTACAAACCATGCGCATTGTGTGATCTTGCACACTGATGGAGTCACCTGTGTGCAAACATTCACCTTTTTCGAATGCTCGATTTTTTTGCACTTGTGAACACTTTTGACGATACTTTCATAGGTTCCATTGTTTTAATAGATTGTTCCACACTCTATCTCCAATCTAGTATGGCTTCTTACCATCTCTTCGGGCTTCCCTAAACATCTCTTAAAGTCTATGAGAAGCTTTTGCATGAAAATTTTTCTTGACTTGATTCTCATGCTCAAGTCTCCATGTTACCCTTTCTCTGTATGAGAAAATGAATAGTTAATAGGGTATATATATGAAATATCAAGTAAACCTCTATTCCAAATTCCAACAATATATTTAAAGTCTTATGAAATAGCAAGTAAACCTCTTTTGCTGCAGTTCGCATCGATGCAAACATTCTTTGCAACCTTGTAATTATAGGCAAATAAAACATTGCCTTATTAGGAACTGGTTTCTTATTACTCGTTCCTATAGAGTGATCACAATACCTTAGCTTGTGACAAATTCTACATTCGGTTAGCGCTCCTTCATTTTTATTGTATTCATTGTCATAATAAAGCATGCATCCATCCACACAACAATCAATCCTCTTAAACTCCAATCCCAACTTTGATACTAATCTCTTGGCATCATAATAGTTTTTAGACAAACCGCTTTTTATGGGTGTTACATCCAAAAGCATTTTCAAAATGAAGTCTAAGCACTGGTCAGGAATATTCCAATTGGACTTGCAAGCTAAAAGCCTCACACAAATTGGTAATTTTGAGTCTGTTGCCCCTTCATACAACGGTTTATTTGCCTTCAACAACAAATTATAAAATTTTGAGTCTCCTCATTCGGAGGCTCTTCCATGGTATTTGACTCCGACTCTTCAAATTACTTACTTAAGGAATGCATCACAAATAATATTGTAAATGCAAATAACATTATGGGGGTGCTGAGTTCATCCTTCAAATTATAATTAATTTAAAGATATGCTACAACACTTGCAAAGAAACCTAAGGACTTCAATTAACTTAAAAGGGAAAAAATATAACTAATTTCTAAATTTCATATGTTCTAAGATATTAAAATCTCAAATTGCAAGAGTAAACTAAATCTAACATATAATAGATGACTTACTTTGGTAGCAACGTTCCAACAAGTAGCAACGTTCAATGTAGTGATGAAGTAGTGAAAATCTCAAACTGCAAGAGTAAAAAACATTGACAATGTCAATGGAGGACAATAATAGATTAAGAGCTATATAGCAAAACAAACTATTCCAATAAGGATTTAATTTTCATTATGAATAGAAGATAAAGATTTATAAGAAGATAAAAAAGAAAACGAAAAGAGGGTTTATAAGAAGATAAGGACATACGCAAACACACACACACGTAGCTAGAGAAAGAGAGTCACAGGTTTGCCTTTAACAAAGCAAGAGACAAAGTCTTTAACAATAGTGAGAATTACAAAGTCAAGAAATCTAATCTAAATAGTAGTAGTCATTTTTTTTTGTATAATCCCGTGTTCCAACTTCCTTTTATTTTTATGTGGCTGTGAATTAATTAGAAAAAAATGTGGGCTAGTAAACTATCAACTAGCAACATAAGTGACCTAGCCCAAACCGTGTCATATGACATATCAGATGTTGGCCCAAATGGGCAAATCTACAAATGCTGTGAATTAATATTTTTAATTAATTTATAATTAAATTAATAACTTTATTAATCATAATTATTAGTTAAGATATTAAAATTATAGATTTAAAAAATTAAAGAAATCAAAATTAAAACAAAAGTGTATTTTTTTTTTATGAAGCAATGGATATCTCTTAAATTAATTACTTTAAATATAATCACTTCAATAAATTAAATAATATTTGAAATAATTTCATTAATAAATAATTTTTTTATAAAAAAATGACAACTTCTTTTCTCTTTCTGAATGCTGAGAAAAAATAATTAAAAAATAATGAGTACTACTACAAATAATTAGTCCTTTCTCTTATTTTCATTGAGTTTACAGTACTAGATAGGGCCGACTAAAGCAAGAGTTCTATAGCTAGGCCCCAGCTTTTCGTAGTTTTATAGAAAAAAAGTAGCTGGCATGGGACACGAAAATGAGACTTGAAAAATGGTGCATGGTGCTAGCAATAACTTAGCAACAACATGATCCGATGGGTCATTTACTCATTTCTAAATTATATTCATAAAAGTGGTTTATGTAACCCAAAACTAAAGTATACTTCATTGAGCCATATGAAAAAAGTATACTTATTTGACAATTGAGCAAATTGTGTAGTCACCTTGTGTGTATATATATATGAGTATTAAACTGTAACTATTGTTAGATTAAATAACAAATATTTAGATACAGTCAACTAAGTTAGTAGGAAACTGCAACTATGTAAAGATACAAACATTATAATAATGTAGTTTCTAGTTAGCAATTATGATCTTTTGTTAAAACAAAGGTTGGACCTCACCCAATTAACTGAATTAAGAGTAAAAGGTTATTGCAATATGAAAAGTTCTATATATATTTTGGAGAATTGAGAAGTTTAATTATGGTATTGGCACATATTGAGATTTGGAAATTATATTCTCATTCATCAAAAAACCAAGTAATTACATAGAAGACAACTCTTTATATAGAGTTGTGTTTACCTAACTAAATATTTAACCAATAGTGATTAATTACAGAGAAGTAAACTAACTAACTGTAGTTAAATAAAAAGACAGACAATTAAGCTAGGCAGATGTATAGTTTTATACAGAGGGTAAAACTACTCCTTTAATACTCCCCCACAAGCTCATGGTGAGCTTGGTCTTCATCAGATTAAAGACTATAGGGGGTAGTGAAGATTGACGCGTCTTCATTTTTAGGTTTTTGGTATCTTCATACCTTAAGTCTTCTCTGTTCCCTTGGTCTAGTATTTTCTATTTTATGCCATAACATGTATGGATGATAGCATTGTATTGTTTGTTATAGACTAAGCTATACTGTTCTTACTTGATGCTTGATTTGCCCTATTTTCTATTATCTCTAGCATCATTAGATGATTTGCTTACTTAGGAACCTATTTTGAGAATTGCAATTGATTACACATTGTGGGAATCGATTACTAGATGGCCAAATCAGTTTTGAATAGCCTAAACTCTTCAAGCTGTTGTAATTGGAGTTTTCTTTCAATACCTGCTTGTTGCATTTCCAAGTTACAACTTTTCACCGCCCAATAAGCACGGTGTTCTATCTCTACAGGAAGGTGACATGCCTTACCGAAAACAAGTCGATAAGGGGACATCCCTATGGGTGTCTTGAAAGCTGTTCTTTGGGCCCAAAGTGCGTCTTCTAGACGGCGGCTCCAGTCCTTCCTGTTTGGTTGCACCATTTTCTCTAAAACCTGTTTGATCTCCTTGTTTGAGATCTCAGCTTGCCCATTAGTTTGTGGGTGATATGCAGTAGAGACTCTGTGCACAACCCCATACTTTCGGAGCAAAGCTTCCATGGTGCGGTTACAAAAGTGAGTGCCTTGGTCACTTATGATGGCTCGGGGTATTCCAAACCTGCAAAAGATATTGGACCTGACAAAATCTACAACAACTCTTGAATCATTAGTCCTAGTGGGGATAGCTTCTACCCACTTTGAAACGTAATCAATAGCAAGTAAAATGTAGAGAAAACCAAATGATACAGGAAAAGGACCCATGAAGTCGATTCCCCATACATCAAATACCTCACAGAAAAGCATAGGTTGCTGAGGCATTTCACTCTTACGAGTGATGGCTGTACCTACTATCTGGCACTCTTTACAAGTGCGGTAAGTCTCATAAGCATCTTTAAAAACAGTGGGCCAGTAGAAACCTGAGTCTAGGACTTTTCTTGCAATCCTTTGCGGACCAAAGTGTCCCCCTACTTGAGATGCATGAGAAAAATGTAAAATAGATTCAATCTCATAGTCGGGGACACATCTCCTAATCACCTGATCACTACCAAACTTCCAAAGATATGGATCATCCCAAACATAATATTTGGCATCACTCTTGAGTTTGTGAATTTGTGCCTTGGATGCACCTGTTGGAAAAACACCAAGCAACAAGATAATTAACAATATCAAGCAAACCAAGGAGTAACTCCATGCAAAAGTAAAAGCTGCTCATCGGGAAAGTCATCCTGAATCGGAAAAGGATCTTCATCCCTCTCTATCCTGCTCAAGTGATCAGCCACTAAGTTCTCGGCTCCACTTTTGTCTTTAATCTCTACATTAAACTCTTGGAGCAACAACATCCACCGAATCAATCTTGGTTTTGCTTCCGGCTTCTTCAACAAGTACTTTAAAGCTGCATGGTCAGTAAAAACAACAACCTTGGAACCTAGCAAATATGATCTGAATTTATCAAAAGCAAAAACAATAGCTAGAAGTTCTTTTTCAGTGGTGGTGTAATTTGACTGTGCAGAATCTAAAGTCCTAGAAGCATAATAAATAACATGGGCAACCTTGTCAACTCTTTGTGCAAGGACCGCTCCAATAGCATAGTTAGAAGCATCACACATAATCTCAAAGGGGAGGGTCCAATCAGGGGGCTGGATGATGGGAGCGGAGGTCAATGCTTTCTTCAAGAAGTCAAATGCTCGTTTGTATTTGTCATCGAAGTTGAAAGTGACGTCATTCTTCAACAAGTTCGACAGCGGAAGAGCTATCTTGCTGAAATCCCTTATGAAACGCCTGTAAAAACCTGCATGACCAAGAAAAGAACGAATCTCGCGAATGCAAGAGGGGTAAGGCAGTGTAGAAATCACATCAATCTTAGCGGGGTCAACGAAATTCCTTTTTCGAAATAATGTGACCCAAAACAATTCCCTGCTCAACCATAAAATGGCATTTTTCATAATTCAAAACAAGGTCAGTTTCGATGCATCTCTCTAAAACCATATTCAAACTGTTCAAACATGCATCAAAAGAAGAACCATAAACAGTGAAATCATCCATAAACACTTCCATGCAATTTTCAATGAAATCGGCAAAAATGCTAATCATGCATCATTTGGAAAGTGCCTGGAGCATTGCAAAGACCAAAAGGCATCCTCCTGTAAGCAAAAGTACCGAATGGGCAAGTAAAAGTGGTCTTTTCTTGATCTTCAGGTGCAATATGAATCTGAAAATAACCTGAAAAACCATCAAGAAAATAGTAATGTGATTTACCAGCAAGCCGTTCAAGCATTTGGTCAATGAACGGTAAAGGAAAGTGATCCTTTCTAGTAGCTTGGTTCAACCTCCTGTAATCAATACAAACTCTCCAACTGTTCTGAACTCTAGTGGGAACAAGTTCATTCTTTTCATTTTTCACCACGGTGAGTCCAGATTTCTTAGGTACAACTTGTACTGGGCTTACCCATTTACTGTCAGAGATAGGATAAATGATACCTGCTTGCAAGAGTTTGGTTACCTCTTTCTTCACCACATCGAGGATCAAAGGATTAAGCCTCCTTTGGGGCTGCCTTCTTGTTTTCGCACCATCCTCAAGCAAAATCCTGTGCATACACATGGAAGGACTAATACAGGATGTCGGCTAATGTCCACCCAATCGCCTTCTTGTGCTTCTTCAAAACCTGCAAAAGCTTATTTTCTTGATCAAAATCAAGGTTAGAAGAAATTATAACAGGGAGTTTTTCATTACTCTCCAAATAAGCATATTTCAAGTTTTCAGGGAGTTGTTTCAACTCTAAGGACGGGGGTTGCTCAATGGATGGAATGTTTGGGGCAGCCGGGATGTCAAGCGCATCAGCAGCATAAACAACTTCATCGACAACAACTTCACCTGTAGGAGACATGTTACCCTGCAACACAGAATCAATCTCAGCACATACAACACAAAGGTTAGTGTCAGTACAATCAGCACATGAGAAAACATCATCAAAACCCGATAAAGATGGAAAATCAACTCGTCAATTCTGGTTTCACTAAGGAGGTGAGCTCGTCAATTCTGGTTTCTAAAGCTTTGTTGGAGGAAACCTGAATTTCGTTCACACTCTTCGTTTGGACCGTAGAATTATTTCTGGTTGTGAACTGTTGGGAGTTGAGTGACATGTTCTGAATTAAGCTTTTGGCATCTGTTGGAGTCTTATCAACAAGTGCTCCACCACTAGCGCATCAAGGATGTTTCTATTCATAGGTAGCAATCCTTCATAAAAGTATTGGATAAGTAATTGCTCGGTAATCTGATGCTAAGGACAACTGGATACCAACTGTTTGAATCTTTCCCAATACTCAGCCAATGTCTCATTACCTTGTCTAATACCACATATATCCTTTCTGATTGATGCAACTCTAGAGGCAGGAAAGTATCTCTCTAGGAAGATTTTTTTCAAATCATTCCAAGTTGTGATAGAATTCGATTCAAGATCATATAACCAATCCTTGGTAGCACCCCCTGTAGTGAAAACGGAAAGGCTCTCAGCTTGATATGGTCTTCAGTGATTCCTTCAGGCATCAAAGGTGTAGAACACACAACCTGGAATTCTTTCAGATGCTTATGCGGATCCTCACTTGCAAGACCATTAAACCTTGGCAACAAGTGTATCAAACCAGATTTTAATTCAAAAGGTGCAACAGCTTCAGGATACTCAATGCATAGACCATTGTAATTCACATCAAGGGGTAGCCAACTGCCTTAAAGTTCTTTGGTCAACCATATCAAAAACAATTTCAGAATCTGAATCAAACAAGTTATGCAAGTAATCGGAATCAGTGTCAGAATCAATTACGGGTGGTGAACTATTGCTAGCCTGGACTGCTCTACGTCGTGTGTGCAAAGTTCTTTCTACCTCAGGATCACAATCAAAAAGATCAGAACAAGAAGACCTAGTAGCCAGGACTAATGCAGCAATGCAGCAACAATTGTCAAAATACAAAAACAAACAGAATGAAGGAAAATGATTAAAATAAATTCAAAAAAATAAAAACACCAAAATTAATCTAATGAAGTGAAATTAGAATTTTGAGAATTTTTTTGGATTTTTTCGACACTATGAAAACAGTAAAAAATTAATTAAAAATAGAAAAAAGAGGAATTTGGCAATTTGAGGTTGGAATCCCTTAACTCTTCTAGAACTCTTTTAAAGTAAGGGACTATTGATCGCACGATTTTTCTAGTCCCAGCAGGGAAAAAAGATTTGCAATCAGACACAATTTTTCCAAAAACCGATTTTTTTCGACTCTAAACGCAAATTGGCCAAAACCGTGGGGAAACTATGGCCTAAACGTGAGAACACTAAGCCTATGACTCTAATATTGATTAATAACGACAAGAATCCCCGGCAACGGCGCCAATTTTGATCCGCTGTCGCGCACGGATCAAAAACGAGTGATTTTGAAAATGTAGTTATGGTAACGACAACTCGAGTATCGTTCTCAAGGATTCTTGTATTATTATTAATCAATGCAGTAACGGTTAATCGGGGGTTTAGATTATGATTTCAAGAAAAAGGAATTAAAATAAATTGTGATTATCGAATAAGCTAAAGCGAATCAACCTCTCGTATCGACTTCCGAGCTTATCATTGATTCCTATAAATTCCAATTCCCTAAACGGGTCTGATCCTATTCGACTATAATAACCACCGACAAGCGCAATAGAAATTATACGGCATATGATCTTGAATTCTGAATTAAGCAAACGGATTAAAAACTATTGCGAATTAAGCAAACGCAATCCGATCAAACGCGATAATGTAAAAGCTACGTTAACGCGAAATTGATTCAAGATCAAACAACCAATCGAATTTAAGATTTATATCCTATAACAACAATCAAATTAAGCAAATAATTGAGATTATTGGAATAAATCAAAGGAAACAGATTGACATGGAATTTATAAAAGAACCTCAAAGTGGAATCCGATTGCAGTAGATTGATTCTTCGGAAATTAGTTCTCCATTACAATTGCTCAAAACTCTCCAAGAAATTTCGTGAATAGTGAGTGAGTGAAGAGTGAATGAGTGCAGAGTGAATATATACACAGCAGCCGGCCCTAGCGTTTTAATAGAATAAGAGTTTCACTAACAATCCGAACCGGGTTGGAAAATACAAACCAGACCCATAAAATTGACCCAAAACAACTTATTTCTTAACGTCTGCAACTTCGACGAATTATTCAAGCCTTCTGAAATCCGAATCAGCTTCTGACTCCAACATGAAAGTTTTAGCTCTTTCTCTTATCTTTCCAACGAATATTAGAACGCCTCAATCCGATTCCTGTAGCTCCAGTTATGAATTTTCCATTGAAAGCTGCTAATGCTGAAAATAAAATACGAAAATTAAATAAAGCTAGAAACAAACTTAAATATGAAAACACACTAAAATGGTGAAACTAATGAAATAAACTAAGGAAATGCCTAAGAATAACAGTAGAAGAATGTGCATGAAGATGCACTGATCAGTTGCAAAGGGAATTTAGCCCTTCATGAAGATCCTCATGGTGGCTGCACGAAATTTATGAAGGAGAAAGGGAAAAGAAGAGAAGAGAAAAGAGAAGAGAGAGAAGAGAACAAAGGTGAAATTTTTATTCAATGAATAGTGTTGTGTAGTGTAATGTTATCTTACAAAAGGGGAGAAGCTTAAAACAAAAGGCCAAAACAATGGTCCCCCCTACAAGGTCTGAACCAACTAAATAAAAACTACCTTGACCAATTACAATTACCAAATGGTCCCTAGTTACAAACTAAAATGTGGAATTATTATAAGTGTAGGACCGTAACATTGAATCTCAAATTTGACCCCTTAAAAGTCCGAATTAGCCAATCCTTGTGAGACACAAAATTGTAGATCTCCTCCTTAGATTTCAAAAAATACAAGAATCATCAAAATCTGAAACCTGTGTCAAAAGTTATGGGCTTCACAAGAGACAGTGGCAAAAGCATAAATAAAACGTGACAAATAGCAATTTTCGACACTTGGGCCCAAACAACCCAATCTCACAAAACTTAGCTAAAATGATCAAAATGAGGTATAAAACATATCTAAACTATACTAAATGCAACTCTAGACTATGCTAAAATACACTCTATCAGGGGGTTAGGACCACGGTGGAAGAAGAGGGGTTATAAGGGTGTTCGTGGAGGAACAAGGGGTTAGAATCATGGTGGAGGAAGAGGGGTAAGATAATTATGAAATTTAGTAGAAAAAAAGGAAATGTATGGATAATTTAGAATCATAAATTTAGAATCTTGATTTCTAGATTTGATTTTTGTGGTCCGTATGAGATTTAATCAATTTAAGAATGTCCATTTAGGACTATCTAATGTACCGATACATCTTTAAAGTAGAAAACATTGATATATTTGCATGTATAGTCAGTTTTTCAATAAGTGCAAGTGCCTCCTCATTCTTTTGGATATCAATTACAGTATTTAGCAGACAAATTTCAACAAGCACTAAATGATTGGAATATAAAAAAGGGGAAAAAGTTTATTCTATTAAATTTGAATATGTTAGAACAACTCCAAAACATCATTAGGTACTTTAAGTTATAATCAAGGAAGTCACGGTTGCGATTCACACGAAACAGATTTACGTCATCTTTTCAATGGTTTTCATGAAATCAGATCTTCAACCATTGCATTCAAAAGATGTAAGAGATCAACAGAACCTAACAAAAAGAAATTCAATAAAAAAAAATGAAGTAAGATATAATTTGTGAAAGAGAAATTAAAATTGAGTAGAGATGTGATTATTGTCTCACATTTCCAATATAAATGGATTGAGAATCCATTTCCTCTTTTGCTGCTTAAGTTGCACACGAAACAGTTTATTCTTCATTAAACTTCAAAACAAAATAAAATAAAAATATCATTTAACAGAAAAATATTAAATTATAAATATTATAATTAAATGAAAATTACTTAATAATCAATAATCACACATGCCCTATGCTAAAAACTTGGTGCCAGGCATCTTACACAAGAGATCAAGCATTAATTTAACACCACAAGATTTATGAAGTTAAATAATTTTACATGCATATCAAACGGATATATATATATATATATATGCATGCATGCACATTATCTTATTCTTGGTTTCTAGATTTGATTTTGATTTTTGTGGTTTGCATGAGATTTAATCAATTTAAGAATGTCCATTTAAGACTATCTAATGTACGATACATCTTCAAAGTAGAAAAACATTGATATATTTGCATGTATAGTCAATTTTTCAATAAGTGCAAGTGCCTCCTCATTCTTTTGGATATCAATTACAATATTTAATAGACAAATTTCAACCAGCACTAGTTGATTGGAATATAAACAAGGGAAAAAATTGATTCTATTAAATTTGAATTCGTTAGAACAACTCCAAAACGTCATTAGGTACCTTCAAGTTCTAATCAAAGAAACCACGGTTGTGGTTCATGGAGAGTAGATATACGTCGTCTTTTCAATGGTTTTCGTACGATCAAATCTTCAAGCATCACATTTAAAAGATGACGTGAGAGATAAAAAAAACCTCTGACAAAAAAATTAGATAAAAAAAATAATCAAATAAAAATAAAATGGAGGAGTAAGATATAATCTATGAAAGAGAAAATTAAAATTGAGTAAAGATGTGAGAGGGGAGATTTAAATGAACCAAGCATCGTTAGACTCAGAAGAACAATGCTTTGAAAAGTGGGTGAAAGCGGCAGAGTGATGAACCTAAGGAATGAAGGGTGAAAACTAGGTTATTTATTGTGTGGGGGGGGGCAAAAGTAAGTCAAAACTCAAAAGACTCAACTCCAAAGGAGAATTTTTTGCAAGAAATTCACGGGCCGATGCAGTTTTTTTTATTGTGTAAACGAGCCGGTGTAGTTGTTGTTGGGCTTTTGATATTTTTATCATTTTGGAAAATGTTATATTTACCTCCCTCCATTAATTATATACCTCATTTTTTAAAATTTATTCTTGAAGTATCCTTATTTACCTCCCTTCATTAATTATATACCCCTCTTTTTAAAATTTATTCCTAAATTATCTCTTATATTTATTTCTTATAATTTTCTCTATATATTTTAAAATAAAACATATCCCCTCTCCTCCATGAAGACAAAACGATAAATTATAATAGTGTGATGAAATACTTTATTCACTGACAACAATTCTCACAAAGATAATATGACACAATATTCACAATTTATATACCTTGGAGGTGCAATGATGTGGGAGTTTTAGCAAATAACTTGTGAGCGTGTGAAAAAGTATTTCATCTCAATTGGTGGGGTAGTGCACAAAAGCTAAATTTTAAATTTATCATAATATGCACAATTGATTGTGTTGCTGTTATTACTATGTGGTGTTTTCATGCTTTAATGGTTGGTAAAACTTATAAATGGTGTGGTTTCACCTCCACCGTGTGCGTCTAAAATTCTCCAGCAAATTCACCCTTTACCTCTCCATCAGATAGGAGTATGATTTTTTAAAACAAAAATAGAGAAAATTACAGCAAAAACAAACATTTGAATAATTTAGAAAATTAAAATAAGAAAGAATGTATATAATTAAAATGGAGGGGTAATTTTTCTAATGTTATGGGCGTATCGTCTTCACAAAGAAGAGGAGGTATGTTTTCTTTTCTTTATTTTGTATTAAGAAAACAAAATGTGAGACCTTGTTTAATGGCCAAGATCTATGCAAGAACATGGTGGTCAAGAAATGGGGGGTATGTTTTCTTTTAAAACATATACAAAAAATTACAATAAATAAATATAAGAATAATTTAGGAATGAATTTAAAAAATGGAGGTATATAATTAATGAAGGAGGTAAATATAACATTTTCTATTAAAAAACGATAAAAATATCAAAAGCCTGACAACAACTACACCAGCCCATTTACATAATAAAAAAAAAACTGTACCAGCCCATGAATTTATTGTAAAAAATTCTCCTTTGGAGTTGAGTCTTCTGAGTTTTGACTTCTGACTTTTGCCCCCACACACACAATAAATAACTTAGTTTTCACCTTTCATTCCTTAGGTTCATCACTCTGCCGCTTTCACCCACTTTTCTAAGCATTGTTTTTCTAAGTCTGACGATGCTTGGTTCACATAAATCTCCTCTCTCACAGCTCTACTCAATTTTAATTTTCTCTTTCACATATTATACCTTACTCCTTCATCTTATTTTTATTTGATTATTTTTTTTTATCTAATTTTTTTGTCAGATTCTTTTGATCTCTCACGTCATCTTCTGAATGCGATGTTTGAAGATCAAATCTCACGGGAACCATTGAAAAGACGACGTAAATCTGTTCCCTATGAACCGTAATTGTGATTTCCTTGATTAGAACTTAAAAGTACCTAATGATGTTTTGGAGTTGTTCTAACGAATTCAAATTTAATAGAATCAACTTTTTCCCCTTTTTTTTTATATTCCAATCATCTAGTGCTTATTGAAATTTGTCTGCTAAATACTATAATTGATATCCAAAAGAATGAGAAGGCACTTGCACTTATTGAAAAACTGAGTATACATGCACAATGTTTTCTACTTTGAAGATGTATCGATACATTGGATAGTCTTAAACGAGCATTCTTAAATTGATTAAATCTCATACAGACCACAAAAATCAAATCTAGAAACCAAGAATTAGATCAATTAAAGTACATGTGCATGCATGTATATATATATCCATTTGATATGCATATAAAATTATTTAACTTCATAAATCTTGTGTTGTTAAATTTATGCATGATTTCTTGTGTAAGATGCTTGGCACCAAGTTTTTAGCATAGGGCATGTGTGATTACTAATTATTAAGTTATTTTCATTTAATTATAATATTTATAATTTAATATTTTTTTTGTTAAATGATATTTTAATTTTATTTTGATTTGAAGAATGATGAAGAATAAATTGATTCGTCTATCTACAATTTAGGCTGCAAAGGAGGAAATGGATACTCGGTCCATTTATGTTGGAAATATGAGATTCAAAAATACTTATTTTGCTCCTTTTCAATTCCTTAGTTTGGCTAGTCCCATCTCTCTGCTATTGGTTTTTAGCAATATGTGGATCTTAGCTTGCCTACCATGAAGTTGAGGAGAATGTACTTTAACAAGTGTTCAACAATCAATGTACTTGTTGATTGACTTGTGCTATCTTTTAGAAAGTCATGCAATCCTTGAATGGCTTTAAACTTGTGATGGAATTGTTTGATATATTAAGGCCTTTTCGTTTAGGCATTTGCTTAGTATCTTCAACTATTTGGTAGCTTTTTGACTTGTGTCCTACTTCACAATCTTTGATTCAGTTTTGATCATTGATGTTGATGGGTTTGTTGGTATTGGTCAAACATGTAACTATTTTGTTTTCTCATGTGTTAAATCTTATAGTTCCTATTATGATTGCGTTTGGGGCTATGATAATTTTCTATTATGGTTTTTTTGTGTAGATCTGCTTCCCAAGTGCACTAAATTCATGGCGTGTATTTTATGTGGTTCTTACTTGCTTATGCTAAATAGATAAGTTGAATGTGGGAGTGTGGTATTTGATCATTTTCATTTTTCATTGTACTCAAATGTCAACTAAATTGGATGGGATTGTGAAGTTTTAAATTTAGAATTTAGCTAAAATTTTGTATTTTAAACTTCCATAACAAATATCCCATCTATTGATCAGAAACACGATTTTGGAAAATATCACTTTTTTGAGACTAACTATTTTGTATTTAGCTATCTAGCAAAAGTTGATACTTGTGGTGGGATTCTAGCTAAAAATTTGTATTTTAAACTTCCATTGAAAATATCTCAAAATTTGTGCTCTACATATATTAACTATAATCTTTTTTTTTTTTGTAGGTAGGTTTTTCTTTTGAAAATCTTTCATTTCCAATGATCTCTAGTCAAGGAGTTCTACATTAACATCTATAGTCCAAAGAATCAGTACCCCATCCCTAATCGCCATTACAAGAACAAGGGGGCGTCCATCAATCGTTTCTTATAGACACCACTAGTTTATGTGGAAAACTCTGAGCTTACATTGTTTGACACCTACCTCACAAGCCATATTTTTCGCAAGGGGTGGCATTTCAAGGGTACGCTAACATCTATAGTCCAAAGAATCAATATCACATACCTGATCACCATTACAAGATCAGGGGGAAGACCCTCTATTGGGATGGGGTGTTGATTAACCATTTCCTTCAAACACCACCAATCTATGTGGGAGACTTTGAGCTAATAGTGTTTGACATCTGCCTCAATCACACCAAGGTTTACAGCACCATTGACAAGATATGTGTGCCGAGCAAGGGGTCCCTCCTGATACATCAAGGGATGTTGTGGAAGATTGTACATCCTAATATGACCACATTAGCCCTAGCTTGGTATGTTATCCTACTTCAATTTGGCACCCACTTCTCACACCTCTAATGCCAATGTGCCACGCGCCAAGTAGGTTTATACATTGATGATGGGAATGAACATAGATGTGGGGAGCTTCATCTCCAATCAGATTGTTGAGATCGTAAACTCCAACTCCAACAGGTTGGGTTTCCTTGCCCTCATCTCCTCACTATGCAAGGCAAAGAACATTCAGTCGGGAGCACAAGTCCTCCAAAAACTAAGCTCCCCAATCACTAAGTCCTTCATCTCCACTTTTTTTCTCAATTGTAATCCAATTTTCTTGCTTCTAATGACTTTGAGAGGTTAATTCTCTTGTGTTGAGGGATTAGGGAACTAAACTGCTGACATGTAAACTCTTTTCTCATATTTATTCAATAAATTATTCAGTGTTATTATCTTTCTCTATTTTATTTGTGTGTTATATGATTTGGTTAGTTGTATACACATGTGTTTAGGGTTTAAATGTCATTGAGAAATACTTTTAAACCTTAGAACTGAGAAAGGTCTCTAATGAAGTGTATTTCTAGACATAGGGTAGACTCCATTAGCCTTGTTGAGACTTCCTAAACTTCACCAAACCACTCATCTGAACTTATTAAGACAGTAGAAGTAAGGTTGAGCAATTTAGGCTTGATTTAGTGGGAAATCACAATTTAAGCATTCCTAGGTCAAGGTGACTCTGAACCAAATTTATTTCTTTGATAATTTTTCTTACTTGTTATTATTGTAGCTCTTAGTTTTCTATACCATTGCTAATTTAAATTCTCCACAAATACTTCAACTTAAAACAAAATTAGTGCTTAGGATTGATAACTTTACTAGTAGTCAAATACAAACAAATTCTTGGGGATTCAATACTGGGAACTTCCCTTTTATCTTGTGCAATTTGGTACGCTTGCGAATTTGTCAACAAGATGAGCAATTTCACAAACATAATTGGAAGAGATGAAATAGTTGATGGCTACAACCATCCTAAAGGGATAGATTTTGAAACTCTCCTATTAACTTTAGATGAAAATGATGTAATATTCAACTTCTTGTTATTTTTTAAAATGCATTATTTTTCAACTGGTCATTGTAATTCATATTTTTTTCTCGAGATTACATTGATATATAATGAAATTTCACCTACAAATGAGTATGACAATGAATATTATCAACAAGAGAGGTTCGAGTACTTAGTGACTACAACCATCGCAGAATCATATGGTATTCACACCAATCCTATGTAGCTTCCCAACAAAAGAATGTTGGACAAGAAAAAAGAAAAAAAGGGAGTACCAATTTACATAAATAAATATGGGAACAATGGTGGAATCGACTCATTTTAATGGAGGAGGACATTTCAGGTAAACAATCATTTATTAAGTTTGTTTTTTCTTAAATAAATTTTAATGAGTTTGTATTATTAATTATATAATCATCAATTTAATTTTACTTTTAATGAGTTTGTTGCCCAATCTTCAACTAGCACTATAGAATCATGAACCTCCATATCCACCTCAAACCCATTAATGGAAAATTTCACCCACTGATGAGTATGACAATGAATATTATCAGCAAGAGAGGTTGGGGCACTCAGTGATCAAAACCATCATAGATTCATACATTGTGAAGCACCAATCCTATTTAGCTTCCCAACAAAAGAATCTTGGATGGAAAAAAACAGAAAAAGAAAGGGAGTACAGAGAAATATAGGAACAAAGGTGGAATCAACACATGTTAATAGAGGAGGACATATTTTAACAAAGGAGGACATTTTTGGTAAACAATCATTTAATGAGTTTGTTTCTTCTTAAATAAATTTTAATGAGTTTGTATTATTAATTATATAATCATCAATTTAATCTTCAAGTAAAACGAAAAATTTATTTAACAAAAAATATATATAATCAAACGAAGAATTTATCTAACAAAAAAATATATAATCAATTTGTATATAAAATGCTCTTAAATTGATCTAAATGTTAATTACGTTAATAATCTATCAAAATACACTTTTTTTTTTTTGCATGTCACAAAAATCGTCTAGAATTAAATACAGAATGTATTTTTTAAAGATAATATTAGCTCAAGAAAAAACTAATTATATATAATAACAAAATTTATCAAATATAATATTTAGATAAGATTTATTTACAAAATAAAATAAATTACTATTGATTTTATAATATGAAAAAAGTGAGTTAAAAAATGATTGTATAATAACTAAAATTTGATAAATTATAACATTAAAAAAAATTAAAGATGAAACTGATTGTACAATAATTTAATATTTAAATAAGATTTTCTAGAAAAAAAATATTGGTATTGATTGGATAATTGAGAGAAAAAATAATCAATAAATAAAAACAAATCATGTAATATTAATAATACAAAAATAATATTTATATAAAATTTATTTTTAATTTAAAAAACATCAAAGATTATATGGTAGAGTATTTAAAAAGAAGCGTAAGTAACAAGTTGTAAGTCATTACAGAATATTTGAAAAGAAGGCGTAAAAAAAAAGAAAATTAAATTGTTAAATGTATCTAAAAACTGTTAAACACACTCCAAAATTACTAAATGCACCCCTATGGAAAACAAATTCAAAAAAGTCAGCGGGGGTCATGGTCGATGGCGATCATGGTGGTGGTGGCGACGGTGGTGGTGACAACGGTGGTGGTGGTGATAATGGACAAGGTAATGGCTACAATGATGGTCAAGTCATTCTAGTCTTGGTGGTGGCAGTGGCGGCCATAATGGTAATAGTGATTTTGTAGATTTACTCCAAAATTACTAAATGCACCCTATGGAAAACAAATTAAAAAAAGTCAGCAAGGGTCATGGTCGATGGCGATCATGGTGGTGGTGGCGACGGTGGTGGTGACAACGGTGGTGGTGGTGGTGGTGGTGGTGACAATAGATAAGGTGATGGCTGCAACGATGGTCAAGCCATTTCGATCTTGGTGGTGGCAGTGACGGCCATAGTGGTAGTAGTAATTTTGTAGATTTAATTTTTAATTGTTGAATCTTTTAGAGACATTTTTGTTATCTTAAATTTGAACTTTAAAATATTTAATGCTAATCTTTTTAATAAATTACACAAATATTATTTTAATTTGTGTTAATTTAAATGAAAGATTGATAACTTTTTTGTCCAAAAATTTTGATGCACATTGCTAATGCGCTCCAACTGAAAAATGGGTCTATGCATAATAACAAACCCCATATATATATTTCTCTTATTGTTCTTTTGTTTTTTTCCTTTCATCTTTCCCTTATTCTTAGTTTTTTTAAATTTCTTTTTATTGAGAAATTTTTTAAATACTTCTTATCAATAAACTTTTTTTTCCTTTTTGCCAATACTTTTTGAATATAATTATAAATTTTTAACTACTTCATTATTTGTAATTGGGGTTTGTCTCATCACCCATTGTTTGTCCTTCCGTCTTTTGTTCCAACCCCCAAAACAACCCAAAATGGTGAAAGATTTTGGGTTCCTCGACGAAAGAAGGATGGGAGGAAGTGATTCAAAATCCCGCGTAAAGGGAACGAAGATGTTGTTGGTCTTGGTTTCAAAAGGCAAAATGATGCGTTTCATGCAAGCTGTGGTAGTTTTGTGCGTTTGGTTTTGGTTTTGAGAAGCCAAAATGCTGTGTTTTGAGAATTATCCTTTTTGGGTTAAAATTCAAAATTGCTTTTGTGTGCTACTTTGCTCCGAAGGCCGCCACGTGTCCTTTCTTGCCAAAAGCTGGTTTTTAATTGTTAGTATTATAGATTTCAAATTTATCATTTTGATAATTATTTATAAAAAAGAACTCTCTTTACGTAAAATAGCCTAGAAATACTAGAAAACATCATTGCTTTAGTTATTACTTTCAAGAAATTTCCAAGAACAAACTTAGTCACAATTTTATCCAAATTCATGATGTATATTTTGAAGAAAAAAAAAAGTTAAATTGACAATATAAAAGTAAATCTATATAACTCACCTTAAACATATGATATTCAGTGATGTATGAAGAAGGTCCTGATAAAACGGATACAAAATTTCCAAAATCGCATTTGTGCTCTAAAAAAACGAAGGAGAGTTCTCATCCCAATGATTTTTGAAACTTAATCATGCAAAATATTTGAACTAGAAAACAGCTTAGTTACTTTGCATGCAAAACTTAATCATGCCTATTTTTAGAAGCTTAGACATTTGCTACTAATAGAGCTAAAACATAATCAAAACAGAAAAAAAAAAAAAGTGTTGCAAAATTGATGTCACAAGACAGTAGTAAAACAAGTGTCTTATTACCAAGTCGATTCTTCTTCATTGTATTTTTTTTTTTTCTGGTAATTAATTGATTCTCTCAAAATTCTGTAGAAAGTAAAGAAAAACCTAGCTACCGAGAATGGAAAAAAAAAAAAACAACAAAATTTTAGCTAAACTCTAAATTCCCAACTTACTAAAAATGTCAAATACCACACTCCCACTTTCAGCTAATCTATTCCATTTAGTCACCAAGAATCACATAAAATACATGCCTTAAAAGAGGAACCATAACAGAAATATTATCATATATAACCCCAAATCCAATCATATAAGTTTGAATACATGAGCAAACAAAACAGCCCCCAATCCCACCTTTGACCAATGACCAACAAACTCATCAACATCAATGGCCATAACCAAATCAATAACCACAAACTAATTAACAAAACAACCCACAACAAGCAAGAAAGAGTTAACCCCATTTCAGAAAAAAGTGCGAAATTGAAGTATGAATGAAATTGACATGCAGGTGAATGCTCAACTCAATTGAGAGCTCGTTATCCTTTATTTTTTGAAGAGTTATAAGGTTGGACTACATGACTAACAAAATTAATATATTATGATTAAAAAAAATTCATTTATTGTTTGAGACAAATTTTAACAAGCAACAGGGGAAATAAAGAGAAAAAATGACTGGAGATCATTATGTACCTTTAAATTTTAATCAAGGAAATCACAGTTGTAATTAACAGAAATAGATCATCGTCATCTTTTTAATGATTTCCATAAGATCAGTTCTTCGACGTTGCCCACAAGAGAAAAAGTACCTAACCAAAGAAAAATAGACAAGAAAAAAAAACATATTCTGTGAAAAAGAAATTAAAATTGAAAAAAAATGTAAGAAAAGATATTTACTTGAACTAAGTTCGAGCTTGGACAATGTTGGCTTCTCACTCTGTACATTGAATTTCAGAGACAAAGAACTAAGAAGAAGTGAAGCTGAAAAATGAAAGCATGTGAAGTGGAGTATTGGAGCGGTAAAGAACTTAAAGAAGTGAAACTGTGGCAAGTGAAACTCGAAGGCACGCGTGATGATACGCAGCTGTCATCCACTCATCCGGGCATGTAAAAATCCAAAGAAGAATTGTACTAGTTCAGGCTGTACATCATCAATTGAGAATCTCAAAAGTACAAAACAATATTTAAAAAAGAATAAGAATAATATTTAGTTTATAACAAAATTTTATATTTTTTAAATAATTATAATTATTTATTTATAATAAATTAATTAAAATTTAAAAATTTATTTTAAAAATTATATAAACAAAATGTTATAGTTGTCTGATAATATAAGATTATCAATATATTTTTCTTATTCTCTATTTAAGAATAAATTTACAAATATTATAAATTTAATGTTAATTTTTAACTGTTAACATATTTTTTTTAGTAGGTATTAAAATTACATGAATTTGAAATTTTGGATGTTAAATGTCAAAAAAAAAAATTAAAAAATCAAAATCGTCAGAATTGTAAAAAGACTAAAAATGTAATTAAAACTAAATTTTAATTGCAGCTGGTGTGACAACTGCATGGAAACAGTGTGGTGCAGTCATAGCTTAACTTAACTTTCTTGCGCAGACAGACCTTCACTCTCACGCGCATATATGGATAAATAGTAGTACTTCCTAATGTTTTCAAAAAGCAAAATCTTATGTATGGTTACATGAATGAAGTTAAAGAGGAATCCTGTATACAAAATAATACTTTTTTTATCTACAAGAATCAAATATAATATCATACCAAATTTATAATATTACCGGATCAATAAGTTAGATCCCTTGATTAATACAAAATAATATGCATGGCTTTTTAAGTCAAATTTGTGATTAAAGTCATTATAATTATATATTAGTATTATTTTAAATAGAAACTTCTACTTTTTTTTGTTAGAATTACTAATGGATATACTCTTTGGCAGTCCATATCATTTTAAGAGGCAATTAAATGATTTACTTAAAAGTTGTTTTTTTTTATTTAATTATGCTTTTGATTTTCAAAAATTAAATACTTTACCTTTTGATACTTTCATTAATTTTTTTGACATTAACTGTTAACTTTAAATGTTGACTATACTAAATTATTTAATAATTAAACTATTAACACTAATTAGCTTCTCCCCTTCCATGGCTTCTGCTTTTTCATTTGACGAAGCCAATCCTCTTTAGGATTTCGACTTGCCACCCTTCGAGGTCATCGAGCCCAAACACGTGCGAGCCAGCATTCGCGCCCTCCTTGGCAACCTGGTACTAATAATTACTAGTCCCTCCTTTTCTCTCACAAATAACCTCTGGTTTTTTTTCAGATTTGGAGTTTTGGACTCTGATTCGGTTTTTTCAAAAAAAAAAAACACATTAATATATCTGTTTTTTTTTTTTTTGCCCCCTCTTAATTTATAATTTGATCCCACTGTTTTTAATTTTTTTTCTTGTTATTAGTTTTTATTTTTTATTGATTAGTTTTTTTTGTATGTTTTTGTTCTTTTTTTTTTTTTTATCAGTTTTTGTTTTTTTTATGTTTTGTTCTTTTTATGTTTAACTAGTTTTTTTTAATGATGGTTATATAATTTATTTTTTTTTAAAAATATATACCTAAAAATTAAATATATATAATTTGAAAATAATTTTTTATTTTAATTAGATGATCAATTTTATTAAAAATAATATAAAATAAAAATTATAATCCTAAATGAAATCAACCAAACAAAAAAATAAATATTATAATCTTAAAACAATTACAATAATCCTAAAATAATAAAAAAATATTATAATTTAAAATAATTACATTGAATTTAAAATACCACACTACACTTTTTACATTTTTTTTTATCTAACTATTATTTAAAAATCATACTTTTTTTTTAATTTTAAAAACTCAAACTAATATTTAAAAAAAAAAGAGTTAAAAAATTAAATTAATACCAAATAATTGATTTAAATTTAAATTGATATTAATTTAAATTTAAATCCACTTATACTTATTACATTTAATATTTCAAATTTGTTATATTTAAAAGATAATTACATCAATAACTTAAAAGTGTCATAAAATAATAACAACGGAAAAAATTTGAAAAATATTTTTTATTTAAATTAAATGATAAAATTTATTGTAAATAATATAAAATAGAAATTATAATTCTAAACAAAATCAAACTAATAAAATAACAAATATTATAATCTTAAAATAATTATGAAAATCCTAAGATAATAACGAACATTATAATTTTAAGATAATTACTTTAATCAATTTAAAATACTTCAATACATTTTTTTTAGTTTTTTTTAATTATAAACTATTATTTGAAAATCATAATTTGTTTTTGAATTTTAAGATTTAAGACAAATTTTTTTTTAAAAAAAAAAATCTACTTTAAAAAAATGAAATTAATAACAAATAATTGATTTAAATTTAAATTGATATTTATTTAAATTTAAATCCATTAAGACTTGTTAATTTTTTATATTCAAAAGATAATTACAATAATAACTTAAATGTGTCATAAAATAATAATCATGGGACAAATTAGAAAATCAATTTTTATTTAAATTAGGTAATAAATTTTATTGAAAATAATATAAAATAAAAATTATAACCCTAAACGAAATCAAAGTAACAAAAGAATAAATATTATAATCTTAAAATAATTACAATAATCCTAAGATAATAAAAAAAATATTATAATTTTAAGATAATTATATTAATCAATTTAAACAACCCAATTACACTTTTTCAATTTTTTTTATTATCAACTATTATTAAAAAACTATAATTTCTTTTTAAATTTTAAGATCTCAAACTAATATATTTTAAAAAACAAAAACAAAATCTAGTTATAAAAAACAAAAATAATACCAAATAATTTATTTAAATTTAAATTAATATTAATTTAAATTTAAATCCATTTGGACGTGTTACATTTAATTTTTAAATTTGTTATATTCATAAGATAATTATAATAATAATTTAAAAGTGTCATAAAATAATAATAACGAGACAAATATAAAAATTATTTTTTAAATAAATTAGACAATAAAGTTTATGAAAATAATATAAAATAAAAATTATAACCCTAGACGAAATCAAACTAACAAAAGAATAATTATTATAATATTAAAATAATTACAATATTCCTAAGATAATAACAAACATTATAATTTTAAGATAATTATATTAATCAATTTAAAGTATCTCATTACACTTTTTCAGTTTTCTTTTACTATCAACTATTCTTTTTGAATTTGAAGATGTCAAACTAATATTTGTTTTTTAAAAATGTAGTTAAAAAATGAAATTAATATCAAATAATTGATTTAAATATAATTGATATTTATTTAAATTTAAATTTATTTAGACTTGTTACATTTAATCTTTAAATTTGTTATATTCATAAGATAATTACAATAATAACATAAAAGCACCATAAAATAATAACAACGGGACAATAATATAAAATAATATTGAAAATAATATAAAATAAAAATGATAACCCTAGACAAAATCAAACTAATAAAAGAACAAATATTATAATTACATTAATAAACATTGTAACCCTAAACAAAATTAAATTAACAAAAGATTTCAATTGTTGATGTAGTGATGGTTGATAATTTGTAACATGAAATCATAATGTCATTGGTAAGGTTTGTTATTGTTGTTGTGTAAGATGTCCATTATTGACTTTAAAAACTTGGAATTCTCTATTGAAACAAAAAGAAAAGAGAATGCAAAATATGAATTAGAAAAAAAAGAAAAAAAATATAGGAAAAAAAATGAAGAAGAAACCTTAGTCCAATTGGTGGTAGGCTAGTAGCAAGTAACTTGAAAAGAATGATCATAGAAAAAAAAAACGTATTGCATAGAGATAAAAAAATGAATATATATAAACGCAATTGAGGAGTGAAAAAAAATAAAAGAATGTAGAAGAAATAGAAAAAAAAAAAATAGAAGCAAAACAAAGAAAAATAGAAAAGAATGCATAAAAAGAGAGGAGAATAGAAGAAGAAAAAATAAAAAACCTGGATTGGATGAAAGGAGAAAATATGAATATATAGACAACAAGAGAATGATGTTATTTGAATTTATAACTAACTATCATAATAGATATAGATAAATAATTTTAATAATAATATTACTTTGAATATTCAAATTATTTTAAAAATTGAATAGATTAATTTGTTAAAAATGTTTTTTTATTTAATATAATTAAATGTAGAATTAATATGGGACTGTCACGTGACATCTAGCAACGTAGCAAAACCTTCTTTTAGAATAGATAATAGATTAGTTGAATATTCTATTTTTTTTATAGAGTAAAATATATTTTTGATTCTTTAAAAAATTTTAAGTTCAGTTCTTCCAACCTAATTTTGAAATGTACCAATTTTATTCCTACAAAATGGTTAGATAGTGCTTTATAGATAGATAGAAGGTGATTTAGATAGCGTTTTAAAGATAAAAAAAAAAAAAAAATTATGCATTTCAAATTTACGATGCGAAAAACATATAACTTTTTTTAAGAAACTAAAATAAAATAAAAAATTTAAGGAACAAAATATATTTTATTCTATTATATATTTTATTTTCATAAGTAAAATGATAATATTATTCTTTATTTTTTAAAATAATTTGTCTCCATTATTATTTTTTTTGATGAATAAAGAAATTAAAAAAATGGCACTAAGGCCTACAAAAGAGAGTGCCTGAGGCATCAGCAACTAAGTAATTCGAAACTGAAGCAGGACAAGAATTTAATAAAATAAACAAGGAGGAGGATTTGGTTCCTGACTTAGCAAGAATGTCTACCACATTATTTTCTTGCCTAAGCGTATGCTTGAAGCTAATATTCCAAGGTAGTTGTACATAATCACGAATGGCCGAAACCACACCTGCATGAGGATGAACAACGTCAAGCCCCTCAATGATGAATTTCAAAGAAGTGGTGGAATCCGTCTCACAAATAACATTAGAGAAACCTTTTGTGTGGGCAAGTTTAATGCCATGGAAAATAGCACACAGCTCAGCGGTGGTGTTTGAAGTAAAATCACAATTGCCCATATAACCCGTGATCCAATTGCCTGCAAAATCTCGTAGAACGCCACCAAAACCTAACAAGCCAGGATTACCAAAGGAGCTACCGTCCGTATTGATCTTGATGTAGTTCTGCGAAGGAGGTTCCCAGTTAACCAGTATCCTATCTATTGAGGATGAGCTGGTCGAACTGGTTGAGCTTGTCCCTTTGGCTAGATGTAAAAAAGAACTTATCTGGTTATGCATATACCAGTCTAGCCAAACTATATCGTTAAAAACCACCTCATTCCTCGCACGCCAAATCATCCAACAAGTGATGCCGAATAAGAGCTGAAAATTTCCTTGAATGTTACTTCTGAGCCAGTATGCAGCATCATCAATGAAGAAATCAAGACCATACTGCAACCGGATGTATTGCCACACCTTACATGCATAGGGACAATCGTGAAGGATGTGAATCCATGTTTCATTGGCATCTCCACACCTGTAACAAGAAGAATCAGTAGTAATATGCCGCATGAAGCGGAAAGAGTTAGTAGGAAGACTCCCTCTATAGGTGAGCCAAATAAAGTGTTTAACATTCTCAGGTAGCTTGGACTTCCACACCCACGACCAGAACTCAGCACAGGTAAGATGAAAAGTAGGCTCTCAACTCAACCACGCATAGGCGGACTTGGTATCATACCTTCCCGAGCTAGATGCACTCCACCTAATAATATCTGGCATAAAAGGATTAAGAAACAAGTACGGAAGGGTGTTCCGAATGTCTTGGGACAAGGTTGTAGTAAGGACGTCAAAGTGCCAATAGCCATCAAAAAGACATCCTTAACGCGTAATTGCATGTCCCTTTCATGGACCTCATCTACCATGCCATACAATGGTCCCTCCTCTAACCAAGGATCAAACCAAAAGGAGCAATCCTCGTCTCCAATCCTAAACGTGAAACCGTGTTTGAGATGAGATAAGGCTTTCATGATAGAGGACCAAACATACGAGCTGCTTGTGGAATTCTTAAGGTGAAGAATATTCTTTTGGCTAATATATTTCGCATATAGTAAGCGAACCCATAACTTATCCTTGCCGTGCAAAAGATCCCACACATGCTTGCCAAGTAAGGAAATGTTAGCTTGGCGACATCGACGAATGCCCAAACCTCCTTTGGCACGAGTTTTAGAGATCGTAGACCAATCTACCCAATGATTGTGATTCCCTCCCCAGATGAAGCACCTTAACCTAGAGTCAATTTTATTGTAAATTTCCTCCGGGATCCATAGGTTTTGCATAGAGTAGGAGGGGATAGCAGATGTAATTGACATAGCCAAAGTTACTCTGCCAGCACGGCTAAGGAGTTGGGCCTTCCAACCTGCAATGCGGCTATTGACACGGTCTGTGAGGGAGGCAAAATCTGCCTTAGTGGTCCTACCTACCAAGAGAGGGAACCCCAAGTATCTGCCTAGATTATGAGTGTGTTGGAACTCTAATATAGTGGTGAATTGCTGGATTTTGCTATGTGGAACATTCTTAGAGATGAAGAACTTAGATTTCTGACTATTAACTTTCAAGCCAGAAGCAAGACAAAATAGACGGATAACATCCTGGACCAACTGCACTTGATTTGCTGACGCCTTAGTGAACAACAGGCAATCATCGACAAAAAATAAATGTGATATCTTAGGGCCACCTCTGGAGACCGTAACTGGTTGCCAATTCCCACTACTCACTTTCTCTTGAATGAGAAGTGCTAGCTTCTCCATGCATAGCAGAAAGAGATAAGGTGGCATTGGGTCTCCCTAACGAAGACCACGTCTCGGTGAGAAAGAGGGCAATCTCTCATTATTCCATTTTAAGGACAAGGATGTAGTAGTAGTGCAGTTCATAACCAAATCTATTGTGCAGTCCAGAAACCCAAATTCCTTCAGAGTCAATCTCAAGAAGCTCCAATCAACCCTATCATAAGCTTTTTCAAAATCAATCTTGAACATAACATATCCAGTCTTTCCAGTCTTCTTATGCATACTATGAACAATCTCTTGGGCGATGATGGCATTATCACAAGTTCCCCTCTTGGGGATGAAGCTACTTTGAAGGGGACCAATGATAGAATCTAGGTGTGGCCGAAGGCGATTCACTAGGACCTTGGAGACCAATTTGAATAGAACATTACAAACACTGATCGGTCTGAAGTCCCTGATGGACGTGGGATTCTCCGACTTAGGAATGGGAACTATCAAAGTGTTAGTCATTTGGGATGGGACAACAGTTGTGGCAAAGATCTCAGCTACCATGCATGTAATATCATCCTTGATATGTGGCCAGAAGGTTCTGAAAAATATAGGTTGAAATCCGTCTGGCCCAGGGGCTTTGTAAGGGTTCATGCTAAAGAGGGCATCCTTCACTTCTCGTAACGTGACGGTAGCGGCTAGGCCGAGGGAGACATGATCCTCTAATCGAGGAACATGCACTAGTTGTAAGCAATTGGGAAGACATCTAGCAATAGATTGGAAGAGACCTTGGTAGAATGATTGAGCTTCCTTCTTAATAAGGGATGCATCAGTGCACCAAATATTATCGATAAACAGGCCAGAAATGTTATTCTTGCGTCTTCTGATAACCGTTTGAGTATGAAAGAATTTGGTATTCTTGTTGCCAAATCTTACCCAATTCTCACGGGACTTTTGGAACCATAACATTTCTTCGCGAAAAAGGATTTGGTTGTACTGGTCCTGCAAGGCTTTCTCGAACTGAATCAAGTCAGAAGTAGCCCGAGTCTCTAGTTCTTGGTGGACTCCTTTGATACGAACTTCCAACTTCTTTTTGTCCTGAAAAATATTCCCAAAGACCTCTTTGTTAAAGGTGATAGAGCTATCACGAACCTTATTAAGCTTATGGAAAGTGTCTCCGGTAGTTTGACCCCATGCTTGTGTCACAATATTTGCATACTCCGGGTGGGAAAGCCAAGCTGCTTGAAAATGAAAGGAAGGGTTTATGCGAGAGTCAGCTTTTCGACAAGAAAGAAGGAGAAGATTATGGTCCGAGTTGTGGGGGAGAAGAGTTTCCAACAACGCATTAGGGTAGGCAAGACGCTAGTCAGTGTTAGCCATGCACCTATCGAGTTTTTTTTGTATGAACCCCCTTGCTTGAATATTCCTGCGCCACGTGAAGAAGCTCCCTGTGGTTTCCATATCAATAAGGCCACACTGGGTGAGAACGTTGTAAAGGGCATTGGCCCTAGCTTGGTGGAAGGCTCCCCCTATGACCTCCGATGGTTGAGTAATCTCATTCCAATTGCCAATGACTAGCCACGGTCCTTCCATGTCATTACCAATCTCGATCAAGTGGTCCCAAAGAATAGCCCTCACCGTAGGAATAGGGGAGGCATACAGCACAGAGCAGTTCCACCTACTATTCGCCTTCTCTAACTTGAAGGTAATACATTGATTCGTGGAGTGTAGAAGAGTAAAGTTGACATCCAGCCTTTCTGACAAGACCCAAATACCTCCTGCATGTCCTCTAGCCTCTTGAATAAATACCTTCTCATACCCCAATGACTTCCAAAAATTTTCAACCCTATGGAATTGAACATGAGTTTCGTAGATGAAGAAAAGGGAAGGTTTATGGGTTTTAATCATATGTTTGACGTGTCGTTTCGTACAACGTACAACGGCCAACTGCTCCTCTTATGTTCCATGATATGATTGATATATCTTGTAAACAATTCATGAAAACATAATGAAAAGAGGAGGGGAACTTGAGCCATGGCCCTACGTTGGCATGGCTTGGCTTACAGGGACTAACTCTTGAGCCACATTGGCCACCTTCTTACCTTGAGAATCTTCAACCATAACCACATCAATATTAAGGTTCGATGCAATAGCATCAGCATGCACACTAGGTACCGTGGTGTTAACCCCATTTTGATTTACATGGTTATTCGCATGAATATTGAACATGGACGATGATGGCGTTGATGTGGGGTTCGGTGGAGTAGTATGAGCTGGAGGTAGTACCTTTTTATTTGTCTCACGTGAATTCATGTTGATCTTTGTAGCATTTTGAATTAATTGTGCAATAGGGGTAGAAAAATCTAAACGTGATCTTTTATGAGCAGGTGGGCCACGTGGCTAGATTGATTTGCATGATTGCTTTTTAAATTTCCCACTTTCTCTTTCTTGCCACGAATATTGGGATTCTGTTGTGGGAGAGAGAATTTATTCTTATCCTTTTTAAGAATAAAATCCCGAGCCATCATATTCTCTTTCTTTTTTGAATTTGAATTATTGTTATTCTGTTTCTTCCTTCGTTGCACAACAAGCCAATCACCATGATCAGGACCATGATTGACATCTGTTATTTTTGTTGCGGTTTCCACTTGCTCTCCTGAATTAATGGGGACATTAATTTCAATAATTGGAGACAGATCTACTGTTGTTGCGATGGTTACCGGAGCAATTGGCGGCATTGTTCCTTGCGAGGTTGATAGTGGGGTTTCCAACGGAGATTCTAGTTGCTTCTTAGTGCACTCCCTTGTAACATGGCCGTAACAACCACATGTGGAGCATATACGATGGAGACCTTCATACTCCACTCGGTACCAAAAACCTTTCAACCAGACCTTCCCAACAACTAGTTTAGTAAGATCAATTTCAATGCAAACTCGTGCAAACCTACCTCGCCTTATGTCTTTAGTATTGGAGTCCACCTTAACTGGTTTCCCAATGGCCGTTGCTAGTGCAAGCAAAATGCTTTCATCATAGTAAATAAGGTTGAGACCCGGAAAGCGAATCCACACCAACGTTTTTTCAATCTTCGCAAATGGAGAGATAAACTCAGGAGATCAACGTTGCATTGTAAGGTAATGATCAAATAACAACCAGGGCCCTTCATCCATAACCTTTTGGCGATCATCTGCGTTGTCAAACTTCACCATGAAATAACCATTGCCAATGTTCATAATTTCAAAACCCGCAACTAGCTTCCATAGTCTATGTAGCTTATCCCGCATCAAAGAGTAGCCTATACTTTTGCCCAAAAGCTTCACCACTAATGCATCTTGCCAAGGAGCACATAGCCCATCGAACACCTTGTCAGAGATATGAACCATTGGTTTGAAGGGATTATCGTCTCCATTATTATAGAAACACGAATTGGAGTAACGGAATGTGGAACCATAGTAGAGGAGAGAGGAGAGAGGAGAAAGGAGAAGGAGAGGAAGTTTATGAATTAAATTTTTAATTTTTTATTATTATAACTAATTCATTAAGTAAACGTAATTAAATATCAATTAAATAGTCAATTAACTATCAAATTTTGAAAGTCAACTTTAAAAAACTAGCATTAAATATCAAAAGTGTAAAGAATTTTGGAAAAAAATTTGAAGAGCCAAATTGTAAAAAAAACAATTTTAAAACAAAAAATGCACTTAAACGTTATTTCCGCGCGCGGCGGGCGTGCAGTTAGGGATGGCAATATGGACCTAGACCCTACAGGCACCCGCAAAAATACCCATACGCGGGTAAGGTAATAACCCGCATATTTGGGGATGGGGATGGAGTGGGTATTTACCCGCAAAATCTCACGGGGATGGGTACAGGGTACGGGTAGTGTAGTACCCACCCCGCCCCGCCCTGCACCTTATGTATATACATATTAATTAATATATTATAATTTTATTATTTAAATTATTTAATTATCTATTTATTATTTTAATTATTCTTTTTATATGTTAATTTTGATATTCTATTATGATTTAATTTTTATTTGTATTAGTAGTTTAAAGCAATATAGAAATTATGGAAATAAACATTTTCAAAATATAGAGAAATTAATGCGGATGATGAAGTTAAAATATTATATCTATTTATGTTTTATTTTTAATATATAATTATAAACTAATTAGTTTTAAAAATATATTAGTTTTTCCCGTTTAATTAGAGTTTTTGTTTAGATTTATATTGAATGATTATTTTTGTAATGTTATTTATTTATATAAATCAATATTCGTTTGATTTTAATATTATATAAGGGTGTATTAGATTAGAATTTTAAAAGACTTTTTTGGCATAAAAAAGTCTTGAAGATTTTGTAGATTTTGTAGGAAACTAACAAATGTTAAAAAAAATTTAAGAAGACTTTTGTGATTAGGATTTTATAATTTGGATTTAGAATATAGGATTTGAAAAGATTTTACGTATTTATAATATAAGATTTGAAAAGATTTTATGGATTTCTAGAAAAAAAAAATTTTAAACTATTAAACACAAGCTAACAAGAATGTGCTTGAAAATATTATTGAACAAAGACTAATCACAAATTATCATAAGCTGTCATAAATTATCATAAGCTGAACCATCTCACCTACTGATAATGTACATGAACTCAAAATCAAAGTTACAAACTATTAATGCATTTTGAGATATATTTTTCACAAATTTTCATAAAGTAATAGTGAAAAATAATAACAAAATATTAATAAAAAATATAAAATGTTTCATTTAACTTATAAAATCAATAATGTCATTAAAATATAAATCAAATAATTCAACAAAAATACATGATGATCAAAACATGAATCATTTGTCTAACTTGAAGAATATCCAAAGTTGTCTATGTTTTATAACATCCCAAACATTACTCTTTGTTTCCTATGTTAAATTGTATATTTTTTCAAAATTGACTGCAATAGTTTAGAAAAGTTTTTTAAAACTTTAACTTGATTGTTTGTTCCAAGTTAAAACTTCCTCTAAACTTAGATCAACTTCTCTTATGAAAATTTTCATTTCATTAAGAATTCATGAACTTAAAATGAATGAGACAGTGGATTACATTGTAGGCTTGTAAATTGATTCATAGTGATTTTGAGGTATGAATACATCATTATTAGAATTATATGAAAAATCTCACCTTGAAACAAAAAAATGTGTGGGTGACAGATTATGTCACTGCCTCCAAAGCAAAGAGAATGAAATAAATAAAAAAGTTTATGAAGGGAAAGAAAAGTCTCTTATAGTTGAATGTGATTGTTTGCTGTGTTTGGTATTTATATGATCAATTAAAAAGTTTATAAAATCTTTATAATTTTGAATAATAGGTGATTTTTTTTTTGTGTTATTCAAAATCTTAATCGAATACTACAAGATTTCGTTGCCCTCTGAAAAAAAATCTTGATAATCTTGATTGAATACCCAAGACATTTTTACAAAAAAAAAAAAAAAAAGTCATTCAAATCTTAAACAATCCTAATCCAATACATCCCCTAAGTTTTTTTTTTTTTTTTTTATAATATTTAATTTTATATATATGAAAAGTGCGGGTCGCGGGTACGGATATGGGTACATAGGTACCCAGAGGGTATGGTGATGAGAATTGAAATTGTTACCCGCACAGGTATGGGACTGGGGACGAGTACTTTTTTCAAACACGGGTATGGGGACGGGTACTATAGTACCCTACCCATTGCCATCCCTACGTGCAGTGGTCGCTCGGTGGCAATGACTGCGGGGTGCTTAATGGTTGGAGGGTTGGTTTAATGGAATGTGAAGAACTGTATGAAGAGGGGACTGGAAATTTGTGGCATTTTTTTTTTTTTTGGGAACTTTTAACATCCAAAAATTATATTTTAAGATTTAAATTAAAAATAATGGGTTCGGATATATCGAATCTAGTTCTGAGGCGTAAAAGTTAAAACAATCCATTTCTATTTTACAGGAACGGAAAACTTTCTAAAATTTTTGTAAAGACTAGGTACGGATCTAGAAAATAAATAAAGGGGGCTAGAATTTTTTATTTTAATTATTTAAATATCTAGCTCTTAAAAAAATAAATAATGTTTTTTTATAAAATTATTTATTAGATTTATAAATAAAAATAAATTTATTTTTTATTTCAAATGATTAAAAAAAATACATATATTTATAACTTGCACTAAAAAAAATTTCAAAGATTTGAAAGACTTTTGATTTAAACATAATAACAATCAAATAAGAGTCACAATAATAATTTCATAATTTAAAGAGAAATAAACTCATCAAAATTTATAATAATTATATATTTAAAATATAATGTTAATAATTAGATATATAAATAGATAAATGAGATTGATAATAATGCATAAAACATAATTAGTTTAGATAATATAAAGTGAATCAGAAAATAATAATAATAATAATAATAATTGATGAAAAATTATAAAGATATTATTGTGATCATAAATTAATTTTTATATTATATCATTTTGGGTTAGATTATAATCTTTAATAACATATATTATTAAAATGATTATTAGTATATAATCAAAGATAAAAATTATTATCATATTTATTAATTAATATGTTATTTTTACTATATTATGTATACTATAAATCAATAAATTATACATAAAAAAAAAAAAAAGAATTTGAGGGAGGGAACTAAAGCCCTGCTTACCCCTAAGATCCACCAGTATAAGGACAAAAATCATACATTCTTATATTTAAATCCTTCAAAAAATTATAGTCAATTTGGTTGCTGATTTTCATGTTCAGAAGTGATAATGCTACGGACTCTTAATTCTGCTATACACACATTCATATCGATTAGGCACAATTATTCTTCAATTGATTTTTTAAATTTTAAGTAATTGAATATTAATTAATTTAGTATATGTTTGTTTGTTTATCTATTTTTATCTCTGTATATTTAATTTTTAATACAATCACTTATTTTTGAGTTTTTATAGACTTTGAGTATTTTTAAAGGTTCATTAAGACCATTTGCCAATTGAAACTAAAGCATGCATGCTATACTAAGTAGATCAATTTGATTAATGATTCTGATTCATATATAATATAGTTTCTTCAAATATTTTGTTGAGGAACTTTGCCAATGATTTAATAAGGAATTAATTTAAGGTTTGATATATGATTTTAACATGTTCAAATGATAGTTATTTACCATTGAGAATTTTCATGATTACATCCACTACTAGAAAGTAGCTCAATAGTGACCATTTATAGTGATTAAAATGGTTTAGATTCTATATTGATTGAAAATGTGACTGAAATATTTGAAATTATTTATAAAATAATATCCGGTCACTAAATCAATCACAGCTTATATGTAAAACTCTTAAAGGTAAATATACAAACTAGTCATTGGTATTGACCATATATCTTTAAATTTATTTATTTTTAAAAAGAGAAAAAGGTTTATGCATCGTCGGTATAAAATAAATATACTGTCAATTAATTATAACTCTTCATTTATGATAAGACAATTGACTTTTATAAAATTATTTCAAAAGTCATTACAACAATGGATTATAATTAATTGATGGTGTAAAATGATTTTACATTGACGATGTATGAACATTTTACACTTTTAACTTTTAAAAAATAAATGGTAAAAGCTTTTGTAGCTTAATTAAAATTTAAAGGTTAGATTTTAATTTGGTTTTATAGATTGAAAGTAGAAATTGAAAAATGGTCAATTATAATTAAAAAAATAATTATGTTTCTATAAATTTTAATTTTTTTTGTTAAAATATGTTTTTGTTCTGATATACCCTCAAATTTTGTATTTTCTCCCTAATAATTTTTTTATGGTTGGTCCCTGATATATTAAATATTTGTTTTAATATTTTATTTTAATTCCTGATAAATTAACAAATGTTTTTGATCCCTAATATATGCAGATAATTTGTTATTTATCCCAATCAAGATAAAATAAAATATTAAGGAACAAATATAAAATTGAGTTATATATCATACGCTTAAAACATATTTAGTTAGAATAAGATATTTGATGATGTCTGACCCCTAATACCTTGATAGGTTTTGATGATAACAAATGTAATAATATTTAATCAACTGATGATTTTAAGTGATTTCAAGAAATCAAAGTAAGAACAGACAATGGTAAATTTTCTCAATTTAAAACATATGCTCTAACTGTCTGATAACTTATAATGGTTAAATCTAGCATTGGAATTGCTTATAAAGAGACTAAAATAAGCTCTTAATGGATTATGCAAAGTCTCCAAGCTAGACGATGTATAATGCCAAGCCAGACGATGTCTGATGCAAGGCCAGACGATGTCTGAGGCCAAGCCAAACGATGTGTGATGCCAGGCCAGACGATGCTTAAGGCTAGAACAAACCCTGTTCCTCATTCCAAACCATAGTAAGTCAGACCAAACTATGTCTGTTAAGCCAGACACTATCTGTGCACGAACATACCATAGTAAGTCAGAGCAAACTATGTCTATTAAGCCAGACGCTATCTGTGCAAAAATAGAATGAAGTCTATTATTGTGTTGAGGAATACGTGCCTTTATAATTAATTCTATAGACAAATAAAGGCACTTCTGTAATAGAAATAAAGGGAGATACTCTTTGGCATTACTTTCTTTGATTCCTTGTATTGCTTGTATGTCTCGTATTATGTGAAGTGTGTAGGTACAACCAAAAAAACCAATCAGCATTGGGATGCACACTTTTAGCTAAAAGACAACTGTAGCAGAGACAGAAACATGCTCCTGTCACATCAAGTACAGTCAAAGCTACTTCAACACTCTACTATGTGAGACAATGAAAAGAAGTCTTCTCCAATGTTCAAATTCATGAAGTTCACTATATTAGGATGCTTCCATGCAACAAAAAAGGGTGGTGGAAAATATAACAAAGTAATTCAAATCAATCTAGACAGCAAGCAAAAGCACACTAAAGAAATAGCTTTGAACACGAGCTGAGAGAAAAAGAGAAAACCATCATCTACAAGCTCAAAAAGATTCAACAATTTTTTATATCCTCTCTTTGAGAGTTATCTGAATCTTATACATAAATTGTATAGAAAGCTAGGAGTGGCTTAGTAATAAAAGAATACTTGGGAAGTATAATCTCAGGGGGGAGATTCATACTTGTAGCCAGCAATGGCATAGAGAATACTTGTAGCCAGAAGTGGTAGTGAAGAATACTTATTTTGTAATTAGTTGATTATAGTGGAACCCATTAATAGTTGTTAAAGGAGAACTGGACGTAGCTCAGGATTGAGTGAACCAGTATAAAAACAAGCTCTCATTTGTTGTCTTGTGATTACACTTATTTATCTTGCCTACTGTGCTCTTTTGGAAAGTCTTTCTAAGCATTGCTTTGCAAGGATATATTTGCTAATTTAAACTAACATATATCCAAGAAGGCAACTTGTGAACTAATAGTACTTGCTAAAAGTTTTAACCCACTATTCAACCCCTCTCTCCCCCCCCCCCCCTTCTAGTGTGTTCATGTGCATTTTAGTTGGTATCAGAGCTTGGTCTCTGATAACTATCTTCACAGATACAGAGCTAAAGATCCTACACAAGGATGGAGAAGGGTATACACAAACCTCCAATCTTCAAGGGTGAAAACATCACATATTGGAGACAAAGAATGGAGACATACTTTGAATCATGTCATATAGATGATCAGTGCATCTTCATGCACATTCTTCTACTGTTATTCTTAGGCATTTCCTTAGTTTATTTCATTAGTTTCACCATTTTAGTCTGTTTTCATATTTAAGTTTGTTTCTAGCTTTATTTAATTTTCGTATTTTATTTTCAGCATTAGCAGCTTTCAATGGAAAATTCATAACTAGAGCTACAGGAATTGGATTGAGGCGTTCTAATATTCGTTGGAAAGATAAGAGGAAGAGATACAACTTTCATGTTGGAGTCAGAAGCTGATTCGGATTGTAGAAGGCTTGAAGAATTCGTCGAAGTTGCAGACATTAGGAAATAATTTGTTTTGGGTGAATTTTATGGGCTTGGTTTGTATTTTCTGACCCGGTTCGGATTGTTAGTGAAACTCTTATTCTATTAAAATGCTAGGGCCGGCTTTTGTGCATATATTCACTCTGTACTCATTCACTCTTCACTCACTCATTATTCACAAAATTATTTGGAGAGTTTTGAGCAATTGTAATGGAGAACTAATTTCTGAAGAATTGATCTACTGCAATCGGATTCCACTTTGAGGTTCTTTTATAAATTCCATGTCAATCTGTTTCCTTTGATTTATTCCAATAATCTCAATTATTTGCTTAATTTGATTGTTGTTATAGGATATAATTCTTAAATTCGATTGGTTATTTGATCTTGAATCAATTTCGCGTTAACGTAGCTTTTGCATTATCGCGTTTGATCAGATTGCGTTTGCTTAATTCGCAATAGTTTTTAATCTGTTTGCTTAATTCGGAATTCAGGAACATATGCCTTATAATTTCTATTACGCTTGTCAGTGTTTATTATAGTCGAATAGGGTCAGACTTGTTTAAGGAATTGGAATTTATAGGGATCAATGATAAGTCGAAAGTTGATATAGTAGGTTGATTCGCTTTAGCTTATTCGATAATCACAATTTATTTTAATTCCTTTTTCTTGAAATCGTAATCGAAACCCCCCATTAATCGTTACTGCATTGATTAATAATAATACAAGAATCCTTAAGAATGATACTCGAGTTGTTGTTACCATAACTATATTTTCAAAATCACTCGTTTTGATTCGTGCGCGACAGCGGATCAATAGACATGCTGAATGTCGTAGAAAATGGAGATTATATTCTAGTTGATGATAATGAAGTTGAGATTCCAAAAAAACAATGGACTAAGGCACAGATGAATAGATTCGTCCTCAACTCTAGAGCAAGAAATGCAATACACACATGCATCTCAAAAACTGAGTATAGGAAGATAAGCGAGTTCAAATTTGCTAAAGACATATGAGACACATTCATAATAACCTATGAAGGGTCCTCATAGGTAAAAAGGAACAAGGTAAGCATTCTTACCAAAGAATATGAACTCTTTACTATGGAAGAAGATGAAACCATAGCTAATATGTTGTCTAGATTCCAAACTATTTTAAATGAGCTTTGAAACCTTGGTAAAAGTTTCAAAAAATTCGAGCATGTTGACAAAATTCTTCGCAGCTTGCCCAAACAATGGAGACCTCAGTCACAACCATTAGAGTTTCCAAAGATCTAGATTATATGCCTCTTGAAGAGCTAGTGGGAATTCTAATGTTGCATGAGCAAGAACTGCAAGGAGATGCCAAATTGAAAAAGGGCAAGTCTCTGGCTCTGAAAGCTCACAAGCCAAATCAAACAACACCTAAAGAGTCATCTTCATAAAAAAGACACACCACCAAAAGCTCTAAAGGTAGAAGAGTTAGAAGTAGAGTTCACTTCCTCAAGTGAAGAAGAGTCAAAAGATGATGATGAGCTATCCTTCATCTTAAGAAAAATCCACAAGATGTAGAAAAAGAATGGTGGCTCGAGATGGAAGGACTACAACAAGAAATACTCAGCAGACCGTGAGAAGAAAGAGAAAAGTCCTATCGTCTGCTATGAGTGTAAGAAGCTTGGACACTTCAAGTCAGAATGTCCTAAGCTCATCAAGGGAAAAGAAAAAGTCAATAGAAGATTTTCCAAGAAAAAGAAAGGACTGATGTCCACATGGGAAGATCTAGATGACTCAATAGATGAAGAAAATTCTGAAGCATCAGATGAGGAAGCTAATCTCTGTCTGATGGCAGATGCAACCTCCATATCGTATGCGTTTGATGATGAGAATGCACTAGACAACACTCACTCTGCGTCTGCGTCTGAGGCTTCAGAAGATGAAGAACAAGAGGTAGACCTCAATGATCTTATCTTTCTTTAAGAATCCTATCAAGAACTTCTTTCTAATTCATCTATTCTTTCAAAAGCTTATTTATCTATGAAAAAGAAATTAAGAAAACTCTCAAAAGAGCATGAAGAACTTGGGTCTTCATTTACTGAGCTATCTGACAAATGCTCTACATTAGTCACAGCTAGTAATGCTTTAACAGATGATTTTCAAAAACTAATCATTGATCACCAATTCCTAATTAAGAGCAAAAGTGAACTCTGGATAGAAAAGGAACAGCATAAAAGACAATTGAGTGAATTGATTAAGGAAACTGATGAATTAAACAAGGTGAAAACCTTGAGTAAAAATGAAGCTGAAATTGTTAATTTACGCAAGGAAGCTACATCTCTCAAGAGCACTCTAATCAAATTTGTCAGTGGGTCTAAAAATTTAAAGAAAATTCTTTTATATAATAGACATCCAAATGACAAATCTGGCCTTGGATTCACAGGAAAGAAAGAAGCAACCAGGAAGAAAGCTTCTTCTAATGGACCATATTTTGAAAATGGACATGTAAAGTCCAAAAGCATGAAATTGCCTACAAGAAGCAAGTCATTTGCCTTTAAGACTAACATCAAAGGATCCAAAAGAATATGAGTACCTAAAAACAAAATAATTCCTGTTGCAGATGTCCTTGATGGCAGGAAAGAAACACCAATTATGGTACCTGGACAGTGGCTGCTCACATCACATGACGAGCACAAGGTCTATGTTCCTAGACCTAACACCAATGCATGGTAGTATAGTCACTTTTGGAGGTAATCAGAAAGGAAGAATTAAGGGTATTGGTAAGATAGGTATCCCTCCAAGTCTCTCCATTGAGAATGTATTATTTGTTGAAGGACTAAAACATAATCTGTTGAGCATAAATCAATTTTGTGACAATGGATATAATGTTTCCTTCAACAATAAAATAAAATTATTAATCTCAACCGTTAGATTAAAATTATTTTAAATTAAAATTAAAATCATTTAACCATAAAATATCTAAAAGATTTACAAAATATTTAAAATATTTAATCTATTATGTTCTAGAATATCTTAAATCTTTCATCACCATCGTCATGACAATCAACTACCACCATGAGTGCCTCCATAACCATCATCACCGCCACCTACATGGTCGTCATCATTGTTGTTGTCGTTGCCACCATCGTTATGATAGTCAACCGCCACCAAGAGTGCCTCCATGTTGGTGGCGGTGACGGTGGTCATGGAGGCACTCTTAGTGGCGGTTGACTATCATGTTAGTAGTGACGGCAACCATAATGATGGTCAGGACAGTTATGATGACGATAATGAATTTTCAATATTTAAAACGTGATAAATTAAATATTTTGATTATATACTAGAGAATCTTTTAGAGATATTATTATTAAATGATGTTTTAATTTAAATTTTTGTTTTAATGAGTTAATAAAAATCATTAGATTTAATTAAAATAAATAGTTGAGATTTGATGTTAAAGTTTAACTTGACACCTTGGTATCAATTAATCCTAACTCATATATATATATATATATATAATTGACAAAAAGTGGTTTATAAAATGTAAAACTAATAAACAGTTGATATTAAATAAATAATCAGTTGAGATTTTTTTGTTGTTAATAATTTAACTCCAATTTAATATTAGAGATTATTTATAAAAAAAATAGTGAATTTTAAGAATTAATTGAGATGAAATTGAAATTTAGGTGTCTATGTCTAAAGGAGATAAAGTTTAAGGATCAATGAGACAAAATTAAAGTTTAAGTGTCTATTTATAAAATGAATAAAGTTTAGGAGGGTCAGATGCTATATTCCTTAAAAAGTTTTATTCTTTTCAAATACAAATACATGTTTATAAATAAATGTAGTATATGTAACTAATTTCTACTTTATATAAAGTTTACAAAATGTGACATAGATTTTGAGTTTTGATAATTGAGTTATTTTGTCTTATTGTCATTAATTAAGGAAAAATTAACTACACACTTGTGTGGATTTGTTTTGACACTTGTGTGGGTTTGAAACAAGGTTACTATAGGGTGAAATTTAGAGAGACCTGTGAAAGGGTTGAATGGACCTGCAGTGGTGAAAATACTGATTGAAGATCTTGGTTGGTTAAGAATACTATAGTCAAAATTTGGATTCTTTAAAGTTGGAATACTGACTTAAAGAGATGATAATACACAATGCAAACCCGCAGCAGTGAAAATATTGGATTAAAGATTAAGGGCAGTTAGATGTAAGGATCCAATTAAAAACAAAATACAAGTTCAAAAGCATTCAATTAAGAAAAAAACACTCTACAGACCTAATTAAAAATTACAAAATAAATCTAAGACTTAAAGATTAATTTAACCCAAGTATATTCAAAATTTTTATTTATTATTAATTTCATTTGCATAAAAATAAATATTTGTCTTATATAATGCATAAACTAAAATACTTATTTTGCATTTATTTAATTCAAGAGAGAAGTCTTCTATTAATATTAATAAGGTATAAATGGAAAATAAAATTGTAAAAAATGTCTAATATATTCTTACTTTTATTTAAAAGAGATGTGTAAGATAAGGATACAAAATATTTTAACAATTTTAAAATATATACTTTAGGTGGGTATTTCTCTCCGAACACAGTTTATTCTGTATCTAATGTTAGGATTTAAACTTTGGACCACTAAAATAAACAACACAAGCCGTCATCAATTATATATTAGATTTATTTCTCTAATCTAATAGATGAGTCTTGTAAGTAAAATAAATCATATTCAACTTAAGCTTGAATAAGTGATAACCACATATAATAAAAATGGACAGAAAAATAGTCTAATTTTTTTATTAGAAGCAAAATAATGTAAGATTTATTAAAATTTTATTAGAGAAAATAAAAACAGTAATAATTAAAAGGATAAAATGGGTAAAATTAGTACTATAGTACCAATTTATTTTTCTCTTCTATCTTTTACAACTTTATACATTCATATTTTTTTAAAAATATCTTATGTAGACAAAAACAATATTTATTTAACATATTCAAGTAAATTGCCCCCATTAATTGTTGTGCATGTAGATCGTCAGGATTAATTAATCACCTTAATCACATCATATGATGGTCATCAGGGGTGGACCGACGTTAAGCTTGAGGGGGCCATAGCTTGAGGGGGGCCATGACCCCTGACTCTTTTATTTTTTTTTAATATAGGCATGTAGGGTGTATTTAGTAATTATAGGAGTGCGTTTAGTAATTGGAGGGGTGTATTTAACATTTTCATAGTATATTTAACTTTCTTTTTTCAACTGCTGTGTTATTGTTTTTTTTTTGGTTACTTTTTAATTTTATAAAAAAAAAACTTATATGAATATTATATTTGACTAAATTTATTATTAATACTATGTAATTTTTTTTCTAAATTATCAAATCATTTTTTTTAAATCTTATTTAAATATTAAATTTTAATTATTATACAATTAGTTTTATCTTTAATTTTTTAAAATGATAAAATTACTTAATAGTAATTTTATCATTTTAAAAAAAATTATATGAAGATTATAATAATATTTTATTAACTCTAGTTATTATATAATTGTTTTTATTTTTGATTTTTTTAAACTATAAAATCATCAAGTTATCCTTTTTTAATATTATAAATTATCAAAATTTAGTTATTATAGAAACAATTTTTAACTCACTTTTTAAATTATAAAGTCAATAGTAATTTTATTTTATTTTGTAAATAAATCATATCTAAATCTTATATATGATTAATTTTGTTATTATACCTAATTAGCTTAAGCTAAAACACAATTGCCAAAATTTATTTGTTTTGCAATCAAATGAATGAATTGTTTTTGTTTCTTAAATTGCACATCGGCACAAGACGTCATAATTACGAGTTAACATCGTCGATAAGAGATAAAAGTTAAAAGACTTCGTCGATGACTAATTTTCATCGAAAAACCTGGTTGACCACTTTTAGTAGGGTTTTTCCTTCCCAACCACCTTTTTTTCATTTATAAGTTCGAATTTGAAACCTTGTTTAAGAGAAGTAACTCCAATTATCATTCAGACCAATGACTTGGTATTATATTACATTTATATATACTATATAATAAATATAATTGACTAATTTATATTAATTTTTTTTTTCCATATAATAGATTTTGAATTATAAATTTTGCTTATTATTAAACATGGAATACCTAAATAATTTATTTAATTATATATATTTTTGTTAGATAATTTTTTATTTTTATAATTGACCCCCCAGTTGTTCAAGTCTGGGTCCACCCCTGATGGTGATTATGACTAGCTAGCAAAATATAAAATATTATTGTCTGATTTTCACCAATGTATTTCATCTAAATTTTAGAGAGATCAAAGAATGGCATTGCCAAAATACTGAAAAGAATAAAATAAAAGAAATAAAAAATAAAAAAACAATTAGCAAATTAAGATTAAAATTTGGAGTTATGATTTGTTTAGCAAAAAGAATATCTAGTTATGCCTGTTTGAACACACTACTTCAGAAAAACTTCTAGGAGAGAAAAATATGAAGAAACAATGAAATTACTTCTCTATAAGTTAAAATTGTATTTTCTAATAGCTAATTTGTAGAAGTCCCACATCTTTTAGATGAATCTATTTGAGAGAGCTTTTACTAATTGACTATTGGAAAAGATAATTTTAATTTCTAAAGAAGTTAATTTCATTTTTTCTTCATATTTTTCTCTTCTATAAGTCCTTCTAGAATAACTTGTTCAAGGCTGCAAGAAGAAAAAGAGAAAGACAAGCGGCTCAGAAAGCTTCTTCCTCTGTACAACCACACATTGAGATTCCTTCTAGTGTCGAAGAGCCAATCATGGAAGACAATCAACAAAAACGCACTCTGGAAGACTATGTGGCTCCTGCAATTCTAGCTCACTTCACAAGTATCATGAGACCAGAGGTACAAGCCGCAAGTGTCTCATATCCATCTTCTCTCATCCAGCTCATACAAGCCAATGTGTTCCATGGCTTGCCTAATGAAGACCCTTATGCTCATCTGTCCACCTATATGGAAATTTGCAACACGGTTAAACCAGCAGGAGTTCCTGATCATGCCATCCGTCTCAATTTATTCTCATTCTCTCTGTGGCAGGAAATGCCAAGCAGTGGCTCCATTCCTTCAAGGGTAACACATTCCAAACTTGGGATGAAATTATTGCTAAATTCCTCAACAAATATTTTTCGGAGTCTAAGATTGCACAAGGGAAGACAGAGATTTCCTCTTTCACTCAAAGGGCCGAGGAATCTCTAGGTGAAGCGTGGGATCGCTTCAGAGGATTGCTAAGGAAGACACCAACCCATGGCTTTGAGGAGCCAATACAAATTATCATGTTCATTGATGGGTTGAAGAACCATACCAAGCAACTGTTGGATGCTTCAACCAGAGGGAAGGTCAAGATGAAGACTGTGGAGGATGCCATAGCACTGATTGAAAATATGGCCGTAGGTGATCATTCTATCACTCATGATAGGACTCATATTCCTCAAAGGAAGGGCATTTTGGAGTTGCATTCTCAAGATGCTGTCTTAGCTCAAAACAAAATCCTAACCCAGCAAATTGAGGCTCTTACAAAGCAATTGAGCAGCCTTCCACAACAACTGAAGAGTCTTCACAACCAACACCCTCCTCCAAGGAATTTCTACTGTCAAGTATGTGGAGGAGACCATGAAAACGGTGTTTGTATGACCTCAGAAGGGCCACATGAAGAAATGAACTACATGGCCAGCAACAACAACAATCGTGGAGGTAATTACAGTGGGTACAATCAGGGTCAAGGGGGAAACCAAGGTGGAAGCTACAACCGAGAATGGCAATCACATCCCGGTAACAACTATAACAAGGACTCAGGAGGCCCGTCAAATAGACCTCAGCATCAAGGACCCTCTGTGTATGAGAGGTAGAACAAGCTGGAAGACTCTTTTGCACGGTTCTTAGATGTGACTGCTTCCAACCACAAGAGCACTCAAGCCTCCATTAAGAACTTAGAAGTCCAATTGGGGCAGCTGGCCAATCAAGTGGCTGAAAAATTCAATGGGAAATTCATTGCCAACACGAAGGTGAACCCAAAGGAACAATGCAATGCTGTTATGACTAGAAGCAAATGCATAGAAGAAGCTGCCCTTGACACACTAGAACTGCAGCAGCAGAAGCTAATGCCCCCAGTGGAATCACAGAAGATGTGTTAAGTGAGGAAGAGGCTGATAAAGGTCAGGAAGAAGGGATAGCAGCTGACCAGGAAGATGGCACAAGCAAAAATGGTGGAATTGTGACTGAAGAGGCATTACCAATGCACAAGCCCAAGCACCAATTGGCGAAGAAGGCAAAAGAAACTCCAGAACAAGAGGTCACCAAGAATCTACCTTATCCTCTAATTCCGTCAAGGAAAGACAAGGAGAGGTATTTCACTAGATTTCTAGAAGTCTTCAAGAAATTGGAGATCACCATTCCTTTCAGTGAAGCGCTACAACAGATGACTTTATATGCCAAGTTCATGAAGGATCTGATTACTAAGAAGAGGAAGTACATTGAAGAGGAGACCATCAATGTTCAGGGCAATTGTAGTGCCATCATCCAACAGACCCTTCCACCAAAGTTCAAAGATCCGGGTAGTTTCACAATTCCTTGCACCATTGGAGAGATTTCCATAGGGAAAGCCCTAATTGACTTAGGTGCAAGCATCAACTTAATGCCACTCTCAGTGCTTCGGAGGATTGGAGACTTGGAATTGAAACCAACTCGGATGACTCTCCAACTTGCAGATTGCTCCATCAAATATCCTCATGGTGTCATTGAGGATGTCATAGTTAAGGTAGGAGAATTCACCTTCCCTGTTGATTTTGTCATCATGGACATGGAGGAGGATAAGGAGGTGCCCTTAATCCTAGGAAGACCCTTTATGATGACGGCTAACGTGGTGGTAAATATGGGAAAAGGACATCTCCAGCTGAGCGTGGCTGATCAAAAGGTCACCTTCAACATCTTTGAAGCCATGCACCACCAGAATGACACCAAGGATTGCCTCCGCATTGATGCTTATGAAGAGGAAGTGGTAGAAGCTACTCAACAACTGACTTTACACTCTCCTCTAGAGCGAGTCCTGGTTAATTCCATGGACTGCCTTACTATAGAGGAGGAAAATGAAGCCCAAGAGTACAGACATCATTTGGAAAAGCTAAAAGAAATTCCTCCAAATGACAATATCTATGAAAAGTTGAAGAATGACAAGGCAGAGAGGCCCAAGCTTGAGTTGAAGACCTTACCTTCTCATCTTAAATACATTTTTTTGGATGAGGAGGAAGGCAAACCAATAATCATCAGCAATTCTCTGTCTTCTGAGGAAGAAACGCAGCTATTGGAACTTCTCAAGCGTTATCAAGAAGTTGTAGGTTGGCACATCTCTGATCTCAAGGGAATTAGTCCATCTTATTGTATGCACAAAATCATGATGGAAGCCGATTACAAGCCAGTGCGACAACCTCAGAGGCGACTCAACCCCACCATGAAGGAAGAGGTGCGGAAGGAAGTGCTGAAGCTTCTGGAGGCTGGGATGATTTACCCCATCTTCGATAGTAGCTGGGTGAGTCCAGTGCAAGTAGTGCCAAAGAAAGGCGGAATGACAGTGATCCGCAATGATAAAAACGAGTTGATACCCACTCGGACTATCGTCACAGGCTGGAGAATGTGTATAGACTACAAGAAGCTAAATGATGCCACAAGAAAAGACCATTTTCCCCTGCCTTTCATGGACCAAATGCTAGAAAGGTTAGCTGGGCAAGCTTACTATTGTTTTCTTGATGGCTACTCTGGATATAACCAAATAGCGATGAGACCGGAGGACCAAGAGAAGACTGCTTTCACTTGCCCTTTCGGAGTTTTTGCTTACCGGAGAATGCCATTCGGATTATGTAATGCTCCGGCCACGTTCCAGCACTGCATGCTTGCTATCTTTGCCGACTTGGTAGAGAAATGCATTGAAGTATTCATGGACGACTTTTCTGTCTTTGGAGCTTCGTTTGGCCTGTGTCTCTCTAACCTGGAGTTGGTATTAAAAAAATGTAAGGAGAGTAACTTGGTGTTGAATTGGGAGAAATGTCACTTCATGGTTTAGGAGGGAATTGTGCTTGGGCACAAAATTTCAATAAGAGGAATCGAAGTGGACAAGGCAAAGATTGATGTGATTTCCAAGCTACCACCACCAGCGAACGTGAAGGGGGTGAGGAGTTTTCTTGGTCATGCTGGCTTCTACAGAAGATTCATTAAGGACTTCTCCAAGATAGCCAGACCACTTAGCTCCTTGTTAGCAAAAGAAGTCAAATTCAGCATGAGCATAGAATGCTTAACCGCCTTTTACGCCTTGAAGGACAAGCTTATCTCTGCACCAGTGATAATTACTGCTGATTGGAGTCAAGATTTTGAGCTGATGTGCGACGCCAGTGATTATGCAGTAGGAGCTGTTCTAAGGCAACGGAGGAACAAAGTCTTTCACTCCATCCACTACGCTTCCAAGGTGCTCAATGACGCTCAACTCAACTACGCTACCACAGAAAAAGAGCTGTTGGCCATAGTATACACTCTGGAAAAGTTTAGATCCTATTTGGTAGGATCTAAGGTGATTATTTATACTGACCATGCAGCCATAAAATATCTCCTTACCAAGCCAGACTCCAAACCTAGATTGATCCGATGGGTGCTACTTCTTCAAGAATTTGATATTGAGATCAAAGACAAGAAGGGGAGTGAAAATTCGATTCTGAGACCATCTATCTCGCCTAATAAATGAAGAAGTCACCAACAAAGAGCTGGAGATCAGAGAGGAGTTTCCTGATGAATTCCTCATGATGGTGCAGGAGAGACCTTGGTTTGCAGACATCGCCAATTATAGAGCTGCCCATGTGATGCCAGAAGGAATGAATTGGCATCAAAAGAAGAAATTCTTAAGGGACTGCACTTACTATGTCTGGGATGATCCCTTCCTGTTTAGGATCGAAGCCGATCAACTTCTAAGGCGATGTGTCCCACAAGAAGAGGCCAAGAATATTCTATGGCATTGCCATAATTCACCTTATGGAGGTCACTATAATGGTGGACGTACAGTTGCCAAGGTACTTCAATCAGGCTTCTACTGGCCAACCTTGTTCAAGGATGCTTTCGAACATGCTCAAGCGTGTGATAAATGCCAAAGGACAGGGAGCATATCAAAGAGGCATGAAATGCCTCTCCAAAATATCCTGGAAGTAGAGGTTTTTGATTGTTGAGGCATTGACTTCGTTGGCCCTCTCCCTCCTTCATTTTCAAATGAATACATATTGGTAGCCGTAGATTATGTGAGCAAGTGGGTTGAGGCTATGGCATGTCAGAAAAGTGATGCCAAGACCGTCATCAAATTCCTAAAGCGGCAAATTTTCACAAGGTTTGGAGTACCTCGCGTCTTGATAAGTGATGGAGGAACACATTTCTGCAATGAAGCTCTTTCAAAAGTCCTCCAACATTATGAAGTACGACACAAGGTAGCATCGCCTTATTATCCGCAAACCAATGGCCAAGCAGAAGTTTCCAATAGAGAAATCAAGAAAATCCTGGAAAAGACAGTGGCAGCATCAAGGAAGGATTGGGCACATAAGCTGGATGATTCCCTCTGGGCCTATAGGACTACATTAAAGACTCCAATTGGTCTCACACCATTTCAGATGGTATATGGCAAGGCCTGTCACCTTCCAGTGGAAATGGCTCACAAAGCTTGGTGGGCAATTAAATTGCTAAATTTTGATCCAACATTGGCGGCCGACAAGAGAAAGCTGTAGTTATTAGAACTAGAGGAAATGAGAAATCAAGCCTATGAATCCTCAAAGCTCTACAAAGAGAAAACCAAGAGATATCATGATAAGAAGCTACTGAGGAGGGAATTTCATATAGGGCAGCGAGTGCTCCTATTCAACTCAAGACTCCGGCTTTTCCCTGGGAAATTGAAGTCCAAGTGGTCCGGTCCCTTCACCATCAAAGATGTCAAATCTTACGGAGCAATTGAGATCATGGATCCATCAGCAGAAGACCCACAAACAAGCTGGGTGGTGAATGGCCAAAGACTTAAAGGCTATCATGGTGGAGAAATTGAGAGGCTTACAACAATCATACATCTACAAGATCCTTGATCTTGTCAACCGTCAAGCTATTGACGTTAAAGAAGTGCTTGCTGGGAGGCAACCCAGGTTTGTCACTGCATTTTTTTCAATTTTTGGCATCAATAATAAATCTCTGCATAGTTCGCTTAGCGCTTCTCTTCGTTGCGCGCAACTTTGGCTCGAACTGTTTTTGCGCTAAGCTCATGTTCATGCTTAGCGCAAGTTTAGTTCGAAGTAAAGATTCGCTAAGCGCGAGATGCAGCTTAGCGCACGTTTAGTTCGAAGTAAAGTGTCGCTAAGCGCGCTATGCAGCTTAGCGCAAGTTTAGTTCGAATGAAATTCTCGCTAAGCGCACTCTGCCGCGCAGCGCAGTTTTGGTTCGACTTAAAATGTTGCTAAGCGCAGGACGGCGCTCAGCGGTTATATGGTTTGAACACATTACTCGCTAAGCGTACGTTCACGCTAAGCGGTATCTACATAATTATGCAGATCGCGCTAAGCGTATATCGTCGCTCAGCGGAAGTAAAAAAAAAAAAATGAAAAAAAAAATGAAAAAATTTGAAGGGGCACGAGATATTGCGCTAAGCGCAATCATGCGCTAAGCGCGAGGTTCGTAACTGCTGGGCAGTTTTGAAACCTCCCACTCTCCCTCTTTCCCAAATTAAATTTTCTCTCTCACTCAAACCTAATTCCCTTCCTCTCTCACGCTGTCCCCTTCTGTTTTCTGCACTCTCACTCCCCACTTTCATTCACTCACCCACACACTGCATTCTGCATCTTCTTGGATCCCATTTTTCTTCACTCTCCACGCCAGGTAAGCACTCCAACTCCCTTTTAAATTTGTTTTTCTATTTTAATTGTAGCATTGTTGTGTCTTTAGTGTTATTGAGTCTGGGTTGTGTGCTGAGTAGATTAGGTTTCGTTTTCGCTTTCTCTCCGCTTGATTTGTCTTTGTGGGTCTAGCATTTTTGAGGTTTCCTGTTGGGATTTTTGATTTTTTTCGCTAAGCGCGTCTGTGCGCTAAGCGAGAACATGCATCCTGGGTTTTTGTTCTTCAGTTGCTTGATACGCGCTTAGCGCTAACTAGCGCTTAGCGAAAATTCATTGGATGTTCATCGTGCTGTTTTTGTGTTCATGGATCTGGGAATTTTCCAGATTCATGCGCCGCTAAGCGAGTCTTCTCGCTAAGCGCGACTATTGTTTTGTTAATTCACTTAGCGGGAAGTCTCGCTGCGCGACCATTTGCTTCGAACTGAAGCATCTAGGAGGCTCGCTAAGCGCACACTTGCGCTTAGTGACATTTTGCCTCGAACTGAAGTCTCGCTAAGCGCAAACGTGCGCTTAGTGAAATTTTGCCTCGAACTGAAGGCTCGCTAAGCGCAAGATTGCGCTTAGCGCCTGAGCCCTGTTTTGCTCTGTTTTCCTTTCAAAATTTTTGCTCTGTTTTACTCTGTTTTCCTTTTCACCTATGCTCTGTATTATTATGTATGTTCTCCTTTTTGCTTTCAATTTCCATGTAGTGGTGTTTACTGAGTGCGACACAGCGCTTAGCAAACACCTTTGTTCTAATTGATTTGCTTTGTTGTTGTAATTTTCATTTTGAGTACAGATGGCTCCTAAATTTCGCAACAACCGCGGCGCGTCTTCTTCTAGAACACCACCTACACCACCTGTGCCACCTACATCTCTTGCACCTACTGCCACGCATGAAAGGGTTATCTATCCCTATGACGCCGATCGCTTCTCTTCCTTTGAAGCCCAAGAGAGATTTGAGAATGAACTCATGGGTCGGGGACTCATTGTAGAGCGACCTGTAAAGATTGCTCCAGGTGCTATGATATCTTCTGCAATGAGCTGAATCGCCGTGGCTGGCTCAAAAAGTTATGCTGCCTGCCAGATAAGTCCATTGATGAGCCTCTGGTCAAGGAATTCTACGCCAACATTTATGAACCGGAGGGAGAATACAAGGTGGCCAACCGGCAATGCAAGGTTCGAGGGAAGACCATTCGCAAGGATGGTGTAGCTATCAACCGCCTTCTGCAAACCCCTCTGATCCTCGTGGGCGACACTGGGAAAACTCAATTTGACATTTTCCTCAGCCAATACAAAGACCCCAAGGTTATCACAGCGCTGTTGTGCATACTAGGCAAGGGATATGTCAAGAACAAAGAGGGAGCCATTACGAAGATTGTGCGGCCAGATATGACCACCCTGACTCAAGCATGGTCTGCCTTCTCCTACTACACATTGGCGCCCACCTCGCACACCTCTGACGTTACAGTGGAGAGAGCCGAATGGATATATGCTCTTATTATGAAGATGGATATGAATGTGGGTAGTTTCATATCCAATCAGATTTCTGTCATGGCTCACTCCAGCGTCAGCCGATTGGGTTTTCCGACTCTCATTTCGGCATTGTGCAATGCAAAAGGGGCTAGCTCCAGCATTCCAGTCTTTCTTAAGCTGAGCCCTCCAATCACTTTCAAGTATATATGCACCTTCTGCTACAATGAGGCCGATCCTAACAGACCTGAGCTCCCTCCCAACACTCGGAAGCGACCTCGCACGAAGACAGTTTCTGGGAGTTCTTCATCTACCGTTGCAACTGTCATTGAAGACATGCTACAGACCGCTCTCAATGGTCTGCAACTGTCACTTAGTCAGCAGATAGAAGAACGAACCAATGCACTATACCGGGGTCAATGTACAATCATTGACAATCTGCACCACCTTTCCCTCCAATAGCCCAGTCATGTCTTTGGAGGACTTCCAGGCCCAAATGCAATGGCTTGTGGACAGACCTTCCTTTTCTCAAGGGGGTGATGGTGGTGGTGACGAAGTAGATGAGGAAGAAGGGAACCAGGAGGATACTGAAGGAGGAGACAACATAGAAGCCACAGGAGATGACAACATGGAGGCCGACCTGGAGGAGGATTAGCAGATGTGAATCATGGCCGTCTATAAGAGGCCAAGTGTTTTAAATGTTTTGTCATCTGAACTATTTTATTGTTTCTGTTTATTTCACTTTACATATTTAACAGTTTTATGTAGTTTAGCATTTCTGTGGTAATTAATTTTTTGTGCAATGGTAGATGTTTTATGAACATTTGGTTCAGTTTATGTTTGAATTATTGTTGGTTTTGAACCTATGGCACAATTGTTTTCGAACTGGGTGAGAGCGTGTTGTTAGGTTGCTTAGTTTTGAGGACGATGCATGCATGTGAGTTTGGGAAATTAATAACTGTGAGCATTTGACTTTTGAAGGACTTGTGAACATTGTGAAAATTAACCGATAAGTGTGAGAATTATACTGTGAGAGAACAATTGAGTTATTCCACTAATTTTTGAATGATTCTCTGAATTGCTGTGTGGATAATTAATGTGGAAATGATTAAGGCCTTGTTTGCTTAGAGTGATTCCCAGAGCCAAAAAGTCAATCCAGTAAGGTTGAGAGAATCCTTTGCTAAACCATTGAGCCAAATAGACAACTATTTTGTCTTGTGAACCTAGAACCTAAACAAGAATTGCCTACCGTGCCTTAGGGAATAGGAAAGCATATCTTTTATGGTTTGAGACAAAATTGTTCCAAATTTTGGGGAGTCAGGTGAAGGTCCACATTAAAAAGAAGAAATGATAGCAACACAACTGCTGCAATATGAATCCAAGAGGCAAAGCCTCTGATGAAAAAAAAAAATTGAATAATTGAAAATTCAATCAATTGTGATTCAAGCAGGAAGTAGTTGTTGTCCAAATATGAAAAGTATTGAGGCATATAGAGGAAATTGATAATCAAGAAGGGAGATAAAGATATGTTCTCTTCAATCCTTAGGAATTGTAATTCAAGAAAAACCAAGGTTCTTTATAGCCCAACTGTGATTCAACCCTGATTAAGACCTTAATGATTCACATCGTTTGTACATCTGCAATAAATTGAGAAGAAATTCAAAAGTTAAGTGCACAATTTCAATTGGAATGTTTTAACCATCTTATACTTTATACACTAAGTGCTGAGTGAAACACTGGCCTTATGAGAATCATAGTGTTCACTTGAACTTCGAATTGCTGAATGCTCCTTGGTTGGTTTGCTGAATTTGTGTGCATGTTGAAAACTCTCGTTGTGACCTTAATGCGTTTAATCTCAATTGAGAAAACTTTTTGCAAGTGTCATTGGTCTAAAACTTGATTCTGATCCTGCCAATTGTTCCTCTGCATCCACTTTGTTGTTATGTAGACATTCTTTTGCTTGAGGACAAGCAAAGCTTTAATTTGGGGGAGTTTGATAATCGCTTTATATACGTAAATATTGCATCAGATTTTGTAGTGATTATTCAACTTTCTCAGGAATTTTAGCTTAGTTTAAAATCATTTAATATAGATTTGTATAGTTTGATAATTCTAACCCTAGGAAGTTATTTTGTGAGAAATATACTCTAATTTATGTGTGCAGGCCTAGATTCAACAGTAAAGGGAGAATACAAGAAGAAGGCAGATCTCGCTAAGCGAACCATCTCGCTCAGCTACGTGAGTTAGACGGTCTATGACGTGTTGAGTGCCACATCGTGCTAAGCGATGTTTTCATTCGAACAGAATACTCGCTTAGCGGGACATCGCGCTTAGCGGAAGTTTCTTTCGAACTAAATATGCGCTTAGCGGAAGATTGCGCTTAGCGGAACACCTGTTCTGAGATGCATTATGTAGTGTTTTGCGCTTAGCGAAAGTTTGCGCTAAGCGAGGCTTCGACTATATAAGCTGCACTTGAAGAATTTTGAAGCATTCAGACTTGGAGAACTAATTGAGCTGCTTCCTCTGTGTTTTTTTTCCCCTGTTTCCTCTGTTCTCTGTCCTCCACTTTTGTAACTTTTTAAGGCTTCTCATGACAATGAGAGGCTAATCTATTAGTGTTGAGGACTTGGAACTAGGTGCTGATCATGTAAACGCTATTCTTCATATCTATTCATTGAAATATTCAGTTTAATGTTCATTTCTCTATCTTTATTCTTGTTATATGATTGGATCAGTTATATATGCATGTTTTAGAGTTTACTTGCCATTGACAGATGCTGTTGAACTTGGAACTGAGTTTGAACTTTAATGGAGTGTATTTCTAGACATAGGATAGACTCCATTAGCTTCACAAAGATCTCTAAGCTTCATCAAACCACTCAACTGAACTTACCGAGACATCGGAAGTGAGGTTGAGCAGTTTAGGCTTGATTTGATGAGAGATCATGTTTTGAGCACTTTTAGATCGAAGTTAATCTGAACTATTAATGTGAATGGAGAATATATCTTATATGTTTACATGGGAAGCAAACCGGTTGAACCAAATCCTCAACATATCCATTATTCCATTCTAAAACTCAAGCACGCCAATGTTCGATCATAGTCTTGAATCAACATTGTCGTTTATATTGTTTATAGTTAGTGTTAACTGTAGTGTTTAGTTAAATTTCTGTTATTATTGATGTTTCAAGAACAACCAACTATGAAAACCAAACTAATGTTTAGGAATTGATTACTTTATTGATAGTCAAATACAGACAATTCCCTGTGGATTCGATACTGGGATCTTCCCTATTAAACTACTTGTGCGATATTTGGTACGCTTGCCAAAATATTCTAACAGTGGGTCTTCAGAAACAAATTAAATGAGAATGGTAAGGTTGTGAGAAACAAGGCTAGATCAGTGGCCAAAGGTTACTCACAAGAGGAAGGTATTGATTATATGGAGACATACGCTCCTGTAGCCCAGACTTGAGGCAAGTAGGATTTTGCTTTTATTTGCTGCTCATAGAAATATGAGACTTTATCAAATGGATGTATAATGTGCATTTCTCAATGGTGTAATTAAAGAAGAAGTTTATGTAGAACAACCCCCTGGGTTTGAGTGTAGTATCTTTCCAGACCATGTATTTAAATTAAACAAAGCACTGCATGGTCTTAAACAAGCTCCTAGAGTATGGTATGAAAAACTCAGTTCTTTTTTAATAGAACACAATTTTACAAGAGGAAAGATAGATACTACATTGTTTTGCAAAAAACTACTCTTCTAATTTTATTATTGTTCAAATCTATGTGGATGACATTATCTTTGGTGCCATTAATGAAAAACTCTGTGAAGAGTTCTCAAAATTGATGCAAACTGAATTCAAAGTGAGCATGATGGGAGAACTGAAATTCTTCTTAGGACTGTAGATCAAACAGACCAACAAAGGAATCTTCATACACCAGACCAAGTATGTAAAAGAACTACGAAAGAAGTTGAAGATGGATGATGCCAAAATTATGAAGACACCAATGCATCCAACAACATCACTTGGACCTGATGAAGATTCAAAGAAGGTAGATGTCACTCAATTCAAAGGAATGATTGGGTCTCTACTCTACTTGACTGCATCCAGACCAGATATAATGTTTATTGTCTGCCTCTGCTCCAGATTTCAATTTGAACTAAAGGAAGTGCATCTGTCTGTTGTTAAAAGGATATTTAGATATTTAATTAGTACTTCTAATCTTGGTCTTTGGTATAAAAGGTAGAAAGAATATAAGCTGATAAGCTATTGTGATGTTGACTATGTTGGAGATAAAATTGAAAGAAAAAGCACCAGTGGAGGTTGCTACTTCATTGGAGGTAACATGGTGTCATGGCTCAGCAAGAAGCAAGGAACAATAGCACTTTCAACAGTAGAAGCAGAACACATATCAGCTGCAAGTTGCTGCTCTCAGATCTTGTTGATCAAGAATCAACTTGAAGACTACAACATATTTGAGAGTAACATTCCTATCTTCTATGATAATACTCCTGTTATATCTCTTTTGAAAAATCCAACCATCCACTCTAGAGCCAAGCATATAGAAATGAAACATCATTTCATAAGAGACCATGTTCAGAAGGGGACCATTAATTTGGAATTTGTCAAGACAAACAATCAGCTTGCTGATATTTTTACAAAACCCCTTATTGAGGACAGACTGATCTTTTTGAGAGAAAAGATTGGGATGGTCTGTGTGACTTAATATCTTATTACTGTCTACTGTTCACTAGTATAACTAAGGACACATCATCTGGCGTCATACTTAAGAGAGGCATGTGCATGCCAAGTGTTTCGTGCTCAAAATATGAGCCAGACCATGTGGATTTTTGAAAATGTTTTTGTAACTTAAGCATTTGCTGGGTTCTGAGTCATTTAAGCCCAAAACGCACATTCAAGTCTGTCATAAATGTGTCGTTTTAATCATTCCCTAACCATACCATCATATTTAATGCACACTTTGTTAGAACCAAGACATTTGATGATACCTAACTCCTAATACCTTGATAGGTTTTGATGATAACAAATGTGATAATATTTGATCAATCAATGAAAATGATTTCATATTAAGTGATTTTAAGAAATAAAGTAACAACAGACAATGGTATAATCTCTCTAACTTTTACTTTCGTTTGAACTGTCTAATAACTGATGATGATTAAGTCACGCACTATAATTAATTATAAACAAACTATAATAAGCTCTTAACAGATCATGCAAAGTCTCAAGGCCAGACGATGTTTGAGGCCAGGCCAAATGATGTCTGATGCCAAGCCAGACGATGTCTAAGGCTAGAACAGACCATGTCTTTTCATTAAGAATGTGTTTGTTAAGCCAAACGATGTTTGAAGCTAAGCCAGATGATGTCTAAGGCTAGAACAGACCATGTCTTTTAATTTAGAATGTGTTTGTTAAGCCAGATGCAGTTTGTGCACGAACAAACCATACTTAATCAAGACCAGACTTTATCTGTGCAAGAACAAAACATAATCTGTCATATGTGCTGAGGAATATGTGTTGTATAATTAATTCTATACACAAATAAAGGCATTACTGCAATAGAAAGAAAGGCAGACTCTCTTTGACGTTACCTTCTTTGATTCCTCGTATTGCTTGTATGTCTCGTATTATGTGAAGTGTGTAGGTACAATTAAAAGAACCAATCTGCATTGGGATGCACACTTTTAGCTAAAAGACAACTGTAACAGAAACAAAAACCTGCTCCTATCACATCAAGCACAATCAAAGCTACTTCAACACTCAATTGTGTGAGACAATGGAAAAAGAATATCCATCCTCTACAAGCTTACGTAGATTTAGCATTTGTTTATATCCTCTCTTTGAGAGTTATCTGAATCTTATACATATTTGTATAGAAATCCAAGAGTGGCTTAGTGATAAAAGAATGCCTGGGAAGTATAATCTTAGGGGAGATTCATACTTGTAACTAGAAGTGGTTTAGAATACTTGTAGCTAGGAGTGGCATAGAGAATACTTGTAGCCAGAAGTGGTAGTGAAGAATACTTGTTTTGTAATTAGTTGATTATAGTGGAACCCTTTAACAGTTGCTAAAGGAGAACTAGACGTAGTTCAGGTGGAGTGAACCAGTATAAAAACAAACTCTCATCTACTGTCTTGTGATTACATATATTTATCTTGCTCACTGTGCTCTTTTGAAAAGACTTTTTAAGCTTTTCCTTGCAAGGATGTATTTGCTGATTTAAACTAACATATATCCAAGAAGGCAATTTGTGAACTAATAGTATTTACGAAAAAGTTCTAAACCAATTATTCAACCCCCCCCCCCCCCCCCCCCCTTCTAGTGTGTTCTTGTGTATTTCACACTCATCTCTCTCACCCATTCTTTATGCAACCAAGAACTTCAAGAAACCCTAAACACAAATCCTCTCCATGGCCAAAGGTAACTTGATCAAGAGCTCTTCCTCCTTTCAACAAGCTGCCTCACCCTCATCCTCTCGTGCTTTTGATGAGCATCTTGAAGACGTCATGCCAGAGTCTATGATTGACACCAACAACTTTGCGTCCAACATTGGTCCAAGAAGTGAGAAGAGAACGCAACCTCAATGATGTAGAGAACATTCTGATCAAGCCACGACGTTCCTACATTGGGAACATTCACGTGGAGTACTACATTGATATACCTTACCTTGAGGAACGTGGCCTTAACATCTCAAGGTATTTTGAGTTCGCTGGGATTAGGGGCTACTTCAATGATCGCCAAAAGATCGCCCCTGGACTCATCAGAGATTTCTGGACAAATGCTACGATCAAAGGAAATGAGATTGTCAACAACGTCTTTGGGTGTGATATCACTATCTCTCCCTCCTCCATTGCTCAAGCTATAGGGTGCGAACTGCACTCCAACTACTTCACAGAGGGATGGGACTCTGAAATTGATGAAGGGACAGTAGAAAGGTTCATTCTTGGACCTAACTATGAGATGGCCAAGAATGCCAAGAAGTTGCACCCAGCCAACTTCCCACCTCTGACAAAGTTGATGCTGAACATCATCAACAAGACCATCTTGCACAATATTGGGTCTAGGTGGTATCAAGAGTTGGTTCTTGTTTTTTAATCAAGGATTCGTAATATGGCCGGAAACCGATTACCATTTGCTGAGGGCAGCTCAATCAATCGACCTCCTCTTTTCTACGGAGATAACTATCTGTTTTGGAAAGTTTGTATGAAAATTTTCATGGAGTCGATTGATTGAGGTGTCTAGCAGGCGGTAATCAGCGGACCTACGCTTCCAATCGTTGTTATTGATGGAAAAACCATTACAAAACCAGCTGATGAATGGACTGAATTAGAAACAAAAAAAGCTAACTATGATCCTAAAGCCATGAACATATTATACTCAACTTTGAATTTTGATGAGTTTTTCAAGATTTCAGCTTGCTCTACCACTAAGGAAATTTGGGATATGATAGAAGTAACCCATGAAGGCACTCCAGAAGTGAGACGCTCAAGGAAGAATACACTCATACAAGAATATGAGACATTTCGAATGCTGCCTGGTGAATCCCTATCCAGCTTTCAAATGAGATTTACTCACATAGTAAACCATCTCAAAGGTCTCGAAAAAATGTTTGAAGATGAGGAGATGAATGTCAAAATTTTAAAGAACATGAACAGAACATGGCAGCCAAAGGTCATAGCAATTTCAGAAACGCGAGACATGGCCACCATGACGAGTGCTGAGTTGTTCGGAAAGCTGAGAGAACATGAGATGGATATGATCCGTATGAATGAAGAAGAGAACAAAGAAAAGAAGACAAAAAGCATTGCCTTGAAATTTAAGAGATCATCTTCAGACCAAGATGATAATGATGATAATAGTGACAATGATGAAGAGGAAGAAAGCAATACAGATTAAGAAAATCTAGCCTCAACAGTGAAGAAATTTAGAAAATTCCTCAAGAAGAAGAGTAAGGTCAAGAGCTCCAAAGACAAAGATCAACCTTCAAAGAATGTCTTTAGAAAAGGAGAATCCACCATAGCTACCAACACATGCTTCGAATGCGACAAACCAGGACATTGGAGGACTGACTATCCACACCTTAAAAAGAAGCATGATTATCACAAGAAGAAATTCAGAAGAAAAGAGCATACGTAGCTTGGCAAAATAATGCATCTTCAACCTCTTGTGAATGTTCAGAAAATGAAGAAGCCAATATCTGTCTGATGGCTAATGCAAAATCCGAGAATGAAAGCAATGTAAGTATTTCTAATCATGAATCTTCTTCAGATTGGGAAACTGAAACATATTCGGATATTGAAGATTATTCTAAACTGCATAATGCTTTCAATGAATTAGTTGAAGAGTCCAAATGCCTAGCTAAAGCTAATAGTCTTCTCAAAGGCAAAATTAAATGGCATGTAGAAAAAATGGCTCAAATGGAAAAGGACCTTTCAGAAGTTAAATCTGAAAAGGAAAAACTTGAGTTTGAACATTCCTTTTGCAAAGCCAATGTTGCTTCTACAAGTCATTCTATTTCATGTGAGCTTTGCAAAGATTTAAAGCTGAAAAATGAATATCTTTTGAAAACCTTGGCAAAGTTCACAGCTGGAAGAACTAATCTTGATGCTTTTCTAAGATTGCAAAAAAGAGCTCTGAACAAAACTAGGATTGGATTTTCAAGCGACTTTAATGAAAAACCTTTTAGAAATTTTGTGAAATCATCCCAAGTTTCATTTGTTATTTGCAATTATTGCATGAATAAATGACATACTTCAAATAATTGCATGATTAAGAAGAGTGGTGTACCTAAGGGAAAGTATATATGGATCCTAAAGGGTACTCTTGAGGGCACTAACAAGAAAGGACCTAGAATTGTTTGGGTACCAAAGACAAGCACTTAAATTGTTTTGCAGGTATGCCTCAAGTCGATGAAGCTTAATTAGTATTTGCTCCTTTAGGAGAATGACCATAGGAGGCAACCTCTACACTCTACATGGAATCTCACATTACGGGGGAGTAATGTTGCTTACTCATATATTGTAGATCTTAGTGTGCTTTTGGTTCCATATCTTGTACTTGAATGTTTGTTTATTGTTTATTTGATGACTGTCTGTGCAAAAACCTTTTGAAACAAATAGCTCTATTTTTCTGCATAATTTTGCTCTGTCATAACTTTCAATCGATTACCATTTGCATCAATCGATTACATTCTGTTCTACATTCAAATTTTTTTTCATAAAAACACGGGTTAATTAATTGTAAGGTAAGCCAATCGATTACCATGAGACATCTGAAGCCTCAAGATCCTCTCTGTCAACAATCCAATCGATTACCAGATATCACCAATCGATTACCAGCTTTAGACAACAAAAATTATTTTGCTCAAACTATCGTATTAATCGATTACAACCCATACCAATCGATTACTAGATTCAGACTGCACATATTGCTTTGCTTAGTCTATTGGATTGATTGATTGCAACCCATGCCAATTGATTACCAATATTAGACTGACCAAGTCCAGACTCTCTGACCCTAAAGCAATCGATTACAGGAAGTGTCAATCGATTACCACACTATAGTTTGGAATATTAAGAGGTAAAACAACAGTTCATTCCCTCCATTTTTAGAAAACCCATTATTTGAAAAACTGCTTAACTTCCAAAACGTGCCCTACCTCTACATTTAAATTCAAATGGTTGACTCCTCCTCTCAACATCAACCACACACGAAATCTTGCACTGTACGCCCCAACTTCGCTTAGATTCAACAACGGATTGAGAGAAAGCTCTCACAAGAGAAAGGAAAAACAACAATGGAAGGGCCATCTAACCCTCAGAAGGCACTCACCAAGCACCCTCATCGTCCAGTTGCTCGTTCCTCTTCTCCTCCTCCACGACAACATCCTCCACCACTTTGCAACTAGTTTCGCACTAGAAGTGAAGAACTGGGGTTTGCTCATGATTTCTCAAGGAAAGAAATTTTGAAACCACGCTATCTCACAGAAGAATAACTGATTCAACAAGGTTTCACCTTTCATAGCATCCTAGATGACCAAGGACTAGTTGATTTGGTTGAATTGAAAGGTACCTACTATCCTGATTTGGTTAAAGTTTTCTACTATAACTCTGAGCATCAATGGGGATACTGGGTACATTCAATCCCATGTCTGCAACAAGGATATTTAGATGAATCAGGAACTATGGTTCTCCATTGTGGGCATTGAAAGAGTAGATGATGAGATAGAACCAACACTGAGGTCTGTAAAGGAACTTGAAGGAGTAGATTATAACAAAACAATAGGGATATGGTTCGTGATCTTGATAATCCCATTCGTAACAGATTTCCTATTGGACGAATGACGATAGGGGACCTCATGCTAGCATACATTCTTTCATGGATTATCATACCACGGGGGAGTAATCATGGAGCCCTCTCAAAAGATGATCTGTTGTTGCTGTTCTTAATGAAGAACAACTACCAGGTGGACTGGATTTTCACTATCACTGACCATATGTAGAAAATCAGCAAGCCAAATGACATCAAGATTGCTTATCTTGTTTTGGTATCGCGAATTCTTGACCATTTTGGTGTCAAGACTGATGATTTGGTCATTGACTTTGCTTGACTTGAAGGTGAACTCTCAACCAAGCATCTAAAGTAAATGGGTTTAGTTAAAACTGATGATGTTTGGGAACACAAAGAAGGTCATGTAGCAGTTGAAGAAGATGATCAACATGTCGCACTGCCAGAAGCACAAGTTGAGCAACCTCCTCAAACATCTACATTTGAGGTGTCGGTGTTGGACAAGCTAAATAAGATAATGCAGACACAACAAGAGCTCGCTAGACAACATGAAGAGTTCTCCAAATGAGAAAACGAACACTACCTAGAACTTTGTTACAATCTCAATGAGATTTCTGCTAAATTGGAAGCAATGCATCCTAGCAACTTTGATGGCGATGAAGATTGACGCTAAAGATGTCTCATTAATCTTTTAGCATTTCATTTCATATTTTCTTTATTTCATTTCTGAACATTTTATATTTTGTTTATGTTTTATATTCTGTTATTAATTTGAACATTGTTTAAGTTTGATATATATATAACTCGTTTATTTTCTCCTGGATTATTTGTTTCTATTCTTAACCTTTTGGTGATTTGAAAACCAAAAAGGGGGATAAAGTTTACTAATCTTTGTTGTCCTGTTTTTAAGCTAACCAAAATTTTATGTTTAGCAAACATTTTAGACAGGTACACTTCAAAGACTTAAGCACATTTTTTTTGGGTATTCAAAACCAAAAAGGGGGAGACTAAAGATTGACGCGTCTTCATTTTAGATTTTTGGTATCTTCATACCTTAAGTCTTATCCGTTCTCTTAGTCTAGTATTTTCTATTTTATGCCATAACATGTATGGATGATGGCATTGTATTGTTTGTTATAGACTAAGCCATACTGTTCTTACTTGATGCTTGATTTGCCCTATTTTCTATTATCTCTAGCATCATTAGATGATTTGCTTACTTAGGAACCTATTATGAGAATTGCAATCGATTACACATTGTGGGAATCGATTACCAGATGGCCAAATCAATTTTGAACCATCTCTGGTATTGGGTTAATCGATTCCCAACCATTGCAATCGATTACAATGCTTATTTCAAATTTTAGATATTGTTCTATTTCAATTGTAATCGATTACCATTGAGCTGCAATCGATTACAAGCCAATCTCTAAGGTTTAGAAATTGCTCTATTTCATTTGCAATCGATTACCATCCAGTGGGAATCGATTACTAGATGATCTTTGAAATTCAGAATTGGCTCTATCTTGTTTGCAATCGATTACAAGTCTATTGCAATTGATTACAATAGATGACAACAAGTTTAAATCATATTCTGATACACAGGATAATCGATTACATCTTATTGCAATCAATTATATTTGGTATAACGGTCATATTAAAAGATCTCCAAGATTCATTCTTTGTCTAACTAACTCCGAATCTTTTTGACCCATTCTATATATTTGAACCCATAGCATTCTATGCAGAGAAACCAACTTTTTACAATATGTTTTCATTCTTTCAATTGTCAAAATCCAAATCTTTGATTTAATTTTCAGATTTGATATTGCTTTGAACATTCTCTATTTTTCTTCTACACATCACTTAATCTCTTAAGTTTCAGAAAAACTCAATATTGCTTTTATTGCTATACCCATTTGAGATTAAATCTTTGAGCCCATACAACTATATTCCTCTCTTGTTCTTTCATGAACTGAGGTGATTCAAGCGATTGTTCTTGACTGCTATACACACTCACATTGAAGTTTCTCAAACTGATCTTACATTAGCTATATTAGCACTCAAAGGTGTTTTCGTTCTTGAATCTTTTCATTGATCTTGTTTGATTTGCATTGTAGAAATTTCGTTCCTAGATGTTGTTTTTGAAATTAGATGGTGTTTCTAATTTTGTTTATAGAATTGTGTTGTTCTAGAGTTTAGAAATTGGATGGTGAATGGTGTTTTCACATTCAGTTTTCTAGGTTCCTGTTTCAGGTTGTGAAATCAGGATTTGTTGTGAATTGTGTGTGCATGGTGTATGTAATCAAATTCATAGTGGAACCCCTTGGTGAAAGGGAGAACTAGATGTAGATCGGTGGTTGATTGAACTAGTATAAATCAACAGGCTCAATCTCTCTATCCTTAATCTTTGTCAATTTAGTTTTTGATCTTTATCAAGTTTAATTGTTCTAATCAATTCTATCATAAGTTGAGATTGTTTTTTTGGTTTATTCAATCAATATCACATTCTCTGAAAATGTTTTTATCAAAACCTTAAGAGCGATGGTAAAAAACTTTTATTGGGAAAAAGAATTTGTCATTTTACGTTCAATCTATTCACCTCCCCCCTCTTGATAGTCACCCGGCTGATCCTAACACTAGGGATCACGTGTCTGCCCTCCATAGATACATCCTCTACCATGTCATCAGAGGGATTCCATTCAACCTTCCACACACACTCTTCTACAACCTGGTCAACCACATTCAATATTTGTCAACCTCTATGGCCACATACTACACAGCCTTGATAAACAAGATTCTCTCGGGATGCTCACTACTATAACAGACTATACAGAGAAATTCAATCAGGACATCTAGATGAGATGGCATATGTGAATGTGGAAGGCCGATTCGGTCAAGAGAGGATGCTAACATCCTCCAGTTTGCTTAAGTTGAACATGGGATTTGAAATCACCAAGGGATCACCTAACAGGTTCCCTAAGCTTTTTAATGATGAAGGTGAAGGTCAGAAGAAGTAGACTAAGAAGAAGAAGGGTGCAAAAGGAAAGAGCCTAGTGATTTATGATGAGGTTGCTTCCATCCAACCCTTGACAAGAAAAATGAGGAGGCTTGTTGTGGCAGACCAACAGACCGTTCGGACAACACGTAAGGCCTCAGCACAATCTGCTGTAGAGCCACCTACTAAAAAGGCTAAGCAGACGGTCCAACAAGCACCACCCAAACCACCCACTCTAAGGATCAAGACTAGGGCTCAATAGAAGGGTAAGGGTGCTGCTAGATTGTCTAAACCCCAAGTGTCTCTGGTGCACGAAGCAGGTAGGAGACATTGGATTAGAAGCCGTTAATGTTGTTGAAGCTGATGAGGAAGCTTCTGACGAGGGACTAGTCTTCAAGAGACCCAGAAGACAACTCAGTGCACAACAGACCATTGAGTAAGAGGATTTGGCTATCAGATCAAAAGCATCAATAAAACGTAACAAATAGCAATTTTTGACACTTGGGCCCAAAACAACCCAATCTCACAAAACTCAGCTAAAATGGTCAAAATGAGGTATAAAACATGTCTAGACTATGCTAAATACAACTCTAGACTATGCTAAAATACACTCTATCACCACTACTGGTTACAAGTATAAATCTTAATGACTAAGCCACTCTTGGCTTTCTATTAAAAAATACATAAGATTCAAGTAACTCTCAAAGAGAGGATATGAATATAGTTTGAATCTCTGAGAGCTTTATGTAAGATGAAGTATTCTTTTCTCTCAGCTCTTGTTTCTCACTTGGTATCTCACTCTTCTCATAATGCTTTTCGACTTTTTAGCTTGAGCTTGTATTCTTGCTTGTTTTTCGTCTTGTACTTTTGTTTGGATTTGTTTCGTTAGTCTTCTCATTGCATGGAAGCATCTATTTATAGTAGAGCTTCATGGATTTGAACATTGGAGAAGAAAGGTTCCATTGTCTCACAATTGAGTGTTGAAGTTGTTTTAGCATGAGCTTGATTGGATAGGAGAAGGTTCATGTCTTGTCACAACTCTACTTTAGCTGTAGGTGTGCTTCTCAAATTTGATTAGCCTTTTTGCTATACCTACAAGACTTCACACTTTTCAAGACATGCAAGCAGTTATACGAGGAATAGAAGAAAAGTATTCAGAGGGTATCTTCCTTTCTTTCTATATTAGACAGTGCGTTCTTAAAGTCAATTGGTGATAATTAAACACATAGTCCATAGTGCATTGAACAATGCATGGCTGGTCCGACACAGACATAGTCTGGTTTGACTGTGCATGGTTTGGTCCAACTATCACATAGTCTCGTTTGAAATACATGCATGGTCTGGTCCAGCACTTATGCATGGTTTGGTCTGAGGCTTTTATCGTTTGGTCTGAGACTTCACATAGTCTGTTCTTGAGACTATTGCATGGTCTCGTCCAAGACTTTGCGTAGTCTGTTCCAAGACTATTGCATGGTTTGTTCCGAGAGGGTTTAAGGTTTAGAGAAGGCAAAGTGATAGAAGAGAGGTTTTGGGAGCGAAAGCTTAGAGAGAAAGTTTTAGTAATAGTAGGCATTCAAAGGTTATGAGTAATAGTAGTTGTACGATTTGGGAATGATTGAAACGACACATTAATAAAATAATAAATGTGCATTTAGGCTTTTATGACACAGAACCCAATAAATGCATAAGTTAAAAAAAAACCTTTCAAATTCCCACATGGTTTGCTCATATTTTGAGCACGAACCATGTGGCATGCACATGCCCCATTAAAGAAAACGCCAGACGATAGGTCCTTAGTTTACTAATGGATAGTAGACAGTGATACAACATTACTCCACACAAACCATCCCAATCTTTTCTCTAAAAAAGATTAGTCTTTCTTCAATAAGGGGTTTTGTAAAACTATCAGCAAGCTGATCATTTGTTTTAACATACTTTAAAGTAATATTTCCCTTCTAAACATGGTCTCTTATGAAATGGTGTTTTATCTTTATATGATTGGCTTTAGAGTGCATGGTTGTATTTTTCGAAAGAGATATGGAAGCAATATTATCACAGAAGATAGGAATGTTACTCTCAAATATGTTGTAGTCTTCAAGTTGATTCTTGATCCACAAAATATGAGAGCAGCAGCTTGAAGCTGAAATATATTTTGCTTCTGCTGTTGATAATATTATTGTTCCTTGCTTCTTGCTGAGCCAAGACACCATGTTGCTTCCAATGAAGTGGCAACCTCCACTGATGTTTTTTCTTTCAATTCAATCTCCAGCATAGTCAGCATCACAATAGCCTGCTAGCTTATACTTTTTCTGCCTTTTAAACCAAAGACCAAGATTAGGTGTTCCAAGCAAGTATATGAAAATTCTTTTAATAGCAGATAAATGTACCTTCCTTGGATCAAACTGAAATCTTGAGTAGAGGTAGACACTAAACATAATGTCTGGTTTGGATGCAATCAAGTAGAGTAGAGACCCAATCATTCCTTTGAATTGAGTAACATCTACTTTCTTTGAATCGTCATCAAGTCCAAGTGATGTGGTTGGATGCATTGGAGTTTTCATTACTTTGGCATCATCCATCTTGAATTTCTTCAAGAGTTCTTTCACATACTTGGTTTGGTGTATGCATATTCCTTTGTTGGTTTGCTTGATTTGTAATCCTAGAAAGAATTTCAGTTCTCCCATCATGCTCATTTCAAACTCAGTTTACATCAAAGTAAAGAACTCCTCACAAAGTTTTTCATTAGTAGCACCAAATATAATATCATCAACATAAATTTGAACTATAATAAAATCAAAGGAATAGTTTTTGCGGAACAGTGTAGTATCTATCTTTCCTCTTATAAAATCATGTTCAATAAAAAAGTGAAATGAGTTTTTCATACCATGCTCTTGGAGCTTGTTTAAGACCATACAAAGCTTTATTTAATTTAAATACATGGTTGATAATCACTTTATATACGTAAATATTGCATCAGATTTTGTAGTGATTATCCAACTTTCTCAAGAATTTTAGCTTAGTTTGAAATCATTTAATATAGATTTGTATAGTTTGATAATTCTAACCCTAGGAAGTTATTTTGTGAGAAATATACTCTAATTTATGTGTGCAGGCCTAGATTCAATAGTAAAGGGAGAATGCAAGAAGAAGACATGACTCGCTAAGCGACACATCTCGCTCAGCGCTTCCCTCGCTGAGCGCAACAGCAAGCTACGTGAGCTAGGTGGCCTATGACGCGCTGAGCGCCACATTGCGCTAAGCGAAGTTTTCATTCGAATAGAACACTCGCTTAGCGAGACATCTCACTTAACGGAAGTTGTTTTTGAACTGAATATGCGCTGAGCGGAAGATTGCGCTTAGCGGAACACCTGTTCTAAGATGCATTATGCAGTGTTTTGCGCTTAGCGGAAGTTTGCGCTAAGCGAGGCTTCGACTATATAAGCTGCACTTGAAGAATTTTGAAGCATTCAGAGTTTTTTTTGGATTGGTTGAGTTGCTTCCTCTGTTTTCTCTGTTTTCCTCTGTTCTCTTCATCCCCTTTTGTAACCTTTTCAAGGCTTCTCATGACAATGAGAGGCTAATCTATTAGTGTTGAGGACTTGGAACTAGGTGCTGATCATGTAAACGCTATTCTTCATATCTATTCATTGAAATATTCAGTTTAATATTCATTTCTCTATCTTTATTCTTGTTATATGATTGGATCAGTTATATATGCATGTTTTAGAGTTTACCTGCCATTGACAAATGCTGTTGAACTTGGAACTCAGTTTGAACTCTAATGGAGTGTATTTCTAGACATAGGATAGACTCCATTAGCTTCACAAAGATTTCTAAGCTTCATCAAACCACTCAACTGAACTTACCGAGACATCGGAAGTGAGGCTGCGCAGTTTAGGCTTGATTTGATGAGAGATCACGTTTTGAGCACTTTTAGATCGAAGTTAATCTGAACTATTAATGTGAATGGAGAATATATCTTATATGTTTACATGGGAAGCAAACTGGTTGAACCAAATCCTCAACATATCCATTATTCCATTCTAAAACTCAAGCACGCCAACTGTTCGATCATAGTCCTGAATCAACATTGTCGTTTATATTGTTTATAATTAATGTTAACTGTAGTGTTTAGTTAAAATTCTATTATTATTGATGTTTCAAGAACAACCAACTATAAAAACCAAACTAATGTTTAGGAATTGATTATTTTACTGATAGTCAAATACGGACAATTCCCTGTGGATTCTATACTGGGATCTTCCCTTTTAAACTACTTGTGCGATATTTGGTACGCTTGCCAAAATATAACAACAAGTTATTTGGCACCGTTGCCGGGGAGTTGTTCATGGTATTCGGCGATTAGTATTTATGTCATTCTTAATCATTAGTTCAATTTTGTCTATTGTATAATTGTACTTAGTTTATATTCATTGTATGCTTTGTTTATAGTTTGTTATTTCAAAGAAATCTGCCTCTGCCTTTGTTCTACATATTCTCTGTTGCATAATAGGAATTGCTGCATAATTTGCAGCAGAAAATTTTGCATAAATTTGGAATACTAATTGGTAGAACTTGCTTTCAATTGCTGCATAATCTAGAAATACATTGTTGCATGTGCTCTGCTGCATAATTGGAGTTGCTGCATAATTTTCATGCAGAAAATTCTGCATAATTGTCATTCTTGAGTGTTGCTAACCCACTTTTGAGTACTTGAAGTGTATGCGAGGTAGGAGTTCAGAAGTTGATCTAATTCCATTGGATTCGGAGATAGAAAATACTTGTAGGAAGAAGATCAAGGCCGCAAGAAGAAAAAGAGAAAGACAAGCGGCTCAGAAAGCTTCTTCCTCTGTACAACCACGCATTGAGATTCCTTCCAGTGCCGAAGAGCCAATCATGGAAGACAATCAACAAAAACGCACTCTGGAAGACTATGTGGCTCCTGCTATTCCAGCTCACTTCACAAGTATCATGAGACCAGAGGTACAAGCCGCAAATGTCTCATATCCATCTTCTCTCATCCAGCTCATACAAGCCAATGTGTTCCATGTCTTGCCTAATGAAGACCTCTATGCTCATCTGTCCACCTATATGGAAATTTGCAACACGGTTAAACTAGCAGGAGTTCCTGATCATGCCATCCGTCTCAATTTATTCTCATTCTCTCTGGCAGGAAATGCCAAGCAATGGCTCCATTCCTTCAAGGGTAACACATTCCAAACTTGGGATGAAATTGTTGCTAAATTCCTTAACAAATACTTTCCAAGAGTCCAAGATTGCACAAGGGAAGACAGAGATTTCCTCTTTCATTCAAAGGGCCGAGGAATCTCTAGGTGAAGCGTGGGATCGCTTTAGAGGATTGCTAAGGAAGACACCAACCCATGGCTTTGAGGAGCCAATACAAATTATCATGTTCATTGATGGGTTGAAGAACCATACCAAGCAACTGTTGGATGCTTCAGCCGGAGGGAAGGTCAAGATGAAGACCGTGGAGGATGCCATAGCACTATTTGAAAATATGGTTGCAGGCGATCATTCTATCACTCATGATAGGACTCATATTCCTCCAAGGAAGGGCATTTTAGAGTTGCATTCTCAAGATGTCGTCTTAGCTCAAAACAAAATCCTAACCCAGCAAATTGAGGCTCTTACAAAGCAACTGAGCAGCCTTCCACAACAACTGAAGAGTCTTCACAACCAACACCCTCCTCCAAGGAATTTCTGCTGTCAAGTATGTGGAGGAGACCATGAAAACGGTGTTTGTATGACCTCAGAAGGGCCACATGAAGAAATGAACTACATGGCCAACAACAACAACAATCGTGGAGGTAATTACAGTGGGTACAATCAAGGTCAAGGGGGAAATCAAGGTGGAAGCTACAACTGGGAATGGCAATCACATCCCGGTAACAACTATAACAAGGACTCAGGAGGCCCGTCAAATAGACCTCAGCATCAAGGACCCTCTGTGTATGAGAGGCAGAACAAGCTGGAAGACTCTTTTGCACGATTCTTAGATGTGACTACTTCCAACCACAAGAGCACTCAAGCCTCCATTAAGAACTTAGAAGTCCAATTGGGGCAGCTGGCCAAACAAGTGGCCGAAAAATTCAATGGGAAATTCATTGCCAACACGAAGGTGAACCCAAAGGAACAATGCAATGCTATAATGACTAGAAGCAAATGCATAGAAGACGCTGCCCTTGACACACCAGAACCGACAACAGCAGAAGCTAATGCCCCCAGTGGAATCACAGAAGATGTGTTAAGTGAGGAAGAAGCTGATAAAGGTCAGGAAGAAGGGATAGCAGTTGACTAGGAAGATGGCACAAGCAAAAATGGTGGAATTGTGACTGAAGAGGCATTACCAATGCACGAGCCCAAGCACCAATTGGCGAAGAAGGCAAAGGAAGCTCCAAAACAAGAGGTCACCAAGAATCTACCTTATCCTCTAATTCCGTCAAGGAAAGACAAGGAGAGGTATTTCACTAGATTTCTAGAAGTCTTCAAGAAATTGGAGATCACCATTCCCTTCAGTGAAGCGCTACAACAGATGCCTTTATATGCCAAGTTCATGAAGGATCTAGTTACTAAGAAGAGGAAGTACATTGAAGAGGAGACCATCAACGTTCAGGGCAATTGTAGTGCCATCATCCAACGGACCCTTCCGCCAAAGTTCAAAGATCCGGGTAGTTTCACAATTCCTTGCACCATTGGAGAGATTTCCATAAGGAAAGCCCTAATTGACTTAGGTGCAAGCATCAATTTAATGCCACTCTCAGTGCTTTGGAGGATTGGAGACTTGGAATTAAAACCTACTCGGATGACTCTCCAACTTGCAGATCGCTCCATCAAATATCTTCATGGTGTCATTGAGGATGTCATAGTTAAGGTAGGAGAATTCACCTTCCCTGTTGATTTTGTCATCATGGACATGGAGGAGGATAAGGAGGTGCCCTTAATTCTAGGAAGACCCTTTATGATGACGGCTAACGTGGTGGTAGATATGGGAAAAGGACATCTCCAGCTGAGCGTGGCCAATCAAAAGGTCACCTTCAACATCTTTGAAGCCATGCACCACCAGAATGACACCAAGGATTGCCTCCGCATTGATGCTTATGAAGAGGAAGTGGTAGAAGCTACTCAACAACTGACTTTACACTCTCCTCTAAAGCGAGTCCTGGTTAATTCCATGGACTGCCTTACTATAGAGGAGGAAAATGAAGTCCAAGAGTACAGACATCATTTGGAAAAGCTAAAAGAAATTCCTCCAAATGATAATATCTATGAAAAGTTGAAGAATGACAAGGCAGAGAGGCCCAAGCTTGAGTTGAAGACCTTACCTTCTCATCTTAAGTACATTTTTTTGGATGAGGAGGAAGGCAAACCAATAATCATCAGCAATTCTCTGTCTTCTGAGGAAGAAACGCAGCTATTGGAACTTCTCAAGCGTTATCAAGAAGCTGTAGGTTGGCACATATTTGATCTCAAGGGAATTAGTCCATCTTATTGTATGCACAAAATCATGATGGAAGCCGACTACAAGCCAGTGCGACAACCTCAGAGACGACTCAACCCCACCATGAAGGAAGAGGTGAGGAAGGAAGTGCTGAAGCTTCTGGAGGCTGGGATGATTTACCCCATCTTCGACAGTAGCTGGGTGAGTCCAGTGCAAGTAGTGCCAAAGAAAGGTGGAATGATAGTGATCCGCAATGATAAAAACGAGTTGATACCCACTCGGACTGTCACAGGGTGGAGAATGTGTATAGACTACAGGAAGCTGAATGACGCCACAAGAAAAGACCATTTTCCCCCGCCTTTCATGGACCAAATGCTAGAATGGTTAGTTGGGCAAGCTTACTATTGTTTTCTTGATGGCTACTCTGGATATAACCAAATAGCAGTAGACCCGGAGGACCAACAGAAGACTGCTTTCACTTGCCCTTTCAGAGTTTTTGCTTACCGGAGAATGCCATTCGGATTATGTAATGCTCCGGCCATATTTCAGCGCTGCATGCTTGCTATCTTTGTCGACTTGGTAGAGAAATGCATTGAAGTATTCATGGACGACTTTTCTGTCTGTGGAGCTTCGTTTGGCTTGTGTCTCTCTAACTTGGAGTTGGTATTAAAAAAATGTAAGGAGAGTAACTTGGTGCTGAATTGGGAGAAGTGTCACTTCATGGTTCAAGAGGGAATTGTGCTTGGGCACAAAATTTCAATAAGAGGAATCGAAGTGGACAAGGCGAAGATTGATGTGATTTCCAAGCTACCACCACCAGCTAACGTGAAGGGGGTGAGGAGTTTTCTTGGTCATGTCGGCTTCTACAGAAGATTCATTAAGGACTTCTCCAAGATAGCCAGACCACTTAGCTCCTTGTTAGCAAAAGAAGTCAAATTCAGCATGAGCACAGAATGCTTAACCGCCTTTCACGCCTTGAAGGACAAGCTTATCTCTGCACCAGTGATAATTGCTGCTGATTGGAGTCAAGATTTTGAGCTGATGTGCGACGCCAGTGATTATGCAGTAGGAGCTGTTCTAGGACAACGGAGGAACAAAGTCTTTCACTCCATCCACTACGCTTCCAAGGTGCTCAATGACGCTCAACTCAACTACGCTACCACAGAAAAAGAGCTGTTGGCCATAGTATACGCTCTGGAAAAGTTTAGATCCTATTTGGTAGGATCTAAGGTGATTATTTATACTGACCATGCAGCCATAAAATATCTCCTTACCAAGCCAGACTCCAAACCCAGATTGATCCGATGGGTGCTACTTCTGCAAGAATTTTATATTGAGATCAAAGACAAGAAGGGGAGTGAAAAATCAGTTGCAGACCATCTATCTCGCCTAATAAATGAAGAAGTCACCAACAAAGAGTTGGAGATCAGAGAGGAGTTTCCTGATGAATTCCTCATGATGGTGCAGGAGAGACCTTGGTTTGCAGACATCGCCAATTATAGAGCTGCCCATGTGATGCCAAAAGGAATGAATTGGCATCAAAAGAAGAAATTCTTGAGGGACTGCACTAACTATGTCTAGGATGATCCCTTCCTGTTTAGGATCGGGGCCGATCAACTTCTAAGGCGATGTGTCCCACAAGGAGAGGCCAAGAATATTCTATGGCATTGCCATAATTCACCTGATGGAGGTCACTATAATGGTGGATGTACAGCTGCCAAGGTACTTCAATCAGGCTTTTACTGGCCAACCTTGTTCAAGGATGCTTTCGAACATGCTCAAGCGTGTGATAAATGCCAAAGGACATGGAGCATATCAAAGAGGCATGAAATGCCTCTCCAAAATATCCTGGAAGTAGAGGTTTTTGATTGTTGGGGCATTGACTTCGTTGGCCCTCTCCCTCCTTCATTTTCAAATGAATACATATTGGTAGCCGTAGACTATGTGAGCAAGTGGGTTGAGGCTATGGCATGTCAGAAAAGTGATGCCAAGACCGTCATCAAATTCCTAAAGCGGCAAATTTTCACAAGGTTTGGAGTACTGCGCGTCTTGATAAGTGATGGAGGAACACATTTATGCAATGAAGCTCTTTCAAAAGTCCTCCAACATTATGAAGTATGACACAAGGTAGCATCGCCCTATCATCCGCAAACCAATGACCAAGCAAAAGTTTCCAATAGAGAAATCAAGAAAATCCTGGAAAAGACAATGGCAGCATCAAGGAAGGATTGGGCACATAAGCTGGATGATTCCCTCTGGGCCTATAGGACTGCATTAAAGACTCCAATTGGTCTCACACCATTTCAGATGGTATATGGCAAGGCCTGTCACCTTCCAGTCGAAATGGCTCACAAAGCTTGGTAGGCAATTAAATTGCTAAATTTTGATCCAACATTGGCGGCCGACAAGAGAAAGCTGCAGTTATTAGAACTAGAGGAAATGAGAAATCAAGCCTATGAATCCTCAAAGCTCTACAAAGAGAAAACCAAGAGATATCATGATAAGAAGCTACTGAAGAGAGAATTTCATATAGGGCAGCGAGTGCTCCTATTCAACTCAAGACTCCAGCTTTTCCCTGGGAAATTGAAGTCCAAGTGGTCCGGTCCCTTCACCATCAAAGATGTCAAATCTTACGGAGCAATTGAGATCATGGATCCATTAGCAGAAAACCCAGAAACAAGCTGGGTGGTGAATGGCCAAAGACTCAAAGGCTATCATGGTGGAGAAATTGAGAGGCTTACAACAATCATACATCTACAAGATCCTTGATCTTGTCAACCGTCAAGCTATTGAAGTTAAAGAAGTGCTAGCTGGGAGGCAACCCAGGTTTGTCACTTCAATTTTTTTCAATTTTTGGCATCCATAATAAATCTCTGCATAGTTCGCTTAGCGCTTCTCTTCGTTGCGCGCAACTTTGGCTCGAACTGTTTTTGCGCTAAGCTCATGTTCACGCTTAGCGCAAGTTTAGTTCGAAGTAAAGTTTCGCTAAGCGCGAGATGCAGCTTAGCGCAAGTTTAGTTCGAAGTAAAGTTTTGCTAAGCGCACGATGCAGCTTAGCGCAAGTTTAGTTCGAAGTAAAGTTTCGCTAAGAGCGCTATGCCGCTCAGCGTAGTTTTGGTTCGAACACATTACTCACTGAGCGTACGTTTGCGCTAAGCGATATCTGCATAATTATGCAGATCGCGCTAAGCGCATATCGTCGCTCGGCGGAAGTTTAAAAAAAAAAAATTTTAAAATGAAATGAAGGGGCACGAGATATTGCGCTAAGCGCGAGGTTCGTAACTGCTGGGCAGTTTTGTAACCGCCCACTCTCCCTCTTTCCCAAATTAAAATTTCTCTCTCACTCAAACCTAATTCCCTTCCTCTCTCACGCCGTCCCCTTCTGTTTTCTGCATTCTCACTTTCCACTTTCATTCACTCACTCACACACTGCATCTGCATCTTCTAGGATCCCATTTTTCTTCACTCTCCACGCCAGGTAAGCACTCCAACTCCCTTTTAATTTTGTTTTTCTGTTTTAATTGTAGCATTGTTGTGTGTTTAGTGTTATTGAGTCTGGGTTGTGTGCTGAGTAGATTAGGTTTCGTTTTCGCTTTCTATCCGTTTGATTTGCGTTGTGGGTCTAGCATTTTTGAGGTTTCCCTATTGGGATTTTTGATTTTTTGCGCTAAGCACGTCTGTGCGCTAAGCGAGAACATGCATCCTGGGTTTTTGTTCTTCAGTTGCTTGATACGCGCTTAGCGCTAACTAGCGCTCAGCGCAAATTCATTGGATGTTCATCCTGCTGTTTCTGTGTTCATGGATCTGGGAATTTTCCAGATTCATGCGCCGCTAAGCGAGTCTTCTCGCTAAGCGGGACTATTGTTTTTGTAATTCGCTTAGCGGGAAGTCTCATTGCGTGAACATATGCTTTGAACTGAAGCATCTAGGAGGCTCGCTAAGCGCACACTTGCGCTTAGCGAAAGTTTGCCTCGAACAAGAGGTTCGCTAAGCGCAAGCTTGCGCTTAGCGAAAGTTTGCCTCGAACTAGAGGCTCTCTAAGCGCAAGCTTGCACTTAGCGCTTGAGCCCTGTTTTGCTCTGTTTCCCTTTCAATTTTTGCTCTGTTTTTACTCTGTTTCCTTTTCACCTCTGCTCTGTATTATTATGTATGTTTTCCTTTTTGCTTTCAATTTCCATGTAGTGACAGGTGTTTACTGAGTGCGACACAACGCTTAGCAAACACCTTTGTTCTAATTGATTTGCTTTGTTGTTGTAATTTTCAATTTGAGTACAGATGGCTCCTAAATTTCGCAACAACCGCGGCGCGTCTTCTTCTAGAACACCACCTACACCACCTGTGCCACCTACATCTCCTGCACCTACTGCCACGCACGAGAGAGTTATCTATCCCTATGACGCCGACCGTTTCTCATCCTTTGAATCCCAAGAGAGATTTGAGAATGAACTCATGGGTCGGGGACTCATTGTAGAGCGGCCTGTAAAGATTGCTCCGGGTGACTATGATGTCTTCCGCAATGAGCTGCATCGCCGTGGCTGGCTCAAAAAGCTATGCTGCCTGCCAGATAAGTCCATTGATGAGCCTCTGGTCAAGGAATTCTACGCCAACATTTATGAACCGGAGGGAGAATACAAGGTGGCCAACTGGCAATGCAAGGTTTGGGGGAAGACCATTCGCTGGGATGGTGTAGCTATCAACCGCCTTCTGCAAACCCCTCCGATCCTCGTAGGCGACACTGGGAAAACGCAATTTGACATTTTCCTCAGCCAATACAAAGACCCCAAGGTTATCACAGCGCTGTTGTGCATACCAGGCAAGGGATATGTCAAGAACAAAGAGGGAGCCATTACAAAGATTGTGCGGCCAGATATGACCACCTTGACTCAAGCGTGGTCTGCTTTCTCCTACTACACATTGGCGCCCACCTCGCACACCTCTGACGTTACAGTGGAGAGAGCCGAATGGATATATGCTCTTATTATGAAGATGGATATGAATGTGGGTAGTTTCATATCCAATCAGATTTCTGTCATGGCTCACTCCAGCGTCAGCCGATTGGGTTTTCCGGCTCTCATTTCGGCATTGTGCAATGCAAAAGGGGCTAGCTCCAGCACTCCAGTCTTGCTTAAGCTGAGCCCTCCAATCACTTTCAAGTATATATGCACCTTCTACTACAATGAGGCCGATCCTAACAGACCTGAGCTCCCTCCCAACACTCGGAAGCGACCTCGCACGAAGATAGTTTCTGGGAGTTCTTCATCTACCGCTGCAACTGTCACTAAAGACATGCTACAGACCGCTCTCAATGGTCTGCAACTGTCACTTAGTCAGCAGATAGAAGAACGAACCAATGCACTATACCGGGGTCAATGTACAATCATTGACAATTTGCACCACCTCTCCCTCCAACAGCCAATCATGTCTTTGGAGGCCTTCCAGGCCCAAATGCAATGGCTTGCGGACAGACCTTCCTTTTCTCAAGGGGGTGATGGTGGTGGTGACGAAGTAGCTGAGGAAGAAGGGAACCAGGAGTATACTGAAGAAGGGAACCAAGAGTATACTGAAGAAGGGAACCAGGAGGATACTGAAGGAGGAGACAACATAGAGGCCACAGGAGATGACAACATGGAGGCCGACCTGGAGGAGGATTAGCAGATGTGAATCATGGCCGTCTATAAGAGGCCAAGTGTTTTAAATGTTGTCATCTGAACTATTTTATTGTTTCTATTTATTTCATTTTACATATTTAATAGTTTTATGTAGTTTAGCATTTTTGTGGTAATTAAATTTTTTGTGCAACGTTAGATGTTTTATGAACATTTGGTTCAGTCTATGTTTGAATTATTGTTGGTTTTGAACCTATGGCACAATTGTTTTCGAACTGGGTGAGAGCGTGTTGTTAGGTTGCTTAGTTTTGAGGACGATGCATGCATGTGAGTTTGGGGAATTAATAACTGTGAGCATTTAACTTTTGAAGGACTTGTGAACATTGTGAAAATTAACCGATAAGTGTGAGAATTATACTGTGAGAGAACAATTGAGTTGTTCCACTAATTTTTGAATGATTCTCTGAATTGTTGTGTGCATAATTAATGTGGAAATTATTAAGGCCTTGTTTGCTTAGAGCGATTCCCAGAGCCAAAAAGTCAATCCAGTAAGGTTGAGAGAATCCTCTGCTAAACCATTGAGCCAAATAGACAACTATTTTGTCTTGTGAACCTAAAACCTAAACAAGAATTGCCTACCTTGCCTTAGGGAATAGGAAAGCATATCTTTTATGGTTTGAGACAAAATTGTTCCAAATTTTGGGGAGTCAAGTGAAGATCCACATTAAAAAGAAGAAATGATAGCAACACAATTGCTACAATATGAATCATAAGAGGCAAAGCCTTCGAAAAAAAAAAATTGAATAATTGAAAATTCAATCAATTGTGATTCAAGCAAGAAGTAGTTGTTGTCCAACTGTGGAAAGTATTGAGGCATATAGAGGAAATTGATAATCAAGAAGGGAGATAAAGATATGTTTTCTTCAATCCTTAGGAATTGTAATTCAAGAAAAACCAATGTTCTTTATAGCCCAGCTGTGATTCAACCCTGACTAAGACCTTAATGATCCACATTGTTTGTACATCTGCAATAAATTGAGAAGAAATTCAAAAGTTAAGTGCACAATTTCAATTGGAATGTTTTAACCATCTTATACTTTATACACTAAGTGCTGAGTGAAACACTGGCCTTGTGAGAATCATAGTGTTCACTTGAACTTCGAATTACTGAATGCTCATTTGTTGGTTTGTTGAATTTGTGTGCATGTTGAAAACTCTCGTTGTGACCTTAATGCGTTTAATCTTAATTGAGAACACTTTTTGCAAGTGTCATTGGTCTAAAACTTGATTCTGATCCTGCCAATTGTTCCTCTACATCCACCTTGTTGTAATGTAGATATTCTTTTGCTTGAGGACAAGCAAAGCTTTAATTTGGGGGAGTTTGATAATCGCTTTATATACGTAAATATTGCATCAGATTTTGTAGTGATTATTCAACTTTCTCAGGAATTTTAGCTTAGTTTGAAATCATTTAATATAGATTTGTATAGTTTGATAATTCTAACCCTAGGAAGTTATTTTGTGAGAAATATACTCTAATTTATGTGTGCAGGCCTAGATTCAACAGTAAAGGGAGAATGCAAGAAGAAGACATGACTCGCTAAGCAACACATCTCGCTCAGCGCTTCCCTCGTTGAGCGCAACAGCAAGCTACGCGAGCTAGGCGGCCTATAACGCGTTGAGCGCCACGTTGCGCTAAGCGAAGTTTTCATTCGAACAGAAGGCTCGCCTAGCGGGACATCTCGCTTAGCGGAAGTTGCTTTCGAACTGAATATGCGCTGAGCGGAAGATTGCGCTTAGCGGAACACCTATTCTAAGATGCATTATGCAGTGTTTTGCGCTTAGCGGAAGTTTGCGCTAAGCGAGGCTTCGACTATATAAGCTGCAATTGAAGAATTTTGAAGCATTCAGATTTTTTTTGGATTGGTTGAGTTGCTTCCTCTGTTTTCCTCTGTTCTCTTCATCCCCTTTTGTAACCTTTTCAAGGCTTCTCATGACAATAAGAGGCTAATCTATTAGTGTTGAGGACTTGGAACTATGTGCTGATCATGTAAACGCTATTCTTCCTATCTATTCATTGAAATATTCAGTTTAATGTTCATTTCTCTATCTTTATTCTTGTTATATGATTGGATCAATTATATATGCATGTTTTAGAGTTTACCTGCCATTGATAGATGCTGTTGAACTTGGAACTGAGTTTGAACTCTAATGGAGTGTATTTCTAGACATAGGATAGACTCCATTAGCTTCACAAAGATTTCTAAGCTTCATCAAACCACTCAACTGAACTTACCAAGACATCGGAAGTGAGGCTGAGTAGTTTAGGCTTGATTTGATGAGAGATCACGTTTTGAGCACTTTTAGATCAAAGTTAATCTAAACTATTAATGTGAATGGAGAATATATCTTATATGTTTACATGGGAAGCAAACCGGTTGAACCAAATCCTCAACATATCCATTATTCCATTCTAAAACTCAAGCACGCCAATGTTCGATCATAGTCCTGAATCAACATTGTCGTTTATATTGTTTATAATTAATGTTAACTATAGTGTTTAGTTAAAATTTTATTATTATTGATGTTTCAAGAACAACCAACTATAAAAACCAAAGTAATGTTTAGGAATTGATTATTTTACTAATAGTCAAATACGGACAATTCCCTGTGGATTCGATACTGGGATCTTCCCTTTTAAACTACTTGTGCGATATTTGGTACGCTTGCCAAAATATAACAACAATGGTCTAGAAAGATAGTATTCTCAAACCTAGGTGGTTTTTCTACATAAACTTCTTCCTTGATTATACCATTGAGGAATGCACATTTTACATCCATTTGATAAAGTCTCATGTTCCTATGAGTAGCAAATGAAAGTAAAATCCTAATTGCCTCAAGTCTAGCTATAGGAGCGTATGTCTCCATATAATCAATACCTTCTTGTTGTGGGTGAAATACACAAGAACACACTAGAAGGGGGCGGGGGGGTTGAATAGTGGGTTTAGAACTTTTTTGTAAATACTATTAGTTCACAAATTGCCTTCTTGGATATATGTTAGTTTAAATCAGCAAATATATCCTTGCAAGGCAAAGCTTGGAAAGTCTTTTAAAAAAAGCACAGTGAGCAAGATAAATATATGTAATCACAGGACAACAGATGAGAGCTTGTTTTTATATTGGTTCACTCAACCTAAGCTACGTCCAGTTCTCCTTTAACAACTGTTAAAGGGTTCTACTATAATCAATTGATTACAAAACAAGTATTCTTTATGCCACTCTTGGCTACAAGTATTATAAACCACTTCTGGTTACAAGTATGAATCTCCCCCTGAGATTATACTTCCCAAGTATTCTTTTATCACTAAGCCACTCTTGGCTTTCTATACAAATATGTATTAGATTCAGATAACTCTTAAAGAGAGGATATAAACAAATGTTGAATCTATGTGAGCTTATAGAGGATGGATATTCTTTTTCTCTCAGCTCGTGTTCAAGACGTTGTCTCATAATGCTTTCTCTCGCTGTCTAGATTGATTTTTGTTATTTTGTTTTCGTTCATTCATTAGTCTTCTTGTTTCATGGAGACATCCTTATAAAGTGAGCTTCATGAATTTGAACGTTGGAGAAGACTTCTTTCCGTTGTCTCACACAGTAAAATGTTGAAGTAGCTTTGACTGTGCTTGATGTGACGGGAGCAGGTTTTTGTCTCTATTACAGTTGTCTTTTAGCTAAAAGCGTGCATCCCAATGCTGATTGGTTCTTTTGGCTGTACCTACACACTTCACATAATACGAGACATACAAGCAATACGAGGAATCAAATAAAGTAACGTTAAAGAGAGTCTCCCTTTCTTTCTGTTGTAGCAGTGCCTTTATTTGAGTATAGAATTAATTATACAACACATATTCCTCAGCACATATGACAAATTATGTTTTGTTCCTGCATAGACAAAGTTTGGCTTAAAAGACATAGTCTGGTCTTGATTAAGTATGGTCTATTCGTGCACAGATACGTCTGGCTTAACAAACACATTCTGAATTAAAAGACACGGTCTGTTATAGCTTTAGACATCGTTTGGCTTAGCTTCAGACATCGTCTAGCTTAACAAACACATTCTTAATTAAAAGACATCGTCAAATGCGTCTGGCTTAACATCAGACATTGTCTGACTTAGCTTCAGACATCGTCTAGCTTTGCATCAGACATCATCTGGCTTGGCCGTAGACATCGTTTGGCCTTGCATCAGACATCATCTGGCTTGGCCGCAGACATCGTCTAGCTTGGCCTCAGACATCATCTAGCCTTGCATCAGACATCGTCTAGCTTGGCATTCAAACATCGTCTGACCTTGAGACTTTGCATGATCTGTTAAGAGCTTATTTTAGTCTATTTATAAGTAATTATAGTGCATAACTTAATCATCATAAGTTATTAGACAGTTTAGACAAAAGTAAGAGTTAAAAAGATTATACCATTGTCTATTCTTACTTTATTTCCTGAAATCACTTAATCTAAAATCATTAGTTGATCAAATATTATCACATTTGTTATCATTAAAACCTATCAAGGTATTAAGGGTTAGACATCGTCAAATGTCTTGGTTCTAGCAATCTCCCCTTTTTTGATGATGACAACACATGTTGTAATTTTGATTTAACAGACAATGAATCACGAATATTTATGTATCAGAGTGTGAATTATTTCATGATGATTAAGTATGTGCAGTTATTAACATGATGAACTCCTGAGTCTATCATGCAGATGCATATGATAGATTAAGGCATGAAATAATTAAAGCGGATAATTTTAGACAGTAAAAGAATCTCAAGCATTGTCTGGTAATATTTTATACATCCAAAAATCTCTCCCCCTTTGTCATAAACAAAAAAGTGGAGGATGGAGTAGAAAATGCCATCATAGTCATGGTTTTGAAGGTGGGGTTGACTATTGTAGCAGTTTGAGGAGGGTGGAGGAGGAGGTGTGTCTTCTTTGAATCTGGACAAAGGAGTGTTGTCGTCCAGATTGAATGGTCTATTTTCTGGTGGAGTTTGTGGGGATGTTGTTGATATAACAATCTGAGTTGTGGGATCAGACTGTGTCTTAGATTGAATAATGGGTTCAATCTATTGGGTGATCGTTTGTCCAGTGGGGGCAGACGTAGGTTGATCTTCTGTCTGAACAGTGGGTTCAGACAGTGGCTCTTGCATAATCTGTGCTTGGGCATTAGACTGTGCAACAACTGTTTGGCTTACTATAGTCTGTGTAGGTGACACAGACGATAGGGGTTCAACAGACGGTGTGTTTGTTGTGGCTTGCGTTTTTGGCTTAAATGACTCAAAACCAAACGAATGCTTAAGTTACAAAATGGTTTTTTTAAAAAGTCACATGGTCTGGCTCATATTTTGAGCGAGAAACATGTGGCATGCACATGCCTCACTTAAGTATCACACCAGACAATGTGTCCTTAGTTCGACTAGTGAATAGTAGACAGCAATAAAACATTAATTCACCTAGACCATCTCAATCTTTTCTTTCAAAAAGATCAGTCTGTCTTCAGTAAGGGGTTTTGTAAAAATATTAGCAAGCTAATCGTCTGTCTTGACAAATTCCAATTTAATGGTCCCCTTCTGAACATGGTCTCTTATGAAATGATGTTTTATTTCTATATGCTTGGCTCTAGAGTGCATGGTAGGATTTTTCGAAAGAGATATAGCAGCAATATTATCACAAAAGATAGGAATGTTACTCTCAAATATGTTATAGTCTTCAAGTTGATTCTTGATCCACAATATCTGAGAGTAGCATTGAGGAATGCACATTTTACATCCATTTGATAAAGTCTCATATTTCTATGAGCAGCAAATGAAAGCAAATTCCTAATTGTCTCAAGTCTAGCTACTAGAGCGTATGTTTCCGTATAATCAATACCTTCCTATTTTGAGTAACCTTAGGCCACTAGTCTAGCTTTGTTCCTCACAACCTTACCATTCTCATCTAGTTTGTTTCTAAAGACCTACTTAGCACCAACAACTTCCTTGTTGTCTAGTAGCTTTACAAGTTTCTAGACATCATTCTTTTGAAATTGGTTCAGCTCTTCTTGCATTGCTTGGACGCAGCTTTCATCTTCCATGGCATCATCAATGTGCTTGGCTTCTATCTCAGATAATAAAGTTGTTTGTTGGAAGGATGATCTTGTCTTTACTGGTGCTTGAACCTCTCCAATGATCTAAGAAGGAGGATGGTTCTTAATCATCTTCATTGTCTAAGATGGTCTGATGGCGAGTAGATGATCTAGGAGTAGACGATGATGTGCCAGACGTAGAGGGTGGTGTATCAGATGATGGTCTGGTCTTTGTTATTGCATCTTCTAATATGATGTTTGCAAATGAGTCTTTTAACTCTAATAGTTTCCTATCAGGTTGAGTGTCATTAAATCTCACATGAATGGCTTCTTCAACAATTTTGGTTCTTGAGTTAAACACTCTATATGCCTTAGATGTTTTAGAATATCCAAGTAAGATGCCTATATCACACTTCGAATCAAACTTACCCAAATTATCTTTTGTGTTAAGAATGAAACATTGACATCCAAAAGGATGGAAGTATGATATGTTGGGTTTCCTTCCTTTCCACAGTTCATATGGAGTATTTTTGATAATAGGCCTAATATAAATTCTGTTTTGCAAATAACGGGAAGTATTTATAACTTCTGCCCAAAAGTGCTTAGGAGTTAAGTTATCATTCAACATGGTTCTGGCCATTTCTTGTAATGACCTATTCTTCCTCTCAACAACACTGTTTTGCTGTGGTGTTCTAGGTGTTGAGAAGTTGTGAAGAATTCCATTTTCTTCATTGAACCTCTGAAAACATTCATTTTCAAACTCTCCTTCATGGCCACTTCTGATAGAAGTTATACATACTCCTTTTTCATTTTGAACATGTTTGTAGAATTTATAGAATTCCTTAAAAGCCTCATCCTTGTGAGTGAGGAATATAACCCATGTCCATCTAGAATAGTCATCAACTATCACCAATCCATATCTCCTCCCTCTAAGAGAGGCTGTCCTTGTTGGACCAAAGAGATCAATATGTAACAGTTCTAATGGTCTGGAAGTGGAAACAGTATTTTTACTTTTAAAAGATGTTTTCACCTGTTTCCCTTTCTGACATGCCTCATAAAGAAAGTAAGTCATCCTTATATGACATTGTTGGCAATCCTCTTACAAGGCTATATCTTTGCAGTTTTGAGATTAATCTTAAACTTGCATGGCCAAGCTTCTTATGCCATAACCAGTGACTTCCATTGATAGACAGTAAACATGATACATTTTGATCATTTAGTTCACCAAGTTTGATCTTATAAAGATTTCCTTGTCTCTTTGTAGAGAAAAGATGTGAACCATTAGAGTCTAACTATGCATGATTCTTTGTTGAAGGAAACATCATATCCACTGTCGCAAAATTGACTTATGCTCAGTAGATTGTGTTTTAGCCCTTCAACAAGTGACACATTCTCAATAAAGAGACTCGAAGGAATACCTATCTTACCAGTACCCTTGATTCTCCCTTTTTTATTACCTCTAAAAGTGACTATACCACCATGCATTAGTGTCAAGTCTAGGAACATAGACCTTATGCTCGTCATGTGATGTGAACAGCCACTATCCAGGTACCATGATTGGTGTTTTTTTCCTACCATCAAGGACAAATTTGCTTAGAGTGCTCTTGAGAGATGCAGCTTCTTTGCGTAAATGAGCAATTTCAGCTTCATCTCTACTCAAGGCTCTCACCTTGTTTAATTCATCAATTTCCTTAATCAATTCATTCAATTGCCTTCTATGTTGTTCTTTTTCTATCCAAAGTTCACTTTTGCTTTTAATTAAGCATTTGTGATCAATGGTTAGTTTTTGAAAATCATCTATTAGAGCATTACTGGCTGTGACTAATGTAGAGCATTTGTTAGATAGCTTAGTGAAAGAAGACCCAAGTTCTTCATGCTTTTTTGAGAGTTTTCTTAATTTCTTTTTTCATAGATAAGTAGGCTTTTGAAAGAATGGATGAATTAGAGAGAAGTTATTGATAAGCTTCTTGAAGAGAGATAAGATCATTAAGGTCTACCTCTTGTTCTTCATCTTCTGAAGCCTCGGACGCAGACGCAGAGTTAGTGTTGTCTGGTGCATTCTCATCATCAAATGCAGATGATGTGGAGGTTGCATCTGCCATCAGACAAAGATTAGCTCCCTCATCTGATGCTTCAGAACCTTCTTCATTTGTTGAGTCATCTAGATCTTCCCATATGGACATCAATCCTTTCTTTTTCTTGGGAAATCTCCTCTTGACCTTTTCTTTTCCCTGTGCTGAGCTTTGGACATTCTTGACTTGAAGTGTTTAGGCTTCCTACACTCATAAAAGACAATAGGATTTTTCTCTTTCTTCTCATGGTTTGCTGAGTATCTCTTGTTGTAGTTCTTCCATCTCGAACCACCCTTCTTTCTCCACATCTTATGGATGCTTCTTGAGATGAAGGACAGTTCATCATCATCTCCTGACTCTTCTTCACTTGAAGAAGTGGACTCTACTTCTGATTCTTCTACTTTTAGAGCTTTGGTAGTCCGTCCTTTGGGTGGCCTGGAAGACTGACTTCTTGATGAAGATGACTCTTTTGGTGTTGTCTGATTAGGCTTATGAGCTTTCAGAGCCAAAGACTTGCCATTTTTCATCTTGGCATCTCCTTGCAGCTGTTGCTCATGCAGCATTAAAATTCCCACAAGCTCTTTGAGAGGCATATAGTCTAAGTCTTTAGAAGCTCTAATGGCTATGACTTGAGGTCTCCATTGTTTGGGCAAGCTGCGAAGGATTTTGTCAACATGCTCGAAATTTTCAAAACTTTTACCAAGGTTTCAAAGCTCATTTAAAATAGTTTGAAATCTAGACATCATACTAGCTATGGTTTCATTTTCTTCCATAGCAAAAAGTTCATATTCTCTAGTGAGAACACTTACCTTGTTCCTTTTAACCTTTGAGGACCCTTCATAAGTTATTATGAATGTATCCCATATGTCCTTGGCAAATTTGAACTAGCTTATCTTTCTGTGCTCAGTTTCTGAGATGCATACATGTATTGCATTTCTTGCTCTGGAATTTAGGACGAATCTGTTTTGTTGTGCCTCAGTCCATTGTTCTTTTGGAATCTCAATTCCACTTTCATCAACTGGAATGTAGTCTCCATTTTCTACGACATCCAACATGTTTATGTGACATCACTCAAAGTATGTCTCCATTCTTTGTCTCCAGTATGTGAAGTTTTCACTTTTGAAGATTGGAGGTCTGTGTAGACCCTTCTCCATCCTTGTGTAGGATCTTTAGCTCTATATCTGTGAAGATAGTTATCAGAGACCGAGCTCTGATACCAACTGAAATACACAAGAACACACTAAAAGGGGGGGTTGAATAGTAGGTTAGAAAACTTTCTGGTAAACACTATTAGTTCACAAATTACTTTCTTGGATATATGTAAGTTTAAACTAGCAAATATATCCTTGCAAAGAAAAGCTTTGAAAACTTTTTCAGAAGAGCACAACAAGCAAGATGAATATATGTAATCACAAGACGCAAATGAGAGCTTGTTTTTATACTGGTTCACTCAACCTGAGCTACGTCCAGTTCTCTTTTAACAACTGTTAAAGGGTTCCACTATAATCAATTGATTACAAAACACGTATTCTTCATTGCCACTTCTGGCTACAAATATTCTTTATGCCACTGTTGGCTACAAGTATTCTAAACCACTTTTGGTTACAAGTATGAATCTTCCCCTGAGATTATACTTCCCAAGTATTCTTTCATCACTAAGCCACTCCTTGGCTTTCTATACAAATATGTATAAGATCCAGATAACTCTCAAAGAGAGGATATGAACAAGTGTTGAATCTATATGAGCTTGTAGAGGATGGGTATTCTCTTTTCTCTCAGCTCGTGTTCTTGGCTTTTTCTTAGAGTGCTCTGCTTGCTGTACAAATTGATTTAAATGATTTCATTTTTGTTCATTAGTCTTCTCGTTGCATGGAAGAATCTTTATATAGTGAGCTTCATGGATTTGAACGTTGGAGAAGGTTTGTTTATGTTGTCTCACAGAAGAGTGTTGAAGTAGCTTTAACTATGCATGTTGTGACTGGAGTAGGTTTTTGTCTCTGTCACAGTTGGCTTTTAGCTTAAGGTGTGCATCCCAATGCTGATTGGTCTTTTGGCTGTACCTACACACTTCACATAATTCGAGACATGCAAGCAATACGAGGAATAGAGGAAAGTAAGATCGAAGAGTATCTCCCTTTCTTTTTGTAACAGCAGTGCCTTTATTTGTGTAAAGAATTAATTATAAAGCACATATTCCTCAACACATATGACAAACTATATTCTGTTCTTACACAGACAACGTTTGGCTTAACAGACATAGTCTGGTCTGATTAAGCATGGTCTGGCTTAGCTTCAGCCATCGTTTGGCTTAACTATGCGTTGTTTGACCGTGATCCATACATGGTCTGGTCCAGTACATATGCATAGGTTGGTCCAAGACTCGTGTTGTTTGTCCCAAGACTTCACATAGTCTATCCGAGACTGTTGTATGGTTTGGTCTTAAACTTTGCATGAGTCTTTCCAAAACTATACTGTCTGATCTTATGAACTATGCATGGTCTGTTCCAGGGCTTATTTTAGTCTGATTAGAAGCAGCTATAGTGCTTGATTAATCATTACGAGTTATCAAACAGTTAGGATGTAAGTGAGAGTTTGAGTGATTTTACCATTGTCTTTTCTCACTTTGATTTCCTGAAATCACTTAACCTGAAATCATTGGTTCATCAAATATGATCACATTTATTATTATCAAAACCTATCAAGGTATTAGGGGTTAGACATCATCAAATGTCTTGGTTCTAACATATCTTTCTTATAACACCCGAAAAATTTACACTAAATTGCTATTTGTAGAGGGGGGTGCACTTAATAATTTTTATTCGTTGTGTGCGTAATTAACATTTAATGTTCTCAAAGGATGGTAATTAAAATTTTAATGTTTATTGTATGCTTTATTTGTGTTTTCGCTTATAAAAATTTGATTTCGATTTTGGTTGAACTATTTTTGCGATTTTCGTGAAAATGACCCGCAATGCAATTTTTATTGTTTTTTTCATTTGGATATGGTATTTTAATGATTTTAAAGCATAGAAAATTTAATTAGAATGATTTTTAAGTGGACGACTAGTTTTGAGAACCTTTGGAACACAGATGGCGAAAAATGCGAAAAAGCCCAACCTAGGCCCAAAAACCTAACCCTGAAGCTAATGGGCCTTGATTGGGCCAACCTATTTTCCCTAAGGGAGCTGTGCTCGAAATTGAGGGACTGCAGGTCCTAGCTACCCAGCTGCATTGCTATAACATGAATCTTTGCCTTATATGGAGGGAGAGAGAAAAGCAAGCCTTAGTTCCAAAAAAAAGCATTCTTTCTTTGTGCCTTGCTCTTGAAACTCTCCATCTTCTCTCTAAAACCTCTGTCCTTCTCTCTAATTTTCTGATTTCATTAGCCTAAATCCACCATTTACATTCTAGTATGTAATAGAGGAGAAAACAAGCTTCAATCTAAGCTCCATTTTGTGCATTTTGAAACTCTAGAAATTAAGGTATGGAGGAGTTATTCCATTCCCACCTTAAACCATGCTTTCTTGTTGATTTTCACTGTTGCATTGAGCTTATTGAACTGATTTGGTGATGAATTTTCTTTGAAATACTTGTTTTGGATGAAAAATGGTCACTTAGGTATTTAGGGCTGAAACTGTGTTTCCATTTTTTTGAATTTTTTCGTCCCATGTTATAGTATTGAGAGATCGACCATCTAGGTACTCTAGGATACCTCTGGATGCTATGGAAAAATTTTCAGAATTTTTGGAGTTGAGGAACTATATTTAAAAGGAAAATATTTGATTTAGAAAATAGTTGAGTTTAGGGTTATTTCATCCTTGGAAATTAGTTAGAGACACTTTTGAAGAAATCTGGAAACACCATGTTGTTGAATAAATCATTGGCAATGTCCATGATTTTATTGGAATTTTAGAAAGCCTTTAGGTATTTTTCCAAGAATTAATTAGTAAAACTGAGTGTAGTCACTCAATAGGGTTTTTGAGTGGTTAAAATTATATGTCATGCATTTTAAATTATGGTAAATTTAAAATAGGTACTACTAGTGATTTATGGTATGTGATATTTTTTCTTGAATTTTCTTGAAGGTTTTCATGATTATTAATGGTTATTTTGTCTTAATCATATTGTTGAGTGTTAAGGACTATTTAATTCAAAAAGGAACCTTATGAATGTTTTAAAATTCTGAAAAATATGTGTTACATGAGACCTATGGGGATCTCCTTGTGCAAGGATTTTTAAAAATGACTATTTTTACTTAGGTAAATAAATAGAAAACCGTGGATTCTTGAGTTAGTCCAAAAACACTTTTTAAATTAAATAAAATATTTATACTTATAATTTTCAACTGAAAAATTTATGAGTATAAATAAGGGTTATGGAGAGTATTCATGCCAAATTTCATGATATTATGAGTTTTATAAGTATGTCAAATAATTCTTGTGCTAGTAGTTTCCGCTTGAATTGTTTGATGAATATGACATGATTTGTTGGAAATACAAGTAGGAGGGGATGTCCTACCTTAGAAGGAGAATACCTCTGGTTATTGTGTATTATGTGATGTTGATATGTGATTAAATATTCCTTGTGAATCATGAATTTTTATAATTGGCATCTGAGACCTGGGGAGTGTGAACCCTGGGCACCAACTGCTGGGGTTGGTTATATTCGTGTCATTGGTTGATTGGTTGATAGGATTGTGTGATTGATTGTTTGTTTTGGGGAAGCAAAGATGGTGAGTCCTTGTGGGGAGCAAATGGACTCCGATGGAGTGCCTTTGTAAGATTAAGACGTAGTCTTAATTAATAAATGAGTTCATTAAGAAATTAATGAACAAATTAATACTAAGAGTGAGAATTTGATAACGAACTAACGTAATGAGATAGGAGTAAATAAACCATTGGACTTAGACTTAAAAGTATGACCCTTACAATGGATTAGAGTAGTATATTTAATTGAAGCATAATACTTGAGTGTATGTGAGAAATACATAAGACTTAATAAAATTTGATGGGGTGGGGTCATGAACGGTGTTCATGATAGGCGTGCGATGCATACTGCACGCATTGCTTTGTTTGGTGTGTTTAGTGAGATACGAAAGGAAAGGATTTCCTTCGACGTCGGTACAAGTAAAGTTGACATGTTTGAACGTGATCACAATGTCAATGACATGTTTTATGAGAAAGGCGTTCTCGGTGAGAGTTGGTAAAAGGAACTAACTGGAATGGGATGTGCATTAATACTTTCTACTGCATGTGTGGTGATGACGAGGTGACGACAGTTACTCACTTAGTGTAATGAGGGAGACATGTTGGTGTTGTGGATGAGAAGTTCACGAGGCACTTGGTGGACCATTGTTCAGTGCTTGTAGTAGTGGGAAGCGCACAACACATTGGAAACGTAATCCCTGTTGAGGGAAACGTTGTTGAGGAATTAATCCTCAGAGTGTGGATGACCACATAGTGGTATCTAAGAAATGGTTGCAGGCATGGTGTCCTAAGGGGTATGGTGCTGGGTTGTGGCTTTGGATCACGTAATCAGCTCAGCGACCTCGACTAAGTGCGATGCACTTTTGGTTGGTGAGAGCCCTGTCAACCAATGATGAGAGGGGTGTACTCCCAAGAGTCATCCACTTAAAGTGTAAGACCACTGTGATGCGGACATCAAGGCCCAAGCCCAAGCCCATGACAACCACCAATCCCAGGCCCATGACCAGAAGGAAGCCCAAGACCCAATACAAGGCATAGGAGGGCCCATGACAAGAGCAAGAGCAAGAGCAAGAGCTAAAAAGGCCCAAGAAGCTTTGGAAGATATGGTGACTAATCTGAGGGCAGTCCAAATGCATGAAGGGGCCCAACACTTGGAGGCCCACAAGGGAGTTGATTGCTTGGAATGAAGGCCCAATTACAAACTTGGTTGTTTAATTAAAAAATAATAATAAAGTGCTTGCAGTAGGTTTTGAGCCCTTGACCTCAAACTAAACTATGCCTCGCTTAACCACTAAGACATATTAGTTATGCTTATAGTGTTGGGATTTTGCATTTCTCTTATTATCTCCAAGCGATTGAAAACTAATTTGTATAAATCATTTGGAACTTAATGAAAATGCAGAATGTTGTTGTTTTGTCAAAGTGTGAGAATTGTCTCTACTAGGGTTCTTCCTTGAACCAACTGATCTTATCAAAATTCACTCAATTCTTGTGGCGATCCTCTAGTCTTCTCAAATTTCTTTGTTTGTGGTACCTATTCTGATTTTCTTTCTTTCACATTTCCTGTTGCCTTGTTCTTTCTGCGTCTTCGAATTGTGTCTTCAACTTGATTTTCTCAAGTTTGTTTTGCACATTTTACTTATCCATTTTCGGTGTTTCTTGACCCTAAATTGCAGTTCAGAGCGTCATTTTTCTTCTCGATTTGGAATCGTTCCAATCCGAGTTCTATAAACTGAGATACGATCTAAAATTAAAACACATTCTGGGTTTCCTTTTTGGTGCATGAATTCCAACCTAGAAGATCCAAATTGAACCAAGCATGTGATTTTCCCATCACACCGTGTTCGTGGAGTTCCAGTGGTAGTAGGCCCGAGTTGTTTAAGAAGTTATACAAGTGTAGAAACGCATAGGATTTTAATGAGATCATGAGTGTATCACTATGGTGTGGATGTTGTTTGTGTATGTGGCCGAAAGGGTGTTTGAATGTTGGTTTTTAGGAGGAGCAGAAAACTCACTCCTTACACTTTATTTTAGATCACGATGGATCAGGACCAAGCACCGTGGGTCCGGATTTGGATTGAGACCATACGAGGGTATTGGTCCCACGACGTCTATTGGAGCCAAGATGTGTTTGTGGGATGGATTTGTATTGGGCTCTCATCTGCGGAATTCAGACCATATTGTTGCCCCGTGTTTTTGAAACTACCTATCATCCTGTATTAAGACTGAGCACCGGGCTATTACCGTGACATCGACACTCCACCACCATCTCTGGTTTCACCACCAAGCTATTCGGGGGACATTGAGATGAGCGACACAGAGTATGAGGAGATCATGTCCTTACTCGCTTCACCCGCAAGTGTCTTGCGCTTGTGCGACACAATGGTGGGCACGAAGTTAGAGGAAGAGGAACCAAAGGAGGATCCTGAGGAAGACCTAAAGGAAGACCCGGAGGAGGACCCTTCTAAAGGTTCTTCTTAGGATGTCGATAGGGGAGTTGGGGTGTATAGGTCGCAGGTTGACTATACATAGATGGCTGCTTTGAGCCCTAGTTTATACCTTGGTATATTTTGTTTTGGATTAGTTGAGGGTTCACTTTTGGTTTTTCAGCATCTATGTAATCCAACTAATAGTACTCATATTTTAGTTTTTGGGCAATGTAATTGGGACTAACATATTCCACCAGATGTACTTAGGTTTAATGTACTCATGTTAGTGCTTTTGTGATATTCCAATTAGGAAGTACTTATACTATTTCCATCTATGTGACTATTGGATATTTTACCGACAATGTATGGTTTATTTACATTCTGCGCATAAGTCATTTGAAAATGCTTGGAGGTGTATTATTATTATTTTTATTTCTCGAGAATGGGTTTTTAATTGTTGTTGAAATCTTTTTGGTATTAAAAAAAATACGTTCCATTTTCCAATAAATTATAGCGTTCGGCACGTAAATTGTGCATTCAGTTTTAGGGTGTCACATTAGTGGTATCAAAGTAGGTCATCCTAACAAGCCTAGAGTATGGACTTAACCTCGCGTATTGTGTGATGGCAATTGTCGTGACAGTTGAAGGTATTGTAATAGTAGCTACTTGATTGATTGTTTGCTTGTTTGATACTTACATTTACTGTTGACCAGGAATGTGAGAAATTCTTATTGTGAATGTTAATTGGATGTGTATGACCTACATTTACTATAGAAATAGTGATGTAAGAATTTATTTTGAGTTGTTGTGTCAAATTCCTACATCTAATAGGCTATTTCCAGGAAGTGATGGCTGGAAGACCACCGGGTAGCGCGATGCAACAAATCTTGGAACGCATGACGGCTGTTTTGGAGAACTTAGTACAAGATCGTGATGTTGAACCAGCTAAGTATCATGGACTTTTGGCTTTCACGAAGCACAACCCACCAAAGTTCGGCGGAGCTTTTGATCTCGAAGGAGCTGAGTGTTGGATTTCTGAGGTGGAGAAGATTTTTGAAGCAATGGGATGCTATGAAGATCACAAGGTTACCTACGCTACCTACATGTTGAATGGGGAAGCGAAGAATTGGTGGAGGTTTGCTCGTCAAACTATACCCGCGGACCATGGTATCGTTAAAGGCAAAATTTCAAGAAAATTATTTTTCGAAGGATTTGCGTAAGGAAAAGGTGAAAGAAATTCTGGAACTCAAGTAGGTAGCTATGTTTGTGGGAGAGTATGTCGCCAAGTTCAATGAATTGCTAAAATATTGGCCATACTATTAGAGGGGAGATAATGAAGAAGATATTTGTACCCAATTTGAGAATGGGTTAAGGGTTGATATACGCGTGGCAGCGGGACTACTTCAGATTACTGATTTTCCAACTCTTGTGAGCAAGTGTCAGATCTACGAGACTAACCTCAAGGCGAAACAAGCATTGTGGAAGTCTTCTAAGCCATAAAAGCATCAAAAGAAGCATGGTGGAGGGTCCAACAAGCCTTACTTCAAACCGAATCAATCATCTGGTGGAGGTTCTGGTTTAAAGAAGCCACATGTGGGAGGAAACAACAACAACAATAACAACAATCGTGCCCGATGAAGTGTTTCAGGTGTGGAGGACCACACATGATTAAGGATTGTACCCAGCGAAGCCAGCCTATTATTTGTCACAACTGTGGCAAGGCAGGACAGCTTGTAAGCAACTGTTGATCTGCCCCAAAGTCTACTGGCAATGTGGGAAATGCAACCAAGAGCAACAATGGGAAGCCTAGAGTGACTGGGAAAGTTTTTGCTATGAGTGGTATTGAAGCTGTGGCATCTTGACGACCTAATCCAATAAAGGATAGACTCTTAGATATACTTTATGATTCAAGTGCAACACATTCTTTCATATCACATGATTGTGTTAGGAGTTTAGACTTGTCCATATCGTTCTTACCTTTTGAAGTCGAAGTTGCGACCCCTACAAATAAGCCTGTTATTACTTCTTATGCATGTTTGAATTGTCCCTTGATGATCAAAGGCAAGACCTTCTTTGTGAACTTGATTTGTTTGCCTCTTGCTCATTTGGATATTGTATAGGAATGGACTAGTTATCTTCCAATCATGTTCTTCTTAATTGCAAAGACAAAACTCTAGTTTTTGGTACCCAAACACAAATCCCGTTAAGAGTTCAAGATTGGGAGTTTCCAACGAAGGTGATGTGGAAAAGAAAGTTCAAATATACATGGCTCTATTTTCATCGAAAATTGAGGAGCACCCTGATGTCAGTAACATATCTATTGTGTGTGAGTTTCCTGAAGTTTTTCCTGATGATGCGACCGAGCTACCACCTGAGAGGGATGTAGAGTTCACCATAGACTTAATTCAGCTTATCACCCACAAACTGATGGCCAAACTGAGAGGACCATTCAATCATTAGAAGATTTATTGAGGGCTTGTGTGATAGAATAGATGGGTAGTTGGAATGAGTGTTTACCTCTAGTAGAGTTCACCTACAACAATAGTTTTCATGCTAGCATAGGTATGGCACCTTATGAAGCTTTGTATGGTAGGAAGTGTAAAACCCCTGTGTGTTGGTATGAGACTGGAGAAAGCCTTTTGATAGGACCTAAGTTGTTACAAAAGATCACCGAGCAGGTGAGGGTAGTTAGGGAGAATATTAAGATAGCTCAGGATAGACAGAAAAGTTATTATGACAAGAGGAAGCCTCTCAAATTTCAAGAAGGAGATCACGTGTTTTTGAAGGTTACTCCTATACTCCTAAATTCATTGGTCCCTACCAGATCCTAAAAAGAATTGGTCTTGTTGCTTATCATATTGCTTTACCTCCAAATTTGTCCAACTTGCATCCTATTTTCCACGTCTCGCAACTTAGGCAGTACACTCCTGACCCGTCCCATGTGATTGCAATGGATCAAGTACAAGTGAGAGATAATCTTACTTATGATGTAGTTCCCTTACGGATTAGCGATCGTAGGATAAAATTGAAAGAAAAAGTGCCAGTAGAGGTTGCCACTTCATTGGAGGCAACATGGTGTCATGACTCAGCAAGAAGCAAGGGACAATAGCATTATCAACAGCAGAAGCAGAATACATATCAGCTGCTAGTTGCTACTCTCAGATATTGTGGATCAAGAATCAACTTGAAGACTACAACATATTTGAGAGTAACATTCCTATCTTCTCGTGATAATATTGCTACTATATCTCTTTTGAAAAATCCAACCATGCACTCAAGAGCCAAGCATATAGAAATAAAATATCATTTCATAAGAGACCATGTTTATAAGGGAACCATTAATTTGGAATTTGTCAAGACAGACGATCAACTTGCTGATATTTTTACAAAACCCCTTATTGAGGACAAACTGATCTTTTTGAGAAAAAGATTGGGATGGTATGTGTGACTTAATGTCTTATTACTGTCTGCTATTCACTAGTAGAACTAAGGACACATTGTTTGGCGTTATACTTAAGTGAGGCATGTGCATGTCACGTGTTTTGCGCTCAAAATATGAGCCAAACCATGTGGATTTTTGAAAACGTTTTTGTAACTTAAGCATTTAATGGGGTCTGAGTCATTTAAGCCCAAAATGCACATTCAAGTCTGTCATTAATGTGTCGTTTCAATCATTCCCTAACCGTACCATCATATTTAATGCACACTCATTGCCTATTCTAGCCTATAGTTGCAAACATATACCTTAAGCTTTCGAAAACACTCGTCTCTCTCACCTCTCCTCTCTGCAACCAAGAACTCCAAGAAACCCTAAACACAAACCCTCACCATGGCCAAAGGCAACCTATCCAAGGGTTCTTCCTCCTCCCAACAACCTGCCTCACCCTCATCCTCATGAGCTTCTTATGAGCGTCTTGGAGACGTAATGTCAGAGTCTACCAAAGACACCAACAGTTCAGCATCCAATATTGATCTAGAGGTCAAGAGAGAACGCAACCTCAATGACGTGGAGAACATCTTAATCAAACCATGAGGTTCCTACATTGGGAACATTCATGTGGAATACTATATTGACATTCCCTACCTTGAGGAACGTGGTCTTAACATCTCAAGGTACTTTGAATTTGCTGGAATCAAAGGCTTCTTCAATGATTGTCAGAAGATCACTCTTGGACTTATCAACGAGTTCTAGACAAATGCTATGATAAAGGGAAATGAGACATCTCTATCTCTATCTCAGCAAAGTCTTTGGGTGTAACATCTCTATCTCTCCCTCCTCCATTGCTCAAGCGATTTGGTGTGAATTGCACTCTAACTACTTTACAAAGGCATGGGACACTAACATTGTTGAAGAGATAGTATAAAGGTTCATTCTTGGACCTAACTACGAGGTGGCCAAGAATGTCAAGAAGTTGCATCCAGCCAACTTCCCACCTTTGTCCAAGTTGTTGTTGAACATCATCAACAAGACCATCTTACACAAGATTGGATTTAGGGATCATGTGTCTGCCCTCCACAAATTCATTCTCTACCACGTCATCAAAGGGATCCCATTCAACCTTCCACACACACCCTTCTACAACTTGATTAACCACATTCAATATTTGTTAACTTTTGTGGCCACATACTACACAACCTTGATTAACAAGATTCTTTGGGATGCTCACTGCTACAACAGACTATATAGAGAAATTTAATCAGGACATCTTGATGAGCTGGAGTATGTGAATGTAGAAGGCCCATTCATTCATTAGAGGATGCTGACATCCTCTAGTCTACTTAAATTGAACATGGGATTTGAAATCACCAAGGGATCACTTGAAAACTTCCTTAAGTTTTCTGATGATGAAGGTGAAGGTCAAAAGAAGCAGACCAAGAAGAAGAAAGGTGGAAAAGGAAAGAGCTTGGTCATCTATGATGAGGCTACTTCAATCCAACCCCTTGCAATCAAGATGAGGAGACTTGCTATTGCAGACCAATAGATCGTCTAGACAACACGCAAGGCCACAGCACAAGTCTGCTGAAGAGTCACCTACTAAGAGGTATAAGCAGACGGTCCAACAAGCACCACCCAGACCACCCACTATGAGGATCAAGGCAAGAGCTCAACAAAAGGGCAAGGGTGCTACCAGAATGTCTGTTGAACCTCAAGTGTCCCTAAAGGACATAACAGACATTGGAAAAGCAGTTGTTGATGTTGCTAAGGCTGAAGAGGAAGTATCTGATGATGGATTGGTCTCCAAGAGGCCAAGAAGACAACTCAATGCACAACAGACCGCTGAATCAGACAATCTGACTATCAAACCATCCAGCACCATAGCCAGGAAGTTGACTGTGAAAAGAAAAGTAGTGTTGGAAGAAAATAGACCTGGACAAACCACTACAACATCTTCCACCAATCCAGGTATCACCATCCCTACCTTCACACTCCCCACTCACCCTCACTCAACCCACAAGCGTCTAAGGAAGAATATTCCTCAAACTATCACAGTCCAAGCCCAAACAGTAACCACAACAAACACTCCATCTGTTGAACCTCTATCGTCTGCGTCACCTACATAGACCATAGTAAGCCAAACACTAGTTGCACAGTTTGATGCCCAAGTACAGATTATGCAAGAGCCACTGTCTAAACCCACTGTTCAGACAGAAGATAACCATCGTCTACCCCCACTAGACAGACGGTTACCCAACAGATTGAACCCACTATTCAATCTGAGACATAGTCTGAACCCACAACTTAGACTATTGTTCCAACAACACCACCAGACACCAATATCCCACCCTACCAATCACCCTCACCAGTAACCATTCCTGAGATGTCAAACGCAATGGTTTCCTACCACCACTCAAAGTCTATCAACATCTCTTTTGGGTCTGATGAAGAGATAGTCATTCTATCTCCTAAAGCATCTGTTGCTCCCTCATGCGACAACAAACCATTCAGTTTGGATGCCACCACACCTTTATCCAGATTCAGAGAAGACATGCCTCCTCCTCCTCCTCCCTCAAGTTCTTGGCATCAGAAGATGATGCAAAGCTTCTCCTTATACTATGTGGGAGAGATTGCTGAGTCTACTGCATACAAAGAAGAGTCTCAGGTGGAGCCCGCTGTAAAGCATTCAATGGTAGCTGTTGTCAAGGAAGCAAAGCTGAAGAAGCTTCCTCCTCTGTAGATCGATCAAGGGATAATTCCTTTCTAGAGTCCAATTCATAACACCATTCTTTTGGACTTTGTTGAAGATGACACCAATCTTGCAAGAAGGCTACAGTAGGAAGAATATGCCTCTGCCATCCCTCAGATGCATCAGTTGGTGCATGAGATTGCACACTGGTATAATTGTGTAAGAGAGGGATTGGACTACTTCACAGTGGAACCACCACTACTAGTTGAATTAACAGAAGATGAGAAGGAGCAACTGGAGGCCACTGTTAGAACCATGCATCGTGATGCATTGCGTTATTTGTCAAGACCAAGAGTCTCAATTCGACCTCCTCGACTGATCACACGAGGAGTTGCCCCCATTCACCCAACCTTCCAGGGCCCTTGTGCTGAATATAGGGCTTTGTGCAATCTAAAGTTTCAAGCCACAGCCCCTAGACAGTTGTATCCACAAAGCCTAGATATTTCTGAAGAAACTAATATACATGTCGCTCCAAACCGTATAGTTCCCAGGATACCAACTGTCAACCCCAACAAGCTGAAGGGGAAGAAGATTGTAAGAGCAAACAATCTTCCACAAAGACATACAGACATTGAGCCATTGCCTCAACAAGAGCATGTACTACCACCAAAAAACACAGAATCAGATGCTGGCATCTACTAGCAGAACGTGATGAGCAACATGCTCCACACCATAGGGTCATCCAATCTCTTAGATGAAGAAAAATAGAAGATTGATACTGTAGGTGAAGGCTCCTTTTCCTCTAGTAGTTTCATTCATGTGTCAGACACAATGGTGGTGCCTACTCTGCTAATCCCTCATACCCTTAAAGATGAAGCTGAATCTAAGAAGATGCTTGCTGAGTACTATGCTAAGTACAAAGCTGCTCAAACATTGATAGTTGTAGCCAAGGTAGTAGCTGAAGCAGCTGAAGAAGCAAGAATCTTATAAGAGGCTGCCAGACTAAGAGCTATGTTAGTTGTTCAAGAAGAACAAAGAAGACTTAATGATTTGGCTAAAGAGAAGAAGGCCAAGGAAGAAGAAGACAAAAGGCTCAAGGAGTTGGCCCTAAAGCAAGAGGCTAAGGCAGCTCACTAATTTATTACTCAATTCATTTAATAAAATAGTGATTGGTTCCCTAATTTTTTTACTCAATTCATTTACTATCTGTTATTATCCGCTTTAATTATTTCATGCCTTAATCTATCATATGCATTTGCATGATAAACTTAGGGGGAGTTCATCATGTTAATAACTGCACATATTTATTTGACATAAAATAATTTACACTTTGATATATAAATGTCTGTGATTTATTGTCTATTAATCAAAATTAGGAGTCTTGCTTATCTTCTATATCTTATGGTTTTCAAACATTTTTTTTGTTTGAATTTTTTGCAAAAATAAAGTTGATGTTTATCATCTTATTATGAACTTGTGTTATGTTTTATATACAATTTTTGTTGCATTTGGATTAATCTCTATAAAGAATAAAGTTTGGACTAATTGAAAATAAACATGATTAAGATCACATGACATGTTATTTTCATACCACTTATCCATATTTGATCTATGTCGTCAAATATAAGTAACAATGGTGATCATTGTGGGTTAGACATGTTGAGTTTGTGACGAAAATCGCAGTAGTTCCTTGTTGTTATATGAGATGGACTAGATTGTTAAAGGGGAGTCTAAAAGTGCATAATGTACGGTTGCACGCCTAAAGAAATTTGTGGTATAAATGTCTAAGGTTAATATGAAGTCCAAGTGGGAGATTGTTAGCAATTTATTTATTCCTAGTTAATTAATATGGACTAAGTATTAATTTATAACATTTATATTTAGTTATTTACATTTAGAGGGGCTCAATTTAAGTGATCTAATTTAGAGAGCCCCTAGACTGCCAATAGAAAATAATATGGAATAATGAGTGGATTACTAGTTTTACCCATTGGGGCATAATGGGAACTCTAATGGGTTAAAAACGTAAAGCACGATTATGATCCCCAATACACCAAATCAGAAACAGTTTTTCTCCTCTCCCCATCTGAAGAGAAAATGAAGGTCGCATAAGGAGCAAGGCGATTTGGTTGAGGAAGATCATTGAACCAATAGTTCTTGATCAATAAAGTTTATGCTGCGTCTCAATTAGAATTGTTTTATGGAGTCACGTATTCCTAGAAACCCCTTCTTTAATAATCTTATGTAATGTGATATTCTCTGTTCATTTGGTTATTTTATTTGGTTAATCTAAATATCCAACATGAAAGCCTCCAATCATTATAGAGACTAGTACTAATGCTGACAAGTCTCTCTATAAGGCTAGTCAGCAGTTTAATAGATTGTCTTTGAACTTGATGAGAATGTCTACGGCTGCAAATGGGAAGCCATTTATGCCTAAAATAGAAAATGCAAGGGAGTTCATGAAATTGGTTAAGGATTACTCACAATCAAACATTATTGAAAGGTCAGTTGTGGGGAACCTATCAAGTAAGTTAACAAACAATAAGTTTGATTGGTCTTAAGCAATTCATGATCATGTGATGGAAATGGCTAATTTGGTAGCAAAATTGAATTCCATGGGAATGAAATTGAGTGAGTCATTCTTAGTACAATTCATTTTGAACTCTCTAAAATGGCAACTCAATCCATCCCATGACTCATGATGGAGCTAGTAGTAGTAAGATCAAGCCGGGTAAGAAGGATAAGGGAAATTCTCAATTAAAGATTAAGGATGGAGGAGTCTGTAAAGAGAAAAAGTGCAACTTTTGCAAACAAAGTGGTTACTTTGAGAAGGACTACCAGAAAAGAAAGAAATGGTTTGAAAAGAAAGGTATATTTTATATATCTCTAAATTTTGAATCAAATCTTGTTGAGGTACCTAGTAATGCCTGGTGGCTTGATTTTGGAGCAACTACTCAGGTGTCACATATTATGCATGGATTCCTTTCGATCAAAACCATAAGAGGAATTGAAAAGTTTCTTTACAAAGGAAACATAATGAAGGCAAGGATAGAGAGCATAGGGACATATAGATTAATCTTCGACACTTGGTGTCATGTAGATTTTGAAGGATGTCTCTATGTACTTGGATGTGCCAAGAATTTAGTTTATCTTGCATAGTTGGATCAACTAGGTTTTAGTTTCAATATTGGAAACAATGTACTTTCTTTGTTTGTTTAAAGATATGTACTATTATGGATTTGGTACTATAAAAGATGGATTATATTGTTTCAATCTTGATGTAAAGTTTATGGAATCCTTGTTTAATGTGGAATGTGTCTTGTAATAGTTTTGCTTCTTTTTTTTGTGGCATCAAATATTAGGTCACTTATCCAAAGAAGGATAATGAGGCTAATGAAAATGAAATTTTGCCTCAATTGGATTTTGGTGACTTGATATATGTTTGGATTGTATTAAAGGAAAGAAAATCAAACAAATATCAAAGAATTATCCTATAAGAAGTAATGAACTTCTAGGATTTATACACATTGATATTTGTGAACCCTTTGACGTTCCATCTTGGGGTGTTGAAAAGTATTTTATCACCTTTATTAATGACTTTTCACGTTATTGTTATTTGTATCTTTTGCATGAAAAGTCTCAATTAGTGGATGTCTTAAAGGTGTTCATTGATAAGGTAGAAAGATAGTTGGACATAAAAGTAAAAGTTATAAGGTCTGGTAGAGGTGGTGAATTTTATGGAAAATACAATGAGAGTGGACATTGTCCAGGTCCATTTGCAAATTTCCTTGAAAGTAGAATATTATGTCTAGCACACCACAATAGAATGGTGTGGCTGAAAGACAGAATCATACTCTAATGGATATGGTTAGGTCTATGTTAAATAATAGTATTGTACCTTTATATTTGTGGATGCATGCATTAAAGACTACTTTATATATGCTTAACATGGTTCCTAGTAAGGCAGTTCCTAAGGCTCCTTATGAATTGTGGATGGGAAGGAAAGCTAGTTTGAAGCATCTCCATGTTTAGGGTTGTCCGATAGAAGTAAAAGTGTATAATCCACATAAAAAGAATCTTGATGCAAGAACCATTAGTGGTTTCTTCATTGCATATCCTAAAAAGTCCAAAGGTTATAGATTCTGTAACACGTAAAATTACACTATTGTTAATTGTAGACAAGGGGGTGCATTTAGTAATTTTATTTGTCTTTGTGCATAATTAGCATTTTAATGTTCCCAGAGAATGGTAATTACAATTCTAATGTTGATTGGATGCTTTATTTGTGTTTTTGCTTGTAAAAATTGAATTTCGGTTTTGTGGGTGATTTTCGCAATTTTCGTGAAAATGGCCTGCTATGCGACTTTTATTGTTTTTATATGCAAATGATCATTTTATTTGTTAATGATCAAAAGCATAGACATTTAATTAGGATGGTTTTTAAGTGGAAGATTAATTTCAGAAACATTTGAAACACAAATGATGAAAATCGCAAAAAAGCCTGACCTAGTCCCAAAACCCAACCCTAAACCTAATGGGCCTTTAATTGGCCCAACCTAAATTTTGGAGGGAAGCTGACCACCTCCATGAGAGTGTCGACCCTAGCTTTATGGGATGCAAATTCATAATAAGTAACCTTGCCTTATATGAAGGGAGGGAGAGAAAGTGAACCATTTGGTTCAAAAAAAAATTCCCTCTTGGTTCTTCTTTTTCATGAAGCTCTACCTTCTCTATAAAATCCAATACCTTCTCTCAAAATTTTTGAGTTAGTTAGTTTGTTTCCACCGTTTAAATTTGAGTATGTTGTAAGAGAGAACACAAACTTCGATTTAAGCTCACTTTTTTGTGCATTTTGAAACTTTTGAAACTAAGGTATGCAGGAGTTGTTCCATTCTAACCTTAAACCATAATTTTTTTTTTGAGTTTTACTATTTCATTGAGCTTATTGAACTGATTTGGTGGTGAATATGCTTTGAAATATTTGTTTTGGGTGAAAAATGGTCATTGTTGTATATTGGGCTAAAATTGTGTTTTTAATTTTTAAATTATTTTGTGTTGTGTTATAAGGTTTAGAGACCATCTAGGTACTCTAGGATACCACTGGATGCTATGGTAAAAATTTCAGAATTTTTGGAGTTAAATAACTATTTTTAAAAAGCCAAACTTTCATTTAGAAAATAATTGAGTTTGGAAATTATATTGAGGCACTTTTGAAGAAATATGGAAACACTATGTTGTTTCATAAATAATTGGTAACGTCCATAATTTTCTTTTGGATTTTAGAAAGCCTCTAGGTATTTTTACAAAGTAAATTTAGTAAAACTGAGTTTAGTCACTCAGTGGGGTTTTTGAACGATTAAAATTATCTTTTGTGCATATTAAATTTTGATAAATTTACAACAGTTAATATTTGTGATTTATGATGTGACATTTTTCTCAAAATTTTATTGAAGGTTTTCATAATTATAAATGGTTATTTTGTCAGAATCATGTTGTTGAATGCTAGAGACTCTTTAATTCAAAAAGGTGTTTTATGGTTGTTTTAAAATTCTAAGAAATACATAAGTGTTAACGGATACCTATGGCAATCTACCTATGAAAGGATTTGTAAAACGGACTATGTTTACTTAGGTAAATAAATAGTGAACCGTGGATTCTTAAGCTGGTCTAGAATACCTTTTAAACTAAAAACAATATTTATACTTATAATTTTCAACTAAAAAAATTATGGGTGAAATAAGAATGATGGAGAGTATGTGTACCAATTTGCATGATATTATTAGTTCTGTAAGTATGTCAAATAATTTTTGTAATAGTGTTTTCAGCTTGTATCACTTGATAAATATGACATGAATTGTTAGAAATGAAAGTATGAGGGGATGTTCTACCTTGGCATTATGTTTATTATGTATTATGTGATTAAATATCCTCTGTGAACCATGCATTTTTATAACTGGCATCTGAGACTTGGGGAGTGATCCTTGGGCACCAACTGTTAGGATCAACCAGTTACATCAAGAGGGGGGGGGGGGGGGGGGGGGAGTGAATTAATACAATGTAAAATTCTAGATTCTTTTTCCTAGTAAAAAGCTTTTCACCACCTCTCTTGAAGTTTTAACAAAACATTTTCAAAAATGTGATACTAAAGGAATAAACCAGAAAACAATCTCAACTTATGACAGATTTCAGAAATTGTTGTAACCTTTGGCTGCCACATTCTGTTCATATTCTTTAAGATTTTGACATTCATCTCCTCATCTTTAAATGTTTTTCCAAGGCCTTTGAGATGATTTACTATGTGAGTAAATCTCATTTGAAAGCTGGATATGGATTCACCAGGCAGCATCCGAAATGTCTCATATTCTTGTATAAGTGTATTCTTTCTTGATCGTCTCACCTCTGGAGTGCCTTCATGGGTTACTTCTATTATATCCCAGATTTCCTTAGTAGTAGAGCAAGCTAAAATTCTGAAAAACTCATCAGAATTCAAAGCTGAGTGTAATATGTTCATGGCTCTAGGATCATAGTTAGCTTTTCTAGTTTCTAATTCAATCCATTCATCAGCTATTTTTATAATGGTTTTTCCATCGATAACAATGGTTGGAAGTGTAGGTCTGTTGATTACCACCAGCCAGACGCCTCGATCAATTGACTCTATGAAAATTTTCATATGGACTTTCCATAACAAATAGTTATCTTCACAGAAAAGAGGAGGCCAATTGATTGAGTCGCCCTCAACAAATGGTAATCGGTTTCCAACCATATTACGAATCCTTGATTAAAAAACAAGAACCTGCTCTTGATACCAATTGTTAGGATCAGCTGGTTACATCAAGAGGGGGGGGGGGGGGGGGTTGTTGAATTGATACAATGTAAAATGCCAAATAAACTTATGACAGATTTCATTAGATCAAATAAACTTGTTAAAGGATTAAAATCTAAATTGACAGAGATGAAGGGATAGAGAGATTGAGCCTGTTGATTTTATACTGGTTTGATCAACCACCGATCTACATCCAGTTCTCCCTTTCACCAAGGGGTTCCACTATGAATTTGATTACATACACCATGCACACACAATTCATAGCAAATCCTGATATCACAACCTGAAACAGGAACTTGAAAATTGAATGTCAAAACACCATTCACCATCAAATTTCTAAACACTAGAACAACACAATTCTAGAAACAAAATTAGAAACACAATTCTAATTTCATCACAGCATCTAGGAACGAATTTCCTACAATGCAAATCAAACAACATTAATAAAAAGATTCAAGAACAAAAACACCTTTATGTGCTGATTAATCTGATGTAAGGATCAATAGAAGAACTCCAATCTGAGTATGTTTAGCAGTTAAGAACAATTGTTGAATAACCTCAGTTCATAGATGAACAAGAGAGGAACATAGCTGTATAGGCTCAGAGGTTTAATCTAAAAAAAATGTATAGCAATATGAGCACGATGAGATTTTAGAAACTTAAGATTATCTGATGTGCAGAAGGCAAAAGGGAAACTTTTCAGAGTAATATCAAATTTGAGAAAAACAAATCAAAAGATTTGGATCTTAACAAAATGAAAGACAGAAAAGATATGTGTGAATAATTGTCTCTCTACAAAAGATGCTATGGGTTCAAATATATAGGATGGGTCAAAAAGATTCGGAGTTAGTTAGACAAAGAACGAGTCTTGGAATCTTTCAAAATGACTGTTATACCAAATATAATCGATTGCAATTAAGGTGTAATCGATTATCTCGTGTATCAGAATATGATTTAAACTTGTTGTCATCTATTGTAATCGATTGCAGAAGACATGTAATCGATTGCAAATGAGGCAGAGCCAATTCTGAGTTTTAGAGATTGACTTGTAATCGATTGTAGCTTGATGGTAATCGATTGCAATTGAAACAAGGCAATTTCTGAAATATGAAAATAGCATTGTAATCGATTACAATGTTTGGTAATCGATTAACCCAATACCAGAGATGGTTCAAAACAGATTTTCCCATCTGGTAATCGATTCCCAAAGTGTGTAATCGATTGTAATTCTCAGAATAAGTTCCTAAGTAAGTAAATCATCTAGTGATGCTAGAGATAAAAGAAAACAAAGCATATTAAACATCTAGCATGTAAAATTTATAACTTAGTCTATAACAAACAATACAATGCCATTTGTTAGGATCAGCCAGGTAGTCAATCAAGAGAGGGGGGGGTGGGGGGGGGGGGGGTGAATTGATTTAACATAAAGTGACAAATTGTGACAGATTCTTTTCCTCAAAAAGATTTTTTACCACCACTGATGTGTCATTATTTTCTCCTATTTCTTACCCCTTTCTGTCATCATTTTAATTACTAATTAGCCTTAATTGTCAAATTAATTATGCAGTTTTATCATTTGGGCCTTTTTGACTAATTCTGTATTTTAATTTGATTTCAAGAGAATTATAAGCAATTGGGCTTGGTCTGGAATTGGGCTGAACCAGCTTGGGCTTGAAGAGAGGAGACTGTTTTAGTTTTATTTGTCGTCCAGTTTTATTTTATTTCATTTTATTGCTATATTTTGTAATTGGGCCGCATCAGATTTTTATGGGCCCAAATCAGATTAGTAGCCTAGGGTTTTGTGTAAGTGACTTTGAGTGAGACAAATTTAAGGCCAGCCGTCATGGAGAAGGGGGCTGGGGAGGTTTTAGTTTCATTTTTACTATTCAGAAAAGGGTTTTCACGTCCCCAGCATGCTACTGTTCATGTAGAGCAGCGTTTTTGTTCATTTCCTGCTTCTGTTTCCATTTTCGTTCTTCATTGTTGGTTCGTTTTCAGTTTCCATTTCCAATTTCGTTTTTGTCTTCTATTCTTATTTTCGTTTCTGTTTTGCATTTTGCTATTTACATTTCCAGTTGCTGTTTAATTTGAATGGAAGGTTAAATTTCCAGTGTTGTTTTCTCTTGAGGACTAAGCACTAGCTCTCTTTGAGGGTTTGTTATTAATGTTAATTTCTGATCAATTTTTCCCCTTCACCAATTATTCTGTAATGGACCTGTGAGAGGAATTAATTGGTGTATGTGTTGCTTAATCACATAATGAAAACCTTGTATTAATTTTTGCTTAGTAAATTAATTCCGGGTTGGATTAAGTGGCTGAATTGATTAGGGATAGATTCTCATAACCTAGGATAAGAGGCTTGCTTTTGAATCAAGGGGAAACAACACGTTTTAGTTCTGTTATTTTTAATTCAAGTTGCTGCTGTTTAAATTATTAAAGCAAAGAAACCCCCCCCCCCATTTGCTACTGTTTTATTGTTGTTAAGTGTTATGAACGTTTGTTTGATCATTGCTCACTGGGAGACGACCTAGGATCACTTCCTAGTACTGCATTTAATTGTTTTTATTTGGTTTGGGTACGGCCTTGACCAACCACTCTTGAGGTTTTAATAAAAGTGTTTTCAGAGAATGTTATATTGATTGAATAAACAAGAAAAATAACCTCAGCTTATGATAGAAATGATTTAGAATAAATTATATTGGTAAAGATCAAATACTAAATTGAAGAGAGATTGAGCTTGTTGATTTATATTGGTTTGATCAACCACTGATCTACATCTAGTTCTCCCTTTCACCAAGGGGTTCCACTATGAATTTGATTACATACACCATGCACACACAATTCCAACAAATCCTGATTTCACAACCTGAAACAGGAACCTAGACAATTGAATGTGAAAACACCATTCACCATCTAATTTCTAAACTCTAGAACAACACAATTCTAGAAACAAGATTAGAAATACCATCTAATTTCAACACAGCATTTAGGAACGAAATCCCCACAATGCTAATCAAACAATATCAATGAAAAAGATTAAAGAACGAAAACACCTTGATGTGCTGATATAACAGATATGAGATCAATTCAAGAAACTCCAATATGAGCAAATTTAGTAGTCAAGAACAAATGTTGAATCACCTCAATTCATTAAAGAACAAGAGAGGGATATAGTTGTATAGGCTCAGAGGTTTAATCTCAAATGGGTATAGCAATAAAAGCAATATTGAGTTTTTCTGAAACTCGAGATTAGAGAATGTGCAAAAGAAAGAAGAGAATGTTCAAAGCAATATCAAATATGAAAATCAAATCAAAGATTTGGATTTTGATAATTGAAGGAATGAAAAGATATTTTGACTGTTGATTGTTCTGCATAGAATGATATGGATTCAAATATATGGCATGGGTCAAAAAGGTTTGGAGTTAGTTAAACAAAGAACGAGTCTTGAAGATCTTTAAAAATGACCGTTATACCAGATATAATCGATTGCAATAAGGTGTAATTGATTATTTTGTGTATCAAAATATGATTTACACTTGCTGTCAACTGTTATAATCAATTGCAATGGTCTTGTAATCGATTGCAAACAAGACAAAGCCAATTCTAAATATCAGAGATTATCTGGTAATCGATTGCCACAAGATGGTAATCAATTGCAAATGAAACAGAGCAATTTCTGAATCTCAGAGATTATCTTGTAATCGATTGCAGCTCGATGGTAATCGATTACAATTGAAACAGAACAATATCTGAAATCTAAAATTAGCATTGTAATCGATTGCAATGTTTGGTAATCGATTAACCTGATACCAGAGATGGTTCAAAACTAATTTGGCCATCTGGTAATCGATTCCTACAACTTGTAATCGATTGCAATCACTCAGAATTAGTTCCTAAGAAGTAAATCATCTAGTGATGCTAGAGATAATAGAAAACAGGGCAAATCAAAACATCAAACAAGAATGATATGGCTTAGTCTATACAAATAGTACAATGCCATCATCCATACATGTTATGGCATAAAATAGAAAACTCTAGACGAAAAGAATGGAGAAGACTTAACGTATGAAGATACCAAAAATCTAAATGAAGAGGCAAGGCGTCAATCTTCACCATCATCCATACATGTTATGGCATAAAATAGAAAATACTAGACTAAGAGAACGAAGAAGACTTAAGGTATGAAGATACCAAAAATCTAAATGAAGAGGCGTCAATCTTCACCAACTACTAGGGTTGGTTGTATTTATGTGATTGGTTGATTGTGTTTCATGATTTAATTGTTTACTTTGGGGAAAACAAGGATGGTGAGTCCTTGTGGGGACAAAATGGACTTTGATAGAGTGCATTTGTGAGAATAAGACGTAGTCTCAATTAATAAGTACGTTCATTAAGAAATTAATGAATAAATGAATTCTAAGAGTGTTACTTAATTGAAGAATAATACTTGAGTGTATGTGAGAATTACATAAGATTGAACTTATACTTAAAAGTCAGACCATTGCAATGGATTGGAGTAGCATACTTAATTGAAGAATAATACTTGACTGTATGTGAGAATTACATAAGATTTAATAAAGCTTGATGGGGTCATGAATGGTGTGTTCATGACAGGTGTGCAATGTTTAATGTGCACATTGCTTTGTTTGGTGTGTTTAGTGAGATGCAAAAGGAAAGGATTTCCTTCAACATTAGTACGAGTGAAATTGACATGTTTAGACATGATTACAATGTTGATGACACATTTTACGAGAAGGGCATTCTCGATGAGAATTGGTCAGAAGAACTAACTGGAATGGGATGTGCATTAATATTTCCAACTACATGTGTGGTGACGAATGAGGTGACGATAGTTACTCATTTAGTGTAGTGAGGGAGACATGTTAATGCTGTGGACGAGAAGTTCACAAGGCACTTGGTGGACCACTATTCAGTGTTTGCAATAGTGGAAAGCGCATAACTCATTGGAAACGTAATCCCTACTAAGGGAAACGTTGTTGAGGAATCAATCCTCAAAGTGTGGATGACCATAGAGTGGTATTTGAGAAATGGTTGCAGGCATGGTGTCCTAGGGGGTATGGTGTTGGGTCGTGGCTTTGGGTCACATAATTGGCTTAGTGACCTTGACCAAGCGTGATGCATTTTCAGTTGGTGAGAGTCCCATCAACCAATGACGAGAGGGGTGTACTCCTAGCAGTCATCCACCTAAAGTCTAAGATCATTGTGTTCGTGGAGTTCAAGTGGCGGTGGGCCCGAGTTTTTGGAAAAGTTGTATAAGTGTAGAAACACATAGGTTTCCAATGAGATCATGAGTGTACCATTGCGACGTGGATGTTGTTTATGTATGTGGTCGAAAAGCCGTTTGATTGTTGGTTTTTAGGAGGAGCGAAAAACTCACTCCATGCACTTTGTTTTAGATGGAGATGAATGTTGCGTGTAATCGGCTAAGATGGAATGGAATGGCTATGAACAATATTGATAATGTGGAAAGACTTGTTCAGGAATAGAAGGCCTTCGAGGTTACTTTTCAAGTTCTTAGTGCGGGTTGGGAGTTAGTTTTCTTTTAGTTACTACATTGGGTCTTAGTCTGGTTTCTTGTATAATAGATGGTAGACTAGATTTTAATTTTATGGTGCGTATGTTGTTGTATGCGACTCAGGTACCTTATGTCTCTTTTCCAAAGAGGTAAAGGTGTAATCATGTTTCTTTTTATGGAATTGTTTAAGGCAAGATTTTGGTGTTGAGCATTTCATGTTTACCAGTGTTTCAGTATCATTTGGAATCAAGTGTTTTAATGTAACGGGTTTCTTGTAAATGATATTTGTTAATGAATACTTATTTTTAAAAGAATAATAGGTATATCGAAAATGAGTTTCGTTGAAATTCTTGTAATAAGTTTCAAGGAAAAGGCAAAAATACATTTCATATTTTGATAATATGTTAACGAATCAAGTTTTTAATTAAATTCATACTTTTGAAGAATAAATACAAAGTTTAGGAATTTAGTAACTTAGGGGGTTATAGATTCTATTGTCCTATCCATAGTACAAGAGTAGTTGAGTATGGTAGTGCTAGGTTCATTGAAAATGGTCAATTCAGTGGGAGTGAGAAACCAAGAAAGGTCTTGTAGAGACACACAATGAATCTTCTTCACCTAAAGTCCCTTATTAAGATGTTGTTCCTTTAGTTGTATTACAACCAAACAACACCTAAAGACAACATGTTAATATTCAAAACCCACGAGATGATGAACCAGCAAACAATGTGAAAATCACAAATGAACAAGTGATAGAAGAGTCGCACTAAATAGCACCAAGAATGTTTGAAAGGCAAAGAATGTCAGTTATTTCAAATGACTAAGTTGTGTATTCACTTGAACATGAATGTGACTTGAGTATTGATGAAGATCCAGTCTCTTTAATACAAGCCATGGAGATTGAAAATTCTGAAAAGTGACTCAATGTAATGAAATAAGAGTTGAATCAATGGATGACAATAAGGATTGGGATCTAGTTGAGTTGCCTGAAGGTTCAAAATGAGTCAGTCATAAATGGGTCTTTAAGGCCAAACATGACTTGAAGGGGAACATCAAAAGGTACAAAGCTAGACTTATTGCCAAAGGTTTTAATAAAAAATATGGCATTGACTAGACCTTCTCTCTGCTTTCTAAGGACTCTTTGAGGATTGTGTTGGTTTTGGTGGCTCATTATGATTTAGAGCTTCACAAAATAGATGTAAAGACCTCCTTTCTGAACGGTGACTTAGGGGAAGAAGTTTATAGGGACCAACCTAAAGGGTTTGTTTCTATAACAAATGAAAATCTGGTGTGTAAATTAAAGAAGTCAATATATGGACTAAAACAAGCTTCCAAATAATGGTATCTTAAATTCAATGATACCATTACATCGTATGATTTTGTAAGGAACATCGTTGATCGATGTATCTACATGAAGGTCAGTGGGAGCAAATTTGTAATTTTAGTTTTATATGTTGATGACATTTTGCTTGTTGATAATTATATTACTAGGTTACATGATGCAAATAAGTATCTCTCTAATAACTTTGAAATGAAAGATATGGGTGAGGCATTCTATGTGATAGGAATATAAATATTATGTGATAGGTCACAAGGATTGTTGGGATTGTCTCAAAAATCATATAAAAATAAAGTATTAGAGATATTTAGTATGGAAAAGTGCTATTGCAAGGATTGTTCCAATTCAGAAAGGAGACAAGTTTAATCTAATGCCATGTCCTATAAATGATTTGGAACGGAAGGAAATGGAGTCTATCCCCTATGGATAGGGGATACACGCATTATGGCTGCAAAACTTTACTTCAGGGTTTCGTATTATTGACAACATAGCCAAATTGTTGAGGATTCATTGTGATAACTCCATAGTTGTCTTCTTCTCAAAGAATGAAGTAGTAAAGAAACATAGAGTGTCAATTGAGCATATCAGTACAAGCTTAATGATAGAGGATTCATTAACTAAAGTTTTACCACCAAAGACAATCATTGGCCATGTTGAAAGGATGGGTATTGTGGATAACTTTTTGTTAACGATGTAATGCTCGTATTGAATGACACTTGTGAATTCAATTACAAATGTATTTATGTTTTTTATGTCATTCACATTATATGGTATACATTATTATTTTAGTGAGATGACAAAATGTGTCTTAGAAAGGATATTAAAGACATATATTATAGTATAAATTAAAGTTGACTTGAATTGAATGATTTGTAATACATCGAAGGAACCCAATTGTTTGGATAACTTGCAACCACCATGATTATCATCCTAATTCAAATAAAGATGGTGACTTGTGATTTCAACGTATGGTGCACTTACAATTCAATGTTGAATCTTCAAATCATCGCATGAGCCAAGTGGGAGAATGTTACATTATTTAATCTAATAATTGCTCATGTAATTATTGAATGACTTTAATGAAAAGAAGTCTAATGCAATGGTTGTTATACTTTAAAATTATATTAAAGTCATTGGAAATTATTTTTAAGTTATTAAAATAAGTCAATCTCTTCTCACTTTATAAAGGGTTACTTTTGGCATTAAAGAAAATGAAAGATGTTAGAGAAGTTATGGAAGTTAGAGAAGTTATTGTTGTTTCAACAATATAAAATGATGACTCCCCTCTCTTTTTCATTCACTTCTTCCAAACTTCTTCTGGCATTCTGAAAAGTCTCTCACGTAAGGAAATTGTGGAAAACAAAGAAAAAGTCAAAAGTGATCAAAGGATTTCTATATCATCAAAGAGACCAAGTAAAGAAAGTCAAAGAAGAGAGAAACTCTAGTAGATATTTATGCAAACATTATGGATTCAAGTAAGTCTTCTAGACACTCTTAAAGAATTAATAAAGTATGATTGAAGTGAGAAACAATGATATCCAAGATCCTATAGTGTAATTTCTTATATGATGAATCCTAATAAATTACACATGAGAGTAAAATAATGCTAACACCCTCCCTCATCATAGCATTTCCCTCATAGCGTCTCTCCCTCTCTCGCATCCTCCAACAACGTATTTTATGATCGACAAAATCTATCAGAGTTGCATTTAAACACACAAGTTTTGTTTGTCGTTGAAGGTGTCGTGAGAGGAAGTTGCATTTAAACCGAATTAGATGAAAATTATTTAAGAGTTTAAATGTTTCAATGTAAAATAGTTTTGTAGTACAAGACAATTACTACTTTTCATTTATGATAAGCTAGTTGACATTTATAAAATCAATGAAACAAAATTGAACATTTTAAAAATAGTAGGGTGAAATTGAATATTTTTAATTAATAGCGGGGTGAAATTGAATCTTTTAAAAATAGTGGGATGAAATTGAACATTTTAAATTAATAGTGGGACGGAATTGAACATTTTAAAAATAGTGGGACACAATTGAACATTTTAAATTAATAGTGAAACAAAAATAGTAATTAAGCTTATTTATTATCATACATATTAAAATAAAATATAAAATATAATGATATTTATAACCAAATAAAGTAAAAAGAAAATAAAGCATAAGAAAAAAAATTAATAAAAATTAACAATACCTACAAAAATTAAGGTAGGTGGTCAACAAGGGGTACAAATAATAATAACACTCCTATTTTTCTAAGGGATATAAGGTAGCTCAATTGGTGAAGGGATAAGGGAAGGATGAAGATGTCGTGGGTTCAACTTCCCTTTGCTAACAAAAACTAAGCTGGTGTGCGTGAGCGTCTTGGGTTGTGAGGTGATGAGGAAAATTCATATTTTTTTAGGTAATACAAATAATAAGAGATGAGAGAATGTTCCACTTTTTATATTTTTTACTTCTTGACACAACAAATAAAGGAGATTGTGAGTTCAAGATCTTAAGTCTCATTTTCTCATATTTTTAGAGTAGCAAATCAAATTGATGATGCACTTGTTAAAGAGAGGATGCTAAGTAATTGTGATTGTCAAATGTTTTGTTATAACTTCTTGTATTTGACTTTTATCTATTACTTTTCTAGAATTATTTTTAATAGATATTTCTAGTTGGACTATTAAGCCCGATCTTTCACAAGAAGAAAAAAAAAAACTAAATACATCCTTTAATCCGATTATAATTAATTGTTTGATTTAATTCCTAAATTATTTAAAATGAATCAATTATATTATTTTTTGTCAAGATTTACTATTCACATCTCCTCTTTTATTAAGTACACATTTCATTTTGAGAAAGATTAGATGTACTTTCAAGGACCCTCTATTCAAAACACACACACACACACACTCTCTCTCTCTCTCATTAGTCAACATCATCTCATTTTTTAAAACATTTATTGGTAACCAGATCTATAGGTTTACTGTGTTTTTAATTTTTTGATGAGTAAAGAAATTAGAAAAGGGCACTAAGGCCTACAAAAGAGAGTGCTTGAGGCATCAACAACTAAGTAATTAGAAGTTGAAGCTGGACAAGAATTTAATAAAATAAATGGGGAGGAGGATTTGGCTCTTAACTTAGCAAGAATGTTTGCCACAGCATTTCCCTACCTAAGCGTATGCTTGAAGCTAATATTCCAAGGTAGTTGTACGTAACCACGAATGGCCGAGACCATACTTGCATGAGGATGAACAACGTCGAGGCCCTCAATGATGAATTCCAGAGAAGTGGTGGAATTTGTCTCACAAATAACATTAGAGAAACCTTTTGTGTGGGCAAGTTTAATGTCATGGAAAATGGCACACAGCTCAGTGGTAGTGTTTGAAGTAAAACCACAGCTACCCATATAACCTATGATCCAATTGCCTGCAAAATCTCATAGGATGCCACCAAAACCTGACAAGCCAACATTACCAAAGGAACTATCGTTCGTATTGATCTTGATGGAGTTTTGCGAAGGAGGTTCCCAATTTACCAGTGTCATCTCTGTTGGGGACGAGTTAGTCGAGCTTGTCCCTTTGGCTAGATGTAGAAGAGAATTTATCTGGTTATGCATATACTAGTCTGGCCAAACTATATCGTTAAAAACCACCTCATTCCTCACATGCCAAATCATCCAACAAGTGATGCCGAATAGGAGCTAAAAATTCCCTTGAATGTTACTTCTAGCTATCAACGAAGAAATCAAGACCATACTGCAACTAGATATATTGCCACACCTTACATGCATAGGGACAATCGCGAAGGATGTGAATCCATGTTTCATTAGCATCTCCACACTTGCAACAAGAAGAATCAATAGTAATATGTCGCATGAAGTGGAAAGAGTTAGTAGGAAGGCTCCCTTTATAGGTGAGCCAGATAAAATGTTTAACATTCCCAGGTAGCTTAGACTTCCACACCCACGACCAGAACTCAGCACAGGTAGGATGAAAAGCAAGATCTCGGCTCAACCACGCATAGGCGGACTTGGTATCTGATAATCGCTTTATAAATATAGTTCTTTGAGCATAATTCGTACCGATTATTTTCTTTTTCCTTATTGATAGCTTTATTTGAACTCATTTGTTCAGTGTTTTTAGAGTCTTATAGTTTACTAACATTAGATAGTTAGTCTTTAGGAATTAGCCAAGAAAATTTCATGTTATGCAAGTGAATTTCCTCCTTTTGAGCTAGATTGGAGATTTGGCCATTTTGGTGAGCTCACTTAGCGCGATTCCGCGCCTAGCGAGAGAATCTGGATGAAATTAAGGAGTGTGCGGAGACCTAGCGCTATGCCTGAAGACTTGGAGCAAATGTTGAAGATTGAAGAGTCGCTTAGCTAGATTTGAGGCTTAGCGAAATTCTCGAACAGAGAAGAAAATTCGCTAAGCGTGATCATCTTTGTTCGCTAAGCGCGAGATGGTGCATAGCGAGAAAACACTTATGCAAATGAGACAAACGCGAGATACGTTGCTTCAAATAGGAGGGTCCCAAGTAGGTCGAGGGGGATTATTAGAACATCAGCCTAGGGATTGGTGCCGTCACTATTCCATTTGCTTCATTTTCATTTTATTTTATTTTTTGCTTCTTCTTCCTCTCTACCCATGTACCCACTCTCCATGGCTCCTTCCTCCACCTTCATGTATAGCTAAACTCCTCTAGTTGGGGTTTGAGGAAGCCATCTGAATCTCATGTAAACATCTTCTGAGTTTTATACAAGTTTGAATTTTGAATTTATTGCTTTATCTTCTTCTCTTAATGCTTTTTTGGGTGTGGCTTACCTTTGATTGATGTTTGGGTGTATTAATTGCTGGGAAGCTTTGCTATACCTAGAAATGGAGATAGTAACTAATGATGCTTATGCTTAGGAATAGGATAAGAGTCATTAGTCATTTTTCTAATCTCTGAGCTCCATGCAAGTAGCTTCATCAATTTAATCAAGGGATTGGTGAGTTGATGAAGCAACTTAGGCTCTCTCCATCTAAGGAATTAGGGTTAGAGTAATTGGGTATATTTATGGTAAATTCATGAATTCATCTTGTATAATTGCTTGGTTTGTTTATATGGGAGGATGAATGGGTGGATTCGAACCCCAACTACTTCACATCATTGAATCGACATCTTCATATACCAAGTGTTTGTTCTATGTTCTAAACCAATTTCCATTGCTTACATTTAGTTTTAATTGCATTTTAGTGTTATTCAAGAAATTTTTACACATTATCCGTTTAGTAAATACATCTTGCTTAATTAAATATGTTACGTGAGTCCCTGTGTTCGATACTTGGTTTCTTACCGTTTTATTTACTTGAACGATTTTTGGTAAGCTTACCAAAAACTTAACAAGCAAATTGGCGCTGTTGCCGAGGACTTGCATATCAATGTTAATCAATTGTGCATTTTGTTTTCACTTGACGGAGTTTCAATTTTACTTTGTTTTTCTTTTTAATTCTATTTTTGCTTGGAGGAATTTTGCAGCAAGAGTGCATCACTCTATTCCCATTCTACCCTGTTTTTTTGTAGAATTTTCTGCATAATTCGGAAATTAGTTCTCCATTACAATTGCTCAAAACTCTCCAAATAATTTCGTGAATAATGAGTGAATGAGTGCAGAGTCAATATATGCACAGCAGCCGGCCCTAGCGTTTTAATAGAATAAGAGTTTCACTAACAATCCGAACCGGGTCGGAAAATACAAACCAAGCCCATAAAATTGACCCAAAACAAATTATTTCCTAACGTCTGCAACTTCGACGAATTATTCAAGCCTTCTACAATCCGAATCAGCTTCTGACTCCAACATGAAAGTTGTAGCTCTTTCTCTTATCTTTCTCTTAGAATGCCTCAAGAAGGTGATGAAGAGAAGAGCCAGGAGATGACAACCTAGAGGATGACCTGGAGAAGGACTAGCTCGAATGGGCATCATGGCCGCCTACTAGAGACCAAGTATTTTAAATGTTTTGTCATCTGAACAATTTTTACTGTTTCTGTTTATTTTTTACTTTACATGTTTAACAGTTTTATATAATTTAGCATTTTTGTGGTAATTAATCTTTTTGTGCAACATTGAATGTCTTGTGAACATTTGGTTCAGTTTCTATGTTTGAACTATTGTTTGTTTTGAACCTTTGGCACAATTGTTTTCGAACTGGGTGAGAGTGTGTTGTCAGGTTGCTTAGTCTTGAGGACAATGTATGCATGTGAGTTTGGGGAATTAATAATTGTGAGCATTTGACTTTTGAAGGACTTGTGAACATTGTGAAAATTAACCGATAAGTGTGAGAATTATACTATGAGAGAACAATTGAGTTGTTGCACTAATTTTTGAATGATTCTCTGAATTGATTTTGCATAATTAATGTGGAAATGATCAAGGCCTTGTTTGCTTAGAGTGATTCCCAGAGCCAAAAAGTCAATCCAGTAAGGTTGAGAGAATCCTTTACTAAATCATTGAGCCTAATAGACAACTATTTTGTCTTGTGAACCTAGAACCTAAACAAGAATTTCCCACCTTACCTTAGGGAATAGGAAAGCATATCTTTTATGGTTTGAGACAAAATTGTTCCAAATTTGGGGGAGTCAGGTGAAGATCCACATTAAAAAGAAGAAATGAACATTAAAAAGAAGAAATGATAGCAACACACCTGCTGCAATATGAATAATTGAAAATTCAATCAATTGTGATTCAAGCAGAAAGTAGTTGTTGTTCAACTGTGGAAAGTACTATGAGGCATATAGAGGAAGTGGGTAATTTAGAAGGGAGATAAAGATATGCTTCTTAAATCCTTAGGAAATTTAATTCAAGAAAAACTAATGTTCTTTGTAGCCTAGCCACAATTCAAACCTGATTAAGACCTTAGTGATCCACATTGTTTGGTACATGTGCAATGAATTGAGAAGAAATTCAAAAGTCCAAGTGTGCAATTTCAATTGGAATAAATTGATCATCTCATACTATTATACACTGAGTGCTGAGTGAAACACTGGCCTTATGAGGGTAATAGTGTTCACTTGAACTTCAATTGCTAAATGCTCCTTTGTTGGTTTGCTGAATTTATGTGCATGTTGAAAACTCTCTTTGTAACTTTAATGCGTTTGATCTCCACTAAGAACACCTTTTGCAAGTGTCATTGGTTTTAAACTTGATGCCAATCCTATCAATTGTTCCACTGCATCCACTTTGTTGCTATGAAAATATTCTTTTTGCTTAAGGACTAGCAAAGCTTTAATTTGGGGGAGTTTGATAATCGTTTTATATACGTAAATATTGCATCATATTTTGTAGCGATTATCCAATGTTCTCAAGAATTTTAGCTTCGTTTGAAATCATTTAATATATATTTATATAGTTTGATAATTCTAACCCTAGGAAGCTATTTTGTGAGAAATATACTCTAATTTATGTTTGTAGGACTAGATTCAACAATAAGGGAAGAACATAAGAAGAAGACAAATCTTGCTTAGCGACATAGCTCGCTAAGCGCTCCTCTCGCTGAGTGCAACATTGAGCTACGCGAGACAGGCGGTCTATGAAGCACTGAGCGCCATCTTGAGCTAAGCGAACTCTTCATTCGAACTAAAGCTTGCTTAGCGTGAAATCTCACTTAGCGGAAGACTCTTTCAAATTGAAGATGCGCTTAGCAGACTACCTCACTTAGCAGAATCCTCTTTCGAACTAAAGATGCGCTTAGCGGAAGCCCTATTTCTGAGATGCATTCTGTAGTATCCTACGCTTAGTGGAATGTTGCGCTAAGTGAAAGTCCACTATATAAGATGCACTTGTAATATTTTTAGAATCATTCAAACCTTGATTGGATTTTTAGCTGCTTCTTCCTCTATTTTCCTTGTTTTCTCTCCCATTTTGTAACCTCTTTGTAAGGCTTCTCATGACAATGAGAGGCTAATCCATTAGTGTTGAGGACTTGGAACTAGGTGCTAAACATGTAAATGCTTTCCTTCATATTTATTCATTGAAATATTCAGTTTAATGTTCATTTCTCTATCTTTATTCTTGTTATATGATTTGATCATCTATATATGCATGTTTTAGAGTTTAATTGTTATTAACAAATGCTTTTGAACTTGGAACTTAGTGTGGACTCTAATGGAATGTATTTCTAGACATAGGATAGACTCCATTAGCTTCGTAAAGATCTTTGAGCTTCATCAAACCACTCAACTAAACTTACCAAGACATCGAAAGTGAGGTTGAGCAGTTTAGGCTTGATTTGATGAGACATCACATTTTGAGCACTTTTAGATCAAAGTTAATCTGAACTATTACTTTGAATGGAGAATATATCTTGTCTGTTTATGTGGGAAGCAAACCTGTTGAACCAAATCCTCAACATATCCATCATTCCCATCTCACACTCAAGCACGCCAAATGTTCGATCATAGTCCTGAATCACCACTATCGATTTTATTGTTTATCTTTAGTATTAATTGTTAGTGTTTAGTTTATTTTCTGCTATTACTATGTTCTATAACACAAACAACTTTTAAAAATCAAATTAGTGTTTAGGAACTGATTATTTTACTAATAGTCAAATAAGGACAATTCCCTGTGGATTCGATACTAGGATCTTCCCTTTTAAACTACTTATGCGATATTTGGTATGCTTGCCAAAATATTTCATCAGTATCCAAAATTCGCACAAGTGTTCCTCTTTGTTTGCGCGATATAGGAATTGGATTTTGGTGTCTCAATTTCACTTCGTCTAGCATTGCTCGTGCGGATCCTTCTCTTAAGACGAACGCTACTCTACCGATTCATTATTACATCTCGCAACTAGAGAGGGGGAAGGCCAAGTACAAGATCACAAGGATTAGGCTAGTGGAGCTTGACAAGAGCGATACAGGCTATATGGAAGAAGTGGAGAAATTTCTCTTAATTTAATTAATAAGGTAATATCCCTTCATGCTGCAGCTACAAAAGCAAACCAATTCTACGAACAATCGAAGCGAGAGAAATTGTTGGAATTCTATGTAAGAGTCTTGGGAGCCAGGATGCATGCCAGTTTCATAAGACAAGGTGGAGTAGCAGAGGTAGTGTTGTGGTTTGATGGTGGACGATGGTAGCTATGGAGGAAAATTGAGAGAAAGAAGAAGGAGGGGCCGTCATGGCAGGGTTGTCACCATTGATGGGTCCGACGATTTCTCTTTTTTGATTAATTATCGAAAATAAAATATGAATATTTCAATTATATTTTTTATGAATAATTGAATTGTATTTACAAAAATAGATTTATTATTTTCAAATTTATTTAACAATCCTTCTTATTTTTAAGTTTTAAAAAAATATAATGTGAAGGTATTGTACCAGTCTATTAATGACGGTACGAAAGCAGGCACACACACACACACACACACACACATATATATATATATATATACATTACACTATTAATGCATCAAAATTAAACTTAGTACTTTATCATATATCATATTTTAAAAGATTATCAAAATTAATGTAGCAAATGTTGTGTTAGTAAACATGAACCTTTTTTTTTGAAGTTAGTGTATTTGAATTTGTGTTGACAACGTGCATTTCCTTGTTAAAATGAATAAAAATATACAAAAATATTATTAAAAATATAAAAACTATTCTTGGTAACTTCCGAATAGTGGTGGATTCAAATGGAATACAGATTAGAGCCAGACACACATTTGTTGTGCTTTCAGACCATGTTTAGTATATATGCATACATGCTCACAAATTTATAACTACCATTCACTTCACTCTACATCAATGGAAATCCATAGTGAAAATTTACAAGATTTAGAGTAGTGTGTTTCGATTGAGAAAAGTAGATATTTTGAGGAATGCTTGTGCTTAGTTTATGCCTTGACCTTTTTCAAAAATAATTTTAATTCTTCCTAGATATCAACATTGAAACTAGCACAAATCGATTTGCATCATCAATATGAAATCTTTTCTAGGACATGAAGTTATTAATTTTGAGGTGAATTCATTTATTCTTGATTTCATTCATATGTGTCATGATTTTACTTTCTTTTCAGAAATGTTATTGAATATTGTGTCTTGAAAAATATTTGTTTTTAGTATTACAAACATTGAATAAGGAGTCGAATCCACGACCTCTCACTCTCACTCCTCACTTCAACCATCCATCTCCTTTATCACTCCACATGTCTTTGTATAGATGATATATTTACTTTTTTCTTTTCTTTGTTTCATGTATTTGGTTGATCAAAAGGCTGAAGCAACACCAAACGGAGTAAGAAAAAGAAGCTTTTCTGAGACTGGGATGAATGAGTATGAAAAACATGTGGGCCTTCATTTGGAGTTGAAACTAGCACCACCAAGTTCAAGTTCTAGTGATTCACTAATTACCTTCAAAATAACAACTTCAACGATTCCACCACTATCATCATCCTCATTATCTCGTAGAGTAAACCATTACCTACCTTTCAGACTTAGCACCTTAAGAGATAAGTCATCACCATTAATTGTAATGGGATGTCCTCGTTGTTTTAATTATGTCATGGTGTCCAAAGCTAGTCCTAAGTGTCCCAATTGCAAGAGTTATGAGTTGATTGACATGATTCAAGTGAATCCTACAAGGAGAACGAGAACAATCTGGAATTAAGTTGTACCTTTATTTATTAGTTAGTAGTAATGTATTTTAATGTTATATACAAAAAAAAAGTAATATCTTTTAATAATAGTAGTAGTGATAATCGCTTTATATACGTAAATATTGCATCAGATTTTGTAGTGATTATCCAACTTTCTCAGGAATTTTAGCTTAGTTTGAAATCATTTAATACAGATTTGTATAGTTTGATAATTCTAACCCTAGGAAGTTATTTTGTGAGAAATATACTCTAATTTATGTGTGCAGGCCTAGATTCAAAGTAAAGGGAGAATACAAGAAGAAGGCAGATCTCGCTAAGCGACCCATCTCGCTCAGTGCTTCACTCGCTGAGCGCAACATCAAGCTACGCGAGCTAGGCGGTCTATGACGCGTTGAGTGCCACATTGCGCTAAGCGAAATTTTCATTCGAATAGAAGACTTGCTTAGCGAGACATCGAGCTTAGCGGAAGTTGCTTTCGAACTGAATATGCGCTGAGCGGAAGATTGCGCTTAGCGGAACACCTGTTCTGCGATGCATTATGCAGTGTTTTGCGCTTAGCGGACGGTTGCGCTAAGCGAGGCTTCGACTATATAAGTTGCACTTGAAGAATTTTGAAGCATTCGGACTTTGGTGGATTTGGTTGAGCTGCTTCCTCTGTTTTCTCTGTTTTCCTCTGTTCTCTTCATCCCCTTTTGTAACCTTTTTAAGGCTTCTCATGACAATGAGAGGCTAATCTATTAGTGTTGAGGACTTGGAACTAGGTGTTGATCATGTAAACGCTATTCTTCATATCTATTCATTGAAATATTCAGTTTAATGTTCATTTCTCTATCTTTATTCTTGTTATATGATTGGATCACTTATATATGCATGTTTTAGAGTTTACCTGCCATTGACAGATGTTGTTGAACTTGGAACTGAGTTTGAACTCTAATGGAGTGTGTTTCTAGACATAGGATAGACTCCATTAGCTTCGCAAAGATCTCTAAGCTTCATCAAACCACTCAACTGAACTTACCGAGACATCGGAAGTGAGGTTGAGCAGTTTAGGCTTGATTTGATGAGAGATCAGGTTTTGAGCATTTTTAGATCGAAGTTAATCTGAACTATTAATGTGAATGGAGAATATATCTTACATGTTTACATGGGAAGCAAACCGGTTGAACCAAATCCTCAACATATCCATTATTCCATTCTAAAACTCAAGCATGCCAACTGTTCGATCATAGTCTTGAATCAACATTGTCGTTTTTATTGTTTATAGTTAGTGTTAACTGTAGTGTTTAGTTAAATTTCTGTTATTATTAATGTTTCAAGAACAACCAACTATAAAAACCAAACTAATGTTTAGGAATTGATTACTTTACTGATAGTCAAATACGGACAATTCCCTGTGGATTCGATACTGGGATCTTCCCTTTTAAACTACTTGTGCGATATTTGGTACGCTTGCCAAAATAGTCCAACAAGTAGTAATTTCAATTGAACTTCAATGTAAAGTGCTAAGAGTTATTATTAGCACATTGGAAATGATAATTCATTTTGAGAGTTTTGATTTACATTTTCTATTGTAATAATGAGTTATTTATTTTGAAAGTAATTATAACAATAATCTCTTAGCAACAACCCGTTGTTTTTAACATATAGTTGTGGGGTTGCTACCCCTCGTATGGTTACTATTTTGTTAATTTAAAAAAAAAATATAGCAAAAACATTCCATTTATGAAAATTCATTGTTACTATATAACACAATACTAACATTTCACTTATGTAAATTTGCTCATATTTACATTATTTTTGTGTAATAAAAGTAATTTGTTAGCAAAAATATTGTATCATTATTTTATCAAAATTAAATAATAAAAATTAATGCATATATTAATTAATTACTTATAAAATAAAACAATTTTACCTAATTAGCTTGAGTTGTGTTAGAATTCAAACCTCATCATATAGTAAATAAAAGAAAAATAATAAATGTGGAGAATGCAATTAATGCCAATTAATGTCTTTTAATGCTATATAAAAAAAAAGGCTTAATTGTAATTTTCATCCCTCTGGTTTTCTAAAATGGCAATTTTCATCCCTCTATTTTAAAAGTGAACAATTGGGTTCTCCTGGTTTCAAAAACGTACAAATTTGGTTCCTCTATCTATTTTAAAGAGTTGATCGTTAGTTTTAACGTTGACTTTGTCTACTAATTATTTTTGAATTAACAATAATAACCCATATTTTTTTGAATTAATAATAATGGCCTAACACTTCTCTCCTCTCCAAAATCCTAAATTTTTTCCCTCACTGTTCTGAAATCTCCTCTCCTCTTCTCCTCCGAGACCCAACGACCCCACCTCCCTTCTCTTCTCTTCTTCTCCTCCCTTTTGGTGTTCACTGCGTGAACCATTGAGGTTGAAGGAGAAAGCGTCATGGAGATCGCACGAGGTGAGGTCGCATGTCGCGGAGGTTGCGCAGTGGTCGCGTGGAGGCTGCATGATGGTAGTGCGGTGGTTGCACGAAGGTCGCACAGAGGGCTTGCGATGGTTGCGCGGAAGTCGTTCGGAGGAGAAGAGGAGAGGAGATGGGAGTTGGGATTGTTGGTCTCGGAGGAGAAGAGGAGATGAGACTTCAGAACAATGAGGGAAAAAATTTAGGATTCTGGAGAGGAGGAGAAGAGTGTTAGACCATTATTATTATTAATTCAAAAAAATATGGGTCATTATTATTAATTCAAAAATATTAAGTAGACAAAGTCAATGTTAAAACTAATGGTCAACTCTTTAAAATAGACGGAGGGATCAAATTTGTGCATTTTTGAAACCAAGAGGACCCAATTGTTCACTTTTAAAACAGAGGGATAAAAATCGCCATTTCAAAAAACCAAAGGGATAAAAATTGCAATTAAGCCTAAAAAAAAAGTAATGTTTTTTAATAGTAGTAGTAGTAATTTAAATTGAACTTCAGTGTAAAGTGCTAAGAGTTATTATTGGCACATTGGAAATGATAATTAATGTTGAGAGTTTTGATTTACATTTTTTATTGTAATAATGAGTTATTTATTTTGAAAGTAATTATAGCAATGATCTCTTAGCAACAACCCATTGTTTTTAACATATAGTTGTGGGGTTCCTACCCCTCTTATAGTTACTGTTTTGTTGATTTAAAAAAAAAATACCAAAAACATTCCATTTATGAAAATTCAATTTTACTATATAACACAATACTAACATTTCACTTATGTAAATTTCCTCATATTTCCATCATTTTTGTGTGATAAAATTAATTTGTTAGCAAAAATATTGTACCATTTTTTTTTATCAAAATTAAATAATAAAAAAATCAACAATTAATGCATATATTAATTAATTACATATAAAATTCGAGAATTTTACCAAATCAGCATGAGTTGTATTAGAATTCAAACCTCATCATATCTTAAATAAAAGAAAAATAATAAATGTGGAGAATGCAATTAATGCCAATTAATGTCTTTTAATGATATATACAAAAAAATAAAAAGTAATATCTTTTAATAGTAGTAGTAGTAATTTCAATTGAACTTTAGTACTAAGAATTATTATTAGCACATTGGAAATGATAATTAGTATTGAGAGTTTTGATTTACATTTTCTATTGTGATAATGAGTTATTGATAGAGTGTATTTTAGCATAGTCTAAAGTTGCATTTATCATAGTCTAGACATGTTTTATACCTCATTTTGACCATTTTAGATGAGTTTTGTGAGATTGGATCGTTTTGGGTCCAAGTGTCTAAAATTGCTATTTGTCACGTTTTATTGATGCTTTTGACACTATCTATTATGCAGCCCATAACTTTTGACACAGGTCTTTGATTTGATGATTCTTATCTTGTTTGAAAGCTAAGGAGGAGATCTAAAATTTCGTGTCTCACAAGGATTGTCTATTTCTGACGTTTCTGGGGTAAAATTTCAAATTCAATATTACAGTCCTACACTTGTAATAATTTCGCGTTTTAGTTTGTAACTAGGGACTATTTTGGTAATTGTAATTAGTCAAGGTAGCTTTTATTTAGTGGGTTCAGACCTTGTGGGGGGGACCACATTTTTGGCATTTTGTTTTTAGCTTTTCCCCTTTTGCAAGACAACAATTACACTACACAACACTACTGCATTGAATAAAAATTTCACCTTTGCTCTCTTCTCTCTCTTCTCTTTTCTCTTCTCTTCTTTTCCCTTTCTCCTTCATCAATTTCGTGCAGCCCCTTTGTAGCCACCATGAAGATCTTCATGGAGGGCTAAATCCCCTTTGCAACCCAAGAATCATGTGCTTGTGGGTAAAAATGAGTTCCTCTATTCTCAATTTTGAATTTTGCTCATGAAAACCCTTTTCCCCCTTATTCTAATTTTCAATTTCCTTGTTTAATGTATGATAATGATTAGATTAGGGAATTGAAATCTAAATTTGGGTCAATTACAATTGATTGATTGTGATTTAATACGATACGTGCTTGATTTTTGGGAAAACTAGGAATGTGATAGTAATTCGGATTTTTCCGAATGAATGTTAGGTGATTGCCATAATCTTTGTATTGTTGGGAATTTTATGAGTATGAATTTGACTTATCCTTGTTGGAACTGTGATTATTTCTCCATAAGCATAGGTTCTTGAGTTGTATTTCTTTGATTCTGTTTTCGTTTATTGTTTAGAAAGTTGTTTAGTTGCTTTAATTTTTGAAAATCACACAAAATCCCCCCTATTTTGAATTGAATGCAAGGTGTTTGATGAATTGTATCTTTGAGAAAATGACCTGAGTTAGCCTTATATTGCAAAATTTATTGGGGAACTTAGTTTCTTTTGACGGCGTGTTTGACGTGTTTCGTCAGTTATTTATTTTGAAAGTAATTATAACAATGATCTCTGAGCAACAACCCGTTGTTTTTAACATATAGTTGTGGGGTTGCTACCTCTCGTATGGTTACTGTTTCGTTAATTTTTTAAAAAAAATATAGCAAAAACATTCCATTTATGAAAATTCATTTACTATATAACACAATACTAACATTTCACTTATGTAAATTTGCTTATATTTACATTATTTTTGTGTAATAAAATTAATTTGTTAGCAAAAAAATTGTATCATGTTTTTTGATCAAAATTAAATAATAAAATATCAACAATTAATGCATATATTAATTAATTACTTATAAAATTCAACAATTTTACCTAATCAACATGAGTTGTATTAGAATTCAAACCTCATCATATCGTAGATAAAAAGAAGAATAATAAATGTGGAGAATACAATTAATGCCAATTAATGTTTTGCATGAAGAGACACTATGGATGATGATCTAGCCAAATTGTGTTGAGTTGGGATGCGTCTATCGTCTATTGCTTCGTCATCACACAAGGGATTGTATTTGGGTGGATTCCAAGTGAGTGAGATGATGATATCGCATTATATATATATTTATAGGGGACATAGCATATGAGAATCATGTTTTTATGTGAGAATGAGAACGGACATTCTCATCTGTTAGATTAACTTAGATGGTTGGGATTAGAATAGTCATTTGAAAATTAACATACACCTCACTTGACTGGTGATGTGTCATTATTTTCTCCTATTTCTTACCCCTTTCTGTCATCATTTTAATTACTGATTAGCCTTAATTGTCAAATTAATTATGCAGTTTTATCATTTGGGCCTTTTTGACTAATTCTGTATTTTAATTTGATTTCAGGAGAATTATAAGCAATTGGGCTTGGATCTGGAATTGGGCTAAACCAGCTTGGGCTTGAAGAGAGGAGACTGTTTTAGTTTTATTTGTCGTCCAGTTTTATTTTATTTCATTTTATTACTGTATTTTGTAATTGGGCCGCATCAGATTTTTATGGGCCCAAATCAGATTAGTAGCCTAGGGTTTTGTGTAAGTGACTTTTAGTGAGACAAATTGAAGGCCCAGCGGTCATGGAGAGCTGGCTGCTAGGTTAGTTTCATTTTGGTTGTGGAGAAAAGGGGTTCACGTCCCCAGCATGCTTTTGTTCATGTAGAGAGAGTTTTCTTCATTTTCTATTTTTCCAGCTTTGTTTTCAATTGCAATTTCATTTTTTCTGCTTCTGTTTCCATTTTCGTTCTTCATTGTTGGTTCGTTTTCAATTTCCATTTCCAGTTTCGTTTTTGGTTCTGCATTTTGTCCCCTGTTTCGTTTTCAGTTTGCTATTTACGTTTCTAGTTGCTGTTTAATTTGAATGGAGGGTTAAATCTCCAGTGTTGTTTTCTCTTGAGGACTAAGCACTAACTCTCTTTGAGGTTTTGTTATTAATGTTAATTTCTGATCAGTTTTTCCCCTTCACCAATTATTCTGTAATGGACCAGTGAGAGGAATTAATTGGTGTATGTGTTGCTTAATCACATAATGAAAACTTTGTATTAATTTTTGCTTAGTAAATTAATTCCGGGTTGGATTAAGTGGCTGAATTGATTAGGGATAGATTCTCGTAACCTAGGATAAGAGGCTTGTTTTTGAATCAAGGGGAAACAACACAGTTTAGTTCTATTATTTTTAATTCAAGTTGCTTGCTGTTTAAATTATTAAAACAAAGAAACCCCCCCCCCCATTTGTTACTGTTTTATTGTTGTTAAGTGTTATGAACGTTTGTTTGATCACTGCTCACTGGGAGATGACCTAAGATCACTTCCTAGTTACTGCATTTAATTGATTTTATTTGGTTCTGGTACGGCCTCGACCAACTAGATTGAAATCTCTAAAAGATTTACCAAATATCTAAAATAATTATTTTATCACGTTCTAAGATATCCAAGATTACAATCTCCCCCTTTTTGATGATGACAACATATGCTATAATTTTGATTAACAAGAATAAATTCACAGATGTTTATCAATCAGAGGATAGGATTATATCATGTCATTATATATATGAGTAGTTATTGACATAAAGAACTCCCCCTACGTTGATCATGCATATGCAAATGACAGTTTATATAAAATAGTTAAAATATAATTAGCAGAATGAAAAATCAGCATATCAATCATTGATATTTATAAATAACTTACAGCATTGTTAAAGTATAAAAATATTCAAAATCTATACATTCTCCCCCTTTGTCATCAACAAAAGTGGAGAGATGGAGATATGAAATTTTTGCCACCACAGTCAAGGTGGAAGTGGACTAGACTGTTTGGAAGAAGGTTCTTCAGCGTCTGATGTAGCATTTGAGGTAGAAGCTGGATCTTCTGATGATGGAGGTGGCAGAAGAGGTGGAGGAGGAGCTATACGTTTAGGAGGAGGCAAAAGTTTTTGCATGAGTTCCTTAAGTGATTGTCGAAGAACTTGAGAGACTTCAGCAATAGTGTTTGCCTTCTGTTGTGGCATTGCTCTACCCATTTTCTCATAATGCTCTGCCAACTGTTTTGCCACATTAGCCTCAATTTCTTCACGAAGAGAGGCAAGATTAGTGTGAGACACTGGTTGTAGTGCGCATTGATAGGTTTAGTAAAGAGTGGAGCATTTGACCCAGATTGTGTGGTCACCAGGTCTTGACAAGCTGTGGATGCCTATGATTCAACAAACTTCTCAGCCAATCCTTCATGTAAAGCAGCATCAACATCTTCTTTGTTGGCTAACTCTTGGGCTATAGCAGTAGCATGTTCTTTAGCAATAGCCAACTCTTGTAGTCTGGCCTCTTATGCTTCTTTTATAGCAACCTCAACGGTTTCAACCAAAGTTTGGGTAGCTTGTAGTTCATCTTCATACTCAGCAAACAACTGCTTGGCAAAAGCTTCATCTCTTGGAGTTGAAGAAATAGTGACTATGGGGACAGCCACTGTGTTTGAGATGTGGTAGAAGCTGCAAGGTGTTGTATGACCTTCACCAACTATGTCCATGCCATCCTTCCTAGCCTAAGAGAGAGAGAGGATGATCTAGTGATCTCCTACATATTTTTCATGTGATTTTGCTAATATGTGCCAGCAGACAATTTAGTGCATTCTCCATGAACTTCATGCATTGGTTGAGGCAATCTTTCAAATTCCACACGAGCTTTAGGGGGCTAGTGTGAGAGGCTAATCTTCTTGCCCTTCAACTTGTTGGGGTTGATGATGGGTAGTCTAGGAATAATACGGTCTGAAGTGACGCGTATGTCAATTCTCTCCCTAATGTAAAGATTGGGAGGATAGAACTGTCTAGGTACCTTGTTGTTAAACTTCAGCAGTTCGAGAATTTTGAATTCTTCAGCGTCTGGAGTGCAGTGAGGATGTTGTGGTGGAAGACCCCTTGAGATTAGAAGATTTGGACACATGTAGACTCGTGGTCTAGCCAGTCGAAACATGTCTTGACGACCTTTCTTGCTAACTTGATTAGCCAATCTCTTCTTTGCAAGCATGGTGATTCGCTGTCGCGCACGGATCAAAACAAGTGATTTTGAAAATATAGTTATAGTAACGATAACTCGAGTATCGTTCTCAAGGATTCTTGTATTATTATTAATCAATGCAGTAATGATTAATGGGGGGTTTCGATTACGATTTCAAGAAAAATGGATTAAAATAAATTGTGATTATCGAATAAGCTAAAGCGAATCAACCTACTGTATCAACTTTCGACTTATTATTGATCCCTATAAATTCCAATTCCCTAAATGGGTCTGATCCTATTTGACTATAATGACCACTGACAAGCGCAATAGAAATTATACGGCGTATGTTCCTGAATTCCGGATTAAGCAAACGGATTAAAAACTATTGCGAATTAAGCAAACACAATCTAATCAAACGCGATAATGCAAAAGCTACATTAACACGAAATTGATTCAAGATCAAATAATCAATCGAATTTAAGAATTATATCCTATAACAACAATCAAATTAAGCAAATAATTGAGATTATTGGAATAAATCAAAGGAAACAAATTGATATGGAATTTAGAAAAGAACCTCAAAGTGGAATCCGATTACAGTAGATCGATTCTTCGGAAATTAGTTCTCCATTACGATTGTTCAAAAATTTCAAAATAATTTCATGAACAGTGAATGAGTGAACAGCAGCCGGCCCTAGAGTTTTAAGTAAGGGTTTCACTAACAATCCGAACCGGTTCGGAAAATACAAACCAAGCCCATAAAATTGATCCAAAACAAATTATTTCCTAAGGTCTGCAACTTCAACGAATTATTCAAGCCTTCTAAAATCCGAATCAGCTTCTGACTCCAACATAAAAGTTGTAGCTCTTTCTCTTAGCTTTCCAACGAATATTAGAAATCCTCAATCCGATTCCTGTAGCTCCAGTTATGAATTTTCCATTGAAAGCTGCTAATGCTGAAAATAAAATACGAAAATTAAATAAAGCTAGAAACAAACTTAAATATGAAAACACACTAAAATGGTGAAACTAATGAAATAAACTAAGGAAATGCCTAAGAATAACAGTAGAAGAATGTGCATGAAGATGCACTGATCAAATTCCCCCACACTTAATACTTTTGCACTCCAAGCAAAATTAAAAATTCAAAACAGAAAAACTTCAAAACAAAAACGAAACAGAGCATGCAAACTTAGAGGTTATCAGGATACAAAGTGCAAGCAAACTCCTAATTCTAAGCTTAAAGAATATGATATTAGTGAGTAACTCTTTTGTGACAGTCAAAGTAAATATGAAAAACAGATTACCAAAAAGTACATCAAAAGCATCAAGATCCTCACAAGATAAACTGATTCCACTCAACTCTCAACTGTTTAGGTTACTGTTTACACTCAAAACACAACATGAAAGATAGTACTACCATAAGCTTGAAAAGACTCTAACATTCACAATTTGAAATACATTGCACACAAAGATCAAAAGGACTTTTATTATGGTTGTAACTTGGCCAAGGCCAGGGTGAGATACATCCTAAAGGGGTACTAAGCTAAAATTCAAAGAGTTAAAAGAAAATTGAAAGAATTGCGGGAGTTGAACTAAATAATATCTCAATGGCGATTGAACAACAACCTCACAACTTATTTCTCTTCTCCTTTTCCTTTTATTCTTCTCTTTCTTCTTCTTTTTTCAAAAGGACTAGCATTGACATCCTTCTCTATTTTTATTTTTTATTTTTTTTTATTTTGTTTTTTTTTCTATTTTTTTTCTTTTCTGCCAACCAACATCATAACAACAATCATAACAACAATGTTCAACCCCACACAACTCTATACAAGACCCTTTCAACCCTTTGAATAGGGTGATAACATTGTTTTTCACTTTTCGGCTTGTAATGAGTTTTAAACACAAAAAAGGATAATAGGCTCAAAGGGGTTTCCAAACAAAGGGATGATATTATCAAGGTTGGCTCTTTGGCTAACTAGGTAAAAAAAAAAAACCAAACAAAACAAGATGCCTTTATCATTTCAGTGTGCACAAGTAAACAAAAAGCTTCAACAAGAGTCAATTCAAGTTCTAGAGACTAACAAACATGAGTGAAATCACACAAGAAAGAAAGAGATGGATTTTTGATGTTATCCATTATTAGGCTCAAAATCTCACAAGGGTTAGTGATCTTCCACTAGTGATGTACAATTTAGGGTTTAGTCAAACATACAAACTAAGAATGCGCAAAAAGAATCAGTCACATCACACCACAAGTCTTTCGACAAAGAACAAAGAGAATACTCACAATTGTAGCAAGATAATCAACGAAAAAAACATGCATTTACCATTTTTTTTTAAGCAAAAACAAACAAAAACAAAAACAAATGGTTCCCTCCCCCACACTTAAGACATACATTGTCCTCAATGAAAAGAACTCAATTATAAAGTAAGAGTGAGAGAAAGGAAAGGGTGCCCCCTGATCAAGTTGTAGTGTAGTTGGGCGCTTCCAAAGAAAGCTCTTCTATGGTTGCATCTTCAGGCACTGAACTTTCATGGAATAGCTTCAGGCGCTGCCCATTAACCTTGAAAACTTTGTTAGTACCTGCACTTTTAATTTCTACTGCACCATAAGGGAAAACATTAGTAACAACAAAAGGGCCAATCCATTTGGATCGAAGTTTCCCGACCATAAGCTTAAGGTGGGAGTTAAACAAGAAAAACTGTTGGCCCATGAGAGAATTCCTTCCTAGAAATCATTTTATCATGGAAGTGTTTGGTTTTCTCTTTATAAATCCTAGAGCTTTCATAAGCCTCTAGCCTAAACTCTTCAAGCTGTTGTAATTGGAGTTTTCTTTCAATACCTGCTTGTTGCATTTCCAAGTTACAACTTTTCACCGCCCAATAAGCACGGTGTTCTATCTCTACAGGAAGGTGACATGCCTTACCAAAAACAAGTCGATAAGGAGACATCCCTATGGGCGTCTTGAAAGTTGTTCTTTGAGCCCAAAGTGCGTCTTCTAGACGGCGGCTCTAGTCCTTCCTGTTTGGTTGCACCATTTTCTCTAAAACCTGTTTGATCTCCTTGTTTGAGATCTCAGCTTGCCCATTAGTTTGTGGGTGATATGCAGTAGAGACTCTATGCACAACTCCATACTTCCGGAGCAAAGCTTCCATGGTGCGGTTAACAGAAGTGAATGCCTTGGTCACTTATGATGGCTCGGGGTATTCCAAACCTGCAAAAGATATTGGACTTGACAAAATCTGCAACAACTCTTGAATCATTAGTCCTAGTGGGGATAGCTTCTACCCACTTTGAAACGTAATCAACAGCAAGTAAAATGTAGAGAAAACCAAATGATACAGGAAAAGGACCCATGAAGTCGATTCCCCATACATCAAATACCTCACAGAAAAGCATAGGTTGCTGAGGCATTTCACTCTTAAGTTTGTGAATTTGTGCCTTGGATGCACCTGTAGGAAAAACACCAGCAACAAGATAATTAACAATATCAGCAAACCAAGGAGTAACTCCATGCAAAAGTAAAAGCTGCTCATCAGGAAAGTCATCTTGAATCGGAAAAGGATCTTCATCCCTCTCTATCCTGCTCAAGTGATCAGCCACTAAGTTCTCAGCTCCACTTTTGTCTTTAATCTCTACATTAAGCTCTTGGAGCAACAACATCCACCGAATCAATCTCGGTTTTGCTTCCGGCTTCTTCAACAAGTACTTTAAAGCTGCATGGTCAATAAAAACAACAACCTTGGAACCTAGCAAATATGATCTGAATTTATCAAGAGCAAAAACAATAGCTAGAAGTTCTTTTTCAGTGGTGGTGTAATTTGACTGTGCAGAATCTAAAGTCCTAGAAGCATAATAAATAACATGGGCAGCCTTGTCAACTCTTTGTGCAAGGACCGCTCCAACAGCATAGTTAAAAGCATCACACATAATCTCAAAGGGGAGGGTCCAGTTAGGGGGCTGGATGATGGGAGTGGAGGTCAATGCTTTCTTCAAGAAGTCAAATGCTTGTTTGCATTTGTCATCGAAGTTGAAAGTGACGCCATTCTTCAACAAGTTCGACAGCGAAAGAGCTATCTTGCTGAAATCCTTGATGAAACGCTTGTAAAAACCTGCATGACCAAGAAAAGAACGAATCTCGTGAATGCAAGAGGGGTAAGGCAGTGTAGAAATCACATCAATCTTAGCAGGGTCAACAGAAATTCCTTTTTCAGAAATAATGCGACCCAAAATAATTCTCTGCTCAACCATAAAATGGCATTTTTCATAATTCAAAACAAGGTCAGTTTCGATGCATCTCTCTAAAACCATATTCAAACTGTTCAAACATGCATCAAAAGAAGAGCCATAAACAGTGAAATCATCCATAAACACTTCCATGAAATTTTCAATAAAATCAACAAAAATGCTAATCATGCATCATTTGGAAAGTGCCAGGGAGCATTGCAAAGACCAAAAGGCATCCTCTTGTAAGCAAAAGTACCAAATGGGCAAGTAAAAGTGGTCTTTTCTTGATCTTCAGGTGCAATATGAATCTGAAAATAACCTGAAAAACCATCAAGAAAACAGTAATGTGATTTACCAGCAAGCCGTTCAAGCATTTGGTCAATGAACGGTAAAGGAAAGTGATCCTTTCTAGTATCTTGGTTCAACCTCCTATAATCAATACAAACTCTCCAACTGTTCTGAACTCTAGTGAGAACAAGTTCATTCTTTTCATTTTTCACCACGGTGAGTCCAGATTTCTTAGGTACAACTTTGTCATGACCGGGCTTACCCATTCTTTGTCGAGAGATAGGATAAATGATACACCTTGCAAGAGTTTGGTTACCTCTTTCTTCACCACATCGAGGATCAAAGGATTAAGCCTCCTTTGGGGCTGCCTTCTTGTTTCGCACCATCCTCAAGCAAAATCCTGTGCATACACATGGAAGGACTAATACCTGGGATGTCAGCTGATGTCCACCCAATCGCCTTCTTGTGCTTCTTCAAAACCTGCAAAAGCTTATTTTCTTGATCGAAATCAAGGTTAGAAGAAATTATAACAGGGAGTTTTTCATTACTCTCCAAATAAGCATATTTTAGGTTTTCAGGGAGTTGTTTCAACTCTAAGGACGAGGGCTGGATGATGGATGGAGTGTTTGGGGCAGCCGGGACGTCGAGCGCATCAGCGGCATAAACAACTTCATCTGTAGGAAACATGTTACCCTGCAAGACAGAGTCAATCTCAGCACATACAACACAAAGGTTAGTGTCAGTACAATCAGCACATGAGTAAACATCATCAAAACCCGATAAAGATGGAAAATCAAGTGAAAATAATTCAGAACAAGTGTCATCAACCAATTCAGAGATCAATTCAATATGAAAAACAGAATACTCTTCCAAGGGATGTTTCATGGCATCGAAAATGTTAAATTTCACGACAATGTCACCAAATTCCATGGACATGGTTCCATTGCCAACATCAATTTTTGTTTTCGCCGTTTTCATGAACGGTCTGCTTAAAATGATGGGAGCTTTGCTTGACTTAGTTTCTCCTTCCATGTCCAGAATGTAGAAATCTGCAGAAAAAATCAAATCGTTAACTTGAACAAGGATATCTTCCACTACTTCTGCGGGGCGGGCATTGCTCCTGTTCGCCAATTGAATGATTAGACCTGTATGTTGCAAAGGACCAAGACAAAGGTTATTATAAACAGAAGTAGGCATAACATTAATGCCCACTCCTAAATCAAGCATGCAATTCTCGAATTTACTATCCCCGATGGTACAAGGAATAGCAAAAGTTCCTGGGTCCTTGCACTTTTGCAGCAAGACTTGAGTGAGGGCTAAAACATTTTGCTCGCTGGTAACTTTTTCACATGAAGGCTTGGTCTGAATAAAAGAAGAAATATTTCTTCCCAAGTTGACTCTTTCACTTCCCTTCATCCTCCTCTTATTTGTACACAAATCTTTCAAAAACTTTGCATACTTTGGAACCTGCTTAATTACATTAAGAAATGGAATGTTTACCGCAAATTTTCTGAAAACATCCAAGATCTCTCTCTCTTTGTCTCCCTCCTCAATCCTTTTATTTTTCAGAACTCTATGTGGGAAGGGGACTGGTGGAACATACTCTTTTTCTTTATTTTTTTCAGTTTCTACCACAACAGAAGAAGGTGGAGAAGGTTCAGATGTTGCCTCAATAATTTTTTTATTTTTTTCGAGGGCTGGTTTTGTAACCTTTCCGGATCGCAAGGAAATTGCACTCACATCAGCATTAAGGCCTTTTGGATTCACAACTGTTTGGGCAGGAAGTTGGTTCGATCCTTGGGCTTGCATGGCATTCATTGAGGTGGCAAGTTGTCCAATCTGTGTCTGCAAGGTTTGAATACTAGATTCTGTTCTTTGTTGAAACTGAAGATTGTTAACAGCTAGTTGCTTAACCAGGTCCTCTAATGAAGGTTTAGAAGGTACAGAAGTGGTAGCTGGTGGAGTGTTCTATGGTTGCGGAAGGGGTAACACTAGCTGTTGCTGTGTGGGCTGCTGGTTTCCATATCGAAGGTTGGGATGGTTCCTCCAATTGGGATGGTATTTGTTAGTGGACAGGTCAGGAGTGTTGTTGTACTTGTTCTGATTGTTTCCATAAAGGGTTGCTGCATAAGCTTGGAGTAACTCGGTAATCGACTCATCTTGCAAAATAGGGCATGTGTCGGTCGGGTGTCGACAGAAGTACAAATACCACACAAGGTTGCTGGTTGAGGTTTACCTACTGCCAATTGTTTCACTAAGGAGGTGAGCTCGTCAATTCTGGTTTCTAAAGCTTTGTTGGAGGAAACCTGAATTTCGTTCACACTCTTTGTTTGGACTGCAGAATTATTTCTGGTTGTGAACTGTTAGGAGTTGAGTGACATGTTCTGAATTAAGGTTTTGGCATCTGCTGGAGTCTTATCAACAAGTGTTCCACCGCTAGCAGCATCAAGGATGTTTCTATCCATAGGTAGCAATCCTTCATAAAAGTATTGGATAAGTAATCGCTCGTAGTCGATCTCGAGGACAATTGGATACTAACTGTTTGAATCTTTCCCAATACTCAGCCAATGTCTCATTACCTTGTCTAATACCACATATATCCTTTCTGATTGATGCAGCTCTGGAGGTAGGAAAGTATCTCTCTAGGAAGACTTTTTTCAAATCATTCCAAGTTGTGATAAAATTCGGTTCAAGATCGTATAACCAATCCTTGGCAGTACCCTGTAGTGAAAACGAAAAGGCTCTCAGCTTGATATGGTCTTCAATGATTCCTTCAGGCCTCAAAGGTGTAGAACACACAACCTGGAATTCTTTTAGATGCTTATGCGGATCCTCACCTGCAAAACCATTAAACTTTGGCAACAAGTGTATCAAACCAGATTTTAATTCAAAAGGTGCAACAGCTTTAAGATACTCAATGCATAAACCATTGTAATTCACATCAGGGGCAGCCAACTGCCTTAAAGTTCTTTGGTCAGCCATATAAAAAACAATTTCAGAATCTGAATCAAACAAGTTATGCAAGTAATCGGAATCAGTGTCAGAATCAATTACGGGTGGTGAACTATTGCTAGCCTGGACTGCTCTACGTCGTGTGTGCAAAGTTCTTTCTACCTCAGGATCAAAATCAAAAAGATCAGAACAAGAAGACCTAGTAGCCAGGACTAATGTAGCAATGTAGCAACAATTGTCAAAATGCCAACAATGTCCCTAAAATGCAAAAACAAACAGAATGAAGGAAAATGATTAAAATAAATTCAAAAAAATATAAAACACCAAAATTAATCTAATGAAGTGAAATTAGAATTTTGAGAATTTTTTTTGGATTTTTTCGACATTATGAAAACAGTAAAAAATTAATTAAAAATAGAAAAAAGAGGAATTTGGCGATTTGAGGTCGGAATCCCATAACTCTTTTAGAGTAAGGGACTATTGATCGCACGATTTTTCTGGTCCCAGTAGGGAAAAAAGATTTACAATCGGACACAATTTTTCCAAAAACCGATTTTTTCGACTCTAAACGCGAATTGGCCAAAACCGTGGGGAAACTAGGGCCTAAACGCGAGAACACTAAACCTATGACTCTAATATTGATTAATAACGACAAGAATCCCTGGCAATGGTGCCAATTTGATCCGCTGTCGTGCACGGATCAAAACGAGTGATTTTAAAAATATAGTTACGGTAACGATAACTCGAGTATCGTTCTCAAGGATTCTTGTATTATTATTAATCAATGCAGTAACGATTAATGGGGGGTTTCGATTACGATTTCAAGAAAAAGGGATTAAAATAAATTGTGATTATCGAATAAGCTAAAGCGAATCAACCTACTGTATCGACTTCCGACTTGTCATTGATCCCTATAAATTCCAATTCCCTAAACGGGTCTGATCCTATTCGACTATAATGACCACTGACAAGCGCAATAGAAATTATATGGCGTATGTTCCTGAATTCTGGATTAAGCAAACAGATTAAAAACTATTGCGAATTAAGCAAACGCAATCTGATCAAACGCGATAATGCAAAAGCTACGTTAATGCAAAATTGATTCAAGATCAAATAACCAATCGAGTTTAAGAATTATATCCTATAACAACAATCAAATTAAGCAAATAATTGAGATTATTGGAATAAATCAAAGGAAACAGATTGATATGGAATTTAGAAAAGAACCTCAAAGTGGAATCCGATTACAGTAGATCGATTTTTCAGAAATTAGTTCTCCATTACGATTGTTCAAAACTTTCAAAATAATTTTGTGAACAGTGAATGAGTGAACATCCATGAATAAGTGAACAGCAGCCAGCCCTAGAGTTTTAAGTAAGGGTTTCACTAACAATCCAAACCGGGTCGGAAAATACAAACCAAGCCCATAAAATTGACCCAAAACAAATTATTTCCTAAGGTCTGCAACTTCAACAAATTATTCAAGCCTTCTACAATCCGAATCAGATTCTGACTCCAACATGAAAGTTGTAGCTCTTTCTCTTAGCTTTCCAACGAATATTATAAATCCTCAATCCGATTCCTTTAGCTCTAGTTATGAATTTTCCATTGAAAGATGCTAATGCTGAAAATAAAATACGAAAATTAAATAAAGCTAGAAACAAACTTAAATATGAAAACACACTAAAATGGTGAAACTAATGAAATAAACTAAGGAAATGCCTAAGAATAACAGTAGAAGAATGTGCATGAAGATGCACTGATCACATGGTCAGAGGCTTAAGGTTGTCTGGCGTAGGAGTATAATGCTCAAAACCTTGTAGAGCACATTAAAGTTTGTGTGCTAGATCTTGTGCCAATCTATTCACCAGGGTGGTGACAGAGGCAAACTCCTCTTCTTGCAGTTTCCTTGCAAGCCCAACATCATCTTCCACTAATTGTAGAAGGCTTGTATCTCTGAGAGGCTTGATGAAAGAAATAATGCCAGGATCAATCCTTAAAGGGGGAAGTCTAATGATGGGAGTTTGAGACCCAATTCAAATCCATTCTACAAAGTCCCACCTCATGTCATCTTTTGAGAGATTTCGAAGTGCTTCAGATGATTTATGCTGGTAGCCAAGGTATGGTTCCCATTTTTGTGACATTGCATACTCAATGATATGATGAGTGTGGTTGTTGGGCATTACATGCCGTCTTTGGTCTGTAGGCACTGGACACTTGATTCTCGAATAAGGTTAGAAGAGGAAATCTCCTCATGTGATCTTCATGCCAAAAGCCCTGTGAAGGAGATGGTGGTGGTGTGGGTTCAAGAACCTTCTTATGCTCTCCAAGTGCTGCAGGAACATACGATTTGTTCTATCGTAGGCGTGTGGGAGAGATGATCTGCTTAGTGTCCTTTGCATGCTGATAAGTGACCACTATGTCTATCATTTCAGGCATGGTGACATGTGTTGGAGATTGTTGTGGTTGTATTAGGAATAGTTGGAATAGTTGATTCAAGTTGTGTATCAATCTAAATAGTGGGTTCAGCCTATTGGGTTATTGTTGTCTATGCAAGTGGGATCATACATTTGGTTTTCTTTTGTCTAAATAGTGGGATCAAATAGTGGCTCATGCTTAGTTTGTGCAAGAGCATCAAATTGTGCGGCCTCTGTTTGGCTTTCTACTATATGTGTAGAAGACCTAGATAGTGTAGGTGCAATAGACACTGAGTCTGTTGTGGTTTCTATATTGGTTTGAGAGGGTTGGACTGCCTGAGAACTATTAGAATGATGTATTTACTGAATGTGTGTGGGAGAAAGCCACACCTCATCTCTATTTATATTGAGGAAATCCTCAATAATTGATTACATCATATAATGATAAAGAGAAATAATAACCAACAAGATAATATAAGATTAATAGCTACCAAGATAATATATATTCTAACACCCCCCCTTAAGCTGGAGCATATATGTCATATGAGTCAAGCTTGTTACAAATGTAGTTAACCCTGGGACCTGTGAGAGACTTAGTGAACATGTCTGCAAGTTGATCTTTAGAATTGACAAAATCAGTGGTAATTGCTCCTGAGAGTATCTTCTCTCGCACAAAGTGACAGTCTATCTCTATGTGTTTGGTTCGTTCATGGAACACCGGGTTCGATGCTATGTGACTGGCAACTTCATTATCACAAATTAGTTTAGTGGTTGTAGTGTCTCCAAATTTTAACTGTTGGAGAAGTTCCCTAAGCCATGTAATCTTGCAAGCGACTATTGCCATCGCATGATATTCAGCTTTGGCACTTGATCTGGCAACTCTCTTTTGCTTCTTGCTTTTCCATGTAATCATATTCCCTCCAATAAGAACACAATATCCAAAGGTGGATTTCCTATCCGATGGTGATCCTGCCCAATCAGCATCAGAGTAAGAAATGATGTTGGTATTGCCTTTGTCTTCATACAACAGTCCATGACCTGGTGCATTCTTGATATATCGAAGGACATGGGTGACAGCATCCCAATGACCTTAACAAGGTTCTTTCAAGAATTGGCTCAGCACACTAACAACAAACGTAATGTCTGGTCTAATGATAATGAGATAATTAAGCTTGCTTACAAGTCGTCGATACCTTCCCAGGTCTTTCAAAGGTGCCCCCTGACCCAGAATAAGCTTAACATTAGGATCCATAGGAGTGTCACTTGGATAACAATCAAGCATTCCAATTTCCATTAGAATGTCTAAGGCGTTTTTCACTAGGAAAAGACAATACCAGATGAGGATTGGGCAACTTCAATGCCTAAGAAGTACTTGAGTGGACCCAAATCTTTAGTCTGAAACTGAGTGTGAAGGTGAGACTTGAGATGGGTAATTCCAGCTTAGTCATTGCCAGTGATGACGATGTCATCAACATATACAACGAGATAGATACACAAGCTAGACGGAGAATGGAGGGAAAATACCGAGTGGTCAACTTCGCAATGAATCATACCAAACTCAAGTAGAGCTAAGCAGAAATGACCAAACCAAGCCTGGGGGGATTGCTTCAAACCATAAAGGGAGCAACGAAGCTTACAAACAAGGTGTGAGCCACCAAAAATAGTAAAACCGGGTGGTTGATCCATGTACACCTCTTCTTGCAACTCACCATGCAGGAAAGCATTTTTGATATCCAATTGGTGAAGAGGCCAGTGTCGGATGGTAGCCATAGCAAGAAAAAGACGAACAGAGGTGATTTTGGCCACAGGAGAAAAAGTGTCACTATAATCCAAACCAAAAATTTGAGTATAACCCTTAGCCACCAAACGAGCTTTGTAGCAATCAATGGTGCCATTTGGTGTGATCTACACCGTATAAACCCGACAACACCCAATAATGGATTTGTTGGGAGGCAAGGGAACAAGCTCCCATGTGTTGCTAGCATCCAATGCAACCATTTCTTCTAGCATCGCTTGTTGCCAATTGTGGTCAGCCATGGCTTCACCTGTAGACTTAGGAATAGACACAAAATCGAAAGAAGAGATAAAAGAGTAATATGAGGGAGATAAATGGTCATAGTGTAGAGTAAAGGCATATAAAGGATTAGCACTACGAGTGGATCGAATACCTTTGCAAAGTGCAATGGGAAGTTCAGGTGCAGGAGACGATGGTGGAGGGACGTTTGGAGCAGGAGATGATGCTGGAGGATTCGATGGCACTACCAATGGTGCTTGTGTCCATTGGTGGTAGTTGAGTAATGGAGATGGAGTGGGAGTAACAAGTGGTGCTGGAACAATAGGTGGGACCTCCATAGGGTCATTTTCAACTGTGGAGGAAAAGAAAGGAGTAGTCTCAAAGAATGTAACATCAACAGAGACAAGATATCGATGAAGTTGAGGAGAGAAACATTTATAACCCTTTTGAAGGCGGGAGTATCCTAGAAAAATACATTTTAGGGACTTGGCAAATAGTTTATTTTACCTGGAGTGAGATCATGGACAATACATGTACTCCTAAAGACACGAAGAGGAACATGGTGAAGAGTCTGTTTAGGATATAAGATGGAGTAAGGAATCTAATTGTTAAGAACCGATGAAGGCATGCGGTTAATCAAATGACATGTAGTAAGGAGAGAATCTCCCCAAAAACAAAGAGGAACATTATAGTGAAGAAGAAGTGTGCGAGCGGTTTCCACCAAATGGTGGTTTTTGCATTCAGCAACACCATTTTGTTGTGGTGTGTGAGCACAAGATGTTTGATGAAGAATCCCTTAGGAGTTTAAAAAGGACTGAAACTGAGATGACATATATTCTTTTGCATTATTAGTTCGTAAAATTTTAATTGAGGAGCCAAACTGATTTTGAATCTCAGTAGAAAAAATTTGAAAAATAGAAAAAACATCCGAACGATTCTTCATTAGGAACACCCAAGTACAACGAGAAAAATTATCAATAAATGTGACAAAATAAAAATTTCCTAATGTGGAATAGACTCAACTAGGACCCCAAATATCGGAGTGAATTAAAGCAAAAGGTGACCCAACACACTTATTGACGCGAGGACTATAACTAGTACGATTATGTTTGCTTAGTTGACACGACTCACACTAAAAAGATGAAACTTTAGAAAGACTAGGAACTAAAAGACATAATTTTTCCAGACTCGGGTGCCCAAGGTGTTGATGTGCGAGAGCTAGAGAGATAGGAGAGACACAGGAAATCGGAGGGGTAAGCTGATATAATCCTCCAGACTCATGTCCTACTCCAATCGTCTGTCCATTGTGTTGATCTTGTACAAGAACATAATTATTTTCAAACAAGACAGAAAAATCAAGAGTGCGGGTAAGTTTGCTAATAGAAATTAAATTAAAAGGACAACCGGGAACAAATAAGACAGAGTGTAAAGAAAGTTGAGGAAGGGGATGGGTTTGTCCGATGCCCCAGACTTTAATCTGAGAGCCATCTGTGAGAGTAACAAAGGGCAAGGAGTTTGAAAAGGTTAAGGAAGAGAAAAGGGATTGGTTACCAGTCATGTGATTAGAGGCACCGGAATCAAGTATCCAAGGTCCAACAAAGGAGGACTGAGAAATAAAAGCCATAGGATTACCAGACTAAGCCACAACGGTAACAGGTGATGTAGGTTTGTTGGCTGCTCGAAGTTGAAGAAGCTCATTATATTCCTTAGTAGAGATAGTAATATCGAAAGTAGAAGGGGTGATTGTGGCCACATGAACTGATTGAGGTTGCACTCGAGCTTTTATCCTACATTTGGTTTCAATATGACCAAAGATTCCACAATAGGTGCAATGAATACTACGTCCAGAACCATTACCACGTCTTCCACCACAACCCCCACGATGAGAGGATTTAGTGACAGTGTGAGAAAGCCACACCTTATCTCTATTTATATTGAGGAAATCCTCAGTAATTGATTACATCATATAAAGATAAAGAGAAATAATAACTAATAAGATAATATAAAAATAATATCTAACAAGATAATATAAGAATAATAACTACCAAGATAATATAAAAATAATATATATTCTAACAAGAACTATTCCTTCTTAGATGTTTTATGGTTCTAGGTTGAGTGGTAAGAATATTGGTGGAGGGAGTACTTGTATTCTTGAAAGAGGGTAGTGGTGCTAGCCATGACATGTCATCTACTAGTAGCAGTTTCCTCTCCACTGCTAGCTTCTAAGTGGTGGAGCTAGGTGGTCTGATGGCATGTAGTTCTGAAGCAACAACAGCAACATCTTGTTGTGGTTGCTCATTGGTCTTCTTGGTCTTTTAAAGACCAAACCTTCAATGTCACTTGCATCATCATCTTCAGCAACGGTGACAATTGCTTTGCCAATCCAGGCAACATCCACCAAAGGTTCCTTGGTGGCAGCAGATGGTTGAAATACACAATAACACACTAGAAGGGGGGGGGGGGGTTGAATAATGGGTTAAACCTTTTTCGTAAATACTATTAGTTCATAAGTTGCCTTCTCAGATATATGTTAGTTTAAATTAGCAAATATATCCTTGCAAGGAAAAGCTTTGAAAGCCTTTCCAAAAGAGCATAGTAGGCAAGATAAATATATGTAATCACAAGACAGCAAATAGGAGCTTGTTTTTATACTGGTTCACTCAACCTGAGCTACGTCTAGTTCTCCTTTAACAACTGTTAAAGGGTTCCACTATAATCAACTGATTACAAAGTAAGTATTCTTCATTGCCACTTCTAGCTACAAGTATTCTTTATGCCACTACTGGCTACAAGTATTCTAAACCACTTCTGGTTATTAGTATGAATTTCCCCCTGAGATTATACTTCCCAAGTATTCTTTTATCACTAAGACACTCCTGGCTTTCTATACAAAAATGTATAAGATTAAGATAACTCTCAAAGAGAGGATATGAACAAGTGTTGAATCTAAATGAGCTTGTAGAGGATGGGTATTCTCTTTTCTCTTAGCTTGTGTTTCTTGGCTTTTTTCTTAGAGTGCTTTGCTTGTTGTACAAATTGATTTGAATGATTTCGTTATGGTTCATTAGTCTCCTCGTTGCATGGAAGCTTCCTTATATAGTGAGCTTCATGGATTTGAACGTTGGAGAAGGTTTGTTTCCGTTGTCTCACAGAAGAGTGTTGAAGTAGCATTGACTGTGCTTGATGTGACAAGAGTAAGTTTTTTGTCTGTCACAATTGGCTTTTATCTTAAGGTGTGCATCCCAATGTTGATTAGTCTTTTGGCTATACCTACACGCTTCACACAATTCGAGACATGCAAGCAATACGAGGAATAGAAGAAAGTAAGATCAAAGAGTATCTCCCTTTCTTTTTGTAACAGTAGTGCCTTTATTTGTGTAAAGAATTAATTATAAAGAACATATTCCTCAGCACATATGCAGACCATATTCTGTTCCTACATAGACAACATTTGGCTTAACAAACATAGTCTAGTTTGACTGACCATGGTCTGGAATGAAGGACATGGTTTGGCTTAGCTTCAAACATCGTTTGACTTAACTATGTGTTGTCTGACCTTGTTCCATACATGGTTTGGTCCAATACATATGCATAGTTTGGTCCAAGACTTGTGTTATCTGTCTGAAGACTTCACATAATCTGCCCGAGATTGTTGTATGGTCTGGTCTTAGATTTTGCATGAATCTTTCCAAGACTATACCGTTTGATCTTATGAACTATGCATGGTCTGTTCCAGGGCTTATTTTAGTCTGATTAGAAGCAATTATAGTGCTTGATTATTCATTACAAGTTATCAGACAATTAGGACGTAAGTGAGAGTTTTAGTGATTTTATCATTGTCTGTTCTCACTTTGATTTCTTGAAATCACTTAGTATGAAATCATTAGTTAATAAAATATTATTGATGGAATATTTTGGCAAGCGTACCAAATATCTCACAAGTAGTTTAAAAGGGAAGATCCCAGTATTGAATCCACAGGGAATTGTCCGTATTGATTACTAGTAAGATTATCAGTTCCTACACACTAGTTTGGTTTTAGCATTGATTCGTTTTGCAGAACATGAATAACAAAAAAAAAAAAAAAACTACACACTATAAAGATAAATAACAAGATAAGGAACTTGATTCAGAACAAGGATCAAGCAGTTGGAATGCGTAGATGTGGAATGATGATGATGGATATGTTAAGGCTTTGGTTCAACCGGTTTGCTTCCATGTAAACATACAAAATATATTCTCTATTCAAAGCAATAATTCAGATTAACTTCAATCTAGAAGTGCTCAAAATGTAATATCTCATCAAATCAAGCCTAAACTGCTCAACCTCACTCCCGATGTCTTGGTAAGTCCAGTTGAGTGGTTTGGTAAAGCTCGGAGATCTTTACGAAGCTAATGAAATCTATCCTATGTCTAGAAATACATTTCATTAGAATCCACTCTCAGTTCTGAGTTCGAAAGCATATGTCTATGACATCCAAACCCTGCAACATGCATATATAACATGTCAATCAGATAACATATAATAAAAATAGAGAAAGGATGAAGTTTACCCTATGTCTAGTGATATACTCTTTCCTACTCTCAGTTCCAAGTTCAAAAGCATATGTCTATGACAATCAAACTCCACAGCATGCATATATAACGGACCGAATCATATAACAAGCGATAAAATAGAGTAATGGATTTTAAACTGAATACTCAACGAATAAATATGAAGGAAAGTGTTTACATGTTAGTACCTAGTTCCAAATCCTCAACATAGATGGATCAGCTTCTCATTGTCATGAGAAACTTACAAAATAGAAGGGAAGAACAGGGGATGGAAGAAGCAGCTCAATCCTATAAAATCTGAATGCTTCAAAATTATTACAAGTGCAGCTTATATAGTCGAAGTCTCGCTTAGCTCAACCTTCCGCTAAGCGCAGGACACTGCATAATGCATCTCAGAACAAGTGTTCCGCTAAGCGCAATCTTTCACTAAGCGCATATTTAGTTCGAAAGCAACTTCCGCTAAGCTCGATGTCTTGCTAAGCGAGTCTTCAGTTCGAATGAAAATTTCGCTTAGCGCAATATGGCGTTTAGCGCGTCATAGGCCGCCTAGCTCGCGTAGCTTGATGTTGCGCTCAGCGAGTGAAGCACTGAGTGAGATGTGTCGCTTAGCGAGATATGTCTTCTTCTTGTATTCTCCCTTTACTATTGAATCTAGGCCTGCACACATAAATTAGAGTATATTTCTCACAAAATAACTTCCTAGGGTTAGAATTATCAAACTATACAAATCTATATTAAATGATTTCAAACTAAGCTAAAAATCCTAAGAACATTGGATAATCACTACAAAATATGATGCAATATTTACGTATATAAAGCGATTATCAATTATCACATTTGTTATCATCAAAACCTATCAAAGTATTAGGGGTCAGACATCATCAAATGTCTTGGTTCTAACAATCTCCCCCTTTTTGATGATGACAACATATGTTATAATTTTGATTAACAGACAATAAATCATAGACATTTATATATCAAAGTGTAAATTATTTCATGTTAGATAAATATGTGTAGTTATCAACATGATGAACTCTCCCTGAGTCTAACATGCATATGCATATGATAGATTAAGCATGAAATAAATAGAGCGGATAACAATAGACAATAAAAATTAATGAACCAATCACTATTTGTATTGATGAAACATAAGTATTGTCTGGTAAAATTTTATACATCCAAAATTCTCTCCCCCTTTGTCATAAGCAAAAATGTGGAGGATGGAGTAGAAAATTACCATCACAGTAAAGCTTTGGAAGGTGGGGTTGACTGTTTGGTTGAGGATTCTTTGGCTTTTGATGGAGCAGTGGTTGTAGGAGGATCTTCTTGTGGCGGTGGTGGTGCTTGAGTTGAAGTAGGGCGAGGAAGTAATAGAGTAGCTATAGACGCATTGAAAGCAATGGTCATTTCTTTGATGATGCTCGCTCTATGTTCTTCCAGTTTGGCATCAATTCTAACATCAATTTGGGCAGCAATACTTGACAATATTTTGGTTTCTAATGCAGCATCATGTACAGTTGGGTGAGTGTGAGACTTTGACTGTGCTGCAACACTGAGTGGAATGACTGCAATTGGAGTGCTCGACCTTGATTGAGTGGATACCAAATCTGCGCACTGATGGGCTGAAGTGGATTCTATAGACTTTTCACCCACGTTTATAGCTTGCATAGCAACAAGTGTAGCAGCCTGAGCTGCCTTAGCCTCTTGCTTCAGGGCCAATTCCTTGAGCCTTTTGTCTTCTTCTTCCTTGGCCTTCTTCTCTTTAGCCAGATCATTAAGTCTTCTCTATTCTTCTTGAGCAGCTAACATAGTTCTAAGGCTGGTAGCCTCTTATAAGATTCTTACTTCTTTTGTTGCTTCAGCTGTTGTTATAAGTGCTTGAGCAACTTTGTATTCAGCATAGTACTCAACAAGCATCTTCTCAACTTCAGCTTTATCTCCAAGGGTATGAGGAGTTAGTAGAGTGGGAACAACCACTGTGTTTGACACATGAATGAAGCTGTTGGAAGAAGAGAAGCCTTCACCAACAGTGTCAATCTTCTGCTTTTCTTCATCTGAGAGATTGGATGACCTTGTGGTGTGAAGCATGTTACTCATCACGTTCACGTTCTGCCAGTAGATGCCAACGTCTGATTCTATGTTCTTTGGTGGCAGTACATGCTCTTGTTGAGGTAGTGGCTCAATGTCTAGTATGTGCCGTGGAAGATTGTCTACTCTTGCAATCTTCTTCCCCTTCAACTTGTTTGGGTTGACAGTTGGGAGCTTGGGGACAATACGGTTTGGAGCGACACGTATATCAATTTCTTCAGAAATGTGCAAGCTTGGTGGATAGAACTGTCTAGGGGCTATGCCTTGAAACTTCAAATTGCATAGAGCCCTATATTCAGCACAAGTGGGCTGGAAGGTTGGATGGATGGGGGCAACTCCTCGTGTGATCAACTGAAGAGGTCAAATACAAACTCTTGGTCTTGATAGATAGCGCAATGCATCACGATGCATGGTTTTGATAGTGGCCTCCAGTTGCTTCTTCTATTCTTCCGTTAACTCAATTGGCAGTGCTAGTTCCACTGTGAAGTAGTCCAATCCCTCTCTCATACAGTTATACCAGTGTGCAATCTCATGCACTAACTGACGCATTTGAGGGATGGTAGAGACATATTCTTCCTGCTATAGCCTTCTTGCAAGATTAACATCATCTTTAGCAATGTCCAGAAGAATGGTGTTGTGCATTGGCCTCTGGAAGGGAATTATCCCTTGATCAATCTATAGAGGTGGAAGCTCCTTTAGCTTTGCTTCCTTGACAACAATAACCATTGAGTGATCTGCAGCGGGCTTCAGTTGAGTCTCTTCTCTATATGTTGCAAACTCAGCATTCTCTCCCACATAGCATAGGGAGAATTGTTGCATCATCTTCTGATGCTAGGAGCCTAAGGGAGGAGGAGTGTCTTCTCTGAATCTGGACAAAGGAGTGGTGGCATCCAGACTAAATGGTCTGTTGTCCCATGAGGGAGCAACAGGCACTTCAAGAGATAGAATGACTATCTCTTCATCAGACCCAAACAAGATGTTGACAGACTTAGTGTGGTGGTAGGAAACCACTGCGTTTGACATCTCAAGGATGGTTACTAGTGAGGGTGATTGATAGGGAGGAATGTGGTGTCTAGTGGAGTTTGTAGGGATGTTGTAGGTACACCAATCTGAGTTGTGGGTTTAGACTGTGTCTAAGACTGTACAGTGGGTTCAGTCTATTGGGTGATCGTCTGTCCAATGGGGGCAGACACAAGTTGATCTTCTATCTAAATAGTAGATTCAGACAGTGGCTCTTGCATAGTCTATGCATGGGCATCAGACTGTGCAACTTCTGTTTGTCTAACTATAGTCTATGTAGGTGACACAGACGATAGAGGTTCAACAGACGGAGTGTCTATTGTGGGTTCTGTTTGGGCTAAGACTAGTATAGTTTGAGGAATATTCTTCCTTAGACGTTTATGAGTAGAGCGAGGGTGAGTGGGAAGTGTGAAGTTAGGGATGGTGATACCTCGATTGGTGGTAAAGGTGGTTGTGGTAGTCTGTCCAGGTCTGTCTTCTTCCAACACCACTTTTCTTTTCATAGTTAGCTTCCTGTGGTGCTGGGTGGTCTGATAGTCAGATCGTTTGACTCAATGGTCTGTTGTGCACTGAGTTGTCTTCTTGGTCTCTTGAAGACCAATCCATCATCAGATACTTCCTCTTCAGCCTTAGCAACATTAACAACTGCTTGCCCAATGTTTGCTACCTCCTTCAGAGACACTTGAGGTTCAGCAGACATTCTGGCAACACCCTTACCCTTTTGTTGAGCTCTTGTCTTGATCCTCAAAGTGGGTGGTCTAGGTGGTGCTTATTAGACTGTTTGCTTAGCCTTCTTGGCAGGTGACTCTTCAGCAGACTGTGTTGGGGCCTTGCATGTTGTCCGAACAGTCTGCTAGTTCACAACAGCAAGTCTCCTCATTTTACTTGCTAAAGGTTGGATGGAAGCAACCTCATCATAAATCACCAGACTCTTTACTTTTCCACCCTTCTTCTTCTTGGTCTGCTTCTTTTGACCTTCACCTTCATCATCAGAAAGCTTAGGGAACTTGTTAGGTAATCCCTTGGTGATTTCAAATCCCATGTTCAACTTAAGCAGACTGGAGGATGTCAACATCCTCTATTGAACAAATGGGCCTTCTACATTCATGTACTCCAATTCATCCAGATGTCTTGATTGAATTTCTCTGTACAGTCTGTTATAACAGTAAGCATCCCAAAGAATCTTGTTTATCAAGGTTGTGTAGTATGTGGCCACAAAGGTTCACAAGTATTGGATGTGGTTGATCAAGTTGTAGAAGAGTGTATGTGGAAGGTTAAATGGGATCCCTCTGATGATGTGGTAGAGGATGAATCTATAGAGGGCAGACACATGATCCCTAGACCCAATCTTGTGCAAGATGGTCTTATTGATGATGTACAGTAGCAACTTGGACAAAGGTGGGAAGTTGGCTGGATGTAGCCTCTTTACGTTCTTGGCCATCTCGTAGTTAGGTCCAAGAATGAACCTTTCTACTATCCCTTTAGCAATGTCAGTGTCCCATACCTCTGTAAAGTAGTTAGAGTGCAGTTCACACCTTATTGCTTGAGCAATGGAGGAGGGAGAGATAAGGATGTCGCACCCAAAGACTTTGCTAATAATCTCGTTTCCCTTGATCGTAGCATTTGTCCAGAACTCTCTGATAAGTCCTGGAGTGATCTTCCGACAATCATTGAAGAAGCCTCTGATCCCAGCAAACTCAAAGTACCTTGAGATGTTAAGACCACGTTCCTCAAGGTAGGGAATGTCAATGTAGTATTCCACATGAATGTTCCCAGTGTAGGAACCTCGTGGCTTGATCAGAATGTTCTCCACGTCATTGAGGTTGCATTCTCTCCTGACCTCTGGCATTACGTCTCCAAGATGCTCATCAGAAGCTCGAGAGGATGAGGGTGAGGTAGGTTGTTGGGAGGAGGAAGAACCCTTGGATAGGTTACCTTTGACCATGGTGAGGGTTTGTGTTTAGGGTTTCTTGAAGTGCTTGGTTGTAGAGAGGAGGTTTGAGAGAGATGAGAGAATGCGAATGCTTGGGGTATACGTTTTACAATAGTAGGCTAGAATAGGTAATGAGTGTGCATTAAATATGATGGTACGGTTAGGGAATGATTGAAACGACACATTGATGATAGACTTGAATGTGCATTTTGGGCTTAAATGACTCAAACCCCATTGAATGCTTCAGTTACAAAAACATTTTTCAAAAATCCACATGGTCTGGCTCATATTTTAAGCACGAATCACATGGCATGCACATGCCTCACTTAAGTATAACACCAGATGATGTGTCCATAGTTATACTAGTGAACAACAGACAATAATAAGACATTAAGTCACATAGACCATCCCAATCTTTTCTCTCAAAAAGATCAGTCTGTCCTCAATAAGGGGCTTTGTAAAAATATCAAAAAGCTGATTGTTTGTCTTAACAAATTCCAAATTAATGGTCCCCTTCTAAACATGGTCTCTTATGAAATGATGTTTTATTTCTATATGCTTGGCTCTAGAGTGCATGGTTGGATTTTTCAAGAGAGATATAGCAGCAATATTATCATGGAAGATAGGAATGTTACACTCAAATATGTTGTAGTCTTCAAGTTGATTCTTGATCCACAATATCTGAGAGCGCAACTTGTAGCTGAAATGTATTTTGCTTTTGCTGTGCTATTGTTCCTTACTTCTTGCTAAGCCATGACACCATGTTGCCTCCAATGAAGTGGCAACTGTTAGGATCAGTTGGGTAATCAATCAAGAAGGGGGGGGGGGTGAATTGATTTAACGTAAAGTGACAAATTCTTTTCCTCAAAAGATTTTTCACCACCGCTCTTGAGGTTTTAATAAAAGCGTTTTCAGAGAATGTAATATTGATTGAATAAATCAGAAAAACAACCTCAGCTTATGATAGAAATGATTTAGAACAAATTATCTTGATAAGGATCACATACTAAATTGAAATAGATGAAGGGATAGAGAGATTGAGCGTGTTAATTTATACTGGTTCGATCAAACACCGATCTACATCCAGTTCTCCCTTTCACCAAGGCGTTCCACTATGAATTTGATTACATACACCATGCACACACAATTTACAGCAAATCCTGATTTCACAACCTGAAATAGGAACCTAGAAGATTGAATGTGAAAACACCATTTACCATCCAATTTCTAAACACATTACTACAAACAGAATTAGAAATACCATCTAATTTCAACACAACATTTAGGAATGAAATTCCCACAATGCTAATGAAACAAGATCAATGAAAATGATTAAAGAACGAAAACACCTTGATGTGCTGATATGAGATCAGTTCAAGAAACTCCAATATGAGCAAATTTAGCAGTCAATAACAAATGTTGAATCACCTCAATTCATGAAAGAACAAGAGAGGGATATAGTTGTATAGGCTCAGAGGTTTAATCTCAAATGGGTATAGCAATAAAAGCAATATTGAGTTTTTCTAAAAACTCAAGAGATTAGAGAATGTGCAAAAGAAAGAAGAGAATGTTCAAAGCAATATCAAATTTGAAAATCAAATCAAAGATTTGGATTTTGACAATTGAAGGAATGAAAAGATATTGTGACTGTTGGTTGTTCTGCACAGAATGCTATGGGTTCAAACATATATAATGGGTCAAAAATATTTGGAGTTAGTTAGACAAATAATGAGTCTTGGAGATCTTTAAAAATGATCGTTATACCAGATATAATCGATTGCAATAAGGTGTAATCGATTATCCCGTGTATCAGAATATGATTTACACTTACTGTCATCTATTGTAATCGATTGCAAACAAGACAGAGCCAATTCTGAGTATTAGAGATCATCTGGTAATCGATTGCCACAAGATAGTAATCGATTGCAAATGAAATAGAGCAATTTCTGAATCTCAAAGATTGTCTTGTAATCGATTGCAGTTCGATGGTAATCGATTGCTATTGAAACAGAACAATATCTGAACTCTGAAATTAACATTGTAATCGATTGTAATGGTTGGTAATCAATTAACCCGATACTAGAGATGGTTTCAAAACTGATTAGGCCATCTAGTAATTGATTCCTACAACTTGTAATCGATTGCAATCACTCATAATTAGTTCCTAAGAAGTAAATCATCTAGTGATGCTAAAGATAATAGAAAACAGGGCAAATCAAAACATTAAGCAAAAATGATATGGCTTAGTCTATAACAAACAATACAGTGCCATCATCCATACATGTTATGGCATAAAAAGAAAATACTAGACTAAGAGAATGGAGAAGACTTAAGGTATGAAGATACCAAAAATCTAAATGAAGAGGCGAGGCGTCAATCTTCAACAACCTCCACTGGTGCTCTTTCTTTCAATTCTATATCCAACTTAGTCAGCATCACAATAGCCTGTCAGTTTATACTCTTTATGTCTTTTAAACCAGAGACCAAGATTAGAAGTACCAATTAAGTATCTAAATATTCTTTTAATGGCACACAGATGCACTTCCCTTGGGTCAGACTAAAATCTGGAGCAAAGGCAGATGCCGAACGTTATGTCTGGTCTGGATACAATCAAGTAAAGTAGAGACCCAATCATTCCTTTGAATTGAGTGACATCTACTTTCTTTCATTCTTCATCAGGTCCAAGTGATGTTGTTGGATGCATTGGTGTCTTCATAATTTTGGCATCATCCATCTTGAACTTCTTCAAGAGTTCTTTCACATACTTGGTCCAGTGTACGAAGATTCCTTTGTTGGTCTGCTTGATCTGCAATCCTAGGAAGAATTTCAGTTGTCCCATCATGCTCATTTCAAACTCAGTCTCCATCAATTTTGAGAACTCTTCATAGAGTTTTTCATTAGTGGCACCAAAGATGATATCATCCACATAAATTTGAACAACAATAAAATTAGAGTAGTTTTTGCGGAACAATGTAGTATCTATCTTTCCTCTTGTAAAATTGTGTTCTATTAAAAATGAATTGAGTTTTTCATACCATGCTCTGGGACCTTGTTTAAGACCATACAATGCTTTGTTTAATTTAAGTACATGGTCTAGAAAGATAGTACTCTCAAACCTAGGGGGTTGTTTTACATAAACTTCTTTGATTACACCATTGAGGAATGCACATTTTACTTCCATTTGATAAAGTCTCATATTTCTATGAGTAGCAAATGAAAGCAAAATCCTAATTGCCTCAAGTCTAGCTACTAGAGCGTATGTCTCCATATAATCAATACCTTCCTATTGTGGGTAACCTTTGGCCACTAGTCTAGCCTTATTCCTCACAACCTTACCATTCTCATCTAGTTTGTTTCTAAGACCCACTTAGCACCAACAACTTCCTTGTTGTCTAGCAGCTTCACAAGTTTCCAGACGTCATTCTTTTGAAATTGATCCGGCTCTTCATGCATTGCTTGGACCCATCTTTCGTCTTCCATGGCATCATCAATGTGCTTGGGTTCTATCTCAAACAATAAAGTTGTTTGTTGGAAGGATGACCTTGTCTTTACTGGTGCTTGAACCTCTTTAATGGTCTGAGTAGGAGGATGGTTCTTGATCATCATTCTGTTGCTACTTTGTGGTTCTCTGACTTCTTCTTCATCATCTGAGATGGTTTGATAGCGAGCAGACGATCTTGGAGCAGAGACGATGTGGGAGCAGACGATGATGTACCAGATGTAGAAGATGGTGCATCAGACGATGGTCTGGTCTTTGTTATTGCATCTTCTAGTCTAATATCTACAAATGAGTCTTCTAACTCTGATAGTTTCCTATCAGGTTGGGTGTCATTAAATCTTACATGAATAGCTTCTTCAACATTTTTGGTTCTAGAGTTAAACACTCTATATGTCTTAGATGTTTCAGAATATCCAAGTAAGATTCTTGTATCACACTTTGAATCAAACTTACCCAAATTATCTTTTGTGTTAAGAATGAAGCATTGACATCCAAAATGATAGAAGTATGATATGTTGGGTTTCCTTCGTTTCCACAGTTCATATGGAGTCTTTTTTATAATAGTCCTAATATAAATTTTGTTTTACAAATAACAAGAAGTATTTACAGCTTCTACCCAAAAGTGTTTAGGAGTTAAGTTATCATTCAACATGGTTCTGGTCATTTCTTGTAATGACCTGTTCTTCCTCTCAATAACATCGTTTTGTTGTGGTGTTCTAGGTGTTGAGAAGTTGTGAAGAGTTCCATTCTCTTCACTGAACCTTTGAAAACTTTCATTTTCGAACTCTCCTCCATGGTCACTTCTGATAGAAGTTATACATACTCCTTTTTCATTTTGAACATGTTTGCAGAATTTATAGAATTCCTTAAAAGCCTCATCCTTGTGAGTGAGGAATATAATCCATGTCCATCTAGAATAGTAATCAACTATTACCATTCCATATCTCTTCCCTCTAAGAGAGGTTGTCCTTGTTCAACCAAAGAGATCAATATGTAACAGTTCTAATGGTCTGGAAGTGGAAATAGTGTTTTTACTTTTAAAAGAGGTTTTCACCTATTTTCCTTTCTGACATGCCTCACAAAGTAAGTCATCTTTATACGACACTTTTGGCAGTCCTCTTACGAGGCTATATCTTTACAGTTTTGAGATTAATCTCAAACTTGCATGGCCAACCTTCTTAAGCCATAACCAATGACTTTCTTTGACAAACAGTAAACATGATGCATTTTGATCCTTTAGTTCACCAAGGTTGATCTTATAAATATTTTCTTGTCTCTTTGCAGAGAAGAGATGTGAACCAATAGAATCTCTGACTATGCATGATTCCTTGTTGAAGAAAACATCATATCTACTATCGCAAAATTGACTTATGCTCAGTAGATTGTGTTTTAGCACTTCAACAAATGACACATTCTCAATAGAGAGACTAGGAGGAATACCTATCTTCCCAGTACCCTTGATTCTCCCTTTCTGATTACCTCCAAAAGTGACTGTACCACCATGCATTGGTGTCAGGTCTAGAACATAGACCTGCGCCCGTCATGTGATGTGAGCAGCCACTGTCCAAGTACCATGATTGGTGTTTCTTTCCTGCCATCAAGGACATCTGCAACGGAAATTATTTTGTTCTTAGGTACCCATATTCTTTTGGGTCCTTTGGTGTTAGTCTTAGAAGCAGATGATTTTCTTCTTGTAGGCAATTTCTTACTTTTGGACTTTACATGTCCATTTTCAGAATGTGATCTATTGGAAGAAGCTTTATTCTTGGTTTCTTCTTTCTTTCCTATGAATCCAAGGCTAGATTTGTCATTTGGATGTCTGTTGTATGATAGAATTTTCTTTAAATTTTCAGACCCACTGACAAATTTGCTTAAAGTGCTCTTGAGAGATGCAACTTCTTTACGCAATTGAGAAATTTCAGCTTCATCTTTGCTCAAGGCTCTCACCTTGTTTAATTCATTAGTTTCCTTAATCAATTCATTCAATTGCCTTCTATGTTGTTCTTTTTCTATCTAGAGTTCACTTTTGCTTTTTATTAAGCATTGGTGATCTAAGGTTAGTTTTTGAAAATCATCTATTAAAGCATTACTAGCTGTGACCAATGTAGAACATTTGTCAAATAGCTTAGTGAATGAAGACCCAAGTTCTTCATGCTCTTTTGAGAGTTTTCTTAATTTCTTTTTCATAAATAAATAGGCTTTTGAAAGAATAGATGAATTAGAAAGAAGTTCTTGATAAGCTTCTTGAAGAGAGATAAGATCATTGAGGTCTACCTCATGTTCTTCATCATCTGAAGCCTCAGTGGTCGCGGCCGTACCCGAACCAAATAAAAACAATTAAATGCAGTAACTAGGAAGTGATCCTAGGTCGTCTCCCAATGAGCAGTGATCAAACAAACGTTCATAACACTTAACAACAATAAAACAGTAACAAATGGGGGGTTTCTTTGTTTTAATAATTTAAACAAGCAAGCAACTTGAATTAAAATTAACAGAACTAAAACGTGTTGTTTCCCCTTGATTCAAAAGCAAGCCTCTTATCCTAGGTTACGAGAATCTATCCCTAATCAATTCAGCCACTTAATCCAACCCGGAATTAATTTACTAAGCGAAAATTAATACAAGGTTTTCATTATGTGATTAAGCAACACATACACCAATTAATTCCTCTCACAGGTCCATTAAGCATGAACATTAATTAAGCACAGAGACAATTAATCAAGCATTAAACATGCATGGATTAATATCAGCAACAAACACAAAATAATTGGTGAAGGGGAAAAACTGATCAAAAATTAACATTAATAACAAAACCTCAAAGAGAGCTAGTGCTTAATCCTCAAGAGAAAACAACACTGGAAATTTAATCTTCCATTCAAATTAAACAAAGAATCGGAAACATAAACGAAGAAACTGAAAACGAAACAGGAAACAAAATGCAGAACAGAAACTGCAACGAAGACTGTAAACGAAACTAAAAACAGAAATTGCAAAACGGAAATGAAACTAGAAAACAGAAACGAAAATGGAAACAGAAACAAAAAATGAAAAAAACTCTGCTCTACATGAACAGTAGCATGCTGGGGACGTGAACAGTAATTCCTCAACAGTCCAAATGAAACTAAAACCTCTCAGCCCCCTCTCCATGACGGTTGCCCTTATTCTTGTCTCACTAAAAGTCACTTAGGCCCACAAAACCCTAGGCTACTAATCTGATTTGGGCCCATATAAAATTTGATGCGGCCTAATTACAAAATACAACAATAAAATGAAATAAAATAAAACTGGACGACAAATAAAACTAAAACAGTCTCCTCTCTTCAAGCCCAAACTGGTTCAGCCCAATTCCAGATCCAAGCCCAATTGCTTATAATTCTCTTGAAATTAAATTAAAATACAGACTTAGTTAAAAAGCCCAAATGATAAAACTGCATAATTAATTTGACAATTAAGGCTAATCAGTAATTAAAATGGTGACAGAAAGGGGTAAGAAATAGGAGAAAATAATGACACATCAAATTCCCCCACACTTAGCCTTTTGCACTCTTGGGCAAAATCATGAAACAGAGCAAGGAACAAATCCAGAGACATCAAAGAGAGAGAAACACAAAAAACATTTACATACTTTTCAATGAATTCAAAGGAATGAAAGGAATAGGCAACATCCAACACAACAAGAGTTAAAGAGTCAAGACAGTCAAGAAAGTTATCCAAACATTTCAAACATGGCAAGCAAATTAATCCGCCCAAGAGGTAAATCAAAAGTGATAAAGCCTCACAAGATATATGCACTCAATCTCTCAAGTGTCTAGGCTATTGTTTACTCTCAGAGCACCCATGAAAAACAAACACCACATAGACTTGGCAAGCCTCTAGAATTAACAATCAATACACATGCACAAAAAGGATCAAAATGTCTTTTAAGGTTGTAATGGGGCCAAGGACAAGGTGAGAAAAAAATATATGGGATAAGTGACTAAAACCCAAGGGAATAGAGGAGCAATGGGGAATAAGTCAAAATTAAGCATAAAAAGCAAACTCAAAACCTCTAATATCAACAATATCAACCAAATCCTCACACAAGTCCAAAAACAAGTTCACTATTATTCAACTTCAATCTTTTCCTTTTCTTTTCTTTTTCTTTCCTTTTTTTTTTTTTTTTTTGAAAACAGACATCATCAAACATTAAGCATGGCCAAAAATACATCATCCAATGAAACATACCCCCCCACACTTATTCCCAAAACAATTCCAAAGCTCCAAAATTCCTTAAGGGTAGGGTGATCATGGTTTTTCACTTAAGGCTTGTACTGAGCTTCAAAACAAAGAAAGGGGAACATAGGCTCAAAGGGGCTATCGAAGGAATTAATTCAAGGTAGGCTTATTTGGCTAGAGGCTTATAAGAACAAGAATGCCTAAATCATCTCCAAACATGCATGTGCAAGAAGTACCAAAAAGAGCCAAGCCAAGGCCACTGTGCAAGCAATCAATGGAGCAAAACACACAGAATAAAATAGATGCTGATGGCTCAAAATCTCACCAAGGGTAAATCTATCACTCAATTCAACCTCTCAAACTTCAGAACTAGCTTGACATGCACAAAAGAAACAAGGATCAACTTCAAAACTAACTTGATATATATAGAAAAACAGAGATTTCAATCCATAAAATGTGAAGAATGTGCCCATAACCTAAACAAAACCTAGAAATCAAAGAAAAGCATGCAATGTTGTACACAAAACATAAAATAGATAAACCTAAAAATCCTAAACAAAGAACAATCTCCCCCCACACTTAAATCACACATTGTCCTCAATGTAGCGCAATCATAAGATCAAGAAATCAAAGCAACCAATGGAATTGGACACGTGAAACAAAAGTAGAGAAGGAAGGAGAAAAAGAAAACTCCCTAAGTCATGATGGGAGAGAAGCGGGGTCAAGCAAGGAAGCCTCCTCCACCACTACATCCACCAAAGAAGGATTTGTGAGGAATGGCTTCAGCCGGTGGCCATTAACTTTGAAAGTCTTATCTGTGGATTCACTTTTGATCTCAACTTTACCATAAGGAAAAACATTAGTCACAACAAAAGGACCAATCCACTTAGACCTAAGCTTACCACCCATGAGACCGTAGAGTTATACAACAACACCTTTTGCCCAACCACGAAGTCCTTCCTAGCTATCAAGCTATCATGGAACTTCTTGGTTTTCTCCTTGTAGAACTTTGAGTTCTCATAGGCCTCAAGACGGATCTCATCAAGTTCATTCAGTTGCAACTTTCTTTCCTCTCCAGCTTGATCAATAGAGAAGTTGTAGGTCTTCACAGCCCAATAGGCACGGTGCTCTATCTCCACAGGAAGATGACATGCCTTGCCAAAGACAACCCGATAAGGAGACATCCCTATGGGTGCTTTGTAAGCAGTCCTATGTGCCCAAAGAGCATCATCCAGCCTATTGCTCCAATCTTTTCTGTTCGGCTGCACAATCTTCTCCAAGATCCTCTTGATCTCCCTGTTTGAAATTTCAGCCTGCCCATTAGTTTGGGGGTGGTAGGGTGTAGAAACCCTATGAACAACCCCATAATTCTTAAGCAAAGCCTGCATGGATCTGTTACAAAAATGGGTGCCCTGATCACTAACAATGGCTCTGGGTACTCCAAACCTGCAAAACAGATTAGACCTAACAAAATCCACAACGACCCTAGCATCATTAGTTCTGATGGCTTTAGCTTCCACCCACTTTGAAACATAATCAACAGCAAGGAGAATATAGGAAAAACCAAAAGAAACAAGAAAGAGACCCATAAAATCAATACCCCAGACATCAAACACCTCACAGAATAGCATGGGCTGCTGAGGCATTTGCTATCTCCAAGAAAGGGATCCTCCTGCTCTCTGACAAGGCTCACAAGTGCTACAAATCCTCCACGCATCCTTAAAGATGGTGGGCCAGTAAAATCCACAATCAAGCACCTTGCGAGCTGTCCTCTGAATACCAAGATGGCCACCAGGTGCGGATGAATGACAAAACTACAGGACCGAGTCAATCTCATGGTCGGGAATACATCTCCTAATAACCTGGTCACTGCACAACTTCCACAGATAGGGGTCATCCCAAATATAATGCTTAGCATCACTCTTAATTTTATCAATCTGAGCTCTAGATGCTAAGGGAGGAAAAACAGAAGCAACTAAATAGTTAACAATGTTTGCAAACCAAGGGGTGGGGGAAGAAATAGAAACAGTCAACAAATTTTCATTAGGAAAACAATCCTGGATAGGCAAAGCATCGGCTTCCTCAGCTCTCTCAATCCCCGCCGAGATGGTCTCGCCACCAAATTCGGGCTCCACTCCTGTCACGGATGTCCAAATCAAACTCTTGGAGCCAGAGCATCCACACCGATCAATCTAGGCTTTGACTCAGCCTTCTTTAATGAGATACTTCAGAGCTGCATGGTCAGTATAGACAATAACATGAGTACCAAGCAAATATGATCTAAATTTATCAAGAGCAAAAACAATAGCCAGAAGCTCTTTCTCTGTGGTGGTGTAGTTTGCTTGGGCAGCATCTAAAGTCCTGGAAGCATAGTAAATCACCCTAGGAAGTTTGTCAATCCTCTAAGCAAGGACAGCCCCCAATGCATAGTTAGATGCATCACACATCAACTCAAATGGAGCTGTCCAGTCGGGTGCTTGAATAATGGGGGTGGTGGTTAAGGCTTGCTTAAGGCAATCAAAAGCCTTCTTGCACCTGTCATCAAAGTTAAAGTCCACATCCTTCTACAGCAAGTTGGATAGTGGAAGGGCCACCTTACTAAAATCTTTGATAAAGCGCCTGTAAAACCTTGCATGGCCAAGAAAAGAACGAACCTCTCGCACGCAAGAGGGGTAAGGCAATTGTGAAATAACAGACTATCTTGGCGGTGGTCTACCTCTATGCCCTTACTTGGAAATGATATGCCCTAAAACTATACCTTGTTCAACCATGAAGTGACATTTTTCAAAATTCAGAACAAGGTTAGTTTCAATGCATCTATTAAGAACTCTATCCAGACTATCCAAACATGCATCAAAAGAGGATCCATAAACAGTAAAATCATCCATAAACACCTCTATGCAACTCTCTAAAAAGTCACTAAAAATGCTAAGCATACACCGCTGGAAGGTACCAGGGGCGTTGCATAGGCCGAAAGGCATCCTCCTATAGGCAAAAGTGCCAAAGGGGCAGGTGAATGTGGTTTTTTCTTGATCCTCAGGGGCAATGTGAATTTGAAAATATCCAGAAAATCCATCAAGAAAGCAATAATGGGATTTACCTGCCAGTCGCTCAAGCATCTGATCAATGATGAATGGGAGTGGGAAGTGATCTTTTCTTGTTGCCTGATTCAGCCTCCTGTAGTTAATGCAGACCCTCCAACTATTCAAAGACTGGGTGGGAATCAGCTCATCCCTCTCATTCTTTACAACAGTGAGGCCTGTCTTCTTTGGAACCACTTGGACTGGACTCACCCACTGACTGTCAGAAATGGGGTAGATGATCCTAGCTTGCAGAAGCTTGGTCACCTCTTTCTTTACTACATCTAGAATGACTGGGTTGAGTCTCCTCTGTGGCTGTCTCACTGGTTGGGCTCCATCCTCTAAAAGTATCCTATGAATGTAGGTAGATGGGCTAATACCAAGAATGTCTGCCAAGGTCCAACCGATGGCTTTCTTATGCTTTTTAAGCACTTGCAACAACTTCTCCTCTTGAACAGCATCAAGGGAGGTAGAAATAATCACATGCAATTTCTCCTCATCCTCCAAGTAAGCATACTTGAGGTTTTCTGGTAATGGTTTCAGCTCTGGTGTGGGTGGTGGCTGTATATCAGAAGGAACCAGAGAAGGGGAAAGAATGGGTTCCACAACCTATACCTCAACCTGTAAGTCAGATGTATATGTACTTCCTGCAACATGGTTAGTGCATTCTGACTCTATAAAATCCAAATCAAGAGGTGACACCCCCAAAGTACCAGACTGAAATTCAAATTTACTCTCAGCACAAAAATTAGATACAGGATCAAATTCAAACTCAGATTCAGATTCAGATTCAATGCATGAGGAATGACAAGTATGCATATCAGATGAAAATGGGTGCTTCCTAACATGAAGAGAATCAGAATCAAACATATAGTCATCAACAATCTAATCAAGTATCTCAGCACGAAAGACAGAATGATCCTCAGATGGATGTTTCATGGCATCAAGAATGTTAAAATGGACAACAATATCACCAAATTCCATAAACAATGTGCCAGCATAAACATCTATCTTGGTTCAAAGCTGTTTTTCAAAAATGGCCTGCCTAAAATAATTGGGACAGATCCATGGGAGAATCCCTCTTCCATATCAAGAACATAAAAATCAGCAGGAAAAATAATTTTGCCAACCCGAACCAACACATCCTCTATGAAACTTGTAGGGTGAGCAACACTTCTATTTGCCAATTGAATCACCACACCCGTAGGTTGCAAAGGTCCAAGAGATAAAGATTTGAAAATGGACAGAGGCATAACATTAATTGATGCTCCTAAATCTAGCATGGCATTTTCAAATTTGTTGTTCCCAATAATGCAAGGTATACAGAAAGTACCTGGGTCCTTACATTTCTTAGGAATGTGAGGAACAGATTTACCTATGAGTGTAGACACGTTTCTGCCCATGCTGATTCTCTCATTACCCTTCATCTTCCTCTTGTGGGTGCACAGCTCCTTTAGGAATTTTGCATATCTGGGAATTTGTTTGATGGCATCAAGCAGAGGTATGTTTACCTCCACTTTCCTGAAGGTGTCCAGGATCTCCCTATCCACTTCTTCCATCTTTTTGTTTGGAATTGCTCTAGGTGGGAATGGAAGGGGGATAGGCTGTTGCAAATCAGTGCTGCTGGAAGAAGGTCCACCTGCATGGAATTTTCTGCTACCAAGTGGCTGCTCCTCCTCTTGGTCGGGTGCTGAGTGCAGGTGCAGGTGCATCAATTTTCTTGCCTGACCTCAAAGTGATGGCACTCACATTTTTCGGATTTTGGACAGTCTGAGAGGGTAATTTATCGCACTGGGACTGTGCCTCGGTTCAACCGAGTAGCCATCTCGCCCCATCCGATTTGTCGGACTGCGAATGGAGGCTCTCGGTCTCGTCTTGCTGGAACTGCATATTTTGAAGAGTCATCTGCCTCACTAGCTCCTCTAAGGAGGGTTGAGAAGGAGCCTCAGATGCTTGCTGTCTTTGTTGCTGCTGTTGCATTGGAGGAGGAACATATGACTTGCTTGGACCAAAGAAAGATTCTCGGAATGGAGGAGGGGCAGGTTGTTGTTGTTCTTTGGTATTGTGGAGGATTTGTCCATCTCGGATTTGGATGATTCCTCCAACCCGGATTGTATCTGTTGCTTGAAAGATCATAATTATTCTACTGTTGCTGGGTTTTGTTTGCTTTGAGGTGGTCTATTATAAATGTTTGCAGCATAGGCTTCAGGTTGCTCATTGACTCCAGATTGCTGCGAGAGAAGGACAGAGATCTCGTATGGTGATCAACAGAAGAGCATAGGCCACAGACTCTTGCAATAGTAACAGGTGCAGATGCAGATTTCTGATTTATGGCAAGCTGAGTTACTAGGTTGACCAAGGCATCAAGTTTTCCCTCAAGCTTCCTATTTTCAGCAGATGGAGATGAATCCGTGGCCACATCATGGACTCCCCTAATGACAATAGCATCATTTCTTGCACTGAATTGTTGGGAGTTGGAGGCCATCTTCTCAATCAGGCTTCTAGCCTCAGTAGGGGTCATATCACCAAGAGCCTCCACCACTAGCAGCATCAATCATGCTCCTTTCAATGCTATTTAGACCTTCATAAAAATACTGGAGCAACAGTTGCTCAGAAATCTAGTGGTGAGGGCAGCTTGCACACAATTTCTTAAACCTCTCCCAGTACTCATACAAGCTCTCTCCACTAAGTTGCCTGATGCCTGAAATGTCTTTTCTGATTGCAGTGGTTCTGGATGCAAGAAAGAATTTCTCCAAGAACATCCTCTTGAGGTCATTCCAACCAGTGATAGACTTGGGAGCAAGGTAGTACAACCAATCCTTTGCCACTCCCTCTAGAGAATGAGGAAAAGCCTTCAGAAAGATATGATCTTCTTGGACATCAGGAGGCTTCATGGTTGAACATACTATGTGAAATTCCTTCAGATGTTTATGCGGATCCTCACCTGCATGGCCATGAAACTTAGGAAGCAAATGTATCAATCCAGTCTTGAGAACATATGGGACATCCTCATCAGGGTATTGAATGCACAAGCTTTCATAAGTGAAATCAGGTGCAGCCATCTCTCTAAGTGTCCTCTCACGAGGTGGAGGTTGAGCCATGTTCTCAGTATAATATCAGCAGCAGAATGCTCAGAATCAGAATGCTCAGAATTTGCAACAGAATGTTCAAAGTTGTTTAAACTAAGACTATCAAAACTAAGACTATCTATATGCTCACTATGCCTAACTAATCTATGAAAGGTCCTATTTATTTCAGGATCAAAAGGTAGTAAATTATCCGGATTTCCCCTAGTCATGCACTATATGCAGCAAATCATGTATTTTCCAGACAAGCACAAGTAGGGGTAAAACTGGAACTATACTCAAACAATATCCAAATGAGCTGAAATTTTGTGAGTAACTCCCTAAAATCATAAAAAGATAGCACAAAAAATATCAGACAAAAATTCAAAGTCTAACTATATAAACTAAAAATTCAAAGTTTGAATAAATAGGGCAATAATACTTAAAAAAAAAAAAAAACTTAGTAAACAGACTCTTTTGGAATTCTGAGAACCTGCAATAACTTTAGTAGTTGGGCTGCATGGGAAATTCAATTCTACCCCAAATTCATATATAACAATACTCATTTTGATACCCGAAGCAAAAGTTATGACCGTTTTGAGTTTTGCTTAACACAAATTCTCAAAATTTTCGTCTCTCTCAAATTCAGCCACACCAAGTGCTTCTGGTATTTTTCACACAAAATATGGATCAAAAGAAACTACCACAAAAAAAATCAGCCAAAAAGGACAACTCTAGCTACCAAAACAAAAATCGACAATTAATTAGAAAAGTCCGACACTATTCACAGCACTATTCACAATTTCATTGGAATTTTTTATGATGCGAGGGATCAAAACAGCTAGGATTCTTCACCAATTGGACTTGTTGGACCTGCAGCAAGGAGCAATAGACACGAAAATGCAATGCAACAAGTTGTATGGATTGAATTCAACACAAAGCAACTCAAAGAAAGAGAAACAAAACTCAAAACACCCTTCAGCTGCAAAAACAGAGGACTAATAGAAATAAATTCTCACAACAGCAGCAAATTGAAGTTCAAACACAGAACAGAAACAGAGCAATACAATGCATAGTTACTGTTCCATTGGATTGAAGTTTCATTTGTTGTTCAATTCGAAATTTGTTGTTCAACTTGCTGCAGGGAAACACACAACAACAGAAACACACAATTTAACAGACAGAAGACAAACAAAAACAACACTACACACCTGAACACAATAACACTAAGCAACAGAAATGAACTACACACAACCACAAACACAAACACAAACACAAAACACAAACACAATTATGAACCTTTGATTGGAACCACTGCTCCCCGGCACCCGGCACCAAATTTGGTCGCGGCCGTACCCAAACCAAATAAAAACAATTAAATGCAGTAACTAGGAAGTGATCCTAGGTCGTCTCCCAGTGAGCAGTGATCAAACAAACGTTCACAACACTTAACAACAATAAAACAGTAACAAATGGGGGGGTTTCTTTGTTTTAATAATTTAAACAGCAAGCAACTTGAATTAAAATTAACAGAACTAAAACGTGTTGTTTCCCCTTGATTCAAAAGCAAGCCTCTTATCCTAGGTTACGAGAATCTATCCCTAATCAATTCAGCCACTTAATCCAACCCGGAATTAATTTACTAAGTGAAAATTAATACAAGGTTTTCATTATGTGATTAAGCAACACATACACCAATTAATTCCTCTCACAGGTCCATTAAGCATGAACATTAATTAAGCACAGATACAATTAATCAAGCATTAAACATGTATGGATTAATATCAGCAACAAACACAGAATAATTGGTGAAGGGGAAAAACTGATCAGAAATTAACATTAATAACAAAACCTCAAAGAGAGCTAGTGCTTAATCCTTAAGAGAAAACAACACTGGAAATTTAATCTTCCATTCAAATTAAACAGCAACTGGAAATGTAAATAGCAAATTGAAAACGAAACAGGAAACAAAATGCAGAACAGAAACTACAACGAAGACTATAAACGAAACTAAAAACAGAAATTGCAAAACAGAAATGAAACTAGAAAACAGAAACGAAAACAAGAATAGAAGACAGAAACGAAAATGGAAACAGAAACAAAAAATGAAAAAAACTCTGCTCTACATGAACAGTAGCATGCTGGGGACGTGAACAGTAATTCCTCAACAGTCCAAATGAAACTAAAACCTCTCAGCCCCCTCTCCATGACGGTTGCCCTTATTCTTGTCTCACTAAAAGTCACTTAGGCCCACAAAACCCTAGGCTACTAATCTGATTTGGGCCCATATAAAATTTGATGCGGCCTAATTACAAAATACAACAATAAAATGAAATAAAATAAAACTGGACGACAAATAAAACTAAAACAGTCTCCTCTCTTCAAGCCCAAACTGGTTCAGCCCAATTCCAGATCCAAGCCCAATTGCTTATAATTCTCTTGAAATTAAATTAAAATACAGACTTAGTTAAAAAGCCCAAATGATAAAACTGCATAATTAATTTGACAATTAAGGCTAATCAGTAATTAAAATGGTGACAGAAAGGGGTAAGAAATAGGAGAAAATAATGACACATCACTCAGACGCATATGCAGTGTTGTCTGATGCATTCTCACCATCAGACGCAGACGATGTGGAGGTTGCGTCTACCATCAAACAGAGATTAGCTTCTTCATCTGATGCTTCAGAATCTTCTTCATCAGTTGAATCACCTAGATCTTCCCATGTGGACATCAATCCTTTCTTTTTCTTGGGAAGTCTCCTCTTGACTCTTTCTTTTCCTTTGCTGAGCTTTGGACATTTTGACTTGAAGTGTCTAGGCTTCTTACATTCATAGCAGACAATAGGATTCTTCTCTTTCTTCTCATGGTCTGTTGAGTATTTCTTGTTGTAGTTCTTCCATCTCGAACCACCTTTCTTTCTCCACATCTTGTGGATTCTTCTTGAGATGAAGGATAGTTCATCATCTTCTCTTGACTCTTCTTCACTTGAGGAAGTGGACTCTACTTTTGATTCTTCTGCTTTTAGAGCTTTGGTAGTCCGTCCTTTAGGTGGTCTAGAAGACTGACTTTTTGATGAAGATGACTCTTTTGGTGTTGTCTGATTTGGCTTTGGTGAAGGTTTGTGTTTAGGGTTTCTTGAGGTTCTTGGTTGTAGAGAGAATGGGTGAGAGCAATGAGAGGTTTCGAAAGCTTGGGAAATACATTTGGCAACAGTAGGCTAGAATAGGTAATGAGTGAGCATTAAATATGATGGTACGGTTCGGGAATGATTGAAACGACACGTTTATGACAGACTTGAATGTGCGTTTTGGGCTTTTATGATTCAGACTCAAACAAATGCTTAATTTATAAAATGGTTTTAAAAAATTCACATGGTCTGACCCATATTTTGAGCGCGAAACAAGTGACATGCACATGCTTCACTCAAGTATCACACCAAACGATGTGTCCTTAGTTCTACTAGTGAATAGTAGACAGTGATAAAACATTAATTCACCCAGACCATCCCAATCTTTTCTCTCAAAAAGATCAGTCTTTCTTCAGTAAGGGGTTTTGTAAAAATATAAGCAAGCTTATCGTCTATATTCCAATTTAATGGTCCCCTTCTGAACATGGTCTCTTATGAAATGATGTTTTATTTCTATATTCTTGGCTCTAGAGTGCATGTAGGATTTTTAGAAAGAGATATAACAGCAGTATTACCACAGAAGATAGGAATGTTACTTTCGAATATGTTGTAGTCTTCAAGTTGATTTTTGATCCACAATATCTAAGAGTAGCAACTTGTAGCTGAGATGTATTCTGCTTCTACTGTTGATAGTGTTGTTGTTCCTTGCTTCTTACTGAGCCATGACACCATGTTGCCTCCTATGAAGTGGCAACCTCCACTGGTGCTTTCTCTTTCAATTTTGTCTCCAGCATAGTCAGCATCACAATAGCCTATCAACTTATACTCTTTCTGTCTTTTAAACCAAAGACCAAGATTAGAAGTTTCAATTAAATATCTAAAAATTCTTTTAACAACAAATAGATGCACTTCCCTTGGGTCAAACTGAAATCTGGAGCAGAGGCAGACACTGAACATTATATTTGGTCTGGATGTAGTCAAGTAGAGAAGTGACCCGATCATTCCTTTGAACTGAGTGACATCTACTTTCTCTGAATCTTCATCAGGTCCAAGTGATGTTGTTGGATGCATTGGAGTCTTCATAATTTTAACATCATCCATTTTGAACTTTTTAAGAGTTCTTTCACATACTTGGTCTGGTGTATGAAGATTCCTTTGTTGGTCTGCTTGATTTGCAATCCTAGGAAGAATTTCAGTTTTCCCATCATGCTCATTTCGAACTTAGTCTGCATCAACTTTGAGAACTCGTCATAGAGTTTTTCATTAGTAGCACCGAAGATAATATCATCTACATAGATTTGAACAACAATAAAATCAGAAGAGTAGTTTCTATGGAACAATGTAGTATCTATCTTTCCTCTTATAAAATTGTGTTCTATTAAAAATGAACTGAGTTTTTCGTACCATGCTCTAAGAGCTTGTTTAAGACCATACAGTGCTTTGTTTAATTTAAATACATGGTCTAGAAAGATAGTACTCTCAAACCCAGGGGGTTGTTCTACATAAACTTCCTCTTTGATTACACCAATGAGGAATGCACATTTTACATCCATTTGATAGAGTCTCATATTTCTATGAGCAGCAAATGAAAGCAAAATTCTAATTGCCTCAAGTCTAGCTATAGGAGCGTATGTCTCCGTATAATCAATACCTTCCTGTTGTGAGTAACCTTTGGCCACTAATCTAGCCTTGTTCCTCACAACCTTACCATTCTCATCTAGTTTGTTTCTGAAGACCCACTTAGCACCAACAGCTTCCTTGTTGTCTAGTAGCTTCACAAGTTTCCACTGTCGCAAAATTGACTGATGCTCAGTAGATTGTGTTTTAGCCCTTCAACAAATAACACATTCTCAATAAAGATACTAGGAGGAATACCTATCTTACCAATACCCCTGATTCTCCCTTTTTGATTACCTCCGAAAGTGACTGTACCACCATGCATTGGTGTTAGGTCTAGGAACATAGACCTTGCACTTGTCATGTGATGTGAGCAGCCACTGTCCAGGTACCATGATTGGTGTTTCTTTCCTACCATCAAGGACATATGCAACAGGAATTATTTTGTTTTTAGGTACCCATATTCTTTTGGGTTCTTTGGTGTTAGTCTTAGAAGCAGATGACTTGCGGCAATTTCTTGCTTTTGGACTTTACATGTCCATTCTCAAAGTGTGGTCCATTAGAGGAAGCTTTCCTTTTGGTTGCTTCTTTCTTTCTTGTGAATCCAAGGCCAGATTTGTCATTTGGATGTCTGTTGTATGAAAGAATTTTCTTTAAATTTTCAGACCCATTGAAAAATTTGCTTAGAGTACTCCTAAGAGATGTAGCTTCTTTGCGTAATTGAGCAATATCAGCTTCATCTTTGCTCAAGGCTCTCACCTTGTTTAATTCATCAGTTTCCTTAATCAATTCATTCAATTGCCTTCTATGCTGTTCCTTTTCTATCCAGAGTTCACTTTTGCTTTTAATTAAGCATTGGTGATCAATGGTTAGTTTTTGAAAATCATCTGTTAGAGCATTACTGGTTGTGACTAATGTAGAACATTTATCAAATAGCTTAGTAAAAGAGGATCCAAGTTCTTCATGCTCTCTCGAAAGTTTTCTTCATTTCTTTTTCATAGATAAATAGGCTTTTGAAAGAATGGATGAATTAGAGAGAAGTTCTTGATAAGCTTCTTGAAGAGTAATAAGATCATTTAAGATCTACCTCTTGTTCTTCATCATTAAAGCTTCAGACGCAGACGCATTTGAGCCTTGACGCAGAGTGGGTGTTCTTTGGTGTGTTTTCATCATTAGACGCAAACGATGTGGAGGTTGCATCTGCCATCAGACAGAGGTTAGCTTCTTCGTCTGATGCTTCAGAATTTTCTTCATCTAGATCTTCCCATGTGGACATCAATCCTTTCTTTTTATTGGGAAATCTCTTGTTGACCTTTTCTTTTCCTTTGCTGAGCTTAGGACATTCTGACTTGAAGTGTCTAGGCTTCTTACACTCGTAGCAGATGATAGGATTTTTCTCTTTCTTTTCACGGTCTGCTGAGCACTTCTTATTGTAGTTTTTCCATCTTGATCCACCTTTCTTTTTCCACATCTTGTGGATTTTCCTTGAGATGAAGGATAGCTCATCATCATCCTCTGATTCTTCTTCACTTGAGGAAGTGGACTCTACTTCTGACTATTCTGCTATTAAAGCCTTGGTGGTGTGTCTTTTGGATGGTCTGGCGGACTGACTTTTTGATGAAGATTGTTCTTTAGGTGTTGTCTGATATGGCTTGTGAGCTTTCAAAGCCAGAGACTTGCCCTTTTTCAATTTGGCATCTCCTTGTAGTTCTTGCTCATGCAGCATTAGAATCCCCACTAGCTCTTTGAGAGGCATGTAATCTAGATTTTTGGAAGCTCTAATGGCCGTGACTTGAGGTCTCCATTGTCTAGGCAAGCTGCAAAGAATTTTGTCAACATGCTCGAAATTTTCAAAACTTTTACCAAGTTTATTTAAAATAGTTTGGAATCTAGACAACATATTAGCTATGGTTTCATCTTCTTCCATAGCAAAGAGTTCATATTCTCTGGTAAGAACACTTACCTTGTTCCTTTTTACCTGTGAGGACCCTTCATAAGTTATTATAAATGTGTCCCATATGTCTTTGGCTGATTTGAACTGGCTTATCTTTTTGTGCTTAGTTTCTGAGATACATGCATGTATTGCATTTCTTGCTCTAGAGTTGAGGACGAATCTGTTCTTCTGTGCCTCAGTCCATTGTTTATTTGGGATCTCAGCTTCATTATCATCAACTGGAATATAATCTCCATTTTCTATGACATCCAACATGTCTATATGACATGATTCAAAGTACATCTCCATTCTTTGTCTCCAATATGTGAAGTTTTCACCCTTAAAGATTGGAGGTTTGTGTAGACCCTTCTCCATCCTTGTGTAGGATCTTTAGCTCTGTATCATGAAGATAGTTATCAAAGACCAAGCTTTGATACCAACTGAAATACACAAGAACACACTAGAAGGCGGGGGGGTTGAATAGTGGGTTTAAACCTTTTCACAAATACTATTAGTTCACAAATTGCCCTCTTGGATATATGTTAGTTTAAAGCAAAAAATATATACTTTCAAGGCAAAGCTTAGAAAATCTTTTCAAAAGAGCACAGTGAGCAAGATAAATATTTTTAAGCACAAGACAACAAATGAGAGCTTGTTTTTATACTGGTTCACTCAAGCTGAGCTACGTCCAATTCTCCTTTAACAACTGTCAAAAGGTTCCACTATAATCAACTAATTACAAAACAAGTATTCTTCATTGCCACTTCTAGCTACAAGTATTCTCTATGCCATTACTAGCTACAAGTATTCTAAACCACTTCTCTGGTTGGTTACAAGTATGAATCTCCCCCTGAGATTATACTTCCCAAGTATTCTTTTATCACTAAGCCACTCCTAGCTTTCTATACAAAAATGTATTAGATTCAGATAACTCTCAAGGAGAGGATATAATCAATTGATGAATCTGCATGAGCTTGTAGAGGATGGGTGTTCTGTTTCTCTCAACTCGTGTTCAAGACTTGCTCTCAGAATGCTTTCTCTTGCTGTCTAGATTTTTTGTTATCCAGTTCATGTTCAATTCATTCTTCTTTTTCTAGCTTTTTTTTTGTTTCATAGAGTCTTCCTTATAAAGTGGGCTTGATGAATTTGAACGTTGGAGAAGACTTCTTTTCGTTATCTCACACAGTAGAGTGTTGAAGTAACTTTGACTGTGCTTTATCGGATGGGAGCAGGTTTCTGTCTCTGTTACAGTTTGTCTTTTAGCTAAAAGTGTGCATCCCAATGTTGATTGGTTCTTTTGGCTGTACCTGCACACTTTACATAGTACAAGACATGCAAGTAATACGAGGAATCAAAGAAAGTAATGTCAAAGGGTATCTCCCTTTGTTTCAGTTGCAACAGTGCCTTTATTTGAGTAAAGAATTAACTATAAAGCATGTATTCCTCAGTACTTATGTTAGTTTACGTTCTATTCCTGCATAAACAAAATCTGGCTTAACAAACATAGTTTGGTCTTGATTAAGTATGGTTTGTTCGTGCTCAAACAGTGTCTAGCTTTAACAAACACATTCTTAATTAAAAAACATAGTCTGTTCTAGCCTTAGACATCATCTTGGCTTAACAAACACATTATTAATTAAAAGACATGGTGTGTTCTAGCCTTAGACATTGTCTGGCTTAACAAACACATTCTTAATTAAAAGACATGGTCTGTTATAGCCTTAGACAAAGTCTAGCTTAGCGAACATAGTCTGGTCTTGATTAAGTATGGTCTGTTCGTGCTCAAACAGCGTCTGGCTTTAACAAATACATTCTTAATTAAAAGACATGGTCTGTTCTAGCCTTAGCCATCGTCTGGCTTAACAAACACATTCTTAATTAAAAGACATGGTCTGTTTTAGCCTTAGACATTGTTTGGCGCTTGGCTTCAGACATCGTCTGGCGCTTGGCATCAGACATCGTCTAGCCTTGCATCAGACATCGTCTGGCGTTGGGCATCAGACATCATTTGGCGCTTGGCTTCAGACATCGTCTGGTTTGGGGACATAGCATAAATAGTTAAGAACTTATTTAAATTTGTTTATAGCCATTTTCAGTGCTAAATATAACCAATATAAGTTCTCAAACAGTTAGAGTGTAGGATTTGAGTTGAGAGATATTACCATTGTTTATTCTTACTTTGATTTCTTGAAATCACTTAGTCGAAAATCATTAGTTGATCAAATATTATTACATTTGTTATCATCAAAACCTATCAATGTATTAGGGGTCAAACATCATCAAATGTCTTGGTTCTAACACAATGTGTGTGGATATAGCAGATAAAGATCATATTTGAAACACCTCAATGTGTAGATAAACAAGAAAGAAACTTTCTCTTCAGGAAAAGATTTAGTTGTATAGGCTCAAGATACGAATTCAGAAGAATATAACTGTGTAGAAAATGAGTTTTGTGTAAAAAAGAGTATCTCAAAGAGTGCAAAATCAAAAAGCTGTTCTGCGAAATTATCTAATCTGGAAAAAATCAAAATCAAAAGATTTTAATGTAACAAGTAGAGGAATATGAGAAAAGATATTGAGAATAAGGTCTCTCTCTACACTAAATGACTTGGGTTCAAAATATAAGGATTGGGTCAAAAGATTTGAGGGTTATTAGACAAAGATCAGTTCTTGGAAATCTTTCAAATTAACAGTTATGCTAGTTGTAATTGATTATTCTCAGGTGTAATCAATTATCTCGTGTATTAGAAGATGATTTATACTAATTGTCATCCATTGTAATTGATTGTAGGAAAATAGTAATCAATTACAATTGAGATAGGGCAAGTTTTGAGATTGTAATCGGTTGTAGGAAAATGGTAATCGATTGCAATTGAATTGTAATCAATTGCAGAAAGATGGTAATCGATTGCAATTGAAACAGAGCAATTTCTGGGATTTGACAACAGCATTGTAATCGATTAGCACTTATGGTAATCGATTAATACGATGCCAGAGATGGTTCTGAAAAGAGTCTGGCCATCTAGTAATTGATTCCAAGAATGTGTAGTCGATTGCAAAGCTCAAAATATGTTCTTAAGATAGCAAATCATCTTTTGATGCTAGAGATAGGAAATATAAAAAGATAGCAAGCATCCTAGCATAAAAGCTAACTCAGTCTAAAACACACAATACAAAGCCATCATCTATACATGTTATGGCTTAAGAAAAGAATAGACTAAGATGAACGGAAAAGACTTAAGGTATGAAAATACCAAAAATCTAGATGGAGAGGCGTCAATCTTCAACTTCTTGAGGTTTTTGAGGTTACTTTATAATGGAGAACCTCATTGTTTTCTTGTTCTAGAACAATGTTATCAACAACAATTTGAACATCGTCTTCTATTACTGGAATGGTGTCCTGAATAGTTAGGTATGAGGACTTGATCATTGTCAACGACAAGTTCTTCCTCAAAGACAACATTCCTTATGTTCCCTTCCTTTCCAAACTCAACTTCCTCAAGAAATCTCACATTTCCCGTTTCCGAAAAACAATCTTGAAGTGGGATTGTAAAACTTATAGCCCCAAGAGCATTCATCATAACCAACAAAATAGCAGCTAACCGTTCTTGCATCTAGCTTTCTTTCATGTGGCTTATTAGGTCATGCCTTAGCTGGACAAGCCCAAATGTGCAAGTGCTTGATGCTTGGCTTTTTGCCAATCCAAAGTTCATAAGGGGTTTTGTTAACTGCTTTACTTGGCACCCAATTTAGGATGTAAACTGCAATCTTTAAGGCTTCTCCCCAAAGTGACTCTGGCAAAGATGAATGACTAATCATACTCCTCACCATATCCTTGAGAGTCTGGTTTCTTCATTTTGCTACACCATTCATGCTAGGTTTGCTTGGCATAGTGTATTGCGAAACAATTCCACACTCTTTGAGAAAAAACGCAAAAGGTCTTGGGCGTTGTTCTCTTGATCCGTCGTATCTGCCATAGTATTCACCACCACGGTCAAATTGGACAGCTTTAATTTTCTTTCCAAGTTGAAGTTCAACTTTAGTCTTGAAAGCCTTAAAAACGTTTGGGGATTGGGACTTCTCATGTATTAAATATAGGTAACCGTATCTAGAAAAGTCATCTATGAACGTAATAAAATATTGTTTTCCATTCCAAGATGCCGAAGGGAATGGACCACAAATATCAATATGTATTAGTTCTAAGACGTCTTTAGCTCTTTTGACACCTAATTTCCATATGTTTGTTCGTTTTCCCTTTATGCATTTGACACAAACATCAAAGTTTGATAAATCCAATGGATCAAGAATTTTATCTGACTCAAGTCTCTAAATTCTCTGTTTAGAGGTATGGCCTAAACGCTTGTGCCATAAAGTGACTGAATTCTCAATTAATTTTTGTTTTGTACCACGTGTTGTTTGCAGTATTTTATTGTAGGAACTAATAACATTGACAGAGCACGTCGCACACGCCATAAAATTTTGCAATATAGGGCTAACTCAGGTCATTTTCTCAAAGATACAATTCATTAAACACCTTGCATTCAATTCAAAATAGGAGGGATTTTGTGTGATTTTCAAAAATTAAAGCAACAAAACAACTTCTAAACAATAAATGAAAATAGAATCAAAGAGATGCAACTCAAGAACCTATGCTTATGGAGAAATAATCACAGTTCCAATATCTTTTCATTCCTTCAATTGTGAAAATCCAAATCTTTGATTTGATTTTCAGATTTGATATTGCTTTGATCACTCTCTTCTTTTTTCTGCACATTCTCTAATCTCTTGAGTTTCAGAAAACTCAATATTGCTTTTACTGCTATACCCATTTGAGATTGAACCTTTGAGCCTATACAGCTATATCCCTCTTTTGTTCCATCATGAACTGAGGTGATTCAACATTAGTTATTGACTGCTAAATCTGTTCATATTGGAGTTTCTTGATCTGGTCTCATGTCTGCTATATTAGCACATCAAGGTGTTTTCGTTCTTTAATCTTTTTCATTGATCTTGTTTGATTAGCATTGTGGGAATTTCATTCCTAAATGCTGTGTTGAAATTAGATGGTATTTCTAATTTTGTTTTTAAAATTGTGTTGTTCTAAAGTTTAGAAATTGGATGGTGAATGGTGTTTTCACATTCAATCTTCTAGGTTCTTGTTTCAGGTTGTGAAATCAGGATTTGCTGTGAATTGTGTGTGCATGGTGTATGTAATCAAATTCATAGTGGAACCCCTTGGTGAAAGGGAGAACTGGATGTAGATCGGTGGTTGATCGAACCAGTATAAATCAACAGGCTCTATCTCTCTATCCCTTAATCTATTTCAATTTAGCATTTGATCTTTATCAAGATAATTTGTTCTAAATCATTTCTATCTTAAGCTGATGTTGTTTTTTTGGTTTATTCAATCAATATAACATTCTCTGAAAATGCTTTTATTAAAACCTCAAGAGCAGTGGTGAAAAATCTTTTTGAGGAAAAGAATCTGTCACTTTACGGTAAATCAATTCACCCCCCCTCCTCTTGATTAATTACTTGGCTGATCCTAACATAAACAAGGAAATTAAGAATTAGAAAAATGGGGAAAAGGATTTTCATGAGCAAAATTCAAAATTGATCCTATCACATCAAGCACAGTCAAAGCTACCTCAACACTCTACTGTGTGAGACAACGGAAAAGAGTCTTCTCCAACGTTCAAATTCATGAAGCTCACTTTATAAGGATGCCTCCTTGCAACAAGAAGACTAATGAACTAGAACAGAATAACAAAAATCAATCTAGACAGCAAGAGAAAGCACTCTGAGATAAGGTCTTGAACACGAGCTGAGAGAAAAAGAATATCCATCCTCTACAAGCTCACGTAGATTCAACATTTTTTTATATCCTCTCTTTGAGAGTTATTTGAATCTTATACATATTTGTATAGAAAGTCAAGAGTGGCTTAGTGATAAAAGAATACTTGGGAAGTATAATCTCAGGGGGAGATTCATACTTGTAACCAGAAGTGGTTTAGAATACTTGTAGCCAGGAGTGACATAGAGAATAGTTGTAGCCAGAAGTGGCAGTGAAGAATACTTGTTTTGTAATCAGTTGATTATAGTGGAACCCTTTAACAGTTGTTAAAGGAGAATTGGATGTAGCTTAGGTTGAGTGAACTAGTATAAAAATAAGCTCTCATCTACTGTCTAGTGATTACATATATTTATCTTGCTCACTATGCTCTTTTGGAATGACTTTCTAAGCTTTGCCTTGCAAGGATATATTTGCTGATTTAAACTAACATATATCCAAGAAGGCAACTTGTGAACTAATAGTATTTACGAAAAAGTTTTAAACCCACTATTCACCACTATTCAACACCCCCCCCCTCCTTCTAGTGTGTTCTTGTGTATTTTAGTTACAGGTTATTAGCCCAAAATATCTTTTTTGGTCAAGGTTCAATAAATTCAAGAAACAATTACTTACGAAAACCTCCATTACAAAAACCTCAATTACTTGTTGCATGCAAGGATAGATAGTTAAAGTCTAGCAACAAATGTTTTGATGAAAACTTTATCATCTTTTTGAAGCCTACAAAATTATGCTTATGCTGTGTTTCTTTACATACATTACTGGGTATTCTATGAAGGATTTAATTTTGATATGTTTTCATGTGTTTGGTTGAGGGGAGAGGGAGTGAAATAAAGAAGAAATAGTGTGGATCTTATTTGGTTTATATTCCTACAGTCCACTCTAATTTAAATATCTCTTTTATTTTATGAAACTAATTAGATAATATTTTAAATATCACTTTAAAAGTAATTATTATAAAATTTAATGATTTTAAATGATATGAGATTGTTTGGCAGGGATCATTAATATATTTTAATTACATTCTATGAATTTAATCTTTCTTTAGATGGAAGCTCAAATGTAAATTTTGTGTGTGAATTTTATTAAATTAAGAATGAATTTAAGATTTAGGTATACAATTTTCTATGTTATGCATAATTAAAGAGTGAAAAATAATTATATCATAAAAAGCAGTGAAAAATACTAATGCTTAAAAAAAAATTGGTTAATTATTCATATTATTAGTTTTCTTATTTTTTGATCGAGATATTTTGTCCCTCAATTTTAAAAACATTGTGATTTTAGTCTCCTAACCAATTTTAAAATCGACTGTGTATTTTTTTATATATAAATTAATTTTATTAACAATTAAATAATTAAAAGAATATATATCATGTGATTAATAAATAGACACAAAAGATGTCTCTATAAAATATGGAAGGATTAAAATTGTGAATTTTTAAAATATGAAAGATAAAATGTCAATTAAAAAATAAAAGAACTAAAACGTTTGGGTTCTTCTTTTTCCTTCTTCTTCCCCTTCGACTTCGACTTCGATTATTTTTCCTTCAAATCTCTTTTTCTTCGAATCATGTGATTGTTAGGTTTTGTTATGTGTGTAATTGCACTACATGTAGTCATTGCCCTCTCTGATTATAAACAAACACCATACCCCCACACTTACATCGAAGACGTCACATGAGCCCATAGAGTTCCTCTACTACTCCTGGAGCGTCTTCGCCCACGAGGTCTCCAAGGCTCTCTCTCCGGCGCTCTCCAAAGTCAGCCTTTCTATCCCAGGGGACATTATCGGCGAGGCCAAAGAAGCCTCCACTACTATTTGAAAGAATGGACTACAGTGTTGTTGTTTTTGTCAAGTCACAGAAAGCAAGCTATTTGGTTTTTAGCTTCCTTTGTCTATTTGGTGAAGAAGAAGAAGCTGAAGGTACTAGAGGCGAGAAGGTTTCAACAATGTCTTGAGAATTTCATCAAATACTTGGTGGGGAGTAAGCTTCATTATAGTATTATATGTTGCTGGTGCAAGGGAGAACCTATCTCTCTTGGCTTCTCAATCGGGCTATAAACAAATTCATTTGCATTTAAGTAGCAGTTACAATCATTTTTTAGTTTTATTGTTTTTTATTATCTTTTGTATTTGTTATGTTTATTGCCTCTCGGGGCATTGCTTTGGGAGCTCTAGTGGTTTTTTTTGTTCTGTTTTAGACCAGAGTTGGGGTGTGGTTTTCTCCTTTTACCCATGTAGGGTTTAGTCTATGTTGTTGCTTTGCTTTGTATCTCTTGATTCTATGTTTTCTTCTTAATCTGCTACACACCTTGTGCTGAGATTAGTTTTTTTATGCAATTGCCTTGGCTTATTAAAAACAAATGAGAATAAAGAGGATGAAGAAGAAGAGGAATATTGAAGAGCTTTGCCAGTTAACAATTAATTAAATGTTGAAGAGCTCTTCCATAAAGAAGAAGAAGAATCCCAAAAGTTTAGATTTCCATTAAAACAATTAAATTAAAATTAAAATTCACTTAGTAACTAACAAATCGATGAAACTTTTAAATGTTTTCAATAAAATGTACAAACATATGCCTAAAACATATGTTAAAGTACCAAAATAAAACTTTTAAAATATTATGTACCAAAATAAAAAATATGTGAAACATAATGGACCAAAGGTGACATTAACCCAAAATTATATTTTAGCCAAAGTGTTTTCAAGTTAGTTTATGAGTTCTTTAGGTGTGCATGTTCAATTTACTATAATAGGTTTCATCTTTCATTAAAGAGTATGGGTGTAAGTTGTTTGATTGGATTGAGTTTAGTCTATTTTTTAATCCAACCTAACTAAACTTAACTGAGTTGGATATGGTACATCCATTAAAAAAATTGTTACATTTTTAAGCATCATTTGAGGTGGTTGTCAGTTTTCTGTTTATGCTTTTCAAATACATTTTTAAAACAAACATGTTCGAATAAAAATGGGCTGAATTGTTTTATTTTATTTTTAATTTGGAAACAATTTTCACCTCTTTTTAAAAAGAATAAAAATAGGTTTCCTCTCTATTGTTTTTGGTTTCACTACACTTTGTCTCTTCACATTCCTTTCTCTCATGTACATTAACCCTTGAACAAGTATGGCCTTCCCCATTCTTCTATTTCTATCTCACGTTCTTCTTATCTACTTCTGGAGAGCCTGTTCTTGCTTGTAGTTTCACCATCTTCATTCTGCCCTCTTTGTTACCATCTTCTCAACTACTTCTGGGTGAATTTTGTACAGGTGACTTCACAGTCCCGGTTCTAGTATGTCATTCTCATTCTTTTTAATGTTTTTTTGTATTTGTGTGTTCCCAGTGTCTTGTCTATTTTCATGTTTTTTAGGTTTTTTTTTTTTTATCAAAGTTTCCCGTGCCTTTGAGCTTTTTTAGGATTTTCTAGTACCTTACCTATGTCCCTATTTTTTTTTCCAATGCCTTGAAATGTGTTGAAATGCATTGACTGGTTGAAATTTTCTCAAAATAAAATTGTATGCACCTATGATGTATGTGCAATAAGTTTTCACTATACTTTGATGTCAATTAGTTTTGTAGAGTTTTATTTCTAAAACTAGTTTGTTGTTTAAGTCAACTTTATTAGATGGAAAATGAGAATGGAATGGTGAGTGATGACATGGTTGAGATCATACTAACTAAAAAAGATATATGGCCACAAAGTGTTGAATCCTATTTCATAACTTTACTGGATCTAATGAGACACATTTGATGTCTTGAATCAATTAAAAAAATGTTCAAAATCATATTTGAAAATTAAAAATAATAACGAAACGACAAATTTGTCATGAACTAAATAAATTAGGGGACCATTTTAGAACTTTTAAAAGTTAGAGAACCAATTTAGAACCCTAGAATATGTTAAGAGACATTATAATATTTTAGCCTTACAAAAAGGTTTGTCTTTCATGATTTCTTGTCCTTTGCCTCTATTTAAGGTACACTGAATTGTCTTTTGGACCATACATTTTGTTTTTTTGTTACTAATGTAAATAATTATCGCTTAATTTCATTTTTGTTCCTCAGATTCTAATTATTGTCCAATTTGATCCTCAACTTATAAAAAAAATCAATTTAGCCCTCAAATTATTTAAAATGCATCAATTTAGTCATTTTTCATTAGATTTTGATATTCACATCCCTCTTTTACTAAATATACTTCCCTAAAAACATATAAAATGAGAGATGTACTTAATAAAACGAGGGTGTAAAAAACAAAATTTGGTGAAAAAGACCAAATTGAAACTTTTTATAACTTAAGGATCAAATTGTGTAATTAATTAGAGTTTGAGGACAAAATTACAATTAACTCAATAGTTATATTAAGATAACAAAATATTTTATTTTTGACTTGTAAATATAAACATAGAAAAATTCAAATTTACATGAATTTTTATTCAATAATATAAACTATATTGAAAAAAGAATGAATTTTATCAAATGATTACAAAATTTATTTTGTCACAAGTTTAGATTTTTATAAGAAAACCTTAGCAGTTAGTTATTGTTTTTTTTTATTAGTATATAAAGTGAGAACTTTTAATTATTGTATGAAATAATTAGAACAATATAAATCTTTAGATCTTATTTAAATAATTAAAAAAATTAAATAAAAATATTTTCTAAAATTTTCCATCAATAGCATAATGACTATGGTCATTTGATTTCTACTTATGATATGAACATATGTAATTTTTAAAAGAATAAAAATGACATGTAAAATGAAATGTTTATATAAAAAAATTATAATTTAAGAAATTATATGATCTAGCAAAAAAGAGTATGGAATAGGGTATTGAAGGAGAGAAAACACACTTGGATCCCATGAGTGATATTTATAAGCTATGTTTGACAAAACTAGTTGAAAAGTTAGTTGAATGCTTGAAAGCTAGCTAAAAGTTGAAAATATAGTTGATAGCTAGAAGCTAAAAGTTGGTAGGTGAAAGTTTTTAAGCTAGTTTATTAAATCATGAGTGTTTGGTAAGCTATATATTGAAATAACTGGAAAATGTTAAATGACAAAAATGAACATATTTATATGATATTTTTATATAAATTTTAATTTTATTATATCTATATCTATATCTATCTATCTATATAAATCTATATTTATGTCTATATATATTTATATATGTACCTATATCTATATCTATATCTATATCTAGGGAACGTATCATATGAGAACTGCATTTTTATATGAGAATGAGAGCAAAAGTTCTCATCCATTAGATTAAATTAGACAGTTAGGATTAGAACACTCATTTAAAAATTAATATACACCTCACCTGACCCGATTGAAATCTTTAAAAGATTTACCAAATATCCAAAAGATTTATTTTATCATATCCTAAAATTTCTAAGACTTATCATCACCACCACCAAGAGTTGTTGCCATTACCATGACCACCGTTGCCACCACAAACATGGTCACCACCACCATTCTTGTTGCTGCTAGGGCCACTAGTGTCGCCACCATCATGGTCATCGTCCCAGTTGGCGACGATGGTCATGGTGATGGGGAAAACTCTTGGTGGCAATGACGATAAGTCTTGGATATTCTAGGACGTAATAAAATAATTCTTTTGGATATTTCGTAAATCTTTTAGAGATTTCTATCCAGTTAGGTGAGGTGTATGTTAATTTTTAAATGAAAGTAAAATTCATATTGCCTCAACTCTAGCTAGAGGAGTGTATGTCTCCTTATAATCTATACCTTCCTGTTGTGAGTAACCTTTGGCCACTAATCTAGCCTTCTTTCTCACAACCTTACCATTTTCGTCCAATTTGTTTCTGAATACCCATTTGGCACCAACAACTTCCTTGTTGTCTCCAAAACATTGATAATCAACTCAACTTGCTCCACCTAACCATATAAGAGCAAAGTCTATAGGTAAGTCGAGAAAAACATCATTTTACCTTAATATCTTATAAGGAAAGGAATTAGGGCCAGCTAAAGATTGGAATTTGAATTGGAGAAAATTGATACAAGTCATTGTGATGTATCGGTATAGTATGGCACAAGAATATGATATTTCAAATACTGGAGCTGAATTTAACTACAACATTCTATACCTCAACTTCAATTTTATTTGTCATCAAAGTCAAAGATGCTTCTAAATCACAAAATATGCTAAACATAAAACATAGCTTAACTGCTTAAGTCATAAATTAGAAAATTCATTAAAACAGTGCCAATGCCAATCAACACTTGTATATCCAAGTGGAGCATGGCCAAAATCTTCACCAATTAAACCAATTTGCCAACAGAATACGTTAGCTAGTGATATTGTCATAATTATCATCTGTTATGTTTAACTTTTGCTAGGCTTAGAATCTCATTTTCATGATGCCAAATTGTCAATTTAAATACACAAGAACACACTAGAAGGGGGGGGGGGGAGGGGGGGGATAAAGTATAAATCTTTTGCAACGGATATTAGTTATAAAGTTTCCTGTAGAGATATTCAAAGGTTTTAAAATAAGCTAATATATCTTTTCTAGACAAAGCTTTTTGAAAACCTTTTCAAGATGCACAAAGTGCAAGATGAATATTTATAAGCACAAGATAACAAAAATAGAATGCTTATTTTATACTAGTTCACTCAACCTTGAGCTACATCTAGTTCTCCTTTAACAACTGTTAAAGGGTTCCACTATAATCAATTAATTATAAACAAGTGTTCTAAACTGCCACTTCTAGCTACAAGTGTGACACCCTTTACCCCAAAAGTAAAGTCTTAAAATAAAGTGCAAAAATAATGAAACATTATACGAGAGAATATAGACTTTCCATGAAATTTTCATGAGTAAAAGGTTCACATTCTCAAATCCTCAAAATAATCCACGCTTATAAGTACATAATGTAAAATTCAAAACATTTGACATCCAAATGTGCCACACAAGAGTATGACATCTAATAAGAAGAACTAGATGTAAACAAGTAACCCTGCCCCGATGTCACAACTATCAGAGCACAAGTCCCAAAAAAATGTAAACTAAGCTAGATAGGCTAAGCCTCTCTTGAATCATCTTAACCTTTTCAGTAGTTTGCTAAACTACCTCGAGTCCTAGCACTAACCTATCACCAGTCTCAAACCAACACAAGGGTGTTCTACACCTCCTCCCATACAGAGCTTCATAGGGTGCCATCCTAATACTAGAATGATAACTATTGCTATAAGTGAACTTTATAAGGGGTAAAAAGTTATCCCAACTGTCACTCTCCTCTAATACACAAGCTCTTAAGAGATCCTCTAAGGATTGGATGGTTTGCTCGGTCTGACCGTCTGTCTATGGATGGTAAGCTGAACTCAATCTTAGCTTGGTTCCTAAGGCTTTATGCAAGCTCTCCCAAAATCTAGAAGTAAATCCAGGGTCTCTATCATAGATTATGCTAGATGGTACTCTATGCAACCTTACAATCTCACTAACATACAAGTTTGTCAACTTGTCTAAGCTATACCTGATGTTGATTGGAATGAAGTAAGCAGATTTAGTCAATCTATCCACTATAACCCAAATCGAATCCAAGTTTTTAGGGGTTATCGGCAAGCCCACAATGAAGTTCATAGAGATACTATCCCACTTCCACTCAGGAACATCTAAAGGTTGCAACTTACTTGCGAGTTTCTGGTGCTCTACCTTAGCCTTCTGACAAACTAAACATGCATACACAAACTCAGCCACCACCTTCTTCATACTGGGCCACCAAAACATCCTCTTCAAGTCTTGGAACATCTTTGTGGCTTCAGGGTGAATACTCAACCCACTCCTATGGCCTTCCTCAAGAATCAACCTCCTAAGCTCTGGCACCTGAGGTACACAAATCCTATCATGGAGTCTTAAAACCCCATCAACTCCTAAACTGAAACTACTCTTTCCCCCTTGGGCTATGGCTTCGAGTTGTCTAACTAGGAATGAGTTTGCACTTTGACCCTCTCTAATGTCGTCTAGCAAGCCACTAGTCACTTTAAGCATACCCAACTTCACACTCTGAGGGGTCGCTTCACACACTAGGCTCAAATCTCTAAACTGCTCTAAAAGGTCCAACTCCCTAACCACTAAAGCTAACACAAGTCTAGGACCAGACGATGCATATGTACTGGACCAGACCATGTATGGAACATGGTTAGACAATGCATAGTCTAGACAGATCACTTGCTCATTTTTCTTTAGTTTTTCATCTTTTTTTATATTCGTTGTTCTTCTTCTTGCATGGAAGCATCTATTTATAGTAGAGCTTCATGGATTTGAACGTTGAAAAAGATTTGAATAGTTGTCTCACAGTTGCATTAGTCTTGTTGTTTTTTGTTTTAATTGAATAGTATTTTTGAATTTATCTATAAGATAAGATTTATTTTATGAGATAAGATAAATTTTTCATGCAATTGTTATTATTATCATAAAGAGATTTGCACATGCTGAAAATAGTATTTATAAGTGTATTTAGGAATTTTATATAGGCTTAATTGTAATTTTAGTCCTCTTACTTTTCTTAAATCCATGATTTTGGTTCCCTTTGTTTTAAATTGACAATTTTGATCCCTCTAGTTTTAAAAAATGACATTTTTGGTCTCCTTGATCAATTATTAACTAATAATTATAATTAATAAAGTTATTGAGTTAAATAAAAATTAAAACCGATTTTGTGTCAAATGTAACACCCACCAATCAAAATTGTACTATATTGGTAAGGGTTGTGTGTTAGAACCAAGACATTTGATGATGTCTGGCCCCTGATCTTTTGATAGGTTTTGATGATAACAAATCTAATAATATTTGATCAACTAATGATTTGAAATTGAGTAATTTCAGGAATCAAAATGATCACAGACAATGGTATAATCTCTCCATCTCACTTTATCACTTTAACTGTCTGATAATACCTTAACAATATATTAAGCTTCCAAAGTGCTTTTAATTGAACTAAGTTAAAGCATCAGAATAGGCCATGTGAAGTTCATTAGAACAAATAGAACAGGACTTGGAACATACTACGCAAAGTCTTGGAACAGACCATGCAAAAGTCTTGGACCAAACCAAAACAAGTGTTGAATCTGTGTGAGCTTGTAGAAAATGGCTATTCTCTTTTCTCTCAGCTCATGTTTCTTTAGCTTTTTCTCAAGGTGCTTTGCTTGCTGTTCAAATTGCTTTGAATGGTTTTAGTTTGTTCCTTAACATTTCATCATTTTCTTCTCGTTGCATGGAAGCATCTTTATATAGTGAGCTTCATGGATTTGAACGTTGGAGAAGATAGGTTTCTGTTGTCTCATAGAAGAGTGTTGAAGTTGCTTTGACTATGCTTGATGTGACTAGAGCAAGTTCTTGTCTCTGTCTTAGATAGCTTTTAGCTTAAGGTGTACATCTCAATGCTGATTAGTCTTTTGGCTGTACCTATAAACTTCACACAATTCAAGACATGCAAGGAATACGAGGAGTAGAAGAAAGTAAGTTCAGAGAGTATCTCCCTTTCTTTCTATAACAACAGTGCCTTTATTTGTGTAAAGAATTAATTATAAAGCACTTATTCCTTAGCACATATGACAAATCATGTTCTGTTTTAGCACAAACAACATCTGGCTTAACAGACACAGTTTGGTCTGACTAAGCATGCTCTGGAATGACAGACATGGTCTGGCCTAGCTTTAGACATCGTCTGGCCTGGCTTAATCATGGTCTATCTTGACTATGTGTTGTCTGGCCCGGTTCCATACATGGTCTGGTCCAGTACAAATTCATAGTCTGGTCCTATACTTCTATTGTCTGTCCCAAGGCTTCATATAATCTGTCCAAGACTGTTGTATGGTCTGGTCTTAGACTTTACATGAGTCTTTCCAAGACTTAGCATGGTCTGTTCCAATATTGTACCGTCTGATCTTATGAACTTTGCATGGTCTATTTTAGAGCTTATTTTAGTTTGATTAAAAACATTTATAGTGCTTGATAAATTGTTACGAGTTATCAAACAGTCAAGATAGAGAGTGCTATGGAGAGATTATACCATTTGTTTGTTGATGAATTTTGATTCCCAAAAATTCCATAATTTCAAATCACTAGTTGATCAAATATTATCACATTTGTTATCATCAAAACCCATTAAAGGATTAGGGGCCAAGCATCATCCAATGTCTTGGTTCTAACAATCTCCACCTTTTTTATGATGACAACACATGTTATAATTTTGATTAATAGACAATAAATCATAAACATTTATGTATTAGAGTGCAGATTATTTCATGTCATAGAAATATGTGCAGTTATTAACATGATGAACTCCCCCTGAGTCTATCATGCATATGACATATGAAGGCATGAAATAATTAAAGCAAATAGTAACAGACAGTAAATGAATTGAATAAAAATTAGTGAGTCATTCACTATTTTTATTTAAAGAACTCAAGCATTGTCTTGGAAAATTTTATACATCCAAAATTCTCTCCCCCTTTGTCAATAACAAAAGGAGTGGAGAATGGAGTAGAAAATGCCATCACAGTCATGGTTGGGAAGGAGGGGTTGACTGTTTGGTTGAGGATTCTCCAGCTTTCGATGGAGTAGTGGTTGCAGGAGGATCTTCTTGTGGCAGTGGTGGAGTTGGAGTTGCAACAGTGCATGGAACAAGAATAGTAGCAATGGAGGTGTTGAAGGCAATTGTCATCTCCTTGATGATGTTGGCTCTATGCTCGTCTAATTTGGCGTTAAGTTGAGCTTCGACCTAAGCAACAACTTCAGTAGATATTCTTGATCCTAGCTTGGATTCCAATGTGTTAGAACCAAGACATTTGATGATGTCTGACCCCTAATATCTTGATAGGTTTTGATGATAACAAATGTGATAATATTTTATCAACTAATGATTTTAGATTAAGTGATTTCAGGAAATAAAGTAAGAACAGACAATGGTATAATCACTTTAACTCTCACTTTCGTCTTAACTGTCTGATAACTGATGATGATTAAGTCACGCACTATAAATGCTTGAAATCAGACTAAAATAAAGTTCTCAAAAAGAACATGAATATCTTGGAAGGACTCATGCAAGTCCAAGACTAGACCATACAACAATCCCAGACAGACTATGTGAAGTCTAAGACCAGACTATGCATATGTACTGGACTAGACCATGAATGGAACATGGTTAGACGATGTCTGATGCTAAGCCAGACGTTGTTTGTGCACAAACAGACCATACTTAATCAAGACCAGACCATGTCCTTCATTCCAAAATGTGTCTGTTAAGCCAAACGTTGTCTGTGCATGAATAGCCCATACTTAATCAAGACCAGACTATGTCTATTAAGCCAAATGTTGTCTGTGCAGGAACATAACATAATCTGTCATATGTGTTGAGGAATATGTGCTTTATAATTAATTCTTTACTGAAATAAAGGCATTGCTGTAACATAAAGAAAGGGAGACTTTCTTTAACATTACTTTCTTTGATTCCTCGTATTGCTTGTATGTCTCGAATTATGTGAAGTGTGTAGGTATAGCTAAAGGAAAAATCAGCATCGAGATGCACACCTTATGTTAAAATTTAAGTATGACAGAGACAGAAACTTGCTCCTGTCACATCAAGCATAGTCAAAGATACTTCAACACTCTACTGTGTGAGACAACGGAAAGAAGTCTTCTCTAACGTTCAAATTCATGAAGCTCACTGTATAAGGATGCTTCCATGCAACGAGAAGACTAATGAATTATAACATATAACTCAAATCAATCTAGACAACAAGAAAGTGCACTTTGAGAAAAGGTCTTGAACACAAGCTGAGAGAAAAAGAGAAATATCCATCCTCTATGAGCTGATGAACAAATAGACCTTCTACATTGACATAGTCCAATTCATGAAGTTTTCCTGATTTAATTTCTCTGTATAATCTGTTGTAGTAGTGAGCATGCTAAAGAATCTTGTTTATCAAGGCTGTGTAGTAGGTGGCCATAGAAATAGACAAATATTGAATGTGGCTTATCATGTTGTAGAAGAAGGTGTGTGGAAGGTTGAATTAGATCCCTCTAATGATGTGGTAGAAGATGAACCTATGGAGGGCAGACACATGATCCCTAGACCCAATCTTGTATAAGATGGTCTTATTGATGATGTTCAGTAACAGCTTAGACAAAGTTGGGAAGTTGGCTGGATGCAACTTCTTGACATTCTTGGCCACCTCGTAGTTAGGTCCAAGAATGAACCTTTCTACTATCCCTTCAGCAAGGTTGGAGTCCCATCCCTTTGCAAAGTAGTTAGAGTGCAACTCGCACCCTATCGCTTAAGTAATGGAGGAGGGAGAGATGGAAACATCACATCCAAACACCTTGCTGGCTATCTCATTTCCTTTAATCATGGCATTCGTCCAGAACTCTCTGATCAGTCTAGGAGCAATCTTATGGCGATCATTAAAGAAGCCCCTTATTCCAGCAAACTCAAAGATCATTCTGTCTTCAGTAAGGGGTTTTGTAAAAATATCAGCAAGTTGATCGTCTGTCTTGACAAATTCCAAATTAATGGTCCCCTTCTGAACATGGTCTCTTATGAAATGATGTTTTATTTCTATAGGCTTGGCTCTAGAGTGCATGGTTGGATTTTTTGAAAGAGATATAGCAAAAGTATTATCACAGAAGATAGGAATGTTACTCTAAAAAATGTTGTAGTCTTCAAGTTGATTCTTGATCCACAATATTTGAGAGCAGCAACTTGCAGCTGATATGTATTCTGCTTCTATTGTTGATAGTGCTATTGTCCTTTGCTTCTTGCTGAGCCATGACACCATGTTGCCTCCAATGAAGTGGCAACCTCCACTAGTGCTTTTTCTTTCAATTCTATCTCCAACATAGTTAGCATCACAATAGCCTATCAACTTATACTCTTTCTACCTTTTCAACCAAAGACCAAGATTAGGAGTTCCAATCAAATATCTAAATATTCTTTTAACAGCAGACAGATGCACTTCCCTTGGGTCAGACTGAAATATGGAGTAGAGGTAGATGATGAACATTATGTCTGGTCTGGATACAGTCAAGTAAAGTAGAGATCCAATCATTCCTTTGAATTGAGTGACATCTACTTTCTTTGAATGTTCATCAAGTCCAAGTGATGTTGTTGGATGCATTGGTGTCTTCATAATTTTGGCATCATCCATCTTGAATTTCTTCAAGAGTTCTTTCACATACTTGGTCTGATGTATGAAGATCCCTTTGTTGGTCTGCTTGATCTACAATCCTAGGAAGAATTTTAGTTCTCCCATCATGCTCATTTTGAACTCAATCTGCATCAATTTTGAGCACTCTTCACAGAGTTTTTCATTAGTGGCACCGAAGATAACATCATCCACATAAATTTGAACAATAATAAAATTAGAGGAGTAGTTTTTGCGGAATAGTGTAGTATCTATTTTTCCTCTTGTAAAATTGTGTTCAATTAAGAATTGAGTTTTTCATACCATGCTTTGGGAGCTTGATTAAGACCATATAGTGCTTTGTTTAGTTTAAATACATGGTCTAGAAAGATAATACTCTCAAACCCAGGGGATTGTTCCACGTAAACTTCTTCTTTTATTACACCATTGAGGAATCCACATTTTATATCCATTTGATAAAGTCTCATTTCTATGAGCAGCAATTGCGAGCAAAATCCTAATTGCCTCAAGTCTAGCTAATGGAGCGTATGTCTCCGTATAATCAATACCTTCCTATTGTGAGTAACCTTTGGCCACTAGTCTAGCCTTGTTCCTCACAACCTTACCATTCTCATCTAGTTTGTTTCTGAAGACCCACTTAGCACCAACAACTTCCTTGTTGTCTGGCAGCTTCACAAGTTTCTAGACATCATTCTTTTGAAATTGGTCCAGCTCTTCTTGCATTGCTTGGACCCAACTTTCATCTTCCATGGCATAATCAACGTGCTTGGGTTCTATCTTAGACAATTAAGTTGTTTGTTGGAAGGATGATCTTGTCTTTACTAGTGTTTGAGCCTCTCCAATGATCTGGGAAGGAGGATGGTTCTTGATCATCATTCTATTGTTGCTATGTGGTTCTCTAACTTCTTCATCATTTGAGATGGTCTGGTAGCGAGCAGACCATCTGGGACCAGATGATGATGTGCCAAACACAGAAGGTGGTGTAACAAACGATGGTCTGGTCTTTGTTACTACATCTTCTAGTCTAATATCTACAAATGAGTCTTCTAACTCTTGATAGTTTCCTATCAAGTTAGGTGTCATTAAATCTCACATGAATGGCTTCTTCAACATTTTTGGTTCTAGAGTTAAACACTCTATATGCCTTAGATGTTTTAGAATATCCAAGTAAGATGCCTATGTCACACTTCGAATCAAACTTACCCAAATTATCTTTTCTGTTAAGAACGAAACATTGACATCCAAAAGGATGGAAGTATGATATGTTGGGTTTCCTTCCTCTCCACAGTTCATATGGAGTCCTTTTAATAATAGGCCTAATATAAATTTTGTTTTGCCAATAACAAGAAGTGTTTACAACTTTTGCCCAGAAGTGCTTAGGAGTCAAGTTATCATTCAACATGGTTCTGGCCATTTCTTGTAATGACATATTCTTCCTCTTAACAACACCATTTTGTTGTGGTGTTCTAGGTGTTGAGAAGTTGTGAAGAATTCCATTCTCTTCACTAAACCTCTAAAAACTTTCGTTTTTAAACTCTCCTCCATGGTCACTTTTGATAAAAGTTATACATACACCTTTTTCATTTTGAACACGTTTGCAAAATTTAAAGAATTCCTTAAAAGCCTCATCCTTATGAGTGAGGAATATAACCCATGTCCATCTAGAATAGTCATCAACTATTACCGATCCATATCTCTTCCCTCTAAGAGAGGTTGTCCTTGTTGGACGAAAGAGATCAATATGTAACAGTTCTAATGGTTTGGAAGTGGAAACAATGTTTTTACTTTTAAAAGAGGTTTTCACCTGTTTTCCTTTCTAACATGCCTCACGAAGTAAGTCATCTTTATATGACATTGTTGGCAGTCCTCTTACGAGGCTGTATCTTTGCAGTTTTTAGATTAATCTCAAACTTGCATGCCCAAGCTTCTTATGCCATAACCAGTGACTTTCTTTGTTAGACAATAAACATGATACATTTTGATCCTTTAGTTCACCAAGGTTGATCTTATAAAGATTTCCTTGTATCTTTGTAGAGAAAAGATGTGAACCATTAGAGTCTTTGACTATGCACAATTCCTTGTTGAAGGAAACATCATATCCACTATTGCAAAATTGACTTGTGCTTAGTAGATTATGTTTTAGCCCTTCAACAAATAACACATTCTCAATATAGAGACTAGGAGGAATACCTATCTTACTAGTACCCTTGATTCTCCCCTTTTGATTACCTCCAAAAGTGACTGTACCACCATGCATTGGTGTTAGGTCTAGGAACATAGACCTTGCGCCCGTCATGTGATGTGAGCAGCCACTGTCCAAGTACCATGATTGGTGTTTCTTTCCTTCCATAAAGGACATCTGCAACAATAATTATTTGTTTTTAGGTACCCATATTATTTTGGGTCCTTTGCTGTTAGTCTTAGAAGTAGATGATTTGCTTCTTGTAGGCAGTTTCTTGCTTTTGGACTTTACATGTCCATTTTTAGAATGTGATCTATTTGAATAAGCTTTATTCTCACTTGCTTCTTTCTTTTCTGTGAATCCAAGACCAGATTTGTCATTTGGATGTCTGTTGTATGAAAGAATTTTCTTTAAGTTTTCAGACCCATTGACAAATTTGCTTAGAGTGCTCTTGAGAGATGCAGCTTCTTTGTGCAATTGAGCAATTTCACGCCATTGAGCAATTTCAGCTTCATCTTTACTCAAGGCTCTCACCTTGTTTAATTCATCAGTTTCCTTAATCAATTCATTCAGTTGCCTTCTACGTTGTTCCTTTTCTATCTAGAGTTCACTTCTACTTTTAATTAACCATTGGTGATCTATGGTTAGTTTTTGAAAATCATTTGTTAGAGCATTACTAGCTGTGACCAATACATTTGTTAGATAGTTTAGTAAATGAAGATCCAAGTTCTTCATGCTCTTTTGAGAGTTTTTTTAATTTCTTTTTCATAGATAAATAGGATTTTGAGAGGATAGATGAATTGGAAAGAAGTTCTTGATAAGCTTCTTGAAGAGAAATAAGATCATTGAGGTCTACCTCTTGTTCTTCATCATCTGATGCCTCGGATGCAGACACTGAGGGAGTGTTATCTGGTGCATTTTCCTCAACAGACGCAGACGATGTGGAGATTGCGTCTGCCATCAGACAGAGACTAGCTTCTTCATTTGATGCTTTAGAACCTTCTTCATCAGTTGAATCATCTAGATCTTCCCATGTGGACATCAGTCCTTTCTTCTTCTTAGGAAATCTCCTCTTGACTTTTTCTTTTCCTTTGTTGAGCTTTGGACATTTTGACTTGAAGTGTCCAAGCTTCTTGCATTCATAGTAGACAATAGGATTCTTCTCTTTCTTCTCATGATCTATTGAATATTTCTTGTCGTAGTTCTTCCATCTCAAACCACCTTTCTTTCTCCACATTTTGTGGATTCTTCTTGAGATGAAGAATAGCTCATCATCTTCTCCTGCTTCTTCTTCACTTGAAGAGGTAGACTCTACTTTTGACTCTTCTGCCTTTAGAGCTTTGGTAGTTTGTCCTTTGGGTGGTCTGGAAGACTGACTTTTTGATGAAGATGACTCTTTTGGTGTTGTCTGATTTGGCTTATGAGCCTTTAGAGTCAAAGACTTGCCCTTTTTTAGCTTAGTGTCTCCTTGCAGCTCTTGCTCATGCAGCATTAAGATTCCCACGAGCTCTTCTAGAGGCATATAGTCTAAGTCCTTGGAAGCTCTAATGGTTGTGACCTAAGGTCTCCATTGTCTAGGCAAGCTACAAAGAATTTTGTCAACATGTTAGAAGTTTTCGAAACTTTTACCAAGGTTTCGAAGCTCATTTAGAATAGTTTGAAATCTAGACATCATACTGATAATGGTTTCACCTTCTTCCATGGCAAATAGTTCATATTCTTTGGTGAGAACACTTACCTTATTTCTTTTTACCTGTGAGGACCCTTCATAAGTTATTATGAATGTGTCCCATATATCCTTGGCAGATTTAAACTGGTTTATCTTTCTGTGCTCAATTTCTAAGATGCATGCATGTATTGTGTTCCTTGCTCTGGAGTTTAGGACGAATCTATTCTTCTGTGCCTCAATCCGTTGTTCTTTTGGAATCTCAACTTCATTCTTATCAACTAGAATATAATCTCCATTTTCTATGACATCCAGCATGTCTATGTGACATGATTCAAAATATGTCTCCATTCTTTGTCTCCAATATGTGAAGTTTTCTCCCTTGAAGATTGGAGGTTTATGTAGACCCTTCTTCATCCTTGTGTAGGATCTTTAACTTTGTATCTGTGAAGATAGTTATCAAAGACCGAGCTCTGATACCAACTAAAATATACAAGAACACACTAGAAGGGGGGTTGAATAGTGGGTTAGAAAACTTTTTCACAAACACTATTAGTTCACAAGTTGCCTTCTTGGATATATGTAAGTTTAAACCAGCAAATATATCCTTACAAAGCAAAGCTTTTGAAAACCTTTCCAAAAGAGCACAGTAGGCAAGATGAATATATGTAATCACAAGACAACAAATGAAAGCTTCAACCTAAGCTACGTCCAGTTCTCCTTTAACGATTGTTAAAGGTTCCATTATAATCAACTGATTACAAAGCAAGTATTCTTCATTTCCACTTCTGGCTACAAATATTCTCTATGTCACTATTGGCTACAAGTATTCTAAACCACTTCTGGTTATTAGTATGAATCTCCCCTTGAGATTATACTTCCCAAGTATTCTTTGATCACTGAGCCACTCCTGTCTTTCTATACAAATATGTATAAGATTCAAATGACTCTCAAAGAGAGGATATGAACAAGTGTTGATTCTTTTTCTCTCAACTCTTGTTTCTTTAGCTTTTTCTCAAGGTGCTTTGCTTGTTGTTCAAATTGCTTTGAATGGTTTCATTTTGTTCCTTAGCATTTCATAATTTTCTTATTGTTGAATGAAAGCATCTTTATATAGTGAGCTTCATGGATTTGAACGTTGGAAGATAGGTTTCCATTGTCTCATAGAACAGTGTTGAAGTTGCTTTAACTGTGCTTGATGTGACTGGAGCAAGTTCCTGTCTCTATCTCAATTAGCTTTTAGCTTAAGGTGTGCATCTCAATGCTAATTAGTCTTTTGGTTGCACCTACACACTTCACACAATTCGAGACATGCAAGCAACAATACCAGGAATAGAAGAAAGTAAGTTCAAAGAGTATCTCCCTTTCTTTTTGTAACAAAAGTGCCTTTATTTGCATAAAGAATTAATTATAAAGCAGTTATTCCTCAACACATATGAGAAATCATGTTGTGTTCCTGCACAGACAACGTTTGGCTTAACAGACACAGTCTGGTCTGACTAAGCATGGTTTAGAATGATAGACATGGTCTAGCCTAGCTTCAAACAACATCTGGCTTGGCTTAATCATGGTCTGTCTTGACTATGCGTTGTCTGACCGTGTTCCATACATGGTCTGATCCAATACATATCCATAGTCTGGTCCTAGACTTGTGTTGTTTGTCCCAAGACTTCACATAGTCTGTTCGAGACTATTGTATGGTCTAGTTTTAGACTTTGCATGAGTCTTTCCAAGACTTAGCATGGTCTATTCCAATACTGTATCGTTTGATCTTATGAACTTTGCATGGTCTATTCCAGAGCTTATTTTAGTCTGATTAAAAGCATTTATAGTGCTTGATAAATTGTTACGAGTTATCAGACAATCAAGATAGAGAGTGCTATGGAGAGATTATACCATTTGTCTGTTGATCAATTTTGATTCCCTGAAATTACTTAATTGCAAATCATTAGTTGATAAAATATTATCACATTTGTTATCATCAAAACCGATTAAAGGATTAGGAGCCAGACATCATCCAATATTTTGGTTCTAACATTTATTGGTATTGCAAATGTTCGTGAATAAATAAGAGATGGAGTGGAATCCAAAATTTTAGTGATATAGCTTGATAATGAAGGGTAAGACCCATATTAAAATTAGAAAAAAATATTTTTATATATTTTTATCACAATTGTATACATGTATGTGATTTCCTTATTCCTAATAATAAGTTATATTCTATAAATAAGTAAAATATTTATAAATTTACTTAGATACATAGCAAATGAATACAATTAACCATGTATCTCTTTATGTCAAGACATATTTTGCTATTGTCTCACAAATACATTTATTTTTTTATGAATAAGATAATATTTATATGCCTGGTGCATCTAACGTGGTCGATGGAATGAAAAATGACTCTGCAAATTTGATCATTTGTTTGAAGGAATGTGCAAAATCTCGAGCAAAAAGAAGGAACATTATAAATACAAAAAATACAGCAAGAAATAGGGCTGTCACAAGTATTTTCATGCATTGCTTCTTTTTTTTTTTGTATTTATTGTTTGTGATTTATGTATCTTTTACTTATATCTGAAAGTATAATTCTTCAATTTAGACAAAGAAATAAGTCTAGCAAGTCATAACATGTATGACACATTTAACATTCATTCTAAAGGATGTGCTAATACAAGCACGAAGGAGGAACATTATAACTCAAAACACAAGAAAAAAGGACAATCATCATAGGTATTTTGCATGTTGTTTTTGGTTTATTAGTATACATTGTTTCAAATGTGTGCTTTTTACTTATTTTTCTAGACACAATGCTTTGATACAAATGAATATTTAAGTCCACTTAATCAAATTATTGATGTTGGAAATGACAATAATTTTACTCAAGGCACTTACGTTCAACCTTCCACGCCATTGGATGTTGGAGGTTAGTTAATTTTGTTGTTCTTTTCTATATGCAATATAATTTCTTCCGTGTTATATCATTTGGTTGTGAATAAGATATAAATGTCATTTGGATTTGTAAATATAAGTACATCCAATAAAACAACATTAGATTGCTTTGACATACATGTCGCTAGCACACCAATATCCAATGTTACCAATCCAACACATAGCATGGTTTGCAAAAGGCGTAGGTTTAGTCAAGAGGTGTAATACATTCAATTAGCTTTGCAAGGTTGTCCATTACAAATGACACGCGTGAGCCGAGTCAATCCTTAAATGCGTGTGAACTTGGTAAGTAAATATTATAATATTATTTTAGTAGAAAGCAATTTTAAAGGGACTTTTGGTGTCATCCTTAACTTTGTATGCATGTTATTCATATAAAACTTATCTTTATAATTAGGTGTCTATGTGGATGAAATAATGTTGTAGTACGAATCCAAACTATATTAGAGAGCTTAAAGCCAATGTATGGTGTTAATTTAATTTAATTTGTTTAAAAGTGAGCAAATACTTTGTCAAATAGTTATTCAATATCACACAAATTTACAATACTATTTTTCTTATAGTGAATTTGGATCTAGGTGGTCCATCCTTCATTTGTGATAAATGTCATGGTCATATGTGGTTTGAGGAAAGGGCTGACAAGAAAAAAAAATACAGTGGGAGATGGATTTTCTCTATGTTGTATGAAGGGAAAGGTACATCTTCCACTTCTCAACGACCTCTAGATCTATTATTTAATTTACATAATGGTATCGACCATAGAAGTAACCACTTCAAGGACACTTTTAGAGCATATAACAGTATGTTCTCATTCCCTTCAATTGGAAGAAAGATAGAGAGTTCAATCAATGATGGAGGTGGACCTCCACAATTTATTCTTAGTGGGTAGAATTATCATCGTATTGGTAGTTTGTTGCTTGGAAGAGAATTGAAGCCAAAATTTGCACAACTTTACATACAAAATTGAAGATTGAACACTTCACTAAGTTTTTGGTATTTTCATGTTGCTTTAGCTCATCTATTTTCCTTAAGATTAGTTTATTTTCTTTCGAGCCAAAACAGGAATGGATGTTGGCTTTGTACTGCTTGTTTTAGACCAAGTCTTATATGTTTAGATGTGCTCAATAGGATGCTTGCTAAAACCTTTTACAAAACTTTTATCCAAGCATCTAAAGATGATTTGTATTTTTGAAATCACATTCTGAGCTTTGCAATCGATTACACTATCTAGGAATTGATTACTAGAGGACCAATCTAATTATGATTTGTCTCTGCACTCGGGTTAATTGATTACAATATATAGGCAATCGATTACAATGAAAATTTAAATTCTTAGAATTAGCTCTGTCACAATTGCAATCGATTACCATTGTGTTGCAATCAATTACAATTGATGACAACAAGCAAAAATCATCTTCTGATACACGAGATAGTCTATTACTCTCAATCCCAATCGATTACATCTAGTATAATGATCATTCTGAAAGATATCCAATATGATCTTTGACAAATCCCTTTCATATCTTTCTAACCTAGATCTATCTTTCAATACCCAGATCATATATTTGATTGAGTAACCTTTTTCCCTCAAATCTTATCTTATATACTAATTCCTTTCCATATCCAAATATTATATTTGCTTCCAAGATAAGATTCCATAAACACTATAAAGAGAACCTATTGGGTATGCATTATGCATCAACCCAATTGTAGAAAATTCAATCATTTCCTTACAGCTATATCATTTTGAGTTGAAATTCTATTGTGCTTTACATACAACTAAATCTCTTTATAGAAAAATCTCTTTCTTCATCTATACTCGCACGTTAAGGTGCTTTTGCTTTGAACTTCTTCCAGCTACATATGCACACTTTGGTGCTTTCAGTTTGAACTTTATACAAGCTATATTTGCACATTCTTTTTTTTGAAATAGAGTTTAGGAGGGCATGAGGTGTTTAGGACATTCCAACTATGTTGGCACCCCCTAAAAACCCAACCTAACCTAGCTATATTTGCACATTCTAGGTGCCTTTATTCCTAAACTTCTCTACTTCTTTAGTTCTGGTTTTTGCACTTTAGGATAGGGTTTCGTTAGTGCTGAGTGTTTTAGGATAGGGTTTTCTATACACTTTTTTTCTCTAGGATAGGGTTCCCTAGAGGTAGTGCTTGAGTGGTGATAGTGTTTCATGCTCTCGCATAGGTACTTGTTCGGGTTGTGAACAAGGGTAAGTTGTTGTGGTTTCTGTATGCATAGTGTTTGTAACTCAAATCATAGCAAAACTCCTCAGGGTGAGGAAGATCTAGATGTAGATTGAGTTGTGGTCGAACTAGTATAAATCTTGGCTTTTAATCTCTCTTCCCTTCATCTCCTTATTATTGTCTTCTGTTTTATTGTTGATTAAATTATTCTAACAAGACTATTTTTCATTGAGTTTCTACTTTGTTATTCTATCACCAACTTGTTTGTGAAAACTCTTTGTGAAAAACTTCAAGAGAGTGGGTGAAATCTTTTTAACTTTGAAAAAGAAAACTAAAATTTTAAATATCAATTCACCCCTCTCTTGATTTATCCGGCTGATTCTAACAATAATACTACTTATGAAGTAGTTAATAGAGTGGATCACTTTAGGTATTTTAGTTATCCCTATTATTTTTTTTTATTATCAATTTTCTTAATTATTCTTCCTTATGTCTAATTAGTGTACTTTTTTTTCTATACCAAATAGACAATCCAAATGCTTCGATAGTTCTTTGGTTCAAGACCTAACAAAAATGATTGATGAGCATAACTTGTTGGGCAAATCTTTTCACAAAGAACAAGCATCTAATTATTTTGTGAGACTGCACAATGATCACTCTAGAGATGCAAGATTATACAATAAGCCAACTTGTGATGAAGTTGCATCACTGTTAGTTGGTGATTACAATAACATCGAAATGGGTAGAGATATAATTGTTGAAAAATTTGGTGAAGGTTTGACTAGACTCCATGAGACTCATACCTCATTTATTCGCTTACAATATCCATTATTGTTCCCCTATGGAGAAGATGGATTTCAAGAAAACATTCCATATAGAGAATTCGATGACGACAACTAAGATCGTGAGAGATTAAAGGTCTCAATAATAGCCGCATTTAGGATACAAAAAAGAGTGTTGAGTTTGGTAATATTGTCAACACAAAGAGGTTATTCCAACAATATGTGGTGGACTCTTATACCATGATTGAATCACAATGCTTGGCCTATATACAAAATAATCAAAAGGAGATCAAGTGTGACATTCTAAATGGTTTTCAAGAAGCAGTTCTAGAGGAGAAACAACTGTAAGGACAAGGAAATTGACAACTGTAAGGACCCGCCACATTGAAGCTAGAACTAACTTTGGAAAAACTAGATTAATAATTTTGAACCAACTCAGAAAATGTTACAGAGATACTGAGGAAATTTTTCGCATTTGGAAGCAAAGGTGTTTAGCTTTAAAACTCGGAATGATGTTCCCGTAAATGAATTTCATAACTCAAATAATAAAACCAGCTCAAAAACATGTTATAAAACTTATGCAACGGAAAACATGAAGCGGGAGGGGTTAGTAGGCACCTGATAAATACTATATAGTTAGATATACAAAAGTTCATATGATTTTAAAACTTGATAATCAGTGGTTTAGCAACTCACTAAAATAAAAATGCTATTATGGCATAAAATATGTAGTGGCTTTCAGGTACCTGATAAATCAATTATAACTGATAACTTATAGTTTAAAATTCATAATAGAGACGTATAGGAAAGTAATTTAGTGTGTATTAACTAAATTTAAGTTCAAACTTTTGAGTTATACAACTCCAAAACATAGACTAAGTTGTTCAAAAGTCTTGTTACTACAAGTTGATGTTGATTTCTATCACATAAACAAAGACAACTTAAAATCACAGCTTCCAACAAGGCTTGTCCCCCTTAAAGTAGCATATATACAAAACATGGTAGGAACAAAATCAAACAAATAAAAAGGGAGATTCCCATACTACTAGATTCACTTCTAGTATCCTCTTGTTGCTCTAAATTGCAACTCCTGCATCTTGTTTACTCCTCCTACTGGCCAACAAGTAGTGATTTCAAACAACACAGAGAAGGAGGGTAAGGTTATGATAACATATAGAAACAAGTAAGAGAGAATAATAACAACAACATAATCTTATGCGTATATACTCCTATATCTTGTTGGGCCAATAACACAAATCAAAGATCAAGACCCAAGGGTTTATTTATATTCTGGATCAAGACAGTGTACTTTAACATAAATCAACTACAATATTTCAAGTTTATACAATATACACATCAATCACATTATATCTCACATTGCTTCACCTTGTGATGGATATTTAGAACCTGACCAACCTATTTGGCAGCCACCCTCTATTGGAACCTTAACTTTTAAGGAGGCCTTTCATTTTTTGCGTCCTCCTGACCAGCAGCCAATTTGGACAACGAATTTATGGTCTAGCCACACCCCTCCCTCCAGGGCATTTGTTCTTTGGCGCATCATCCATAAGAGACTTCCTACTGATGATTTACTCCAATTAAAGGGTTGTATCAGTGTCTCCATCTGCAGTAATTGTGGTGTCATTGGAGAAACACTTGAGCATTTATTCTTGCATTATAATTACGCTTCCAAGATCTGGAATTGGCTTCAGACCACTTTTTCATTACAACTTGACCTCAACTCCTCGCTACCGATCCTGAATGTGCTTTAGTCTTATCACAAAGGCCAGCTTCAGGATTTTCTCCAATCTGTAATTCTCCATTCATTTTGGACTATATGGCATGCCAGAAATCACCTCTACTTTCGCAATGTGAGTATTAAGTTTGAACATGCTACCTCGTTGATCAGAATTGGTGTTGTGCTCTTAGCTCAAACTTCATCCAATTGCTCCATGGACTCTACCCTCCTACAATCTTTTGGGATCTCCCCTCATCTTCAAAGGGCTCCTAAGATTAGGCATGTCCTTTGGCATCCCCCATGGTTGGCTTTTACAAATGCAATACTGACGGTGCTGCTCATGGTAGCCTCGGGTTGGCGAGGGCGAGAGGAATATTTCGAAATCATCTTGGTTCCTTTATTAGTGGCTTTGCAGTGTTTCTGGGTACCCAAAGTGTGTTCTATATTGAATTATATGCATCTCTTTGTGTGATTGAACAAGCCTATGCTCATAGCTGGTCTAATCTCTAGATTGAATGCGACTCTCAACTGCTAGTGAATTCCTTTTCCAAACCGGAGCTTTTTCCCTGGTGTCTTAGAGGACAATGGAATCGGATATACTCATCACCCATATCTTTCAAGAAGGCAATCAATGTGCTGACACAATTGCTAACTTTGAAGTAGATTCTAGAACTAATTTTGTTTGGTGGGATAACCCCCTTAGTTTTCTTTCAGCTAATTTTGCCCGTGATTTCTATGGACTTCCAAACTTTCAATTTTGTTAAACTTGGTTGGGTTTTGGCCTAGTCCCCCCAATAGCAATTGTCATTTCTTTTATCTATTTATTTTACATAGCCTGGCTCTGGTGATGGGGTGGTTGTGGGGGTGTAAACATCGTTGGGATGCCCTCAACTTCTCTTGAAGTAGTCCAGGTTTGAATTTTATTAAAAAAAAAATAGCAAGTTATTTATTTCAAGGACAGTGAAGAAATTGAATCACTTCTTGAAAGACATGAACAAGTTCGAAAAATGTTTCTTGTATGGTTTGAAGCAAAGAAGAATTTTGTTGACGGTAGGAATCTAACATATTCAGAATACCCCTCCAAGTTAGTGTACTACAAAAAAGATAAGAGGTGACAACCTAGGAAGAAAGGAAAGAGTATTGATAGGCTTCAGTACATTCCCCCTAGGATTCGGAAACTATAATACAATGACAAACCCATTCATTGTTTGGAATAGTACATGGAATTTATTGTGTGATGGGATAGTATATGACAAGATGAGGGATCTAACTATTCTAGGTACATTTTTGTTTTACCATTTCTTTGTCATTTCAATTGTCAATAGTTAAGCAAACTGGTAACACAATTATTTATTATATAGATCTTCAAATTTTTGATGATGACATGAGGAATCTATGTCTTATTGAATTGAAATTTTTTTATTTAGACAAATGGAAGATCCCTTGCCGACTATCCTTCCATGCCATTACCTATGATGTCAGATATACTCGATTTCCAAAATATGTTAATCCTGGATGAAATGAGTTGTGATTAAGATAAGATGAAAAAAATCATTCTTCTCTCATGGAGTTGTTTACAATCGAGCAAAAATGTGTATACCAGGAAATCGTTGACTCTGTCCTGTTTGGATTAGGTGGGTTTTTTTCCTCCATTGATATGTTGGTACTGGTAAAACCTTTTTGTGGAAGACATTATCTGCAAGATTGAGATCAAAGGGATTAATTGTCCTCAATGTTCCTTCCAATGGAATTGCCTTGAGGATGAATTGCCCACTCAACTTTCTCCATTCCATTAGTTATTAAAGATGACTTAACCTACAATTTTAACCAAGGAAGTGCTAGATCAAAACTTTCACTTCACACAAAACTAATCATATGGGATGAGGCACAAATTATAAATAGGTTTTGCTTTGAAGCACTAGATCAAACATTGTGGGATATTATGGCATCTCAAAATAAGGACAATGCGAGAAAGCCGTTTGGAGGAAAAGTAGTTGTTTTTGTTAGAATTTGCACAGCTCGGAGACTAATTGTTGGAATTTTCCAATTGTATATTGGAAGGCACAAGAGGAACCAAAATCAGAGCAAAGGATTATATTAACAAACTTTATTCAATTCATAATTAAAGATCCAATTATAGAAAATATATTGTAAAATTCTGAATGATAAAGAGTGTAGAGAAGAGAAAGATGACACAAGATTTATACTGGTTCGACCACAACCCAATCTACATCTAGTTCTTCCTCAACCTGAGGAGTTCCACTATGAAATTATGAGTTACAAGCACCATGCACACACAAACATTTCATAATATCATCTTCTAACTTAAACCCTACAAGAAAGAAAATGAAAGCCCTTTCTCATCTTGAAACCCACAAGATAGAAAAGATAACACCTCATAGAAACCCACTATGAGAAACTGAAAACACCATTTAGTTAATACTAAATAAACAAGGTTAAAGAAAAAAAGGAACAAAAGCACCTGAATGTGTAGATTTAGCAGGAAAAGAACATGGAAAGAAAACACCTTAATGTGTGGATTTAGCTATAAAGAACTTTCTTCTTCATAAAGGATTTTACCAATGAAGCTCAGAAGAAGAAGAAGAAGATAAAGGTTAAACACAATAGAAAGATGATAGAAAATGTAACTGTATTGTGTTTTTGAAAAGTTTTTGTTTTGTTACTTTGTGTTGTTGAAAGGTTGTAGAAACCAACCACAAAGGGTTCTCTTATATAGAGTGTAGAAAGATCAAAATCTTATCTTCCAAATAGAATATAAGATTGAGTGAAAAGAGAACGAATCAATCAATCAAAGATATGATTCGAATTAAAAGATATGAACAAGTATCAAAAAGATATGAGAAAGATTTGATAAAGAAATACCGTTATAACAGATGTAATCAATTGTAAATTGCAGTAATTGATTATCTTGTGCATCAGAAGATGATGCTAGGTTGCTGTCATCAATTGTAATCGATTGCAAGAATCTGGTAATTGATTGCAATTGGGACAGTGAAATACACAAGAATACACTAGAAGGGGGGGAGGGGGTTGAATAGTGGGTTAGAAAACTTTTTTGCAAACACTATTAGTTCACAAGTTGCCTTCTTGGATATATGTTAGTTTAAATCAACAAATATATCTTGCAAGGCAAAGCTTTGAAAGTCTTTCCAAAAAAGCACAGTGGGTAAGATAAATATATGTAGTCACAAGATAGCAAATGAGAGCTTGTTTTTATACTGGTTCACTCAACCTGAGCTACGTCCAGCTATCCTTTAACAACTGTTAAAGGGTTCCACTATAATCAACTGATTACATAACATGTATTCTTCACTGCCACTTCTGGCTACAAGTATTCTCTATCTCACTACTGGCTACAAGTATTCTAAGCCACTACTGGTTATGAGTATGAATCTCCCCCTAAGATTATACTTCCCAAGTATTCTTTTATCACTAAGTCACTCTTGGCTTTCTATACAAATATGTATAAGATTCAAATAACTCTCAAAGAGAGGATATGAACAAGTGTTGAATCTGTATGAACTTGTAGAAGATAGGTATTCTCTTTTCTTTCAGCTCGTGTTTTTCACTAAGTTTTTCTTTTTCTCATAGTTCTTTGCTTGCTGTTCAAATTTTCTTTTGAATGGTTTCGTTTTAGTTAGTTCATATTTTATCATCTTCTTCTTGTTGCATGGAAGTATCTTTATATAGTGAGCTTCATGGATTTGAACATTGGAGAAGATAGGTTTCCGTTGTCTCACAGAAAAGTGTTGAAGTTGCTTTATCTGTGCTTGATGTGACTGGAGTAGTTTTTTGTCTCTGCCATAGTTAGCTTTTAGCTTAAGGTGTGCATCTCAATGTTGATTAGTCTTTTGGTTGTACCCACACACTTCACACAATTCGAGACATGCAAACAATACGAGGAATAGAAGAAAGTAAGTTTAAAGAGTATCTCCCTTTCCTTCTGTAACAATAGTGTCTTTATTTGTGTAAAGAATTAATTATAAAGCACATATTCCTCAACACATATGACAGATCATGTTCTGTTCCTGCACAAACAATGTTTGGCTTAACAGACACAGTGGTCTAGTCTGACTAAGCATGGTCTAGAATGACCATGGTCTGGCCTAGCTTCAGACATCGTCTGGCCTGGCTTAATCATGGTTTGTCTTGACTATGCGTTGTCTGGCCGTGTTCAATACATGGTCTGGTCCAATACATATGCATAGTCTGGTCCTAGACTCGTGTTGCTGTCCTAAGACTTCACATAGTCTATCCGAGACTATTGTATGGTCTCGGTCTTATACTTTGCATGAGTTTTTCCAAGACTTAGCATGGTCTGTTCCAAAGCTTATTTTAATCTGATTAGAAGCATTTATAGTGCTTGATAAATTGTTACAAGTTATCAGACAGTTAAGATGGAGAGTGAGAGTTTGAGTGCTTATACCATTGTCTGTTCTCACTTTGATTTCCTGAAATCACTTAATCTGAAATCATTAGTTGATCAAATATTATAACATTTGTTATCATCAACTTATCAAAGTATTAGGGGTCAGATATCATCAAATGTCTTGGTTTTAATAGACATAGCCAATTTTGAGAAAAATCATTTGCTGGTAATCGATTGTCATCAGGTGGTAATCGATTAACCTAATGATTTTTAAGCAACCTAATACAAGTATACTCTATTGTAATCGATTGCTAAATCATGTAATCAAATTATACCGAATGCACAAAGTAATTTGCTTCAAATGTACTCTCCTAATTGATTGCATGTTATGGCAATCAATATGAATGCTTAGAATGCATACTCATGAATATAAAATCATCTTAAGATACCTAGATAAATTTTTTGAAAAGGTTTAAAACATTTTGCAAGTATCACACAAAAGCAAATATCAAGCAAAACCTAATCTAAAACAATCAATACAATGTTGCATCCATTACATGTTTGGCATGAAAAACTAAAATCAAAACAAGAAGAATAAGTCTTCCATTCTTCATGTCAACAATTTTGGGCGGTGATTTCACACAAATTTTGCTTGTGATTAAGAAGAGGTCAAGACAAGATATTGTTGGTTAAGCAATAAATGCTTCTAACATTTGGAATAGTTGCAAGGTCTTAAGGCCTATAAAAAAATGAGGTTGGGTGCTACAACTAATAATGCAGACTGACATGATAATAAAGAGTTCGCAAATTGGATTCTATGGATTGGAGATGGTAATGGCGACGAAGATGAAAATGGTGAGAGTGAAATAAATATTCTCGAAGACTTATTAATTCAAGTATGTGAAGATCCATTACAATCTTTGGTTCAACCTTCCCAAAGACCTAAATATTCTTGAAGACCAGCGAGAAAAGAGTTGAGAGAAAAGAAAACCTATATTCTAAGCTCTTGGAGATTCAACCATCTGTATATTGAATAGAAAGCCAAGAGTGGCTTAGTGATTAAACAATACTTGGAAAAGTATAATCTTAAGGGGAGATTGATACTTGTATCTAGAAGTGGCATAGAGAATACTTGTAGTCAATAGTGGCATAGAGAATACTTGTAAGCTAGAAGTGGCAGTGTAGAATACTTGTTCGTAATCAGTTTGATTATAGTGGAACCTTCTAACAGTTGTTGGAAGAGAACTGGATGTAGCTCGGTTGAGTGAACTAGTATAAAATAAGTGTTTTATTATTGTTTGCTGAAGCTTTCAACTATTCATCTTTGCACTGCGTGCAACTTTGAAAAGGTTTCTAAAAACATTGTCTTGAGCAGATATATTTGCTTGCTTTCAAATATTAATACATCTCAACAAACAAGTTCTTTAGAAACTATATTTGTTGTGAAAATCTTATTATAGTTTTAACTGACCCACTATTGAACTCCCCTTCTAGTGTGTCTTTGTATATTTCAATTGGTATCAAGAGCTCGGTCTCTAATAAATATCTTCACAGATATAAAGCTACTACACTATACAAAGAAATGGAGAAGGGAAGTTAGTTCATTCACAAACCACTAGTATTCAAGGGAGAAAACTTTGGCTACTAGAAGGAAAGAATGGAAGCATTCTTTGAATCATGTCACATCGACATGCTTGACATAGTGGACAATGGAACTATATTCCATAAGATGATGAACTAAACGAGATCCCAAGGAACCTATGGACCGATGAACAAAGATAAAGATGTATGCTCAACTTTAGAGCAAGAAATGCTATCTATGGCTGCATATTTGAAACGGAGTACAAAAAAGTTAGCCAATTCAAATCGGCCAAGGAGATGTGGAACAAATTCATAATGACTTATGAGGGGTCTACTCAGGCAAAGAGAAACAAAGTTAGTGTCCTTAAACGTCAATATGAATTATTTACAATGGAGGCAAATGAAACTATCGCTAACATGATGTCTAGATTCCAAACCATTTTAAATGAACTCCGAAACCTTGGTAAAAGTTTCGAGAACTTTGAGCATGTTGACAAGATCATACACAGCTTGCCTAGGCCATGGAGACCACAAGTAGTAACTATAAGAGCCTCAAAGAATCTCGACTTCCTACAACTTGAAGAGATGATAGGAATACTTACATTGTTGAGCAAGAGTTTCAAGAAGATGCCCAACTAAATAAAGGCAAGTCTCTAGCCCTAAAAGCTCAAAAGCCTAGACGAGAAACGTTATCAAGAGAGCAAACCTCCTAAGGTCAGTCGTCCAAAGAACATACATCCAAAGGATGAACTTCAAAGGCCCTTAAAACTAAGGAATATGAAGAGGAGAAGACTTCCTCAAGCGAAAATAACTAAGGAGATGACGATGAACTATCCTTCATTTCTAGAAAGATCCACAAAATGTGGAAGAAGAAAGGAGGAACATCAATAAGAAGTACCCAACAGAACGAGAAAGGAAGGAGAAAAATCCCGTCGTCTACTACGAATGCAAGAAGCTTGGACACTTCAAGTCTGAATGTCCAACGCTTAGCAAAGGGAAAGAAAAAGCTAGAAGAGGCCCTCCCAAAAGAAAAGGACTGATGTCCACATGGGAGGAACTTCATCTCTTCAAGAAGTATATCAGGAACTTCTTTCCAATTCCTCTATTCTTTCAAAAGCCTATCTAGCCATGAAAAAGAAATTTAGAAAACTATCTAAAGAATATGAAGAGCTTGAATCTTCTTTCACTAAATTGTTTGATAGATGTAAACTATTAACAACAGCAGGTTCTTATGGATAATTTTCAAAATCTAAAAACAGAACATGAAAGCTTACTTGAAAGCAAACGTGAACTGTGGGTAGAAAAAGAACAACATGGAAGGCATTTAAACATGTTGATTTATGAAGCCGAGGAATTAAACAAAGTGTGGACCATGAGCAAGGATGAGATTACAATCATGAGATTACATGATGAAGTCACCTCACTCAAGGTAACACTAAGCAAATTTGTCAGCGGGTCTAAAAATCTTAACAAAATGATTACAACTCACAGACATCCACAAGATAAATCAAGGCTTGATTTTAATGGAAAGAAGAAAACCTTTAATAAAAATGCTTATGTCTATCACTTATGTGGAAAGAATGGATACATCACGTCCAAATGCAAGAAATTGCCCAAGGGAGGTGCATTATAAGCCTCTAGGACTAACCACAAAGGAGCCAGACAAATATGGGTACCTAAGTTCAAAATAATTCATGTTGTAGATATCTTTGATAGTAGGAAAGAAACCCTAAACATGGTACCTAGACAATGGCTGCTCACATCACATGACGGGCGCAAGGTCTATGTTCCTAAGCCTGACACCCATGTGTGGTGGCACAGTCACTTTTGGAGGCAATCAAAAAGGTTAGATCAAGGTATAGGTAAAGTAGGTATCCCACCTAAGCTTTCTATTGAAAATGTTTTATTTGTTGAGGGATTAAAACACAATCTGCTGAGCATAAGTCAATTTTACGACAGTGGATTTGATGTTTCTTTCAACAAGGATGCTTGCATAGTCAAGGACTTTGCTGGTTCACATCTCTTCTCTTCCAAGAGACAAGTAATTCATTACAAGATTAACCTTGTAGAACTAAAGGATCAAACTGTATCATGCCTTATCTCAGTTAAAGAAAATCACTAGGTATGGCCCCAAAAGCTTGGCCATGCAAGTTTAAGATTAATCTCAAAATTGCAAAGACATAGCCTCGTAAAAGGATTGCCAACAATGTCATACAAAGATGATTGACTTTCTAAGGCTTGTTAAAAGGGGAAACAAGTAAAAAACTCTTTTAAAGGTAAACACATTGTTTCCATATCAAGACCTCTAGAGCTATTATATATTGATCTATTTGGTCCAACAAGGACAACCTCTATTTGAGGTAAGAGATATGGAACTTGTCATTGTAGATGACTATTCTAAATGGACTTGGGTATTATTCCAAACCCACAAGGATGAGTCTTTTAAGGCGTTTTATAAATTCTGCAAATTAGCTTAAAATGAAAAAGGTGTGTATAACTTTGATTAGGAGTGATCATGGAGTAGAGTTCGAAAATGAAAGTTTTCAATGGTTCAATGAAGAAAATGGTATTCTTCACAACTTTTCAACACCTAGAACACCTCAACAGAATGGTGCCATTGAGAGGAAGAATAGGTCATTACAAGAAATGGCTAGAACCTTGTTGAATGCTAACCCAACTCCTAAGCACTTTCGGGTTGAAACTGTAAACACTTCCTATTATTTACAAAACAGAATTTACATAAGGCCTATTTTGAAAAGCACTCCCTATGAGTTGTTGAAGGGAAGAAAACCAAACATATCATACTTCCATCCTTTTCAATGTTAGTGTTTCATTCTCAACATTAACGACAATCTGGATAATTTTGATTCTAAGTGTAACACTAGAACATTGCTTGGGTATTCTGAAACATACAATGCTTATAGAGTATTCAACTCTAGAACCAAGTGTGTGGAAGAAGCAATTCATGTGAAGTTTAATGACATAAAACCTGATAAGGAATTATCAAAGTTAGAAGACTTTATTGTTGATTTAAGATTAAACGAAGGACTAACAAGAGCAAGACCAAGACAATATGTCGATGTCCCTCCATCTACTCACTTACCAATTGCTCGCTCTCCATCTACTCAACATCGAACAACCTCAATAAATGAAGAAATAAGAGAACCATTTGGTAGCAACAGACTGATGATTAAGAACCATCCTTCATCTCAAATCATTGGAGAAAAGGAAGATCAAGTCAAAACAAGATCTTCATTCCAACAAACAATTCTCCTATCAGAAATAGAATCAAGGCACATTGATGATGTTATGGAAGATGAAAGGTGGGTCTAAGCCATGCAAGAAAAGCTGGATCAGTTTCAGAAGAACGATGTTTGGAAGTTGGTTGAACTACTATACGACAAGGAAGTTGTTGGAGCAAAATGGGTTTTCAGGAACAAACTCAATGAGAATGGTAAGGTTGTGAGAAACAAGGCTAGATTAGTGGCCAAAGGTTACTCACAATAAGAAGGTATAGATTATAAGGAGACATATGCTCTTATAGCTAGACTATAGGCAATATGCATTTTACTTTCATTTGATGCTCATATAAATATGAAACTCTATCAAATGGATGTAAAGAGTGCATTTCTCAATGGTATTATTAAAGAAGAAGTTTTTGTAGAATAGCCTCTTGGGTTTGAGAGTACTATTTTTCCTAACCATGTTTTCAAACTTAATAAAGCATTGTATGGTCTTAAGCAAGCTTTAAAAGCTTGGTATGAAAGAATTGAGTTCATTTTAAATAAAACATGATTTTACAAGAGGAAAAATAGACACTACTTTGTTCCACAAAAACTATGCTTTTGATTTCATTATAGTCCAAATATATGTTGATGACATTATCTTTGGCGCTACTAATGAAAAGTTGTGTGGAGATTTTTTTGTCTTAATGCAAACTGAGTTTGCAATGAGCATGATGGGAGAACTCAAGTTCTTCTTAGGATTGCAAATCAAACAGACTGATAGAGGAATATACATACATCAGACCAAGTATGTGACGGAACACTTGAAGAAATTTAAGATAGATGATGCAAAAACAATGAAAATACCAATGCATCCTACCACCACACTTGGACTTGATGAGGAGTCAAAGAAAGTAGATGTCACTCAATTTAAAAGAATGGTTGGCTTTTTACTCTTGACTACATCCAGACCATACATTATGTTCAGCATTTTCCTTTGCTCAAGATTTCAGTTTAATCCAAGGGACGTACATTTATCAATAGTTAAAAGAATTTTTAGAAATCTGCTTGGTACACCTAACCTTGGAAGAAAAGAGTATAAACTAGTAGGTTATTGTGATGCTGACTATGCTGGAGATAGACTTGAAAGAAAAAGCACCAGTGGAGGTTGCCACTTCATTGGAGGCAACATGGTGTCATGGCTTAGCAAAAAGCAAGGCACAATTGCATTACCAATAATAGTAGTAGAATACATTCCAACCTCAAACTGCTGCTCTCAAATACTGTGGATCAAGAATCAACTTGAAGACCACAATATATTTTTAGAGTAACATTCCTATCTTCTGTGATAATACTGATGTCATATCTCTTTCTAAAAAACTCCAACCATGCACTTTAAAGCTAAACATATAGAAATAAAAATTATTTTATAAGAGATCTGTTTAGAAGGGAATTGTTGACCTATAGTACATTCACACAAATGATCAACTTGCTGATATTTTTATAAAACCCCTTACTGAAGAAAGACTAATCTTTTTTAGAGAAAAGATTGGCTGTTGTCATTAACCAAACAAAATGACACATCGTCTGGTGTTTAGTTAAGTGACAGCATGTGCATGACATGTGACTTTCAGTCCAAAGTATGGACAAACTACATGTGTTTTTCAAAAAAAAAAACTTTTTTTTTAAAAGTTTAAGCAGTCCAAGAGTCGCTGAGTCTAATATCCAAAATGACACATTAAATGCCATTCATTAGCCATTTTGAAACATTCCTTGTCCCTTCACATCCGATTTAAAGCGTACTCATTACATATTAATGCCTACCGTTTCTAAAACGTAACCTCCAAGTTTCAAACTCTCTTACTCTCTCACACACAAACCCTAACCCAGAAACAAAAATCCATAAACCTCTCATCTCACAATGGCCAAAGGTTCTTTCAAAGGCTCATCCTCTCACCAACTACCCTCATCCTCCACTCCGGCTCACGCTGAACCATCTGAGGAGTGTCCTGACTCACCGTTGACCTCCATCTTAGAAGCAAAAGAAGAGAAGGTAATGGCAAAGTTCACCGACCTTCAACTAGTCGAAGCAATAGTGATTGCTCCTCATGGACCCAACTCTGACATTATCAATGTGGAGTACTTCATCAACCTTGAGTATCTTGAGGAGCATGCTCTTAACATCTCAAGATACTTTGAAATGTCTAGCATTTGGGGATTCTTCAATGACAAGTAGAAAATATTCCCTGGCTTGATAAGGGAGTTCTAGAGGAATGCCACATTTAAACAGAACCAGATGATGAGCACCATTCACGTTGTCAAGCTAATAGTCTCTCCCACAACAATTGCTCAAATCATCGAGTGCGAGTTGCATCTCAACTACTTCAAAGAAGATTGAGACTCTTGGATGTGTGACAATGGGGTCTTCGAAAAGGTTATTCTTGGACTTAACTTCCCTAGCAAAGATCTTGTGGAACATTATCAACAAGACCATCCTTCATAAGGTTGGGTCTCAAGATCATGTTTCTACTCTCTATTGGTTCATCCTCTACCATCTAATGGAAGGTCTTCCATTCAACCTCCCACACACTCTTTTCATGAACTTGGTGAACAACATTTAGAACACTATCACCATCAGCTACCTCCTACTACACAACCCTGATCAGCAGAATCCTCTAGGATCAGAAGGTGTACATGAAGCTGATGTTTGGTTTCAATGTAGGGAACATTGATGAAATGTCCTATGTTGAGGAGGACGACCCATACGTTTATTAAAGGCAGATGACATCCTCCAATTAGATAAAACTCAATCCTGGGTTTCCTATCAAGAAGGGACAGAAGCCAAGATTCAATCCTCCTGCCTACTCAAACAATGTAGATCACTCGAACAGAGCCCAAAAGATGAAGGGGAAACTCCCTTTTGATGTAACATCTGTGAGGTCTCTTATCCCTAAGATAAAGATACTTTTGGAAGCAGACCAATAGCCTCATATGACAATGAGAAGGGCTGCTCAGTCTGCTCTTGAGGAAGAGCCAGCTGCCAAGCGCACCAAATAGACACAGCAAAAGGCTTCTACTACACTAAGGAAGATGCCTCAGACCAAGGCACCCCCTAAGGAGAAGGAGAGGCAGAAAGGGAAGAGCACTCTTAGACCGACATTGTCTTCATATGCCATTGTCGAGGCTAAATTAGCCAAGGTACCACAGATTTCCAAACTGGCAATCATTTTTTTTGAAAAAGACAAAGAAAGTGACCTTGATGGTCTTGTCTTCAGACACCAAAGGCATCAAAGCAACTTAGTAGGAGAAGTAGTTGCACCGTCTGTCCCAGCAAGGGAGCTTCAAAAGGTGCTAGTGCCCAAGACTACTTAACATAAACCTTCAATGAAGAGGAAGGTCCTTCGGGAAGATAGAGTCTATCATGGCTTCCTCCACCTCCTTCCACCCCATTGTATGTAAAACTCGTGTCATTGATGCGTGTGTGGAAGTTGTTGTTGTGGCTGTTTTGCCTACAGTCACACACCAGAAACACCAAACGTCTAAGGAGAAATCCTTCTTAGACCTCCTTTTCCACCCAAACACAAGCCCAAACCAGCACCTTCGTCTGTATGAACCACTTAGACGATGAACCCACCATCTATTCCAACTACACAAACACTCACACTCTCACCATCTGTATCATCTATCCACATGAAAAGCCAAACACAAGCCCCTCAGTCTAATGTTCCTTCACAGACTAAGAATGAGCCACCATCTAAACCCACTACTCAAACAGAAAATACTTCACTATCTGCCCTTATTGCATAGACAACCACTACCCAATAGACTAAACCCACTGCTCAAACTACTAATCCACCATCCACATCACCCCAAACACCACCTGACCTCATCATACTTCAACCCTCTTCTCCATCCCCCATCAGTATGTCGATAATGACTAACATAGTAGTCACTTACCAACATACTAATGAGAATGAGATCACAACCATCCCTGTCAACCTGTGGCTTGACAAACCATATGTGCCAACAACACGAGGTGAACATTTGTTGATGGCTCCACCCTCACCACCATCCTCCACAATCATCATGGCACAAGACGTAGTTTAGGCACTTCCTCCTCTTCCTCTTGAAGTTGTTCGAGAATGGAGAGAATAACTAGTACAGGGTAGAGACTAGAGTTGTCCAGGCACTAGACAACAGTCATCACTCTGTCACAATTGTCTCAACATGCCCTTAGGAGTGGTACACTGAGTACTAGCATGCATCTTCTAAAGAACATTGTACCCTGCTAGACGATGCAATCTAGTAGTGTTATTCATCCTGGTTTAGGACTAAGTCCCTCACTCTTATATCCATACCAACACCATTGAGAGAGGTTCCTAAAGTCCTACCTTTCATTAAACCTCTCTAGACTAAGAGCTCAGAACCCTCCATAGAAGATGATGCTTCATATGCTACAAGACTGCAAGAAGAAGAGTTTGCCTCCGTCTTAACCTTGGTTAAGTAGTTGACTCATCAACTTGATTGTGCACTCATGAGCACAGACCAAGCATGTTGCTCCACCGAAGACCCCTAGTCCCCTCACTCTTTTAGTGAAGAAGAAGCTCGATGCTCGAGTCAACAAACAAGGAGGCAAGAATCTTCTACAACTAGCTAGATCATTAGTGCTCATCCGACACTGCGTCTGCGTCTACACTCACTACTTCTAGTAGACCTAAGCTGCACACCTTTTGTTGAATACTTCTAAGTCCTCAAACTCTTGAAGTTCTAAGAACAGGCACCTGGGCAGCTCTACCCGCCCAGTCACACTTCAGACAAAACTGTCCTACTTGTGGCTCCAAACCACATAGCACTAAGGCTACCCTTTGTTAATCCCAACAAGCTGAAGAGGAAGATGATCAACAGACCACAATTGCCTCCCAAGGCTCGTGTGATGTTTGAGAAATTGGCTAGGCCAGTCAACTGGGATCAACAAGTGTGTCAACGACAATGCACTAAGTAGACTGCTTGTGTATACTGGCAAGATTACATGGCCTTTTTACAACCATCAACAAGCTCCTCTCCGCTAACTCAAACTAAGAAGGAGGAGATTAAAACTATTGGTGAAGGTTACACTGAGCCATGCAACTTCTACAACATCATAAACACAGTGGCAGTTCCCATTATCATTGTTGCACCAACACCTAGTGATGAAGCATATGCTAGACACGTTTTTGAAGACTATCATGAGGAACTACGTACTAAACAAGTTGCTCAAGCACTAGTTGAACAACTAAGACTATGAGATTGGTAAAAGAAGCAAGGCTCAAGGACATCACTTTGAAAGGAGACATCATCAAAGCTCGAGCTTCTAAATTGGCTCAAGAACTAGCCAACATAGCAGCCACTGAAATTGCTATGGATGAAGTTGTTGTTGTCTATGTGATAATATTCGATCGAACTAATGAATTGAAGTTGAAATTTTTCAAGGAACCAAAAATATTACAAATGAATGGTATTTTGATCAAACTATGAGGTCACTATGTGACCAGATGGAAGGAGCTTCCAATGCACAGACGGAAAGGTATTCCTATGTACAAATGGATAGAGTCTTGCCTTAATAGACAAACTCAGTCTTCTCATCAATTGGTACCATGTTGACACCAAACAACAACACAACTTAATCATTTTATACATTGACTTTAAGAACATTGTCTCTTAATAGAAAGAGAGGAAGATCTCACTGTATAGCCTTACAATTATTCCTTGTATATCTATCTGTTAGTCTCGTCAGTGGTGAAGTTTATATAGGTATGACTAAAAGGCTACTTTGCTTAGAGAAGTACAATGAAGCAAACATATGAAAAGCTACAGCAAAGTAATTGAAAGCGACATAAGCCTGCTCTCCTTTGACTTTCTCGACCTAAAGCTACTTAAACACTCAACCATTAGGCAACAAATCAAAAGTCTTCAATGTTCAAATCTATGAAGCTCTCATATAAATAGATGCTTCCATGCAAGAAGAAAACAAGAACAAGAGAACAAAAAAGCATACAACGTACATACAACCAAAAAGCTTGCAACACTCAACACCCTAAAAGCAAGAAAAGAGCTGAGAGAAAAGAAAACATATATTCCAAGCTCTTAGATATTAAACCATCTATATATCCTCTCTTTAAGAGTTATTTAAATCTTATTCATTTATTGAATAGAAAGCCCGGAGTGGCTTAGTGATTAAACAATACCTAGGAAAGTATAATCTCAAGGGGAGATTGATACTTGTAGCTAGAAGTGGCATAAAGAATACTTTTTGCCAATAGTGGCATAGAGAATACTTGTAAGCCAAAAGTGGTAGTGTAGAATACTTGTTTGTAATCAATTTGATTATTGTGAAACCTTCTAACAATTGTTGGAAGAGAACTAGACATAGCTCAAGTTGAGTGAACTAGTATAAACCAAGTGTTTTTAGTTGAATCTTTCAACTATTCATCTTTGCACTATGTGCATCTTTGAAAAGGTTTCCAAAAACATTATCTTGAGGAGATATATTTGCTTGCTTTCAAATATTCATATATCACAATAGACAACTTCTTTAGAAACTATATTTGTTGGGAAAATCTTATTATAGTTTTAATTGACCCACTATTCAACCCCCCCTTCTAGTGTGTTTTTGTATATTTCAAATGGTTCCTTGCTTTTTGCTTATCCATGAGACCATATTGCCTCCAATGAAGTGACAAACTCCATTGGTGTTTTTTCCTTCTAATCTGTCTCTAGCATAATTAACATCATATAACCTACCAAGTCATACTCTTTATGTCTGTTAAAGCACAAACCAAGGTTAGGAGTTCTAAAAAGGTATCTAAATATACGTTTAACAATAGATAAATGTACCTCCCTTGGATCTGACTGGAACCTTGAGCATAAGCATACACTAAACATTATATCAGGTTTGGACATTGTGAGATATAGTAGAGAGCCAATCATTCCTTTGAATAGAGTGACATCTACTTTCTTTGATTCTTTGTCCAGTCCATGTGTTATGGTTGGATCATAGGTGTCTTCATTGGGTTTGCATCATCCATTTTGAACTTCTTCAAAATCTCTTTCACATACTTGGTTTGATGGATGTATATGCCTTTGTCAGTTTGTTTGATTTGCAATCCTAAGAAGAACTCGAGTCCTCCTATCACACAGGCTAAATTTGGTTTGTTTTCCTTTCACATAGGCTTCACACATTTTATCTTTTTTGAATTTGGTCTTTGGTAAGCCTCTCACAAGGTCATATTTGGAAAGTTTAGATAGGGTTTTCATGTTAAGAACAAGACAGTTCCAGTAGATGTTTTTTTAATCAAATAAGCATTAGGTTCAAACATAACTTCATAGAGATTGTTACACAACTGACTTATGCTAAGTAAATTATGTTTCAACCTTTCAATAAAATAGACATTTTCAATTTGAGCAGAGTTAGATTTACCAATTCTACCAAATCCCTAATGAGGGCTTTTTTGTTGTCTCCAAATGTCACACCCTCCATTTTCATTTCTTTCAAGATTGAGGAATTTACTTTTGTCTCCAGTCATCCCTGGAGCATCCACTGTCTAAGTACCACAACTCTTTCCTACTATTGTGGTGTTGACATTCCTCCATCAAAAAGTAGTAAGATCTTTGGCACCCAAATGTTTTTGGGTCCTTTATTGTTAGTGACCTTTTTAAGGGGAATGTTTCTTTTTCTGTAACATTCTGAGGTCAGATGTCCCCATTTGTTACAATTAGAACATTTCTTTGTGGCCTATTGATTTTTAACTAATTTTTCAAAAAGTCTCTTTAGGTTGATTAAATCTTAACCTAGTTTTGTAAAAAAAAAAACTTTTCTACACACTAATTTAATTTATCTAGATTCTTGGTTCCATCAACAAAGTTAGCTAGATCTTTTGTTAGTTTCTCAACCTTTTCTTTTAAAACTTTGTTTTCATTTTCAAGTTGAGTTTGATCAAAAGAGATAACTCCTTTAGTTGATTCCTCCTTAGCTTTATTTGCTCAGATAGTTGTAAATGAGATTCTTCAAGACAATGATTCCTTTTGTATAAAAGTTCATTTCTATATCTTAGTTTCTCATTTTCTGTTTAAGTCTTAAATAGTTGCTCTTTCAACTGATCACATTTATGAGTTAAAGCATTAGAATCATTAAGCAAGTTATCAAAAGCATTTTATACTTCATTTTTATTCTTGAAGTTTAAGATGTTTTCAGAGTCTGATACCTGATCACTTTCTGGGTTTGTCGTAAGACATTATGTTAGTTGTCTGATCTTTGTTTGATGGGGATATTTCTTCATCATCCCACATTATCATAGCTTTCTTCTTTTGATCTCCCTTTTTGTAGTCTCTTTCAAGGAGAGGTCATTTTGTCTTTTAATACCTTGGTTTATTGCATTCATAGCATTTGATTTATTGCTTTGAATCTCTTGATTGATGCTCCTTTATGAATGTGAAGTTTTTTCATCCTTTTCTTTTTTTGAGTAGTCTCTGTACTCTTGTAGATAAGAGGGTTAATTCTTCATCATCATGATTTGATGCTTCTCCTTCACTTTCTTCAGCTTTAATATTTGCTTCAAATATTAGGGCTCTTGAGGATTGTCCATCTTTGATTTTCTGAGACACCTTAAGAGCTACTGCCTTTCCTTTAGGTGGTTGTATCTCTTCAAATATCACTTGTTCATGAACATTTAGTGATCCAATGAGCTCATCCATTTCCAGTAGCTTGAGATTTTTAGCTTCCTAAATTGAAGTGACTTTTTTTTGCCTCCAGATTTTTGGTAGCCTTCTCATGATTTTGTTGATCTTATGATAAGTTGTGAATTTTTCTCCAAGGGCACTTAAGTTTATGAAATACACAAGAACACACTAGAAGGGGGGTTGAATAGTGTATATTAAAACTTTTCATAAACAATATAAGTTCACAAGTTATCTTCGGGATATACATGGGTATAAACAAGCTAATATATCCTTTCAAGACAAAGCTTAGAAACCTTTTCAAAAGTGCACTGAGTGCAAGATGAACAGTTGTAAACACAAGATTGCTAAAGTATAATGCTTGTTTTATACTGGTTCATTCAAATTGAGTGACGTCTAGTTCTCCTTTAACAACTGCTAAAGGGTTCCACTATAATCAACTGATTACAAAACAAGTATTCTTCACTGCCACTTCTGGCTACAAGTATTCTCTATGCCACTATTGGCAACTAGTATTCTAGACCACTACTGCTCACAAGTATGAATCTCCCCTTGAGATTATACTTCCCAAGTATTCTTTGATCATTAAGCCACTCCTGACTTTCTATTCAAATATGAATAAGATTCAAATGACTCTCAAAGAGAGGATATAAAGTAGGTTTGAATCTCTATGAGATTTATAGAAGATGAAGTATTCTTTTCTCTTAACTCTCTTTCTCTCACAGGGTATTTGCTTTTCTTTCTTAACTTTTACTTCCTCTTGATCACTTGTTCGTTCATATTAGATTCGTTAGTCTTCTCATTGCATGGAGGCATCTATATATAGTAGAGCTTTCATGGATTTGAACGTTGGAGAAGAAAGGTTTTCGTTGTTTCACAGTAGAGTGTTGAAGTTGCTTTAGCTTGAGCTTGATTTAATAGGAGCATGTTCCTGTCTTGTCACAGCTTGCTTTTAGCTTTAGGTGTGCTTCTCAAAGTTGATTAGCCTCTTTGCTGTACCTACAAGACTACACACTTTTCGAGACATGCAAGCAATCATACGAGGAATGAAAGTAAGTAAGTCAGAGAGTATCTTCCTTTCTTTCTGTATCAGACAGTGCGTTCTTAAAGTCAAGGTGATAATTAATTACATAGTCCTCAGTACATGACTCAACGCATGGTCTGGTCCAACATAGACATAGTCTGGACTGACTGTGTATGGTCTAGTCCAACTATCACATAGTTTGGTCCTAATTCCATGCATGGTCTGACTTGGTACTTATGCATGGTCTGTTCCAAGACCTCACATAGTCTGTTCCGAGACTATTGCATAATCTGGTCCGAGACTTTGTGTAGTCTGTACCAAGACTAATGCATAGGACCTTCACATGGTCAGCTCCCATACTTAACTTAGTTCAATTAGAATGCTTGAAATAACGTTAAATCGTTATCAGACAGTTAAAGTAGTAGAGCGAAATGGAGAGATTATACCATTGTCTGTGATCATTTTGATTCCTTGAAATTACTCAATTTCAAATCATTAGTTGATCAAAGATTACTTCACTCAGGCACAATGAGGATTTGTTACATTCCCAGGAAGCCATCTAGGAGCATGTGCTACATTACTTTGGTAATATCTATGCCTTTGATAACCAATGCACTCCTAATGACCTGATACAATCTATTATTCCTACCCTAGTCTTGCTAGAGGATAACAATATGCTTTCTAGCCTCCCTCGATTGGATGAAGTAAAGGCTGCAGTCTTTTCTATGAGCAACACTAGCTCCTTGGGTCTAGATGTTTTGGTGGATGCTTCTATCATGCTTTTTGGGACATCATTGGTCCAGATGTTTTTTCTTCCACCCTTCAATTCTTCCAATAGTGTTGGCTTCTTCTAGGGCTGAATTCTAATTTGGTTGCTTTGATTCCTAAAGTGCTTGGCACGAATAGTCTAGATAACTTTTGCAAAAGTCATTACTGATAGGCTAGCCTCCATTGCTCCTAACATTATCTCTTTTAAACAAAAAGGGTTTGTGTCAGTTAGACAGATTATTGAATGCATTACCACAACTTCAAAAGCTATTAATATGTTGAATCCCAATGCCTCGGATCTCAACCTTGCTATCAAGTTTGATATTTGAAAGGCCTTTGACACACTTGATTGGTCATTTCTGATTGATGTCCTCCATCAATTTGGTTTCAATGCCACTTTTTTCTCTTGGATTAGAACTATTCTTGATTCAGCCCGTTTATCCTTCTTGGTGAATGGTTGCTTGGTTGGTTACCTAAAATGTAAGTGTGGGGTTCAGCAGGGGGATCCTCTTTCTCCCATTCTTTTTTGCATTGAGGAGGATGCTCTTAGTTGAGGCATTTCATTCCTGGCACAACAAGGTCATCTCCTTCCCATGGCAAGTGCCAAAAATAGTTTTGTCCCTTCACACGTCTTGTACGTGGATGATGTGATGGTTTTCTGTAAAGGGACCAGATCTAATTTGGCTAATTTGTTGTAGTTGCTTGATTTGTATGGTGAAGCTTCTGGCTAATGGATTAAGCAAGAGAAAAGTAGATATTATGTTGGTCGCTGCTCTACAGCTCAACATGCATGCTCAGTAATTGCCTTGGCTTTGGTTTAGGGTCTCTACCATTCACATATCTTGAGGTCCCCATTTTTTTGGGCAAGCCACATACTAGACATTTGCAGCCCATTACGAACAAGATCAAAGCGAAACTCGTATCTTGGAAAGGGAAAATCCTCTCATACATGGGAAGGGTTCAACTTTTTAACTTTGTTATTTTAGGAATGTTGCTTTACAGCTTTCAAGTGTATGCTTGGTCCATATCTTTACTTAAGACCATTGAAATGTGGATGCGTAATTTTCTCTGGTCCGGGGACATAACCATTTGAAAAATAGCAATGGTGGCTTGGAAACAAGTTTGTAAGCCTTTGAAAGAAGGTAGTCTGGGGGATAAAATCAATTATCAAACTTAATGAGGCTGCACTTTTGAAGCTTTGTTGGAACCTTAAACTATCAAACTCCTCTTAGGCTTGAATGATGCAAGGTAGATTTATTCAAAATGGGCACTTGCTCACTACCTATAGGTTCTCTTCCATATGGACCTCCATTAAGAAGTTCTGGCACACTTGTTACCTCCACTCGGGCTGGATTATCAACTTGGGAAACAATATTAATTTTTGGTTTGATTCCCAGTGCTTTGATCTCTCTATTGTTGAAATGCTATAGCTGCCTAAACGATATAGTATTCACCTTCAAGCCACTGTCCGTGATTTTGTGGTAAATGATGCTTGACACATCCTAGATACATTTTGCAATGGCTTCCACAATTGGCCCTCACCTTGGCTTGTATTTCTTCGCCACACAAAGCTTGTGTGGACCCTAACTAGCTCATTTGGCATCCTTTCTCTCTAGGGGTGCTCACTTTTAAGGAGGCATTTAAATTTGTGTGTCCCTTTGTACAACCGCTTCCTTAGGTCTCCAATCTTTGGCCCAAGCATACCCCTCCCTCTAGGGCTTTTGTTCTTTGGTGTGTCCTTCAACAGAAGCTTCCTACTAATGATTTACTTCAATTACGAGGCTACATAGGTGCCTCAATTTGCAACCAATGTGGTATCACAAGGGAAACCCTTGACCATTTATTCCTACATTATAGATATGCTTTGAATATTTGGACTTGGCTTCAAAATGCTTTTTTAGTACAACTTGACCTTTCCTCCCCTCTTCCGGTCTTAAATGTGCTTAATACATATCATAAAGGTCAGTTTAGGGACCTTCTTTACTCAACCATACTTCACTCCTTTTGGGCAATATGGCGTGCCCGAAATTCCCTTCGATTCCGCAATTAAACCCTTAAACCTGAGCATGCTATATCTTTGATTCAAGCTGGGGCTGCTCTTTCAGCTTATGCTTCCTCTAGCTGCTCCAAGAATCCAGCCTCTGCCTCTATACTCTGGTCCTTTGAAGTTTCCCCTCATCTATCCAAGGCGCCTTGAATCAAGGAGGTTTTATGGCATCCCCCTACGGTGGGTTTCTTCAAATGCAACACAGATAGTGCAACGCGTGGTAACCCTGGGTTGGCTGGGGCGGGTGGTATATTCAAAGACCATCTTGGTTCATTTATTGTTGGATTTTCAATAAGCCTCGATACCCAAACTGCTTTTTATGATGAATTATTTGTTGCCCTTTGTGCGGTGGAGCAAGCTTGTTCTCGAAGCTGGTCTAATCTTTGGATTGAGTGTGATTCTCAATTGCTGGTGAATGCCTTTTATAGGCCAATACTTATCCCCTTGTGCCTTAAAGGACGATGGAATCGTATGCGTCATGACTCTCATCACATGCACATTGTTATTACTCACATTTTTAGGGAGGGCAATCAATGTGCGGATGGTCTTGCTAATTTTGGTGCTAACTCTAATATTGAATTTACTTGGTGGACTAGCCTCCCTAGTTTTCTTTCAATTAGTTTTGCTCGTGATTTATGTGGGCTTCCTAACTTTCATTCCTGTTAATTTGGTTGGGCTTTGGCCTAGTCCCCCCAGCAACTCTTGTTATTTTTTACCTATTTAATAAAATGCAGCTTGGGCTTGTAGATGGGGTGGTTGTAGGGGTGCCAACATAGTTGGGATGTCTGCTTCCTCTCTTGAGGTTTCCCAGGACTAGGATTTCAAAGAAAAAAAAATATTATCACATTTGTTATCATCAAAACCAATCAAAAGATTAGAGGTCAGACATCATCCAATATCTTGGTTCTAACAATCTCCCCCTTTTTTATGATGACAACATATGTTATAATTTTGATTAACAATCAATAAATCACAAAGAATAATATATCAAAGTATAGATTATTTCATGCTAAGAGTATGTGCAATTATGAACATGAGAAGCTCCCCCTGAGTCTATCATGCATATGCAAATGATAGTTCATACAACAAATAATCAAAGCGGAAAATAGATCAATATAAGAGAAAAACAGCGAACCTATCACTGGATTTTATTGAATGTAAGCATCAACGAGTCAAAATTCTATACAAGTTTTCTCCCCCTTTGTCATTAACAAAAAGAATGGAGAAAAAAAATAGAAAATGCCATCATAGTCAAGGTTGGGGTGGTTGGGTTGACTGTTTAGAAGAGGATTCCCTAGCTTTTGATGGAGCAATTGATGCAAGAGGATCTTCTATTGGCAAAGGTGGTTGTGGTAGTGGTGGCACATCTAGTGAGAGTGGAGTTGTAGACTGTGGTGCTAAGAGAGCCATGAGAGATTGATTAATAGTAAGAGTCACTTCTCGGATGATGCTCTCGCATTGCAGGTCCATCATGGCTTCAATCCTGGCAACAAGTCTTACTTCTAATGCATGCCCAAGAGCAACCAAGTCAATGTGAGGGTCTAACTGGGCTTTTGCATTTAGTGGTATAGTAGCGATTAGAGCACTTGAGCCGGACTATGTGGACACAAGGTCTATGCACTCCGGGGTTGGTTGAGATTTTACAGACTTTTCAGCCAAGTCTACAACTTACTTTGCGGCAAGTGCAGCAGCCTTAGTTGCCTCAGCCTCTTGCTTCAGGGCTAAGTCCTTAAGACTTTGTTCTTCATCCTCCTTAGCCTCCTTCTCCTTGGCTAGAGATTTGAGTCTCTTCTCTTCTTCTTGAGCAACAAGCATAGCTCGAAGTCTAGTAGCTTCTTCCAATTGGTGAGCAGTTTCAGCTACTTCTATCAGAGCTCTGGCTGCTTTGTATGCAGCATAGTGTTCAGCAAGCATCTGCTTAGCTTGTGCTTCATCTCCAAGTGTATGAGGAGTCAACAAAGTAGGTACAACCACAGTGTCTGACAAATGAAGCTACTGGAGGAAGAAGTGCCTTCACCAACAGTTTCAATCTTCTCTTTCTCCTCTTGAGAAAGATTTGATGAGCTTGTGGTGTGGAGCATGTTGTGCATCATGTTCTGCCAATAGATGCCAACATCATGTTCATTGTTCTCTTTAGGTGGTGCATGCTCTGGTTAATGAAGAGGCTCTATCTCTAGAATGGCCCTTAGTAGTCTGTCTCGCAAGATGATCTGCTTCCCCTTTAACAGGGAAAATCTTTGCATTATCTTTAAATGCCATGACCTAGTTGGAGGAGGTGAAGGAGGAGTGGCTTCTTTGAAGCAAGAGAGCTTCCTGGTTCTATCAATGTTGAATGGTATGTTGTCCCAAGAGCAGACTCTTCAAGAGAGGAGATGATGGTTTGTTCCTCTTGATCAAACCCAGAAGTTATCTGAACAAATTCAATATGGTGGTAAGAGACCCACTGAATTTGTCATTTCTGGTATGGTGACAAGTGAGGGGGATTGGTAGGTTGGAATGGAAGTGTTTGGAGGAGTTTGTGGTGATGTTGTTGGAGCAGCAATCTGTATTGATGGTTTAGACTATGCTTTAGACTAAATAGTGGGCTTAGCCTTTGTTGGGTGATGGTCCTGTCTAGTGGGGGTAGACTGTAGGTTCTCTTGTGTTGGAGCAAAGTGGGTTTAGACAGTAGCCTTTGCTTAGTCTATGCTTGGGCATCGACTGTGCAACCTTTGTTTGATTAACTATTGTCTATGTAGGTGGCACAAGTGATAGAGGTTCAATAGACAGTGTGTCTGTTGTGGCTTATGTTTGTGTTTGAGAGTGGGTTGTCTGTGGAATATTCTTCTTAAGACGTTTATGGGTAGATGAACGAGGATGTATAGGGAGAGTGAAGGTAGATAGGGGAATACCTGGATTGGAGAAAGAGGGATTGAAGGTTAGCCTAGGCGTATCGTCTTCTAGCACGACTTTCCTCTTCACAACAAGTTTCTTTACTGTGGTGCTGGGTGGTCTGATGGTCTGATGCACTAGCCTTCTCTCCACATTGTTGTTTGGATGGCCTCTTAAAGATCAATCCTTTAGCTTCATCCTCCCCGCCATCATCAACAACTTTGACAACTACTTTTCCAATTTCAGCAATGTCCTTCAAAGACACCAAGGGTTCGCAGACGGTTTGGCAACACCTTTGCCTTTTCGTTGAGCCCTAGTCTTGGGCCTTGTTGAGGGTGGTCTGGGAGGAGCCTGTTGTATGGTTTGCCTTTGCTTCTTAGTAGGTGGCTCCTCAACAGACTGTGTTGTTGCCTTGCGTGTTGTCCGGACGCTTTACTGGTCCACAACAACAAGTCTCTTCATCTTGTTCGCTAGAGGTTGAACAACAGCAACTTCATCAAAGATAACCAAGGACTTTTCTTTCTTCTTCCTTGGCTGCTTAGTCTAATCCTCATCACCTTCCTCAAAAGGTTCAGAGAACTTGGTAGCTTGTGAAATACACAAGAACACACTAGAAGGGGGGGGTTGAATAGTGGGTTTAAAACTTTTCGGAAATACTATTAGTTCACAAATTACCCTCTTGGATATATGTTAGTTTAAAATAGCAAATATATCCTTGCAAGGCAAAGCTTAGAAAATCTTTTCAAAAGAGCACAGTGAGCAAGATAGATATTTGTAAACACAAGGCAGCAGATAAGAGCTTGTTTTTATATTGGTTCACTCAACCTGAGCTATGTCTAGTTCTCCTTTAACAACTGTTAAAGGGTTCCACTATAATCAACTGATTACAAAATAAGTATTCTTCACTGCCACTTCTGGCTATAAGTATTCTCTATGCCACTACTGGCTACAAGTATTCTAAACCACTTCCAGTTACAAGTATGAATCTTCCCCTAAGATTATACTTCCTAAGTATTCTTTTATCACTAAGCCACTCCTGGCTTTCTATACAAAAAATGTATAAGATTCAGATAACTCTCAAGGAGAGGATATAATCAAATGTTGAATATGCGTGAGCTTGTAAGGGATGGGTGTTTTGTTTCCCTCAACTCGTGTTCAAGACTTGCTCTCAGAATGCTTTCTCTTATTGTCTAGATTTATTTTGTTATTCAGTTCACGTTCAATTATTCATCTCTTTCTAGCTCCTTTTTTTTTTTCGTTTCATAGAGGCTTCCTTATAAAGTGAGCTTCATGAATTTGAACGTTGGAGAAGACTTTTTTTTCCGTTGTCTCACACAATAAAGTGTTGAAGTAGCTTTGAATGTGTTTGATGTGACAGGAGCAGGTCTTTGTCTCTGTTGCAATTTGTCTTTTAGCTAAAAGTGTGCATCCCAATGCTGATTGGTTCTTTTGGCTGTACCTACACACTTTACATAGTATGAGACATGCAAGTAATACGAGGAATCGAAGAAAGTAATGTCAAAGGGTATCTCCCTTTGTTTCTGTTGCAGTAGTGCCTTTATTTGAGTAAAAAATTAATTATAAAACACGTATTCCTCATCACATATGAAAGATTATGTTCTGGAGTAAAGGCAGACACTGAACATTATATCTGGTTTGGATGCAGTCAAGTAGAGTAGTGACCCAATCATTCCTTTGAATTGAGTGACATCTACTTTCTTTGAATCTTCATTAGGTCCAAGTGATGTTGTTGGATGCATTGGAGTCTTCATAATTTTAGCATCATCCATTTTGAACTTTTTCAAGAGTTCTTTCACATACTTGGTCTGGTGTATGAAGATTCCTTTGTTGGTCTGCTTGATCTACAATCCTAGGAAGAATTTCAATTCTCTCATCATGCTCATTTCGAACTTAGTCTGCATCAACTTTGAGAACTCTTCACAGAGTTTTTCATTAGTGGCACCAAAGATAATATCATCTACATAAATTTAAACAATAATAAAATCAAAAGAGTAGTTTTTGTGGAACAATGTAGTATCTATCTTTCCTCTTGTAAAATTGTGTTCTATTAAGAATGAACTGAGTTTTTCATACCATGCTCTGGGAGCTTGTTTAAGACCATACAATGCTTTGTTTAGTTTAAATACATGGTCTGGAAAGATAGTACTCTCAAACCCAAGGGGTTGTTCTACATAAACTTCCTCTTTGATTACACCATTGAGGAATGCACATTTTACATCCATTTGATAGAGTCTCATATTTCTATGAGCAGCAAATGAAAGCAAAATTCTAATTGCCTCAAGTCTAGCTACTGGAGCGTATGTCTCCGTATAATCAATACCTTCTAGTTGTGAGTAACCTTTGGCCACTAATCTAGCCTTTTTCCTCACAACCTTACCATTCCCATCTAGTTTGTTTTTGAAGACCCACTTAGCACCAACAGCTTCCTTGTTGTCTGGCAACTTCACAAGTTTCCAAACATCATTCTTTTGAAATTGATCCAGCTCCTCTTGCATTGCTTGGACCCAGCTTTCATCTTCCATGGCATCATCAATGTTCTTGGGTTCTATCTCAGATAGTAGAGTTGTTTGTTGGAAAGATGGTCTTGTTTTTACTGGAGCTTGAACTTCTCCACTGATTTGAGAAGGAGGATGGTTCTTGATCGTCATTCTGTTGCTGCTTTGTGGTTCTCTAACTTCTTCATCATCATCTGAGATGGTCTGATAACGAACAAATGATCTGGTAGCAGACAATGTTGGAGCAGACGATGTTGTGTCAAACAATGGTATGGTCTTTGTTATCACATCTTCTAGTATGATATCTACAAATGAGTCCTTTAACTCTTGATAGTTTCCTATCAAGTTGAGTGTCATTAAATCTTACATGAATGGCTTCTTCAACAACTTTGGTTCTATATTTAAACACTCTATATGCCTTGGATGTTTTAAAATATCTAAGTAAGATGCCTATATCATACTTCGAATCAAACTTACCCAAATTGTCTTTTGTGTTAAGAATGAAACATTAACATCCAAAGGGATGGAAGTATGATATGTTAGGTTTCTTTCCTTTCCACAGTTCATATGGATTCTTTTTAATAATAGGTCTAATATAATTTCTATTTTGCAAATAACAGGAAGTATTTACAGCTTCTGCCCAAAAGTGCTTAGGAGTCAAGTTATCATTCAACAAGGTTCTGCCCATTTCTTGTAATGACCTATTCTTCCTCTCAACAACACCATTTTGCTGTGGTGTTCTAGGTGTTGAAAAATTATGAAGAATTCCATTGTCTTCACTAAACCTCTAAAAACTTTCGTTTTCGAACCCTCCTCCATGGTCACTTCTGATAAAAGTTATACATTCTCCTTTTTCATTTTGAACACGTTTGCAAAATTTATAAAATTCTTAAAAGCCTCATCCTTGTGAGTGAGGAGTATAACCCATGTCCATCTAGAATAGTCATCAACTATTACTAGTCCATATCTCTTCCCTTTAAGAGAAGCTGTCCTTGTTGGGCTAAAGAAATCAATATGTAACAATTCTAATGGTCTGGAAGTTGAAATAGTGTTTTTACTTTTAAAAGATGTTTTTACTTGTTTCCCTTTCTGACATGCCTCACAAAGTAAGTTATCCTTATATGATATTGTTGGCAATCCTTTTACGAGGCTATATCTTTGCAACTTTGAGATTAATCTCAAACTTTTTAGCGTCTTTGACTATGCATGATTCCTTGTTGAAGGAAACATCATATCCACTGTCGCAAAATTGACTTATGCTTAGTAGATTGTGTTTTAGCCCTTCAACAAATAACACATTCTCAATAGAGAGACTAGAAGGAATACCTATCTTACCAGTACCCCTGATTCTCCCTTTCTGATTACCTCCGAAGGTGACTGTACCACCATGCATTGGTGTCAGGTTTAGGAGCATAGACCTTGCGTCCGTCATGTGATGTGAGCAACCACTGTCTAGGTACCATGATTGGTGTTTCTTTCCTGCCATCAAGGACATCTGCAACAAGAATTATTTTGTTTTTAGGTACCCATATTCGTTTGGGTCCTTTGGTGTTAGTCTTAGAAGCAAATGACTTGCTTCTTGTACGCAATTTCTTGCTTTCAGACTTTACATATCCATTCTCAAAGTGTGGTCCATTAGAGGAAACTTTCCTTTTGGTTGCTTCTTTCTTTCCTGTGAATCCAATGCCAAATTTGTCATTTGGATGTTTGTTGTATGAAAGAATTTTCTTTAAATTTTCAAACCCATTGAGAAATTTTCTTAGAGTACTCTTGAGAGATACAACTTCTTTGCATAATTGAGCAATTTCAGCTTCATCTTTGCTCAAGGATCTTACTGTTTAATTCATGAGTTTCCTTAATCAATTCATTCAATTGCCTTCTATGTTGTTCCTTTTCTATCCAGAGTTCACTTTTGCTCTTAATTAGGCATTGGTGATCAATGGTTAGTTTTTGAAAATCATTTGTTAGAGCATTACTGGCTATGACTAATGTAGAACATTTATCAGATAGCTCAATGAAAGAAGACCTAAGTTCTTCATGCTCTTTTGAAAATTTTCTTAATTTCTTTTTCATAGATAAATAGGCTTTTGAAAGAATAGATGAATTAGAGAGAAGTTCTTGATAAGCTTCTTGAAGAGAAATAAGATCATTAAGATCTACCTCTTGTTCTTTATCATCTGAAGCTTCAGACACAAACATAGAGTGGGTGTTGTCTGGTGTGTTCTCATCATCAGACGCAAACGATGTGAAGGTTGCGTCTGCCATCAGACAAAGATTGGCTTCTTCATCTGATGATTTAGAATTTTCTTCATCTGTTGAGTCATCTAGATCTTCCCATGTGGACATTAGTCCTTTCTTTTTCTTGGGAAATCTTTTGTTGACCTTTTCTTTTCCCTTGTTGAGCTTAGGACATTCTGACTTGAAGTGTCTAGGCTTCTTACACTCATAGCAGACGATGGGACTTTTCTCTTTCTTCTCATGATTTGCTGAGTATTTCATATTGTAGTGTTTCCATCTCGATCCACCTTTCTTTTTCCACATGTTCTGGATTTTTCTTGAGATGAAGGATAGCTCATCATCATCTTCTGATTCTTCTTCACTTGAGGAAGTGGACTCTACTTCTAACTCTTTTGCCTTTAGAGCCTTGGTGGTGTGTCTTTTGGATGGTCTGGAGGACTGACTTTTTGATGAAGATGACTCCTTAGGTGTTGTCTGATTTGGCTTGTGAGCTTTCAGAGCCAGAGACTTGCCCTTTTTCAATTTGGCATCTCCTTGCAGTTCTTGTTCATGAACATTAAAATTCCCACTAGCTCTTCAAGAGGCATATAATCTAGATCTTTGGAAGCTCTAATAGCTGTGACCTGAGGTCTCCATTGTCTGGGCAAGCTGCGAAGAATTTTGTCAACATGCTCGAAATTTTTGAAACTTTTACCAAGGTTTCGAAGCTCATTTAAAATAGTTTGGAATCTAGACAACATATTGGGTATGGTTTCATCTTCTTCCATAGCAAAGAGTTCATATTCTCTGGTAAGAACACTTACCTTGTTTCTTTTTACTTGTGAGGACCCTTCATAGGTTATTATGAGTGTGTCCCATATGTCTTTGGCAAATTTGAACTGGCTTATCTTTCTGTGCTCAATTTCTGAGATGCATGCATGTATTGCATTTCTTGCTCTAGAGTTGAGGACGAATCTGTTCTTTTGTGCCTCAGTCCATTGTTCTTTTGGGATCTCAACTTCATTATCATTAACTGGAATATAATCTCCATTTTCTACAACATCCAGCATATCTATATGACATGATTCAAAGTATGTCTCCATTCTTTGTTTACCATATGTGAAGTTTTCACCCTTGAAGATTGGAGGTTTGTGTAAACCATTCTCTATCCTTGTGTAGGATCTTTAGCTCTGTATCTGTGAAGATAGTTATCAAAGACCGTGCTCTGATACTAACTGAAATACACAAGAACACACTAGAAGGGGGGTTGAATAGTGGGTTTAAAACTTTTCGGAAATATTGTTAGTTCACAAATTGCCCTCTTGGATATATGTTAGTTTAAAATAGCAAATATATCCTTGCAAGGCAAAGCTTAGAAAATCTTTTCAAAAGAGCACAGTGAGCAAGATAGATATTTGTAAACACAAGGCAGCAAATAAGAGCTTGTTTTTATACTGGTTCACTCAACCTGAGCTACGTCCAGTTCTCCTTTAACAACTGTTAAAAGGTTCCATTATAATCAACTGATTACAAAACAAGTATTCTTCACTGCCACTTCTGGCTACAAGTATTCTCTATGCCACTACTTGCTACAAGTATTCTAAACCACTTCTGGTTACAAGTATGAATCTCCCCTTGAGATTATACTTCCCAAGTATTCTTTTATCACTAAGCCACTCCTAGCTTTCTATACAGAAAATGTATAAGATTCAGATAACTCTCAAGGGGAGGATATAATCAAATGTTGAATTTGCGTGAGCTTGTAAAGGATGGGTGTTTTGTTTCCCTTAGCTTGCGTTCAAGATTTGCTCTCAGAATGCTTTCTCTTGCTATCTATATTTATTTTCTTATTTAGTTCACGTTCAATAGTTCATCTCTTTCTAGCTCCTCTCTTTTTTTCATTTCATAGAGGCTTCCTTATAAAGTGAGCTTCATGAATTTTGAACGTTGGAGAAGACTTTTTTTTCCATTCTCTCACATAGTAAAGTGTTGAAGTAGCTTTGACTGTGCTTGATGTGATAGGAGTAGGTCTCTGTCTTTGTTGTAGTTTGTCTTTTAGCTAAAAGAGTGCATCCCAATGCTGATTGGTTCTTTTGGATGTACCTACACACTTTACATAGTACGAGACATGCAAGTAATACGAGGAATCGAAGAAAGTAATGTCAAAGGGTATCTCCCTTTGTTTCTATTGCAGCAATGCCTTTATTTGAGTAAAGAATTAATTATAAAGCACGTATTTCTTAGTACATATGACAGATTGTGTTCTATTCCAGCATAGACAAAGTTTGGCTTAACAAACATAGTCTAGTCTTGATTAAGTATGGTCTGTTCATGCACAGACAGCATTTGGCTTTAACAAACACATTCTTATTGAAAAGACATGGTCTGTTCTAGCCTTAGACATCGTCTGGCTTAACAAACACATTCTTAATTAAAAGACATGGTTTGTTCTAGCCTTAGACATCATCTGGCGCTAGGCATTAGACATTGTCTGGCGCTTGGCATCATACATCATTTGGCCTTGCATTAGACATCATTTGGCCAATTAAGAACTTATTTAAATTTGTTTATAGCCAATTTCAGTGCTAAATTTAACCATTATAAGTTCTCAAACAGTTAGAGCGTAGGATTTGAGTTGAGAGATTATACCATTGTCTGTTCTTACTTTGATTTCTTGAAATCACTTAGTCTCAAATTATTAGTTGATCAAATATTATTACATTTGTTATCATCAAAACCTATCAAGGTATTAGGGGTCAGACATCATCAAATGTCTTGGTTCTAATAGCTTGTCCCATTTTAATGCCAAATCCCATATTCAACTTCAGCAAACTTGCAAAGGTCAGCTACCTCTGGTAAAAAATGAACCTTTTTCAGCAACATAGTCTAATTCATCTGGAGTGCCTGATTGAAGATGATGGTATAATCTATTGTAGTACGAGTTCTAGAGGATCTTGTTGATCAAGGCAGTGTAGTATGTAGCCAAAGAGGTTGACAACAACTGGATGTGGCTGATCATGTTGTAGAAGAGGGTGTGAGGGAGGTTGAATGGGATGCCCCTGATGATGTGGTAGAGGATGAATCGGTGGAGGGCAAAAATGTGATCTCTAGACCCTATCTTGTGCAAGATGGTCTTGTTGATGATGTTGAGCAGTAGTTTGGCCAAAGGTGTGAACTTGACCAAATGGAGCTTTGTCTTGGTGCACTCCACTTCATAGGTAGGTTCTAGAATGAACCTTTCTATAGTTCCTATTCCCAGACTGAAGTCCCATTGCTCCGTGAAGTAGTTGTGGTGCAGCTCGCACCAATGGCCTGAGCAATGGTAGTGGGGGATATGGTTACATCACACTTGTACACCTTGCTCACCATCTCACTACCCTTGACGGTGACAATCCTCCAAAACTCCCTCATGAGACCGAGAGCAGTCTTCTAACGGTCATTGAAGTAGCCCTTTATTCCAACAAACTCGAGGTACTTTGTGATGTTGAGACCATGCTCCTCAAGGTAGTTCACATCAACATAGTATTCCACATGGATGTTCCCAGTATAGGAACCTCGTGGCTTGATGGTGATGTTCTCAACATCGTTGAGGTTTCTCTCCCTTTTGATCTTAGGGTCCATGTCTTCGGTGGCAGAGCTACCTATGTTCGTTGTGGTTTCTAGTCGTGGCTCCTTATAGTGCTCCTCAGAAGCTTGAGAGGATGAAGGTTGTTGCTATGAGGATGGGCCTTTGGATGGATTACCTTTAGTCTTGGTGATGAATGATGTGTAGGGTTAGGGTTTCTGAGAGGTTTTTGGTTGCAAAAAAGGCAAGAGAGAGATGAGAGGTTTTGAAAGCTTGGAGAGAAAGTCTGAGTAATAGTAGACAATCAAAGGCAATGAGTAGGCTTTAAATAGAAGTATTTCAATTAACGAATGATTGAAATGACACATTAATAAAATAATAAATGTGCATTTTGGACTTTTAAGACTCAGAACCCAATAAATTCTTAACTTACAAAAACATTTCAAATTCCACATGGTTTGCTCATATTTTGAGCGTGTAACACGTGGCATGCACATGTCCTACTAAGAGCATCCACATTAGGGCAACTAATTTGAGTTGCTTGTCGTGTGACCCACATGTACACATCACTCTTTTTTCCACTATCCAATACAAGCATCATTTTGGTAACATTGGATATTGGTGAGCTAGCGACAGGTATGTCAAAGCAATCTAATGTTGCTTTACTACATGTACCTATATTTACAAATTCATATGGCATTTATATCTTATTTAAGAACAAACGATATAAAATGGAAGAAATTATATTGCATACAGAAAATAACAACAAAATTAACTACATGTACCATTGTATTGATTTTCTTGTTATATTTTGATTTTCATCAAGGGATCCAAAAGCTTTTTCTTGGTCTCAACTTGCACCAATATGAAGTGTGCTGATGGATGGGCTACTATTGATATTCAAGTTGGAAATGTCTATTGCTGGCCTACAAATTTAGGATGGGTAACCATTGTATCATTTTTTCTAACTAGTGCAACTTTGGCTCTATACCATAGGTCTCCTCAAGCTCTCTTAATACCTCCTTTATCCTAAATATCCTTATTTTCAAAGTTATCTTGTCTCCCTTATATTCAACTGTTAGTTAAATAAAGCTTTAGTTTCCTCATAGTTTATAATACTAATTATGTAGATTTGAGACTTTATACTTCCCTTTCTTCCCTTTTCACTTTCTGATTCTCTTTTTTCTTTTCAATATCAGAATACAAGGTCTCTTATGTTATGAGAGGGAGACACTATCGGCAAAATCCTTTGTAATCAATTGGTGATATCTGGTAATCGATTGGATTGTTGACAGAGAGGATCTTGAGGCTTCAGATGTCTCATGGTAATCGATTGGCTTACCTTGCAATCGATTAACCTATGTTTTTATGCAAAAGATTTTGAATGCAGAATAGAATGTAATCGATTGATGCAAATGGTAATCGATTGAAATGTTATGACAAAACAAAATTATGCAGAAAAACGAGCTATTTGTTTTAAAATATTTTTGCACACACAATCAACAAATAGACAAGAATATTTCACAATCACACAAGGCTAGGCTGAATGATGTATCTCCTATGGCTAGGTGAGTGAAGACTCACTTATGATGCCAAGCTCATTCCTAAGAAAATACATCCTCTCCTTAGGCAGAGGTTTGGTGAAGATATTGGCCAGCTGGAGGTTGGTTTCTACAAATTCTATGCTACAATCATCCCACTGTATGTGGTCTCTAATAAAGTGGTGCCTAATCTCGATGTGTTTGGTCTGGGAATGCATGACAGGATTTTTGGTAAGGTTAATGGTGCTGGTATTGTCACACATTAAAGGGATGGCTTCTAGCTTCAGCCCAAAATCTAAGAGTTGTTGTTTGAGCCAAAGAGATCGAGCACAATAGTTGTGACACTCTTTACCTTAAAATTAAAGTCTTAAAATAAATTGCAAAATAATGAAACATTATACGAGGGAATATAGACTTTCCATGAAATTTTCATGAGTTAAAGGTTCACATTCGCAAATCCTCAAAATAATCCACGTTTATAAGTACAAAATGTAAATTCAAAACATTTGACATCCAAATGTGCCACACAAGAGTACGACATCTAACAAGATGTAAACAAGTAACCCTGCCCCAATGTCACAGCTATCAGAGCACAAGTCCCAAAAAAAATGTAAACTAAGCTAGATAGGCTAAGCCTCTCCTTCAACATTCTATTCGATGCCTGGACAATCCTCACCTGCAAATGGTAATCAGCCCAAACACACACAACAAGGATCGCACAAAGAAAGGGAGTGAGAATCATTCTTTCATCGAAAATAAGATACAATATAAATGGGAAACAAGAATTGCTTATTTTCAGGATACGTACACCCATGTAGATCACATAACAATAATACAATTCTTCCTAGTATCATAATGTATATGTAATGCAATGCCTCTTAGACTCTATCTCATATGCCATGTGGTACCATATCTAGCTCGGGAGAATAGTCTAGGAGTACGGTCTACCCAGAAGCGTCATCGACGTTAGTGCCTTTGGCATAGACTACAATACCTAGGATGTTCCGCATGTGGCTGTCAGGGCTATCCAGCTTTGCAAGTACACTCCAACTCATGGGATCAACATGGGCTCACAGAGTTTCCACACCAGGTAACCCCCAAGATCTAGGCTAAACCTGTCATGACCCCCACCTTCTTGGTTTACGACTATTCAACAACTCTCAAATGTTATGATGCTTGTTCAAAACATTCAAACAAAACAATGATTCTAATGAACCTAATATCATGCACTAGTGAGCCCATCCTCGCCTCTCGTAGGCTAGGTCACTCACGGTTAGAATACCACCTAGGCCCATCATCACTAACTCATAGGCTAGGTCACCTATCTTGGTGACATCTAATGAAACCTCATATCACATACTTGAACACTACATATTCACATCTTAGTATTCATATACAACACCCCACAAAATGAAAATCATGCATTTGAAGTAAGCATTCGCATAAGAAATGACTATTAAACATTTATACATCAAAATATAAGTTCTAGACACTTTTTAGGAAAAAGTCAAAGTTGACCAAAGTTGATCAAAATCAACAGACAGTCAACACTAGACTAGGTGGTCAACGGTCAATGCTAGTAGATTCCAACATCTGTTTCATTATTCTCTTTAGGTAAAGCGTGTGTAGGTTGAGGTAGAGGCTCAATATCTAGTATGTGTTGTGGAAGGTTGTCTGCCTTCATAATCTTCTTCCCCTTCAACTTGTTGAGGTTGACAGTTGGAAGCCTAGGGACTATACGATCTGGAGCGACGCGTATATTAATCTCTTCGCTAATGTGTAAGCTTGGAGGGTACAACTGTCTAGGGATAGATCCTTGAAACTTCAGTAGACATAAGGCCTTATAGTTTGCACAACTAGCCTTGAAGGAAGGATGGCATGGAGCCACTCCTCATGTAATCAGCCGAGGAGATCGAATAGAGACCTTTGGTTTTGATAGGTAACGCAGAGCATCACGGTGCTTTGTTCTGACAATGGCTTCCAGCTTCTTTTTCTCTTCTTCTAACATTTCTTTTGGAATTGCTGGTTCCACTGTGAAGTAGTCAATTTCCTCTTGTACACAATTGTACCAATGTGCAATCTCATGTATCAGTTGTGTTGTGAATTGGCCTCTCGTACGGAATGATCCCTTGATCTATTTGTAGAGGAGGGAGCTTTACTAGCTTTGCTACCATTGGTGCATCTTCAATTAGCTGCTCTACAGCAGGCTCAATCTGAGTTGCTGGCTCTATAGAGGGCTCCACCTGAGTCTCTTCTCTGTATACTAGGAGAATCTTTGCATCATCTTCTGATGCTAGGAGCTAGTGGATGGTGGAGGAGGAGTGTCTTCTCTAAAGCATGAGAGGGGAGTGGTCCCATCAATGTTGAATGGTCTGTTGTTCTAGGATGAAGTAGCAGACGCTTTAAGAGACTGGATGGCAATAACTTCATCCACATCAGACCTAGAGGAGATGTTAACAGTCTCAGAGTGGTGGTAGGAAACCACTGAATCTATCCTCTCTGAAATTGTGACAGGGGATGGGGATTGGTAAGGTGGAATGGTAGTGTTTGGTGGAGTTTGTGGGGACGTTGTTTGAGCAACAATCTGAGTTGAGGGTTCAGACTATGCCTTGGACTGAATAGTGAGTTCAGTTTGTTGAGTGATCGTCTGTCCAGTGGGGGCAGATGTAGGTACATCTTCTATCTGAACAGTGGGTTCAGACAATGGCCTTTGCTCAGTCTGTGCTTGAGCATCAGACCGTGCAGCTATTGTTTGTATGACTATCATTTGTGTAGGTGACAGACGATAGAGGTTCAACAGACAGTGCGTCTGTTGTGGCTTCTATTTGGGTTAGTGGAGTTGTTGTTTGAGGAATATTCTTCGTTAGACGTTTATGAATATTGGAATGAGGGTGAGTAGGAAGAGTGAAGGTTGATGGTGGTATACTTGGGCATGTGAAGGATGGGCTGAATGCCAATCCAAGCATGACATCTTCCAGAACGACCTTTCTCTTGATAGTCAATTTCTTGGTTGTGGTGCTTGGAGGGTCTGATGATCTAGAGGTTAGAATTAGTGGTCTGGGCTCCAGTAGCTTGTCTACTTGGCCTCTTAAAGACCAGTCCTTCATCTGACTCTTCCTCATCAGCTTCTACAACTATGACAACTGCTTGCCCAATTTTTGCTATGTCTTCCAAAGACACTATGGGTTCAGTAGATAGTCTGGCAACTCCTTTGCCTTTCTGTTGAGCCCTAGTCTTTATCCTTACTACAGATGGTTTGGGTGGAGCTTGTTGGATGGTCTGTCGTTGCCTCTTGGCAGGTGACTTCACAACAAACCGTGCTGTAGATTTGCGTGTTGTTCGGACGGTCTGTAGGTTTGCAACAACAAGTTTCTTCAACTTACTTGCAAGGGGCTGAATTGAAGCAACTTCATCATGGATGATGACATCCTTTGCACCCTTCTTTTTCTTGGACTGCTTCTTTTGACCTTCAGCATCTTCATCAAAAGGTTGAGGGAACCTAGCAAGTGATCCCTTTAAGATTTCAAATCCCATGTTCAACTTGAGCAGACTAGAGGATGTCAGCATCCTCTGATAGACGAATGGTCCTTCTATAGTGACATAGTCCAATTCATCTAGTCTTCCTGATTGAAGTTCTCTATGCAATCTATTGTAGCAATGAGCATTCTAGAGAATCTTGTTGATCAGGGCTATGTAGTAGGTGGTCACAGATGTTGACAAGTACTGAATGTGGCTGATCATGCTGTAGAAAAGGGTGTGTGGGAGGTTGAAAGGAATCCCTCTGATGATGTGATAGAAGATGAATCTATGGATGGCAGACACATGATCCCTAGACCCAATCTTGTGCAAGATGGTCTTGTTTATGATGTTCGGCAACAGCTTGGACAAAGGAGGGAAGGACGCTGGATGAAGCTTCTTCTTGGTTCTTTCCACTTCATAGTTAGGTCCAAGAATGAACCTTTCTACTGTTCCCTCAACCAAGTTGGAGTCCCATTCTTTAGTAAAATAGTTACAGTGCAGTTCACACCCTATAAAGTTCAAGACTGTAATAAAGAGATGAAACGAAAGAGAATATAGCCTGAAGATTTATAATAGTTCGATCATACCACGATCTATATCCAATTCTTCCTCACATCGAGGAGTTCCACTATGAATTGAGTTACAAACACAATGCACACACAAATAATAGAAATCTTGATTCACAACCTGAACAGGAACCTAAACGGAATGTGAAACACCATCACCATTCATGTACTACCTGAAGATTGACGCCTCGCCTCTTCATTTAGATTTTTGGTATCTTCATACCTTAAGTCTTTTTTGTTCTCTTAGTCTAGTATTTTCTTTTTATGCCATAACATGTACGGATGATGGCATTGTATTGTTTGTTATAGGCTAAGCTATATCATTCTTGTTTGATGTTTTGATTTGCCCTGTTTTCTATTATCTCTAGCATCACTAGATGATTTACTTCTTAGGAACTAATTATGAGTGATTGCAATCGATTACAAGTTGTAGGAATCGATTACCAAATGGCCTAATTAGTTTTGAAACCATCTCTGCGGTATCGGGTTAATCGATTACCAACCATTGCAATCGATTACAGTGTTAGTTTCTGAGTTCAAATATTGCCCTGTATCCATTGCAATCGATTACCATCGAGCTGCAATCAATTACAAGACAATCTTTGAGATTCAAAAATTGCTCTATTTCATTTGCAATCGATTACCATCCTATGGCAATCGATTACCAGATGATCTCTAATATTCAGAATTGGCTCTGTCTTGTGTGCAATCGATTACAACAGCTGACAGTAAGTGTAAATCATATTCTGATACACGGGATAATAGATTACACCTTGTTGCAATTGATTATATCTAGTATAACAATCATTTTTAAAGATCTCCAAGACTCATTATTTGTCTAACTAACTCTGAATCTTTTTGACCCATGCCATATATTTGAACCCATATCATTCTATGCAGAATAACAAGAACAAACAGTTACAATATCTTTTCATTCCTTCATTTTGTCAAAATCCAAATCTTTGATTTGTTTTTTTTCAAATTTGATGTTGTTTTGATCACTCTCTTCTTTCTTTTGCACATTCTCTAATCTCTTGAGTTTCAGAAAACTCAATATTGCTTTTACTGCTATACCCATTTGAGATTGAACCCCTGAGCATATACAACTATATCTCTCTCTTATTCCTTCATGAATTGAGATGATTCAACATTAGTTCTTGACTGTTAAATCTACTCATATTGGAGTTTCTTGATCTGATCTCATATCTACTATATCAGCATATCAAGGTGTTTTCGTTCTTTCATCTTGTTTGATTAGCATTGTGGGAATTTCATTCTTAGATGCTATGTTGAAATTAGATGGTATTTGATGGGAAAATCACATGCTTGGTTCGAATTGGATCTTCTAGGATGGAATTCGCGCACCAAGAGCAACCCAGAATGAGTTTTAATTCTCGTTCGTATCTCGGTCTACAGAACTCGGATTGGAGTGATTCCAAATCGAGGAGAAAGATGACGTTCTGAACTACAATTTAGGATCAAGAAACACTCAAAATGGATACGTAAAACGTACAGAACGAACCTGGGAAAAATGGGGCTGGAGGCACAATGCGAGAAATGCGAAAACGAACAAAAACACAAATTGGGACAGAACGAACAACAGGGTAGGCGCCACAAACAATGAGGTTTGATAAGCCTAGGGGATCGCCACAAGAATTGAGGGAATTCTTGATAAGATCAATTGGTTCAAGGAAGAACCCTAACAGAGACAATTCTCACTTTTGACAAAACAATCAGAATCTGCATTTTCATTTAGTTCCAAATGATTTATACAAATTTGTTCTCAACAAAATAAGAGAAATGTAAAATCCCAACATTACAAGCATAGCTAATATGTCTTAGTGGTTAAAGCGAGGCAAAGTTTAGTTTGAGGTCAAGGGCTCAAAACTAGCTACAAGCACTTTAATATTATTATTTTTTTTAATTAAAAGACTAAGTCTGTAAGTGGGCCTTCATTCCAAGCAATCAACAGACAGGACTAGCAACTCTCCCTTGTGGGCCTCCAAGTGTTGGGCCTCTCCTTGCATTTGAACTGCCCTCAGAATAGTCACCATATGTTCCAAAGCTTCTTGGGCCTTTTTAGCTCTTGCTCTTGTCATGGGTCCTCCTATGCCTTGTATCGGGTCTTGGGCTTCCATCTGGTGAATGGTGTTTTCACATTCAATCTTCTAGGTTCTTGTTTCAGGTTGTGAAATCAGGATTTGCTGTGAATTGTGTGTGCATGGTGTATGTAATCAAATTCATAGTGGAACCCCTTGGTGAAAGGGAGAACTGGATGTAGATCGGTGGTTGATTGAACCAGTATAAAACAACAGGCTCTATTTCTCTATCCCTTGATCTATTTCAATTTAGCATTTGATCTTTATCAAGATAATTTGTTCTAAATCATTTCTATCTTAAGCTGAGGTTGTTTTTTTGGTTTATTCAATCAATATAACATTCTATGAAAATGTTTTTATTGAAACCTCAAGAGTGGTGGTGAAAAATATTTTTGAAGAGAAGAATCTGTCACTTTACGTTAAATCAATTCACCCCCCCCCCCCCCCCCCCCCCTCTTGATTGATTACCCGGCTAATCCTAGTATATCTCATTCTGGAATTAGACATATGAAGTCCAAAAGTAAGAAATTGCCTACAAGGGGCAAATCATTTGCCTCCTCTAAGACTAACACCAAAGGACCCAAAAGAATATGGGTGGGTACCTAAAAGCAAAATAATTCCTATTGTAGATGTCCTTGATGGTAAGAAAGAAACACCAGTCATGGTACCTGGACAGTGGCTGCTCACATCACATGACGAGCATAGGGTCTATGTTCCTAAACCTGACACCAATGCATGGTGGTACAATCACTTTCGGAGGGAATTAGAAAGGGAAGATAAGGGGTACAGGTAAAGTAGGTATCCCTCCTAGTCTCTTTATAGAGAATGTTTTATTTGTTGATGGACTAAAACACAATCTACTGAGCATAAATCAATTTTGCAATAGTGGATATGATGTTTCCTTCAACAAAGAATCATGCATAGTCAAAGACTCTACTGGTTCATATCTTTTCTCTGCAAAGAGACAAGGCAATCTTTATAAGATTAACCTTGGTGAACTAAAAGATCAAAATGTATCATGTTTACTGTCTGCGTCAACGAAAGTCATCGGTTATGGCATAAGAAGCTTGGCCATGCAAGTTTGAGATTAATCTCAAAACTGCAAAGATAGATCCTCGTAAGAGGACTGCCAACTATGTCTTATAAAGATGACTTACTTTGTGAGGCCTGTCAAAAAGGGAAACAAGTGAAAACCTCTTTTAAAAGTAAAAATGTTGTTTCCACTTCTAGACCATTAGAACTGTTACATATTGATCTCTTTGGTCCAACAAGGACAATCTCTCTAAAAGGGAAAAGACATGGACTAGTAATAGTTGATGACTATTCTAGATGGACATGGGTTATATTCCTCACTCACAAGGATAAGGCTTTTAAGGCGTTCTATAAATTCTGCAAATGTGTTCAAAATGAAAAAGGTGTATGCATAACTTCTATCAAAAGTGACCATGGATGAGAGTTTGAAAACGAAAGTTTTAAGAGGTTCAGTGAAGAAAATGGAATTCTTCACAACTTCTCAACACCTAGAACACCATAGCAAAATGGTGTTATTGAGAGGAAGAACAAGTCATTACAAGAAATGGCTAGAACCATGTTGAATGATAACTCAACTCCTAAGCACTTTTGGGCAGAAGCTGTAAATACTTCCTATTATTTGCAAAATAGAATTTATATTAGGCCTATCATTAAAAAGACTCCATATGAACAGTGAAGAGGAAGAAAACCCAACATAGCATACTTCTATCCCTTTGGATTTCAATGTTTCATTCTTAACACAAAAGACAACTTGGGTAAGTTTGATTTGAAGTGTGATACAAGCATCTTACTTGGATATTTTGAAACATTTAAGGCATATAGAGTGTTTAACTCTAGAACCAAAAGTGTTGAAGAAGTTATTATGTAAGGTTTAATGACACTCAACCTGATAGGAAACTATCAAAGTTAGAAGATTCATTTGCAGATATCAGATTAGAAGATTGATCAGTGCATCTTCATGCACATTCTTCTACTGTTATTCTTAGGCATTTCCTTAGTTTATTTCATTAGTTTCACCATTTTAGTCTGTTTTCATATTTAAGTTTGTTTCTAGCTTTATTTAATTTTCGTATTTTATTTTCAGCATTAGCAGCTTTCAATGGAAAATTCATAACTGGAGCTACAGGAATCGGATTGAGGCGTTCTAATATTCGTTGGAAAGATAAGAGAAAGAGCTAAAACTTTCATGTTGGAGTCAGAAGCTGATTCGGATTTCAGAAGGCTTGAATAATTCGTCGAAGTTACAGACGTTAAGAAATAAGTTGTTTTGGGTCAATTTTATGGGCCTGGTTTGTATTTTCCGACCCGGTTTGGATTGTTAGTGAAACTCTTATTCTATTAAAACGCTAGGGCCGGCTGCTGTGCATATATTCACTCTGCACTCATTCACTCTTCACTCACTCACTATTCACGAAATTTCTTGGAGAGTTTTGAGCAATTGTAATGGAGAACTAATTTCCGAAGAATCAATCTACTGCAATCGGATTCCACTTTGAGGTTCTTTTATAAATTCCATGTCAATCTGTTTCCTTTGATTTATTCCAATAATCTCAATTATTTGCTTAATTTGATTGTTGTTATAGGATATAAATCTTAAATTCGATTGGTTGTTTGATCTTGAATCAATTTCGCGTTAACGTAACTTTTACATTATCGCGTTTGATCAGATTGCGTTTGCTTAATTCGCAATAGTTTTTAATCCGTTTGCTTAATTCGGAATTCAAGATCATATGCCGTATAATTTCTATTGCGCTTGTCAGTGGTTATTATAGTCGAATAGGATCAGACCCGTTTAGGGAATTGGAATTTATAGGAATCAATGATAAGTCGGAAGTCAATACAGTAGGTTGATTCGCTTTAGCTTATTCGATAATCACAATTTATTTTAATTCCTTTTTCTTGAAATCATAATCTAAACCCCCGATTAACCGTTACTGCATTGATTAATAATAATACAAGAATCCTTGAGAACGATACTCAAGTTGTCGTTACCATAACTACATTTTCAAAATCACTCGTTTTTGATCCGTGCGCGACAGCGGATCAAAGATGCAGTGACGAGGACCAAACCATTGACTAACAATACATCGTTTGCGTCTGTCACACCATCTTCTGTGTTTGCCACACCATCATCTGCTCCCAGATCATCTACTTGCTACCAGACCATTTCAGATGATGATGAAGAAATTAGAGAACCACAAAGCAGTAACAGAATGATGATCAAGAACCATCCTCCTTCTTAGATTATTATAGAAGTATAAGCACCTGTGAAAAAAAGATCATCCTTCCAACAAACAACTTTATTGTCTGAGATAGAACCAAAGCACATTAATATTGCCATGGAAGATGAAAGCTGGGTCCAAGCAATGCAAGAAGAACTGGACCAATTTCAAAAGAATGATGTCTGGAAACTTGTGAAGCTACTAGACAACAAGGAAGTTGTTGGTGCTAAGTGGGTCTTCAGAAACAAGCTAGATGAGAATGGTAAGGTTGTGAGGAACAAGGTTAGATTAGTGGCCAAAGGTTACTCACGATAGGAAGGTATTGATTATACAGAAACATACGCTTTTGTAGCTAGACTTGAGGCAATTAGAATTTTACTTTCATTTGCTGCTCATAGAAATATGAGACTCTATTGAAATACATAAGAACACACTAGAAGGGGGGGGGGGGGGTAGGGGGGTTGAATAGTGGGTTTAAAACTTTTTCGTAATACTATTAGTTCACAAGTTGCCTTCTTGGATATATGTTAGTTTAAATCAGCAAATATATCCTTGCAAGGAAAAGCTTAGAAAGTCTTTCCAAAAGAGCACAGTGAGCAAGATAAATATATGTAATCATAAGACAGCAGATGAGAGCTTGTTTTTATACTGGTTCACTCAACCTGAGCTACATCCAGTTCTCCTTTAACAACTGTTAAAGGGTTCCACTATAATCAACTGATTACAAAACAAGTATTCTTCATTGTCACTTTTGGCTACAAGTATTCTCTATGCCACTTCTCTGGCTACAAGTATTCTAAATCACTTCTGGTTACAAGTATGAATGTCCCCTTGAGATTATACTTTCCAAGTATTCTTTTATCACTAAGCCACTCCTAGCTTTCTATACAAGTATGTATAAGATTTAGATAACTATCAAAAAGAGGATATAAACAAATGTTGAATCTACGTGAGCTTGTAGAGGATGGATATTCTTTTTCTCTTAGCTCGTGTTCAAGACCTTGTCTCAAAGTGCTTTCTCTTGCTGTCTAAATTGATTTTTGTTATTCTGTTCTCATTCATTAATCTTCTCGTTTCATGGAGGCATCCTTATAAAGTAAGCTTCGTGAATTTGAATGTTGGAGCAGACTTCTTTTCGTTGTCTCACACAGTAGAGTATTGAAGTAGCTTTCACTGTGCTTGATGTGACAGGAGCAGGTTTCTATCTCTATTACAGTTGTCTTTTAGCTAAAAGTGTGCATCCCAATGTTGATTGTTTCTTTTGGCTGTACCTACACACTTCACATAATACGAGACATACAAACAATATGAGGAATCAAAGAAGGTAACGTCAAAGAGAGTTTGCCTTTCTTTCTATTGCAGTAGTGCCTTTATTTAAATAAAGAATTAATTATCAAGGACATATTCCTCAGCACATATGACTGATTATTTTTTGTTCCTGCACAGACAAAGTTTGGCTTAACAGATATAGTCTAGTCTTGATTAAGTATGGTTTGTTCGTGCACAAACAACGTTTGTCTTAACAAACACATTCTAAATTAAAAGACATGGTTTGTTCTAGCCTTAGACATTGTCTGGCCTTGCATTAGACATCGTCTGGCCTTGAGACTTTGCATGATCCATTAAGAGTTAGAGTGATTATACCATTGTTTGTTCTTACTTTATTTCCTGAAATCACTTAATCTGAAATCATTAGTTGATCAAATATTATCACATTTGTTATCATCAAAACTTATCAAGGTATTAGGGGTTAGACATCATCAAATGTCTTGGTTCTAACAATCTCCCCCTTTTTGATGATGACAACACATGTTATAATTTTGATTTAACAAACAATGAATCACAGACATTTATGTATCAGTGTGTGAATTATTTCATGATAATTAAGTATGCACAGTTATTAACATGATGAACTCCCCCTGAGTCTATAATGCAGATGCATATGACAAATTAAGGCATGAAATAATTAAAGCGGATAATTTTAGACAGTAAAAGAATCTCAAGCATTGTTTGGTAATATTTTATACATCCAAAAATCTCTCCCCCTTTATCATAAACAAAAAGGTGGAAGATGGAGTAGAAAATGCCATCACAGTCATGGTTTGGAAGGTGGGGTTGACTGTTGCAGCAGCCTGAGGAAGGTGGAGGAGGAGGTGTGTCTTCTTTAAATCTGGACAGAGGAGTGTTGTCGTCCAGATTGAATGGCCTGTTGTCTAGTGGAGTTTGTGGGGATGTTGGTGATACAACAATCTAGGTTATGGGATCAGATTGTGTCTTAGATTGAGCAATGGGTTTAGTCTGTTGGGTGATCGTATGTCTAGTGGGGGCAGACGTAGGTTGATCTTTTGTTTGAACAGTGGGTTCAAATAGTGGCTCTTACATAGTTTGTGCTTGGGCATCAGACTGTGCTGCAACTTTTTGGCTTACTATAGTCTATGTGGGTGACACAAATGATAGGGATTCAACAACGACGTGTCTGTTGTGGCTTGTGTGTTGGGTTTAAATGACTCAGAACCAAACGAATGCTTAAGTTACAAAATGGTTTTCAAAAAGTCACATGGTCTGACTCATATTTTGAGCGCGAAACACATGGCATGCACATGCCTCACTTAAGTATCACGCCAGACGATGTGTCCTTAGTTCTACTAGTGAATAGCAGACAGTGATAAAACATTAATTCACCTAGACCATCCTAATCTTTTCTCTCAAAAAGATCAGTCTGTCTTCAGTAAGGGGTTTTGTAAAAATATGAGCAAGCTAATCATCTGTCTTGATAAATTCCAATTTAATGGTCCCCTTCTGAACATGGTCTCTTAGGAAATGATGTTTTATTTCTATATGCTTGGCTCTAGAGTGCATGGTAGGATTTTTCGAAAGAGATATAACAGTAGTATTATCATAGAAGATAGGAATGTTACTCTCAAATATGTTGTAGTCTTCAAGTTGATTCTTGATCCACAATATCTGAGAGCAGCAACTTGCAGCTGAGATGTATTCTGCTTCTGCTATTGATAGTGCTATTGTTCCTTGCTTCTTGCTAAGCCATGACACCATGTTGCCTCCAATGAAGTGGCAGCCTCCACTGGTGCTTTTCCTTTCAATTTTGTCTCCAGCATAGTTAGCATCACAATAGCTTGTCAACTTATACTCTTTCTGTCTTTTAAACCAAAGACCAAGATTAGAAGTTCCAATTAAATATCTCAAAATTCTTTTAACAATGGACATATGTACTTAAGTAGAGTAGTAACCCAATCATTATGTCTGGTCTAGATGCAGTTAAGTAGAGTAGTGACCCAATCATTCCTTTGAACTGAGTGACATCTACTTTCCTTGAATCTTCATCAGGTCAAAGTGATGTTGTTGGATGCATTGGAGTCTTCATAATTTTAGCATCATCCATTTTGAACTTTTTCAGGAGTTCTTTCACATACTTGGTCTGGTGTATGAATATTCCTTTGTTGGTCTGCTTGATCTGCAATCCTAGGAAGAATTTCAGTTCTCCCATCATGCTCATTTCAAACTCAATCTGCATCAACTTTGAGAACTTTACACATAGTTTTTCATTAGTGGCACCAAAGATAATATCATCCACATAGATTTGAACAATAATAAAATCAAAAGAGTAGTTTTTGCGGAACAATGTAGTATCTATCTTTCCTCTTGTAAAATAGTGTTCTATTAAAAATGAACTGAGTTTTTTTAAGACCATACATTGCTTTATTTAGTTTAAATACATGGTCTGGAAAGATAATACTCTCAAACCCAGGGGACAGTTCTACATAAACTTCCTCTTTGATTACACCATTGAGGAATGCACATTTTACATCCATTTGGTAGAGTCTCATATTTCTATGAGCAGCAAATGAAAGCAAAATCCTAATTGCCTCAAGTCTAGCTATTGGAGCATATGTCTCTGTATAATCAATACCTTCTTGTTGTGAGTAACCTTTGGCCACTAATCTAGCCTTGTTTCTCACAACTTTACCATTCTCATCTAGTTTGTTTTTTAAGACCCACTTAGCACCAACAACTTCCTTGTTGTCTAGCAGCTTCACAAGTTTCCAAACATCATTCTTTGAAATTGGTCCAGCTCTTCCTGCATTGCTTTGACCCAGCTTTCATCTTCCATGGCATCATCAATGTGCTTGGGTTCTATCTCAGACAATAGAGTTATTTGCTGCTATGTGGTTCTCTAACTTCTTCTTCATTTTCTGAGATGGTCTAATAGCGAACAGACAATCTGGCAATAGACAATGTGGGAGCGGACGATGTTGTGCCAGACACACGAAGGTTGTGCATCAGACAATGTTCTGGTCTTTGTTATTGCATCTTCCAGTTTGATATTTGCAAATGAGTATTGTAACTCTAATAGTTTCCTATTAGGTTGAGTGTCATTAAATCTCACATGAATGGCTTCTTCAACATTTCTGGTTCTAGAGTTAAGCACTCTATATGCCTTAGATGTTTCAGAATATTCAAGTAAGATGTCTGTATCACACTTTGAATCAAACTTACCCAAATTGTCTTTTGAGTTAAGAATGAAACATTGACATCCAAAGGGATGGAAGTGTGATATGTTGGGTTTCTTTCCTTTCCACAGTTCATATGGAGTCTTTTTAATAATAGGCCTAATATAAATTCTGTTTTGCAAATAACAGGAAGTATTTACAACTTCTGCCCATAAGTACTTAGGAGTCAAGTTATCATTCAACATGGTTCTGGCCATTTCTTGTAATGACCTATTCTTCCTCTCAGCAACACAATTTTGCTGTGGTGTTCTAGGTGTTGAGAAGTTGTGAAGAATTCCATTCTCTTCACTGAAAGAATGATAGGGATGAGCTGATTCCCACCAGAGTGCTGAATAGTTGGAGGGTCTGCATTGACTACAGGAGGCTGAATCAGGCAACAAGAAAAGATCACTTCCCACTCCCATTCATTGATTAGATGCTTGAGCGACTGGCAGGTAAATCCCATTATTGCTTTCTTGATGGATTTTCTGGATATTTTCAAATTCACATTGCCCCTGAGGATCAAGAAAAAACCACATTCACCTGCCCCTTTGGCACTTTTGCCTATAGGAGGATGCCTTTCGGCCTATGCAACGCCCCTGGTACCTTCCAGCGATGTATGCTTAGCATTTTCAGTGACTTTTTAGAGAGTTGCATAGAGGTGTTTATGGATGATTTTACTGTTTATGGATCCTCTTTTGATGCATGTTTGGATAGTCTGGATAGAGTTCTTAATAGATGCATTGAAACTAACCTTGTTCTGAATTTTGAAAAATGTCACTTCATGGTTGAACAAGGTATAGTTTTAGGGCATATCATTTCCAGTAAGGGCATAGAGGTAGACCCTGCCAAGATAGCTGTTATTTCACAATTGCCTTACCCCTCTTGCGTGCGAGAGGTTCGTTCTTTTCTTGGCCATGCAGGGTTTTACAGGCGCTTTATCAAAGATTTTAGTAAGGTGGCCCTTCCACTATCCAACTTGCTGCAAAAGGATGTGGACTTTAACTTTGATGACAGGTGCAAGAAGGCTTTTGATTGCCTTAAGCAAGCCCTAACCACCACTCCCATTATTCAGGCACCCGACTGGACAGCTCCATTTGAGTTGATGTGTGATGCATCTAACTATGCATTGGGGGCTGTCCTTGCTCAGAGGATTGACAAACTTCCCAGGGTGATTTACTATGCTTCCAGGACTTTAGATGCTGCCCAAGCAAACTACACCACCACCGAGAAAGAGCTTCTGGCTATTGTTTTTGCTCTTGATAAATTTATATCATATTTGCTTGGCACTCGTGTTATTGTCTATACTGACCATGCAGCTCTAAAGTATCTGTTAAAGAAGGCTGAGTCAAAGCCTAGATTGATCAGGTGGATGCTCTAGCTCCAAGAGTTTGATTTGGACATCCGTGACAGGAGTGGAGCTTAGAATTTGGTGGCAGACCATCTCAGCAGGATTGAGAGAGCTGAGGAAGCAGATGCTTTGCCTATCTAGGATTGTTTTCCTGATGAGAATTTGTTGACTATTTCTATTTCTTCCCCCACCCCTTGGTTTGCAAACATTGTTAACTATTTAGTTGCTTTTGTTTTTCCTCCCTTAGCATCTAGAGCTCAGATTGATAAAATTAAGAGTGATGCTAAGCATTATATTTGGGATGACCCCTATCTGTGGAAGTTGTGCAGTGACCAGGTTATCAGGAGATGTATTCCCGACCATGAGATTGACTCGGTCCTACAGTTCTATCATTCTTCCGCACCTAGTGGCCATCTTGGTATTCAAAGGACAGCTCGCAAGGTGCTTGATTGTGGATTTTACTGGCCCACCATCTTTAAGGATGCGTGGAGGATTTGTAGCACTTGTGAGCCTTGTCAGAGAGCAGGAGGATCCCTTTCTTGGAGACAGCAGATGCCTCAACAGCCCATGCTGTTCTGTGAGGTGTTTGATGTCTGGGGTATTGATTTTATGGGTCCCTTTCCTGTTTCTTTTGGGTTTTCCTATATTCTCCTTGCTGTTGATTATGTTTCAAAGTGGGTGGAAGCTAAAGCCACCAGAACTAATGATGCTAGGGTCGTTGTGGATTTTGTTAGGTCTAATCTGTTTTGCAGGTTTGGAGTACCCAAAGCCATTGTTAGTGATCAAGGCACCCATTTTTGTAACAGATCCATGCAGGCTTTGCTCAAGAAATATGGGGTTGTTCATAGGGTTTCTACACCCTACCACCCCCAAACTAATGGGCAGGCTGAAATTTCAAACAGGGAGATCAAGAGGATCTTGGAGAAGATTGTGCAGCCGAACAGAAAAGATTGGAGCACCAGGCTGGATGATGCTCTTTGGGCACATAGGACTGCTTACAAAGCACCCATAGGGATGTCTCCTTATCGGGTTGTCTTTGGCAAGGCATGTCATCTTCCTGTAGAGATAGAGCACCATGCCTATTGGGCTGTGAAGACCTGCAACTTCTCTATTGATTAGGCTGGAGAGGAAAGAAAGTTGCAACTGAATGAACTTGATGAGATCCACCTTGAGGCCTATGAGAACTCAAAGTTCTACAAGGAGAAAACCAAGAAGTTCCATGATAGCTTGATAGCTAGGAAGGACTTCGTGGTTGGGCAAAAAGTGTTGTTGTATAACTCTAGACTCGGTCTCATGGGTGGTAAGCTTAGGTCTAAGTGGATTGGTCCTTTTGTTATGACTAATGTTTTTCCTTATGGTGCAGTTGAGATCAAAAGTGAATCCACAAATAAGACTTTCAAAGTTAATGGCCACCGGCTGAAGCCATTCCTCACAAATCCTTCTTTGGTGGATGTAGTGGTGGAGGAGGCTTCCTTGCTTGACCCTGCTTCTCTCCCATCATGACTTAGGGAGTTTTCTTTTTCTCCTTCCTTCTCTACTTTTGTTTCACGTGTCCAATTCCATTGGTTGCTTTGTTTTCTTGATCTTATGATTGCGCTACATTGAGGACAATGTGTGATTTAAGTGTGGGGGAGAGACTGTTCTTTGTTTAGGATTTTTAGGTTTGTCTGTTTTATGTTTTGTGTACAACATTGCATGCTTTTCTTTGATTTCTAGGTTTTGTATAGGTTATGGGCACATTCTTCACATTTTATGGATTGAAATCTTTGTTTTTCTGTATATGTCAAGTTAGTTTTGAAGTTGATCCTTGTTTTTTGTGCATGTCAAGCTAGTTCTGAAGTTTGAGAGGTTGAATTGAGTGATAGATTTACCCTTTGTGAGGTAAGAGGGCACATCACAGTGCAAAGACCTACACTTCTGGGAAAGTGGGCATGACCAAGGAAAGGTCCTCCACACTCTCCTCCACTCTAGGATTCTCATGGAACTCCTTCACTTGGTGACCATTAACCTTCCAAATCTTGCTTGTAGCTTCATCTTTGATCTCCACAATTCCATAGGGAAACACATTAGAAACAACATATGGTCCATCCCATCTAGAACAAAGCTTGCCAACTATGAGCTTCAGGCGAGAGTTAAACAAAAGCACCTTCTGGCCCACTTTGAAGTCCTTCCTCAAAATCATGCTATCATGGAAGCACTTCACCTTCTCCTTGTAGTTCTTGGAATTCTCATAGGCCTCCAAGCGGAGCTCCTCAAGCTCTTACAATTGAAACATTCTCTTAAGTCTCGCTTGGTCAAATGCTAGGTTGGTACTCTTCACAGCCTAATATGCACGGTGCTCAATCTCTACAGGTAGATGACAACCCATACCAAAGAGAATCTGATAAGGAGACATTCCAATCGGTGCTCGGTAAGCTGTCCTATGAGCCCATAGAGCATCCTCAAGAAATTTGCTCCAATCCTTCCTATTAGGGTGCACTAGTTTCTGCAAAATCTACTTTATCTCTCTATTGAAAACCTTGGCTTGCCCATTAGTTTGGGGATGATAAGCTATGGCAACTCTATGCACAACCCCATACTTATGAAGCAAAGCCACCATGGTCTTGTTGCAAAAGTGGGTCCCCTAGTCACTGATGATGGCTTTAGGCACACCAAACCTACAAAAGATGTTAAACCTGACAAAATCCACAACAACTCGAGAGTTATTAGTCTTAGTGGCCTTAGCCTCCACCCACTTGGAGACATAGTCCACAGCAAGCAAAACATAAGAATAGCCAAAAGAAGGAGGAAAAGGTCCCATAAAATCAATACCCCAAATATCAAAGACCTCACAGAAGAGGATGGGTTGCTGAGGCATCTCATGCCTGCAGGTGATGGCTACTCCTGCTCTCTGACACTGCTCACAAGTTGAGGCAACCTCCCAAGCATCTCTGAAAATGGTGGGCCAGTAAAACCCAGAGTCCAACACTTTCCTTGCGGTCCGGTGTGGTCCATAGTGTCCTCCCACAGGGGATGCATGACAAAAATATAGGACTGATTTGATGTCCTGATCTGGTATGCATCTGCGAATCACCTGATCACTACCAAATCTACACAGATAAGGATCATCCCACACATAATACTTGGCATCACTCTTCAACCTAGCAATCTGATTTCGAGATGCCTGTGGGGGTAAAACACCAACAACCAAGTAATTCACAATATCTGCAAACCATGGTGTAGACCCATGTTGTGTCTCCACCCTCATCAAGTGCTCATTAGGGAAATCATCCCTGATAGGAAGAGACTCAGGGTCTCTCTCAATCCTACTCAGATGATCAGCCACCAAGTTTTCTACTCCACTCTTGTCTCTAATCTCGATGTCAAACTCCTGAAGAAGAAGCATCCACCAGATTAATCTTGGTTTGGCATCAGGCTTCTTCAATATGTATCTTAAAGCCACATGGTCATAGAAGACAATTACCTTGGAGCCCAACAAGTATGAATGAAACTTGTCTAGTGCAAATACCACAGCTAAAAGCTCTTTATCTATGGTGGTATAATTAACCTGTGCAGCATCCAAGGTGTGAGAGGCATAGGCTATGACATGTCAAAGTTTGCCCACTCGTTGAGCTAAGACCACCCCAAGTGCAAAATTGGAAGCATCACACATGAGCTCAAATGGAAGGTCCCAATTAGGTGGCTGGATGATGGGAGTTGTGGTAAGCTTCTTCTTCAGATTCAAGAAAGCATCCTGACATGATTGGTCAAAGACAAACTCCACATCCTTCTGAAGCAAGTTGGACAGGGGCAAGGCAGTTTTGCTGAAATCCTAGATGAACCTTCTATAGAAACCTGCATGTCCAAGAAAAGAAGGAACTTCCCGCATAGACACGACTAGGTGACCCAAGACTATCTCCTCAGATACCATAAAATGACATTTTTCAAAATTCAACACTTGGTCTTAAGGCACCTGTTTAAAACTCTAACTAGACTCTCTAAGCATGTATCAAATGAAGAACCATAAACAGTAAAATCATCCATAAACACCTCCATGCAACTCTCAAGTAAATTAGAAAAAATGCTTACCATGCACCTCTGAAAGGTGCCCGAGGCGTTGCATAGGCCGAATGGCATCTTGGAGTAGGCATAAGTGCCAAATGGACAGGTAAATGTGGTCTTGTGTTGGTCCTCTGGTGCAATGTGAATCTACATGTAGCTTGAAAATCCATCTAAGAAGCAATAGTGGGTCTTCCTTACTAGTCTCTCCAAGACCTAATCAATGAATGGAAGAGGATAATGGTCTTTACAAGTGGCCAGGTTGAGTCTCTTATAGTCTATGCATACTCTCCAACTGTTCTGCACTCTAGTTGGAACCAACTCATTGTCCTGGTTCTTCACCACAATCATGACAAACTTCTTAGGGACAACTTGAACAGGACTAACCCACTTGCTATTTGATATGGGATAAATGATCCTTGCCGTTAGCAACTTTATGACTTGTTTCTTTATCACATCTTGGATGGTAGGATTGAGACGTCTCTATGGTTGTCTCACTGGCTTGAATTCCTCCTCTAACAAAATTTTGTGCATGCAGATGGCTAGATTAATTCTAGGGAGGTCAGCTAACATCCACCCAATGGCTCTCCTATGATCTCTCAAAACTGTCATCAACTTCTCTTCTTGGTCAGGCTGGAGAGTGCTTGAAATGATCACAGGCAGTTGGGTATCTGCCTCTAAATAAGCATACTTTAGATGATTCGACAAGGGCTTCAGCTCCAAGGTTGGTGGTTACACAATGGAGGGCAAAGGGGGCTTGCTTGCAGCCATCATGATATCAGCTGGCACGACATCTAGAATAGCAACATCATCATCCACCACTGACTCTGCACTTGCGGCAATAGCAACTTCAATCTCTGCACAAATGGCACAAACAGACGCATCATTACAGCCACAATCAAAATTAGTAAACTCAGCTAGCTCCTACAAATCAGATGGCAAATCCATGCATCTATCAACCATATAATCAATCACATCTAAACAAAAAAGAGAATGGTTCTCTATTGGGTGCTTCATGGCATAAAAAATGTTAAACTACACCACATTATCACCAAACTCCATGGGGAGCATTCCTACATGCACTTCAATCTTCGTCCTGGCTAAGGGTTTGCCTAGAATCAATGTGGAGCCATGAATGGAAGACTTATCTTCCATGTCCAAAATGTAGAAGTCTGCAGGGAAAATCAACTTGTTGACTTGGATGAGCACATCCTCCAAGACTCCAAGTGGCTGCGTAGTGCTTCGGTTTGCCAATTGAATGACTACAGTAGTTGGCTTCAAATCCCCAAGCTTCAATGATCTGTACACAGATAAAGGCATGATGTTGATCGAGGCACCCAAATCTAGCATAGTATCTGCAAAGGTGCAATCACCTATGGTGCATGGGACGGTGAAAGTGCTTGGATCCTTGCACTTCTAAGGCATGGGAGCCTATAGAATGGTAGAAACATTTGTGCTCTAAATGAGGGCATATCCATTTCTTCCCATCTTCACTTGCTGGTCACTCCTCAGATTCCTCTTATATGTGCACAACTCCTTGAGAAACTTTGCATACTTCGGAATTTGCTTGATGGCATCAAGGAGAGGAATGTTGATCTCAACCTTTCTGAAGGTCTCCATCAACTCACTATCCAGCTCCAATCTCTTGGGTTAAGCCACTCTGGATGGAGAAGGTAGAGGAGGAGTCTTTTGTGGAGCAATTGCATCCACCACTTGGCTTCTGAGAGCATGTTGCGGTAGCATCATCACTAGTATTCTAAGGTCTTGAATCCACTACATGAGATTTCAGCTCCTTGCCTCCCCTCAAAGTCATGGCACTCACATTCTGATTAGGAGGGGGAATTACTTAGGAAGGAATATTGCTCGAGGCTTGTGACTACAAGTGGTTCACAGTGGTGGGTAGTTGGCCAATTTGAGTCTGCAAATTCTAGATGCTTGCACTCACATTCTATTGGAACTGAATGTTGTTTGTGGCCATTTGCTTCACCAAATCTTCCAATGAAGGTCCTATAGAAGGAGAGGATTGTTGAACAGGAGGAGCTTGTTGTTATCTCAATGGAGGTGGTTGGTATCTATCGCCTAAACTAGGCTGTTGGTATCTCTGTTGGGGTTGCCCTGCATATGGTGGCTGTTGCCGCACAAGACCAGGACCATATCTCAAGTTAGGGTGATCCTTCCATCCCTCATTGTATGTAGAAGAATAAGGATCATATTTTTGCTGAGGTGGTCTATATTGTTGGCCAGTGTTGATTTCAACAACATCTTCTATCTCTTAAAGAGTAGGACATGCATGTAGGGTGTTCTGTTGAAGTGCAAATGCCACACCCATGATGGTTGACTACCTAAACCTGTTGTTGTTGGCCAATGGTTAACCATCTAACAAGGGAAGTAAGCTTTAAGACCTTTTTCTTAGCCTATGAGCAGAATCAGTGGTGACTTCATGAACTCTAATAGCGGGTGAGGATCTGGTGGTAAACTGCTGAGAATTCTCTGCCATGTTAGAAAACAACTGTCTAGCAACAGCTGGGGTCTTGTCTATCAAAGCTCCTCCACTAGCAACATCAACCATGCCTCTGTCCATGGGAAGCAATCCTTCATAGAAATACTGGATGAGGAGTTGCTCACTAATGCGATGATTAGGACAGCTAGCACACAGCTTGTTGAATCTCTCCCAATACTCATACAAAGTCTCTCCATAAAGTTGTCTAATGCCACTAATGTCTTTTTTGATTGTCCCAGTTCTAGAGGCAGGGAAGAATTTTTCTAGGAATTGCCTCTTCAAATCATTCTAACTTCTAACAGAAACGGGATTGAAGTACAACTAGTCCTTGGCAGAGTCCACCAAAGAGAAAGGAAAAGCCTTCAGCTTAATGTAGTCTTCAGGCACACCATTTGGTTTCATAGTGGAACAGACCACATGAAACTCCTTCAGATGTCTATGAGGATCTTCACTTGCAAGACCATGAAACTTGGGCAACAAATGGATTAATCCAGACTTAAGCTCACAATCAACATCAATTTCAAGATATTGGATGCACAAAGGTTGGAAACCAATGTCAAGTGCAGCCAACTCCCTCACAGTTCTTTCTTAATGTTGATGGTCAGCCATGAAGTCAGAATAAGGATAAGTAAAAATAGTACCAAGTTCATAATTAACAGAATTAGAAACAGGACTAACACTAACACTATCAAGTTCTACACTACTCAAGTTATCTACCCTATGGTGATCAGCTACACTATTGCTACCATGCCTATTCAACCTATGAAATGTTCTATCTATTTCAAGATCAAATGCATAAAAGCTACTAGGAGCAGACCTAGTAATGCATAATTGAAGAAACAACAAGTGAATAGTAAAACAAGATGATTAGTTAAAATAAGATGAAATGAGCTAAATTGACCTAGAAATTGAAAAAGCTATAAAAATGATTTTTTAAAAACTACCAAAGCACCACAGAAAAAGTCTAAAAATGATTTTAGAATTTCTGTAACTTTTCGGTGATTTTTAAAAATCATGAAAATTAAAAACAAATTCAAAAATAAATCGGGAAAATAAAAAAAAATCCAAAACAGAACTTAGAGAAGGAATTTGGTAATTTTAACCTGCACCCAATCCTATTAGGGATTGCTCTTGCTCAAAATGGGGGATAAACCTTGGATACCAAAATTCAACCCAATCCGAGTCAGTGAAAATTTTGTCGAATCCTCAAATACCTACAACAATGCAAGAACAAAACCGACAAGGGAAACTCGAAACATAATTAGTGATATGAATTAACTACCAAAATAGAGCACTGCTCTACAAAATCAAATTTTTCATAAGTGAATGAAACTAAATTGCAAACTAAAACAAAGAATGCACAAGTTGAAACAGAAATGTGCAAATTGAAATCAAATGGCACAATTGCACAAAATCAAAGCACACCAAATTGCAGAAGGCTGAAAAAAAAATGCAAAAACTGAAATGGAATAAAAAACTAAAACTAAAAACCAAAATAAAACTAATTATAAGAATTGAAATAAGGAACCGATAAATTGTATCCTTGGCAACGACGCCAATTTTGACGGAGCGTGTCGAACACGCCATCAAAAGCAACTAAGTTCCCCAATAAATTTTTCAATATAGGGCTAACTCAGGTCATTTTCTCAAAGATACAATTCATCAAACACCTTGCATTCAATTCAAAATAGGGGGGATTTTGTGTGATTTTCAAAAATTAAAGCAACAAAACAACTTTCTAAGCAATAAACGAAAATAGAATCAAAGAGATACAACTCAAGAACCTATGCTTATGAAGAAATAATCATAGTTCCAACAAGGATAAGTCAAATTCATACTCATGAAATTCCTAACAAAACGAAATTTAAGGCAATCATCTTACATTCATTTGGAAAAATCCTCATTACTATCGCATTCCTAGTTTTCCCAAATTCAAGCATGTATCGTATTAAATCACAATCAATCGATTGTAATTGACCCAAATTCAAATTTCAATTCCCTAATCTAATCATTATCATACATTAAACAAGGAAAATGAAAATTAGAATAAAGGGGAAAAAGGTTTTCATGAGCAAAATTCAAAATTGAGAATAAAGGAACTCATATTTACCCACAAACACATGATTCTTAGGTTGCAAAGGGGATTTAGCCCTCCATGAAGATCCTCATGGTAGCTGCAAGGGGCTGCACGAAATTTATGAAGGAGAAAGGGAAAAGAAGAGAAGAGAAAAGAGAAGAGAAGAGAGCAAAGGTGTAATTTTTATTCAATGAGTAGTGTTGTGTTATGTAATTCTTGTCTTGCAAAAGGGGAAAAGCTTAAAACAAAAAGCCAAAATAGTGGTCCCCCCCACAAGGTTTGAACCAACTAAATAAAGCTACCTTGACCAATTACAATTACCAAATGGTCCCTAGTTACAAACTAAAATGCGGAATTATTACTAAGTGCAGGACCATAACATTGAATCCTAAATTTACCCCTTAAACGTCCGAATTAGCAAATCCTTATGAGATATGAAATTGTAGATCTCCTCCGTATCTTTCAAACAAGACAAGAATCATAAAAATATGAGATCTTTGTCAAAAGTTATGAGCTTCACAAGGGACAGTGTCAAAAGCATCAATAAAACGTGACAAATAGCAATTTTTGACACTTGGGCCCAAATGACCTAATCTCATAAAACTCAGCTAAAATGGTCAAAATGAGGTATAAAACATGTCTAGACCATGCTAAATGCAACTCTAGACTATGCTAAAATACACTTTATTACTCCCACACGTCTATGGTAGAACAAACCATATGTTCCTACAGCACTTGGAGAGCATAAGAAGGTTCTTGAACCCACACCACCACCATCTCCTTGATGGGGCTTGTGGCATGAATATCACATGAGAGATTTCGTCTTCTAAACTTATTCGAGAATCAAGAGTTCGGTGCCTACAGACCAGAGAGACGGCATGCAATGCCTAACAACCACACTTATCATATCATTGAGTATGCAAGGTCATAAAAATGGGAACCATACCCTGGCTACCAGCATAAATCATCTGAAGCACTTCGAAATCTCTTAGAAGATGACATGAGATGGGACTTTGTAGAATGGATTTGAATTGGATATCAAACTCCCATCATTAGACTGCCCCCTCTAAGGATTGATCCTAACATTATTTCTTTCATCAAGCCTCTCAGAGATACAAGCCTTCTACAATCAGTGGAAGATGATGTTGAGCTTGCAAGGAGACTACAAGAAGAGAAGTTTGCCTCAGTCACCACCCTGGTGAGTAGATTGGCACAAGATCTAGCACACAAACTTCAATGTGCTCTACAAGATTTTGATCATTATACTCCTACACTAGACAACCCTGAGCCTCTGACCATGCTTGCAAAGAAGAGATTGGCTAATCAAGTCAGCAAGAAAGGTCGTCAATGAAGATTGACGCCTCGCTTCTTCATTTAGATTTTTGGTATCTTCGTACCTTAAGTCTTTTTTGTTGTCTTAGTCTAGTATTTTTCTTTTTATGCCATAATATGTATGGATGATGGCATTGTATTGTTTGTTATAGGCTAAGCTATATCATTCTTGTTTGATGTTTTGATTTGCCCTGTTTTCTATTATCTCTAGCATCACTAGATGATTTACTTCTTAGGAACTAATTCTGAGTGATTGCAATTGATTACAAGTTGTAGGAATCGATTACTAGATAGCCTAATCTGTTTTGAAACCATCTCTAATATCGGGTTAATCGATTACCAACCATTGCAATCGATTACAATGTTAGTTTCAGAGTTCAGATATTGCCCTGTATCCATTACAATCGATTACCATCGAACTGCAATCGATTACAAGACAATCTCTGAGATTCAGAAATTGCTCTATTTCATTTGCAATCAATTACCATCCTATGGCAATCGATTACCAGATGATCTCTGATATTCAGAATTGGCTTTGTCTTGTGTGTAATCGATTACAAGTCTTATGCAATCAATTACAACAATTGACAGTAAGTGTAAATCATATTCTGATACATGGGACAATCAATTACACCTTGTTGCAATCGATTATATTTGGTATAATGGTCATTTTTAAAGATCTCCAAAACTCATTCTTTGTCTAACTAACTCCAAATCTTTTTGACCCATGCCATATATTTGAACCCATATCATTCTATGCAGAATAACAAGAACAAGCAGTTACAATATCTTTTCATTCCTTCATTTGTCAAAATCCAAATCTTTGATTTGTTTTTCATATTTGATATTGTTTGATCACTCTCTTCTTTCTTCTACACAATTCTTAAATCTCTTGAGTTTCAGAAAACTCAATATTGCTTTTACTATTATACCCATTTGAGATTGAACCCCTGCGCATATACAGCTATATCTCTCTCTTGTTTCTTCATGAACTGAGATGATTCAACATTAAGTCTTGACTGCAAAATCTGCTCATATTGGAGTTTCTTGATCTGATCTTATATATGTTATATTAGCACATCAAGGTGTTTTCGTTCTTTAATCTTTCTCATTAATCTTGTTTGATTAGCATTGTGGGAATTTCGTTCCTAAATGCTGTGTTGAAATTAGATGGTATTTCTAATTTTGTGTGTAGCTTTGTGTTTAGAAATTGGATGGTGAATGGTGTTTTCACATTCAATCTTCTAGGTTCCTATTTCAGGTTGTGAAATTGGGATTTGCTGTGAATTGTGTGTGCATGGTGTATGTAATCAAATTCATAGTGGAACCCTTTGGTGAAAAGGAGAATTGGATGTAGATTGGTGGTTGATCGAACCAGTATAAAACAATAGGCTCTATTTCTCTATCCCTTGATCTATTTCAATTTAGCATTTGATCTTTATCAAGATAATTTGTTCTAAATCATTTCTATCTTAAGCTGAGGTTGTTTTTCTGGTTTATTCAATCAATATAACATTCTCTGAAAATGCTTTTATTGAAACCTCAAGAGTGGTCGTGAAAAATCTTTTTGAAGAGAAGAATCTATCACTTTACGTTAAATCAATTCAACCCCCCCTCTTGATTGGTTACCCGACTAATCCTAACAGTCAAGACATGTTTCAACTGGCCAGACCACGAGTCTACATGCGTCCAAATCGTCTGATCTCAAGGGATCTTCCACCACAACATCCTCACTAAACTCCAAACGCTAAAGAATTCAAAGTTCTCGGACTGCTAAAGTTTAACAACAAGGTACCTAGACAGTTACATCCTCCCAATCTTCACATCAGGGAGAGAATTGACATACGCGTCACTTTAGACCGTATTATTCCTAGGCTACCCCTAATCAACCCCAACAAGTTGAAGGGCAAGCAAATTAGCCTCTCACACTAGCCCCCTAAAGCTTGTGTGGAATTTGAATGATTGCCTCAACCAATGCATGAAGTTCATGGAGAATGTACTCAATTGTCTATTGGCACATATTGGCAAAATCACATGAAAAATATGCAAGAGATCACTAAATCATCCTCTCTCTCTTAGGCTAGGAAGGATGACATGGACACAATTGGTGAAGGTCATACAACACCTTGCAACTTCTACCACACCTCAGACACAGTGGTTGTCCCCATAGTCACTATTTCTTCAACTCCAAGAGATGAAGCTTTTGCCAAGTAGTTGTTTGCTGAGTATTAAGATGAACTACAAGCTACCCAAACTCTGGTTGAAATAGCTGAGGTTGCTATAAAAGAAGCAGCAGAGGCCAGACTATAAGAGTTGGCTATTGCTGAAGAACAGGCTGTTGCTCTAGCCCAAGAGTTAGCCAACAAAGCAGATGCTAATGCTACTTTACATGAAGGATTGGCTGAGAAGTTTGTTGAATCATAGCCATCCATAGCTTGTCAAGACGTGGTGCCCACACAATTTGGGTCAAATGCTCCACTCTCTACTAAACCTATCAATGCAGCACTACAACCAGTGTCTCATACTAATCTTGCCTCTCTTCGTGAAGAAATCGAGGCTAATGTGGCATAACAATTGGCAAAACATTCCGAGAAAATGGGTAGAGCAATGCCACACCAGAAGGCAAACACTATTGCTGAAGTCTCTCAAGTTCTTCAACAATCGCTTAAGGAGCTCATGCAAAAACTTTTGCCTCCTAAACCTGTAGCTCCTCCTCCACCTCTTCCGCCACCTCCATCATCAGAAGATCCATCTTCTACCTCAAATGCTACATCAGATGTTGGAGAACCTTCTTCCAAACAGTCTACTCCACCTCCACCTTGACTGTGGTGGCAAAAATTTCATATCTCCATCTCTCCACTTTTGTTGATGACAAAGGGGGAGAATGTATAGATTTTGAATATTTTTATACTCTGACAATGCTTTAATTTATTTATAAATATTAGTGATTGGTATGCTGATTTTTCATTTCGCTAATTATATTTTAACTATTTTATATAAACTGTCATTTGCATATGAATGATCAATGCAGGGGGAGTTCATTATGTCAATAATTGCTCATATATATAATGACATGACATAATTCTATCCTTTAATTGATAAACATCTATGAATTTATTCTTGTTAATCAAAATTATAGCATATGTTGTCATCATAAAAAAGGGGGGAGATTGTCATCTTGGATATCTGGTAAATCTTTTAGGGATTTCAATCCGGTCAAGTGAGGTGTATGTTAATTTTCAAATGACTATTTTAATCCCAACCGTCTAATTTAATCTAACGGATGAGAACGTTCGTTCTCATTCTCACATAAAAACACGATTCTCATATGTTATGCCCCCTATATATATATATATATATAATGCAATATCATCATCTCACTCACTTGAAATCCACCCAAATACAATCCCTTGTGTGATGATGAAGCAATAGACAATAGACATGTCCCAGCTCAACACAATCTGGCTAGATCATCATCCCTAGTGTGTCTTCATGTAAAACATTAATTGGCATTAATTGTATTCTCCACATTTATTATTTTTTTTATCTATGATATGATGAGGTTTGAATTCTAATACAACTCATGCTGATTAGGTAAAATTGTTGAATTTTATAAGTAATTAATTAATATATGCATTTATTGTTGATATTTTATTATTTAATTTTGATAAAAAAAATTATACAATATTTTTCCTAACAAATTACTTTTATTAAACAAAAATAATGTAAATATAAGAAAATTTACATAAGTGAAATGTTAGTATTGTGTTATATAGTAAATGAATTTTCATAAATGGAATGTTTTCACTATATTTCAAAAACAAATTAACGAAACAGTAACCATATGAGAGGTAGCAACCCCACAACTATATGTTAAAAACAACAGGTTGTTGCTCGAGGATCATTGTTATAATTACTTTCAAAATAAATAACTCATTATTACAATAAAAAAATGTAAATCATAACTATCAACATTAATTATCATTTCCAATGTGCCAATAATAACTCTTAGCGAAGTTCAATTGAAATTACTACTATTACTATTAAAAGACATTACTTTTTTTATATAGCATTAAAAGACATTAATTGACATTAATTGCATTCTCCACATTTATTATTTTTCTTTTATTTATGATATCATGAGGTTTGAATTCTAATACAACTCATGCTGATTTTGTAATATTGTTGAATTTTATATGTATTTAATTAATATATGCATTAATTGTTGATTTGTTTATTATTTAATTTTGATAAAAAAAAATGATACAATATTTTTGCTAACAAATTACTTTTACTACACAAAAATGATGTAAATATGAGCAAATTTACATAAGTGAAATGTTAGTATTGTGGTATATAGTAAAATTGAATTTTCATAAATAGAATGTTTTTGGTATTTTTTTTTTAAATTAACAAAACAGTAACTATACAAGGGGTAGGAACCCCACAACTATATGTTAAAAACAACAGGGTGTTGCTAAGAGATCATTGTTGTAATTACTTTCAAAATAAATAACTCATTATTACAATAAAAAATGTAAATCAAAACTGTCAACATTAATTATCATTTCCAATGTGCCAATAATAACTCTTAGCGAAGTTCAATTGAAATTACTACTATTACTATTAAAAGACATTACTTTTTTTATATAGCATTAAAAGACATTAATTGGCATCAATTGCATTCTCCACATTTATTATTTTTCCTTTATTTATGATATCATGAGGTTTGAATTCTAATGCAACTCATGCTGATTTGGTAAAATTGTTGAATTTTATATGTAATTAATTAATATATGCATTAATTGTTGAAATTACTACTACTACTATTAAAAGACATTACTTTTTTTTTTTTTTTGTATATAGCATTAAAAGACATTACTACTAACTTATAAATAAAGGTACATCTTAATTCCAGATTGTTCTCATTCTCTTTGTAGGATTCACTTGAATCATGCCAATCAACTCATAACTCTTGCAATTGGGACACTTAGGATCAGCTTTGGACACCATGACATAATTAAAACAACGAGGACATCCCACTACAATTAATGGTGACGACTTATCTCTTAAGGTGCCAAGTCTGAAAGGTATGTAATGGTTTACTCTACAAGATAATGATGATGATGAGAGTGGTGGAGTCGTTGAAGTTGTTATTTTGAAGGCAATTTGTGAATCACTAGAACTTGAACCTGGTGGTGCTAGTTTCAACTCCAAATCAATGCCCACATGTTTTTCATACTCATTCATCCCAGTCTTAGCAAAGCTTCTTTTTCTTACCCCGTTTGGTGCTACTTCAGCCTTTTGATCCACCAAAGAAAAGAAAAAAGTAAATATATCATCCATACAAAGACATGTGGAGTGATAAAGGAGATGAATGGTTGAAGTGAGGAGTGAGAGTGAGAGGTTGTGGATTTGACTCCTTATTCAATGTTTGTAATACTAAAAACAATTATTTTTTTAAGACACAATATTCAATAACATTTCTTAAAAGAAAGTAAAATCATGACACATATATGAATGAAATCAAGAATAAATGAATTCACCTCAAAATTAATAACTTCACGTCCTAGAAAAGATTTCATATTGATGATGCAAATCAATTTGTGCTAGTTGCAAAATTGATATCTAGGAAGAATTGAAATTATTTTTGAAAAAGGTCAAGGCATAAACTAAACACAAGCATTCCTCAAGATATCTACTTCTCTCAATGGAAATACATTACTCTAAATCTTGTAAATTTTCACTATGGATTTCCATTGATGCAAAGTGAAGTGAATGGCAATTATAAATTTGTGAGCATGTATGTATATATACTAAACATGGTCTCAAAGCACAGCAAATGCATGTCTGGCTCTGATCTGTATTCCATTTGAATCCACCACTATTCAGAAGTTACCGAGAATAGTTTTTATATTTTTAATAATATTTTTGTATATTTTTATTCAATTTAACAAGAAAAATAAGATACATGCACGTTATCAACACAAATTCAAATACACTAACTTAAAAAAAAACACAACACTCGAGTAGTAGTTATTGGTTTTGATAATCATTTAAAATACGAAATATGATAAAGTACTAAGTTTAATTTTGGATGCATTAATAGATAGATAGATAGATAGATGTGTGTGTGTGTGTGTGCCTACTTCTTCCATATCGTCATTAATAGACGGGTACAATACCTTCACATTATATTTTTTTAAAACTTAAAAATAAGAAGGACTTTCATATAAATTTTAAAATAATAAATCTATTTTTGTAAATACAATTAAATTTTTCATAAAAAAAAATATAATTGAAATATTCAGATTTTATTTTAGATAATTAATCAAAAAAGAGAAATCGTCGGACCCATCAACGGTGATAGCCCCGCCGTGACAGCCCCTCCTTCCACTTCCTTCTCTCATTTTTCCTCCATAGCTACCATTGTCCACCATTAAACCACGACACTACCTCCACTACTCCACCTTGTCTTATGAAACTAGCATGCATCCTAACTCTCGAGACTCTTTCATAGAATTCCAACAATTTCTCTTGCTCCGATTGTTCGTAGAATTGGTTTGCTTTCACGGCTATAGCGTGAAGGGATATTACCTTATTAATTAAATTAAGACCAATTTCTCCCCTTCTTTCATATAGCTTGTATTGCCCTTGTCAAGATCCACTAGCCTGATCCTTGTGATCTTGTACTTGGCCTTCCCCCTTTCCTACTGAGTATTAGACAAAGATTTCACAATTAATCCAGGAAAATTATCAAGCAAAATTTTCCATCTTTTAGTTGAACTCCAAAAAAGAAACAAATTTAACACAAGAATGTGTCATATCACTAAGAGTTAGATTCAAGCTATGACAAGCACAAGGCATATATAATGCTTTCCGGTTTATTTCAAGAAATCGTCTTTGAACTCCTTGGTGTTTTCCTTTCATATTAGAACCATTTTCATAACCTTGACCTCTCACATTGTCAACATTAAGATCAAGAGACTTTAACAAATCTTGTAATACATTAAAAAATCCCAATCCATATGTGTCATCTACTTTTAAAAACTCTAAAAAGTACTCCTCAATTTTTATATTCGACATATTTATGCATCGTACTATTAGAGTCATTTTTTCTTGGTGACTCACATCATGGGTATAATCAAGAATTATAGAGAAATATTTTCATTTTTAATGACCTTTATAATGGAACTTTTAACACTATTACCCAAAAGTGATATCAATTCATTTTGAATTTTATGCCCAATATGATGATAATGAATTTCACGATTTTGAATGCATCTAACATGATCTTGCGCAAACAAAATCCAGTTCCTACATCGTGCAGACAAAGAGAAACTCTTTTGCGATTTTTGGATACGCATTGCGCCTCCAGCCACCATACCCTTACTCACACACATTCGGACATAGAAGGTACATAGATGAAATACACAAGAACACACTAGAAGGGGGGGGGGGGGGGGGGTTGAATAGTGGGTTAAAAAACTTTCTTTTAAACACTATTAGTTCACAAATTGCTTTCTTGGATATATGTAAGTTCAAACCAACAAATATATCCTTGTAAAGCAAAGTTTGAGAAATCTTTTCAAAAGAGCACAACAAGTAAGATGAATATAGTAAGCTACAAGTATTTTAAACCACTCCTGGTACAAGTATGAATCTCCCCTTGAGATTATACTTCCCAAGTATTCTTTTATCACTCAGCCACTCCTGGCTTTCTATACAATTATGTATAAGATTCAGATAACTCTCAAAGAGAGGATATAAACAAATGTTGAATCTTTATGAGCTTGTAGAAGATGGTGTTCTCTTTTTCTTTCAGCTCGAGTTCAAGGCTTTTTCTCAGAGTGCTTTTGCTGTTGTCTAGATTGATTTGAATTATTCCGTTCTTGTTCATTTGTCTTCTCATTGCATGGAAACATCCTTATATAGTGAGGTTCATGAATTTTAACGTTGGAGAAAACTTCTTTCCATTGTCTCACAGTAGAGTGTTGAAGTAGCTTTGACTGTGCTTGATGTGATAGGGGCAGTTTTTTGTCTTTGTCACACTTAGCTTTTAGCATAAGGTGTGCATCTCGATGTTGATTTGTCCTTTAGCTGTACTGACACACTTCACATAATTCGAGACACACAAGAAATATGAGGAATAGAAGAAAGTAATGTCAAAGCGTATCTCTCTTTCTTTCTCTTACAGTAGTGCCTTTATTTGTGTAAGGAATTAATTATAAAGCACATATTTCTTAGCACATATGACAAACTTCATTCTGTTCCTACACAGACAATGTCTGGCTTAACAAACATAGTCTGGTCTGACTTACTATGGTCTGTTCATGCACAGATAGTGTCTAGCTTAATAGACTTAGTCTGGTCTGACTTACTATGATCTGGAATGAAGAACATGGTATGTGCTAGCCTTAGACATCATCTGGCTTGGCTTCAGACATCGTTTGGCTTAGCATCAGACATCGTCTGGCTTGCAAATTATGTTACAACTAAGACATCTGATGATATCTAACCCCTAATACCTTGATAGGTTTTGATGATAACAAATGTGATAATATTTGATCAACTAATGATTTCAAATTAAGTGATTTCAGGAAATAAAGTAAGAACAGACAATGGTATAATCTCTCTAACTCTTACTTTCGTCTGAACTGTTTAATAACTGATGATGATTAAGTCACACACTATAATTACTTATAAACAGACTAAAATAAGCTCTTAACGGATCATGCAAAGTCTCAAGGCCAGACGATGTCTGAAGCTGAGCCAGACGCTATCTAAGGCTAGAACAGACCATGTCTTTTAATGCAGAATGCGTTTGTTAAGCCAGACACTGTCTGTGCATGAATAGACCATACTTAATCAAGACCAGACTATGTCTGTTAAGCCAAACTTTGTCTGTGCAGTGCAGAACAGAACATAATATGTCATATGTGCTGAGGAATATGTGTTGTATAATTAATTCTTTACTCAAATAAAGACACTGTTGCAACAAAAAGAAAGGGAAACTCTCTTTAATGTTACTTTATTTGATTCCTCGTATTGCTTGTATGTCTCGTATTATGTGAAGTGTGTAGGTACAGCCAAAGGAACCAATCAGCAATGGGATGCACACTTTTAACTAAAAGACAACTGTAACAGAGACAGAAACCTACTCTTATCATATCAAGCACAGTCAAAGCTACTTCAACACTCTACTGTGTGAGACAACGAAAATAAGTCTTCTCCAACATTCAAATTCATGAAGCTCACTTTATAAGGATGCCTCCATGAAATGAGAAGAAAAATGAATGATGAAAACGAAATAACAAAAATCAATCTAGACAGTGAGAGAAAGCATTCTGAGACAACGTCTTAAACACGAGTTGAGAGAAAAAGAATATCCATCCTCTACAAGCTCACGTAGATTCAACATTTTCTTATATCCTCTCTTTGAGAGTTATTTGAATCTTATACATATTTGTATAGAAAGCCAGGAGTGGCTTAGTGATAAAAGAATACTTGGGAAGTATAATCTCAGGGGGAGATTCATACTTGTAACCAAAAGTGGTTTAGAATACTTGTAGCCAGGAGTGGCATAGAGAATACTTGTATCCAGAAGTGGCAGTGAACAAAACTTGTTTTGTAATCAGTTGATTATAGTGGAACCCTTTAACAATTGTTAAAGGAGAACTGGACGTAGTTCAAGTTGAGTGAACTAGTATAAAAACAAGCTCTCATTTGTTGTCTTGTGATTACATATATTTATCTTGCTCACTGTGCTCTTTTGAAAAGACTTTTTAAGCTTTGCCTTGCAAGGATATATTTGCTTATGTAAACTAACATCTATCCAATAAGGCAATTAGTGAACTAATAGTATTTACGAAAAAGTTCTAAACCCACTATTTAACCCCCCCCCCCCCCTTCTAATGTGTTCTTGTGTATTTCAAATTATGCGTTGTCTGACGAGTTCCATACATGGTTTGGTCCAATGCATATGCATAGTCTGGTCCAAGACTTGTGTTGTCTATCCCAAGACTTCACATAGTTTGTTTGAGACCGTTTGTATGGTCTGGTCTATAGACTTTGCATGATTCGTTAAGAGCTTATTTTAGTCTATTTACAAGCAATTATAATGAGATTTAATCATTATTAGTTACCCAGACAGTTAAGAGACGAAAGTGAGAGTTAGAGTGATTATACCATTGTCTGTTCTCACTTTATTTTCTGAAATCATTAGTTGATAAAATATTATCACATTTGTTATCATCAAAACTTATCAAGGTATTAGGGGTCAAACGTCATCAAACGTCTTGGTTCTAACAATAGAGCCTCTTCATCTATTAGAATTTTCAAGTTATTAGCACAATTTAATCTGATTTGGGTTGGTTTAGTCACATTTTACTCCAAAGCTTGTTCAATTAATTTTGTGACTAAAGTGTGGTTTAGGCCTTTATTATATTAAATAGATATGGTCATGATATTTTAGAAATGGTTTACTAATATTAAATAGTTTAGGCCTTCTTCTTGGTTTGATTCTTATGACATGGGTGCCTTATAAATGTTATTAGATTATAACTCCTATTATGACTTGGGAATTTCAACAAGCACTTGGCAGCCTCGATCCTCACATTTTATGGGCCCGAGGCGAAATCATTGATAAGGGGCCATTACATATAAATATTATCAAATTTAAATATGTTTTCAGTAAAAGATAAAAAAAAATTAATAAAAAAAGTACGTCTTATTAAAATGTTGAATAAACTTTTAACAATTCTTTAAGAAGATGTATTACAATTTATTCTTCAATAAATTCCTATGCTATAAAAGGTCATCAATTCCTAATGAAATGGATGTAGCCGTAGTGCAATGATGTATGTAGCTGAGGCATCCTAACAAACCAGTAGACTTGAACCTTGTTCCTACATGATCTGATCAATTCGATCAGGCACTAGTCACCCATTTTAAAGGGGGGCATTATACACAGTCAATTCTATAACATTTTTCTTACTATGACTAGTAAATACATAACTAAATAACTAAGTAGGGGCGGATAGTGGGAATCGAACATCACTAAAGATTGAATTTCAGTTATTTGTAGAAACATATCAATTATTAGAACTCTTGATAAACGAAAAAGATGTTGTTTGAAAGCAATACTCTAACCAATGAGTTAAGTAGGTCATTTATCAACTCCCTCAAAAAAAGGATGGTACCTATCTATCAAATCAATTGATTATAAATGTAATATTACTTAGAAGCAATACCAACGCAATATCCATTCAAGGGATTGGATCATGTAATTTTCATCTTGACAAGAAATTATCTACATACTATGATAAAATATGTATTATTTTATAGTAGTGTCAATGCACATAGACTTAGATTGTAATTTTTTGTTGACCATATTAATAGCAAATAAAATTTCATACCAAATAATCATACCAAGCAAAAACTCAAAACTCTCAAGTGCATTGGCCAAACTCTCAGCTTCACTTTTAGATTTGGCATCATCACAAGATTTATGTAATTCTAACAAAGCTAGTCTTATTTGAGGAGCCTGAAATCTAATAGCTTTAATACTTTTAATTCTACTCTCCCACCGAGTATTAGACAAAGATTTCACAATTAATCCAGGAACTTGAAAACAATGAATATATGCGTTGAAAACTCCAAAAAAAGAAACAGTTTTAACACCATAATGTGCCATATCACTAAGAGTTAGATTCAGGCTATGACAAGCACAAGGCATATATAATGCTTCCGAGTTTATTTCAAGAAACCGTCTTTGAACTCCTTGGTGTTTTCCTTTCATATTAAAATCATTATCATAACCCTGACCTCTCACATCGTCATGTTAGAACCAAGACATTTGATGATGTCTAACCCCTAATACTTTGATAGGTTTTGATGATAACAAATGTGATAATATTTGATCAACTAATGATTTCAAACTAAGTGATTTTAGGAAATCAAAGTCAGAACAGACAATGGTAAAATCACTCAAACTCTCACTTACGTCCTAACTATAATTGCTACTAATCAGACTAAAATAAGCCATGGAATAGACCATACAATAGTCTTGGACAGGCTATGTGAAGTCTTGGGACAGACAAGACGAGTCTAGGACCAAACTATGCATATGTACTAGACCAAACCATGTATGGAACACGGTCACACAACGCAAAGCTAAGCTAAACAATGTCTGAAGCTAGGCCAGACCATGTTGTTCATTCCAGACCATGATCAGTCAGACCAGACTATGTATGTTAAGCCAGACGTTGTCTGTGTAGGAACAAAATATGGTCTACCATATGTGTTGAGGAATATGTGCTTTATAATTAATTTTTTACACAAATAAAGGCACTATTGTTATAGAAAGAAAAGGGAGATACTCTTTGATCTTACTTTCTTCTATTCCTCGTATTGCTTGCATGTCTCGAATTATGTGAATTGTGTAGGTATAGCCAAAAGACTAATCAACATTGGGATACACACCTTAAGCTAAAAGCCAACTGTGACAAAGATAAAAATCTGCTCCTATCACATCAAGCATAGTCAAAGCTACTTCAACACTCTTCTATGAGACAACGAAAACAAACCCTCTCCAACATTCAAATCCATGAAGCTCACTATATAAGGAAGCTTCCATGCAACGAGAAAAGGAGATGAACAATAACGAACTCATTCAAATCAATTTGTAAAGCAAGAAAAGCACTATGAGAAAAAGCCAAGAACACGAGCTGAGAGAAAAGAGAATACCCTTCCTCTACAAGCTTATATAAATTCAACACTTGTTCATATCCTCTCTTTGAGAGTTATTTGAATCTTATACATTTTTGTATAGAAAGCCAAGAGTGGTTTAGTGATTAAAGAATACTTGGAAGTATAATCTCAAGGGGAGATTCATACTTGTACCAGAAGTGGTTTAGAATACTTGTAGCCAGCAGTGGCATAGAGAATACTTGTAGCTAGAAGTGACAGTGAAGAATACTTGTTTTGTAATCAGTTGATTATAGTGGAACCCTTTAACAACTATTAAAGGAGAATTGGATGTAGCTCAGGTTGAGTGAACTAGTATAAAAACAAGCTCTCATTTGCTGTCTTGTGATTACATATATTTATCTTGCCTACTGTGCTCTTTCGGAAAGGCTTTCAAAGCTTTGCCTTGCAAGGATATATTTCCTTATTTAAACTAACATATATCCAAGAAGGCAACTTGTGAACTAATAGTATTTACGAAAAAGTTTTAAGTTTTAACCCACTATTCAACCCCCCCCCTTCTAGTGTGTTGTGTATTTCACGTCAACATTAAGATCAAGAGACTTTAACACATCTTGTAATACATTAAAAAATCCCAACCCATATGTGTCATCTACTTTTAAAAACTCTAAAAAGTACTCCTCAACTTGATAACTTTACTACAAAAGGATCAAGGAGTAAATAAATAGTAATCTTAAGAAAACTTAACCTTTCCATTAGTACAATGTATGAGGGAAGGCTATGCAATGTATAGGAGATGGATGCCAAAGTAAGCTTTTCTAGCTAAATTTGCATCATCATCAACAGTTTCCAGAAGGAGAGTGTTGTGAATTGGCCTCTGGAAGGGAATTATCCCTTGATCAATCTGTAGAGGAGGAAGCTTCTTCAGTGGTGCTTCCTTGACTACAACCACCATGGAGTGCTCTGCAACTGGCTCTAACTGAGTCTCTTCTCTATATGCGGTAGACTCAGCATTTTCTCCCACATAGCACAGGGAGAATCTTTGCATCATCTTCTGATGCTAGGAGCCTAAATGACGAGGAGGAGGAGGTGTGTCTTCTCTGAATCTGGACAGAGGAGTGTTGTCATCCAGACTAAATGGTTTATTGTCCCATGAAGGTGCAGCAGGCGCTTCAGGAGATAGAACAACTATCTCTTCATCTGACCCAGACGAGATGTTGACAAACTTAGTGTGATGGTAGGAGACCACTGCGTCTGACAGCTCAAGGATGGTTACCGGAGAGGGAGATTGGTAGGGAGGAATGGTGGTGTCTGGTGGAGTTTGTGGGGGTGTTGTAGGTACAACAGTCTGAGTTGTGGGATCAGACTGTGTCTCAGATTGAACAGTGGGTTCAATTTGTTGGGTGATTGTCTGTCCAATGGGGGCAGACATAGGTTGATCTTCTGTCTGAGCTTGAGCATCAGACTGTGCAGCTACTGTTTGGCGTACTATAGTCTATGTAGGTGACACAAACGATAGGGGTTCAATAGACGGTGTGTCTGTTGTGGCTTCTATTTGGGCTAAGACTAGTATCATCTGAGGAATATGAAGATTGATGTTTCTCTATTCTCTTAGTCTAGAGTTTTCTATTTTTCATGCCATAACATGTATGGATGATGGCATTGTATTGTTTGTTATAAACTAAGCTATATTGTTCTTGCTTGATGCTGGCAGCCTCTAGGTAGGTGAAAGTCCTACCTGACAAATGCCCTTTGCCTCGTGCTTGATTTGCCCTATTTTCTATTATCTCTAGCATCATTAGATGATTTTCTTTCTTAGGAACCTATTATGAGAAATTGCAATCGATTACACATTGCGGAATCGATTACCAAATGGCCAAATCAGTTTTTGAACCATCTCTGCTATCGAATTAACCGATTACCAACTATTGCAATCGATTACAATGCTATTTTCAAATTTCAGAAATTGTCCTATTCCTATTGCAATTGATTACCATCAAGTAACAATCAACTAAAATACAATCTCTAAAGTTCAAAAATTTCCCTGTTTCATTCGCAATCGATTACCATTGAGTGACAATTGATTACCAGATGATCCTTGAAACTCGAAATTGGCTCTGTCTCATTTGCAACCAATTACAAGTCTACTGCAATCAATTACAATAGATGACAGTCAGTTTAAATCATATTCTGATATACAGGATAATCGATTACACCTTATTGCAATCGATTATATCTGGTATAATGATCATTTTGAAAGATCTCCAAGATTCATTCTTTATCTAACTAACTCCGAATCTTTTTGACCTATCCTATATATTTGAATCCATAGCATCCTGTGCAGAATGACAAACATTCACAACATCTTTTCATTCCTTATTTTGTCAAAGATCCTTTGATTTGATTTTCAGATTTGATATTGCTCTCAACATTCTTTTTCTTTTTTCTACACATCACATAATCTCTTGAGTTTCAGAAAAAACTCATTCTTGTTCATACTGCTAAATCTTTTTGAGATTAAACCTCTATGCCTATACAATTATATTCATCTTTTGTTCTTTCATGAACTGAGGTGATTCAAACGATTGTTCTTGACTGCTAAATTTACTCACATTGGAGTTTCTCAAACTGATCTTACATCAGCTATATCGCACATCAAGGTGTTTTCGTTCTTGAATCTTTTTCATTGATCTTGTTTGATTAGCATTGTAGGATTTTCATTCCTAAATGTTGTGTTGAAATTAGATGGTGTTTCTAATTTTGTTTCTAGAATTGTGTTGTTCTAGTGTTTAGAGATTGAATGGTGAATGGTGTTTTCACATTCAGTTTTCTAGGTTCCTATTTCAAGTTGTGAAATCAGGATTTGCTGTGAATTGTGTGTGCATGGTGTATGTAATCAAATTCATAGTGGTACCCCTTAGTGAAAGGGAGAACTGGATGTAGATCGGTGGTTGATCAAACCAGTATAAATCAACAGGCTCAATCTCTCTATCCCTTCATATATTTCAATTTTGATATTGATCTTTATCAAGTTTATTTGTTCTAATCAGTTCTATCATAAGCTGAGGTTGTTTTCTTGGTTTATTCAATCAATATAACATTCTTTGAAAACGCTTTTATTAAAATCTCAAGAGCGATGGTGAAAAGCGTTGTTTTTAAAAAGAATCTGTCATTTTACATTGAATCAATTCACCCCCCCCCCCCCCCCTTCTTGATTGTCACTCGGCTGATTCTAACATAATTCTCTGAAATGGTGAAAAGCTTTGTTTTTAAAAAAGAATCTGTCATTTTACGTTGAATCAATTCAACCCCTCCCCCCCCTCCCTTGATTGTCACCTGGCTGGATCAATGGTTGAGGTGGTTGTCTGTTCAAGTGTGTCTTCTTCCAACACCACTCTTCTTTTCACAATCAGCTTCCTGGATCTGGTGCTGGGTGGTTTGATGGTCAGACCTTCTGACTTAGTGGTCTGTTGCGCCCTGAGTTATCTTTTAGGTCTCTTGAAGACTAGTCCCTCATCTGAGCCTTCTTCTTCAGCCTCAACAACATTGACAACTTCTAGTCCAATGCCTGCTACTTCCATCAGAGACACCTGAGGTTCAGTAGTCATTCGGGCAACACCCTTACCCTTCTTGTTGGACTGTCTGCTTGCCCTTCTTGGCTAGTGGCTCTTTAGCAAACTGTGTTGTAGCCTTGCATGTTGTCTGGACTATCTGTTGGTCTACAACAACAAGCCTCCTCATTTTGCTTGCCAAGGGTTGGATAGAAGCAGCCTCATCATAAATCACTAAGCTCTTTCCTTTTCCACCCTTCTTCTTCTTGGTTTGCTTCTTTTGACCTTCACCTTCATCATCAGAAAGCTTAGGGAACCTGTTAGGTGATCCCTTGGTGATTTCAAATCCCATGTTCAACTTAAGCAAATTGGAGGATGTTAGCATCCTCTATTGAACGAATGGGCCCTCCACATTCACATACGCCATCTCATCCAAACGTCCTGATTGAATTTCTCTGTATAGTCTATTGTAGCAGTGAGCATCTTAGAGAATCTTGTTTATTAAGGTTATGTAGTATGTGGCTACAGAGGTTGATAAGTATTGAATGTGGCTAACCAGGTTGTAGAAGAGTGTGTGTGGAAGGTTAAATGGAATCCCTCTGATGATGTGGTAGAGGATGTATCTGTGGAGGGCAGACACATGATCTCTAGATCCAATCTTGTGCAAGATGGTCTTGTTGATGATGTTCAACATCAACTTGGTCAAAGGTGGGAAGTTGGCTGCGTGCAACTTCTTGGCATTCTTGACCACCTCGTAGTTAGGTCCAAGAATGAACCTTTCCACTCTCCCTTCATCAATTTCAGAGTCTCATCCCTTTGTGAATTAGTTGGAGTGCAGTTCACACCCTATAGCTTGAGCAATGGAGGAGGGAGAGACAGTGATATCACACCCAAAGACGTTGTTGACAATCTCATTTCCTTTGATTGCAGCATTCGTCCAAAACTCTCTGATGAGTCCAAGGGCGATCATCTGGCTATCATTGAAGCCCCTGATCCCAGCGAACTCAAAATACCTTGAGATGTTTAAGGCAACATTCCTCAATGTAGGTATATCAATGTAGTACTCCTAGTGAATGTTCCCAGTGTAGGAACCTCGTGGCTTGATCAAAATGTTCTCTACGTCTTTTCTCACTTCTAGATCAATGTTGGATGCAAAGCTGTTGGTGTCTATGGTAGACTCTAGCATGACGTCTTCAAGATGCTCATCAAAAGCACGAGAGGATGAGGGTGAGGCAAGTTGTTGGGAGGAGGAAGAGCCCTTGATCGAGTTACCTTTGGCCATGGAGAGGGCTTGTGTTTAGGGTTTCTAGAAGTTCTTGGTTGCAGAGAAAATGGTTGAGAGAGATGAGTGTTTTTGAAAGCTTGTGGTATACGTTTTGCAATAGTAGGCTAGAATAGTTAATTAGTGTGCATTAAATATGATGGTACGATTAGGGAATGATTGCAATGACACATTTATGACAAACTTGAATATGCGTTTTGGGCTTTAATGACTTAGAACCCAGCAATGCTTGAGTTACAAAAATGTTTTCAAAAATCCACATGGTTTGGCTCATATTTTGAGTGCAAAACACGTGGCATGCACATGCCTCACTTAAGTATCACACCAAACGATGTGTCCTTAGTTCTACTAGTGAATAGTAGACAATGATAAAATATTAAGTCACCCAAACCATCCCAATCTTTTCTCTCAAAAAGATCAGTCTGTCCTCAGTAAGGGGTTTTGTAAAAATATCAGCAAGCTGATTGTCTGTCTTGACAAATTCCAAATTAATGATCCCGTTCTGAACATGGTCTCTTATGAAATGATGTTTTATTTCTATATGCTTGGCTCTAGAGTGCATGGTTTGATTTTTGAAAGAGATATAGCAACAGTATTATCACAGAAGATAGGAATGTTACTCTCAAATATTCTTGATCCACAAGATCTGAGAGCAACAACTTGCAACTGATATGTATTTTGCTTCTGTTGTTGAAAGTTCTATTGTTCCTTGTTCCTTGCTTCTTGCTGAGCCATGAGACCATGTTACCTCCAATAAATTGGCAACCACTGGTGCTTTTTCTTTCAATTTTATCTCCAGCATAGTCAGCATCACAATAGCCTATCAACTTATACTCTTTTTGCCTTTTAAACAACTAACCAAGATTAGAAGTACCAATTAAATATCTGAATATTCTTTTAACAACAGACAGATGCACTTCCCTTGGGTTAGACTGAAATCTGGAGTAGAGGCAGACACTGAACATTATACCTGATCATTCCTTTCCTTGAATCTCCATCAGGTCCAAGTGATGTTGTTGGATGCATTGGTGTCTTCATAATTTTGGCATCATCCATTTTGAACTTTTTCAGGAGTTCTTTCACATACTTGGTCTAGTGTATGAAGATTCCTTTGTTGGTCTGCTTGATCTGCAATCCTAGGAAGAATTTCAATTCTCCCATCATGCTCATTTCAAATTCAGTCTGCATCAATTTTGAGAACTCTTCACAAAGTTTTTCATTAGTTGCACCAAAGATAATATTATTCACATAGATTTGAACAATAATAAAGTTAGAAGAGTAATTTTTGCGGAACAATGTAGTATCTGTCTTTCCTCTTGTAAAATTGTGTTCTATTAAAAATGAACTAAGTTTTTCATACCATGCTTTGGGAGCTTGTTTAAGACCATACAATGCTTTATTTAATTTAAATACATGGTTTGGAAAGATAGTACTCTCAAACCCAGGGGGTTGTTCTACATAAACTTCTTCTTTGATTACACCATTAAGGAATGCACATTTTACATCCATTTGATAAAGTCTCATATTTCCATGAGCAGCAAATGAAAGTAAAATCCTAATTGCCTCAAGTCTGGCTTCTAAAGTGTATGTCTCCGTATAATCAATACCTTCCTGTTGTGAGTAACCTTTGGCCACTAATTTAGCCTTGTTTCTCACAACCTTACCATTCTCATCTAATTTGTTTTTGAAGACCCACTTAGCACCAACAGCTTCCTTATTGTCTGGTAGCTTCACAAGTTTCCAGACATCATTATTTTGAAATTGATTTAGCTCTTCTTGCATTGCTTGGACCCAACTTTCATCTTGCATGGCATCATCAATGTGCTTGGGTTCTATCTCAAACAATACAATTGTTTGTTGGAAGGATGATCTTGTTTTTACTGGAGCTCGAACTTCTCCAATGATCTAAGAAGGAGGATGGTTCTTGATCATCATTCTATTGCTGCTTTGTGGTTCTCTAACTTCTCCTTCATCATCTCAGATGGTTTGATAGTTAGCAAACGATCTGTAAGTAGACGATGTTGTGCCAGATGCAGAAGGTGGTGTGTTAGACGATGTATATGCCTTAGATGATTCAGAATATCCAAGCAAGATGCTGAAATACACAAGAACACACTAGAAGGGGGGGGGGGGGGGTGTTGAATACTGGGTTTAAAACTTTTTCGTAAATACTATTAGTTCACAAGTTGCCTTCTGGGATATATGTTAGTTTAAATCAGCAAATATATCCTTGCAAGGCAAAGCTTAGAAAGTCTTTCCAAAAGAGCACAGTGAGCAAGATAAATATATGTAATCACAAGACAGCAGAAAAGAGCTTGTTTTTATACTGATTCACTCAACCTAAGCTATGTCCAATTCTCCTTTAACAACTATTAAAGGGTTCCACTATAATCAACTGATTACAAAACAAGTATTCTTCATTGCCACTTCTGGCTACAAGTATTCTCTATGCCACTACTGGCTACAAGTATTCTAAACCACTTCTCATTACAAGTATGAATCTCCCCCTGAGATTATACTTCCCAAGTATTTTTTTTTATTACTAAGCCACTCCTGGCTTTCTATACAGATATGTATAAGATTCAGATAACTCTCAAAGAGAGGATATAATCAAATGTTGAATCTACGTGAGCTTGTAGAGGATGTATGTTTTGTTTCTCTCAGCTCGAGTTCAAGACCTTATCTCAAAATGCTTTCTCTTCCTGTCTAGATTGATTTCATTATTCAGTTCACGTTTAATCGTTCATCTCTTTTTCTAACTTCTTTTTTTTTTTCATTTCATACAGGCTTCCTTATAAAGTGGGCTTCATGAATTTGAACGTTGGAGAAGACTTCTTTCCATTGTCTCACACAATAGAGTGTTGAAGTAGCTTTGATTGTGCTTTATCTGACGGGAGTAGGTTTCTGTCTCTATTACAATTTGTCTTTTAGCTAAAAGTGTGCATCCCAATGCTGATTGGTTCTTTTGGCTATACCTACACACTTTATATAATACGAGACATACAAGTAATACGAGGAATCAAAGAAGTAATGTCAAAGGGTATCTCCCTTTGTTTCTGTTGCAGCAGTGTCGTTTTTGAGTAAAGAATTAATTAAAAAGCGCATATTCCTCAGCACATATGATAGATTATAATCTGTTCCTGCACAGATAAAGTCTGGCTTAACAAACTTAGTCTGGTCTTGATTAAGTATGGTCTATTCATGCACAGACAACATCTGGCTTAACAAACACATTCTTAATTAAAAGACATGGTCTGTTCTAGCCTTAGACATCGTCTGGCTTGGCATCAGACATCGTCTAGCCTGGCCTTAGACATCGTCTGGCTTAGCATCAGACATTGTCTGGCGCTTGGCATCAAGCATCATCTGGCCTTAACATCAAACATCGTCTGGTCTGACCTTGGCATCAGACATCGTCTGGCTTAGCATCAGACATCATCTAGCACTTGGCATCAAACATCGTTTGGCCTTGGGACATTGCATGATCCGTTAAGAGCTTATTTAAATATGTTTATAGGAAATTTTAGTGTTAAATTTAATCATTATAAGTTTTCAGACAATTAGAGCGTAGGATTTGAGTTGAGAGAATTTACCATTATCTGTTCTTACTTTGATTTCCTTGAAATCACTTAGTCTGAAATCATCAGTTGATCAAATATTATTACATTTGTTATCATCAAAACCTTTCAAGGTATTAAGGATCAGACATCATCAAATGTCTTGGTTCTAACAGATGCCTGTATCACACTTCAAATCAAACTTACCCAAATTATCTTTTATGTTAAGAATGAAACATTGACAACCAAAAGAATGGCAGTATGATATGTTGGGTTTCCTTCCTTTCCATAGTTCATATGGAGTCTTTTTTATCATAGGCCTAATATAAATTCTGTTTTGCAAATAACAAGAAGTATTTACAGCTTCTACCCAAAAGTGCTTAGGAGTTGAGTTATCATTCAACATGGTTCTGGCCATTTCTTGTAATGACCTATTCTTCCTCTCAACAACACCATTTTGTTGTGGTGTTCTAGGTGTTGAGAAGTTGTGAAGAATTCCATTCTCTTCATTGAACCAAGCATCCAAATTGCTTTTAATCGAACTAAGTTAAGTCTCAGAACAAACCATGTAGTAGTCTTGGAACAAACTACGCAAAGTCTCAGACCAGACCATGCAATAGTCTCAGGATAGACTATGTGAAGTCTCGGACCAGACAATGTAAGTCTTGGACCAGATTATGCATAAGTGCTGGACTAGACAATGCATGGAACTAGGACTAGACTATGTGATAGCTAGACCAGATTGTGTCTATCAAGCTAGATGATGTCTGAGCAAGGCTAGACAGTGTCTGTCTAGCCAAATGATGTCAGTGTTAGAACTGAACATGATCTATTACACGTGCTAAGGGATATGTGCCAATAAACAACTCTTTACTTTAAGAAGGCACTATTCATTATAGAAAGAAAGGGAGATACTCTCTTAACTTACTTTCTTCTATTCCTCATATTGCTCGCATGTCTCGAAATGTGTGAAGTTTGTACATACAGCTAAAAGACTAATCAGCTTTGAGAAACACACCTAAAGCTAAAAGCAAGCTGTGACAAGACAGGAACCTGCTCCTATCAAATCAAGCTCAGATAAAGCAACTTCAAGACTCTTCTGTGAGACAATGGAAACCCCTTTTCTCTAACGTTCAAATCCATGAAGCTCTACTATATAAAGATACTTCCATGCAACGAGAAGACTAATGAAAAATGAAGGGATTCAAAGCCAATCTGATCTAAGCAATCTAAGCACAAGCAAGCAAAGTACCTTGAGAAAAAGCTAGTAACAAGTGAGAGACAGGAGTTGAGAGAAAAGAGAAACATTATCTTCTACAAACTCATAGAGATTCAACACATTCATATCCTCTCGTTGAGAGTTATTTGAATCTTATTCATATTTGAATAGAAAGCCAAGAGTGGCTTAGTGATCAAAGAATACTTGGGAAGTATAATCTCAGGGGGAGATTCATACTTGTAACCAGTAGTGGTTTAGAATACTAGTAACCAGTAGTGGCACAGAGAATACTTGTAGCCAGAAGTGGTAGTGAAGAATACTTATTTTGTAATTAGTTGATTATAGTGGAACCCTTTAACAGATGTTAAAGGAGAACTAGACGTAGCTCAGTTGGAGTGAACTAGTATAAAAACAAGCTTCTACTTGCTACTTGTGATTACACTTATTCATCTTGCATGTTGTGCTCTTTCAAAAGCTTTTCCTTCAAAGGATATATTTGCTCGTTTAAACCTTCGTATATCTCTCTAAAGGCATATTGCAAACTAATGCTCTTTGTGAAAAAGTTTTCTAACCCACTATTCAACCCCCCCTTCTAGTGTGTTCTTGTGTATTTCACTCCTAACCTCTCAATAGAGAATGTATTATTTGTTGTTGTTGGGATCAGCCAGTCACATCAAGAGGGGGGGGGTGTGTGAATTGATGTTATATAAAAATTTTACCATCTCTCTTGAAGTTTTAACAAAAGAGTTTTCAAATATATGTTGTTGAAAGAATAATCCAATACAAACTCAATGAAAACATATTTTTGTTAGAACAATTTAAACCAATGATAAAGTTCATCTACATCCAGTTCTTCCTCACATCGAGGAGTTACACTATGAAATGAGTTACAAACACCATGTACACACAAATCACAAAAATCCTGATTCACAACCTGAACAAGAACCTTAACAGAATGTGAAACACCATCACCATTCATGTTTTACCTCTAAAAAATACCTTCCTATATCAAATGATTAGGAAACCCTTCTTAACACAATATAGCACTTAGGAAATCCTTTCCTTCAATGCCAAACAAACAAAATAAAAAGAAAAGATTCAAAGAATGATAACACCTGAAAAGTGCAGATATAGCTGATATAAAGATCAATTGAAATCACCAATGTGTGGATGTAGCAGGTAAAGATCAAATTCTAAACACCTCAGTGTGTAGATGAACAAGAAAGAAGCTTTCTTTTAAAAAAAAAAAGATTTAGCTGTATAGGCTTAAAGAAATGATCTCAAAAAGAATATAGTTGAGTAAATAATGATAGTTTTTTGTAACAAAGTGAAACTTAAAAGTGCAGAACCAAAAAGCTATTCTGAGAAATTTATCTACTCTGGAGAAATTCAAATCATTGATTTGGATGTGACTATAGAAGAATATGAGAAAAGATATTGAGAATAAGGTCTCTCTCTACACAAAATGACTTGGGTTCAAAATATATAGGTTGGGTCAAAAAAATTCGAAGGTTGTTAGACAAAGATCAGTTCTTGGAAATCTTTCAAATTGACCGTTATACCAATTATAATCAATTGTTCTCAAGTGTAATCGATTATCCCATGTATCAGAAGATGATTTTTACTAACTGTCATCCATTGTAATCGATTGCAGGAAAATGGTAATCGATTGCAATTGAGACATAGCAAATTCTGAGTGTCAAAAATTGAATTGTAATCGATTGCAATTGAAACAGAGCAATTTCTAAGTTTTGAAAACATGCATTGTAATTGATTGGCACTTGTGGTAATCGATTAACCCAATACCAGAGATGGTTCTTAAAAAGGTTTGGCCATCTAGTAATCAATTCCAAGAATGTTTAATTGATTGCAAAGCTCAGAATATGTTCTTAAGATAGCAAATCATCTTTTGATGCTAGAGATAGAAGATATAAAAAGATAGCAAGCATTCTCGCATGTGTGTCAAACTTTGTCTAAAACACTCAATACAAAGCTATCATCCATACATGTTATGACTTAAGAAAAGAATAGACTAAGACAAACAAATGGAAAAGACTTATGGTATGAAAAATACCAAAAATCTAGATGGAGAGGCATCAATCTTCAGTTGTTTGAATGAAACACAATCTGCTGAGCGTAAGTTAATTTTGTAACAGTAGATATGATGTATCCTTCAACAAAGAATCATGCATAGTCAAAGACTCTACTAGTTCACATCTCAGAGACAAGGCAATCTTTATAAGATTAACCTTGATGAACTAAAAGATCAAAATGTATCAAATTTGATGTCAATCAAAGAAAGTCATTGGTTATGGCATAAGAAGCTTTGCCAGATGGAAGAAAGCCAGGAGTGGCTTAGTGATCAAACAATACTTTGTTAGGATCATCAGATAAATCAAGAGGGGAGAGGGGCGAGCGAGGGGTGAATTGATATTTTAAAAATTTTCATTTTCTTTTTAAAAGATAAAAAGTTTTAACCCACTCTCTTGATGTTTTTCACAAAGAGTTTTCACAAATAAGTTGTTGATAGAATAACACAAGAGAAACTCAATGAAAACAGTCTTGTTAGAATAATTCAATCAATTAATAAAGCACAATACAGTAATAAAGAGATGAAAGAAAAGAGAATTTAGCCTAATGATTTATACTAGTTCAACCATAACCTGATCTACATCCAATTTTTCCTCACATCGAGGAGTTCCACTATTATCTAAGTTACAAACACCATGCACACGCAAATCATAGCAACCCTTGTTCATAATCCAAATAAGTACCTATGCAAGACTGTGAAACATCATCACCACTCAAGAACTACCTCTAGGAAACCTTATCCTAGAAACAAGTGTTTAGGAAACCCTTTCCTAACACACTCCAGCACTTAGGAAACCCTATCCTAAAGTGCCAAACACCTGAACCAAAGAAGAAGAGAAATTGAAGAACGAAAGAACCTAGAATGTATAGATTTAGCTGGTATAAGGATCAAAACTAAAAGCACCTAGAGTGCGGATATAACTGAAAAAAGGCTCAAGGCTTAAGCACCTAAATGTGCAAATATAGATGAAGAAAGCTTTTTCTATAAAGAGATTTAGTTGTATGAAAAGCACAATAGAATTGAACTCAGAAGAATATATCTATAAGGAAAGGAATGAATGCACTTGCAATTGAGTTAATGTATATGAAATCTTATCTTAGAAAACAAATATAAGATTTGGATATGAAAAGGAATTCTTGTATAAGACAAGATTTGAGGGAAAATAGTTACACAATCAGATATATGATCTGGAATAGAGAGATAAAGATTGGGTCAGAAAGATAAGCAAAAGATTTGAGAAAGATCAAATTAGGATATCTTTCAAAATGATCATTATACCAGATGTAATCGATTGGCACAAGGAGTAATCGATTATCCCGTGTATCAGAAGATGATTTTTGCTTGTTGTCATAAATTGTAATCAATTGCAACAAACTAGTAATCGATTGCAATTGTGACAGAGCCAATTATGAGAATTAGAAATTTCATTGTAATCGATTAGCCCGAGGGCAGAGACAAATATGAATTGGATTGACTCTTTGGTAATCAATTCCTAGATGATGTAATCGATTGCAAGTCTCAGAATATGATTTTCAAAATTACAAATCATCTTTAGATGCTTGGATAGAATTTTTTAAAAAGGTTTTAGCAAGCATCCTATTAAGCACATCTAAGCATATAATACTTGTCTAAAACAAGCAATACAAAGCTAACATCCATTCATGTTTTGGTTAAAAGGAAAATAGACTAATCTTTAAGAAAAATAGATGAAATAAAGCAATATGAAAATACCAAAAACTCAGTGAAGTCTTCAATCTTCATACTTGGGTAGTATAATCTAAGGGGGGGATTTATACTTAGAACCATAAGTGGTTTAAAATACGTGTAGCCAATAGTGGCATAGAGAATACTTGTAACCAGTAGTGGCATTGAGAATACTTATAGATAGAAGTGGCAATTTATAATGCTTGTTTAATCAATTGATTATAGTGGAACCCTTTAACAATTATTAAAGGAGATTGGACGTAGCTCAAGGTTGAGTGAACTAGTATAAAATAAGCATTCTATTCTTGTTATCTTGTGCTTATAAATATTCAAAAAGCTTTGTCTAGAAAAGATATATTAGTTTATTTTAAAACCTTCATATATCTCTATAGGCAACTTTATCTAACCCACTATCGCATTCCTAGTTTTCCCAAATTCAAGCACATATCGTATTAAATCACAATCAATCAATTGTAATTGACCCAAATTCAGATTTCAATTCTCTAATCTAATCATTATCATACATTAAACAAGGAAATTGAAAATTAGAATAAGGGGGAAAAGGGTTTTCATGAGCAAAATTCAAAATTGAGAATAGAGGGACTCATATTTACCCACAAGCACATGATTCTTGGGTTGCAAAGGGGATTTAGCCCTCCATGAAGATCCTCATGGTGGCTGCAAGGGACTACACAAAATTTATGAAGGAGAAAGGGAAGAGAAGAGAGAAGAGAGAGAAGAGAGCAAAGGTGTAATTTTTATTCAATGTAGTGTTGTTGTGTAAAAATGTTGTCTTGCAAAAGGGGAAAAGCTTAAAACAAAAATCCAAAACAGTGGTCCCCCCCACAAGGTCTGAACCAACTAAATAAAAGCTACCTTGACCAATTACAATTACCAAATGGTCCCTAGTTACAAACTAAAACGTGGAATTATTACAAGTGCAGGACTGTAACATTGAATCCCAAATTTTACCATTTAAACGTCCGAATTAGCCAATCCTTGTGAGACACTAAATTGTAGATATCCTCCTTAGATTTCAAAAAAGACAAGAATCATCAAAATCAGAGACTTGTGTAAAAAGTTATGGGCTGCATGAGGGACAGTGTCAAAAGCATCAATAAAATGTGACAATAGCAATTTTCGACACTTGGGCCCAAAACAACCCAATCTCACAAAACTCAGCTAAAATGGTCAAAATGAGGTATAAAACATGTCTAGACTATGCTAAATGCAACTCTAGACTATGCTAAAATACACTATCACTCCACTTAGATATACAAGTGTTGATTGGCATTGACACTATTTTAATGGATTTTCTAATTTATGACTTAAGCAGTTAAGCTATGTTTTATGTTTAGCATATTCTATGATTGAGAAGCACCTTTGACTTTGATGACAAATATAATTGAAGAAACATGACATTGGATCAACCAGTTGAATGTATCTTTAGTGGTGGATAAAAAGTCTCAGAGGAATATCAAACACATGTATGTATGAGGTATAGAATATTGTAGTTAAATTAAGCTCCAATATTTGAAATATCAAATTCTTGTGCCATACTATACCGATACATCACAATGACTTGTATTAATTTTCTCCACTTCAAATTCCAATCTTTAGCTGGCCCTAATTCCTTTCCTTATCAGATATTAAGGTAAAATGATGTTTTTCTCTCAACTTACCTATAGACTCTGCTCTTATATAGTTGCCAGTCTAGTTCAAGCACATACATGTTTATCCCTAACTTGTTAAGATAGTTAGAAACTGTCTCTAACCCAAAAATGGTGTATCTCTGTTAATCTCACGGTATAAGATAGAAATTATCTTCTCTTTTCTACTATTCTTGGAATTTCATTTTGCTATTGGATATCTACTTTGCTGCAATTTGATTGTTATTTCAGATGCCATGGAATTCAGACTTTTACTGTCATTGAAATTCTATTTTTCATTGTCATAGAACTATGTTCTTGCTGCCATGAGATTCTATTTGCAGTCTTGGAACTTTGATTTTTACTGTCATGGAGACCTGATAATGAATCTGTTTTAGCAAGAAACTAAGTCTTAGGGTATGAATTTGAAATTTAGTCTTCATAAAAGTTGTAGATATGGATGTTTACTAATTAATGACCTTGGATTCACTCAAAATTATTATGTAAAACTCTAGATATGGTCAAATTAGTAAGTAGAGGTCAAGCTGTCAAAAATTGGTATAAGTTTCACTTTACTCATAATTTAGACATAGTATATTCCTAAACTAGGTCTTGAGATAAACATAAGAATTATAGATAATCTTTTTAGTTTTCAATGAGATGAGATTCAACTTAATTGTGTTAGAATAACTATATATATCTCATATTTTTACGTATAAAAAACTAGAATTCTTGTTAAGTACATTTCTAATGTATTCAAATCTTTTGTCACATTGTTCAAGATGGAAACCGACACACAAGAAGAGTGCAATAATTGGAATGAGGATACAGAAATGAATGAAGTTGATAGTGATGAGTATAATATTGATATTGGGAGTGATGAAGGAAGTAATGATGATGTACCAGAAGGTTATAGAAAAATAATAAACTTGAAAATTGGACAGATACTTAAACTCAAATTTGATACTGAGTTGGAAGCTTACGAGTTTTATAAAGATTATGCCAAATGTCAAAGCTTTGTTGTTAGGAAGGATGATCTCAGACGTGATAAAAAGAGTGTTAACATTGTGATGTGTTAATTTGTTTGTAGCAGAGAGGGGTTCAGAAGAGAAAAACATTTGGATAGAGTAGACTGAATTCGAGATCCCAGGCCCATGACTCGAATAAATTGTGCAACAAGGTTTCATGTGATATTAAATTACAAGACCTTAAAATGGGAAGTTTCTATTTTTAGGGTCTTAGTTAATAAATATGCATTTCTAAGAATTTTAAAACAACCATAGGACTCCCTTTTGAATTAAATAGTCCCTAACATTCAACACATGATTTGGACAAAATAACCATTTATAATTATAAAAATCTTCAATAAAATTCAGATAAAAATATCACATATAATAAATCACAAATAGTACATATTGTAAATTTATCAGAATTTAAAATGCACAAAAGATAATTTTAATCATTCAAAAACTGTACTAGTGACTAAACTCAATTTTACTAATTATATATTGGAAAAATACCTAGAGGCTTTCTAAAATCTCAAAGAAACTCATGGACGTTACCAATGATTTATGAAACAACATAGTGTTTCTAGATTTCTTCAAAAGTGCCTCTAAATAATTTACAAGAACAAAACAGCCCCAAACTCTACTATTTTCTAAATCAAAGATTGACCTTTTAAAAATAGTTCCTTAACTCCAAAAATTCTGAAATTTTTACCATAGAATCCATAGGAATCCTAGAGTACCCGGATGGTCTCTCAACCTTATAACAAAGCACGAAATAATTTTGAAAATTAAAAAAACAATTTCAGCCCCATATACAATAATGACCATTTTTCATCCAAAACAACTATTTCAAAGCATATTCACTACCAAATCAGTTCAATAAACTCAATGAAACAGTAAAACTCAACAAAAAGCGTGGTTTAAGGTTAGAATGGAACAACTCCTCCATACCTTAATTTCCAAAGCTTCAAATGCACAAAAGAGAGCTTAAATTGAAGCTTGTGTTCTCTCCTACAACATACTCGAATTTAATCGGTGCAAACTTGCTAATCAACTCAGAAATTTAGAGAGAAGGGTAGAGGATTTTGGAGAGAAGTGAGAGCATTCATGAACTAGAATGGAAGAGGAAAAAGCCTTTTAGAAAAATGGTCTACCTTCTCTCCCCTCCCACATTTAAGGCAAAGATTCTTATTATGAGTTTGCAACTCTTAAAACTAGGGCTGGCCAAGCACATGGACGTTGTCAGCTTCTCACAACAATTTAGGTTGGGCCAATTAAAGGCCCATTAGGTTTAGGGTTGGGTTTTGGGCCTAGGTCGAGCTTTTTCGCGATTTTCATCATTTGGGTTCCGAACGTTTTCGAAACTAATATTTGACTTAAAAACACTCGTAATTCTAAAATCATTAAAAAGACCATTTACAAATGAAAAACAATAAAAATTGCATTGTGAGCCATTTTCATAGAAATTGCAAAAATAGTCCGACAAAATCAAAATTCAATTTTTATAAGCGAAAATACAAATAAAGCATACAATCAACATTAGAATTGCAATTACCATTCTCCGGGAACATTAAAATGATAATCACACACAAAGATGAATAAAATTACTAAATGCACCCCCCCTCTACAATTAGCAAAAGAGTGTAATTTTACAAGTGTTACAGTTGACAGTGATTAAGTCCTCATAACTATTACTATTAAGGACACCACTTCAGTAATAGAAGACAATGTTCAAATTGTTGTTGATAACATTGTTCTAGAACAAGAAAACAATGAGGTTCTCCATCCAGTACCTATAGAGCAACCTCAACAACCTCAAGAAATGTCATTAAGAAGATCCATGAGAGAGAGGAGAAGTGTAATCCCAAATATTCTTCAAGAACATGAGGATGGTGTTGGTTTAACAAAGGATAATCGAATCAACTCTTATCAAGCTATACACAGTTCTAACTCTCAAAAATGGATTGATGCCATGAAGGATGAGATGAAGTCCATGCAAGACAATGATGTTTGGGATCTCATCAAATTACCTAAAGGTGTGAAACCTATTGGTTGTAAATGGATATTTAAAACCAAGAAGGATTCAAAGGGTAATATCGAAAGATATAAGACTCGTCTAGTCGCTAAAGACTTTACTCAAAAGGAAGGCATTAACTATAAAGAAACCTTTTCTCCAATATCTTCAAAGGATTCTTTTTAGGATAATAATGGCACTAGCAACTCATTTTGATCTAGAGCTACATTAGATGGATGTTAAGACTGCGTTTCTAAATGGTAACATTGAAGAAACAATTTATATGGTGCAACCAAAAAACTATGTTAGGTGACCAAAAGTCTATGGTGTGCAAACTAAAAAAATCCATATATGGTCTCAAACAGGCTTCCCGTCAATGGTATTACAAGTTCCATCAAGTCATTACCTCATATAGTTTTAAGGCGAATGTGGTTGATGATTGTATATATCATAAGTTTAGTGGGAGTAAATACATATTAATGGTATTATATGTCGATGATATACTGTTTGCTAGCAGCGATATAGGCTTCTTACATGAGACCAAGAGATTTCTAACGAAAAATTTCGAAATGAAAGATCTTAGGAAAGCCTCTTTTGTGTTAGGCATCAAGATACTAAGAGATCACTCTCAAGGTATCCTAAGGTTGTCACAAGAGTGTTATATCAATAAGGTTCTAGAAAGATTCACAAGAAGCTCACCCCCCCTGCCAAGTATTTGATGAAATGCTCAAGACATTGTTCTTCTTTTCTCCAAATCGACAAAGGAAGCTAAAAACCAAATAGCTTGCTTTCTACGACTTGACAAAAACAACAACACTACAGTCCATTCTTTCAAACAATAATGGAGGCTTCTTCAACCTCGCTAGCAATGACCTTTGGGATGGAGAGACTGAGCTTGGAGTGCCAGAGAGAGAGCCTTGGAGACCACGTGGGCAGAGACGATCCAAGAGCAAGAGAGGAACTCCATGGACTCGTGCGGCGTCTCCGATGTAAGTGTGGGGGTGCGGTGTCTTGTATTCAAAGGAAAAAGAAGAACCCAAACGTTTTAGCTCTTTTATTTTTTAATTAACATTTTATCTTTCATTTTTTAAAAATTCACAATTTTAATCCTTCCATATTTTATAAAGACATTTTTTGTGTCTATTTATTAATCATGTGATATATATTCTTTTAATTATTTAATTGTTAATAAACTTAATTTATATAAAAAAAAAAGTCAATTTTAAAATTGGTTAAGAGACTAAAATCACAATGTTATAAAAATTGAGGGACAAAATATCTTGATCAAAAAATAAGAAAATTAATATTGTTAATAATTAACCAATTTTGTTTTTAAGCATTAGTATTTTTCACTCTTTAATTATGTATAACATTGAAAATCGTATACATAAAACTTAAATTCATTCTTAATTTAATAAAATTCACACACAATTTGCTTTTGAGCTTCCTTCTAAATAAACATTAAACTCAGAATGTAATTGAAGTATATTAAAGATCCCTGCCAAACAATCTTGGATGGTCATATCATTTAAAATCATTAAATTTTATAATAATTACTTTTAAAGTGATATTTAGAATATTATCTAATTAGTTTCATAAAATAAAAGACCTATTTAAATTAAGATAGAGTGTAAGAATATGACCCACATGAGATCCACACTATATTTCTTTATTTCACTCCCTCTCCCCTCAAGCAAACACACATGAAAACATATCAAAATTAAATCCTTCATAGAATACCCAGTAACGTGAGTAAAGAAACACAGCATAAGCATAATTCCGTAGGCTTCAAAAAGATGATAAAGTTTTCATCAAAACATCTGTTGCTAGACTTTAACTATCTATCCTTCCATACAACAAGTGGAAGTGTCAACGTATGACTTAGTAATAGTGGTTTTTGTAAGTAATTGTTTCTTGAATTTATTGAACCTCGACTAAAAACAATATATCGGGCTAATAACCTGTAACAACATATTTAAGAGAGTAACCTACCCTGCCCTTCTGTAAAGTTTGTAAGCAACAACAACAACTGCTACAGCTCCAAGCACACCAACAGTAGTGAGAATATCACGCTGCTGCAATTGAGGCCAATTAGAACACGTTTTGCTCCCCTTCTTTGTATGCGCTTCGGATGTTTCTTCAATCTCGTTGTTTTGGTCAACACTTGCACTCCTGCAACAAGAAACCCCATTAACACCCTGGCAGCAACCACCCACGTTTTCTTTGCTGCTCAGATTGTCACTTTCGACATGATTATTCTTGCCCTTGGTGGTGGTATCCTCTCCATTAGCAACACTCTGGTCATTTGTTCCCTTATCTTCCGAAACAGATGGCCCCATTTGGCCCCTGTAACAATTTGATAAAGTTTAGCTAATATAATCCCTCCGTTATAAGGAAAGAAAATGTAAATTATTAATACTGAATTTCCAAAGTTAATCCTCAATCCTAATACAGAAATTCCAATTTTACTAACAATCATACTACTATGGAAGAAAACAAACTGGCCTGTGTTTTAGCTACTGTCTTTGTCTTTTTCTTTTTCTGGTAAGTTGTGGCTTTTGGTTGTACTGCATGAGGTTTATATAGTTCTATTTTTGACTTCATCGTTGAATTTTAATTGACATGTTCTACTTTGGGGGAAAGGAAAGGGCCTGAAATGCAATCATCACATGAAGCAACTGAACACTATCAAAGAAGATATACTACTTGATTAAACAATCAAATAGTTTTCTCCTTAAATTATGTTGATTATAAAACCCAGGCAGAAAACAGAGAAAACAAATTCCATCAGACAGAACCAGTGATGAAAATAGTGTGCTATAGCGCTGGGATAGCAGGGCAGAGTGGCCCTTGGCCGTAACGAGGACCGCAATAGCCGGGTGCTTCAGTGTAGTAGAGGGACTGGGATAACACTGCTACAGTATTTTTATACAAAAATGCTATACAAAAAAAGTAAATGTCTGGGCTTCTTTATGATTTGGGCATTTTTTGAACTTTAGTTTTTTTCTTTTATTTTATTCAATAGAAAAGCTGTTTTAACTTAAAAGCGACTTTTCTGTCAAAAAGAAGACAGAACAGCTGTTATAAATCTGTTACTCCCTCCTTTTTTTTGGAATAAGTTTGTTTTTTGGCCATTTGGATGAATGCTCTCTCTTGATATAGGTCCTTTTTCTTTTTTTGTTGACTTTCTTAACACTTTGTAACGAGCACAGGAGAAGGGTTTTCACTTCTCCTTTCAAATTTCTCAGTTTCAACCTACACACTTTTCATTTCAACTATCAACTTTCTCTCTATGACTGTATCTTCTCTACACAAAAGAAGTTCTATGTTGTGTTTAAGACACCTATGGAGTATGGTACACCTATGACTTATGTCTTTTCTGTTTCTGTGAAGGGTATAAAATTACTTGTTTTATATTTGTAAGATTTTGTTTGTTATTGGAGTTACTAACTTTGCTGTCATGTATGTATGATAATTTTGTGAATAGAGTTGTTACATATTTAATTTATTTCATGCATGCATGATTGTGTGAAGAGTTGTTGTTATATATGACTATATTATGAATATAATTTACATTAAATAAACTATATTAAAGAAAATAACAGTTGTCCCATTATACGCTATACCACTATAATGTTTTTGGGGTCGGGCACTATGCTCGGCTATCCGGGATTTAAAACATGGGACAAAACCATTACAAAAGGAAGCAGTAGATAAGGAAACATTATGATGGATGATCAAGGCACATGACATGATTGAATGAAGACTGCATTATTATATATGCTTAATGGTGGGGCTGAAATGTAATTAAGCTGCAGATACTAGTTCATGACAGCTTCCCACAGATGAAGAAATCTAACTGCGGCTCTCGTTATATTAAATCATATACTTGATGGTCATTTGAATTATAGACTTGTATTTATATATATCAAATTTGATGCATAATGGTTGAACCTTTTCCAAAGAGTAAGTTAGTAACATGCTGATATTATTTGCAGTAAACCAAAGGAGGAAAGATCCCAATTGGTTGCATCAATAGAACACCAAAAATTATGGCATTAGATAATACTACATTTGTTCTTATATATAAGAAACAAATGCCTAATTCAAGACCAATAAAGTAGTTAATTTGGTTAACTTTAAGGGTTAACTATGTTTTTAGTCCTTAAACTTTTTGAAATTTTGGTTTTTAGTTCCTAAACTTTTGTTTGACTGGTCAAAGTCCCTAAACTTTTTTTCATTAAGTTTTTTTAGTTCTAATCTTTTTAAAATTCAGCTTTTAGTCCCAGAAAATCCCTTTAAATAAATAGAAAAATAGGGTTTAAATTTTTGTTTAGGGACTAAACCAAATTTTTAAAAAGTTTAGGGACGTTCACTAGTCAAACAAAAGTTTAGGGACCAAAAAGCTTAACAGAAAAAAGTTTAAGGACTTTGACCAATCAAACAAAAGTTTAGGGTCTAAAAACCGAAATTCCAAAAAATTTAACTAAAAACATAGTTAACCCTAACTTTAATTAACAATATCGCAAATTTGATTTTATTCCAAAAATACCCATTGAACTAAATGGTTTAAGTGGTGGTTGTATTAATGAGACACATTTTTTAAGGGATCACTTTTCCAACGAATGATTATGACTTATCTCATTAATAGTCTTTACAATAAATAAGGGTATATTATAGAAGGATATTAACAATTAATGCATTTAAAAGTGGTCATATGTTTCTTATAGTTAGAAACCAAAAAATGTTCATATTTGTTCTTATATATAGGAACAGAAGTAACACTTTCACTGTTCTCCATTCAATATCAGGTGTTACAACAATAAACAGCAGATACCAATACTACCATAAGGATGAACAGATAAACAGATATCCCCATAACATACAGTGGCATGTGATTGTTGTATTTCATCTTATGAAGAAGAAAATCCATGATGCAATAATTTCACATAAAAATATGGTCATGGTCAAACTCACATTCTCCTTTTAAAATTTCCACCTAGTGAGCTCAAGTATTTCTGCAATGGGACTTGTTGATACCAGAATAATGAACAGAGGAGAGGAAAAACAAATAGGGACACCTAGTTAAAATTTTATAATCATCAGAAGGCAGGAGAAAAAATATGTAATAAGTGTGAGGCAGCCTCTAACTATCGAAACCAATGTTTTAAATCCTAGATAGCAGAGCATAGCGGCCAACTCCAACATCGCTATACCGTATGGCAAGAGAGTTTATTTAATGTAAACTATGTACATAATATAGCCATGTATAACAAGAAATCAACAACTCTTCACATAACCATGCATTAGATGAAACAAAGATGTAACTCTATTAACAAAATCATCAAACGCATGACAGCAAGTTAATAACTCCATTAACAAAAATAAAATCATACAAATATAAAACAAGTCATTTTATACCCTTAACAGCAAATATATACAAGTCATAGGTGTACCATACTCCATAGGTGTCTTAAACACAACATAGAACTTCTTGTGTAGGGGGTGGATGCAGAGTGAAAGTTAAAAATTGAAATGAGAAGTGTGTAGATTGAAATTAGAAAGTTGAAAGGAGAATTGAAAATCATTCTCTTGTACATGTTTTTAAAAGTGTGTTCAGAAAGTAAAAAAAAAAAGGCCTAGATCAGAGAGCATTCACCTAGATGGAAAAAAAAAATCTGGTTCCAAACAAAAAAAAAAAAAATCGAGACTATAAAATCTGTTTGATTTACTTTTGCTTTTTAGTTTTTAAAATCTATTATATATATCAGTTTTAAAAAACTGTTTTTGAGAAGAATGTTAAAAAAACAAAAAAAGTTGTTTGTTAAATTTGTTTGTAAAACTTGTTTTTAAAACTAAAAAATAGAAAACTTGTTTGTTTGTACTATTTTTTTTAGTTTCTTTTGTCAAGATGAATTTTAGCCTATTGAAGAGCTTAAAAATATTACAGAATTGCCATTAATGAAAACACCTTCTTCTCCTTATTTTTAAAAATTTTCTAGTTTTCAAAAGAGAAAAGAGAAAATAAAAAGGAAAACTACTATAACCTCTTTCTTTTTTTTAGTTTTAAAAAGTAAGATTTGAGAATAGTTTTAGAAAACAATTTTAGAAAATTACCAATCAAACAGATTTTTTATCTTTATACTTTTTAAAAACTGAAAACTGTTTTTAAAAACAGTAATCAAACAGGCCCTTAGGCCTTGGTCATGCTTGTTTTCTGTTTTTGTAAACAGATTTTAGTTTCTACAAATATAAAATTAAAATACATTTTATATTAATCAAGTTTTAAAACTATTTTCTAATTTTAATTTTTAAAACTAAAAACTAAAACAGCTTTTTGATGGTTTGATTTTTTGTTTTTTTCTCTTCAGAGTCCCACATCTTCTATTTCAAGAATAAGATGTAAGATATCTATAACTCTTTACACAAGTCTGCATCTTCCATTTTATCTTTCTCACACATGATTCCTATGAAGTAGTTCTAAAACATTGTTTTGAAAATTAGTTTTTAAAAACAAAAACTAAAAAGCTTTTCAAACAGACCCTTATAAAACAGTGTTTCCAATTGAATAAAATAAAAAGAAAAAGTAATGATCTAAAAATGGCCATATCATAATAAAGCCCAAATGGTTACTATTCTGATGCTATAACACACTATTTTCATCACTGATCTAAACACTCCTCACATCAATTGTTCATATGCATACATGTGTGTGTAACAAAAGTGATTGTTTTGATCAATTTACAACAAAGTTCCGCAGCCAACAGTAAAATAGTTCTAAAATTTTAAAAATCATATTATAAATGTTTTCTTTGTCATAAGAAACAATATCTTCCAAATTAACATTTGATTAAAAGATACAAAATTTATAACCACAAAATACCAACCTCAAGAGTCGTTGGATGACCTCTCCCTTTGCAATATGTTGGTCCAACAATTCAGGAACATCGTTAGGAGTAACATAGCCATACCTGTAAATAATTATTATGTGCTACAATTAAACAGTACTAAATTCCTTCAAAATTAAAGGATGCAACTGTACAAGTCCGAGATCTTACCAGTGACCCGTAATTTTTCCATCTGCTCCTGGTCTGTATATGATTACATTCCCAGCATACTTATGCCCACCAATATGAGAACAAGCAGTAACACATATCTGATCCTTCAAGCCTTGAAGCTCAATTTCTTCATTGAGCTTCGTGATGAGAACTGGCCCACAAACACCACATCTCACGTCACGACTTCCATGAGCACATACATAAACATGTGAGCCACTAAACACCTCTGGGACTCCAGTAGTCCATGGTTTACCATTCACCAAAACATCTTCAAAAAAGCTATCAACATTTGACTCCTCCAAACCCCTTTCAATTAAAGAACAAAAGAAAAGGGCCTCAAAAACAACAGAAAAACTCAATACGTAAAACCCAAAATCCCTCATTCATTAATAAAGACCAAATTTAATATCTCATATTCAAGACTTCAACTAAATACCAGTTCAAGCAAGTTTAGAATTCCCACCTATGCACAGAGGAATGGCATCACTGAAGAAATTGGGGAGAAACCCCCCTGCAGAGATATACCATTGCAAATCCCTTTAAGTTGCATACTACAACCTTAACACTCCCTTATGCTAGCAAAGGAAATAATTAGTGCACAGTTAAACTACATTAGGCTGCACCATGTAGCCAAAATATTTTCCTACACTTGTTATTAAAGCTACAGTACACTGATTATAATTTATAATAATATAGTAGTTGTCAATCCCAAATGGCAATGCAGAGCAGCAGACCCTGAAATGCTATGGCAGGTAGTAGGATGGCTAGTGGTCACTATTCTTAGCAATTTGAATTAAAAATTAAAAAAATTAAAAGAGACCAAAAAACTGTGACATAAAGACCTGTTTTAGAGAGATTAGAACAAAGAACAAAGCAGCGATAGAACAGAACAAGTCAACAATGGTCACCGTTGGCCAGAAACAGTTACAACTTACAAGCTTGCCAGAAAATGGTGCCAGAGATCAGGGATGACCAGAAAGTATGGAAAATAGAGGTTGCAGAGGTTGGGGATGGCTAAAAACAGTCACAACTGGCCAGAAAACCCTGGTAAATGTAGCTGGAGAAGGTTGGCTATTCATCACAAAGGAGAACAGTGAGTGCTACTCCATCACAGAATGAGCGCAAGTGACAAAAAAAGTAGAAAAGGGTTTCAATTCTGATTCAAAGCCAAACGAGGGGACAAAATCTAAAATTGCCCCCCTTAAAACACCCTTAAAGGACACTATTTCATCACTTCATGGTTAACATAGGTTTTCTGCTACCCACTCCAGCCATGATTTTGTTTCCTCGATGATGCCCACTTTTACAGCCATGATTGCTGCTACTTCAAACTACAACACTACATTTTTGTAACATGCTCCTAGTGGTGCTATGCGATTCCAAACACTGTTGTTAAATGGCGGCGCCATGGCGGTATGGCGTGGCGTTTTTTTGCCAATCCACCACCGAATAGCGGTGGCGCGGCATTTTCACATGGCGGGCACCATTTCTATGACGGCCATGACGGGCGTTTTTTTTTTTTACCTAAAAAACGCGTTTTGGGCTTAAATCCAAACTGACCCACTAAAAAAATAGGGTTCACTTAGCAAAAAGAGGTGCTTTTCTGATTAAACCCTATCCCTCTATCCCTTCTATCTTGTTTCCGCGAGAGTAACGCTCCAAATCCAACTTCTGACTGCTGCGATCCCTTCGACTTTGACCCAGACACCGGTGGCGACCTGCGACACCGGCGGCGACTTCTGGCTCCGACATTGAGGCATTTGGCTCCAAGGCTGAGGGTGTTTGGCTCTTCTGGTGTGTATTTCGTGCTCTGTTTCTTCTATTTTTATTTTCTTCATTTCCTTCCTCTGGGCAGTTCCCTTCCTTCCTCCCTCTTTTTTTTTTCTTCCTTTCCTTCCTTTGGTGTGACCTCTATTTCGTTTTTCAAGAAGAGGAAGAAGAAGATGATTAGAGTGTTTATGTTTGGCTGTTTGCATTATTTTGGAATTTGGTGTTTGCATTATGTTATTTTGGAGTTCTTAGTTTTGTTGTTTTGAATTTGAACAATCTTTAAATGTTTGAATTATGTTTTGAATTTGGAGTTTGCACTATGTTTCAATTTTAAGTGATATATATATATATATATTTTTGTCCACCATGGCATCCGCCATTTCCCGCTACGCCATCCGCCATAGACAACACTGATTCCAAAATAGCCCTAGTATTTGGCACTATTATTGACAACTGTGAATAATATTAAATATATTTTAACAGTAATGATATAAAATTAAATTAAATGTTTTGAACAATTTACAGAAAGTTGTTGACCTAGCTCCAACCCTGCATTTGACTTTATCAGAAACAAGGAAATCCATACAGTTCCAATGCTCCACAAACAACTCACAAAGTTTCTAGATACACATCTCAATAGACGGACAACTGAACTCTTACGAGCTTAAATTTCAGCTACATTCAACTTAAGCTTTACCTAACACATACAGAACTAGACCCTATAATTGAAGTTCAGCTTCAGTTCAACATATAATATTAAGTATTTCTAGGAAAGGAAAATATGAAAAAAAAAAATGAAATTAACTTCTCTAGAAGTTAAATTGTCGTCAAATAAGTGGAAATCTCTCATGTAGCTTAGTCTAAAATATATAAGGCTTCTACAAATTCACTATTGAAGTTAAAATTAATTTCATTTTTTTTTATATTTTCTTCTCCTAGGAGTAGTAGTGTTTCGAAACATACCCTCATACCCTAATAATAGTACAACGAAACAAATTCTCCAATTCACCTGTATTTGATCATGTCGGGGAAAATCAACACGTCACCGTCGGAGAAGCCAGCCTCCTCACGCGCCTCGCACACGGTGATTTTCGTCTGCAAAGTCAAACACCGATGTCAGCCCCAGATCGCAGCGAAAATCGCAACCAAACATAAAAACATTTTTATACTATTTTTTTTTTTTCGATTCGTCGAAAAACAAGAGCAAACGAAGGGACAAACCTTGAGGAGCATGTCGTTCTTGCGGGCTTTAAAGGTGGCGGCGACGCGCTTGGGGAAGGGATCGGAGTCGGAGGCCTCGATGCGCGGGGGCCAGGACACGTGGCTCTTGTAGCAGAGGAACACGTGGCGATCGTAGGCGTCGACGGTGCCGGCGAGGTTTTCCGAGTACATCTCCGGCCGAGTGAAGCCGTTGACGGCGTCGTCGTCGGCGGTGGGGTTCTCGGAGGCCATGGAGAAAGAAAGAGAAGTTCGAAAACAGAACCAGAAAAAAATGGAAAGTAAGGAAGCGTAGAGGGAAGGGAGTAACACTAAACACACGTTTTTGCGATGATTAGACAGATATAATGGGAGCGGAGAGGGTGCGCCAAGTGTTTAGATTTTTTTTTTCTTAATTAACAGAGTGTGTTTAGACCTTCCTGATATTGAGCGTCAAATAATTTTTTTTGCTGCATTGAGCGTCAAATAATCTGTTTCGTATGATTGTGAACTGTTATTTTGGTATATTTTTATATCCCAAATAATAAAAATGTAATTTAAATTTACAAAAGTGTCATTGGTACGTCATTTTAGATTTTTAATTAAAAAACTTTCATTAAAAAAATTAACATGGATGTATTTCTACTTAATCAATCAAGAATTATCAAGGCAAAAACATTGACCCAAAAGTATGAAATATTTTTGTTTATAGTCACTAATGTTTCATTTGATTCATCTTTATTTTTAAAGTATTTTTTTATTTGTCTTTTGATCTCTAAGCCAAAGAGATTCGTTAAATTAGTCTTTGATCCCTAAATAATTTAGATTTAAAATAGATTCTTGAAGTATATGTAAAAAAAAAATTGAAATGAGACCTAAGGTTGCGGCTTAATTGGCCTTGCGGCGGCCATGGCCCTAGTTCCCATGTCTATGATAGTAACATTGTCTCTAAAATAGTGTTGGGATAAAATTATATGCCTAAGATCCAATTCATCATGTTAATAATTTTGAGTAAAGAATTGTTTTTTAATTTACTATCATATTAATTGTTTTATTAAATTGTTAATGTGACAAGTCCTTGATTAAAATTAGAGTCTTGATATCATGATAGAGATTATGATAATAAGAAACAAGTCTCTTGTAATTTTAATAGAAATCATTATTAGTCACAGGATTATTATAAATAGGGTATCAATAATTCGGATAGATCAATATATATGCAATGGTCTTTATTAGATAAAGATTAATATGTTTTGTTTATTAATTTACATATAGGGATGTGATCATTGAACTGATTCAATATTGAGATTTTCTAATGATTAATATTACCTTAATTTGTCAATAGAAAACTCTCAAGAAGAAATATAAAATTTTCTTTGACTTGAGATTATCATAGTAATTAACAAGTCATTTGTTATATTTTAATTCTGAACACCTAATGTTTTAAAGCATTAATTGAATGAATATTGGATATAATTAAATATTTATAGAATTAATGAATATTCAAGAAAGAATCCATCAACTTTAGGTAATGAATTTGAGCTCTATAAATTAAGACATTGGTCAAGGTAATTGAATGAATGAAGAAATGAGTTTCTTAAATCATTCATTGAATAAATTTATTAATTAACGTGTTTGAATTTGACGGTAATACCATATTCTGAAGTTAATTTAGAACTATAAATGATGGAAGAAAATGTTATATTAATCTTCTAATAGTTCTTGAAAGTAACAACACAGGCTATCTGGACGTTGAGGAGTGTTGTTAGACACTTACCTCGATTGGTAAAATTAATTTGATTAATTTACTATCAGTTTAGTATTGAACCTACTAATTTTTACTAGAGAATAATTATTAATTTTATTGATAAATAACTTCTCTATGTGGAATATTATTATATTCTATGCTAGCACCAAAAATATAATTAGTACGTATATATATACTAAAGATAGACATCTCTTTATTATTGTGGCAATTGTGCACAATAATATTTTATGAACAATAGAAGATCATGTACGTACAAGTATTTGTACAAAATATTGGACTAACAAATTAAATTCAAATTTGAAATATCTTATTAAGAGAATATATTATTTCTATTGATAAGTTTGAATTAATTTGAATATGTCCATGGGCTATGAGATACCATCAATATTTTTATAAATACGGGGTAGGAAAGCGAACAAAGCTCTTCAACAAGTGGTGACTAATCTATTGGAGGCCCAACAATCTGCTGAAGCCCAACACTTGGAGAATAAAGTTTTGACATACATAGCCCACTTGGAGTGAGAAGAGCCAATCTGAATAACAAGACTTTTAATTTGCTTTTGGGGTTATTTTCTTTTTAGTGTGTGGTTGTATAAAAAAATAATAATAAATATATTGGTTACGGCAAGATTAGAACCCAAGTCTTTTTAAGAGGGTTTATTATTCTTAACCGCTACTACATGTCAAAAACGCTTATCTTTAAGAGTTTTATTTTTTTTCTTTTGTTTGCTTAAGTCTAGTGCATAAACTCCTAAGCTGAAATGTATTAAAACAATTGGAGATTAATCAGAAAGGGAAGGAATCATATGTTTTTTTTTCAGACTTGTTGTAAGAAAAGCTCTCTGCTAGGGTTCTTGCTTGAACCTTTGATCTTATCAAGAATTCACATTCTTGTGGCGATCTTTCTTTTGGCTTATCAAACCCAGGTTTGTGGCACCCTAAAATCAATAACCCTCTTGTTCCTCTTCACTGTTTCATCTCTGAATTTGCATTTTAATTTCAATTTGGTAATTACTGCTCGAATTTCTATGGGCCATATCTCACATTTTACATGTCCAATTTTAGCATTTCTTAAGTCGTTTTTGTAGTTCAGAACGTGAGTGTTCACCTCAATTTGGAATCGCCGCATCAGAGTTTTAGGCTGCAAGATACGATGTTGTCCAAGCGTAGTCTGATTTTGTGCCCAAAACAGCTTGCTTCAAAATTCCATCAAGGGGTTTCGTATCACTTCTTTAGTAAAAGTATAGGATTCCATATTCAAGAGTTTGAAGTAGAGATTAGCTCTCGATGTGGATACACGTAGAGTCCTTACACTGTTGAAGAACATTTGTGCCTTAGAGCAAGTAACCAAGTACATGTTTATTGTAATATTTATTGCAATGATATTATTTTTAAACCCAAAAAGATCCTTAAATTTCGCTGCATGTGTTTTGAACACTAGAATAAACTAACAAACAAATCATCAAAAGGCCCCTGAAATTGTTGTCAAGGAAAGTAATCAAAAGATGAGTAAATGTTGACACCACATAACACATATAATGAAAGAAGGCTGAAGGTAAAGGAAATAGCAAATAATGATGAGAAATGAAAGATCGACTCAATACACCCGAAGAAGTTACTTTACATGAATTTCATCACAATTTGCATAAAACTTTTAATAATAGGAATGCATGTTACTTCTCATTTTTCTCTTTTATTTATTTTTATTTGTATTCTTGACTTATATGTGTTTTCTTTTAAAAAAAATATTGGGGAAATAAAATCTATAATTAATTAATTAATTTAAGCTACTTTGTGTTAATCTTTGAATTACTTTGTTGATCTTTAATGTTATACTCTTAATTTCTCATGTTATATTTAATGTTATACCTTTATTTAGACACCTGTCAGCAACATATCAAATAACTTCTCTTCTCTCTCATTTTCAACTTCTTATTCATGTGACTTCTCTTCTCTTTCACTTTTTGTCCTTTATGTTTTAGAAATCTCAATTTGGTCCTTTACATTTTTAAAATGAGTCAAAATGGTCATTTTAAAACAATGTTTGTTTTCAATTTTGTGACGTAATTTTAAATATTTTTTGAGGAATTTGAGATGTAAAAATCATTTTAGCCTTAAATATGTTTTTAGTCCTTCAAATGTGACCCAAAAATTTTTTAGTCCTTCAAATTTTTTTGGGCTTTTTTGGGTCCTTTAAAATTTGTCAAATATGTTTTTAGTCCTTTTGTGAGTTTTTACATAAAGCCATCAGTAGTGTTGAATTAGCATAGCCGTTCTCCAAATTAGCACGGCCGTGCTATAAATTAACATCCCCTCCCTTCGTCTTCTTCTTCTTCCTCTTCACTTTCCTTGTTGCAACCACACAACACGGTCGTGCTCCAAATTAGCACGACCATGCTATAAATTAACATCCCCTCCCTTCGTCTTCTTCTTCTTCCTCTTCACTTTCCCTGTCACAACCACACACATCCACTGTCACAGAACATGCTTCGCAGCGGCGAGACCATGCACTAGGCCTTCTCCTCCTCCTCCAACAACAACAACAACCACTACGATGGCGATCATGACGGGTTGGGATCGGATTCCTAGAAGCAGTAGAAGATCAACTGCAACGTGGTGGAGGAGGTAGTGAGAACAAAGACATCAACGAAGCGAACAATGATGAAGTGGTCGCAACTGGTGTGAGGGGAGTGGAAGTGACTTGGTTGTAAAGGATGAGGAGTTAGGGTGAAGAGGAAGAAGATGAAGGGAGGGGATGTTAATTTGTAGCACGACGATGCTAATTTGGAGCACAGTCGTGCTAATCTAACACTACTAACGACGTCATGTAAAAACTCACGAAAGGACTTGTTAGAGTTTGCGTAGCTTGGATACCAATAGTTAGGATTTTTCGATTGTATATCGAAAGGCACAAGAAGAATCAAATTCAGAGTAAAGCATTAGATTAACAATCTTTATTCAATTCATGCATGATAAGCGATTCAATTACAGAAAATATATTGTACAAATTTGAATGATAAAGAGTGTAGAAAAAAGAAAGATAACACAAGATTTATATTGGTTCGACCATACCACTAATCTACATCCAATTCATCCTCAACCAAGGATTTCCACTATGAAATTTTGAGTTACAAACACCATGCACACACAGACATTTCACAACAACATCTTCTAACTTGAACCTTACAAGCAAGAAAACGAAAACCCTTTTCTCATGTTGAAACCCACAAGATAGAAAAGAAAACACCTCATAGAAACCCACTATGAGCAACTGAAAACACCATTCAGTTAATACCAAATAAAGAAGGTAAAAGAATAAGGAACAAAAGCACCTAAAAACGTGCAGATTTAGCAGTAAGAGAACAAAGAAAGAATACACCTTAATGTGTGGATTTAGCTGTTGAGATTTCTTATCCATGGACAATTCTTCTTATGTATGTGTATGTTTGGGGTTGTTTAGAAATCGGTCAAATGATGCTAAGACATATAATTTACCTACTTCAGATGAGGTTGTTGCTTTAATAGTTAGTGATTTAGACAACTTAGATCTTGGAAGAGATATAATTGTCAAGAAGATAAGTAGAGAATTAAGTAGGATACATGAGACACACATTGCTTTCATCCATCTCTAGTATCCATTATTATTCCCATATGGAGAAGATAGATTACCAAGAAGACATTCCAATAAGAGATGTTGTCATGGCAAATTCAAAAACATAAAAGAATTCGAGTTTTTATGAGGGAATTTATTTCATTTAGAATTCAAGAGAGAAGCATTGAATATGGCAACATTGTAAATGCTAGGAGTCCCTTTCAACAATTTGTTGTTGACTGTTACACAATGATAGAAGCTCAAAAATTGCAATGGGTACGATTAAATCAAAAAATGATAAAGTGTGATTTGTTGAATGGCCTCTAGGAAGTTGTTCATAGAGGAGAGAATGATCCAACTTCTATTGGAAAATGTATTGTATTACCTGCATCATTTACTGGTGGAATGAGATATATGTTTAATAATTGTCAAGATGCAATGGCAATATGCAAGAGGTATGGGTATCCTGATCTATTCATAACCATCACTTGTAACTCAAATTGGGTTGAAATACAAGATTTTGTTACAGTTAGGGGACTAACTACAAGTGATAGACCAGATATTTTTTGTTGAGTATTCAAGATGAAGTTTGATAAAATGATCTCGAATTTAAAAAAAGAAGAAATATTTGGAACAATTATTAGTAGTATGTTTATTTTCTCTATATAATATTTTAATAGTAGTTTTGTTATAATAAATCTATAAATTTATATACTGCATTTAATTTGTGAAGGGACATATGAAGTGGAGTTTCAAAAGAGAGGTTTGCCACATGCTCATATCTTACTGTGGTTGGGTTCTACAAACAAATTAAAATTAGGAATTGATAATGACAAATTCATTTCAGCAGAATTACCCAATTCTAATTTATATCCAAAACTTGCCAAGGTTGTTTCTAACTTTATGATTCATGGTCAATGTGGAGCTGTCAATTTAAAATCCCCCTGCATGAAAGGTAGCAAGTACTCTAAGTATTTTCCAAAAAATTTCCATACTTCAACATTTATTGATGAAGGCTATCAAAGGTACTTTTTTTCTAGGGTATTTTTTTTTTTATAGTGATTCCACATTTTGCATACCATTGCTCACTACTAAAACTTTTATTTGCAATATAAGGTAGAGAAGTCTTAGGGCTAAATTCCTACTCCAGTCAAAATTAATAATTTGGGATGAGGCCCCAATGTTAAACAGATTTTGCTTTGAAGCAGTTGATTGTACTTAAGGGGGATATCATGCGATGTCAGAGTGAAGACAACCTACACAAGCCATTCGGAGGCAAAGTGGTTGTATTAGGTTGGGATTTTAGGAAAATATTGTGAGTTTTGAAAAAAGGTTGTAGGAATGATATAGTTGCAGCAAAAATCAATTCTTCCAAAATATGGAAAAGCTGTAAAGTCTTAAGATTGTCAATGAACATGAGATTAAGAGTCAATACATTGCAAGAAGATGACGATGACATAAAACAATTTGTAGAATGTATTCTTAATATAGGAGATGGCAATCAAGAGTCTAATGAAACGAAAGAAGTAATATTCAAATACCTGATGATTTATTGATTGATAATTTTGAAAATCCATTGTTTTCACTTATCCACAAATGTTACAAAACATTAACAATTTCAAATTTTAACAAGAAAGGGCAATTCTAGCTCCTACTTTAGAATACATACAGACTATAAATGATTTTGTGTTATCGTTATTTCCTGGAGATGAAAAGTGTACCATACAACCAAGAAAAAGCCTAACGCATAGCAGTTACTCTACCGACCTCTTCTGCTCGGTCAAATACTGAGCTCATCTCCACTACTTGGTTAGACATTGAGCTCTGACCAAGGATGGAACACTCAAGAGACTTAATCTCCAAATATCTCATTTCCAACCAACCATATCCCATTATCAGGCAAATGTATCTCATTTAATAGGGAATGCAATCCAAATCCCTCAAGCACTTCGTAGGCGGCGGGCCAACTAGTTTAGCAAGTTTACGACATTTATATGCACTACAAGACATCAACTTGGTCAACATAGCAACCAGCTCAACCCCTCCTCAATCCTTACTAGCAATCACCTTCACAGATGAAGACTTCATAGGAACCAACCCTTGCCAAGATGACTCCATGGTGATCATAGTCATAATAGTGCAATGGGTTGTGAGGAAAGTCCTCCTCGACCAAGGAAGCTCAACCGACGTAATGTGTTGGAAGACTTTCCAAGCTCGAAGAATCTCCCATAACCAAATCAAACCTTATCTAGAACCACTCATAGGATTCTCAAGAGAGCAAGTTCATCCTAGAGGATACATTGAGCTTCTCATCACATTCAAAGAAAAAGAGCTTTCCCAATTTGTCATAGTAGAATACATCTTGATAGATGTAGACATATCATACAATGCTCTTCTCGGGAGACCAACCTTAAACAAAATCGAAGCCATCCTCTCCATCCTACACTTAGCAATAAAGTTCCCAACACCCAATAGACAAATCATTACCATAAAAATCAATCAAAAGGAAGCTTGGGAATGCTACCACAAAAGCTTCAATGTGGAGCCTTACAACATCTCATACCAAAGAGAAAAAGCAAAGGGCACAGACATCGCCAACATCAATTTTATCTCCCACCCATATTGTGGAGACTTCGATCCCAAGGTCGAAGTAGAAGATGGACCAACACCAATTGAAAAGGTCTATCCACTATAGATCGGCCCAAACCCCAGACAATGCACCAACCTCAGAGAACTCATGGATGACGAAGTCAATACTTGTTTACATGGAAGGCATCGGAAATGCTTGGAATTGACCCCAACCTTATTTGCAACCATTTGGCCATCTACTTAGATGCTAAAGCCTGTAGCACAAAGGAGAAGAAAACTTGGTCCCATCAAAAGAGACGCCGTTGAAGCCGTGGTTAGTCAAACTTTGGAATGCAGGATTCATCCGAGAAGTCAAATACACCACATGGTCGAGAAGAAAAAGAAGATAGACAAAGAGCCAACGAAATGAAGGATGTGCATGGACTACACAAACCTAAAAAAAGCTTGCCCTAAAGATTCATAACCCCTCCCCAACATATATCGGCTAGTCGATGGAGCCTATGGATATCAACTCCTCAATTTCTTAGATGCTTACTCAAGGTACAATTAGATACAAATGTACCCTAGATGAAGAGAAGACCGCTTTCTTCACAAATTGAGCCAATTACTGCTACAAAGTGATGCCTTTTGGCCTCAAGAATGCCGAAGCCAACAACTGATGGACAAAGTGTTCAAAGACCTTATTAGGAAAAACATCAAAGTTTACTTAGATGATAAGGTTGTAAAGTCTGCCTCCCTATAAGATCACGCAAAAGATCTAGGCGAGGTGTTTAGCAGATTGAGAGAACACTGAAGTAAACAAAATGCCACAAGAAGGGGGGATTGAATTGTGACTATGCCAACTTTTCCTGAAACTTTAACCTTTCTAAACTTTTACTCAAGATTACCTTGGTGTTTAGAATATCTTGACACAAAGAGCTAGGCTTTCTAAGTGGTTAGTTATTAGATTTTTTATCCAATGTTTTGATGTGATTGAAAGAACCCAATGTCAATATACACATGCTTATGTTCATTACATAATTTAAATGTATTTCGCATAATATAGTTATCATGAAAGCTTAGTTTATGTAATGATGAATCAAAACTCATAATGTCAATATAATGACAGTTAGAAATGTTCAAAAAGATATAGTTCAAAATGCTATACTCAAAAGGAAAAAGCAATTTGATGCATGAGTGATGTGTCATTATTTTCTCCTATTTCTTACCCCTTTCTGTCATCATTTTAATTACTGATTAGCCTTAATTGTCAAATTAATTATGCAGTTTTATCATTTGGGCCTTTTTGACTAATTCTGTATTTCAATTTGATTTCAGGAGAATTATAAGCAATTGGACTTGGATCTGGAATTGGGCTAAACCAGCTTGGGCTTGAAGAGAGGAGACTGTTTTAGTTTTATTTGTCATCCAGTTTTATTTTATTTCATTTTATTACTGTATTTTGTAATTGGGCCGCATCAGATTTTTATGGGCCCAAATCAGATTAGTAGCCTAGGGTTTTGTGTAAGTGACTTTTAGTGAGACAAAATTGAAGGCCCAGCCGTCATGGAGAGCTGGCTGCTAGGTTAGTTTCATTTTGGCTGTGGAGAAAAGGGTTTTCACGTCCCCAGCATGCTACTGTTCATGTAGAGTAGCGTTTTTGTTCATTCTCTGCTTCTGTTTCCATTTTCGTTCTTCATTGTTGGTTCGTTTTCAGTTTCCATTTCCAGTTTCGTTTTTGTCTTCTATTCTTGTTTTCGTTTCTGTTTTGCATTTTGCTATTTACGTTTCCAGTTGCTTTTTAATTTGAATGGAAGGTTAAATTTCCAGTGTTGTTTTCTCTTGAGGACTAAGCACTAGCTCTCTTTGAGGTTTTGTTATTAATGTTAATTTCGATCAGTTTTTCCCCTTCACCAATTATTCTCGTAATGGACCCTGTGAGAGGAGTTAATTGGTGTATGTGTTGCTTAATCACATAATGAAAACCTTGTATTAATTTTCGCTTAGTAAATTAATTAGGGTTGGATTAAGTGGCTGAACCGATTAGGGATAGATTCTCGTAACCTAGGATAAGAGGCTTGCTTTTGAATCAAGGGGAAACAACACGTTTTAGTTTTGTTATTTTTAATTCAAGTTGCTTGTTGTTTAAATTATTAAAGCAAAGAAACCCCCCCCCATTTGCTCTTGTTTTATTGTTGTTAAGTGTTATGAACGTTTGTTTGATCACTGCTCACTGGGAGACGACCTAGGATCACTTCCTAGTACTGCATTTAATTGTTTTTATTTGGTTTGGGTACGGCCTCGACCAATGAGCTTCTGATGCTCAGATGCTTAGAAGGAAAAAAGTATTATGATGCATGAGCTTCTGATGCTTAGAAGGAAAAAGCATTCTGATGCTCAGAAGCATCTGATGCTGATGCAGTATACATGATAGTAACATAGCATAATGTAAAAGGAAGGGAAGAGAAGATTTGACACAAATATTTTATACTGGTTAACCCCAAACAAAGGGTTATATCCAGTCCTCACCCTCTTGGTAAGATTTCCACTAATCACATTCAACAACTTGTTGAAAATCAAGCACATGCACCAGCCACCAGCTGGATTTCAAAATACAAACACTAGCAACCTACTAGACCAGCCACCTGTTGGGTTTCATCAACTAGCCAATTGCTAGACCAACCACCTGTTGGGTTTCCTCATCTCCTTCACCATAGCACCATACTTGGTCTTGGTTTGGAGATAACCCATCTCAACCACAACACCCACTCTTGGTTATGGGAGAGACAATCTTAGTATTCTTTGCCTCTGCAAGCTATACAAGTATTATTCCACTCTAACCTCTTCAAGCTACTATCTTACAGACTCTCTCTAAGTTACCCATCTTTAATGGGTTCTCCCTCTCACTTTTCTCACAACCAAACTTAACTCACATAGTTAATTTGGAATAAAATAGATTACAAGGAATAAGTGTATGGGTAGATTCTACAGCTTTACAACACTCATATGGTAAATCTCCATTGTTGCTCACTATTGTACTACGCTCCATTTGCTGCATTTTGCATTTAGAACTACATTAGAGTGGGGAGAGGATGTGAATCTCATTTTTGCACATGTAGGATTTTCCACCTTCCCTCTCTCTCATTTTCTACTATTGCCTTCTATTATTTTATAGACCTAGTAAACCAAGCTAGCTGGACTGTGATAGCTTTTTGTTGTCTCCTTCTCCAAGCTTTCTGCAAAGTCTGAAATGCCCCCAAGAAAGTAGCAGTTGGAAGTGGGGTCCTAAGCTCTACAATAGTTTACTAAAGAATATGAAATATGCTAGCTGTATTGGATTTAACAAATTTGACTTTGCTTTTGATCAGTCTTCTGAAGGTTCATCAAAATTACATTTTGCATTCTGAGGTGTAGAGGAAAGACCTGTTCTGATTCAGGTTCCTTCTGATGAAGTTCTCATGACATTGCATTGTAGGTAGCTTCACTTCATCACGTTTAACACCTTAACACAACAAGGATTATTCTGAAGTAACAAACTTCAACATATGTCTTGTACATGTTGTTGTTTGTTGTAATTGTAGTGTGAGCTAATTGTAGCAAATTATCTCTACTGTTGTATTTAATTTATTTGACCCTTTAAATGGCCAAAATGGCTTTTGATGTACTCATGAGAGTTGTGGATAATTCTATCCTTGAAATTTAGGAACTAGTCACATGCCATTTGGATCACTATAGCATAAGCAATCTTCAAATCATTGCATCTGCAATATAGTGTGAGGATAGACTGACATCTCTTTTATAATCATCAATTAAGTCCATGATCCAAGCCATATTAGCTCACACATCTGCATGAAAGATGAATATCTATCTTTTATCTTTCCACAACTTCTGAGATCATATTAAATGAACTTCTACAGATAAAGTAGTCTTCAAATTACTCAACACATGTTAAGTTGTCATGATAGATTAGTGTTTGCATATTTAGACTCAAGTCTGTCCATGATCTAAATTATATTAGATCAAGACTTGTTCAAGAAAGATGAATATAATTTTCCAATCTTTCCATAGACATAAAGAAAAACTCAAATGGATATCTAGGACTCCAGATATGAAGTTCTGAATGAACACACTTTGTTGATGAAATTCCATTTTGAGTGTGCTACATCCATGTTGTTCTTGATGTCATATTCATTGTGCAGATCTTCATAAAATTATTTCCATCTCTTGCACTGAAGTTATAGTGTTGATTATGATCTCTTGAGCTTAGTATTCAAGACTAAATTCTCTCAAACATAGGTGAGGAAGTTAAGAATCAAATTCTCCAATGTAGGGAATGTTTCTGATAATGTATCAGAAATCATATTGCATTATTCTGATGTAGTCTTGATGTAGCCTTTGATGGACTTGATCTTTCTTTGTATCTTTTATCACTCTTTAAGTCAAGGCTTTTGTATAGTCTTCATTACAACTTAGTAGAAACATGGTTGCAACTTAGTAGAGAGGATTGCTTCCAGAACTTCAATTCATAAGAGCTTTTCTTTTCTGTCTTTTGAGTAAGAGAAAACTAAGCACATTCTGAGCTGGTTTAAGCACTCTTTCTAATGTCTGTTCTGAGCTCTATTCAGTTCTGTTTCTGGTTGTTTTTTTTCTTCTTAATCACTTAATAGAAACATTAGTAGGCTAAACTCAGGAGGCTTATGATTTGTGTTGAGAAGGTTTGTCATAATTAACAAGGGTTTTTGACTCAACAAACACAACATGCACCTCAATCTTGAAAAGTGCACCTTTAGGGTTGGAGGTGGCAAATTCCTCAAATTCATGCTAACATGCAGAGGCATAGAGGTCAACCCCGACAAATGCGAAGCCCTGATCGCCATGAGAAGCCCGAAAAATGTGCATGAAGTACAACAACTAACTAGAAGGTTGGCCTCTCTCTCGATTTCTTCCAAAGCTAGTAGAGAAGGCCAAACCCTTCTTTAAACTCCTCAAAGATCCAAAGGAACCTAAAGACTTCATCTGAACCGAAGAGACCAAGAAAATGTTTGTCGAGTTCAAGATCACACTAGCAACACCACCAATCCTAACTAAACCAAACCTAGGTTCTCCTCTACTACTCTACCTATCAGTCTCAAAGACCACAATCAGCTCGGTATTGGTCCAAGAAGAAGGCAAGAAGCAAATGTTTGTCTACTTCACTAGCAGAGTACTACAAGGAGCCAAGCAAAGATATAAGCTAATTGAAAAATGAGCCCTCTACTTTATAAATTCAGCATGTAGATTAAGACCATACTTCCAAGGTCACCAAATAATTGTCAAATCAGATCACCCAATAAAACAAGTGCTTAGAAAGCCAGAACTCGCCGATAAAATGGTAGCACGGTCAATTGAGCCGTTAGAGTTTGGTATCAGGTATGAGCCTCGAGGGCCCATCAATGCATCGTGTATTAGAGAAAAACTCGAGTACATCATGCACATTGACAATTAGTGCACCACACAAATGCATCACGCATATGATTCGAACAGTTGGCATACATCGATACAATACATGAACCGGCAGTATTAAAACAAGCAAAGCATCAAACAAATGTACAATGCTTGTACTTAGAAAATAAATAGATACACAAGTACTTAGCCGAATCCCAATAAACGATAGAAAAGAGATATATAAAAGATCAAAATGTTGTTTACAAACTTAGAGAAAACTAAAGTGCAAAAGATAAAACTAGAAATAAATTCAAACTAAAGTGAAATTGCCTCGGCAGCAGCCTCGAGGTCTCCATATCGGCTTGATCCGAGGTCTCTTCAATCTCCTTAGAAGATTGCACCAAAGCCTCCTCAGCTACCTGATCCACGGTCTCTATATCAACTTGGTCCAAAGTCTTTTCAACTATCGGATCCAAGGCCACATCGACTGTCAAAGTCACCTCATCAACTGGCTCCACAGAAGCATTCTCCTCATTAGGATTAGACTTTCCAAAAGATTCCATCTCAGAATTCTTCATCAAAGTCCCCTCACAAATATCCTAGCTCAAGTCGAACTTCTCCGCATCAAGATCAGGAGCAAAAAAGGCTACTTGACGAACAGCTCTATCAAAGCCAAGTTCGCAACCAAGCATCCATGACTTACCCACAGCAATAACCTTAGCTTCTTCAGAGGAAGAAAGCTTCTCCTTCAAATCTGCTAATTCAGCTCGAAGAGTACTAACCTCTTCCCTCACAACCTTGAGCTCGACAGAAGCCAACTCCTTCGAGGCTATTGCCCCATCCTACTCAACTTTCATCTGCTCCCTCCCAACTTTAGCATCAATGAGTTGGAGTTGAAGAGATGCACCAACCTTGTGTGCTTCTTCAAACCTTTCTTCAAAATCATCCCTCTTAAGAAAAAGAGCTTCATTCTCCTTTACCTTCTTTTGGACCTTAGAAAGCCAAACATCCTTGGCAACAAGTTTGGCACCAAGCTTCTTGTACGCAAGAGCAAGCTTCAAATTTTGCGCCTTTTGAGCCTTCACTCGAAAGTCAGCATTAGACACCTTTGCTTTCCAATGGCAGAAAATCCCCATAGCTCAGGTAAGGAACACCTCACCAGCATCCATACTCGCCTCAGGACCAACGAACATCAAAATGCTCTAATCACCCTTAGATAGCAAATCTTCAGTTTTAAAAAGTGAAGAAGCCTGGAAATCACCATGCCAAAGAGAAGGAAGCTCGCCCTGGATATTGACGTGGTCCACCCTCTTCAATAGCCCCTTGTGGTGTCAAACAACAATGGCAAACTTTGGCAAAGGGTTCCAAGGAGGGGGTGGACCCATTACCAAAACTCTTTCAGGCACAACCCAACTTCTTATCTCTTGCTAGGGGAATTTGCTCCTCCCATCCCCCTCTAAAACATTAGCCCCATTAGAGGTCTTCTCCGACAAGGTCTTCTCTTCAGAAGCCACATTGGTCATCATAACCACTTCACAAGTTTCAGGCACCACCTCGGGGCTCGCCATGACCAAACTCGGGGCAGCAACAATCTTCATCTGTTGAGTCTCGACCGAGCTCAGCACAATAACAACCTTTTTCTTCTTGGCCTTGGTCGAGCTTGGAGTAGCAACAACTTTCTCAACTCTCTTCCTTTTCTTTGTACTAAAGATCCCACCATATTGGGCCTGCAACTCAGCTTTCTCCTCTTCAGAAAGATGACCTTTCAGAGACTTGATATCAAAATTCTTCATAATGGTTGCAAAATAGAAACAAAAACATCAAAAACACATTTTGAGAATACACACACTTACCAAAACAAAAACACTCACCCTTCAACAACACATCAACGCCTTTACTAATTGGTCAAGCTAAGATGTCCTTTGTCAACATCTTCTTTGAAAACTTGCTAATAATACCCATGTCCACCTTTTCCTCCTTGGACAAAAGCTTATCAGAAATGTAATGGAACTTCACAGGATTCGATTGCCAATAGAGAGGAAATTTAGGAGTCACCCCATCCCCTTCGCAAAACAAGTAAGAACTACCCAAGTACGTAAGGCACTCCATAACCTTAAAGTACCTAGACTTGAAGTGGTTCCACGACTCCTTGTACAAAGAGAAAAGTCCACCCCTTGACTACCATTCATAGAGATAAACCTAATAGGATATTTCTCCAAATAGCAACAAAGAACCTCAAAAGCCCTAAAAAGATCCATCTATTCACATGAAGTTGAGTGGGGGCAACGTTCAAGATCATTAGAACCCCACACACAAACTCGGTAAACAGCAAAGTGATGCTGAGCTCTTAGAACATCTCCTCAAACACATGTTGTATAATCTCTTCTATCCTCCTTAATAGACTTATTAACCCCCTTCGATGATGAACAAGAGCTCTCCACAACCCAATCAATAGGTCGATCTAAATTGGTCAACCTCATCCGCTTTAGCAAATCGGCTAGGGAGGTAGAACCCCTGAACATCGAGGTATACTTATCCACCTCACTACTCGCCCAATGGTAACCAAGATGGCTCGACATCGGATACTTCCTTGACTGGCCACCAACCTTAGCCTCATCACCACCCTAGCCTTACCTTGATGTGTGTGTTTCCTCACCAAGGCAGTTTTGGAGGTAGCAACACTAGAGGCCGAACAACCTCCCCCAAGCCAATTTAGCATTGCTTGAAACTCAACCTCATTGTCCAGTTCAAACAAAGCTTCAGGAGGAGAAGGACACCTTTCATCAGAGTCATACCCAATATCAATGACCTCCCTCTCCCAAAGACTCTTCCAAGGAGAACCAGAAAACCCAAAACCCGAAGAAGAGGACATGATGAAACAAAAGGAAGAAGAGGGAAAGAACATGAATAATACTTGTGTTTGAGAAGAAAAACATAGTTTAGCAACCAACGATAGGTAGAAAGCAAGTTCAAAGGAAAAGAAAGAAAAGAATAAGAGAGGAAGCATTAACTTGACCACAACAAAGAACACTCTTATAGCCCACTCGAACTGATCAAGAAACAAGGTAACGCTTCATCTTCACCACCAATGAGGCACTCAAACCTCTTTAATAAAGGTTGTCTCCATTCAAAAAGAAAGGCAATGCAAAAATAAGAAGAAATGTTCCATCCGAAACGTCATGCCGCTCATTTTAGGCTAGACGTAACTCTCACACGAAACGGTGAGATGCTGCAACGTGTCTACACCTCCTCAACCTAAGCTTACCAAAAACTGATCTAACGATGCTCCCTTGAACATATCAGATTTTGGATCAAATAAGATCTCAAAAGATCTCATCTCAAAATCTTTTCATAACAATCAAATCAAGGCCAAGTCCTCTAAAATTCAAAATTCAAAATTCAAAATTCAAATATCACCACAAACGCGCCAATTCAAAGAGAAAACTATGAAAACCATACCAGGTTCACCTATTACTTTAAACTCTTTTGCTCATGCTGAGCTCAAAGCTTGTGGACTTTTGTACCGTACAACCAAGAAAGATCTCAACACAGAGCAGTCACTTCGTCGATCTCTTCTACTCAGTCCAATACTAAACTCGTCTTTACTGCTTGGTCAGACATCGAGCACAGACCAGGGATAGAACAATCAAGAGACTTAGTCACCAAATATCTCATTTCCAAGCAACCATATCCCATTATCAGGCAACTCTATCTCATTTAATAGGGAATGCAATCCAAAATCCCTTAAGGGATATCATGCAATGTCAAAGTGAAGATAACCTACACAAGCCATTTGGAGGCAAAGTGGTCGTATTAGGTGGGGATTTTAGGCAAATATTGTGAGTTTTGAAAAAAGGTTGTAGGAATGATATAGTTGCAACAAAAATCAATTCTTCCAAAATATGGAAAAGTTGTAAAGTCTTAAGATTGTCAATAAACATGAGATTAAGGGTCAATACATTGCAAGAAGATGATGATGACATAAAACAATTTGCATAATGGATTCTTAATATAGGAGATGGCAATCATGAGTCTAATTAAATAGGAGAAAGTAATATTCAAATACCTAATGATTTATTGATTGATAATTCTGAAAATCCATTATTTTCTTTAGTTGATTTCACTTATCCACAAATGTTACAAGACATTAACAATTTCAGATTTTATCAAGAAAGGGAAATTCTAACTCCTACTTTAGAATCTATACACATTATAAATGATTTTGTGTTATCGTTATTTCTTGGAGATGAAAAGTGTACCGTACAACCAAGAAAGAGCCTAGCCTTACAATCTTCGGGATAATACTACTTCTAAGGCTCATTAGGTTGCTTAATTAGTTTTTCTTTGATTATGGGTTTTGGTCTTGTCCCCCTATGTTGTTATTCGCTTTCTTTCTGTGGGTTTTGGCCTAGTCCTCCCACATTTTACTTGTACTTTCTTTTTGCTTTATGAACAACACACAACTAGGGGGTTCTTGATGGGGGTTGCTAGCATCCCAACTTGTTTGGGATGTCCTAGTCTCCTCTTGAAAATCTATAGACTTCACATTTATTTTAACTACTTCATAACTTAAAAATATTTTTAGCTCATAATTTAAAGATACTTTTAGTCCTATTTATATAGAAAAAGGTTTTTCTATTTTTAACGACATAAAAATGCAAACACACAAGCGCCACAACACTTGTGTTTTTGCTAGTATGTATAATATAAATTTACATAAATATATATTTATAAAAATATATAAGTGAAAGGCACCAACATTCAGATTCATGATTCACAAATCACTTTCAAATGCATATGTTGGAAAATGTACATTTGAATATGAGCAATTGATACAATGCACATGTATCATTATACTACATATATTATAATATATAAAAGATTTACCATCTCAATTATCTAAAAGGCATATACCTATATATGAATATAAAGTTAACAAAACTATTGCAGCCACAACACAAACACAAGAGATTTGGAACCTTGCACCTAAATTAACGCATGGTTTCTTTAAATCAAAGAAAATGTTGGTGACCACAATTGTAGGTACACGAGTTAATTATTCTCAATCATAGCAAATTCTCATCATGGAGATCACCATATTTTCAAGAAGCAGAGCAATAACACATTCATACGTAACCAAATGATTTATCCATTAAAAATATATCCAATGTATATGAAGGATTAATCATAATGTATTAAAATCCCTAATTAGCACACAAGGGGGAAAACATGAATCACACTCCAACACTCATGTAATTAAATTATAACAACAAATTAATGTGTGTGGGTTAATCTTATTCCATGTGTGCTCAGTTGAATTTCAAACTCATCATACAAATCAATCATACACATCTAATTGGGGCCGAGGGCCAACCCTGAACACCAACCATAGACATACCCATAAGCAGAATAGTCTCACCCCTTACCTCGAAAGATGCAGTTCCACAAGAAAAGTGCAAGCAATGATGTTTCTTTGCGATTTCTCCTTCACTCCTCTGCTCACAATTTTGACGGCACAATTCCCAAAAAAAGTAAAAAAGAGGAAAAGAGAGAGATGAGAATAGGTTTAAAAATACAATTGACAATTTTGAAGAAAACTTGGGCTCACGGAGTCTAATGCCCAATATGTGATTTAACTAGTAGCATCCTTTTATTTTCTAAAATCCAATTTTCTCACTTTCAAACCCAAAACATATTCTTAAATTATTTATTAAATTAAAACCAACACAAATATAATATTTAATAATAATAAATATATTTATATAATTAGAAAATTAAAACTAGGATGTTACCAAAAAGACCAAGCTCAAATAATGCAGGAAAATATACTTTATAATGCAGAAAAATAGTTATAACATTGTGAATGATGCAGAAAAATGTTCTTCATATATAATTAGGAGAATCAATTGCAGCTCTAAATTTACTACCTTTGAAGATTTATTCAGGTGATTTTCCCTTGAGGAATAGATATAAGAAATTTAGTATTTTGTTTTCACCACCACTCTCGAGGTTTCAATAAAAGAGTTTTCAGAGAATGTTTGATTGAATAAACCAGAAAAACAACCTCAACTTAAGATAGAAATGATTTAGAAAAAATTATCTTGATAAAGATCAAATGCTAAATTGAAATAGATCAAGGGATAGAGAGATAGAGCCTGTTGTTTTATACTGGTTCGATCAACCACCGATCTACATCCAGTTCTCCCTTTCACCAAGGGGTTCCACTATGAATTTGATTACATACATACACCATGCACACACAATTCACAGCAAATCCTGATTTCACAACCTGAAACAGGAACCTAGAAGATTGAATGTGAAAACACCATTCACCATCCAATTTCTAAACACAAAACTACACACAAAATTAGAAATACCATCTAATTTCAACACAACATTTAGGAACGAAATTCCAACAATGCTAATCAAACAAGATTAACGAAAAAGATTAAAGAATGAAAACACCTTGATGTGCTGATATAACAGATATAAGATCAGATCAAGAAACTCCAATATGAGCAAATTTAGCAGTCAAGACTAATGTTGAATCATCTCAGTTCATGAAGGAACAAAAGAGAGATATAGCTGTATATGCTCAGGGGTTCAATCTCAAATGGGTATAGTAGTAAAAGAAATATTAAGTTTTTTGAAAATCAAGAGATTTTAGAATTGTGCAGAAGAAAGAAGAGAGTGATCAAACAATATCAAATCTGAAAAACAAATCAAAGATTTGGATTTTGACAAATGAAGGAATGAAAAGATATTGTAACTGTTTGTTCTTGTTATTCTACATAGAATGATATGGGTTCAAATATATGGCATGGGTCAAAAAGATTCGGAGTTAGTTAGACAAAGAATGAGTCTTGGAGATCTTTAAAAATGATCGTTATACCAGATATAATCGATTGCAACAAGGTGTAATCGATTATCTTGTGTATCAGAATATGATTTACACTTACTGTCAACTGTTGTAATCGATTGCATAAGACTTGTAATCAATTGCACACAAGACAGAGCCAATTCTAAATATCAGAGATCATCTGGTAATCGATTGCAGTTCGATGGTAATCGATTGCAATGGTTGGTAATCAATTAACCCGATACCAAAGATGGTTTCAAAACAGATTAGGCCATCTGGTAATCGATTCCTACAACTTGTAATCGATTGCAATCACTCAGAATTAGTTCCTAAGAAATAAATCATCTAGTGATGCTAAAGATAATAGAAAACAGGGCAAATCAAAACATCAAACAAGAATGATATGGCTTAGTCTATAACAAACAATACAATGCCATCATCCATACATGTTATGGCATAAAAAGAAAAATACTAGACTAGGAGAACAGAAAATACTTAAGGTATGAAGATACCAAAAATCTAAATGAAGAGGCGAGGCGTCAATCTTCAATATTGAGAATTTCTTTAAGTGGTTTTTTCAAGTCTTTATATGTAGTTGGTTGTGTAACACCCTACTATTTCGAGACACATACATTTATAATGGACTTTAAAATATAATCATTTTCAAAAATATTATCAAAGTGTCTTTCATAAAAATAAAAAAGAGTCACAATACTTATGAATCAAGAACCCTTTTATTAAAAAGAAAGACAAACATGTTTCAAATATTCCTTGGCACTCCCAAAGCCATAAAACACATGTCATGATTTATTGTAGTTTTATACTATACAAAATCCTAAGAAAAACAAAAGTAAATAAAATATGAATCCAAGTCTTCTCTTCGGCATCATCATTTAGATCCTATTAAGCCTTACCAAGTCTTTACCTACAATGGTGGCATTCAACCCAAACACAAACAATACACAAAAGACGAGGTGAGATATATCTCATAAAAGAAATTAAAGATTTATAAGGCAAGATATAGAAAACTTCACACTTTATTCACATTACAATAATGTACACGCTTATTACATTGATACACATGCAATGCATGCTTGACTAACTTATGTTCCATATGCATGTGGTACTCATCACTACATTGATGAAAATAGACTAGGAGTACATGCAGTCGACGAATAACCACACCATGGGCATCCGACATTAACACTCTCCCAAGGTAACACTCTTTTATGAATCTAGCCTAGGAGTACATGCAATCAACGAATAGCCACACTATGGGCATCCGACACTAACACTCTCACTAGGAGAACACCCTTTCTAGCACATCAGGGTTATCCAGCCTTGCAAGGATACTCCAACTCATGTGATCAGCATGAGCTTAAAGGAGATTCCACACCAGATAACACCCCCAAGTCCATAAACATACTTTCAAAACACCTAAATATCATGTTGACACATGATTCACACATATGCTCATGATTTTATTTAACTTATCACAAGGAGGATCCAACCTTACATAAGTTTGGTCCTTATTTACTTAGCACTCACACGTACACCATTGGTCTCTTGATCCCACACACTTCACTCAGATCAAATGTATTATAATACTCATGCATTTAATCAAATTATCCCAATTACTAATATAAAATAATATTTTATATTTATATATACATGAATTAGGGAATACAAACAAGGCGTTTCACAAATGAAACTTTAATTGAATTTAAATGATAATATACAAATTAAACATAAAGAATACACAATCAATTGGGGTTTAGGGTTAACCCCACTATCCCTAACCATAATCATACACATGAGCAAGATAATATCACTCCCCCTTACCTCGAAGATACATATACAGTTCTACAACAAACGTATAAGCAATGATCGTTCTTTGCGATTTCTACTTCCCAAAAATCCAACAGCGCAATTCCCCAAAAAGAGAGCAAGAGAGAAGACTACATTTTAAAATCACTCTGATAGTTTTTGAAAGGCAGATGGGCTTACGGAGCATAAAGCCCAACACACAATTTAGTTCTTAAAATCCTTTTTACCTTCTAAAAACCAATTCTCTCACTTCAAACCCAAAACATATTCTTAAATTATTTATTTAATTAAAACTAACACAAATATAATATTTAATAATAATAATAATAATATTTATATTTATATAATTAAGGAATAAAAAATTGGGATGTTACAGGTTGCTACTCACAACTTTATTTTTTGTGATGCAATCTTCATCTGTTCTATCTTTGTATGTTCGTTTAGGTCATTTCCCTAAATACATATTAGGTATTTGGTTTCTCTATATGTATTTGTTGGCTTACTATTCATAAGTTTTTTATGTGATTTTTTCAAGTCCTTTGATTTTTTCACTTATCGCATCAACACTGTTTTTATGGTCTATTACAAGTGATAAAGTGTTTGGTGTGGTACAAAGACAAAGGTGCACATATGAATATCATGAATGATTAAATATACTAGGAAAATATAATGGAGAAAAGAAGACCAATATCACTAATAATGCAGGAAAATATTGTTTACAATGTAGTAAAATTATATATAACAATTGTGAACGATGCAAAAAATGTTCTTTATAATTCAAGAGAATCAATTGCAGCTCTGAATTTACTACCTTTGAAGATTCATTGAGGTGATTTCCTTTGAGGAAATAGATGTCATAAATTTTGGATTTTGTATTCTCCATATGTATTTGTTTTTGCTATTCATATTGAGAATTTCTTTATGTAAGTTTTTCTAGTCTTTATATGTACTTGCTTGCTATTCGCAACTTTATTTTCTGTGATGCAGTCTTCATCTATTCTATCTTTGAATATTCGTTTGGGTCATTTCCCTAAATACATATAAGGCATTTGACTTCTCTATATGTATTTGTTTGCTTTCTATTCATAACTTGAGTTTCTTTATGAGATTTTTTCAAGTCCTTTGATTTTTTTCACTTATTGCATAACACTATTTTGATTGTCTATTACAAGTGATAAATTGTTTTGTGTGGTATAAAGACAAAGGTGCACATATGAATATTATGCATACAATTCTATGATAGGTAGTTGTTGTTTTTTTAGAACAAAGAAAATTGTTCTATGATAGGTAGTTAGTTAAATATTTGGAGCCTAAAACAACTATTGTGTTGTAGAGTAGTATAAACCATAGGTAGAGTTTAAATCAATGAACTTGGGCTGTTTTGTGGTTGTTCTCTTACCGTTGTCAATTTTTCCTTTATTTTTTTTTTTGTCTTCATAGACATTATTAGTGATTTAGTGAAGACAACACAACATTCAAGTTTTCTACGTGCTTTATAGCAAAAATATGAAGGAGCCATTTACCTTCCCATTTTGCTTTATTGTTACTTGATGGCGTGTTGAGACTAAACATGTCATAGATTCATCTCAGCCATATATGTTAGCATAATTTTACTCTCATGTGTAATTTATTAAGATTCATCATATAATAATTAGACTATAGGATCTTGGATATTATTATTTCTCACTTCAATCATACTTTGTTAATTTTTTAAGAAAGTCTAGAAGACTCACCTGGATCCATAATGTTTGCATAAATATCTACTAGAGTTTCTCCCTTCTTTGACTTCCTTTACTTAGTCTCTTTGATGATATAGAAATCCCTTTTATCACTTTTGATTTTTCCTTAGTTGTCCATAGTTTCCTTATGTGAGAAACTTATTAGAATGTTAAAAGAAGTTCAACAAAAGTGACTGGAAAAGATAGGTAAGTCATCCTTTTATATTGTTGAGACAACAATAACTTCTATAACTTCTCTAACTTCTTTCATTTTCTTTAATGCCAAAAGTAACCCTTTGTGAAGTGAGAAGAAAGGAACATATTTTAATAACTTCAAAATAATTCCCAATGACTTTAATATAATTTCAAGTCTAACAACCATCACATTAGACTTCTTTTCATTAAAATCATTCCATAATTACACGAGTCATTATTAGATTAAATAATTTAACATTCTCCCAATTGACTCATGTGATGACTTGAAGATTCAACATTAAACTATAAGTGCACACCATATGTTGAAATCACAAGTCACCATCTTTATTTGAATTAGAATGATTGAATCATGACGGTTGCAAGTTATCCAAACAACTTGGTTCCTTCCATGTATCACAAATCATTCAAGTCAACTCAACTTTAGTTTATACTATAATATGTGTCTTTAATATCCTTTCTAAGACACATTTTTTCATCTCACTAAAACAATAATGTATACCATATAGTGTAAATAACATAACAAACAAAAACACAACTATAATTGAATTCACAAGTGTCATACAATGCGAGAATCACATCGTTAACAAAGACTTCTCCATAATACCCATCCTTTCAACATGGCCAATGAATGTCTTGGGTGGTGATCCTTTAGTTAATGGATCCACTATCATTAAGCTTGTACCAATATGCTCAATTAACACTCTATGTTTATGTAGAGACATGGTTGGGGTCAGGATTAATAGGCATAGAACTATTCTGATTAATAGCATTCTACTGCAAATTAGGGGTAGACATAGCTTTGGTCTAATTGAGTGGAGGCACAAGGGAAGGCTCCTGCTATTTATTAGAATTGACCACAGGATTAGCAAAAGGGTCAGGGTCAAAATCTTTAGGAGGACTGTCAGGCCTGTTATCATTGGCTCTGTTTCAACAGGTTTAGTGACAGGCGGAGGGACATATTGTTTCTTAGATTTATCAGCTGGAATATCATCTTGTTTCAAATTTCTGTAGTTTGCAATTGAAAGACCAATTACCATACAATGTTTACAGAAGTCAAGCAAGCGTTCAAATGATACCTCAACAAAGAAAGTGAACCCTTCACATTCCACCAGAACTTGCTCAGGGAGAGAGGTATTGAGTTCAAGTGAGTGGGTAAATTCTTTTTAACTTTGAAAAAGAAAATGAAAATTTTTAAATATCAATTCACCCCCCCCTTCTTGATTTATCCGGCTATTTCTATCAATTGGTATCAAAGCTGGACCTTGAATTTTACTTAAGTATTCCAACATGCCCAGTAATCGACAGCCATTTGCAGAAGGCGGTTCGATCAATCGACCTACTTTATTTTGTGGCGACAACTATCCCTTTTGGAAAGTCCACATGAAAATTTTTATGGAGGCAATTGATCGAATCGTTTGGCAAGCAATCTTAAACAGACCAAGCTTCCAACTATTGTTCTTGATGGAAAAATCGTCCCAAAACCCCTTGATGAATGGACTGAATTAGAAACAAAGCGTGCTAACTATGATGCTCGTGCTATGAATATATTACACTCTACTTTGAATTCTGATGAGTTTTTTAGAATTTCTTGCATGGACAACGACATAATTTACCTTCCTCAAAACCTCTAAATGCAAATTCAATAAAGTCAAGAACTCCTTTTTGGTATAGTGGTTCTGTCCTATCAGTGATTTGTATCCAACTTTTATCTAACTCCATACCTATCAAAGAAAAATCTCAATTAGTTCATAAATAATAAAAAATAATTGTGCTAAAAATGAACAAAAACTTACGATTAAAATATACCAAATTATAGAATAAACAAATTTGACTTAGTTCTTGATTCTTTCTACTCAATTTCACACACTCTCTTTTCAATTGCTTTTTTTCTTCCTACTCTTACGTTAATGTTGTTTGTTCACTCCTTCCTCTCTAATTAATGTATACTTGTACTACTTAATCTATTTATGTGATTCTCCTCCCCTTAATTGGGATATATAACAACTAACAACTCCAAACAGAGATTTGTTAACAAAATATAGTAATTATAACTATAGCCAGTTTTGTTAATAAATTTTACTTGTTAAAAAAAATTATTAAATAGGTTAGATAAAAAAAATATTGTTTTATCCTTTACATATTGGTTTACTTTTATCTTTAATAAAATTACATAATCTGCTAGCATATCTGTTCCTATTAGTCTTGTAACTAATTTAATTAGTTTTTTAATTTAATTTTTTTTAATTTAATTGTAACCGTGCATCGTATCTATTCCCATTATTCAATTTAATTGATTTTTTAATTTAATTGTTTTCTTATTTTACTTGTAACTGTGTAGGATAGAAATATGCCATTTGTTAATTTATAGGATGCATGTAACCACTACTAATTAACGTGAGTGAGTTAATTTGAGAGTGAGTGAAAAGGCGCAAAAACAAAAAATTGAAAACTCATACTTGGTGCCATGGGAAATTTGAGAGTTAATTTTAGAAAAAAAAAAGTCCTTATCTCATCTTTGATATCTTTCATTTCCACTAACTTGAACTGCAATTCTGCAAACATTAATTATCTACACCATCTACTATCACAATTTTTTTCATTATCAAAGGTAAATTTTCTCTCTTCTAACACTTCTTTTTTCATTCTTTTCCATTATCACTCTTCTTTGCTTCCATTATTTGTTATGTAGGTACAACATGTCAATGTATGAAGAACAAAGGCTACAGAGAATTGCAGAAAACAATGCAAAATTGGAGGCTTTAGGATTATCACAAATATCCTCTTCTTTGAAAGACATAACTTGAAATACCAAGAATAATAAGGGAAGACAAAAGGTTGAAGATGATGAAGAGTATAGACTCGAAGACTTAGAAGAACCTCGATCATTTAGATTGAATTTTAAAAGGGTTAATGCATCAAAATTGATTAGTGTTGATTCTGTTGAAGAACTTGAATCTCATGCAAGTATAACGATTTTATATTACAAAAAATTCTATAAATTTATTTTACTATTTTTTTTAGGCAATCATAAGAAGAAACATGGACATACCAATTTCCTTCCCCATACTTTAAGCTTTGTGGAAAACATGCAAAATACTTTAAGTCTGAGGCAACTGTTTGTATATGTCAAGAAGCTCCTTTACAAGTTAAAAGTTGGAAAGAAATACCCAAAGATTGTTAGAACCAAGACATTTGATGATGTCTGCCCCTAATACTTTGATAAGTTTTGATGAGAACAAATATGATAATAATTGATCAACTAATGATTTCAGACTAAGTGATTTCAGGAAATCAAAGTGAGAACAGGAAATGGTATAATCACTTAATCTCTCACTTACGTTTTAACTGTCTAATAACTCGTAACAATTAATCAAGCACTATAATTGCTTCTAATCAGACTAAAATAAGCTCTAGAACAGACCATGCTAAGTTCATAAGATCAGACGGTATAGTCTTGGAACAAACTATGCTAAGTCTTGGAAAGACTCATGCAAAGTCTAAGACCAAACCATACAATAGTCTTAGACAGACTATGTGAAGCCTTGGGACAACAACACAAGTCTAGGACTAGACTATGCATATGTACTAGACCAGACCATGTATAAAACACGGTCAAACGACGCATAGTCAAGAAAGACGATGATTAAGTCAGGCCAGACGATGTCTGAAGCTAGGCCAGACCATGTCTTTCATTCCAGACTATGCTTAGTTAGATCAGACTATGTTTGTTAAGCCAGACGCTGTTTGTGCAAGAACAAACCATGGTTAGTCAAACCAGACTGTGTCTGTTAAGCCAAACGCTATTTGTGCATGAACAAAACTTGCTTTGTCATATGTGCTTTATAATTAATTCTTTATACAAATAAAGGCACTATTGTTACAAAAAGAAAAGGGAGATACTCTCTGAACTTGCTTTATTCTATTCCTCGTATTTGCTTGCATGTCTCAAATTGTGTGAAGTGTGTAGGTATAGCCAAAAGACTAATCAACATTGAGATGCACACCTTAAGCTAAAAGCCAACTATGACAGAGACAGAAACCTGCTCCAGTCACATCAAGCATAGTCAGAGCAACTTCAACACTCTTCTATGAGACAACGGAAACCTATCTTCTCCAATGTTCAAATCCATGAAGCTCACTATATAAAAATGTGTCCATGCAACAAGAAGATGATGATGATGAAATGCTAATGAACTGAAACAAACTCATTCAAAGCAATCTGTATAGCAAGCAAAGCACTTTGAGAAAAACCCAGTGAGAGACATGAGCTGAAAAAAAAGAAGGAAATACCCATCCTTTACAAGCTCACACAAATTCAACACTTGTTCATATCCTCTCTTTGAGAGTTATTTGAATCTTATACATTTTTTGATAAAAATCTAGGAGTGGCTCAGTGATAAAAGAATACTTGGAAAGTATAATCTCAGGGGAAGATTCATACTCATAACTAGAAGTGGTTTAGAATACTTGTAGCTAGTAGTGGCATAGAGAATACTTATAGCCAAAAGTGGTAGTGAAGAATACTTGTTTTGTAATTAGTTGATTATAGTGGTACCCTTTAATAGTTGTTAAAGGAGAACTGGACATAGCTCAAGTTGAGTGAACCAATATAAAAACAAGCTCTCATTTACTATCTTGTGATTACATATATTTATCTTGCCTACTGTGCTCTTTTGGAAAGATTTTCAGAGCTTTGCTTTACAAGGATATATTTGTTGATGTAAACTTACATATATCCAAGAAAGCAACTTGTGAACTAATAGTATTTACCGAAAAGTTTTTCTAACACACTATTCAACCCCCCCGTTCTAGTGTGTTCTGAAGATTGACGCGTCTTCATTTTAGATTTTTGGTATCTTTATACCTTAAGTCTTCTCCGTTCTCTTAGTCTAGTATTTTCTATTTTATGCCATAACATGTATGGATGATGACATTGTATTGTTTGTTATAGACTAAGCCATACTATTCTTACTTGATGCTTGATTTGCCCTGTTTTCTATTATCTCTAGCATCATCAGATGATTTGCTTACTTAGGAACCTATTCTGAGAATTGCAATCAATTTCACATTGTGGTAATCAATTACCAGATGGCTAAATCAGTTTTGAACCATCTCTAGTAATGATGATTTCAGATTTTAGATATTGTTCTGTTTCAGTTGCAATCGATTACAAGATAATCTCTGAGGTTCATAAATTGCTCTGTTTCATTTGCAATCGATTACCATCCAGTGGCAATCAATTACTAGATGATCTTTGAAATTCAGAATTGGCTTTGTCTTATTTGCAATCAATTACAAGTCTACTACAATCGATTACAATAGATGACAACAAGTTTAAATCATATTCTGATACACAGGATAATCGATTACACCTTATTGCAATTGATTATATCTAGTATAACGGTCATTTTGAAAGATCTCCAAGATTCATTCCTTGTCTAACTAACTCCGAATCTTTTTGACCCATTCTATATATTTGAACCCATAGCATTCTGTGCAGAGAGACCAACTTTCACAATATCTTTTCATTCTTTCAATTGTCAAAATCCAAATCTTTGATTTGATTTTCAGATTTGATATTGCTCTGAACATTCTCTATCTTTCTTTTGCACATCACTTAATCTCTTGAGTTTCAAAAAAACTCAATATTACTTTTACTGCTATACCCATTTGAGATTAAACCTCTGAGCCCATACAACTATATTCCTCTCTTGTTCTTTCATGAACTAAGGTGATCCAAGCGATTGTTCTTGACTGCTATACACACTCACATTGGAGTTTCTCAACTGATCTTATATCAAGATATATTAGCACACAAAGGTGTTTTCATTCTTGAATCTTTTCATTGATCTTGTTTGATTTGCATTGTAGGAATTTCATTCCTAGATGTTGTTTTGAAATTATATGGTGTTTCTAATTTTGTTTCTAGAATTGTGTGGTTCTAGAGTTTAGAAATTGGATGGCGAATGGTGTTTTCACATTCAATTTTCTAGGTTCCTGTTTCAGGTTGTGAAATCAAGATTTACTGTGAATTGTGTGTGCATGGTGTATGAATTGTGTGAGCTTAGCGAAAGGTCTGATGTTATGTTTAAGTGGAGATTAGTTACATAACCCTCTTCTAAGGCCTGGCTCTATAAATAGTTGAGGAGAACCTCATTTGTAAAGACATATAACTCATTTGTGAATGAAATAAGCTTTGGCTTAGTTTGAGAGCTTAGTCTCTTCTTGGTTCTTGAGTGAAACCAAATTGATTCTTATCAAGGAAGCTTTCCTTGTGGCGAATTCACCTCGGCTTATCGTTTCGTGCAGATTGTGGCGTCATTCTAGTTCATCTTCTTCTTCTTTCTGCTTTTCCCTTTTGTTTGAGTTCTTGATTTAGCTTCAATGGAGCTCTTTTGATTTGCTTCCGGACGATCCAAACCAAGCTTGTGTGGCTTGGAACTGCATCATGCATGCATCAATAGCTCTCCGGGCAAGCCAGAGAGGATATGAAGCACCTTAACAAGTTTTGGAATGATAGGGAAAATGAGGATGTTATTGATCAAGAGGGCCTTGAAAATGATGGTTTCACTCCTGTGGTCTCTAAAGCCACAAAAAAAAAAAAGCAAAAGCAGATTGAAGCTGAAAAAAAAAAAGATATAACACCCGTGGGTGCAAATCCACCTGTCTACAATGAAAGTTCTATTTTGGAATATTAGAGGTTTGGGTAATGCTGCCTCTAGACTTGTCCTTAAGAAACATTGTTCTTTGCACAAACCTGAATTGGTGTTCATTGCGAGCCCAAAATTCAGCATTCTTGTTTGCCCTCTAATTTTTTATCTTCTCTTAATCTAGAATTGTCTACTGTCAATACTAGAAATATCCCTTCTATATGGTGTTTGTCTAACTCTGATCTTCAATTTGACATTGTTAGCTGTTCTAATCAGTTTATAGTAGTATGTCATAATACTGATAACTTCATTACCTATCTTGCTGGAATATATGGATCTATTAATTATGTCTTGAGGAGATTACTCTTGGCGAGATTTAACTATTTTGCCAGCTAATCATCCTGGAAATTGGGTCTTCCTAGGAGACTTCAATGCTATCTTAGGTGAACATGAGAAGATGGGTGGTCTGGCCCCTTTTCGAGCTTCCTGTCAAGATTTCACAAACTGGTTCAACTCAAATCTCCTATTGCATCTTCCTACTAAGGGACGGCATCTTACTTGGCATAATGGCAAAGTTGGAAAACAACATATTAGCATGAGATTGGATAGGGCAATTTGTAACTCTTCATTCCTCAATTCTTGGAACACTGTCACCTATTGTACTCTCCCTAGATTGCAATCAGATCACAACCCGTTATTACTTTCACTGCTGCATAATCAAGATAAATGCTCTAATCATTTTTAGTTTCACGTAATGTGGACTCTTCACCCTTATTGCCATAGAGTGGTCAAGCAAGCATGGTCTACTACAGTTAATGGTTGTCCCATGCTAATTTTAAAACTTAAACTGAAGGCAGTAAAAGCAGCCTTGAAAGTTTGGAATAAGGAAGTCTTCGGGAAGTTATAGTAGTAGGTCCTCTCTACTGTCAACAATCTTGATTAGATTCAACAATAGTTGAATGTTGCGGACCTGTCAGAAGAATTAAATCAGAAGCATCTACAAGCCCAATCCATCCTACAATAAGCTCTTAATTTTGAGGAAGCATTCTGGCTTGAAAAATCCAGAGTGAAATGGGCAACCCTTGGGGATAGGAACACTACATTTTTCCATAAAAAAGTCTCTATCAGGAAATCATCTAAGCATATTTCATCTTTGGTCAAGGATGGTATTCTGCTTCAATCTAATCAAGAGATTAATGAGCATATCATTAGCTTCTTTTCGAACCTTTATGCTTCTTTTGACAGTTGTATTCCTAATTCCATGGTAGACATTATAATCCCATCATTGGTAACTGATGAGGATAATCTTTTATTAACTCAACCTCCCTCTTTTGCTAAAGTTAGAAGGGTTGTATTTGCCATGAGTGCATTAAGTGCTCTTGGCCTAGACATATTTGGGAGCTGTTTCTATCACACTTATTAGAACCTCATTGGTAAAGAGGTCTTTGAATCCACAAGACAGTTTTTCTGTCAACACTGGCTACTGCCTAGTATCAATTCAAATAATGTTGCTCACATACCTAAATTCTCTAATGTTTGCAGGCTTGAGGACTTTAGGCCTATCGCCATGAGCAACTTTAAGTTCAAAATTATATCCAAAGTAATTGCTGATAGAGTCTCTATAATAGCTAAAAAAGTCATTTCTCCTCAGTAGAAGGGTTTTATCCCTAATTGTATGATATTTGAATGCATAACAACTACAGCTAAAGCCATTAATATGCTACACAATAATTCAGAAAATTTGGTTCTCAAATTAGATGTGTTGAAAGCATTTGATACACTTGATTGGGCTTTTCTTTTGAAAGTTTTGAAGTGTTTTGGCTTCAACAATATATTCTGCAAGTGGATTCACATTATTTTAAAATCTATTAGATTACCTTTTTTAGTGAAAGGTTCTACTGTGGGTTACTTTGCTTGTACCAGAGGGGTACGGCAAGGCGATCCTCTTTCACCTCTCCTTTTTTGTTTTGCATAGGATGCTTTGAGTAGAAGCATATCTTACCTAGTGGAGCAACAACGTTTTTCTCCTATGGCAGTTTCCAACAGCCACCCTATCCCTACTCATGTTTTTTACGCTGATGACTTAATAATTTTCTGTAAGAGATCTTTGCCTAATATTTCTAATTTTTTACAACTGTTGCATGATAGAGTGTATTTTAGCATAGTCTAGAGTTACATTTAACATAGTCTAGACATGTTTTATACCTCATTTTGACCATTTTAGCTGAGTTTTGTGAGATTGGGTTATTTTGGACCCAAGTGTCGAAAATTGTTATTTGTCACATTTTATTGATGCTTTTGACAATATCCCTTGTTCAGCTCATAACTTTTGACACAGATCTCTAATTTTGATGATTCTTGTCTTGTTTGAAAGCTAAGGAGGAGATCTACAATTTCATGTCTCGGAAGTATTGGCTAATTCGAACTTTTAAGGGGTCAAATTTGGGATTAAATGTTACAGTCCTGCACATAATTCCACGTTTTAGTTTGTAACTAGGGACCATTTGGTAATTGTAATTGGTCAAGGTAGCTTTTATTTAGTTGGTTCAGACCTTGTGGGGGGGACCACTTTTTTGGCTTTTTGTTTTAAGTTTTTCCCCTTTTGCAAGTCAACATTTTTACACAACAACACTACATTGAATACAAATTACACCTTTGCTCTCTTCTCTCTTCTCTTCTCTTCTTTTCCCTTTCTCCTTCATAAATTTCGTGCAGCCCCTTGCAGCCACCATGAGGATCTTCATGGAGGGCTAAATCCCCCTTGCAACCCAAGAATCATGTGCTTGTGGGTAAATATGAGTCCTTCTATTCTCAATTTTGAATTTTGCTCATGAAAACCCTTTTCCCCCTTATTCTAATTTTCAATTTCCTTGTTTAATGTATGATAATGATTAGATTAGGGAATTGTAATATGAATTTGGGTCAATTACAATCGATTGATTGTGATTTAATATGATACGTGTTTGAATTTGGGAAAACTAGGAATGCGATAGTAATCTAGATTTTTCCGAATGAATGCGAGGTGATTGCCTTAAATTTCGTATTATTGGGAATTTCATGAGTATGAATCTGACTTATCCTTGTTGGAACTATGATTATTTCTCCATAAGCATAGATTCTTGAGTTGCATCTCTTTGATTCTGTTTTCTTTTATTGTTTAGAAAGTTGTTTTGTTGCTTTAATTTATGAAAATCACACAAAATCCCCCCTGTTTTGAATTGAATGCAAGGTGTTTGATGAATTGTATCTTTGAGAAAATGACCTGAGTTAGCCCTATATTGCAAATTTTATTAGGGAACTTAGTTGCTTTTGACGGCGTATTCGACACGCTTCGTCCAAAACTAGCGCCATTGCCGGGGATACAATTTATCAGTTCCTTATTTCAATTCTTGTAATTAGTTTTATTTTGGTTTTTAGTTTTTGTTTTTTTTTATTCCATTTCAGTTTTTGCATTTGTGTTTTCAACCTTGTGCAATTTGGTATGCTTTGATTTTTTGCAATTGTGCAATTGTGCCATTCGGTTTCAATTTGCACATTTCTATTTCAACTTATGCATTCTTTGTTTTAGTTTGCAATTTAGTTTCATTCACTTATGCAATTTTTGATTTTGTAGAGCAGTGCTCTGTTTTGGTAGTTATTTCATATCACTAATTATGCTTTGAGTTTCCCTTGTCGGTTTTGTTCTCGCATTGTTGTTGGTACTTGAGGATTCGGCAAAATTTTCACTAACTTGGATTGGGCTGAATTTTGGTATCCAAGGTTTATCCCCCATTTTGAGCAAGAGCTGTCCCCATAGGGGACTGGGTGCAAGTTAAAATTGCCAAATTCCTTTTCTAAGTTCTTTTTTTGAATTTTTTTTATTTTTCCCGATTTATTTTGAATTTGTTTTTGATTTTCAAGATTTTTAAAAATCACCGAAAAATTACAAAAATTCTAAAATTATTTGTAGACTTTTTCTGTGGTGTTTTGGTAGTTTTTAAAAATCATTTTTATAGCTTTTGAAATTTCTAGGTCAATTTAGCTTATTTCATCCTATTTTTATTATTCACTTGTTGTTTCTTCAATTATGCATGACTAGGTCTGCTCCTAGTAGCTTTTATGCATTTGATCCTGAAATAGATAGAACATTTCATAGGTTGAATAGGCATGGTAGCAATAGTGTAGCTGATCACCATAGGGTAGATGACTTGAGTAGTGTAGAACTTGATAGTGTTAGTGTTAGTCCTGTTTCTAATTCTGTTGATTTTGAACTTGGTACTATTTTTACTTATCCTTATTCTGACTTCATGGCTGACCATTAACATTAAGAAAGAACTTTGAGGGAATTGGCTACACCTGACATTGGTTTCCAACCTTTGTGCATCCAATATCCTGAAATTAATGTTGACTGTGAGCTTAAGTCTAGATTAATCCATTTGTTGCCCAAGTTTCATGGTCTTGCAAGTGAAGATCCTCATAGACATCTAAAGGAGTTTCATGTGGTCTGTTCCACTATGAAACCAAATGGTGTGCCTGAAGACTACATTAAGTTGAAGGCTTTTCCTTTCTCTTTGGTGGACTCTGCCAAGGACTGGTTGTACTTCAATCCAGTTCCTGTTAGAAGCTGAAATGATTTGAAGAGGCAATTCTTGGAGAAATTCTTCCCTGCCTCTAGAATTGGGACAATCAAAAACGAAATTAGTGGCATTTGACAACTTTCTGGAGAGACTTTGTATGAGTATTGGGAGAGATTCAACAAGCTGTGTGCCAGTTGTCCTAATCATCGCATTAGTGAGCAACTCCTCATCCAATATTTCTATGAAGGATTGCTTCCCATGGAGAGAGCCATGGTTGATGTTGCTAGTGAAGGAGCTTTGATAGACAAGACCCCAACTGCTGCAAGACAGTTGTTTTCCAACATGGCAGAGAATTCTCAGCAGTTTACCACCAGATCCTCACCCGCTGTTAGAGTTCATGAAGTCACCACTGATTTTGCTCACAAGCTAGAAAACAAGGTCTCAAAGCTTACTTCCCGTGTCAGACAGCTAGTCATTGGCCAACAATAGTAGGTTCAGGCAATCAACCATCATGGGTGTGGCATTTGCACTTCAGCAGAACACCCTATAGATGCATGTCCTACACTTCAAGAGACTGAAGATGTTGCTGGAATCAACACTAGTCAACAGTATAGACCACCTTATCAAAAATATGATCCTTATTCTTCTACATACAATGAGGGATGAAAGGATCACTCCAACTTGAGATATGGTCCTGGTCTTGTGCGGCAACAACCATCATATGTAGGGCAACCCAAACAAAGATACCAACAGCCTAGTTCAGGCGGTAGATACTAGCCACCTCCATTGAGACAACAACAAGCTCCTCTTGTTCAACAATCCCCTCCTTCTACAAGACCTTCATTGGAAGATTTGGTGAAGCAGATGGCCACAAGCAACATTCAGTTCCAACAGAATGTGAGTGCAAGCATCTAGGATTTGCAGACTCAGATTGGCCAATTGGCCACCACTGTGAACCACTTGCAATCACAAGGCTCGGGCAATATTCCTTCCCAAGCAATCCCTTCTCCCAATCGGAATGTGAGTGCCATGACTTTCAGGGGAGGTAAGGAGCTGAAATCTCATGTAGTGAATTCAGGAACTCAGAAGACTAGTGATGATGATGCTGCAACAAGCTCTCAAAAGCCAAGTGGTGTGAAGGCAACTGTTCCACAAAAGACTCCTCCTCTACCTTTTCCATCCAGAGTAGCTCAACCCAAGAGATTGGAGTTGGATAATGAGTTGATGGAGACCTTCAGAAAGGTTGAGATCAACATTCCTCTCCTTGATGCCATCAAGCAGATTCTAAAGTATGCAAAGTTTCTTAGGGAGTTGTGCACGTACAAGAGGAATCTGAGGAGTGATAAGCAAGTAAAGATGGGAAGAAATGGATATGCACTCATTCAGAGCACAAATGTTTCTACCATTCTACAGCCTCCTATGCCTCAGAAGTGCAAGGATCCAAGCACTTTTATCGTCCCATGCACCATAGGTGATTACACCTTTGCAAATGCTATGCTAAATTTGGGTGCCTCAATCAATGTCATGCCTTCGTTTGTGTACAGATCATTGAAGCTTGGGGATTTGAAGCCAACCACTGTGGTCATTCAATTAGCAAACCGGAGCACTGCACAGCCACTTGGAGTCTTGGAGGATGTTCTCGTCCAGGTCAACAAGTTGATTTTCCCTACAGACTTCTATATTTTGGACATGGAGGATGAGTCTTCCATTCATGGCTCCACATTGATTCTGGGCAGACCCTTCTTGATGACAGCTAGGATGAAGATTGATGTGCATGCAGGAACGCTCTCCATGGAGTTTGGTGATGATGTGGTGCAGTTTAACATTTTTTATGCCATGAAGCACCCAATAGAGAACCATTCTCTTTTCTATTTAGATGTGATTGATTATATGGTTGATAGCTGCATGGATTTGCCATCTGATTTGGAGGAACTAGCTGAGTTTACTAATTTTGATTGTGGCTGTAATGATGCATCTGTTTGTGCCATTTGTGCAGAGATCGAAGTTGCTATTGCTGCGAGTGTAGACTCAGTAGTGGATGATAATGTTGCTATTCCAAATGTCATGCCGGCTGATATCATGGTGGCTACAAGCAAGCCCCCTTTGCCCTCCATTGTGCAACCACCAACCTTGGAGCTGAAGCCCTTGTCGGATCATCTAAAGTATACCTATTTAGAGGCAGATACCCAACTCTTTATGATCATTTCAAGCACTCTCCAGCCTGACCAAGAGGAGAAGTTGATGACAGTCTTGAGAGATCATAGGAGAGCCATTGGGTGGACACTAGCTGACCTCCCTAGAATTAATCCAGCCATCTGCATGCATAGAATTTTGTTAGGGGAGGAATTCAAGCTAGTGAGACAACCACGGAGACGTCTCAATCCTACCATCTAGGATGTGGTAAAGAAAGAGGTCATGAAGTTGCTAGCGACAAGGATCATTTATCCCACTCAGATAGCAAGTGGGTTAGTCCTGTTTAGGTTGTCCCTAAGAAGTTTGGCATGACTGTGGTGAAGAACCAAGACAATGAGTTGGTTTCGACTAGAGTGCAAAACAGTTGGAGAGTATGCATAGACTATAGGAGACTTAACCTGGCCACTTGTAAAGACCACTATCCTCTTCCATTCATTGATCAGGTCTTAGAGAGACTAGTAGGGAAGACACACTATTACTTCTTAAATGGATTTTCAGGCTACATGTAGATTCACATTGCACCAGAGGACCAACACAAGACCACATTCACCTGTCCATTTGGCACTTATGTCTACTCCAGGATGCCATTTGGCCTATGCAATGCCCCGGGCACCTTTCAGAGGTGCATGGTAAGCATTTTTTGTGATTTACTTGAGAGTTGCATGGAGGTGTTTATGGATGATTTTATTGTTTATGGTTCTTCATTTGATACATGCTTAGAGAGCCTAATTAGAGTTTTAAACAGGTGCCTTGAGACTAACCTTGTGTTGAATTTTGAAAAATGTCATTTTATGGTATCTGAGGGGATAGTCTTGGGTCACATAGTGTTTAGCAAGGGTCTTGAGGTCGATAAGGCCAAGATAGATGTCATTTCTTCTCTCCCTTACCCCGTGTCTGTGTGGGAAGTTCATTCTTTTCTTGGACATGCATGTGTCTATAAAAGGTTCATCCAAGATTTTAACAAAACTGCCTTGCCCCTGTCCAACTTGCTTTTGAAGGATGTGGAGTTTCTCTTTGACCAGTCATGTTAGGATGCTTTCTTGAATCTGAAAAAGAAGCTCACCACAGCTCCCATCATCCAGCCACCTAATTGAGACCTTCCATTTGAGCTCATGTGTGATGCTTCCAATTTTGCACTTGGGGCGGTCTTAGCTCAGCGAGTGGGCAAACTTTCACATGTCATAGCCTATGCCTCTCGCACCTTGGATGCCGCGCAGGTTAATTATACCACCATAGAGAAAGAGCTTTTAGCTATGGTATTTGCACTAGACAAGTTTTGTTCGTACCTATTGGGCTCCAAGGTCATTGTCTTCTCTGACCATGCGGCTTTAAGATACCTATTGAAGAAGCCTGATGCCAAACCAAGATTGATCAAGTGGATGCTTCTTCTTCAAGAGTTTGACATCGAGATTAGAGACAAGAGTGGAGCAGAAAACTTGGTGGCTAATCATCTGAGCAAGATTGAGAGAGACCCTGAGTCTCTTCCTATTAGGGATGATTTCCTTGATGAGCACTTGATAAGGGTGGAGACACAACATGGGTCTACACCATGGTTTGCATATATTGTGAATTACTTGGTTACTGATGTTTTACCCCCACAGGCATCTCGAAATCAGATTGCTAGGTTGAAGAGTGATGCCAAGTATTATGTGTGGGATGATCCTTATCTGTGAAGATTTGGTAGGTGATTTGCAGATGCATAGTAGATTAGGACATGAAACTAGTCCTATATTTTTGTCATGCATCCCCTGTGGGAGGACACTATGGACCACACCGGATCGCAAAGAAGGTGTTGGACTCTGGGTTCTACTGGCCCACCATTTATAGAGATGCTTGGGAGGTTGCCTCGACCTGTGAGCAGTTTCAGAGAGCAGGAGTAACCATCACTCGCAGGCATGAGATGCCTCAGCAACCTATCCTCTTCTGTGAGGTCTTTGATGTTTGGGGTATTGATTTTATGGGACCTTTTCCTCCTTCTTTTGGCTATTCTTATGTTTTGCTTGTTGTGGACTATGTCTCCAAGTGGTTGGAGGCTAAGGCCATTAAGACTAATGACTCTCGAGTTGTGGATTTTATCAGGTCTAACATCTTTTGCAGGTTTGGTGTGCCTAAAGCCATCATTAGTAACCAAGGGACCCACTTTTGCAACAAGACCATGGCAGCTTTGCTTCATAAGTATGGGGTTGTGCATAGAGTTGCCACAGCTTATCATCCCCAAACTAATGGGCAAGCCGTGGTTTTCAACAGAGACAAAGCAGATTTTGTAGAAACTAGTGCACCCCAACAGGAAGGATTCAAGCAAATTTCTTGAGGATGCTCTATGGGCTCATAGGACAACTTACCGAGCACTGATTAGAATGTCTCCTTATCGGATTGTCTTTGGTAAGGGTTTTCATCTACCTGTAGAGATTGAGCACTGTGCATATTGGGCTGTGAAGAGTACCAACCTAGCATTTGACCAAGCGGGACTTGAGAGAAAGTTTCAATTGCAAGAGCTTGAGGAGTTCCGCTTGGAGGCCTATGAGAATTCCAAGAACTACAAGGAGAAGGTGAAGCGCTTCCATGATAGCATGATTTTAAGGAAGGACTTCAAAGTGGGCCAGAAGGTGCTTTTGTTTAACTCTCGCCTGAAGCTCATAGCTGGCAAGCTTCGTTCTAGATGGGATGGACCTTTTGTTGTTACTAATGTGTTTCCCTATGGAACCGTGGAGATCAAAGATGAAACTACAGGCAAGATTTGGAAGGTCAATGGCCACCAAGTGAAGGAGTTCCATGAGAATCCTAGAGTGGAGGAGAGTGTGGAGGACCTTTCTTTGGTCAAGCCCACTTTCCCAAAAGTGCAGGTCTTTGCACCTTGATGTGCCCTCTTACCTTACTTTACACTTGTTCTTTTGCTCTTAATTGATTTACTTTCATTGAGGACAATATGTGATTTAAGTGTGGGGGTGAGGGTTTTGAGTTTGAGTTTTTTTTTTTTTTTTTTTTTGCTATTTTGGAACTTTTGTTGTTTAGTGGGTGTGTTTGCATGCTTTCCATTAGATTCTTGATTTGCTTGATTGTGAGAAGTTGCATCATTCTTGGTTGAGAGGTTTCATGACTTGATTTGGATACACTTTTGCATCTTTAGTTTTATGAGTAGACTTGGAAATTTTGATTATGAACTCATTTGTGATAGATTGCTTACCTTAGTAAGTTTGCCCTTTGTGTGATTACACTCATGTTGATAGTTACTCTGAATTTTGTCTTGTCTCTTCTTGATGTTTCTTGTTACACATGCATTATTGAGATGATTTAGGCCTTCTTTCTTTTAACTACTAGCCAAATAGACCCACCTTGCCTACTTTCCACTTGTTTCCCCCTTTGTGCCATTTTCCCATTGTTTCTTTTTGTAGCCCATTACAAGCCTTAGCCTGAAAAACCATGATTCAACCATTTCCTTAGGGATTTAAGGAGCTTTGAAATTGTTTTGGGAATGGTTCATAATAAGTGTGGGAGGGTGTCTCAAGTTTTGTGCTCTAAACCATGGATTTTGATTTTTAAGTAAGTAGTTGGTTAAGTTCTCACTTTTGATCTTAGGAAGTGAGAAAAATACATATACCTTCACACATATGCAGCAAAGAAAAAAAAAGAGAAAAAGAAAACAAAAATGATGAAAAAAAAATGAGAAAGAAAAAAAATATAGAAAAATAGAAAAGAAAATGGAGAAAATTGAAGTGGTTTTGATTCTTTGGTTTGGGATACTTTTCTTATGCTTATTGATCCATTCCCCATTGCTCCTCTTTTCTCTTTGGTTTTTATCCTAAAAATCCTTCTCTCATTCACCCTTCACCTTTGCCCCATTACATCCCTTAATAAAGCCCTTTTGATCTTTAATTGCATGTGTTTCAAGTATGGAAATTAGGGACTTGCCAAGATTTGGGTGTGCTTTTTGCATGATGTGTTGAGAGTAGACACAAGCCCACACACATGAGAGTTCATTTCATATCATCATATCATGTGAGTGTATCTTGAGAAGATTCTATCACTTTTGATTCATTTTCTAATTTTCCTTGTCTTTTGTTTGTTTTGGGTGTTGAAAGTGTGTTCATTGATTGTTTGATCCCTTGATTCTTGGAGTGTTTGTCTTCTATCTCACTTTTTTGCAGTCTTGGGATTCATTGGGAAGTGGTCTTTGTTTGGCTTTTGTTCTTGAGTATCTTTTGCTCTTGGTTCAATAATTTAGTTTTGCCCAAGAGTGCAATTGTTCAAGTGTGGGGGTATTTGATAGAGTGTATTTTAGCATAGTCTATAGTTGCATTTAGCATAGTCTAGACATGTTTTATACCTCATTTTGACCATTTTAGTTGAGTTTTGTGAGATTGGGTTGTTTTGGGCCCAAGTGTCGAAAATTGCTATTGTCACGTTTTATTGATGCTTTTGACATTGTCCCTCGTGTAGCCCATAACTTTTTACACAGGTCTCTGATTTTGATGATTCTTGTCTTTTTTCAAATCTAAGGAGGATATCTACAATTTCGTGTCTCACAAGGATTGGCTAATTCGGACGTTTAAGTGGTAAAATTTGGGATTTAATGTTACAGTCCTGCACTTGTAATAATTCCACATTTTAGTTTGTAACTAGGGACCATTTGGTAATTGTAATTGGTCAAGGTAGCTTTTATTTAGTTGGTTCAGACCTTGTGGGGGGGACCACTATTTTGGATTTTTGTTTTAAGCTTTTCCCCTTTTGCAAGACAACATTTTTACACAACAACACTACATTGAATAAAAATTACACATTTGCTCTCTTCTCTCTTTTCTCTCTTCTCTTCTCTTCTTTTCCCTTTCTCCTTCATAAATTTCGTGCAGCCCCTTGCAGCCACCATGAGGATCTTCATGGAGGGCTAAATCCCCCTTGCAACCCAAGAATCATGTGCTTGTGGGTAAATATGAGTCCCTCTATTCTCAATTTTGAATTTTGCTCATGAAAACCCTTTTCCCCCTTATTCTAATTTTCAATTTCCTTGTTTAGTGTATGATAATGATTAGATTAGGGAATTGGAATCTGAATTTGGGTCAATGACAATTAATTGATTGTGATTTAATACGATACGTGCTTGAATTTGGAAAAACTAGGAATACGATAGTAATCCGAATTTTTCTGAATGAATGTGAGGTGATTGCCTTAAATTTCATATTATTGGAAATTTCATGAGTATGAATCTGACTTATCCTCGTTGGAACTATGATTATTTCTCCATAAGCATAGGTTCTTGAGTTGCATCTCTTTGATTCTGTTTTCGTTTATTATTTAGAAAGTTGTTTTGTTGCTTTAATTTTTGAAAATCACACAAAATCCCCCCTATTTTGAATTGAATGGAAGGTGTTTGATGAATTGTATCTTTGAGAAAATGACCTGAGTTAGCCCTATATTGCAAAATTTATTGGGGAACTTAGTTGCTTTTGACGGCATGTTCGACGTGCTCCATCATTGCACATGTATGGACAAGCTTCAGGGTAGAAAATTAGTTTCAACAAGTGTCACTTCTATTGTGGAAATATTTCCAACTCCAACCTACATCAGCTTTAATCAGCTCTTGGGTTTGGCCCTGGTAGTTTGCCCTTTAAGTATCTTGGAGTACCTATTTTTATTGGCAAGCCCAATAACCTCTATCTGAGACCGGTAGCAGACAAAATCAAAGCAAAACTCAATTCCTAGGCTAGTAAAATGCTTTCTTTTATGGGGAGAGTGCAGCTCATCAATTCGGTTATCACAGGGATGCTCTTCTTTAGCTTCCAAATCTACTCATGGCCTTCTAATCTTCTGAAAATTGTTGAAAGGTGGATTAGGAACTTTCTCTGGACAAGGGATATCAATTCTAAAAATGTTGCCACTATAGCTTGGCATAGAGTTTGTAGAACCCCACAAGAGGGTGGGCTAGGAATTAGATCTATCTATAAACTCAATGAAGCTGCCATGATCAAATTGATGTGGCACATGCTCTACTCAAACTCAGACTAGGCCATGATGATGCAGGCCCATTTTCTCAGGAATGGACAACTATTGACCAGCTACAAAGTCTCTTCTGTCTAGGTTTCCATTAGAAAATACTGGCCTATTGTGCAGCAGAACACCACCTGGATAATCAGAAATGGACAGCGTGTAAATTTCTGGTTAGATAAATGGTGTGCTGCTGAATCAATTGCAGACATCCTGAACCTTTCCATAGCATGCAAAAAACACCTAAAATCACATGTTGAGACATGATTGATAACCAGTAGTGGAATATTCCCCCTGATTTGGAGGCCAGATTACCATCTATTAGGGAAATCTTGCTCAATTTACCTGTTCCCAACTGAGGTTGAAGAAGATATCCCTGTTTGAGAGCCCTCAGAGCAAGGGACAATCAATCTCCAAGAAATATATCAATTCATTTCACCTGCTGGACAGTAACTACCCAAGGCCAAGGCAATTTGGTCTTCAAAGATGCCACCTTCGAGATGCTTTGTGCTTTGGCGAGGGATTCATAAAAGGCTCCCTACTGATGACTTGCTCCTAAGGAAAGGCAAAATAATTGTTTCGATTTGTAGTTTGTGCCTTTCAGTTGCTAAGAGCTTAGAACATTTATTTTTGCATTGCAACTTTGCTACTCGAATTTGGAATTGGCTATAGCAAATTTCTCCAGTCCCAATCGATTTATCCTCTATGAAGAACATTATTCTCTCTACAGTAAAAGCTCTTAGCCCACAAGTGAAAGAAGTTCTTCAGGCAATAGTAATTCATGCGTTTTGGGTCATTTGGCAATGCCGTAATGGTGTTAGGTTTCGAAATCTTTGGATACCATATCAAAGTGCCATTTCACAAATAAGAATTCAGACCTCTATTATTGGAAATCTATCTAAAAGCCTTGGGTCAAGTCTCATGGCAGAAACTAACTTTTTGCATAATTTCCACATTGAGGTTAGGTCGGCTTTAGCTCCACGAATCCAGCCAGTACTTTGGCTGTCCCCATCTACTGGTTGCATCAAATGTAACTTAGACGAAGCTACATTTGGTCAGCCTGGCCATGCTGCAGTAGGTGGAATTTTTAAAGATCAATACGAATGCTTCTTGGGTGCCTTCACATTATATCTTGGAATTCAAAATTCTACATTTGCTGAATTAATGGTTGTAATCTTAGCTATTGAAGAAGCTCATAATAGGGGTTGGCAGAATTTGTGGCTAGAATGTGACTCCCAATTAGTCATTAATGCCTTTAAGAATGCTGAGTTAGTACCATGGAAGATCAAAGGAAGATGGCTAAGGGTTGTTAATTCTACATTGGAAATAAATTGGAATTTGAGATTTTCTCATATTCCTAGAGAAGGCAATAGTTGTGCAGATTTGTTGGCAAAGCATGAGGCAAATTCTAGAGTAGATTTCACTTGGTTTAACACTGTACCTACTTTTGTTGCTAGGGAATTCATGAGAAATTAGTGTATGCTAGCCAATTACAGATTTAGCTAGATTACTATTTGTATCCATTTCTTTTGAAATGGATATTTGGATACTCCAAAGTGGCTGCTGCATTTTGGTAGCACTATTGAAGCCTTGGAATCTAAAAAATTGTGATTTACTAAAGTAGAGTCTAGCTGTTGTTCCTATTTGCAGTTGGATTTTTGAATGCTTCTCATGTGGCAGCTGTTTTTTCTAATTAATGTGGACTGTATTTTCAAGCTACAATTGATTCTATTGTAGCTGTTTACTTTTTTAGTGAAGTTGAAGTTGCATCTCTCTAATTTGGGGCTGTTGCAATTGTTGGCTGCAGCTAGCTGATTTCAGCTGCACCATTCATTGGACAGTCGGAGACGTAGAATGAAATAACCATGCTGTGATTGCTGCTACTCGCTCTGGCTGCATGTATACGGTTTTGGTAGCATTATGAACCTAAAAGTTGACAGCAATCTTGACATCAAGTACACATTTGGATATTTGATTTAGATCACTTCCTAGGCTTTCTAGTGGTTTTATGTTTTACCAATGTATACAACCATATATGGGTTTAAATGTAGCACTTTGATTGTGTTGTACCTTCTTATATCCACTCATGGGTAAGGCTCGATCCCCCCATTTTACTTGTATATTTTTCTTTCTTTTAATAAAATTATAGTTGTCCTGGTTTATGATAGGGAGCTCGGGATATGCCAACCTAGTTGGGATACTCTAGGTCCTTCTCTTTAAACCTTGATGGACTAAGACTTTTGGGTCCTTCTCTTGAAACCTTGATGGACTGAGACTTCAAGTAAAAAAAAAAAAACTCTTAGAATTAATCTTAGTTCCATGATCATTATTCTCAATATTTGATTAACTTTATAGTTTTATAAGACTAATATTGATATTATAATACAATTTAATTTAAACAATTATTATTTGTAACCTATTTTTCATTTCTTAAGGTTTCATCCACGAAATCTTAAATCATTAGGGTTTCATCCACGAAAACCTAAATCCTTAGGGTTTCATTCATGTGATCGTAAATCATTTGTTTCATTTACAAAACTTTAAATACTTAGTTTTTCATTTACAAAACCTTATATCCTTAGGTTTTCATTTACGATACCCTAAATCTTTATGGTTTCATTTATGAAACTCTAAATCCTTAAGGTTTCATTTACGCCACCCTCATTCCATGAACTTTAATTTACAAAACCTTATCTTAAATCGTGAAACCCTAAATAAAACCCTAAGGGTTTATGATTTCATAAATGAAACCCTACATTTGTATTTAGTGTGTAGAGTTTTAGAGTTTTAAGGTTTATGATTTTAAGATTTAGACTTTTAGGGTTCAATGTTTTAGTATTTAGTGTTTAGGGTCTAGGGTTTATGTTTTAAAAATCATAAATTCAAATAAAAAAAATATTAAACTCAATTGAAACCCCGAAATAAAAAAAAAAACGTTGATAAAGAAGCCATAAATTCAAACATCAAGAATATTAAAATCAATTAAAATCACATGCTGATACATGATTTATAGAAACATAATTAGTAAGTTTTCTCTACCCTGTTATTTTTCTTACCATACTTGCTACAAATAATAAAATATTAACCTTGTTCTATTATCAAGAAAGAGATTTTGTAAAAAATTTCTAAAAGATATTAATCATTTCAGCTAACAAGAATGTTAACTACACATTACTCTTGAATATGTCATTGTTAATTACGTGGAAAGCTTCCATGAACTACCAAAAATGGATTTCACTGATATGACAAATCAAGTAGAAATCCAAAACGTATGAACCGATTTTAATACAAATTTAATAGTTTAGTAATTGGTTAAAGACTTTCATTAGCTTGGAGAACGACGGCTGAAACATAAATTTTCTAGGGTGTGTTTTAGGGAGATGAGTGAATGTTTGGAGATTGAGTGAAAGTATGAGATTAAATAGTAAAATAACACCTAACCAATTAAACTGATATTTTAAACATCAGTAAACTGACGTGACAACGTATGACTTTGCATCTCAGGATTTATATTATATATAGATGATAATGGAAATTGGATACACATTAGACCAAGTAATAAACAACGAATTTGGGTAGTTTCTAAAAAGAAATTACCCAAATGGACAAATATTAAAACAATTTATCATATGGGCAGCATTGATCCAACAAGTGCTTCTTGGAATTGGGAGGCACTTGGTAGATCCACGCCTCTTGCAAGTGAGGAGGTGACGTGGCAACCCCTCCAGGAGGAGCTTTGACACCAAGTGTCTCCCATTCTAGTTTATAATATTTTTGTTTGTTTTGATTATTTTTGTTTAATTTATAAAAAGAAAACTTGAAAAAAATAATAACTCAAATTAATAATAACTCAAATAAGGTACTTTGCTAAAAAAAAATTTACATGTAAAAAGAAATAAGCAAAAGACCCTATTTGAGTTGTTATTAACTTGAGTTATGACTTTTTTCAAGTTTTGTTTACCTTTTTATTTTTTTTTTCGATTGTTAAAAAAATTAAAGAAAAATACTAAGGTGTAGTATTTCATGACTCCACTGTGATGTTAATTAAAAAAAAAAAATACACGTGTTGATAGGTAAAAAGAAATCAACAAAGTACCTTATTTGAGTCGTTATTAATTTGAGTTGTGATGTTTTTCAAGTTTTGTTTATATTTTATATTTTTTTTATTTTTAAAAAAATTAAAGAAAAATACTAAGGTGTAGTATTTCATGAGTACTCCATTGTGATGTTAATTAAAAAAAAAATAGATGCGTTTACATGTAAAAAGAAATCAACATAGTACCCTATTTGAGTTGTTATTAACTTGAGTTATGATTTTTTTCAAGTTTTGTTTTTTTTTTTTTTCAATTTTTGAAAAAACTAAAGAAAAATACTAAGGTGTAGTATTTCATGAATACTCCATTGTGATGTTAATTAAAAAATAAATAGATGCATTTACATGTAAAAACAAACTAGCAAACTACCAATTTGAGTTGTTATTAACTTGAATTATGATTTTTTTCAAGTTTTGTTTTATGTATTTTTTTCAATTTTTATAAAAATTAAAAAAAATAAACAAAAATATAATAAACTAGGGCAAGAGATGCTTGGTGACCAAGCTCCTCCTAGAGGGGTTATCACGTCACCTCCTCACTTGCTGGAGACATGGATCCACCAAGCATCTCCTAGTCCTAGGAAGCAGTGGATCAGCGCTACCCATTATGGTAAATTATGTTAATATTTGTCTATTTGGATAATTTATTTTAAGAAACTACCCAAATTTGTCCTTTTGCCCTTTAAATGTATATATATTTAAACTATGTATTTTGTTCTTATCATGAATGTCAAAAAAGTTTGTATCATTATGTCTAAGACTGTGTTTAAATTTTAAATGACATATCGCTTTAATTGCGTTGTGGAGGAGAAAACAGTGTGGTCCTCATCCTTGAGGGCACTCAGTAAGAAAAAAGATATTAATTGGGTTATTTTATTGTTGGGTATATAAGTGCAACATTACAAGTACAACTCAAATATTTGTTGTTGGTCAAATTAAAGGTCTCGCTCAACTTTTGATTATTTCACTCACTCGCTCACGCTTAAAAAAAAAAATCAGCAAAATACTCTATTTGAATTGTTATTAACTTGAATTATGATTTTTTTCAAGTTTTGTTTATTTTGTTGATTTTTTTTCAATTGTTAAAAAAATTAAAGAAAAATACTAGGATGTAGTATTTCATGAATCCTCCATTGTGATGTTAATTTAAAAAAAAAAAAATAGACGTGTTTACATGGAAAAAAAAATCAGCAAAGTACCCTTATTTGAGTTGTTATTAACTTCAACTAGGTATTAACCCATGTGATGCGTGATTAAATAATTGAATTATATATTTTAATTAGTCATAATTAAAAATATGATAAAATATATCATTTTATTAATTGATATGTGATCAGTGCATCTTCATGCACATTCTTCTACTGTTATTCTTAGGCATTTCCTTAGTTTATTTCAGTAGTTTCACCATTTTAGTATGTTTTCATATTTAAGTCTGTTTCTAGCTTTATTTAATTTTCGTATTTTATTTTCAGCATTAGCAGCTTTCAATGGAAAATTCATAACTGGAGCTACAGGAATCGGATTGAGGCGTTCTAATATTCGTTGGAAAGATAAGAGAAAGAGCTACAACTTTCATGTTGGAGTCAGAAGCTGATTCGGATTGTAGAAGGCTTGAATAATTCGTCGAAGTTGCAGATGTTAAGAAATAATTTGTTTTGGGTCAATTTTATGGGCCTGGTTTGTATTTTCCGACCCGGTTCGAATTATTAGTAAAACTCTTATTCTATTAAAACGCTAGGGCCGGCTGCTGTGCATATATTCACTGTTCACGCAACACTATTCACTCACTCACTATTCACGAAATTTCTTGGAGAGTTTTGAGCAATTGTAATGGAGAACTAATTTCCGAAGAATCAATCTACTGCAATCGGATTCCACTTTGAGGTTCTTTTATAAATTTCATGTCAATCTGTTTCCTTTGATTTATTCCAATAATCTCAATTATTTGCTTAATTTGATTGTTGTTATAGGATATAAATCTTAAATTCGATTGATTGTTTGATCTTGAAACAATTTCGCGTTAACGTAGCTTTTACATTATCGCGTTTGATCAGATTGCGTTTGCTTAATTCGCAATAGTTTTTAATCCGTTTGCTTAATTCGGAATTCAAGATCATATGCCGTATAATTTCTATTGCGCTTGTCAGTGGTTATTATAGTCGAATAGGATCAGACCCGTTTAGGGAATTGGAATTTATAGGGATCAATGATAAGTCGGAAGTCGATACAGTAGGTTGATTCGCTTTAGCTTATTCGATAATCACAATTTATTTTAATTCCTTTTTCTTGAAATCATAATCTAAACCCCCCATTAACCGTTACTGCATTGATTAATAATAATACAAGAATCCTTGAGAACGATACTCGAGTTGTCGTTACCATAACTACATTTTCAAAATCACTCGTTTTTATCCGTGCGCGACAGCGGATCAATATGTTAATTTTAAATGTGTTTTTTTTAAAGAAATATGGTTATATATTTTTAGTGTAAAATAATTTTATTTATACAACATTTCAATTTACTAAACTATTTATTATTTTTCTATATGAAATATTTTAATCAAATTTAATAACTGATATACTAATCAAATTTAACATATGTTTTTTTTAGGGAATAAATTTAACATATGTTTTTACATTAATTTACATATGTGTTTAGGGATATAATAATAAAAAAATATATGTTCAAAGATGATTAAAAGAAATATATGTTTAGAGTAAAAAAAAAAAAAAAAACATGTTCAAGCTCTCATGCATTAAAAAAAATAATAATTACATTAAAGTCTAATAAATATTATTTATTTCAAACAAATTATGTCATTATAAAATATTATACATTTATTATAATTAATTTAAATTTGAATTAAGTAACGAACATTTTCAATTTTAATATTCCATGTTAATGTTGTTATACTACAATCAATAAATAATAATTTAAAATATTAATTATCAATTATATAATAATAATTAATCTATTATCTATTATCTATTTTAAAAGAAGGTTTTGTCACATTGTTAGATGTACATGGCAATCTCATATAAATTCTACATTTAATTATGTTAAATAAAAAAATGTTTTTAACAAATTATTCTATTCAATTTTTAAAATAATTTTAATATTATTATTAAAATTATTTATCTATATCTACTAACATAGTTAGTTATAAATTCGAACATCATCATTCTCCTTATTGTCTATATATTCATGTTTTCTCCATCCATCCCATCTAAGGTTTTTTTTTCTTCTTCTATTCTCCTCTTTTTCTGCATTCTTTTTTTTTTTTTTTTTGCTTCTATTTTTTTCTTTTCCTATTTCTTATACATTATTTTATTTCTTTCACTCCTCAATTGCACCTGCATATTCAATTTTTCTATCATCATTCTTTTGTCAGGTTGCCTGTATATTCATTTTTCTTCCTTTATGCTACCAACCTACCACTGATTGGATCAAAGTTTCTTCTTTTTTCAATTGCCTTGTGTGTGTTTTCTTCTTTTTTTTCTCCTATATTTTTTTTCTTTCTTTTTCTAATTCATATTTTGTATTCTTTTTTCTTTTTGTTTCAACAGGAAATTTCAATTTCCTAAAGTCTAATGATGGACATCTTACACAACAAAAGAGTTATCAATCATCACTCCGTCAACAATTGAGATACTGAGAGATCTTTTGTTAGTTTGATTTCGTTTAGGTTTATAATGTTTACCAATGTAATTATCTTAAAATTATAATGTTTATTATCTTAGATTATTGTAATTGTTTTAAGATTATAATATTTGTTCATTTGTTATAATTTTTATTTAGTTTAGGGTTATCATTTTTATTTTCTATGATTTTCAAATTTGTCCTGTTAGTTATTATTTGATGATGCTATTAAATTATTATTTTTTCACTACATTTCTTTTAAAAAAAAAATATAGTTTGAGATCATAAATTTTAAAAAGCAATTATGGTTTTTAAATAGAAGTTAATAAAAAATAAAAAATAAAATATTGTAATGAGGTAGTTTAAATTGATTAATGTAATTATCATAAAATTATAATGTTTGTTATTATGTTAGGTTTATTGTAATTGTTTTAAGATTATAACATTTGTTCTTTTGTTAGTTTGATTTCTTTTAGGCTTATAATGTTTATCAATGTAATTATCTTAAAATTATAATATTTATTATCTTAGATTATTGTAATTGTTTTAAGATTATAATATTTGCTTATTTGTTATCATTATTATTTCGTTTAGGGTTATCATTTTTATTTTCTATGATTTTCAAATTTGTCATGCTAGTTATTATTTTATGACGCTATTAAGTTATTATTTTAATTATATTATAAACATAAAAAATTTAAATATTAAATGTAACAAGTCTAAATGGATTTAAATTTAAATAAATATCAATTTAAATTTAAATCAATTATTTGATATTCATTTTGTTTTTTTTAACTACATTCTTTTTAAAGAAATATTAGTTTGAGATCTTAAATTTCAAAAAGTAATTATGGTTTTTAAATAGAAATTAATAATAAAAAAAGACTAAAAAAATGTAATGAGTAGCTTAAATTGATTAATGTAATTATCATAAAATTATAATGTTTGTTATTATCTTAGGATTATTGTAATTGTTTTAAGATTATAATATTTTCTCTTTTCTTAGTTTGATTTATTTTAGGGTTAATTATTTAGTATTAATTTCATTTTTTTAACTACATTTTTAAAAAAATATATTAATCCAAGATCTTAAAATTCAAAAATAAAATATGGTTGTTAAATAATAGTTGATAGTTAAAAACAAAAAAGCTGGAAAAAAAGTGTAATGAAATAGTTTAAATTGATTAATTTAATTATCTTAAAATTATAATGTTTTTTTATTATCTTAGAATTATTGTCATTTTTTTAAGATTATAATATTTATTCTTTGGTTAGTTTAATTTCGTTTAGGGTTATAATTTTTATTTTATATTATTTACAATAAACTTTAGCATCTAATTAAAATAAAAGTTGATTTTCAAATTTGTCCCATTGTTATTATTTTATGATGCTTTTAAGTTATTATTATAATTATCTTATCAATATACCCAATTTAAAGATTAAATTTAACAAGTCTAAATGCATTTAAATTTAAATAAATATCATTTTAAATTTAAATCAATTATTTGCTATTAATTTAATTTTCCATAACTAGATTTGCTTTTTAAAAAAAATATTAGTTTGAGATCTTAAAATTCAAAAAGAAATTATAGTTTTTAAATAATAGTTGATAATTAAAAAAAAAACTTAAAAAAAGTGTAATCAAGTAGTTTAAATTGATTAATGTAAATATCTTAAAATTATAATGTTTTTTTATTATCTTAGCATTATTGTAATTTGTTTAATATTATAATATTTGTTCTTTTGCTAGTTTGATTTCGTTTAGGGTTATAATTTTTATTTTATATTAATTTCAATAAACTTTATCATCAGATTTAAATAAAAAATTATTTTCAAATTTGTCTCATTGTTATTATTTTATGATGTTTTTAAATTATTATTGTAATTATCTTATAAATATAACAAATTGAAAGAGTAAATGTAACAAGTCTAAATGGATTTAAGTTAAAATAAATATTTAAATTTAAATAAGTTATTTGCTATTAATTTCATTTTTTATACTAGATTATTTTTTAAAAAAAATAAATAGTTTGATGACTTAAAATTCAAAAAGAAATTACGGTTTTTAAATAATAAAAAAAAACTGACAAAAGTGTAATGAGTTTGTTTAAATTGAATAATGTAATTATCTTAAAACTATAATGTTTGTTATTATCTAACGATTATTATAATTTGTTTAAGATTATAATATTTATTCTTTGGTTAGTTAGATTTCGTTTAGGGTTATAATTTTTATTTTATATTATTCTCAATAAACTTTATCATCTAATTTAAATAAAAGATGATTTTCAAATTTGTCCCATTTTTATTATTTTATGATGCTTTTAAGTTATTATTGTAATTATCTTATCAATATAACAAATTTAAAGATTAAATGTAACAATCTAAATGAATTTAAATTTAAATAAATATCAATTTAAATTTAAATGAATTATTTGGTATTAATTTCATTTGTTTAACTAACAAATATTATAATCTTAAAACAATTATTTTAAAAAAATTAGTTTGATGACTTAAAATTCAAAAATAAATTATGGTTTTTATATAATAGTTGATAATAAAAAAAAACTGAAAAAAACTCTAATGACATAGTTAAAATTGATTAATGTAATTATTTAAAAATTATATTGTTTGTTATTAACTTACAATTATTGTAATTGTTTTAAGATATTAATATTTTTTATTTTGTTAGTTTGATTTTGTTTAGGGTTATCATTTTTATTCTATATTATTTTCAATAAAATTTATCATCTAATTTCAATAAAAAAATAATTTTTAAATTGGCCTTGTTGTTATTATTTTATGACGCTCTTATGTTTTATATTATAATTTTTTTTATTAACTTAGGATTATTGAAATTTATTTAAGATTATAGTATTTGTTGTTTTATTAGTTTGATTTGTTATAATTTTTATTTTATATTAATTTCAATAAAATTTGTCATCAATCTTAAATAAAAATTAATTTTCAAATTTGTTCCATTGTTATTATTTTATGATGCTTTTAAGTTATTATCATAATTATCTTATAAATATAAAAAATTTAAATATTAAAGGTAACAAGTCTAAATGGATTTGAGTTAAAATAAATATTATTTTAAATTTAAATCAATTATTAGCTATTAATTTCATTTTTTATACTAGATTTTTTCTTAAAAAAAATATTAGTTCGAGAACTTAAAATTCAAAAAGAAATTATGGTTTTTAAATAATAGTTTATAATAAAAAAAAAACTGATAAAAGTGCAATGATTTAGTTTCAATTGAATAATATAATTATATTAAAATTATAATATATGTAATTATCTTAAGATTATTGTAATTGTTTTAAGATTATAATAGTTGTTCTTTTCTTAGTTTGATTTCGTTGAGGATTATAAATTTTATTTTATATTATTTTCAAGAAAATTTATCGTATAATTTAAATAAAAAATGGTTTTCAAATTTGTCTCGTTCTTATTATTTTATGACCATTTTAAGTTATTATTGTCATTATCTTATGAATATAAAAAATTTAAAGATTAAATGTAACACGTTTAAATGGGTTTAAATTTAAATAAATATCAATTTAAATTTAAATCAATTATTTGGTAATAATTTTCTTTTTTTAAACTAGATTTTATTTTTATTTTTTTAAATATTAGTTTGAGATCTTAAAACTAAAAAAGAAATTATGGTTTCTAAATAATAGTTGATATTAAAAAAAACTAAAAAATATAATGAGGTAGTTTAAATTGATTAATGTAATTATCTTAAAATTATAATATTTGTTATTATCTTAGAATTATTGTAATTGTTTTCAAATTATACTATTTGTTCTTTTCTTAGTTTAATGTCCTTTAGCTTTATAATTTTTATTTTATATTATTTTTAATAATATTTAAGTTATTATTGTATTTATCTTATGAATATAACAAAATTAAAGATTAAATGTAATAAGTCTAAATGGGTTTAAATTTAAATAAATATCACTTTAAATTTAAATCAATTATTTGGTAATAATTTTATTTTTTTAACTATATTTTTTTTTTAAATATTAGTTTGAAATCTTAAAACTGAAAAAGAAATTATGGTTTCTACATAATAGTTGATATTAAAAAAAACTGAAAAATGTAATGAGGTAGTTTAAATTGATTAATGTACTTATCTTAAAATTATATTTGTTATTATCTTAGGATTATTGTAATTGTTTTAAGATTATAATATTTATTTTTTTCTTAGTTTGATTTCGTTTAGGATTATAATTTTTATTTTATATTATTTTCAAGAACCTTTATCATATAATTTAAATAAAAAATGATTTTCAAATTTGTCCCATCCTTATTATTTTATGAAGCTTTCATGTTATTATTGAAATTATCTTATGAATATAACAAATTTAAATATTATGAATATAAAAAATTTTAAGATTAAATGTAACAAGTCTAAATGGATTTATATTTAAATAAGTATCAATTTAAATTTAAATAAATTATTTGGTATTAATTTTTTTTTAACTAGATGTTTTTTTTAAAAAAATATTAGTTTGAGATCTTAAAATTCAAAAAGAAATTATGATTTTTAAAAAAATAGTTGATAATAAAAAAAAATGAAAAAAGTGTAATAAGGTAGTTTAAATTGATTATTGTAATTATTTTAAAATTATAATGTTTGTTATTATCTTAAAATTATTGTAATTGTTTTAAGATTATAATATTTGTTATTTTGTTAGTTTGATTTCGTTTAGGATTATAATTTTTATTTTATATTATTTTCAATAAACTTTATCATCTAATTTAAATAGAAAATGATTTTCAAATTTGTCCCGTTGTTATTATCTTAAGACGTTTTTAGGTTGTTATTATAATTAATTTATGAATTTAAGAAATTTAAAGATTATGAAGATTACAAATTTAATAATTAAATGTAACAAGTCTAAATGAATTTAAATTTAAATAAATATCAATTTAAATTTAAATCAATCATTTGGTATTAATTTCATTTTTTTTAACTAGATTTTTTTTTTTAATATTAGTTTGAGATCTTAAAATTGAAAAAGAAATTATGATTTTTATAAAATAGTTGATAATAAAAAAAATTTAAAAAGCGTAATGAGGTAGTTTAAATTAATTAATGTAATTATCTTAAAATTATAATGTTTGTTATTATCTTAGGATTATTGTAATTGTTTTAAGATTATAATATTTGTTGTTTTGTTAGTTTGATTTTGTTTAGGGTTATAATTTTTATTTTATATTATTTTCAATAAACTTTATCATCTAATTTAAATAGAAAATGATTTTCAAATTTGTCCCGTTGTCATTATCTTAAGACGCTTTTAGGTTATTATTATAATTAATTTATGAATATAACAAATTTAAAGATTATGAAGATTACAAATTTAATGATTAAATGTAACAAGTCTAAATGAATTTAAATTTAAATAAATATCAATTTAAATTTAAATCAATCATTTGGTATTAATTTCATTTTTTTAACTAGATTGTTTTTTTTTTAATATTAGTTTGAGATCTTAAAATTGAAAAAGAAATTATGATTTTTATAAAATAGTTGATAAAAAAAATTTAAAAAGAGTAATGAGGTAGTTTAAATTGATTAATGTAATTATCTTAAAATTATAATGTTTGTTATTATCTTAGAATTATTGTAATTGTTTTAAGATTATAATATTTGTTCTTTTGTTAGTTTGATTTCATTGAGGGTTATAATTTTTATTTTATATTTTTTTTCATTATACTTTATCATCTAATTTAAATAAAAAATAATTAAAGTATTTGTCTCACTTTTCTAATAACCACTATTATATTATAAATTCAAATTGTAACTTAAAAGAAAAATACTATAAAAAAATATTGTTTAAAAATAAATAAATTATATAACAATCAATAAAAAAAACTCCCACATGTTTAGCACGGGTTACTAAACTAGTATCTATTTTAAAAGAAGGTTTTGCCACGTTGTTAGATGCCACGTGGTAGCCCCATATGAATTATACATTTAATTATGTTAAATAAAAAAATATTTTTAACAAATTAATCTATTCAATTTTTAAAATAATTTTAATATTCTTATTAAAATTATTTATCTATATCTACTAACATAGTTAGTTATAAATTCAAATATCATCATTCTCCTATTGTCTATATATTCATGTTTTCTCCTTCCATTCCATGAAGGTTTTTTTTTTCTATTCTCCTCTTTTTCCCCATTCTTTTCTATTTTTTTCTTTTCCTGTTTCTTCTACATTCTTTTATTTTTTTCACTCCTTAATTGCGTCTGTTGTTGGACTATTTTGGCAAGCGTACCAAATATCACACAAGTAGTTTAAAAGGGAAGATCCCAGTATTGAATCCATAGGGAATTGTCTGTATTTGACTATCAGTAAAGTAATCAATTCCTAAACATTAGTTTGGTTTTTAAAGTTGGTTGATCTTAAAACATCAATAATAACATAAATTTCACTAAACACTACAGTTAACACTAACTATAAACAATAAAAACGACAATGTTGATTCAGGACTATGATCGAACAGTTGGCGTGCTTGAGTTTTAGAATAGAATAATGGATATGTTGAGGATTTGGTTCAACCGGTTTGCTTCCCATGTAAACATATAAGATATATTTTCCATTCACATTAATAGTTCAGATTAACTTCGATCTAAAAGTGCTCAAAACGTGATCTCTCATCAAATCAAGCCTAAACTGCTCAACCTCACTTCCGATGTCTCGGTAAGTTCAGTTGAGTGGTTTGATGAAGCTTAGAGATCTTTGTGAAGCTAATGGAGTCTATCCTATGTCTAGAAATACACTCCATTAGAGTTCAAACTCAATTCCAAGTTCAATAGCATCTGTCAATGGCAGGTAAACTCTAAAACATGCATATATAACTGATCCAATCATATAACAAGAATAAAGATAGAGAAATGAACATTAAACTGAATATTTCAATGAATAGATATGAAAAATAGCGTTTACATGATCAGCACCTAGTTCCAAGTCCTCAACACTAATAGATTATCCTCTCATTGTCATGAGAAGCCTTGAAAAGGTTACGAAAGGGGATGAAGAGAACAGAGGAAAACAGAGAAAACAGAGGAAGCAGCTCAACCAATCCAAAAAAAGTCTGAATGCTTCAAAATTCTTCAAGTGCAGCTTATATAGTCGAAGCCTCGCTTGAGCTGCTTCCTCTATTTTCTCTGTTTTCCTCTGTTCTCTTCATCCCCTTTTGTAACCTTTTCAAGGCTTCTCATGACAATGAGAGGCTAATCTATTAGTGTTGAGGACTTGGAACTAGGTGCTGATCATGTAAACGCTATTCTTCATATCTATTCATTGAAATATTCAGTTTAATGTTCATTTCTCTATCTTTATTCTTGTTATATGATTGGATCAGTTATATATGCATGTTTTAGAGTTTACTTGCCATTGATGATCTTTGTTGAACTTGGAACTGAGTTTGAACTCTAATGGAGTGTATTTCTAGACATAGGATAGACTCCATTAGCTTCACAAAGATCTCTAAGCTTCATCAAACCACTCAACTGAACTTACCGAGACATCGGAAGTGAGGTTGAGCAGTTTAGGCTTGATTTGATGAGAGATCACGTTTTGAGCACTTTTAGATCGAAGTTAATCTAAACTATTAATGTGAATGGAGAATATATCTTATATGTTTACATGGGAAGCAAACCGGTTGAACCAAATCCTCAACATATCCATTATTCCATTCTAAAACTCAAGCACGCCAACTGTTCGATCATGGTCCTGAATCAACATTGTCGTTTTTATTGTTTATAGTTAGTATTAACTGTAGTGTTTAGTTAAATTTATGTTATTATTGATGTTTCAAGAACAACCAACTATAAAAACCAAACTAATGTTTAGGAATTGATTACTTTACTGATAGTCAAATACGGACAATTCCCTATGGATTCGATACTGGGATCTTCCCTTTTAAACTACTTGTGCGATATTTGGTACGCTTGCCAAAATAGTCCAACAAGTTATTTGGCGCCGTTGCCCGGGGAATTGTTCATGGTATTCGGCGATTAGTATTTATGTCAATCTTAATCATTAGTTCAATTTTGTCTATTGTATAATTGTACTTAGTTTATATTCATTGTATGCTTTGTTTATAGTTTGTTATTTCAAAGAAATCTGCCTCTGCCTCTCTTCTGCATATTCTCTGCTGCATAATAGGAGTTGCTGCATAATTTGCAGCAGAAAATTCTGCATAAATTTGGAACACTGATTGGTAGAACTTGCTTTCAATTGTTGTATAATCTAGAAATACATTGCTGCATGTGCTCTGTTGCATAATTGGAGTTGCTGCATAATTTTCATGCAGAAAATTCTGCATAATTGTCATTCTTGAGTGTTGCTAACCCACTTTTGAGTACTTGAAGTGTATGCGAGGTAGGAGTTCGGAAGCTGATCTAATTCCATTGGATTCGGAGATAGAAAATACCTGTCGGAAGATCAAGGCCGCAAGAAGAAAAAAAGAAAGACAAGCGGCTCAGAAAGCTTCTTCCTTCGTACAACCACACATTGAGATTCCTTCTAGTGCCGAAGAGCCAATCATGGAAGATAATCAACAAAAACGCACTCTGGAAGACTATGTGACTCCTGCTATTCCAGCTCACTTCACAAGTATCATGAGACCAGAGGTACAAGCCGCAAGTGTCTCATATCCATCTTCTCTCATCCAGCTCATACAAGCCAATGTGTTCCATGGCTTGCCTAATGAAGACCCCTATGCTCATCTGTCCACCTATATGGAAATTTGCAACACGGTTAAACTAGCAGGAGTTCCTGATCATGCCATCCGTCTCAATTTATTCTCATTCTCTCTGGCAGGAAATGCCAAGCAATGGCTCCATTCCTTCAAGGGTAACACATTCCAAACTTGGGATGAAATTGTTGCTAAATTCCTTAACAAATACTTTCCAGAGTCCAAGACTGCACAAGGGAAGACAGAGATTTCCTCTTTCACTTAAAGGGTCGAGGAATCTCTAAGTGAAGCGTGGGATCACTTTAGAGGATTGCTAAGGAAGACACCAACCCATGGCTTTGAGGAGCCAATACAAATTATCATGTTCATTGATGGGTTGAAGAACCATACCAAGCAACTGTTGGATGCTCCAGCCGGAGGGAAGGTCAAGATGAAGACCGTGGAGGATGCCATAACACTGATTGAAAATATGGCTGCGAGCGATCATTCTATCACTCATGATAGGACTCATATTCCTCCAAGGAAGGGCATTTTGGAGTTGCATTCTCAAGATGCCGTCTTAGCTCAAAACAAAATCCTAACCCAGCAAATTGAGGCTCTTACAAAGCAACTGAGCAGCCTTCCACAACAATTGAAGAGTCTTCACAACCAACACCCTCCTCCAAGGAATTTCTACTGTCAAGTATGTGGAGGAGACCATGAAAACGGTGTTTGTATGACCTCAGAAGGGCCACATGAAGAAATGAACTACATGGCCAACAACAACAACAATCGGGGAGGTAATTACAGTGGGTACAATCAGGGTCAAGGGGGAAACCAAGGTGGAAGCTACAACTGGGAATGGCAATCACATCCCGGTAACAACTATAACAAGGACTCAGGAGGCCCATCAAATAGACCTCAGCATCAAGGACCCTCTGTGTATGAGAGGCAGAACAAGCTGGAAGACTCTTTCGCACGGTTCTTAGATGTGATTGCTTCCAACCACAAGAGCACTCAAGCCTCCATTAAGAACTTAGAAGTCCAATTGGGGTAGCTGGCCAATCAAGTGGCCGAAAAATTCAATGGGAAATTCATTGCCAACACGGAGGTGAACCCAAAGGAACAATGCAATGCTGTAATGACTAGAAGCAAATGCATAGAAGACGCTGCCCTTGACACACCAGAACCGACAGCAGCAGAAGCTAATGCCCCCAGTGGAGTGATAGAAGATGTGTTAAGTGAGGAAGAGGCTGATAAAGGTCAAGAAGAAGGGATAGCAGCTGACCAGGAAGATGGCACAAGCAAAAATGGTGGAATTGTGATTGAAGAGGCATTACCAATGCACGAGCCCAAGCACCAATTGGCAAAGAAGGCAAAGGAAGCTCCAGAACAAGAGGTCACCAAGAATCTACCTTATCCTCTAATTCCATCAAGGAAAGACAAGGAGAGGTATTTCACTAGATTTCTAGAAGTCTTCAAGAAATTGGAGATCACCATTCCCTTCAGTGAAGCGCTACAACAGATGCCTTTATATGCCAAGTTCATGAAGGATCTGGTTACTAAGAAGAGGAAGTACATTGAAGAGGAGACCATCAACGTTCAGGGCAATTGTAGTGCCATCATCCAACGGACCCTTCCGCCAAAGTTCAAAGATCCGGGTAGTTTCACAATTCCTTGCACCATTGGAGAGATTTCCATAGGGAAAGCCCTGATTGACTTAGGTGCAAGCATCAATTTAATGCCACTCTCAATGCTTCGGAGGATTGGAGACTTGGAATTAAAACCTACTCGGATGACTCTCCAACTTGCAAATCGCTCCATCAAATATCCTCATGGTGTCATTGAGGATGTCATAGTTAAGGTAGGAGAATTCACCTTCCCTGCTGATTTTGTCATCATGGGCATGGAGGAGGATAAGGAGGTGCCCTTAATTCTAGGAAGACCCTTTATGATGACGGCTAACGTGGTGGTAGATATGGGAAAAGGACATCTCCAGCTGAGTGTGGCCGATCAAAAGGTCACCTTCAACATCTTTGAAGCCATGCACCACCAGAATGACACCAAGGATTGCCTCCGCATTGATGCTTATGAAGAGGAAGTGGTAGAAGCTACTCAACAACTGACTTTACACTCTCCTCTAGAGCGAGTCCTGGTTAATTCCATGGACTGCCTTACTATAGAGGAGGAAAATGAAGTCCAAGAGTACAGACATCATTTGGAAAAGCTAAAAGAAATTCCTCCAAATGATAATATCTATGAAAAGTTGAATAATGACAAGGCAGAGAGGCCCAAGCTTGAGTTGAAGACCTTACCTTCTCATCTTAAATACATTTTTTTGGATGAAGAGGAAGACAAACCAATAATCATCAGCAATTCTCTGTCTTTTGAGGAAGAAACGCAGCTATTGAAACTTCTCAAGCGTTATCAAGAAGCTGTAGGTTGGCACATCTCTGATCTCAAGGGAATTAGTCCATCTTATTGTATGCACAAAATCATGATGGAAGCCGACTACAAGCCAGTGCGACAACCTCAGAGGCGACTCAACCCCACCATGAAGGAAGAGGTAAGGAAGGAAGTGCTGAAGCTTCTGGAGGCTGGGATGATTTACCCCATCTCTGACAGTAGCTGGGTGAGTCCAGTGCAAGTAGTGCCAAAGAAAGGCGGAATGATAGTGATCCGCAATGATAAAAACGAGTTGATACCCACTCGGACTGTCACAGGGTGGAGAATGTGTATATACTATAGGAAGCTGAATGACGCCACAAGAAAAGACCATTTTCCCCTGCCTTTCATGGACCAAATGCTAGAAAGGTTAGCTGGGCAAGCTTACTATTGTTTTCTTGATGGCTACTCTGGATATAGCCAAATAGCAGTAGACCTGGAGGACCAAGAGAAGACTGCTTTCACTTGCCCTTTCGGAGTTTTTGCTTACCAGAGAATGCCATTCGGATTATGTAATGCTCCGGCCACGTTCCAGCGCTGCATGCTTGCTATCTTTGCCGACTTGGTAGAGAAATGCATTGAAGTATTCATGGACGACTTTTCTGTCTTTAGAGCTTCGTTTGGCCTGTGTCTCTCTAACTTGGAGTTGGTATTAAAAAAATGTAAGGAGAGTAACTTGGTGCTGAATTGGGAGAAGTGTCACTTCATGGTTCAAGAGGGAATTGTGCTTGGGCACAAAATTTCAATAAGAGGAATTGAAGTGGACAAGGCGAAGATTGATGTGATTTCTAAGCTACCACCACCAGCTAATGTGAAGGGGTGAGGAGTTTTCTTGGTCATGCTAGCTTCTACAGAAGATTCATTAAGGACTTCTCCAAGATAGCCAGACCACTTAGCTCCTTGTTAGCAAAAGAAGTCAAATTCAGCATGAGCACAGAATGCTTAACCGCCTTTCACACCTTGAAGGGCAAGCTTATCTCTGCACCAGTGATAATTGTTGTTGATTGGAGTCAAGATTTTGAGCTGATGTGTGACGCCAGTGATTATGCAGTAGGAGCTGTTCTAGGACAACAGAGGAATAAAGTCTTTCACTCCATCCACTACGCTTCCAAGGTGCTCAATGACGCTCAACTCAACTACGCTACCACAGAAAAAGAGCTGTTGGCCATAGTATACGCTCTGGAAAAGTTTAGATCCTATTTGGTAGGATCTAAGGTGATTATTTATACTAACCATGCAGCCATAAAATATCTCCTTACCAAGCCAGACTCCAAACCCAGATTGATCCGATGGGTGCTACTTCTGCAAGAATTTGATATTGAGATCAAAGACAAGAAGGGGAGTGAAAATTCAGTTGCAGACCATCTATCTTGCCTAATAAATGAAGAAGTCACCAACAAAGAGCTGGAGATCAGAGAGGAGTTTCTTGATGAATTCCTCATGATGGTGCAGGAGAGACCTTGGTTTGCAGACATCGCCAATTATAAAGTTGCCCATGTGATGCCAAAAGGAATGAATTGGCATCAAAAGAAGAAATTCTTGAGGGACTGCACTTACTATGTCTGGGATGATCCCTTCCTGTTTAGGATCGGGGCTGATCAACTTCTAAGGCGATGTGTCCCACAAGAAGAGGCCAAGAATATTCTATGGCATTGCCATAATTCACCTTATGGAGGTCACTATAATGGTGGACGTACAGCTGCCAAGGTACTTTAATCAGGCTTCTACTGGCCAACCTTGTTCAAGGATGCTTTCGAACATGCTCAAGCGTGTGATAAATGCCAAAGGACAGGGAGCATATCAAAGAGGCATGAAATGCCTCTCCAAAATATCCTGGAAGTAGAGGTTTTTGATTGTTGGGGCATTGACTTCGTTGGCCCTCTCCCTCCTTCATTTTCAAATGAATACATATTGGTAGCCGTAGATTATGTGAGCAAGTGGGTTGAGGCTATGGCATGTCAGAAAAGTGATGCCAAGACCGTCATCAAATTCCTAAAGCGGCAAATTTTCACAAGGTTTGGAGTACCTCGCGTCTTGATAAGTGATGGAGGAACACATTTCTGCAATGAAGCTCTTTCAAAAGTCCTCCAACATTATGAAGTACGACACAAGGTAGCATCGCCCTATCATCCATGAGACCAATGGCCAAGCAGAAGTTTCCAATAGAGAAATCAAGAAAATCCTGGAAAAGACAGTGGCAGCATCAAGGAAGGATTGGGCACATAAGCTGGATGATTCCCTCTAGGCCTATAGGACTGCATTAAAGACTCCAATTGGTCTCACACCATTTCAGATGGTATATGGCAAGGCCTGTCACCTTCTAGTGGAAATGGCTCACAAAGCTTGGTGGGCAATTAAATTGCTAAATTTTGATCCAACATTGGCGGCCGACAAGAGAAAGCTGCAATTATTAGAACTAGAGGAAATGAGAAATCAAGCCTATGAATCCTCAAAGCTCTACAAAGAGAAAACCAAGAGATATCATGATAAAAAGCTACTGAAGAGGGAATTTCATATAGGGCAGCGAGTGCTCCTATTCAACTCAAGACTTCGGCTTTTCCTTGGGAAATTGAAGTCCAAGTGGTTCGGTCCCTTCACCATCAAAGATGTCAAATCTTATGGAGCAATTGAGATCATAGATCCATCAGCGGAAAACCCACAAACAAGCTAGGTGGTGAATGGCCAAAGACTCAAAGGCTATCATGGTGGAGAAATTGAGAGGCTTACAACAATCATACATCTACAAGATCCTTGATCTTGTCAACCGTCAAGCTATTGACGTTAAAGAAGCGCTAGCTGGGAGGCAACCTAGGTTTGTCACTTCAATTTTTTTCAATTTTTGGCATCAATAACAAATCTCTGCATAGTTCGCTTAACGCTTCTCTTCGCTGCGCGCAAACTCAAATTGAAGTAAAGTTTCGCTAAGAGCGCTATGCAGCTTAGCGCAAGTTTAATTCGAAGTAAAGTTTCTCTAAGAGCGCTATGCAGCTTAGCGCAAGTTTAGTTCGAATGAAATTCTCGCTAAGAGCGCTATGCAGCTCAGCGCAGTTTTGGTTCGACTTATAATGTTGCTAAGCGCAGGACAGCGCTCAGCGGTTATTTGGTTCGAACACATTACTCGCTGAGCGTACGTTCGCGCTAAGTGGTATCTGCATAATTATACAGATCGCGCTAAGCGCATATCGTCGCTCAGCGGAAGTTAAAAAAAAAAAATTATAAAATGAAATGAAGGGGCACGAGATATTGCGCTAAGCGCAACCATGCGCTAAGCGCGAGACTCGTAACTGCTGGGCAGTTTTGAAACCGCCCACTCTCCCTCTTTCCCAAATTAAATTTTCTCTCACTCAAACCTAATTCCCTTCCTCTCTCACGCTGTCCCCTTCTGTTTTCTGCACTCTCACTTTCCACTTTCATTCACTCACTCACACACTACATCTGCATCTTCTTGGATCCCATTTTTCTTCAATCTCCACGCCAGGTAAGCACTCACACACTTGCGCTTAGCGAAAGTTTGCCTCGAACTAGAGGTTCGCTAAGCGCAAGCTTGCGCTTAGCACTTGAGCCCTGTTTTGCTCTGTTTTCCTTTCAATTTTTGCCCTATTTTTACTCTGTTTTCCTTTTCACCTCTGCTCTGTATTATTATGTATGTTTTCCTTTTTGCTTTCAATTTCCATGTAGTGATAGGTGTTTACTAAGTGCGACACAGTGCTTAGCAAACACCTTTGTTCTAATTGATTTGCTTTGTTGTTGTAATTTTCATTTTGAGTACAGATGGCTCCTAAATTTCGCAACAACCGTGGCGCGTCTTCTTCTAGAACACCACCTACACCACCTGTGCCACCTACATCTCCTGCACCTACTGCCACGCATGAAAGGGTTATCTATCCCTATGACACCGACCGTTTCTCTTCCTTTGAAGCCCAAGAGAGATTTGAGAATGAACTCATGGGTCGGGGACTCATTGTAGAGCGGCCTGTAAAGATTGCTCCGGGTGACTATGATGTCTTCCGCAATGAGCTGCATCGCCGGGGCTGGCTCAAAAAGCTATGATGCCTGCCAGATAAGTCCATTGATGAGCCTCTGGTCAAGGAATTCTACGCCAACATTTATGAACCGGAGCGGCAATGCAAGGTTCAGGGGAAGACCATTCGCTGGGATGGTGTAGCTATCAACTGCCTTCTACAAACCCCTCCGATCCTTGTAGGCGACACTAGGAAAACTCAATTTGACATTTTCCTCAACCAATACAAAGACCCCAAGGTTATCACAACGCTGTTGTGCATACCAGGCAAAGGATATGTCAAGAACAAAGAGGGAGCCATTACGAAGATTGTGCGGCCAGATATGACCACCTTGACTCAAGCGTGGTCCGCTTTCTCCTACTACACATTGGCGCCCACATCGCACACCTCTGATGTTACAGTAGAGAGAGCCGAATGGATATATGCTCTTATTATGAAGATGGATATGAATGTGGGTAGTTTCATATCCAATTAGATTTCTGTCATGGCTCACTCCAGCGTCAGCCGATTGGGTTTTTCGGCTCTCATTTCAGTATTGTGCAATGCAAAAGGGGCTAGCTCCAACACTCCAGTCTTACTTAAGCTAAGCCCTCCAATCACTTTCAAGTATATCTACACCTTCTGCTACAATGAGGTCGATCCTAACAGACCTGAGCTCCCTCCCAACACTCGTAAGCGACCTCACACGAAGACAGTTTCTGGGAGTTCTTCATCTACCGTTGCAACTGTCACTGAAGACATGCTACAAACCGCTCTCAATGGTCTGCATTTGTCACTTAGTCAGCAGATAGAAGAACGAACCAATGCACTATACAGGGGTCAATGTACAATCATTGACAATCTGCACCACCTTTCCCTCCAACAGCCAGTCATGTCTTTGGAGGCCTTCCAGGCCCAAATGCAATGGCCTGCGGACAGACCTTCCTTTTCTCAAGGGGGTGATGGTGGTGGTGACGAAGTAGCTAAGGAAGAAGGGAACCAGGAGTATACTGAAGAAGGGAACCAGGAGGATACTGAAGGAGGAGACAACATAGAGGCCACAGGAGATGACAACATGGAGGCCGACCTGGAGGAGGATTAGCAGATGTGAATCATGGCCGTCTATAAGAGGCCAAGTGTTTTAAATGTTTTGTCATTTGAACTATTTTATTGTTTTTGTTTATTTCACTTTACATATTTAACAGTTTTATGTAGTTTAGCATTTCTGTGGTAATTAAATTTTTTGTGCAACATTGGATGTTTTATGAACATTTGGTTCAATCTATGTTTGAATTATTGTTGGTTTTGAACCTATGGCACAATTGTTTTCAAACTGGGTGAGAGTGTGTTGTTAGGTTGCTTAGTTTTGAGGACGATGCATGCATGTGAGTTTGGGGAATTAATAACTGTGAGCATTTGACTTTTTAAGGACTTGTGAACATTGTGAAAATTAATCGATAAGTGTGAGAATTATACTGTGAGAGAACAATTGAGTTGTTCCACTAATTTTTGAATGATTCTCTGAATTGCTGTGTGCATAATTAATGTGGAAATGATTAAGGCCTTGTTTGCTTAGAGCGATTCCCATAGCCAAAAAGTCAATCCAGTAAGGTTGAGAGAATCCTCTGCTAAACCATTGAGCCAAATAGACAACTATTTTGTCTTGTGAACCTAGAACCTAAACAAGAATTGCCTACCTTGCCTTAGGGAATAGGAAAGCATATCTTTTATGGTTTGAGACAAAATTGTTCCAAATTTTGGGGAGTCAAGTGAAGATCCACATTAAAAAGAAGAAATGATAGCAACACAACTACTGCAATATGAATCATAAGAGGCAAAGCCTCCGAAAAAAAATAAAAATAAAAAAATAAATTGAATAATTGAAAATTCAATCAATTGTGATTCAAGCAGGAAGTAGTTGTTGTCCAACTGTGGAAAGTATTGAGGCATATAGAGGAAATTGATAATCAAGAAGGGAGATAAAGATATGTTTTCTTCAATCCTTAGGAATTGTAATTCAAGAAAAACCAATGTTCTTTATAGCCCAACTGTGATTCAACCCTGACTAAGACCTTAATGATCCACATTGTTTGTACATCTACAATAAATTGAGAAGAAATTCAAAAGTTAAGTGCACAATTTCAATTGGAATGTTGTAACTATCTTATACTTTATACACTAAGTGCTGAGTGAAACACTGGCCTTGTGAGAATCATAGTGTTCACTTGAACTTCGAATTGCTGAATGCTCCTTTGTTGGTTTGTTGAATTTGTGTGCAGGTTGAAAACTCTCATTGTGACCTTAATGCGTTTAATCTCAATTGAGAACACTTTTTGCAAGTGTCATTGGTCTAAAATTTGATTCTGATCCTGCCAATTGTTCCTCTGCATCCACTTGTTGTTATGTAGATATTCTTTTGCTTGAGGATAAGCAAAGCTTTAATTTGGGGGAGTTTGATAATTGCTTTATATACGTAAATTTGAAATCATTTAATATAGATTTGTATAGTTTGATAATTCTAACCCTAGGAAGTTATTTTGTGAGAAATATACTCTAATTTATATGTGCAGGCCTAGATTCAACAGTAAAGGGAGAATGCAAGAAGAAGACATGACTCGCTAAGCGACACATCTCGCTCAGCGCTTAACTCGCTGAGCACAACAGCAAGTTACGCGAGCTAGGCGGCCTATGACGCGCTGAGCGCCACATTGCGCTAAGTGAAGTTTTCATTCGAACAGAAGACTCGCTTAGCGGAAGTTGCTTTCGAACTGAAGATGCGCTGAGCGAAAGATTGCGCTTAGCGGAACACCTGTTCTGAGATGCATTATGTAGTGTTTTGCGCTTAGCGGAAGTTTGCGCTAAGCGAGGCTTCGACTATATAAGCTGCACTTGAAGAATTTTGAAGCATTCAGACTTTTTTTGGATTGGTTGAGCTGCTTCCTCTGTTTTCTCTGTTTTCCTCTATTCTCTTCATCCCCTTTTGTAACCTTTTCAAGGCTTCTCATGACAATGAGAGGCTAATCTATTAGTGTTGAGGACTTGGAACTAGGTGCTGATCATGTAAACGTTATTCTTCATATCTATTCATTGAAATATTCAGTTTAATGTTCATTTCTCTATCTTTATTCTTGTTATATGATTGGATCAGTTATATATGCATGTTTTAGAGTTTACTTGCCATTGACAGATGCTGTTGAACTTGGAACTGAGTTTGAACTCTAATGGAGTGTATTTCTAGACATAGGATAGACTCCATTAGCTTCACAAAGATCTCTAAGCTTCATCAAACCACTCAACCGAACTTACCGAGACATCGGAAGTGAGGTTGAGCAGATTTAGGCTTGATTTGATGAGAGATCACGTTTTGAGCACTTTTAGATCGAAGTTAATCTGAACTATTAATGTGAATGGAGAATATATCTTATATGTTTACATGGGAAGCAAACCGGTTGAACCAAATCCTCAACATATCCATTATTCCATTCTAAAACTCAAGCACGCCAACTGTTCGATCATAGTCCTGAATCAACATTGTCGTTTTTATTGTTTATAGTTAGTATTAACTGTAGTGTTTAGTTAAATTTATGTTATTATTGATGTTTCAAGAACAACCAACTATAAAAACCAAACTAATGTTTAGGAATTGATTACTTTACTGATAGTCAAATACGGACAATTCCCTGTGGATTCGATATTGGGATCTTCCCTTTTAAACTAGTGCAATATTTGGTACGCTTGCCAAAATAGTCCAACATTAGACCAGATAATGTCTATGTTGGACCAGACCATGTCTTTGTTGGACCAGACCATGTCCTACTTTACGTGCTAAGGAATATGCTTTTAATCATCATCTCTTAACTTTAAGAACACACTGTTTGTTACAGAAATAACGGAAGATACTCTCTAAATAACTTTCTTCTATTCCCCATAGGACTGCTTGCATGTCTCAAAATGTGTGAAGTATTGTAGGTACATTGGAAAGGCCAATCAGCTTTGAGAAGCACACCTACAGCTAAAGCAAAGTTGTAACAAGACAACAACCTGCTCCTATCAAATCAAACTCAAGCTAAAACAACTTCAGCATTCAACCGTGAGACAATGGAAACCTTTCTTCTCCAACATTCAAATTCATGAAGCTCCACTATATAAAAAGGCTTCCATGCTACCAAAAAAAAAATGAATGTATAGTACGAAAAACAAGCAAGCAAGCACAAGAAAGAAAAAAACATTATGAGAAAAGCTAGCACCCAGTGAGAAACAAGAGCTGAGAGAAAAGAGAAACTTCATCTTCTACATAGCTCCTTGAGATTCAAACCATCTTCTTATCCTCTCTTCGAGAATTATTTGAATCTATTTTTGTATTTAAATTGAAAGCTAGGAGTGGCTTAATGATCAAAGAATACTTGGGAAGTATAATCTCAGTGGGAGATTTATACTTGTAACCAGTAGTAGTTTAGAATACTAGTTGCCAGTAGTGGCATATAGAATATTTGTAGCCAGGAATGGCAATGAAGAATACAATTTTTAAAGGAGAATTGGACGTAACTCAGTTGAGTGAACCAGTATAAAATAAGCATTCTACTTTTGCTATCTTGTGTTTATATTATTTCATCTTGCACGATGTGCACTTTTGAAAGGGTTTCTAAAAGCTTTTCCTTGAAAGGATATATTTGCTTATTTAAACTTATGTATATCTCTAAAGGCAACTTGCAACTAATATTATTTACGAAAATTTTTCTAACCCACTATTCAACCCCCCCCTTCTAGTGTGTTCTTGTGTATTTTAGTTGGTATTAGAACTCGGCCCCTGATAGCTATCTTCACAAATACAGAGCTAAAGATCCTACACAAGAATGGAGAAGGGAAGTCAATCCATCCACAAGCCTCCAATTTTCAAAGGAAAAAACTTTGCTTACTGGAAACAAAGAATGGAAACATTCTTTGAGTCATGCCATATAAACATGTTGGATGTCATAGAAAATGGAAACTACATTCCAGTTGATGATGGAGAAAATGAGATTCCAAGAGAACACTGGATAGAAGAACAAAAGCAAAGATTCATTCTCAACTCTAGAGCAAGAAATGTTATTCATGCATGCATCTTAGAAACTGAACACAGAAAGATCAGTCAGTTCAAATCTGCCAAATACATATGGGATACATTCATAATGACTTATGAAGGGTCCACCTTTGAAACTATTGCTTTTATGATGTCTAGATTTCAAAGAAATAAAGTGTTCTAACCAAAGAATACGAACTCTTCACTATGGAACAAAATGAAACTATTGCTGCTATGATGTCTAGATTTCAAACTATCTTAAATGAGCTCCGAAACCTTGGTAAAAGTTTCGAGAACTTCAAGCATATTGATAAAATTCTTTGCAACTTGCACAGACAATGGAGACCTCAGGTCATAGCCATTAGGGCGTCAAAGAATCTAGACTTTCTACCTCTTGAAGAGCTCGTGGGCATACTAACGTTGCATGAGCAAGAGCTACAAGGAGATGCCAAATTAAAAAAGGGCAAGTCTCTGGCTTTGAAGGCTTAAAGACCCAAGTAGACCACACCAATGGAATCATCATCATCCAAGAGCCAATCTTCCAAACCGTCCAAAGGACGAGCATCTAAATCATTAAAAGCTAAAGAATCAGAAGAGGAGACCACATCCTCAAGTGAAGAAGACTCAGGAGAAGATGATGAGCTCTCATTCATCTCTAGAAGAATCCACAAGATGTGGAGAAAGAAAGGAGGTTCAAGGTGGAAGAACTATAGCAAGAAATTCCAAGAATACCATGAGAAAAAAGAGAAGAATCATATCAACGTCTGCTACGAATGCAAGAAGCCAGGTGGTCGAGGCCGTACCCAAACCAAATAAAAACAATTAAATGCAGTACTAGGAAGTGATCCTAGGTCGTCTCCCAGTGAGCAGTGATCAAACAAATGTTCATAACACTTAACAATAGCAAATGGGGGGGGGGGGGTTTCTTTGCTTTAATAATTTAAACAGCAAGCAACTTGAATTAAAAATAACAGAACTAAAATGTGTTGTTTCCCCTTAATTCAAAAGCAAGCCTCTTATCCTAGGTTACGAGAATCTATCCCTAATCAGTTCAGCCACTTAATCCAATCCGGAATTAATTTACTAAGCGAAAATTAATACAAGGTTTTCATTATGTGATTAAGCAACACATACACCAATTAACTCCTCTCACAGGTCCATTACAGAATAATTGGTGAAGGGGAAAAAACTAATCAGAAATTAACATTAATAACAAAACCTCAAAGAGAGCTAGTGCTTAGTCCTCAAGAGAAAACAACACTGGAAATTTAACCTTCCATTCAAATTAAACAGCAACTGGAAACGTAAATAGCAAAATGCAAAACAGAAACGAAAACAAGAATAGAAGACAAAAATGAAACTGGAAATGGAAACTGAAAATGAACCAACAATGAAGAACGAAAATGGAAACAGAAGCAGCGAATGAACAAAAACGCTGCTCTACATGAACAGTAGCATGCTGGGGACGTGAAAACCCTTTTCTCCACAGCCAAAATGAAACTAACCTAGCAGCCAGCTCTCCATGACGGCTGGGCCTTCAATTTTGTCTCACTAAAAGTCACTTACACAAAACCCTAGGCTACTAATCTGATTTGGGCCCATAAAAATCTGATGCGGCCCAATTACAAAATACAGTAATAAAATGAAATAAAATAAAACTGGACGACAAATAAAACTAAAACAGTCTCCTCTCTTCAAGCCCAAGTTGGTTCAGCCCAATTCCAGATCTAAGCCCAATTGCTTATAATTCTCCTGAAATCAAATTAAAATACAGAATTAGTCAAAAAGGCCCAAATGATAAAACTGCATAATTAATTTGACAATTAAGGCTAATCAGTAATTAAAATGATGATAGAAAGGGGTAAGAAATAGGAGAAAATAATGACACATCACCAGGACATTTCAAATCTGAGTGTCCAAAGCTTAACAAGGGAAAGAAAACAGTCAAGAAATGATTCCCTAGAAAGAAAGGCCTAATGTCCACATGGGAAGATCTAGAAAACTCTACAGACGAGGAAGGATCAGAGGCATCAGACGAAGAAGCCAACCTTTGTCTAATGGTAAACGCTGCACCCTCATCGTTTGCGTCTAGTGAAGATGCACTAGACAGTGAGCAAGGTCTGATGACAGACAACAACACCTCAACGTCTACATCTGAAGCTTCAGATGAAGAAGAAATTGAGGTAGATCTAAACGACCTTTTCTCTCTTTAAGAAGCCTATCAAGAACTTCTCTCTAACTCATCTATTCTTTCAAAAACCTATCTATCTATGAAAAAGAAATTTAAAAAACTTTCAAAAGAGCATGAAGAACTTGAGTCTTCATTTACTAAGTTATCTAACAAATGTTCTACATTAGTCACAACTAATAATGCTCCAACTAAAGATTTTCAAAAGCTAACCATACATCACCAATGCTTAGTTAAAAGAAAAAGTGAACTCCAGATAGAAAAGGAACAACATAGAAGGCAATTGAATAAATTGATTAAGGAAACTGACGAATTCAACAAGGTGAGAACCTTAAGTAAAGATGAAGCTAAAATTGCTCAATTGCGCAAAGAAGCTGCATCTCTCAAGAGCACCCTAAGTAAATTTGTCAGTAGGTTTGAAAATTTATTATTTCATACAACAAACATCCACATGACAAATCCGGCCTTGGATTCACAAACAAGAAAGAAGCATCTAAGGATAAAGCTTCTTCTAGTAAGTCTCATTCTGGAATTGGACATATGAAGTCCAAAAGCAAGAAATTTTTTTTGAATGAAAGCTCAGCCTAGGAAACCTCATGACCTGGAAGGGACATCCCAACTATGTTGGCACCCCCTACCAAACCAATCTGAGGCACCCAAGTTGCATTTTATTAATAAATGAAAAGGGAATACAAAAATTATGGGAGATGAGGCCAAAACCCATAGGAAAAAGATTAGCAAAAGCGGTAGTTAGCAAGCCCACAGTGATTACGGGCGAAGCTAATCGAAATAAAACTAGGCATAAAGGTCCACCAAGTAAGCTCAGCTCTAGAGTCAAGTCCATGATTCGCAATGGCATCCGCGTAGGCATTACCTTCTCGAAAAATGTGTGAGATTCTGAATTGCATCCCTTTAGATAAAGCAACTACTTGATTCCATCTGGCATGCAAAGACCAAGGCACTAGAGTAGGATTTTTGAAGGCCTTGAGGACTAAGGAGGAGTCACACTCCAACCACAAGTGTGTCCAACCCACCCATGTGGCTTGTTCCAATGCTAGAATAGCAACAAACAATTTAGCCTCAAGAGCAGTAGTAATACCAATATAAGCAGCAAATGCCCCACGAAAGACACCAAAATGATTGCAAAAAATTCCCCTAGAAGCCGCATGACCAGGACAACCATGAGCCGCACCATCCATATTACACTTGATATAACCACACGGAGGAGGTTGCCAATGAATTGGCTTAATTTGTTATGGTTTAAAGAGGTGACATTCAATGTTAAAGTGCTTTAGCAAAGTAAATCCTGAAATGGAGTTATTAGATGTGCCATGCATAATATGACTAGTGAGGGCAACATTGGAGGAGACCAAGTTGATAGATTGCTACAAGATAGGCTTGGCGCCCTTGAATCTACCATGGTTTCTCGAACGCCAAATGACCTAAAAAATATGGGCAATTAGAGAATGAAGCATGACCGAAACTTGGCTGCTAGAATGTTGAGTGAGCTCAAGGGCAGAGGAACAAGTGATGAAAAGGGAGTGGCTTGGATAAACAGAATGGAACCAATGCCAAATTGCTCAAGCAAATGGGCAATGAAAAAAGATGTGGTCTACAGTTTCAGCAACAACCCCACATGTGCTACACATAGACACAATAGTGCAGCCTCGAGAGAGTAAAAGGTCATCTGTAGGTAGCCTTTTGTGAAGGAGTCTCCAAAGAAGGAAACTTCATGAAGGGGGAGTGGCATTGGACTAGAGTAGCTTCGCCCAAGATGGTGTAGGACAAGGAGGAGAAATAAACTTGAAGGCCTCCTTAAAAGTCAAACAGCCTGTGAGTGATGGCTTCCAAATCAATTCATTAGGGAAAGGGCAGGGTAAAATTGGAGGTGAGACCGAAAGAAGATCCACTGCCAAATTAGGAAGCTTGTGTAGGAGGGAAGGAGGAACAAGCCAATTATTATTAACCAGAAAGCAATCAACATATGTAGTTAACTATTTTTTAACTTTTTGCGAGAAACCAATGGCATCAGCAATAGAGACATCCGAGCACCAAGGATGCAACCAGAAATTGATACGTTGTCCATTATTCACCACCCAACTCGAGTTCTAAGTGCAAATCATCCAATATCTTTTAATTGAAGACCAAATGGGTGATTTTTTGAATGTTGTATTAATTGACCATTCACAATAAATCTGACCTTTAGAAGTGTAGCCCAATTGAAAGATGAGGAATGTACCTCCCAGCTGAGTTTGAGTAATGCGGCTGCATTTAACTTCAAAATAGACTTTAAGCCAAGACCACCTTCCGGAAAAAGGGCTACATACATTGTGCCAAGCCACAGTTGCAAGCTTCTTAACTCCAATGTTCCTGGACCACAAGAAATTGTGCATCCAACACTCCACCTTTTTAAGTAATCCAACAGGCCAACTATATACTTAGAAGCGTTAAAGAAGCATTCAAGTAATCACCGAATTGAGTAGTTGTACTTTGCCCATGAATTACAAAATGTGCCCTTTCCAGAAGATAAGTTTTGACTTTATTTTGTTAACAATAGGTTGCAAATGATGAGTATGGGGTTTGCCAATAAAAATAGGAACGCTAAGGTATGTAAATGGCCAACAACCCACATTGAAACCAAGCAAGGTTTTAATGCGTTGAGATTTGGCAACAGAGAGGTTACTAGAATAAAAGGTGCATTTCTCATTGCTGATCCATGAAGTACACAAGAACACACTAGAAGGGGGGGTTGAATAGTGGGTTATGAAATTTTTTCACAAATACTATTAGTATTAGTTCACAAGTTGCCTTCTTGGATATATGTAATTTTAAATCAGCAAATATATCCTTGCAAAGCAAAGCTTTGAAATTTTTTCCAAAAGAACACAGTAGGCAAGATAAATATATGTAATCACAAGACAACAAATGAGAGCTTGTTTTTATACTAGTTCACTCAACCTGAGCTATGTCTAGTTCTCCTTTAACAACTGTTAAAGGGTTCCACTATAATCAACTGATTACAAAATAAGTATTCTTCACTGCTACTTCTGGCTATAAGTATTCTCTATGCCATTGCTAGCTACAAGTATTCTAAACCACTTTTGGTTACAAGTATGAATCTCCCCCTGAGATTATACTTCCCAAGTATTCTTTTATCACTAAGCCACTCCTGGATTTTTATACAAATATGTATAAGATTCAAATAACTCTAAAAGAGAGGATAAAAACAAGTGTTGAATCTATATGAGATTGTAGAAGATGGGTATTCTCTTTTCTCTCGGTTCGTGTTTCTTTTTCTTTTTCTCAAGGTGCTTTGCTTGCTGTTCAGATTGCTTTGAATGGTTTCGTTTTGTTCATTAGCATTTTTCTCTTTTTCTTCTCGTTGCATGGAAGCATCTTTATATAGTGAGCTTCATGGATTTGAACGTTGGAGAAGATAGGTTTCTGTTGTCTCACAGAAGAGTGTTGAAGTTGCTTTGACTATGCTTAATGTGACTGAAGCAGGTTTCTGTCTTTGTCATAGTTCGCTTTTAGCTTAAGGTATGCATCTCAATGTTGATTAGTCTTTTGGCTATACCTACACACTTCACACAATTCGAGACATGCAAGCAATACGAGGAATAGAAGTAAGTAAGTTCAGAGAGTATCTCCCTTTCTTTCTGTAACAACAGTGCATTTATTTGTGTAAAGAATTAATTATAAAGCACATATTCCTCAACACATATGATAGATCATATTCTGCTCCTGCATAAACAACGTCTGGCTTAATCAGACACAGTCTAGTCTGACTAAGCATGGTTTGGAATGACAGACATGGTTTGGCCTAGGTTCAAACATTGCCTGGCCTAGCTTAATCATGGTCTGTCTTGACTATGCGTTGTCTAGTTGTGTTCCATACATGGTCTAGTCTAGTACATATGCATAGTTTGGTCCTAGACTCGTGTTGTCTGTCTCAAGACTATACCGTCTGATCATTTGAATTTTGCATGGACAGTTTCAAAGCTTATTTTAGTCCGATTAAAAGCAATTATAGTGTTTGATAAATTGTTACAAGTTATCAAACAATTAAGATAGAGAGTGTAATGGAGAGATTATACCGTTTGTCTATTGATCAAATTTTGATTCCCTGAAATTACTTAAATTCAAATCATTAGTTGATCAAATATTATGACATTTGTTATCATCAAAACCCATTAAAGGATTGGGGGCCAAACATCATCCAATGTCTAGGTTCTAACAATCCATTGACCTAAGGCCTCACCATAGAGAGAGAATAGTTGTTGCAGATTCTTTAAGTTGGACCAAGTGCCACGATAAAACACTATAATATCATCAACATATAGCACATGTGTGGGAGCAGGATAGCCAGCGAGACCAGCGATAGGAAGTAAGTGACCCTACTAAACCAGCAACGAAATTCCGCAGCTGAGCACCTCTTTCGCCAAGCAAAAAGAAGAGGGGAAAGTGGATCACCCTAGCGTACACCTCTTTTGCAAGCAAGATAGCTAGTGGTTGACCCATTCACTAAGAAAGAAAGCCGAGCTGAATGGAGGATCAAATCAATCCAGCTACAAAAAAATTTCATTGAAACCAAGAGCTTTTAGGACAACGATGAGAAAATCCCAATCAAGGGTGTCAAAGGCCTTTTTGATATCATATTTGATTGCCAAGTTGCCACCAAGGACCTTTTTGTCCAGCATATTAATTTCTTTGGAGGTGGTGATGATGCATTCAGTTATATGTCTCCTTTAAATGAAGCCTCTTTCTTGGGGTCAGACAGTTCAACTAACAATGCCTGTGAGCCTATTAGCAAGGACTATGGTGATGACTTTGAACTGGAAATTCCCCATTGATATGGGTCAATATTTGTCAAGGTGGTAAGCACCAGGGGTCTTAGGAATAAGGGCCACCATGTTTGAATTAAGGCCAGGAAGAATCCATTTGTCCCTGAAAAATTGAAGAGTAGAGTTATAGACATCATTACCAATAATGTCCCAAAAGGCATGATAAAAGTTGCCCCCAAAACCATCCAGACCAAGGGAGCTTGAACCATCCATAGCAAACACAGCCTGTCGAACTTCATGCATAAGAAGAATATTGGTCAACAGAGTGTTATCCTTTATAGTGACAAAGGAGGGAATTACAGATTCGATCAAATCATTGTTGGTGCAATGGTTGTTCGATGCATAGAGTTGAGAATAGTAATCAATCACATGGCTTTTAATCTCGTCCTGTGAGGTGAGGAGTAAACCATCATTATGGAGCATGGTCAAGTGCATCGTGGATTTTCTAAAGGCTTCCATGCTGTGAAAAAAAGAGGTGTTATGATCTCCCTTGAGTAGCCCACTTCAATCTTGATTTATCATGCCAAAAAGATTCTTCAATGGCCAGGGCTCTTTACAGTTCAGTTTGCGCAATTTTTTTTGATTTTGTGAGGTCATCAAGATAACCTTGGATAGCAATTTGCTGCTAAATTGCATCCACTTTCGAAACAGCATTAGCCACTTTGATAGAGGGCTAGTCAATGAACACGAGGACCTAGGGGCACTTCAAGAATTAAAGGGACCAATGACAAGATCCAAGGCCAAGATTCTTCAAGAAGAAATGACTAAGAGACTAAAGGAAGGGTTATTCATCAAAGGCCAAGAAGGAAGAAGCCAAAAGGAGTTAAATTGGAGCACTTGGAAATTTGTTGACAGCTCGCTCAGTGTAAGATTGAGCTTAGCGGAGATTTGCTTCGATCAAGCATCTCGCTCAGCTCAACGTTGAGCTCAGCGCAATTTGCGCTAAGCTCAAGGTTGAGCTTAGCGGAAGGTCTGATGCGGGAATTTTTGAAAACCTTGTTTACTTGTCTAAGGGGGTTCTTAACTGTGTAATTAGGCCTTAAAACATTATGTTTAAGTGGAGATTAGTTACATAACCCTCTTCTAAGGCCTGGCTCTATAAATAATAAAGGAGAACCTCATTTGTAATCATCATATAACTCATTTTGTGAATGAAATAAGCTTTGGCTTAGTCTCTTCTTGGTTCTTGAGTGAAACCAAATTGATTCTTATCAAGCTTTCCTTGTGGCGAATTCACCTCGGCTTATCGTTCCGTGCAGATCATGGCGTCGTTTTAGTTCATCTTCTTCTTCTTTTTGCTTTTCCCTTTTGTTTGAGTTCTTGATTTACCTTCAATGGAGCTCTTTTGATTTGCCTCTGGACGATCCAAACCAAGCTTGTGTGGCTTGGAACTACACCATGCATGCATCAAGTGGTATCTAGAGCCTCAACCGGAGTGCAATTCATAGAGAATTAGGTGCAGTTTTCGTTTTCCCCAAATTTGCATTTTTGAGTTTTGTGTTCTTCTTCTTCTTCTCCAATTTTCATTTTTCTCAGCCTTTTGATTCTTGTTTGTTTGTGTTCAATTGTGTATTTTGTGCTTGAATTTGAGTTTATCTTGCAATTTCCTTCATTTTCCCTTTCATTTCGTTGAATTTGGTGTTGATTTGAGCATGGAGTGGTTGTTGCATGTGTTCTTGATGTTCTTCATGTTCTTGATGAAACCCATAGCTTGCTGAAGAAGTTTTGAGTTTGATCCAAAAAAGTGCAGTTTGGAATGCGTTGGGTAGTTTTTGCAATTTTAAAAAGTTTATGGTCCAAAAATAGAAAAATATGTGGGGCCAAAGTGTAAAAATAAAAAAATTCTGGGGTCAAATTACAAATATCAAAAAATATAAGGACCCAAGTGTAAATAGTAGAGGAGAACCTCATTTGTAATCATCATATAACTCATTTTGTGAATGAAATAAGCTTTGGCTTAGTCTCTTCTTGGTTCTTGAGTGAAACCAAATTGATTCTTATCAAGGAAGCTTTCCTTGTGGCAAATTCACCTCGGCTTATCGTTCCGTGCGGATCGTGGCGTCGTTCTAATTCATCTTCTTCTTCTTTCCGCTTTTTCCCTTTTGTTTGAGTTCTTGATTTAGCTTCAATGGAGCTCTTTTGATTTTCTTCCAGACAATCTAAACCAAGCTTGTGTGGCTTGGAACTACATCATGCATGCATCATCAGACCAAAGGGATCGTCTTCGAATGTTTGTAGTGGCTCCATAGATTGCACCAATATTGAGCCTCTTCCTCAACCAGAGCATGCACTGCTTGAAAAGAACACTAAGTCTGATGTTGGCATCTACTGGCTGAACATGATGAACAGCATGCACCACACCACAAGATCATCCAATCTTTCCCATGAAGTAAAAGAGAAGATTGAAATTGTTGGTGAAGGCACATCTTCCTCCAGTAGCTTCATTCACGTGTCAGACATTGTGGCTGTACTCACATTGCTGACTCCTCATACACCTGAAGACAAGGCACAAGCTGAGTAGATGCTTACTGATCATTATGTTGCATACAAGGCTGCTCAAGCATTGGTAGCAACAACTCGAGAAGCAGCTGAAGAAGCATGACAATTAGAAGAAGCTGCTAGACTTAGAGCTATGCTAGCAGCTCAAGAAGAGAATAGGCTCAAGGAGTTAGCCTTGAAGTAAGAGGTTGAGGCAGCTCAGGCTTCTGCACTTGTCGCAGCACAAGCTATAGACTTGGCTGAAAAGTTTACAGAATCCCATCCATCCCAGGAGTGTACAGATTTGGTGTCTACGCAATCTCGATCAAGCACCCCATTTGCAGTTGTGCCACTAAATGCTACAACTCAGTTAGATCCTCAAACTGACTTGGTTGCCCTTGAAACTACATTGGAAGCTAAGCTTGAAGCCAAAATTACTACTTGGATTGATGCTAAGTTGGAAGAGCATAGAGCAAGCATTATCAAGGAAGTTACTCTTGCAGTCAATGCATCTCTTATTGCTCTCCTAGCTCCATCGTTTGCTACACCTCCAACACCACCGCCACCGCCAACAGAAGATCCTCTTGCATCAACTACTCCATCAAAAGTTGGGGAATCATCTTCTAAACAGTCAACCCCACCTTCTCAACCTTGGCTGTGATGGCATTTTCTACTCTTCTCTCCATTCTTTTTGTTAATGACAAAGGGGAAGAACGAGATGTATAGAAAATTTTGACCCAAACAATGCTTATTAATAAAACAATGATTGGTTCACTAGTTTTCTTTAATTTCATATATTGTCTACTATTATCCACCTTAATTATTTCATGCTTTAAACTGTCATTTGCATATGCATGATAGACTCAGGGGGAGTTCATCATGTTTATAACTATGCAAAGTCTCGAATCAGACCATGCAATAGTCTCGAACCAGACCATGCATAAGCGCTGGACCAGACCATGCATGAATCTCGAACCAAACTATGTGATAGCTGGACCAAACCATGCACAGTTAGACCAGACCATGTCTGTGTTGGACCAGAAAATGTTTGTGTTGGACCAGACCATGTGCTACTTTACATGTTGAGGAATATGCGTTTAATCATCATCTCTTGACTTTAGGAACACGCTATCTTTTATAGAAAGAAAGGAAGATACTCTCTGAATAACTTTCTTCTATTCCTCGTATGACTACTTGCATGTCTCAAAATGTGTGAAGTATTATAGGTACATTGGAAAGGCCAATCAGCTTTGAGAAGCACACCTACAACTAAAGCAAAGTTGTGACAAAACAAGAACCTACTCCTATCAAATCAAACTCAAGCTAAAGCAACTACAACACTCAACCGTGAGACAACGAAAACCTTTCTTCTCCAACATTCAAATTCATGAAGCTTTACAATATAAAGATGCTTCCATGCTACAAAAAAAAAAATGAATGTACAGTACAAAAAATGAGCAAGCAAGCACAAGCAAGAAAAAAACATTTTGAGAAAAACTAGCACCCAGTGAGAAACAAGAGCTAAGAGAAAAGAGAAACTTCATCTTCTACACAGCTCCTTGAGATTCAAACCATCTTCTTATCCTCTCTTCAAGAGTTATTTGAATCTTATTCTGTATTTAAATTGAAAGCCAGGAGTGGCTTAGTAATTAAAGAATACTTGGGAAGTATAATCTCGGGAAGATTTATACTTGTAACCAGTAGTAGTTTAGAATACTAGTTGTCAATAGTGGCATAGAGAATACTTGTAGCCAGGAGTGGTAGTAAAGAATACTTGTTTGTAATCAGTTGATTATAGTGAAACCCTTTAACAGTTGTTGAAAGAGAACTGGAAGTAGCTCAGTTGAGTGAACTAGTATAAAACAAGCATTCTACTTTTGCTATCTTGTGTTTACATTTGTTCATCTTGCACGCTATGCACTTTTGAAAGGGTTTCTAAAAGCTTTGCTATGAAAGAATATATTTTCTTGTTTAAACTTACGTATATCTCTAAAGGCAACTTGCGAACTAATATTCTTTACACATGATAATGAAACCCTATCACTTCCTCACAAATAGAATGAAACCCTATCACTTCCTCATGTAACACCTAGGAAAACCTATCCTAGAACACAAATAGAATCAAGAAAAAGTTTAAGAGAATGAACAAAAGCACCTAGATGTGTAGATTTAGCTGTAAAAGACTTCTCTTCTTTAAAAGAGAAATTATAACAATTTAAGAGTAAAGAGAATTTTTAGCACAATGAGACGTAGAAGATTTAGAAGTTTTTTGTTGCTAAAAACATTCACAAAGGGTTCTCTTTATAGTGACCTAAAGGATCAAAATCAAATCATTCAATTGTTAGAACTAAGACATTTGATGATGTCTGGTCCCCATTACTTTGATAGGTTTTGTTGATAACAAATGTTATAATATTTAATCAACTAATGATTTCATACTAAGTGATTTTAGGAAATCAAAGTGAGAACAGACAATGGTAAAATCACTCAAACTCTCACTTACATCCTAACTGTCTGATAACTCGTAATGATTAATCAAGCATTATAATTGCTTTTAATCAAACTAAAATAACCCTGGAACAGACCATGCATAGTTCATAAGATCAGATGGTATAGTCTTGAAAAGACTCATACAAAGTCTAAGACTAGACCATACAACAGTCTCAGATAGACTATGTGAAGTCTTAGGACAAACAACACTAGTCTTAGACCAGACTATGCATATGTACTAGACTAGACCATGTATGGAACACAGTCAGACAACACATAGTCAAGCCAGACAATGTTTGAAGCAAAGCCAAACGATGTCTGAAGCTAAGCTAGAGAATGTCTAAAGCTAGGCGAGACGATGTCCTTCATTCCAGACCATGGTCAGTTAGACCAAACTATGTCTGTTAAGCCAAACATTGTCTGTGCAGGAACAGAATATGGTCTGTCATATGTGCTGAGGAATATGTGCTTTATAATTAATTCTTTACACAAATAAAGGCACTACTGTTATGGAAAGAAAGGGAGATACTTTCTAATCTTACTCTCTTCTATTCTTCATATTGCTTGCATGTCTTGAATTGTGTGAAGTGTGTAGGAACAACCAAAAGACTAATCAGCATTGGGATGCACACCTGAAACTAAAAGCCAACTATGACAGAGACATAAACCTACTCCAGTCACATCAAGCACAGTCAAAGCTACTTCAACACTCTTCTATGAGACAATGGAAACAAACCTTCTCCAATGTTTAGATTCATGAAGCTCACTATATAAGGATGCTTCAATGCAACGAGAAGACAAATGAACCATAATGAACTCATTCAAATCAATCTATACAGCAAGCAAAGCACTCTAAAGAAAAAGGCCAAGAAACACAAGCTAAGAGAAAAGACAATACCCATCCTTTACAAGCTCATTTAGATTCAACACTTATTCATATCCTCTCTTTAAGAGTTATCTGAATCTTATACATTTTTGTATAAAAATCCAAGAGTGGCTTAGTGATAAAAGAATACCTGGGAAGTATAATCTCAAGAGGAGATTCATATTAATAACCAGAAGTGGTTTAGAATACTTGTAGCCAGTAGTGGCATAAAGAATACTTATAGCCAGAAGTGGCAGTGAAGGGGACCATTAATTTGGAATTTGTCAAGACAGACAATCAGCTTGCTGATATTTTTACAAAGCCCCTTACTGAGGACAAACTGATCTTTTTGAGAGAAAAGATTGGGATGGTCTGTGTGACTTAATGTTTTATTATTGTCTGCTGTTCACTAGCATAACTAAGGACACATCGTTTGGCATTATACTTAAGTGAGGCATGTGCATGCCACATGTTTCGTGCTCAAAATATGAGCTAGACCATGTGGATGTTTGAAAATGTTTTTGTAACTTAAGCATTCAATGGGGTCTGAGTCATTTAAGCCTAAAATGCACATTCAAGTTTGTCATAAATGTGTCATTTCAATCATTCCTTAACTATACCATCATATTTAATGCACACTCATTACCTATTCTAGCCTACTGTTGCAAAACGTATACCCCAAGCTTTCACATTCTCTCATCTCTCTCAAACCTCCTCTTTGCAACCAAGAACTCCAAGAAACCCTAAACACAAACCCTCGCCATGGCCAAAGGCAACCTATCCAAGGGTTCTTCCTCCTCCCAACAACCTGCCTCACCCTCATCCTCACGAGCTTTTGATGAGCGTCTTGGAGACGTAATGTCAAAGTCTACCATAGACACCAACAATTTAGCATCCAATATTGATCCAGAGGTCAAGAGCGAACGCAACCTCAATGACATGGAGAACATCCTGATCAAACCATGAGGTTCCTACACTGGGAACATTCACATGGAATACTATATTGACATTCCCTAACTTGAGGAACGTGGTCTTAACATCTCAAGGTACTTTGAGTTTGCTAGAATCAGAGGCTTCTTCAATGATCGTCATAAGATCGCTCCTGGACTTATCAAAGAGTTCTAGACAAATGCTACGATCAAGGGAAATGAGATTGTCAGCAAAGTCTTTGGGTGCGACATCTCTATCTCTCCCTCCTCCATTGCTCAAGCGATATGGTGTGAATTGCACTCTAACTACTTTACAAAGGCATGGGACACTGACATTGTTGAAGGGACAGTATAAAGGTTCATTCTTGGACCTAACTACGAGGTGGCTAAGAACATCAAGAAGTTGCATCTCGCCAACTTCCCACCTTTGTCCAAGTTGTTGTTGAACATCATCAACAAGACCATCTTGCACAAGATTGGGTCTAGGGATCATGTGTTTGCCCTCTACAGATTCATTCTCTACCACGTCATCAAAGGGATCCCATTCAACCTTCCACACACACTCTTCTACAACTTGATCAGCCACATCCAATACTTGTCAACTTCTATGGCCACATACTACACAACCCTTATAAACAAGATTCTTTGGGATGCTCATTGCTACAACAGACTGTACAGAGAAATTCAATCAAGACATCTTAATGAGTTGGAGTATGTGAATGTAGAAGGCCCATTCATTAATTAGAGGATACTGACATCCTCTAGTCTGCTTAAGTTCAACATGAGATTTGAAATCACCAAGGGATCACTTGACAGGTTCCCTAAGCTTTCTGATGATAAAGATGAAGGTCAGAAGAAGCAGACCAAGAAGGAGGGTGGAAAAGGAAAGAGTCTAGTGATCTATGATGAGGCTGCTTCCATCCAGCCCCTTGTAAGCAAGATGAGGAGACTTGTTGTTGCGGACCAACAGACCATCCGGACTACATGCAAAGCCACAACATAGTCTTTTGAAGAGCCACTCGCCAAGAAGGCTAAGAAAACGGCCCAACAAGCACCACCCAGACCACCCATTTTGAGGATCAAGACAAGAGCTCAACAGAAGGGTAAAGGTGCTGCTAGAATGTCTACTGAACTTCAAGTGTCTCTGAAGGAGGTAGCAGACATTGGACAAGCAACTATTAATGTTTCTGAGGTTGATGAGGAAGTATCTGATGATGGATTGGTCTTCAAGAGGCCAAGAAGACAACTCAGTGCACAACAGACCATTGAGTCAAATGATCTAACTATCGGACCACTCAGCACCACAGCTAGGAAGTTGACTGTGAAAAGAAAAGTGGTGTTGGAAGAAGACAGACCTGGATAGACCACCACAACCACCTCTACCACTAATTCAAGTATCACCATCCATACCTTCACACTTCCCACTCACTCTCGCTCTACTCATAAACGTTTAAGGAAGAATATTCGTCGGCCATACTAGTCTTAGCCCAAACAAAAACCATAACAAACACTCTGTCTATTGAACCTCTATCATCTGTGTCACCTACATAAACTATAATTAGCCAAACAAAAGCTACATAGTCTAATGCCCATGCACAAACTATGCAAGAGCCACTGTCTAAACCCACTATTCAGACAGAAGATCAACCTGCGTCTGCCCCTACTGGATAGACGATCACCCAACAAACTGAACCCACTATTCAATCTCAAACACAGTCTAAACCCACAACTCAAACTAGTGTACCTACAACATCCCCACAAACTCCACCAGACTCCACCCATTCCTCCCTATCAATCACCCTCACCAATAACCATCCCTGAGATGTCAGACGCAGTGGTTTTCTACCACCACACTAAGTCTATCAACATCTTGTCTGGGTCTTGATGAAGAGATAGTCATTCTATCTCCTAAAGCATCTACTACTCCCTCATGGGACAACAAACCATTTGGTCTAGATGCCACCACTCCTCTGTCCAAATTCAGAGAAGACACTCCTCCTCCTCCTCCTCCTCCCTCAGGCTCTTGGCATCAGAAGATGATGCAACGATTCTCCTTATGCTATGTGGGAGAGAATGCTGAGTTTGCAACATATAGAGAAAAGACTCAGTTAGAACCCGTTGTAAAGCACTCAATGGTTGTTGTTGTCAAGGAAGCAAAACTAAAGAAGCTTCCACCTCTACAAATCGATCAAGGGATAATTCCCTTCCAAAGGCCAATGCACAACACCATTCTTCTAGACACTGCTAAAGATGATGCCAATCTTGCAAGAAGGCTACAATAGGAAGAATATGCCTCTGCCATCCCTCAGATGCGTCAGTTAGTGCATGAGATTGCACACTGGTATAACTGTATGAGAGAGGGATTGGACTACTTCACAAAGTAGAACCAGCACTACTAGTTGAGTTAATAGAAGAAGAGAAGAAGCAATTAGAGGCCATTGTCGAACAATGCATTGTGATGCATTGCGCTATCTATCAAGACCAAGAGTCTCAATTCAACCTCCTCGGTTGATCACACGAGGAGTTGCCCCCATGCATCCAACCTTCCAAGCCACTTGTGCTGACTATAGGGCTCTATGCAATCTAAAGTTTCAAGGCAGAACCCCCAAATAGTTGTATCCACCAAGCCTGCACATTTCTGAAGAAACTAATATACGTGTCGCTCTAGATCGTATAGTCCCTAGGCTCCCAACTGTCAACCTCAACAAGCTGAAGGGGAAGAAGATTACAAGAGCAGACAATCTTCCACAGCACATACCATACATTGAGCCACTGCCTCAACAAGAGCATGTACTGCTACTAGAGAACACAAAATCAGACGTTGGCATCTACTGGCAGAATGTGATGAGTAACATGCTCCACACCGTAGGGTCATCCAATCTCTCATATGAAGAAAAGCAAAAGATTGACACTATTGGTGAAGGCTTCTCTTCCTCCAGTAGATTCATTCATGTATCAGACATAATGGTTGTTCCCACTCTGCTAACTCCTCATACCCCTGGAGATAAAGTTGAAGCTGAGAAGATGCTTGCTAAGTACTATGCTAAATACAAAGCTGCTCAAGCACTAATAGCTACAGCTAAGGCAACAACTAAAGCAACTAAAGAAGTAAGAGTCTTAGAAGAGGCTGACAAACTAAGAGCTATATTAGTGCTCAAGAAGAACAAAGAAGATTTAATGATCTGGCTAAAGAGAAGAAGGCCAAGGAAGAAGAAGACAAAAGGCTCAAGGAATTGGCCCTGAAGCAAGAGGTTAGGGTAGCTCAGGCTGCTGCACTTGCTGCTATGCAAGTTGTTGACTTAGGTGAAAAGTCTACAGAATCCACTCTAGCCCACGAGTGCACAAATTTGGTATCCACTCAATCAAGGTCGAGCACTCCAATTGTAGCCATTCCACTCAGTGCTGCAGCACAATCAAAGTCTCACACTAACCCAGCTGTACATGATGCTGCATTGGAAACCAAAATAATGCCAAGTATTGCTCCCAAAATTGATGCTAGAATTGATGCCAAATTGGAAGAACATAGAGCAAGCATTATCAAAGAAATGACCAATACTTTCAATGCATCTATTACTTCCTCGCCCTACTGCAACTCAAGCATCACCACCACCACAAGAAGATCCTCTTGCAACCACTGCTCCACCAGAAGCCGGAGAATCCTCAACCAAACAATCAACCCCACCTTCCAAACCTTGAAAGTGATGGCAATTTTCTACTCCATCCTCCACCTTATTGTTTATGACAAAGGGGGAGAAAATTTTGGATGTACAAATAGTGATTTTCACTAATTTTTTTATTGTTTGCTGTTATCCGCTTTGTTTATTTCATGCTTAATCTGTCATATGCATATGCATGATAGACTTGGGGAGTTCATCATGTTGATAAATGCACATATTTATCTAACATGAAATAATTTACAGTCTGATATATAAATGTCTGTGATTTACTGTTTGTTAATCAAAATTATAACATATGTTGTCATCATAAAAAAGGGGGAGATTGTTAGAACCAAGACATTTGATGATGTTTGACCCCTGATACTTTGATAGATTTGATGATAACAAATGTGATAATATTTGATCAACTAATGATTTCAGACTAAGTGATTTCAGGAAATCAAAGTGAGAACAGACAATGGTAAAATCACTCAAACTCTCACTTACGTTCTAACTATCTGATAACTCATAATGATTAATCAAGCACTATAATTGCTTCTAATCAGACTAAAATAAACCCTGGAATAGACCATGCATAGTTCATAAGATTAGACGGTATAGTCTTGGAAAGACTCATGCAAAGTCTAAGACCAGACCATACAATAGTCTCGGACAAACTATGTGAAGTCTTGGGATAGACAACACGAGTCTTGGACCAGACTATGCATATGTACTAGACCAGACCATGTATACCATGTATAGAACATGGTCAAACAACGCATAGTCAAGCCAGACGATGTCTGAAGCTAAGCTAGACGATGTCCTTCATTCCAGACCATGGTCAATCAGACCAGACTATGTCTATTAAGCCAGACATTGTCTGTGTAGGAACAAAATATGGTCTGTCATATGTGCTGAGGAATATGTGCTTTATAATTAATTTTTTACTGAAATAAAGGCACTACTTTATAGAAAGAAAGGGAGATACTTTCTGATCTTACTCTCTTCTATTCCTCGTATTGCTTGCATGTCTCGAATTGTGTGAAGTGCGTAGGAATAGCCAAGAGACTAATCAGCATTGGGATGCACACCTGAAACTAAAAGCCAACTGTGACAGAGACATAAACCTGCTCCAATCACATCAAGCACAGTCAAAGCTACTTCAACACTCTTCTGTGATACAACGAAAACAAACCTTCTCCAATATTCAAATCCATGAAGTTCACTATATAAAGATGCTTCAATGCAACGAGAAGACAAATGAACCATAACAAACTCATTCAAATCAATATGTACATCAAGCAAAGCACTTTAAAGAAAAAGGCCAAGAAAAATGAGCTAAGAGAAAAGAGAATACCCATCCTCTACAAGCTCATTTAGATTCAGCACTTGTTCATATCCTCTCTTTGAGAGTTATCTGAATCTTATACATTGTTGTATAGAAAGCTAGGAGTGGCTTAGTAATAAAAGATTACTTGGGAAGTATAATCTCAGGGGGAGATTCATATCTGATAACCAGAAGTGGTTTAGAATACTTGTAGCCAGTAGTGACATAGAGAATACTTGTAGCCAGAAGTGGCAATGAATAATACTTGTTTTGTAATCAGTTGATTATAGTGGACCCTTTAACAATTGTTAAAGGAGAATTGGACGTAGCTCAGGTTAAGTGAACCAGTATAAAACCAAGCTCTCATTTGCTGTCTTGTGATTACATATATTTATCTTGCCTATCATCAATTGTAATCTATTGCATCCAGATTGTAATCGATTAAATCGAGTCAGAGAGAATTCTAATATAGAAAAATCACATTGTAATCAATTGCACTAATGGATTTAATCGATTGTTTCGAGTCAGAGAGAATTTTGATTCTTTCTCAAACAATTGTAAACGATTGCATGCATTACTGTAGTCGATTGAATTTGTCATAATTTAGAAAATATTTTTAAAAATCATATCAAGTGAATGAGATAAATGTTTTCTATGTTTTAAAAACATTTTGCAGATATCACAAAAAAACACAAAAGTCTAAGTCTACAAACAAACAATACAAAGCCAACATCCATACATGTTTTGGCTTAAGTGAAAAAGACTCAGAAAATATTAAATACCAAAAACCAAGATGAAGACTTCAATCTTCAATCTCCCCCTTTTTCTTTTTGAATATCCAAAAGCTTCGATACTCCATTTGAATGCTTCATGTACTCATGTACCTATCTCAAAATTTTCTCATTCACAAAATTGGTTAGACAAGTAAAACAATTATATAAGTAAAATAGTTTAATAGCAAGTGATAAACCAATTGAGATATGTCATAGAAAATATCGTAGCATATTTCTCCCCCTTTTTGGTTTTCAAATCACCAAAAGGGTAGAGAATCAAGACAAGTATAATCCTAAAGAAAATAGTCATATTATCAAAATACCTAATGTTTAACAATTATCCAAAGAGTAATATGCATAAAGAAAGTGCGGAAATAAAATGAAAGAAAAAAAAATGCAAAGCAAAATGAGACATCAAGAACTTGGTAAGTCAATCCTCTTGGATGTCTTCATTTGTTGGAGAATTCATGGCATCAAAGTGAGTTGAAAGACTGTCAATGCTGCTCTTAAACTCCATGTAATGCTCATTCTCAATTCTTGAAGATTCTTATTGATTTTGCATTAATGTGTTGAGCCTATCCATCATTGCAACTTCAAATGTAAACATGGTGGGGGCTCTATCTTCAGCTTGCACATCAGCCATTGGTTCATTCTCCAATGCTTCTTCAGGTGCAATGTTTCCTTCCTTGTGCTCCCAACCAACATTAGTTAGAGTCAAGCTCATTTGCTTGAGATGCTTGGTAGTTAGCTCAGATTATGGGCGAACAACATTGATGACCACATCATCCGATTTGACCCCAAAATGGTCTAGAATTTGAGAAACCAAGACTGGATAGGCAACTTGGAAGCCATGTAAGTGCCTAATTTTCTACATTTGATTAGTAATTGCAAAAATACAATTTACTTGATAGTCATTCTTCATCAAAAATATCAGTAGCAAATCATCATTGAATAGAGCACCATGATGGCTCCCCCGTGGTATGACAAACCAAGAGAGATTGTATGCAAGAATCTGGTCTTCAATATTCATTCTTCCCACTGGAAATGTGCTTGTAATAGGCATGTGTTGGTCTCTGACCATTTACCTATAGAAGACCGGATGCTGCAAATAGCTCGTCCTCTCATTGATGCAGCAGTTATGATAAAATACCTTTACAAGGTCGGGGTAATAGGTACCTTGCATCTCAATAAGAGTGAGCAACCATTTTTCATTGAGAAGTTCTTGAAATTTGAACCCTTGTGCTACTAGCCATGTTGTTGAGAGAAAGTGTTGTTTTAGAATTTCCTTCCAAGCAAAGGTTTGGGTGTAGGATAGTTCCTCATTCTGATTTCTAAACCAATCGAAAGATGGTGGAGGAGGAGAAGTAGAGAGAGTTGGTTTCCTTTGCCTCTTTGCTGGTGCTCTCTTCCTTAAAGGACCTTCCATGGCTCCTTTTCCCCTTTCTTTAGAGAGTCACTTCTCAATTCCATTTTGGAGACATGTGGAAATTGGTCTAGAGCCACAATGCTTGGTGCAAGATTGTGGGGAATCAAACATTGGGTTAAATAGGTTTTAAGGTTTGGAGAGGTTTGGGAAGCTTTGTAGAAGATGGGTTTCTAATTTGGGGGGAATGGGCCTTTGTTTGGGTTTTAAAAAATTCAGTTGTGATGATTGGTCATCAATTGCATGTAGATTGTAATCAATTGTTTTGAAACGAGAGGATTTGGGAATTAATTTCTAATGTTGTAATTGATTTCACTTACCCTAATAATGATTTCCAGTTCTGATGACTCAAAATATTCGATTGTTTTACCATGTAATTGATTATCTCGTGAATTTTATAAAAAAAAAATTATGTATGTAGAACAGAATTAAGACATTGTAACCGATTGTAGATGAGATTGTAATTGATTAGATTGAAATAGAGAGAAATTGGTTTTCTAAAAGGTTTCATGTAATCGATTAAAACAAGCATGTAATTGATTGCAATTCATGACAAATAAAAAAAATATGTAGAAAAAATATGTTACATCATAATCAATCAAACAACAATCAAGCAATTATTTAGCACTCAATCAATGCTTGGTTGGTTGATGTATTCCCTATGGCTAGGTGAGTGAAGACTTAATTATGATGCCAAGTTCATTCCTAAGGAAATACAATCATTCTCTAGGTAGAGGTTTGGTGAATATACTAGTCAATTGAAGGTTAGTTTCTACAAATTCTATACTACAATCTCCCTTCTATATATGCTCTCTAATGAAGTGATGCCTAATCTCAATGTGTTTGGTGCAAGAGTGCATGATAGGATTTTTGTTAGGATCAGCCAGTTACAATTAAGAAGGGGTGGGGGGTGGGGGTGAATTGATTCAACGTAAAATGTCAGATTCTTTTTCTAATAAAAGTTTTTCACCACCACTCTTGAAGTTTTGATAAAAACATTTTCAGAAAATGTGATATTGAATGAATAAACTAGAAAACAACATCAGCTTTGATAGACTTGATTAGAACAAATAAACTTGATAAATATCAAAATCTAAATTCAAAGAGTTTAAGAGATAAAGAGAATGAGCCTGTTGATTTTATACTGGTTCGATCAACCACTGATCTACATCCAGTTCTCCCTTTCACCAAGGGGTTCCACTATGAATTTGATTACATACACCATGCACACACAATTCACAGCAAATCCTGAATCACAACCTAAAATAGGAACCTAGAAAACTGAATGTGAAAAACACCATTCATCATTCAATTTCTAAACACTAGAACAACACAATTCTAGAAACAAAAATTAGAAACACAATTCTAATTCCAACACAGCATCTAGGAACGAAATTCCTACAATGCAAATCAAACAAGATTAATAAAAAGATTAAAGAACGAAAACACCTTTGCGTGTTGATATAGCTAATGTAAGGTTAGTTGAGAAACTCTAATGTAAGTTTAGCTGTCAAGAATAAGAGAGGAATATAGTTGTATAGGCTCAAAGGTTTAATCTCAAAAGGGTTTAGTAGTAAGAACAAGAATGAGTTTTTCTGAAACTCAAGAGATTAAGAGATGTGCAGAAAATGCAAAGAGCAAACTTTAGACCAATATCAAATCTGAAAATCAAATAAAAGGATTTGGATTTTTGACAAATGAAAGAATGAAAAGATATTGTGAATATTGGTCTCTCTGCACAGAATGCTATGGGTTCAAATATATAGGATGGGTCAAAAAGATTCGGAGTTAGTTAGACAAAGAATGAATCTTAAGAATCTTTCAAAATGATCGTTATACCAGATATAATCGATTGCAGTAAAGGTGTAATCGATTATCCCGTGTATCAAAGGATGATTTAAACTTGCTGTCATCTATTGTAGTCGATTGTAGTAGACTTGTAATTGATTGCAAATGAGACAGAGCCAATTTTGAGTTTCAGGGATTGTCTTGTAATCGATTGCTAATAGATGGTAATCAATTGCAATTGAAATAGGGCAATATCTGAACTTTAGAGATTGTCTTGTAATCGATTGTTGATCGTTGGTAATTGATTGCAATTGAAACAGGACAATATCTAAAATCTGGAAACAACATTGTAATCGATTGACATTTGTTGGTAATCGATTAACCCAATACTAGAGATGGTTCAAAACTGATTTGGCCATCTGGTAATCGATTCCCACAATGTGTAATCGATTGCAATTTCTCAAAATAGGTTCCTAAGAAAGCAAATCATATAGTGATGCTAGAGATAATAGAAAATAAAGCAGATCAAACATCTAGCATGAAAAAATATCTAGCTTAGTCTATAACAAACAATACAATGTCATCATCCATACATGTTATGGCATAAAATAGAAAATACTAGACTAAGAGAACAGAGAAGACTTAAGGTATGAAGATACCAAAAATCTAAGTGAAGAGGCATCAATCTTCAATTTTTAAAGATGTTGATAGCACTAGTGTTGTCACACATCAAAGGTATGGTGTCTAACTTTATCCCAAAGTCTAAGAGTTGTCGTTTGAGGCAAAGTGATTGAGCACAACAACTCCCAGCAGCTATGTACTCAATCTCAACTATAGATAAGGCTACAAGCTTGTTTTCTGCTATGCCAAGACACGAGACTATTTCCAAAGAGATGACAAGTACCACTTGTGCTCTTTCTATCTAATTTATAGGCAACATAGTCTAAATTAGAATAACCTATGAGTGTTGGTTGGACACCCTTGGGATACCATAAACCTACATCTGAGGTTCCTTTAAGGTAGTTAAGATTCTTTTGACAACTATGAGGTGGGATTACTTAGGGTTGGATTGGTACCTAGCACACATGCACACATTAAACATAATATTGGGTCGGCTAGAAGTTAAGTAGAGAAGAGATCCTATCATACCATGATAGAGTGTTTGATCAACACTTTTACCTCTTTTGTCAACACCCAAATAGTAAGAAGTTACCATTGGTGTTGATGCTTCCTTGCAATTGTCCATTTTGAATTTCTTTAACAAGTCTCTATAGTACTTACTTTGGTGAAGAAAGGTTCCTTGAGTCATATCTTTGACTTCAAGTCCTAGGAAATATTTTAGCTCACTCATCATAGACTTCTCAAACCCCCTTACATACCTTCCACAAATTTCTCACAAAATTTTGGGTTAGTGGATCCGAAAATAGTGTCATCAACATAGACTTGCACTAAAAGAATATCGGATTTAGTATGCTTAATAAAGAGAGTTGTCTACTTGGCATCTTTCAAAAATAGTTTTAGTAAAGAAATTACTTAGTCTTTCATACCATTGCCTTGGGGCTTGCTTTAGACCATAGAGTACCTTTTTGAGGTGGTAGACATGATTGGGATTGTAATGACCCGCCTTTGTTACATTACTGATAAAGCTAAGGTTTGATTTTTATTTAATTCAAAAACTCTTTTATTAGTTTACTTATAGAAAATGGTGTGAACTTTTCCAAATTCCAAAACTAACAAATGTTACTCAAAACTTTAAATATAAATCACGTGTTTATAAAACAAGATTGAATCAAATATTATGCCTCAAGGCACCTCAACCTTAAAATAGATAAATTTAATTACACAAAACTCTTGGAATAAGAACTTGACACTAACCTAAGTTGGTCATCCATACACATAAAACTAGACAAAGTAAAGAAGGAGAAGACACAGTTCCATCTATGTCTCCAAGAGAATGAATCCACCTGAATATCATCTGCTCCTCGTACATCAAGGTCGGTGTCAACACCCAATTTTACTATTATAATTATAATAATAGTAGTAGTAGTAATAATAATAATAATTATTATTATTATTATTATTTTGCTAATTTCACAAGTTGTGTCGTCCCACATTTGAAAAAAAAAAAAAAGGAAAGAAAAAGGAAGAAAAAAATGCACAATAATATGTTGGGCAAGAAACCCAATATTTTTCCATTTTTCAAGTTACTCTATTACAAGACCACTACAAAATTGAAATGAAACTTTAGCTCAAGCCTAGAGGTGATACAAGTCCAAATCAATTCAAAGCAAAAGAAAGAAAGAGGCAGCAAAAGAAAAGAAAAGAAAAACAACAAGCAAAAAGCCAATCCTTGTGATCTCAATTGGCAGCTCTATCAACATAGGCAGCAACTCTATCAACATAAGCACAACACATAGGTGGTGACTGATTCAGAAGATGTAGCTGCAAGCAAGCAAGGAGAATTGATTAAAATAAGGAAAACTTCATAGGAAGAAAAGCTCATATTCATGCCTATAAATAACTTGGCTGGAAGGCAGAGAAAGGGGACTTTCTTGGGGGATTTTTTGGACTAGAAAAGAGAACTCTAAAAAAGAAGAAACTAGCATTCAGTACTCAGTAAGTGATTTTTGAGAGTAAAAAGTGAGAATGTAATAAGAGTCTTATCGAAATATGAAGCTGGAAGGATTGGCATACAATAGGTAAGTACTTGCCTTACACTTCCAATTAGTATGTAAATTTTTCCTTTCCTTTTATTGTTTTAATACTATAAGTATGCTTTCTTTTGATATTTCTTTACCTCTGCTAGTCTTTCTTTTATTTGATATAACACTTGTTTCATTCATGTAAAAATAAGGGAAAACAAGCCAAGTGAGCAAAATAGAAAACAATAAAGTTTCAAATACAATGGTTTTTATCATGTAAACATAAGAGGGAATTACAGCTAACCAACTAAAAAAAGGCAAAAGAATAGTAACAAGGTTCCATGTAATTTGAAATAAAATGTGTGTGATTGTTCTAATAAACTTCTTGCAGTATAGTATACTGTATCACTAAGACAATATCAACCAAAAAACATAGATACATTAATAAACAGAGACTCAAAAATAAAGTTGAAGTATCTCAAACCCAAAATAGAAATAGAGTTATCACACCTTTTTCACACTTAACCCAAACTAAAATCATTCATCCTCAAGTCCCAAACCCAAACATAAACATGAACCCAGCCACCACAAAACCAAAATCAACCACCCTCCAAAAGCTTATAACAAGAAAATCCAATAAAGAAATAGAACCCAGTCAAATAGATAAATCAAAACCGTACCTAGCATAATGCCCTCCACAATGGGAACAACAATGCGAGTCAGGATCGGTTGATCTGTCACTACCGCCACCCATAGGAAGTTGTTGATGACGATTCTGAGCAAAGCACATGTGGCTCATGACATCACAAAAGACAAGTTTGGGGGGATTATTGGCAACATTGTTGCTAATAATTACCTCATTTTCACAAATCACGAAATTCCAATTGATGGAAGGGGGCATAATAAGGCTTTTCACATCTCGGTGAAATGTATTAATCATATCATAGCGAGGGTGTTAATTGACAATGAATCTTCATTGAATGTGATGCCCAAATCCACTTTGGATCAACTACCTTGTGATGGGACCTATTGAAGCCAAGTTCTATGATTGTAAGGGCTTTTGATGGATCACGTAGGGAAGTTATGGGAGAGATTGATATCCCTGTCCAAATTGGTCCTTTCACTTTTGAGATCACTTTCCAAGTAATGGACATCAAGCCAACATATAGTTGTTTGTTAGGTAAGCCATGGATCCATTCAACTAGAGTAGTTCCTTCCACCCTACATCAAAAGTTAAAATTTGTGGTGGATGATACGCTTATGATCATTTCTGGTGAAGAAGACATGTTGGTGAGTAGCCCAGCCCCTACTCGTTATATTGAAGCGGCTGAGGAAGCCCTTGAGACTTCTTTTCAGTCTTTGGAAATAATCAGTATTGCTTATGAAATACACAAGAACACACTAGAAGGGGGGAGGGGGGTTGAATAGTAGGTTAGAAAAACTTTTCACAGAGATTATTAATTCACAAGTTACCTTTAAAGATATACGTAAGTTTAAACAAACAAATATATCCTTTCAAGGCAAAGCTTTTAGAAACCTTTTCGAAAGTGCACAACGTGCAAGATGCACAAATGTAAACACAAGACAGCAAAGGTAGAATGCTTGTTTTATATTGGTTCACTCAACTTGAGCTATGTCCAATTCTCCTTTAACAATTGTTAAAGGGTTCCACTATAATCAACTGATTACAAAACAAGTATTCTTCACTACCACTCCTGGCTACAAGTATTCTCTATGCCACTACTGGCAACTAGTATTCTAAACCACTACTAGTTACAAGTATGAATATCCCCCTAAGATTATACTTCCCAAGTATTCTTTAATCACTAAGCCACTCTTGGCTTTCTATTTAAATAACTCTCAACGAGAGGATATGGATATGAATAGAATCTCTATGAAGCTTTATAGAAGATTAGGTTTTTCTTTTCTCTCAGCTCTTGTTTCTCACTTGGTACTAGCTTTTTCTCAAAATGCTTTTCTTGCTTGTGCTAGATTCTTCAGATTAGATTGGCTTGGAATCGTTAGTCTTTTGGTTGCATGGAAGCATCTTTATATAGTAGAGCTTCTAGGATTTGAACGTTGAAGAAGAAAGGTTTGTTAGGATCAACCAGGTAATCAATCAAAAAGAGGGGGGGGGGGAGGGGGTGAATTGATTTAACGTAAAGTGACAAATTCTTTTCCTCAAACAATTTTTCACCACCGCTCTTGAGGTTTTAATAAAAGCGTTTTTTTAGAGAATGTTATATTGATTGAATAAACCAAAAAAATAACCTCAGCTTATGATAAAAATGATTTAGAACAAATTATCTTAATAAAGATCAAATACTAAATTGAAATAGATCAAGGGATAGAGAGATTGAGCCTGTTGATTTATACTGGTTCGATCAACCACCGATCTACATCCAGTTCTCCCTTTCACCAAGGGGTTCCACTGTGAATTTGATTACATACACCATGCACACACAACTCACAGCAAATCCTGGTTTCACAACCTAAAACATGAACCTAGAAGATTGAATGGGAAAACACCATTCACCATCCAATTTCTAAACACAATATTACAAAAAAAATTAGAAATACCATCTAATTTCAACACAACATTTAGGAACGAAATTCCCACAATGCTAATTAAACAAGATCAATGAAAAAGATTAAAGAACGAAAACACCTTGATGTGCTGATATAGTAGATATGAGATTAGTTCAAGAAACTCCAATATGACCAAATTTGGCAGTTAAGAACAAATGTTGAATCACCTCAGTTAAGAGAGGGATATAACTGTATAGGCTCAGAGGTTTAATCTCAAATGGGTATAACAGTAAAAGCAATATTGAGTTTTTTTGAAACTCAGAGATTAGAGAATGTGTAGAAAAAAGAAGAGAATGTTCAAAGCAATATCAAATCTGAAAATCAAATCAAAGATTTGGATTTTGACAATTGAAGGAATGAAAAGATATTGTGATTGTTGGTTGTTCTGCACAAAATGATATGGATTCAAATATATGACATAGGTCAAAAAGATTTGGAGTTAGTTAGACAAAGAATGAGTCTTGGAGATCTTTAAAAATGACCGTTATACCAAATATAATTGATTGCAACAAGGTGTAATCGATTATCCCGTGTATCAGAATATGATTTACACTTGATGTCAGCTATTGTAATTGATTGCAGTAGACGTGTAATCGATTGCAAACAAGACAGAGCCAATTCTGAATATCAGAGATCATCTGGTAATCGATTGCCACAAGATGGTAATCGATTGCAAATGAAACAGAGCAATTTATGAACCTTAGAGATTGTCTTGTAATCGATTGCAACTCGATGGTAACTCAATTGCAATGGATACAGGGAAATATTTGAACTTTGAAATTAACATTGTAATTTATTGCAATGGTTGGTAATCGATTAACCCGATACTAGAGATGGTTTCAAAACTAATTAGGCCATCTGGTAATCGATTGTAATCACTCAGAATTAGTTCCTAAGAAGTAAATCATCTAATGATTCTAGAGATAATAGAAAATAGGGCAAATCAAAACATCAAGCAAGAATGATATGGCTTAGTCTATAACAAACAATACAATGCCATCATCCATACATGTTATGGCATAAAATAGAAAACTCTAGACTAAGAGAACGGAGAAGACTTAAGGTATGAAGATATCAAAAATCTAAATGAGAGGCGAGGCGTCAATCTTCAAGGTTTCCATTGTCTCTCAGTAAAGTGCTGAAGTTGCTTTAGCTGAGCTTGATTTAAAAGGAGCAGGTTCCTGTCTTGTCACAACTTGCTTTTAGCATTAGGTGTGCTTCTCAAAGCTGATTAGCCTTTTGTTGTACCTACATAATAACTTCACACTTTTTGAGACATGCAACCAGTCATACGAGGAATAGAAGAAAGTAATTCAAAGAGTATCTTCCTCTCTTTCTATATAAGATAGTGCGTTCTTAAAGTCAATGAGAAATAATCAAACGCATATTCCTCAACACATGAAACAGCGCATAGTCTGGTCTAACACAGACATGGTCAAGTCTAACACAAACATAGTCTGGTTTGACACAAACATAGTCTGGTCTGACACAATCATGGTCTGGTCATATAGACAATCTGGTCTTACACAGACATAGTCTAGTCTGACTATGCATGATCTGGTCCAACTATCACATAGTTTGGTCCTAGTTCCATGCATGGTCTGGTTCAGTACTCATGCATAGTCTGGTCCAAGACTTTTATCGTCTGGTCCTAGACTTCACATGGTTAGTTCCGAGACTATTGCATGGTCTGGTTCAAGACTTTGCGTAGTCTATTCCAAGACTACTACATGGTATGTTCCAAGACTTGTACCGTCTGTTATAAGGACATTCCTATTGTCTATTCCAATACTTAACTTAGTCCGATTAAGAGCACTTTTGATGCTTGATATATATTAAAGCTTTATGATCCGCTGTCGCGCACGGATCAAAAACGAGTGATTTTGAAAATGTAGTTATGGTAACGACAACTCGAGTATCGTTCTCAAGGATTCTTGTATTATTATTAATCAATGCAGTAACGGTTAATGGGGGGTTTAGATTATGATTTCAAGAAAAAGGAATTAAAATAAATTGTGATTATCGAATAAGCTAAAGCGAATCAACCTACTGTATCGACTTCCGACTTATCATTGATCCCTATAAATTCCAATTCCCTAAACGGGTCTGATCCTATTCGACTATAATAACCACTGACAAGCGCAATAGAAATTATACGGCATATGATCTTGAATTCGAATTAAGCAAACGGATTAAAAACTATTGCGAATTAAGCAAACGCAATCCGATCAAACGCGATAATGTAAAAGCTACGGTAACGCGAAATTGTTTCAAGATCAAACAACCAATCGAATTTAAGATTTATATCCTATAACAACAATCAAATTAAGCAAATAATTGAGATTATTGGAATAAATCAAAGGAAACAGATTGACATGGAATTTATAAAAGAACCTCAAAGTGGAATCCGATTGCAGTAGATTGATTCTTCGGAAATTAGTTCTCCATTACAATTGCTCAAAACTCTCCAAGAAATTTCGTGAATAGTGAGTGAGTCAATAGTGTTGTGTGAACAGTGAATATATGCACAGCAGCCGGCCCTAGCGTTTTAATAGAATAAGAGTTTTACTAATAATCCGAACCGGGTCAGAAAATACAAACCAGACCCATAAAATTGACCCAAAACAAATTATTTCTTAACGTCTACAACTTCGACGAATTATTCAAGCCTTCTACAATCTGAATCAGCTTCTGACTCCAACATGAAAGTTGTATCTCTTTCTCTTATCTTTCCAAAGAATATTAGAACGCCTCAATCCGATTCCTATAGCTCCAGTTATGAATTTTCCATTGAAAGCTGCTAATGCTGAAAATAAAATACGAAAATTAAATAAAGCTAGAAACAGACTTAAATATGAAAACACACTAAAATGGTGAAACTACTGAAATAAACTAAGGAAATGCCTAAGAATAACAGTAGAAGAATGTGCATGAAGATGCACTGATCAAATTCCCCCACACTTAAACTTTTGCACTCCGAGCAAAATTAAAAATTAAAAACAGAAAAACTTCAAAACAAAAACGAAACAGAGCATGCAAACTCAGAGGTTATCAGGATACAAAGTGCAAGCAAACTCCTAATTCTAAGCTTAAAGAATATGACATTAGTGAGTAACTCTTTTGTGACAGTCAAAGTAAATATGAAAAACAGATTACCAAAAAGTACATCAAAAGCATCAAGATCCTCACAAGATAAATCTGTTTCCACTCAACTCTCAAGTGTTTAGGTTATCTGTTTACACTCAAAGCACAACATGAGAGATAGTACTACCATAAGCTTGAAAAGACTCTAACATTCACAATTTGAAATACATTGCACACAAAGATCAAAAGGACTTTTATTATGGTTGTAACTTGGCCAAGGTTAGGGTGAGATACATCCTAGAGGGGTACTAAGCTAAAATTCAAAGAGTTAAAAGAAAATTGAAAGAATTGCGGGAGTTGAACTAAATAATATCTCAATGGCGATTGAACAACAACCTCACAACTTATTTCTCTTCTCCTTTTCCTTTTATTCTTCTCTTTCTTCTTTTTTTTTTTTTTTTCAAAAGGACTAGCATTGACATCCTTCTCTATTTTTTTCTTTTTTTTTCCTTTTCTATTTTTTTTTTCTGCCAACCAACATCATAACAACAATGTTCAACCCCACACAGCTCTATACAAGACCCTTTCAACCCTTTGAATAGGGTGATAACATTGTTTTTCACTTTTCGACTTGTAATGAGTTTTAAACACAAAAAAGGATAATAGGCTCAAAGGGGCTTCCAAACAAAGGGATAATATTATCAAGGTTGGCTTTTTGGCTAACTAGATAACAAAAACAAAACAAAACAAGATGCCTTTATCAATTCAGTGTGCACAAGTAAACAAAAAGCTTCAACAAGAGTCAATTCAAGTTCTAGAGACTAACAAACATGAGTGAAATCACACAAGAAAGAAAGAGATGGATTTTTGATGTTATCCATTATTAGGCTCAAAATCTCACAAGGGTTAGTGATCTTCCACTAGTGATGTACAATTTAGGGTTTAGTCAAACATACAAACTAAGAATGCACAAAAAGAATCAGTCACATCACACCACAAGTCTTTCGACAAAGAACAAAGAGAATACTCACAATTGTAGCAAGATAATCAACGAAAAAAACATGCATTTTCCATTTTTTTTTTTAAGCAAAAACAAAAACCAATGGTTCCCTCCCCCACACTTAAGACATACATTGTCCTCAATGAAAAGAACTCAATTATAAAGTAAGAGTGAGAGAAAGGAAAGGGTGCCCCCTGATCAAGTTGCAGTGTAGTTGGGCACTTCCAAAGAAAGCTCTTCTATGGTTGCATCTTCAAGCACTGAACTTTCATGGAATAGCTTCAGGCGCTGCCCATTAACCTTGAAAACTTTGTCAGTACCTGCACTTTTAATTTCTACTGCACCATAAGGGAAAACATTAGTAACAACAAAAGGGCCAATCCATTTGGATCGAAGTTTCCCAGCCATAAGCTTAAGGCGGGAGTTAAACAGTAAAAAACTGTTGGCCCATGAGAGAATTCCTTCCTAGAAATCATTTTATCATGGAAGTGTTTGGTTTTCTCTTTATAAATCCTAGAGCTTTCATAAGCCTCTAGCCTAAACTCTTCAAGCTGTTGTAATTGGAGTTTTCTTTCAATACCTGCTTGTTGCATTTCCAAGTTACAACTTTTCACCGCCCAATAAGCACGGTGTTCTATCTCTACAGGAAGGTGACATGCCTTACCGCAAACAAGTCGATAAGGGGACATCCCTATGGGTGTCTTGAAAGCTGTTCTTTGGGCCCAAAGTGCGTCTTCTAGACGGCGGCTCTAGTCCTTCCTGTTTGGTTGCACCATTTTCTCTAAAACCTGTTTGATCTCCTTGTTTGAGATCTCAGCTTGCCCATTAGTTTGTGGGTGATATGCAGTAGAGACTCTGTGCACAACCCCATACTTTCGGAGCGAAGCTTCCATGGTGCGGTTACAGAAGTGAGTGCCTTGGTCACTTATGATGGCTCGGGGTATTCCAAACCTGCAAAAGATATTGGACTGACAAAATCTACAACAACTCTTGAATCATTAGTCCTAGTGGGGATAGCTTCTACCCACTTTGAAAGGTAATCAACAGCAAGTAAAATGTAGAGAAAATCAAATGATACAAGGAAAGGACCCATGAAGTCGATTCCCCGTACATCAAATACTTCACAGAAAAGCATAGGTTGTTGAGGCATTTCACTCTTACGAGTGATGGTTGTACCTGCTATCTGGCACTCTTTACAAGTGCGGTAAGTCTCATAAGCATCTTTAAAAATAGTGGGCCAGTAGAAACCTGCTTGCAAGAGTTTGGTTACCTCTTTCTTCACCACATCGAGGATCAAAGGATTAAGCCTCCTTTGTGGCTGCCTTACTATTTTCGCACCATCCTCAAGCAAAATCCTGTGCATACACATGGAAGGACTAATACCTGGGATGTCAGCTAATGTCCACCCAATCGCCTTCTTGTGCTTCTTCAAAACCTGCAAAAGCTTATTTTCTTGATCAAAATCAAGGTTAGAAGAAATTATAACAGGGAGTTTTTCATTACTCTCCAAATAAGCATATTTCAAGTTTTCAGGGGAGTTGTTTCAACTCTAAGGACGGGGGTTGCTCAATGGATGGAATGTTTGGGGCAACCGGGATGTCAAGCGCATCAGCGGCATAAACAACTTCATCGACAACAACTTCACCTGTAGGAAACATGTTACCCTGCAAGACAGAATCAATCTCAGCACATACAACACAAAGGTTAGTGTCAATACAATCAGCACATGAGAAAACATCATCAAAACCCGATAAAGATGGAAAATCAAGTGAAAATAATTCAGAACAAGTGTCATCAACCAATGCAGAGATCAATTCAATATGAAAAACATAATTCTCTTCCAAGGGATGTTTCATGGCATCGAAAATGTTAAATTTCGCGACAATGTCACCAAATTCCATGGACATGGTTCCATCGTCAACATCAATTTTTGTTTTTGCCGTTTTCATGAATGGTCTGCCTAAAATGATGGGAGCTCTGCTTTACTTAGTTTCTCCTTCCATGTTCAGAATGTAGAAATCTGCAGGAAAAATCAAATCGTTAACTTGAACAAGGACATCTTCCACTACTCCCGCGGGGTGAGCATTGCTCCTGTTTGCCAGTTGAATGATTAAACCTGTATGTTGCAAAGGACCAAGACAAAGGTTATTATAAACAGAAGTAGGCATAACATTAATGCCCGCTCCTAAATCAAGCATGCAATTCTCGAATTTACTATCCCCGATGGTACAAGGAATAACAAAAGTTCCCGAGTCCTTGCACTTTTGCGGCAAGACCTGAGTGAGGGCTGAAACATTTTGCTCGCTGGTAACTTTTTCACATGAAGGCTTGGGCTGAATAAAAGCAGAAACATTTCTTCCCAAGTTGACTCTTTCACTTCCCTTCATCCTCCTCTTATTTGTACACAAATCCTTCAGAAACTTTGCATACTTTGGAACCTGCTTAATTACATCAAGAAGCGGAATGTTTACCGCAACTTTTCTGAAAACATCCAAGATCTCTCTCTTTTTGTCTTCCTCCTCAATCCTTTTATTTTTCAGAACTCTATGTGGGAAGGGGATTGGTGGAATACTCTTTTTCTTTATTTTTTTCAGTTTCTACCACAACAAAAGAAGGTGGAGAAGGTTCAGATGGAGAAGGTTCAGATGTTGCCTCAGTAATTTTTTTATTTTTTTCGGGGGCTGGTTCTGTAACCTTTCCGGATCGCAAGGAAATTGCACTCACATTAGCATTAGGACCTTTTGGATTCACAACTGTTTGGGCGGGAAGTTGGTTCGATCCTTGGGCTTGCATGGCATTCATTGAGGTGGCAAGCTGTCCAATCTGTGTCTGCAAGGTTTGAATGCTAGATTCTGTTCTTTGTTGAAAGCGAAGATTGTTAATGACTAGTTGCTTGACCAGGTCCTCTAATGAAGGTCCGAAGATACGAAGTGGTAGCTGGTGGAGTGTTACGTGGTTGCGAAAGGGGTAACACTATTTGTTCTTTGTGTGTGGGCTCTTGGTTTCCATATCGAAGGTTGGGATGGTTCCTCCAATTGGGATGGTATTTATTGGTGGGACAAGTCGGGAGTGTTGTTGTACCTGTTACGATTGTTTCCATAAAGGGCTCTTTGCATAAGCTTGGGGTAACTCGGTAATCGACTCATCTTGCAAAATAGGACATGTGTCGATCGGGTGTTCGGCGGAAGTACAAATACCACACAAGGTTGCCGGTTGAGGTTTACCTACTCGCCAAATTGTTTCACTAAGGAGGTGAGCTCATCAATTCTGGTTTCTAAAGCTTTGTTGGAGGAAACTTGAATTTCGTTCACACTCTTCGTTTGGACCATGAGAATTATTTCTGGTTGTGAACTGTTGGGAGTTGAGTGACATGTTACGAATTAAGCTTTTGGCATCTGCTGGAGTCTTATCAACAAGTGCTCCACCACTAGCAGCATCAAGGATGTTTCTATCCATAGGTAGCAATCCTTCATAAAAGTATTGGATAAGTAATTGCTCGTGTCGATGCCGAGGACAAGCTGGATACCAAGCTGTTTGAATCTTTCCCAATACTCAGCCAATGTCTCATTACCTTGTCTAATACCACATATATCCTTTCTGATTGATGCAACTCTAGAGGCAGAAAAGTATCTCTCTAGGAAGATTTTTTTCAAATCATTCCAAGTTGTGATAGAATTCGATTCAAGATCATATAACCAATCCTTAGCAAAGACTCGTAGTGAAAACGGAAAGGCTCTTAGCTTGATATGGTCTTCAGTGATTCCTTCAGGCCTCAAAGGTGTAGAACACACAACCTAGAATTCTTTCAGATGCTTATGCGGATCCTCACCTGCAAGACCATTAAACCTTGGCAACAAGTGTATCAAACCAGATTTTAATTCAAAAGGTGCAACAGCTTCAGGATACTCAATGCATAAACCATTGTAATTCACATCAGGGGCAGCCAACTGCCTTAAAGTTCTTTGGTCGGCCATATCAAAAACAATTTCAGAATCTGAATCAAACAAGTTATGCAAGTAATCGGAATCAGTGTCAGAATCAATTACGAGTGGTGAACTATTGCTAGCCTGGACTGCTCTACGTCGTGTGTGCAAAGTTCTTTCTACCTCAGGATCACAATCAAAAAGATCAGAACAAGAAGACCTAGTAGCCAACACTAATGCAGCAATGCAGCAACAATTGTCAAAATACAAAAACAAACAGAATGAAGGAAAATAATTAAAATAAATTCAAAAAAAAGAAAACACCAAAATTAATCTAATGAAGTGAAATTAGAATTTTGAGAATTTTTTTGGATTTTTTCGACACTATGAAAACAGTAAAAAATTAATTAAAAATAGAAAAAAGAGGAATTTGGCAATTTGAGGTTGGAATCCCTTAACTCTTCTAGAACTCTTCTAAAGTAAGGGACTATTGATTGCACGATTTTTCTGGTCCCAGCAGGGAAAAAAGATTTGCAATCAGACACAATTTTCCAAAAACCGATTTTTTCAACTCAACGCGAATTGGCCAAAACCGTGGGGAAACTATGGCCTAAACGCGAGAACACTAAGCCTATGACTCTAATATTGATTAATAACGACAAGAATCCTCAGCAACGGTGATCCGCTGTCGCACACGGATCAAAAACGAGTGATTTTGAAAATGTAGTTATGGTAACGACAACTCGAGTATCGTTTTCAAGGATTCTTGTATTATTATTAATCAATGCAGTAACGATTAATGGGGGGTTTAGATTATGATTTCAAGAAAAAGGAATTAAAATAAATTGTGATTATCGAATAAGCTAAAGCGAATCAACCCTCTTGTATCGACTTCCGAGCTTATCATTGATCCCTATAAATTCCAATTCCCTAAACGGGTCTGATCCTATTCGACTATAATAACCACTAACAAGCGCAATAGAAATTATACGGCATATGATCTTGAATTCCGAATTAAGCAAACGGATTAAAAACTATTGCGAATTAAGCAAACGCAATCTGATCAAACGCGATAATGTAAAAGCTACGTTAACGCGAAATTGTTTCAAGATCAAACAACCAATCGAATTTAAGATTTATATCCTATAACAACAATCAAATTAAGCAAATAATTGAGATTATTGGAATAAATCAAAGGAAACAGATTGACATGGAATTTATAAAAGAACCTCAAAGTGGAATCCGATTGCAGTAGATTGATTCTTCGGAAATTAGTTCTCCATTACAATTGCTCAAAACTCTCCAAGAAATTTCGTGAATAGTGAGTGAGTGCAGAGTGAATATATGCACAGCAGCCGGCCCTAGCGTTTTAATAGAATAAGAGTTTCACTAACAATCCGAACCGGGTCGGAAAATACAAACCAGGCCCATAAAATTGACCCAAAACAACTTATTTCTTAACGTCTGCAACTTCGACGAATTATTCAAGCCTTCTGAAATCCGAATCAGCTTCTGACTCCAACATGAAAGTTTTAGCTCTTTCTCTTATCTTTCCAACGAATATTAGAACGCCTCAATCCGATTCCTGTAGCTCCAGTTATGAATTTTCCATTGAAAGCTGCTAATGCTGAAAATAAAATACGAAAATTAAATAAAGCTAGAAACAAACTTAAATATGAAAACACATTAAAATGGTGAAACTAATGAAATAAACTAAGGAAATGCCTAAGAATAACAGTAGAAGAATGTGCATGAAGATGCACTGATCAAACGGCGCCTAATGACTTAGTTTATTTCATTAGTTTAACAGGCCAGACGATGTCTAATACTAAGCCAGACGATGTCTTAAGCTAAGTCAGACAATGTTTGAAGTCAAGCCAAACGATGTCTAAGGCTAGAACAAACCATGTTCTTCATTCCAGATCTTAGTTAGTCAAACCAGACTATGTCTGTTAAGCCAAACACTGTCTATGCACGAATAGACCATAGTAAGTCAGACCGGACTATGTCTGTTAAGCTAGATACTGTTTGTGCAGGAACAGAATGAAGTCTATCATATGTGCTGAGGAATAAGTGCCTTGTAATTAATTCTCTACACAAATAAAGGCATTGCTATAACAGAAAGAAAGGGAGATACTCTTTGACATTACTTTCTTCGATTCCTCGTATTGCTCGTATGTCTCAAATTATGTGAAGTGTGTAGGTACAACTAAAAGACAAATTGGCATCGAGATGCACGCCTTATGCTAAAAGCTAAGTGTGACAGAGACAAAAACCTGCTCCTATCACATCAAGCATAGCCAAAGCCACTTCAACTAGAAGAAAGCCAAGAGTGGCTTAGTGATAAAAGAATACTTGGGAAGTATAATCTTAGGGGGAGATTCATACTTGTAACCAGAAGTGGTTTAGAATACTTGTAACCAGTAGTGGCATAGAGAATATTTGTAGCTAGAAGTGGCAATGAAGAATACTTGTTTGTAATCAGTTGATTATAGTGGAACCCTTTAATAGTTGTTAAAGGAGAACTGGACGAGCTTAGGTTGAGTGAACTAGTATAAAAACAAACTCTCATCTGTTGTCTTGTAATTACTATATTCATCTTACCTGCTGTGCTCTTTAGAAAAGATTTCTCAAACTTTGCTTTATAAGGATATATTTGCTGGTTTGAACTTACATATATATCTAAGAAAGCAATTTGTGAACTAATAGTGTTTAAAAGAAAGTTTTTTAACCCACTATTCAACCCCCCCTTCTAGTGTGTTCTTGTGTATTTCAAGCAACTCCTAAATTTTGGGCTAAAGCTAAAAACCATACCCCTGATGTGTGACAACACAAGTGCCATTAATATCTCTAAAAATCCTATGATGCACTCCCGAACCAAACACATTGAAATCCGACATCACTTTATGAGGGACCATATACAGAATGGTAATTGTAGTGTGTTGAAACCAACCTTCAATTGGCTGATATATACCAAACCTCTACCTAGAGAGAGATTGTATTTCCTTAGGAATAAGCTTGGTATCATAAGTGAGCCTTCACTCACATAGCCATAGGGAATACATCAACAAACCAAGCCTTGTTTGAGTGTGAAATATATTGCTTACTTGTTTGTTGTCTATGCAAAACTGATTTTGAACTTATACACTCTATTTTTTGCATAATTATTGATCTGTCATGCATTCTAATCAATTACATGTTGCTTCAATTGATTACATTTGTTTTCTACATTCAAAAAATTTCATCAAAAACTCGAGTTAATCGATTACAAGGTAAGCCAATTGATTACCATGAGACATTTGAAGCTTCAAAATTCTCTCTATCAGTAAAGAAATCGATTACACCAGAACGAAAATTGATTACTAGCTTCAAAATTCACTTAACATTTTGCTTAGACTATCGAGTTAATCGATTATTAAGATTGAGAATTGATTACCACATTTAGATTTTTCAAGCCAAAACTCTTTGTCTCTAGAGCAATTGATTACAACTCAGAGGCAATCGATTACAAACATCAGAATTTTCAAAGCAATATCTCTCTATCTTTGAAGTAATCGATTACAGTAAGCAGCAATCAATTACCACGCAACAATCTAGGAATTTTAAAAGGCAAACAGAGGTTCATTCCCTCCAAATTAAAAAACCCATTCTCTAAAAACCCTTCCTCTTCTCTCTAAACACCAAAACGAGACCTATTCACTTTATTTAAACCCCAATGGTTGATTCTTCTTCCCCATATCAAACCCGTACCAAATCACGTGCTAATCGACCAATTTTAGTTCAAGCTCAAGAGCGCATTGCAAGGAAGATAACCCAAGAGAAAGGGAAAGGCACAATGGAAGGACCATTTAACCCACGAAAGGAACCCTCAAAGTGACAAAGATGACTAGTTGCTCACTCTCCTTGATGCATGCATGATGCAGTTCCAAGCCACACAAGCTTGGTTTGGATCGTCCGGAAGCAAATCAAAAGAGCTCCATTGAAGCCAAATCAAGAACTCAAACCAAAAGGGAAAAGCGAAAAGAAGAAGAAGATGAATTAGAACAACGCCACGATCCACACAAAACGATAAGCCGAGGAGAATTCGCCACAAGGAAAGCTTCCTTGATAAGAATCAATTTGGTTTCACTCAAGAAACCAAGAAGAGACTAAGCTCTCAACTAAGCCAAAGCTTATTTCATTCACAAATGAGTTATATGATTGATGATTACAAATGAGGTTCTCCTCTACTATTTATAGAGTCAGGCCTTAGAAGAGGGTTAAGTAACTAATCTCCACTTAAACATAACGTTTTAAGGCCTAATTACACAATTAAGAACCCCCTTACACAAGTAAACAAGATTTTCAAAAATTCCCGCGTCAGACCTTCCGCTAAGCTCAACCTTGAGCTTAGTGCAAATTGCGCTGAGCTCAACGTTGAGCTGAGCAAGACGCTTGATCGAAGCAAATCTCCGCTAAGCTCAATCTTGCGCTGAGCGAGATGCTTGATCGAAGCAAATCTCCGCTAAACTCTATCTTGCGCTGAGCGAGATGATTGATCGAGGCAAAACTTCGCTGAGCCCAAGCTTACGCTGAGTGAGCTGTCAACAAATTTCCAAGTGCTCCAATTTAGCTCTTTTGGGCTTCTTCCTTCTTGGCCTTTGATGAATAACCCTTCCTTTAGTCTCTTGGTCATTTCTTCTTGAAGAATCTTGGCCTTGGATCTTGTCATTGGTCCCTTTAATTCTTGAAGTGCCCCTAGGTCCTCATGTTCATTGACTAGTCCTCTATCATCCCCTCCTTCTTGAAAAGAATCCGACCTCGAATTTGTATCTAAGATACCTGCATCACAAGAAGAAAGATCAGTGACATTGAAACTAGAACTCACCCCATACTTACTTGGCAAGTCAATCTTGTAGGCATTGTCATTTATCCGCTTAAGGACCTTGAAAGGACCATCACCCCTAGGTTGAAGTTTAGATTTCCTTTGTGAGGGAAACCTATCCTTCCGTAGATGTACCCAAACCCAATCTCCGAGTTCGAATACCATTGGCTTTCTCCCCTTGTTGGCTTGTCTTGCATATTGCTCCATCTTTTTCTCAATTTGTTTCTTACCTTCTCATGGAGATCCTTCACAAATGTGGCTCTTGAAAGACCATCCTTACTCAAAATAGAAGAATCATTAGGTAAGGGAATTAAATCAAGAGGAGATAAAGGATTAAAGCCATAAACAACCTCAAAAGGAGAAAAAGAAGTGGTAGAGTTAGTTACCCTATTATAGGCAAATTCAACATGAGGTAACCACTCTTCCCAAGTTTTCAAATTACCTTTTATGAAACACCTTAGGAGTTGTGAAAGTGTTCTATTCACCACCTCCGTTTGCCCATCGGTTTGAGGATGGCAAGTGGTGGAGAAAAGAAGCTTGGTTCCAAGTTTTTCCCATAATGTTTTCCAAAAGTGGCTTAAAAACTTGGAATCCCTATCCGACACAATGCTCCTAGGCAATCCATGAAGACGCACTACTTCTTTGAAGAAAAGATCCGCTACATGACAAGCATTGTCCACCTTGTGGCATGGAATGAAGTGTGCCATCTTGGAAAACCTATCAACAACCACAAAAATCGAATCTTTGCCTCTCTTGGACCGTGGAAGACCAAGTACAAAATCCATGGAAATTTCGGTCCAAGGAGAGGTAGGGATTGGAAATGGAGTATATAAACCATGATGCATGCTTTTAGACTTGGCCTTATGACACACAATGCAATTAGAACAAAATTTGATGACATCATGTTTCATTTTAGGCCAAAAGAAACGTTCATGCAAGATGTTCAAAGTCTTTTCAACTCCAAAATGTCCCATTAACCCCCCTTGATGAGCTTCACAAATCATTAGTTCACGCAAAGAACTTTGAGGCAAACATAATCTGTTATTTTTAAACAAGTACCCTTCATGCCTAAAGAAACCTTGGTGAGACCCTTTTTCACATAGCTCAAACAAGTTAGAGAAGTCATGGTCTTGAGGATACAAGTCCTTTATGTGTTCAAACCCAAACATTTTGGTTTCAAGCATGGAGATTAAAGCATATCTCCTAGAAAGGGCATCGGCCACTACATTAGCCTTGCCTTGCTTGTGTTTAATCACATAAGGAAATTGTTCCAAGAACTCTCCCATTTGGCATGCCTCTTATTAAGCTTGCCTTGGCTTTTCAAATGTTTAAGTGACTCATGGTCACTATGAATCACAAACTCCTTAGGAAGGAGATAGTGTTGCCAATTATGCAAGGCTCTAATAAGTGCATAGAGTTCCTTATCATAGGTGGAATAGTTCAAGATGGCACCCTTAAGTTTTTCACTAAAATAGACAATTGGGTGACCCTCTTGTAACAATACCGCGCCTATGCCAACATTTGATGCATCACATTCTATTTCAAAGGATTTTGAAAAATTTGGTAAAGCAAGAATGGGTGCATTTGTCAACCTTTCCTTCAATTCATTGAAGGCTCTCTCTTGTTCACTCTCCCATTTAAATCCCACATTTTTCTTAACAATTTCATTCAATGGAAATGCTATTGTGTTAAATTCCTTGACAAATCTCCTATAGAAACTAGCCAACCCGTGGAAACTCCTCACATCACTCACATTTTTGGGTGTGGGCCAATCTCTAATAGCTCTAATTTTCTCATCATCCACTTGGACTCCTTTAGCACTCACAACAAATCCTAGAAACACTACTTGACTAGTGCAAAATGTGCATTTATCCTTATTAGCAAACAAGCTCTCATTTCTAAGCACTTCCAAGACACTTCTAACATGGAATAAGTGGTCATTTGTTGTTAAGCTATAAATCAAGATATCATCAAAGTAAACAACCACAAATTTACCAATAAAATGCCTCAAAACATGATTCATGAGACACATGAAAGTGCTTGGTGCATTGGTTAAGCCAAAAGGCATGACCAACCACTCATAAAGTCCAAACTTAGTTTTGAAAGCGGTTTTCCATTCATCACCTTCTCTCATTCTAATTTGATGGTAACCACTTTTCAAATTTATCTTGGAGAAAACACAAGAACCATGAAGTTCATCCAACATATCATCAAGTCTAGGGATAGGATGTCTATACCTCACGGTGATGTTGTTGATGGGTCTACAATTCGTGCACATCCTCCAAGTGCCATCTTTCTTTGGGACTAGGATGACCGGCATTGCACATGGGCTCAAGCTTTCTTTCACCCACCCTTTTTACATCAACCCTTCAACTTGCTTTTGTATTTCCTTTGTCTCTTCCAGATTACTCCTATAAGCAGCCCTATTAGGAAGTGAAGCTCTCGGAACAAGATCAATTTGATGCTCAATTCCTCTTAAAGGAGGCAAGCCATGGGGAAGGTCTTGTGGAAAAACATCCTCAAACTCCTTCAAGAGTGTATCAAAACCTTGAGGCAATTCAAGAGCACTAGAAGACAAGCACATGTAATTTGGAATGAGCAAATACATTTGTTGCCTAGCAAGCATCACTCTTTTTACCTCTTTAGGTTTCATAAACAAACTCTCTTTTATCACTATTTTTTTTTCACTCTCTTTTTCTCTTTTTGATCAGTGCATCTTCATGCACATTCTTCTACTGTTATTCTTAGGCATTTCCTTAGTTTATTTCATTAGTTTCACCATTTTAGTGTGTTTTCATATTTAAGTTTGTTTCTAGCTTTATTTAATTTTCGTATTTTATTTTCAGCATTAGCAGCTTTCAATGGAAAATTCATAACTGGAGCTACAAGAATCGGATTGAGGCGTTCTAATATTCGTTGGAAAGATAAGAGAAAGAGCTACAACTTTCATGTTGGAGACAGAAGCTGATTCGGATTGTAGAAGGCTTGAATAATTCTTTGAAGTTTCAGATGTTAGGAAATAATTTGTTTTGGGTCCATTTTATGGGCTTGGTTTATATTTTCCGACCCGCTTCAGATTATTAGTGAAACTCTTATTCTATTAAAATGCTAGGGCCGGCTGCTGTGCATATATTCACTCTGCACTCATTCACTCTTGACTCACTCACTATTCACGAAATTATTTGGAGAGTTTTGAGCAATTGTAATGGAGAACTAATTTCCGAAGAATCGATCTACTGTAATCGAATTCCACTTTGAGGTTCTTTTATAAATTCCATGTCAATCTATTTCCTTTGATTTATTCCAATAATCTCAATTATTTGCTTAATTTGATTGTTGTTATAGGATATAATTCTTAAATTCGATTGGTTATATGATCTTGAATCAATTTCGCGTTAATGTAGCTTTTGCATTATCGCGTTTGATCAGATTGCGTTTGCTTAATTCGCAATAGTTTTTAATCCGTTTGCTTAATTCGGAATTTAGGAACATATGCCTTATAATTGCTATTGCGCTCAGTGGTTATTATAGTCGAATAGGATCAGACCCGTTTAGGGAATTGGAATTTATAGGGACCAATGATAAGTTAGAAGTTGATACAGTAGGTTGATTCGCTTTAGCTTATTCGATAATCACAATTTATTTTAATTCCTTTTTCTTGAAATCGTAATCGAAACCCCCCATTAATCGTTACTGCATTGATTAATAATAATACAAGAATCCTTGAGAATGATACTCGAGTTGTCGTTGCCGTAACTATATTTTCAAAATCACTCGTTTTGATCCGTGCGCGACAGCCAGATCACTTTTCTTTTGGTCTTTCTTTTCACTCTTTTTGCCATATTTTTCTTTTTGGCTTTTCTCTCTCAAAAGACTTTTTTCTTCTTTAATTTTCTTTTCTCTCTCTCTTTTCAACCTCATTTTTATTTGATCCTCACACACCTCACTTGGAGACAAAGGTGAGAGAACTACCTTTTGACCTTTATGCAAGAAAGAAAATCTATTGGTGACTCCATTGTGGACAACATCTCTATCATATTGTCAAGGTCTACCAAGCAACACATGTCCGGCTTCCATGGGAACCATATCACAAAGCACTTCATCAACATAACTTCCAATGGAGAATGTAAGCAACACTTGCTTATTCACAACCAACTCACCACTATCACTCAACCATTGTAACTTATAAGGCTTAGGGTGAGGGATGGTTTTGAGGCCTAGTTTCTCCACTAATCTAGTGCTTGCAACATTGGTACAACTTCCACCATCAATGATTAGAGAACAAACCTTTCCATTCACCAAACATCTAGAATGAAAAATGTTTTCTCTTTGTGTATCATCTCTATCCTTGCATAAACTACCCATGAGTCTTCTAACCATCAAAAGATCTCCCTCCTCCGGTGGAAGAAAACTATCATCCTCACCTTCACTAGAGGAACTAAGAGAACTCTTAGATGACTCACTATCCACCTCTCCATTTTCCAACAAAATCATGTTTCTTTTGTTAGGACATTGGGATGCAATGTGACCCTTGCCCAAACACTTAAAACATTTAATAGAACTAGATTTATTGGAAGTAGGTTGAGTATGAGAAGTAGATTTATGGAGAGGGGTTTGAGGAGGAGAAGTAGGGTTACCTCTTGAAGACTTTCTTTCAAGATGTTGTGAAGAAGAACCCTCCTTCTTGGAAGTGTCCTTATCCCTCCAAGAGGAATAATTGTAGGAAGACTTCTTGTAGGAATGCTTCCTCCTCAATTGTTGCTCCACTTGCACGGCCCTATGTATAAGTTCATCCATGTTGTTGTAGCTTTGAAGCTCTACAACATCTTGAATGTCCCTATTCAAGCCATTCAAAAATCTAGCCATTGTAGCTTCATTAGTTTCTTCAATGTTAGCTCTTATCAAAGTAATCTCCATCTCCTTGTAATAATCATCAACACTTTTACTACCTTGATAAAGCCTTTGTAACTTGATATGCATGTCCTTAATATAATGAATGGGAACAAATCTCTCCCTCAAGACACTCTTCATTACCTCCCAAGTCTCCACTCTAGGTCTTCTTTGTCGTTCTCTATCCACTTGAACTTAGTGCTTGAGTGGTGATGGTATTTCACACTCTCGCATAGGTGCTTGTTCAGGTTGTGAACAAGTGTTGTTGTGATTTGCGTGTTGACGAGCGCACATCGAACACGTTGTCAAAAGCTACTAAGTTCCCCAATAAAATTTGCAATATAAGGCCAACTCAGGTCATCTTCTCACGGATACAATTCATCAATTCCCTAATCTAGTCATTATCATACATTAAACAAGGAAATTGAAAATCAAAAAAAGGGGAAAAGGGGGCTCATGAGCATAATTTGAAATTGAGAATAAAGGAACTCATATTTACTCACAAGCACATGATCCTTGGGTTGCAAACAGATTTAGCCCTCCATTAAGATATTCATGGGAGCTCCAATGGGTATGCACAAAAATGAAGAAGAAAGGGGAGAAAAAAAGAGGAGAGAGAAGAGAGCACTTTGAATTCTAAAGCTAAAAATTTATAAAATGAAGTAGTGTGTCTCCTTTTACAAAGGGGAAAAACTTTATATATGATGGACTAAAAATGTGGGCCTCCAAAGGAGAACTGAAACCCACTAAATAAAATGCTACCTTAACTAATTAAAATTACCAAAAGGTCCCTAATTATAAACTAAATCCGAAATTATACAAGTGTAAAGCTGAAACATTGAATCCCTTATTTGACACCTGGATTGTTAGAATTGGAAAATCCTTGTGAGACATGAAATTGTAGCTCTCCTCCTTAGCTTTCAAACAAGACAAAAATCATCAAAATCGGAGATTTGTGTCAAAGGTTATAGTCTCCACAAGGGACAGTGTCAAAAACATCAATAAAACGTGTCAAATAGCAATATTAGACACTTGGACTGAAAACAACCCAATCTTACAAAACTTAGCTAAAGGTGTCAAAATGAAGTATAAAAACATGTCTAGATATGCCAAATGCAACTCTAGACTATGCTAAAATACACTTTATCACGTGTGCAAGGTGTTTGTAACTCAGATCATAGTGGAACTCCTCAGTGTGAGGAAAAACTGGATGTAGACCGAGTTGTGGTCGAACCTTGGAGGACCAATTGCAAAAAATGATGAATAGTTTTTGGTAAGGATCGCAAAATAGGAACTCGAGAGGAATAAATTGGTTGAGTTGGGACAACATGACTATGAAGAAGGAATTTGGAGGAATGGGTTTTAGGAATCTCCATGGTTTTAACCTTGCAATGTTAGGGAAGCCAAGGTGGAAATTTTCCACTAAAGAAGATGCTACAGTTACAAAAGCTTTCAAAGCCAAATATTTCCCACAAGGTGGTTTCTTGGGTGCTTAACTAGGGCACAATCCAAGCTATGTATGGCATAGCATCCACGCTTCACAAGTGTTAATCAAGGAAGGAGCAAGATGGAGATTGGGAGACGGAAGCCAAATTAATGTATGGAACTAGCCATGGATTCAGGGTTCTCAAAACCCTTATGTCACAATGATTGCAACTCTAGACCATGAGAACCTCACAGTAGAGATGTTAATTAATCATGAAGGGCCAACTTGGAAAACAGATGCAATCCACGACATTTCAACCCTCAAGATGAACATGTTATCCACGGCATGCCGCTGCTTAACACATCTGATGAAGACGTTTTGATATGGGGTCTAAGCAAAGATGGCAACTACTCCGTAAAGCCAACTTATCACCACCTAATGGAAAACATGTTTGACTATGAAGAGTTGAAAATTCCTAAAAATTAGCCTTTAATTTGGAAGCTAAACATCCCACTAAAAGTGAAGCATTTTCTTTGGAGAGTCCTCCATGATTGTCTACTAACGCGTTACATACTACAATCTCGTAGAGTTCAATGCACTGACCTTTGTTCTTATTGCAACACCAACATCGAAAACACTTGGCATCTCTTCTTCGGCTACCAACACGTACAAAATATTTGGGCAGCTTCAAGACTGTGGGAACTCATATCTACAAAAGTTCTTCAAGCAGGTTTCACAGAACTCATATTTCAGCTACTAGAGATCCTCCCTCATGACTCATCGGCGAAGCTTGTCATGATGCTTTGGTGCATTTGGAACAAAAGAAATGAGAGAATTTGGTATGAGAAGGACATGCAACCTCATGTTTCAATAAGTCACACCATGTAGTTCCATCATGAGTGGAGTCAGGCACGTAATATTCGAGGCTTTGCAACAACATCCCGCAATCTACAGTAGGCGTCACATTGCAAAAACCATCAATGGGAAGACTAAAATGCAACATAAACATGACTATCTTTGTTAGACACCACAGCTTTGAAGTTAGCATATGTATTTGTGGAGATAGTAGGCACTTCATCGAAGTCAGGACCATATTATTTCAAGGTGTTCCTTTCCTAATAGACACAGAAGCTTGGACCCTACTCCATGTTATGAAATGGACAGTTGGCCTTGGCTATTCCAATATCATTTGTCAAGCATCTCGTGGGATGCTATTAATTAAGTTTAGTAGGAAGCTTTTGATGGTCTAGGTTCAGGATTTTTCTCTCATCCACTTTCCTTCATAATGCACATCAAACGGATACATTATTGCCCTTTTTTTTTTTTTGGAAATCATCCAATTTGTTTATTCATCATAAATTAAGAAATAAATAATACATTCGTGCATCTGAATGGACCTTTTTTTACGTAGGGCAAGGCATTGAATGCGCGTCCTTATCGTCGGGACAAGGCACATGATTCATGACGCATGCTCTTACAAATTACATGGGTCCATGCGTTCCGGATATTCTCATTTCTTAGTGGGTCTTTCTTTTCTGCTTAAAACCCACGGGGCTCCCCTTATTTCTTGACGCATTCCATTGCTCCCTCACAATCACATGACATGACCCTCTTTGCCATTGCTTTCAACCCTTCAATTTTCATATTCATGCTTCCCGTATAAACAATTAACACCTAATCTCTCAAGCATTATTGTTACTATTATTAAGTTGGACTAAATGCAAAGAACTCCTTTTAACTAAGAACTTCTTTTGTTTTGAAGCTCATCAATACACCTTTACGCATGTGCATAGAACCCATAGGGTGTTAGGTGAGCTCAATAAATTACATCATTGACATAATGATGAGTTTAAAGGGAGGTATTCCGCACATGGCATAATTGAAGAGGAATTCTTGCATTTTGTCCTAAAAAGTTATACTTGACTTTTCTTTAATATTGGGATTATGAATCATAAATTGATAGTTTTGCACATCAAAATTAAATTTAACAAATAAAATGTTCCAAAATATGCTGCACTCTGATTTTTTTGGTATAGTAAGAATTTCTTTCTACCGATTTTCATGTAGTTGTTAAATCTTTCATAGGGATATCTTGAAGATCCACTCCTTATTGACCTCGTACGTCTAAAGAAAAGTGATTCCTCGTAGGGGCTACTGCAAAGCTCAAACTCGTGAAGTCAAAATCACAACATCAACCCTTGCCTTGGTACACAAAAAATAGTGAAACATAACTTCTAGACATATTTTTTTGGGTAAAACATGAAATTGACTCCTCAACTTTTTTACATTTCAAGTTTTAGTCCCTCAACTTTTTGTTGAGTGGTCTTGGTTCTTCAACTTTCATTCCGTTTGGATTTTAGTCCTTCCATCCAAATGTTCTGTTAAGTGTTGATGTGACATATAATTTTGTTTTGGATAAAATATGAAATTGGTCTCTCAACTTTTTCACATTTCTGATTTTGGTCCCTCAACTTTTTGTTGAGTGGTCTTGGTCCTTCAACTTTCATTCCGTTTAGGTTTTAGTCCTTCCATCCAAATGTTCTGTTAAGTGTTAATGTGACACATAATTTTGTCTTGGATAAAGTATGAAATTGGTCTCTCAACTTTTTCACATTTCTGATTTTGGTCCTTCAACTTTTTTTGACTGGTCTTGGTCTCTCAACTTTCATTCCATTTGGGGTTTTGGTCCTTCCATCATATGTTTCATTAAGTTCATCCTCTTTGTCGAGTCAATTCGTCCTCTCCATCAAGCCTCCTCCCTTCGTCAAACATTCTCACTGTCAAACCTCCCCTTCTTTGTCAAATCCCTCCCCTCCGTCGAACCACATCCCCATCGCAAACTCCATCCTCTTTGTCAACATCAAACACCATCTAGGAGATCCAAGATTAGCGTCATGCCACCTCCACCACCGTCATTCCACCTACACCATCACCACCTCGCATTGCAGTGCGGAGGAGGTTGTAGTTGCCTACGAAACTCTCATGTTTGCATCTAAACAACAACGAATAGGGTCGCATTTGACCTGCGAGAATATTTGTTTCATTCTCACAGCTTAGGCAACGAAATCAAGCATATGAATATGCATTTTAATCGTCTACTCATGGGAAACAAAACCCCTCATTCAATTTTAAAGATCATTGAATAATGAAGGAGCAATTTAGAAAAGTCGAAATCGACTTGCGAAGGGTGCCCAAAATCAATGGAGGAGGGATAGGAATTTAGGAAGAAATGAAAAATTACATATCACGTCAATACTTAACTGAGTATTTGGATTGAAGAATTATAACCCAAACGAAATAAATGTTAAATAGTCAATAAAAAGTTGAAAGACCAAAACCAATCAACGAAAAGTTGAGGGACGACAATAAAAAATGTGAAAAAGTTAAGGAACCAATTTCACATTTTTTTTTTTTTTCTATCACTTTCACATATTCAACTCCCTGTACATGAATTAGTCCGTATATACTCCACATAATATATATATATATATATATATATATATATATATATATATACCTACCTACCTTATGAATCTTAAATACACTTACCGTGCAAGTATCACCACATTCTAGCGACAAATTCCGTGGCGCATTTAATCTTAGTGTCAGCAACTACTCTTTGACTAAAATGGGGGGTTTGGTTCAGAAGTGTACTTGTACACTAATATCAACACTGATTACAATAAATCCATTAACCCATCTCTATATTACTATAACCTAGCATTTTAATCCTTGCAAATGTAGGGGGTAAATATTTCTAAATACTTTTATTTAATTATATAAAATAAAATATTAAAAAACATTTTATTTGTTTTAAATTTTAAAATAATAATATACTCATGATAAAAATAATTTGTTTTAAATTTTAAAATAATAACATACTCATGATAACAATAATTTAAATTTGAAACATTTTTTTAAAAATGATCTCGCACTTTTATAAATTGTGTCAAAATCACTATGTAATAATAAAAAAAGAGGATATAAAAGATGAATTAATTGAAAGAAAGCCCAAATAAGTAATCAAATTTATAATATTTGAATAGATTTGAGTATTCATTTTTAAAAAAATAAGATAATTCATGTGTCTGTCTACTTTCATAATTATGTCATTTTCATTTTGAGACACCTGTAGTGTTTGTGTGTTTTCACTTTGGGAAAAAGGGCACAGTTGAAAATTGTTAAAGTAATAGAAGTAAATAAGAGACCAGAAACTTTGTTCCTCAATTTAATGCATTTTGGAGTTTCTTACAGCAGTTTATCATGGACAATTACAAGCATTGATCAATGTAGACGAAAGAGTAGCATCATTTTATACAAAGGAAATAACCATGGACAAACAACACAAAATAAAATATGGAAATTAGTTCAAAGGAGAAAACAGACATTAAGATCAAAAGAAATCAATATCTAAATAGTTACCAGAAGGCTTCACACCAGGCACCTTTTCAGCTGCAAGTGCTTTCATGGCCTGTCTTGGAACTTCTGGAGGATTTGCACATCGAATCAGTGCCCAGTTAATATTATGAAAGAATGGATGTTGCTTTATTTCTGTCGCTCCACGTCTATATGCGAGGCGATTCTGAGGCTCTTTCACGAGTAAACCCCTGATCAAGTCCCTGGCAGCAAAGCTGACAGTAGGGGATTCTGGAAATTTCAAGGGCTGGCCAACAACATTGAATAGCGTTGCTCGGTTTGCTGAGCCTTTGAACGGCGTTCTACCAAACAAGAGCTCGTATAAGAATATCCCAAATGTCCACCAGTCCACGGCACTTCCATGCCCTTCACCTTTGATAATTTCAGGTGCCAGGTACTCGTGTGTCCCCACAAAGGACATTGATCGAGCACTTGTGGGCTCAGCAATAAGCTCGGGGAGCGGTGTGACCTGATTCTGCACATCATTCTTTGGTTTCAACTTCTTTTCTTTCTTGGATTTGCTGGAGAAAAAGCGTGGCGTGAAACATGAAGGCTGAATGCAGTTTGGCTGTATTACACAAGTTGGCTCAATGCAAGCAGGTTGAATGCAGTATCCTGAGCTTTTTGTCTCCAAGCTAGAGTTTGACGACTTCACCAGAGTAGGACTGACAGTACATCTTAGAGAGAGATCAAAATCTGAAAGCATTATATGACCATCTTCTCTCACCAACACATTCTCAGGCTTAAGGTCTCTGTAGATGACTCCAAGCATGTGCAAGTATTCCAAAGCAAGGAGAACTTCAGCCACATAAAACCTGCACATTACAGATACTTAGTTGTATTATATTTGCCACTTCATAGACCATTCAACCCAAAAAGTTAAGGGTTTAAGTCCAGGTCTCCTAGTCCTAATGAGTTGATATAGTTTAAGTCTTAGCTGTTAATCAAGTGCTGAAGCATCATCAATGACAGCCAACAGATACTAGTTTACTCGCATTAGAAAAAAAAGCAAACGCCGATGTTTATAACATAGAAAGATATGTTAACACTTAGAAAAAAACAATTAGAGCTTGTTTGGGAAACCATAATCTAATCTTTTTTTGAATTATAAGTTGTTTACAAAATAATTTTTAACGTTTGGCACAATAGCTTAAATCTGAACAAAGATTAATTTTTGAAATAATAAGCTATTTTGATGAAGCTGAAAATTTATAGCTTATGATTATTTTTCAACCGTTTATTTTTTCTTTCAACTGTTTTTACACTCTTTTACCATGTAAAAGCTATTTTGTTGTTGCATCCAAACGAAATTAATTACCTTTAAACAACTTTTCAGCAAACTTACCCAAACAAAAACTGATTCTGATTATAATTGATTATACATATAATCGATTATTGAAATAATCTAAGTTTTTCAGTTATCCCAAACACACCCTTAAAAGAGTGTTCATAAAAGAGAGCCAAGTCACATCACACTCATGACAATTGAAGTGACAAGTGGCAAGAAAATGGAGATTTGTAATATCACTAGAACTAACAAAGTGTATAAAATTCACCCAGAATGTCATAACTGTGGGGAAAGGTGGAAATAATGAACTAAAGTAATTATGCAGGCAGAAAAAGGAAAGGAAGAGCATGCATGAAATCATAATTTTATCAAATTTGGCAGACGTCCGTAGAGGGAGTTGAAAAATCTTGACAGTTTCCAGACAATACAGGGAGTGGAAAAGAATATCTTGGGAGATGTCTTGCTAAATATTTGCATTTTCCAGGGACCTAGAGATTTGAAAATCATAAACAAATGATCATTAGTGGCATATGACAAAATATAAAACTTCTCATGGTTTTTGAGGCACAATGGATCGGAAGTACAATGCAAAAGTCAAGTTTTTTTATTTTATATAACAAAAACCTCATCCAGGTTCCCTTATGTTCATACAAAAGGATAGGACTTTCCTAAAATAAAACAGCTTCCCTTCTGGTTCCACAAAACACTTGAGTCCATGAATCAAGGAATATAGAATTATCTAATGTCTCTGCATGTTGTATGCAGATAGAATTGAGAGGCAAGCAAGGAAAAATGGAATAGCTAACCTGGCAGCAATCTCAGAAAAATACTTCCCAGGTTGTCTTTGCCTGAGTGCATGCAAGTCCCCACCAGGGCAAAACTCCATTACCAAGCACGAGAATGTCTCTGTCTCAAAGTGCGTATATAATGTGGGTAGAAACGGATGATCTAGAGACTGCAGTATCTCTCTCTCGGTCTGAGACCTAACAAGCTTCTTGCGACTTGCCAGTTCGGTTTTGTTCATTACTTTCATGGCAAAACAAGTCCTTGTGCCACTTAACTCAGCTAGATAAACACTTCCTATGTCTCCACATCCCAATTTCTTCAACAACCTGAAATGTCTCATTTCCAACGCCCCATCACGGACTCGGATGGCTTGAATAGCTTCCCATCTTATATCATTTGCCTTGTGGGGTTTATACAAAGCACTGCTCAAACTACTGGTGCTGCTCTCGTCACTAACATCGCTTCCAGTACTCCCTCTACAGATGCTGGTCTTCCTGCTCTCATTAAATTCACAGGAGTTGGTAACTTCTCCACTTTCAACTGACTTATCAACACTAACACATTCACTGGTTCCAGTGTTGGCAAAACTTTCCTTGGCTTCTGAATAGAAACTATTCTGTGGACTTGGACAAAAAGTAATCTCTGATTGACAGTAACTCTTAGTTTGATCAACAACTCCTTTTGATGAACCTAATTTGCAATTGTCAGATTCTAAAATGCCCCTGGAATCACAATTTTTGGAAGCGTCTAATGGTTGGTTGATGCTTAATTTTGTTTCCATTGTGGAGATATTCTTCCCTAAACAACTTTCAACAGCTTTATTGAGGCTCGCATAGTCAGATTTGCCGTTAGCGCCATAATACTGCTTCTCCATATTGGGCATTCTGCCACGCTCCGCATTGTTGGCCTCCTGATAGGAATGCTTTTGACTGGAAGAAGCCCCATAATTCCTAGATGCTCTTAACAGAGGCTGAGAAGACCGGGGAATCCCAGATGTTGAAAGAGGATCATGATCTACCACAGAAACCGAATTCTGAACCTCTGATAAAGAATCAAGTCCAATAACAGTTGACCCCATTAAGAAATCCTTGATGAGCTGCAAAATCCAACCTAACACAGTGAATTACTGAGATGTACTCGTTCAAAAGGCACAGAAACAAAACAACCACTGGCAACACAAAATCCCCTTCTACAATGTTTTTTTACTTTAAAATAAAGATAACACAACAAAATTATACAGGTTGAAATTAAAAAAAAAAAATTAAAATGATCCCGAATGAAATTCAAACAGCCAGAATAAAGAAAAAAATAAAAAAAACTTAGCAAGAGACCTATTTTAGATGCAATCACCAGAAAACCACCCCAACTGAACAGTAACTATTAGACAGAAAACGGCTGAACCCAAACCCAAAGCATCAAATCAAATTAAGTCTTTTAACCCAAAAGAAAGAAAAAACATCAAGGAAACTCACAAAGGCTTTCAGATATCAAAGTTACAGTCTTTTCACAAATTCACAAAGAAATCCAGTTCCTCTCTGATTAAAACCACAAAATAAAACCATAACTTGACAAAACCAACACCCCCTTTGCTTTTGATTCCAAAAATGCATTAGCTTGTGACAACACCCAAGTTGAAGTTTTGTTTTTTTATCCTTTAGAAGCCACCCTTCATCTTTTTCTTTGATTACACTACAGGAACAGTGACTAAAAGCCACCCCATAAAGAAAGGCAGCAAAGGGTATGGATAGAGCAAAGAAATAAATAAATAAACATAAAAGTACTCAAGCATACCTGATCAAAGCCTAAAAATGGCAATGAAATGGCAGGGCAAGAAACCTTCTTCCATAGCCATGGCTATGGATTCCACGATTTGTGTGTGTTCTTAGAACAAAGAGGAACCAAACTACAAGAAAGTGTAGCAACTTTGGTGTGCCTTTCTGCAACTCTGAAGAGCCTCAGATCTAATCGAAAAATAAAGGGACAAGACAAATGAAAACTGTAACAATAATTACAACAACAATAATAATAATAATAATATTATGCTGTTTTAATTTTTCTTTTCTTTTCTTTTCTTTTTTGATAGTAGTTTTTGGGGGGTGATGAAGGGTGTGGCTTTGTGGAGTGGGAAATGCAGAAAACGAAGCCAACTTCACAAGCAAAGCTAAACCAAATAAAATAATAGTAAAGTTCAGTTCCTTATCTTAATGGTTGTGTTCCATCTAGTTTTTCTTGTTCTTGTATTCCCAAAGTTTAATGCTTCTTTTCTAGTGCATATTCTGGGAGGGGAAATGGGTCGGGGCTAGCACGGGGAACTTTGATTCTCGACTTATGAGGCACTCCTTCCCAAAAAAACAATTTAGGCTAACAAATGTGTTTTTGTTTCTCTTATCTTTTTAAATATGTAATTTTAATTCTTTTGTTTTACAATTTGAATATTTCGTTTTTCACTTTTAAAAAATTATGGCTATAGTCTCTTATTTTTTTAATTGAGACATTTTGACCCTTACCTTTTGAAAAAGTTGTTATTTTTTTAAAAAAATTATGAATTTAGTCATTGTGTTAAGGATGGTAGGTTGACGTGTGTTCGTTTATAAATCTCATAAAAATATTTTTTTTAATATTTAATTATTGATATGATTAATTTATAGAAAAAAAAAATACAAAGTCAAAGTTTAAAATTAATTACGGAAATTAAAATTCCATATTTTTCAAAATAAATGACGAAATGTCACTAAAATCGCATTTTTTTTAAAGTATAGAACAAAATTTCTGAATTGAAAAATGAGTGACTAAAATCATAATTTTTTTAAAAAAAATACGGGGACAAAATTTTTAAGCTTTTCAAAAAACAAAATTACATTTTAAGAAAAATTTTATTTTCAAATATGCTTTTAATTTTCATAAATATTATGATTTATTGTAATCTTTGTTTTTAAAAAAAAAATCAGTTTTAATGTTTGCTTAATTTAAAGATTTTCAAAATGATTATGTCTCTACTTAGTTATAATGTAACATGTATACAATTAAATTATATGATGAGAATAATTATGGATTTTATATGACTGAATGTACATTTATTACATTTATATTAGATGGTACTAAATAAAGTTAAAATTTATTAAATTAAAATTAATAAAAATTACTTTGTTTTCGGTTGCTCTCAACTTTTTGAGGTTGTTTCTTTTTCTTGTTTGCCGTATGTTTTTCATGCTTTTTTTTTCTTGTCTGGGTGATATGTAAAGTGGTACGAACTACGAACGGTTATAATCAATAAACAAAGGATTTCCAGTGACACTTAAACACTCTTTGAAACGTTTCACGTGATTTGTTAAAAATTATTAAAAATAATTAATTTTGATAAATCTTATGCTCGGATCCTCTCCATCAGCTTTTTCATTCTCTCTCCAGCAACAACAGTGATCCATGGATTGAACTGATGGTTCGAAGATTAACAGCCAAAATAGTATAAATCTTGAGTATAGCTATTTTGTAAAATTGATATTTGTGCATCATGTTTTTTTTCTGCTGTAACAAATACTACGAGTTAATATTTTAATTTAAATAAAAAATAATTATATCTACGGAATAGCACGGTACTTGAATTGACTCCCTAATTTTTTTATTTTTTATTTTTATAAATTAATGTTAATTTATTTGTTTTCGTTAGAAATGTCCATAAAGGAATTCGAATAGGTGAATTACCACTCTCTTTTTCATTCACTTTTTTACTTACCCTCCAATCCAGTTATATCTCTTTAACCCCCTAAAATTATAATTACTAGTTCTTTAGAGTGAAAAAAATTAATATTTCTTTTTGAAAAATATTTTTATGTTTAAATAATTAGAAAATGATTTTTTTTACTTTATTACTTTAAAAAAAAAACAGTAAAAATGGTGAAAAATATTTTGTATAGAAAATTTAACATTTGATTTTATGATTTTAAGTTTTTTTTCAATATAAAAACATTTTTACTATGTTATATTTTCTTTTTTATGATACATAAACTTACTATTATCTAACCCTTTATTTTTATAGCTTTTCAAATTCTCTATTTATTAATTATTTTCACATTATCCCATTAAAATTTCATTTTTATATTAAAATTTCCTTTTATATCAAGATTTTAAATTCTCAATTTCTTTTAAGGAGTATGATTAGAATATGATAAAACGGAATATGATGATAACATAATAATATGATGATAACATAATAAGTTTTAATCATATTCAATATTTAGATAAACAATGTGATATCATTATCATATCATGTTATCATATCAAACAATTGATTATTAAATAATAGGATAATCATATCATATCTTATCATCTCATATCATGTTCACCAAATAAGCTTTTAACATAGTTTTATAATCCATTAAGCTAACTGTTAATGAAAGATTGTGATTAAATATTTTACTTTGTCGGTGTATCGTCATTTTTTTTTTCAAAATAAAATTTTAGGCAATGAATATGTTGTACATTTATAATAAACATCTTCAAATAAAAATAGAAGATATTTATTATGACAAGATATTTTATTATCTTAATTATTACACAATCAATATGAATATGAATCAATATATTATATAAAAGATAATTGTTGACTAAACTAGTCAACACACATGTCATGCTTTTGTTGTTTTTTTTTTCAACACACGTGTCACACACACAAATGAAGAGATAACACACCATTCAACACCCCCTCTTAGCCTTCCACAAATGATTCTGGTGCACACAAACACGTGTCACACTGGTCAGCACACATGTCACGCTCTTTTTTTTTTTTTTTCAACACACATTCAACATATGTGTCACGCACACAAATGAAGAGACAACACACCATTCAACACCCCCTCTTAGCCTTCCACAAATGATTTTGGTGCATACAAACACGTGTCACGCACACATCTTTCAACACACGTGTCACGAACATTCTATTGGTCAGCACAACCCTATTCTTGGGTCATATAAAACACCCTAAAATAGAGGTTAAATGGTGTGATAATAAAGCTTTTAAGAATTTTTCACAAATATAATGATTTCTCAAACAAATTTTATGAGAGCGTATGGAAAAGAAAGTCACTCCACAAATATAGAGTAAGTTTTACAAAAACATGATTTTTTCATAAAGAAAATATATCCTCTAGTAGATTTAAAACAATTCTCTTAAAAATGTTTTGACTAAGAACTTTGAGCCTCCAAGATGTGTTCAAAAAGCACAAAATAAAATAGTTAAAACTAAAGATGAGACTAAAACACTTGTTTTTATACGAGTTCACTCAACCTAAGCTACATCGAATTCTCCTTTAAATACTAAAGGTTTCAACTAATCAATCAACTTATTACAACAAGTATTCTTTCTTTTGCCACTTCTAGCTAATACAATATTCTGTAGACCACTTATGTAACACCCTTTAATCTCTCATGCAATCAAAATACACCAAATATTCTTTGATCACTAAGTCATTCCTAACTTTTCAAACAACAATTTGATGAATTATAAATTCAAATAACTCTGAAAAAGGATACACAATTAAGAACTGAATACAAATGACTTTGCACAATAAATGATTTCTCTTTGCTTTTGTTCATCAGTCCAGAGATCTCTTGGAATCTCGTTGTGATCTTCATCAACTAGAATATAGTTTCCATTTTTTTATGACATCTAGCATGTTTATATGGCATGACTCAAAGAATGTTTCCATTCTTTGTTTCCAATATCCAAAGTTTTCTCCTTTAAAAACTAGAGGCTTGTGGATGGATTGACTTTCCTTCTTCATTCTTGTGTAGGATCTTTAGCTCCGTATTTGTGAAGATAGTTATTAGAAACTGAGCTCTGATGCCAACTTAAATACACAAGAACACACTAGAAGGGGGGTTGAATAGTGTGTTAGTAAATCTTTTCGCAACAGATATAAGTTCACAAGTTGCCTTTGTAGATATATGAAAGTTTAAACATGCTAATATATCTTTTCAAGGCAGATCTTTTAAAACCTTTTCGAAAGTGCACAATGTGCTAGATGAACAAGTGTAAACACAAGATAACAAAAGTAGAATGCCTGTTTTTATACTGGTTCACTCAACTTGAGCTACGTCCAATTCTCATTTAACAATTGTTAAAAGGTTCCATTATAATCAATAGATTACAAAACAAGTATTCTTCATTGCCACTTCTAACTACAAGTATTCTCTATGTCACTACTGACTATAAATATTCTCTAAACCACTCCTGGTTACAAGTATAAATCTCCCCCTGAGATTATACTACCCAAGTATTCTTTAATCACTAAGCCACTCTTGGCTTTCTATTCCAAAATGAATAAGATTCAAGTGACTCTCAAAGAGAGGGTATGAATATGATTTGAATCTCTGTGAGCTTTGTAGAGGATGAAGTTTGTTTTCTCTTAGCTATCTTTTCTCACTAGGGTATCAAGCTTTTCTCAAAGTTGCTTTCTTGCTTTTTGAATTGTGTTCGTATGCTCATTTTTCACTTGATGATTTCATTAGTCTACTCGTTGCATGGAGACATCTATTTATAGTAGAGCTTCATGGATTTGAACGTTAGAGAAGAAAGGTTCCGTTGTCTCGCTTGAGTGTTGAAGTTGCTTTAGCCTGAGCTTGATCAAATAGGAGCAGGTTCTTATCGTGTCACAACTTTGCGTTAGTTGTGAGTGTGCTTCTCAAAACTTATTAGCCTTTTTAGTTGTACCTACTAGACTTCACATTTCACAAGACATGTAAATAGACATACGAGGTATATATGAAAAGTGTTCTGTGAATATCTACCTCTCTTTCTATTTTTAGATAGTGTGTTTATAAAGTCAAGTTATAATAATTAAATGCATAGTCTACAGAGCATTGAATAACTCATGGTCTGGTCCGACAAAGACATAGTCTAGTCTGACTATGCATGGTCTGGTCCAACTATTGCATAGTCTGGTCCGAGATTCATGCATGGTCTGGTTTAGCACTTATGCATAGTCTAGTCCGAGACTTCGCATGATCTGTTCCGAGACTATTGCATGGTCTAGTTTGAGACTTTGCATAGTTTGTTCCTAGACTACTGCATGGTCTGGTTCGAGACTTTTCTTAGTCTTTCCTAAGACCACTTCATGGTCTATTCTGTCATAACGTTGTCTGATTAAAAAGCACTTTCAATGTTTGGTTTGTTATAAAAACGCTTTCAGATAGTCAATGTAATAGAGTGAGATAAAAGAGATTATACCATTGTCTATGATGAATTTGATTCCTTGAAATTACTCAATTTCAAACCATTAGTTGATCAAATATTATCACATTTGTTATCATCAAAACCAATCAAAAGATTAGGGGTCAAACATCATCCAATGTCTTGGTTCTAACATGTAGAAGCTTGATTTTATTGAAATATATAGTATTGTGTTTCACCTTATTTTTATTTATTATGTTTTGGTAATTTGATACATAAAAATATGTCAGGATGCCTAACTAAAGGCCAATTATTGTGTGTAGTTTTTTTTCCAGGGGTTTTAATGTCCTCTCTTTGGGGGGTCAATGTTAAGCAGACATGTGTAATATTTGTCCAACTCAGGCGATCAATAGTTGGTCATATGATTATTGTTTACGATTAGGTTGTGTCTTTGAGATCAGTTTGAATTATCGAGTTTGTGTTTTATATTAATATGTTATTAATAGGCATTTTTTTAAAGAAATTAAAGCCTTTGGTTTAAAGAAAACATCGTTGCTTCAATTGATGTTTGTTTTTAAAACTTCATTTAATTTCCGTTTCCTCTATTGAATATCAACACTTTCCAAAGTTAATGGTAAGCCAACAACATTACACTATGAATTTGTTGCTTTCACAAAGCACACACACAAACTTTACTAGGACCTAGGGTTCACTATGCTTCACATGGTAAAACTCATGGCAACATGTGTCACACGGACCACACTGGTCAGCCCCACCACAACGGCCATAGTAAGAGGCTTAGGGTTCCCTCATTCACAAAACACACCAACGGAGGAAACAAAAATTAGATTAAGTTTTCAAAACCAACACCAAATGAAATTGTGGCATTTTCTCTAAACCAAAGGCTTTTCTTTATAAAAAAAATGATTTTTTACTATTAATAAATTAATATAAAGGCTTAAATGAAATTTTGGTCCCATATTTTTCAAACTCCACAATTTTAATCCTTCTATTTTAAAATAAAGACATTTAGTCTTTATATTTTTCAAAAAAATCCATAGTTTTAGTCTTCTATTTTAAAATAGAGAAATTTAGTTCTCATGTTAATTAACTAAATAATAAAACTTAATTTATATACAGTAATAGAAAGAAAAGAAAATATATTCTTGAACACAAACCTTGATTTTGAAGGAAAACTCAAGTAAAATACGATGAAAAAATTCAAAAAGAATACAATACTAAGTAAGTTAAGCATTAAAAAAATAACTTCAAGTGGTATCTTGGTAGCAATGAACACTCTCATTAGTATCTTGGTAGCATCCCTTTATAAAATATCATGTTTAATTTATTTTCAATTTACAAATTAAAAAAGTAATATCAGAATACACAATGATAAGTTAATCGATTCATTTAATGATGCACGTTTATTTCACAAACAATATGTACATAACACTCAAGGTGGTGTAATACAACAACACATATAAGAAAAGCTCATAACAAGCAGTAACAACATAGAATACGAAGAAGCCAACGGTGGTAACAACAACAACATACACTTTAAGGGTGGAGGCAATGCTAGTGGTTTCATTTTGGGCTGCAATAGGCTCCTTGGCAAGCACATCATCATTAAAAGGGGCAGGCGTAGGGGCACCAAATTCAACGGCCTTACTGCCCGGGGCAGGTGGGGAAGTAGGCTCTTCCTCTACAACTAGAGGAGATGAGGTGGGTGGTGAGACCTTTGGAGATAATGGTGTCAATGCCTTGGGAGATGATGATGATGGTGCTTTTGGTGTTGACTTGGGTGCCTTTGATGGGGCTTTGCTGACCATGGCCGTAGTGACAAATCCAGGAATGCATGAGAGGCGGGGCTAAATTGTTTTTAGACAATTATTTTAATTTCTATATTTTTTAATAAATAATAAATTTCATAAAAATATTTTTTTTATTAATTTTATATATAAAACTAGAGATATAATCTATTACTAGGAAAAATATTAAACAAATCTAAGTTGAAAATCCTATTTTTCTTTATTATTTTTTTATTATATGTTCATGAATAACTTGATATGCCATTATGTTTTGGTTGGTGGAGTTGTGTTTGTGAAGTGTTAAGGGTAAGGAAAAAGACGTGCGGTGAAAGAGTTGGACTTGAGGAGGGTCTTTATAGGTTTTGTTAGGTTGGAGAAATGTTGGGAACTTGTGGAGTTGTGTGATAGAGTAAAATTTGGTTAATTATTAGTTTTGAAGTCAAATGGGTGGCTTAAAAGGAGGGGAGAGAAAATCGCTAAAGGAGACCCCTTTATAAGCCTATATTAACACATAAATTAATTATTAGGTGATCAATAATAACATTACATTTATTAAGATTCTTTAAGAGATAACATAATTAATTTTGTTTGGTTGTTAATGAGTATATATTTGTTTATTCATTTGTCATGCAATTTGTTCTATTCTAGACCAGAACACAATTATTGTTTCTAGACCATCTAATATTTTTTTTCATATAGACCACCTATATGAAATTATTGTCATATATTTTTTACAAATAATTTTTTTAGTTTCGAGAATATTATTCTTGAGAATAAAACATTTGGAATATACGCATAATAAAACATTTAGAATATTATCCCCGAGTATATTATAAAAAATGTGTTTGGTTAAACATTACAACTGGTTGGAAATATTTTTTTATCACTATAAAGAATTTAAACATGTTTATTTGACATATTTTCCTAAGAATATATATACTAATTACTTAAATATCCTCATTGTTAAATTTTTTTAATAAAATATACAAATGTGTCCAAGGTAGGGACAAATGTATTAGCAACAAAATGAAATATTGTAAGTAACATGCAAGGAATTGGTGGTAAATAAAATTCATTATAAATGAAATTTGTGGAAATGAAAAAAAAAATATATCACGTATGAAATGAGTAGTAAGAGGGTACTAGAGTAGTAGGTAAGAATGATAAATGTGAATTTTTACTCACCAAGAGAATTCATGTCCCATGGGATAAATATTCCCTACCCCTTCTAGTAGGTTTATAGTTTTCCAAGAAATAACATATACTCATAATTAATTATGATTGAAGATTTTGTATTTCTTGTTGTAAAAGACTTAAAGTTGAAGACTTATTAGTTATCATTGAATGAAGTTGGATAAATTTGTTAGTTATGATCTTTTATGAAGATTATGAATTTATCATGTTAGTGTTGTAATTGTAATTAGTATGAAATGAAGTAATAAAAGCTTGCTTTTTAAAATTTTATATAAATTAATTTACTATTTTATTTTATAATTTATCTGGTAAGTAATTTTATAAAAAAAAACATTTTTTTTATAAAAATTGGTGGGCTTGTAGTTGGGGCAACCCAAAATGGGTTGGACTGACCCATTTTACCATTCCTAGTTAATCTTATACACTAATTTCATTAGATGTTAATACTCATAGATACATGATTACAAGTTTAAATCAATCACCATTCATCATCATGCCAAATTCATAGTCGAATCATGGTCTTGATGAACGTGCAATACATAGTGGCCTTGGCAAAGATGGGGCAGTTGTCGCCACTAGAGGTGGCTGTGGAGGGGGAGGAAGAGGTGGTAGTGTCACAGCTTGATGGGTGAACTTTCTAGTGGTGGATTGCAAGAGGGAGGGGTTCGGTTGCAATCTAAGGGTGGAAGTGAGTCTAAGTGCAGTAGTGTTTGCATGGTAGAATACATGGAATTGAGAGGGATGTGTGCGTGGTTGGATCAATGTTCCTATCTATTGGGAACGGTTTGGATATTGCATACATATATAGGGACACCAACAACCTAGCCATTGGATCAAGCTCATAGATCAACAATCCAGAGAAGAGCATCATTTTTTAGTATGATGGACTCATTATGATTTACTAATTTGTTTTATCCACCTAGAATTAATCCTATTGTCGTGAATTAAAGCCAAGTTCCCTCTCCTATGGTTCCAATGCATAGGTTCATCCCTCACTTCATCACTAAGTATCTAAAGCATGTGCATGCAAAATGGTGATCAAACGTGTAACATGAAATAAATGTAATTGGAGAAGAATTAAAAGAAGAGAACTCAAATATTTATAAGGCATAAACAATTGTTAATGACTAAGTTCAATCCTAGAATAAGATGACTACTCATACATATTTATGAATAATCACAAAGAAAACATAAAAAATGAAAGAGAATATAAATAGAGAAGACAAAAGTCAAAGAAAATCCTTTACTCTTTTCTTATCTAGCCTTCGGTCTCCAAAATTCAAAACTCCTAAGCCTAGATAAAAACACTCTATTTAAATAGAATGGACTAAACTAATTACAATAAAAATAACAAAAAATAAAATAAAAATTTGAGTTCAAACTAATAAAAATTACAAAAATAATATTCTAAACATAAATAATAACATGACAATTATTTTGGCTTTCTTCTTATCTTTAATTATTTCTATACTCCTAACTTTAACACTTAGAAGTAACCATGCACATGTTTTTTCTTGATTTGATGACAACCTTTAAACCTAAAAATAACAAAACCTTAACGGGTTTAAAAATTAATAATTGAAAAACAATGTAACACGTTATTTAGTTATCGATCTATACCAAACTTAAGTAACTTTGACCATCAACTAACGCAAAATTAACATGCATGCTTAGTCTATATAGAGATAGTGTTTGACCCAATTTTTTTTTCTCTTAAAAAATAAATTGGGTCAAACAATATATACACACATAAATAGTTAACAAAAAACAATTCACTTATTTTGCACGAAGAAAAAAAAGCTTAATTAGAGCACTTCCATTGACAATTCTTTGAAGGGTTTTTTAAATGAAGAAACTACATCTCACTAACAGTGTCTAGCTCACCGTTAAATGCCAACCAAAATTTCTTCAAATTAACATCTGTTGTTTCACTAAGGAACAGTTACTCAATAAAAATAAACAATATTACTCTACACAAAAAAGTACACCAACCAACCAAAAAAAAGGTAAAAAATAGAAATTGAATAGCACCAACCAACAAGAAATTAAAAGGAATTGGTATTCAACATCAACCAACAAAAAATCAAATATTTAAGATTCATATGAGACTCCACTTAAATCCCTCTTTGGAGGTTGAACAAACAAATCAAAACTAAGCCAACATGCGACTGGTGACGGAGGAACGCGACAGCGGTAGGTGACAAAGTTCTCTTATGTTGGTTCTTTACAACCTTGCTGATCTTCGCTGAGCAATGAACTTTGTTGATTTTATACAAGCATTGAGAAAAAAAGCAAAATAAAAAAAATAAATAGAACAAGCATAGGATCACTAAGCTAGCTAGGAATCAAGACATATATAGTTACTAGTTACTGAATACAGTGAATACTAACCAAGTCAAATCCTGCATGAGAAAATTAAGTATGTGAGTATGAAGAGAATCAAGGGATGTACTTTCAAATTTGTAAGTACCAGTGTTTTGTTGTGACTTCTTCTTCATTGAGGACAAGACAAGAAAACAAATTTGTAACATGGGCGATCAAGTAAAAAATGAAAAAAAAGTTATGAATAAAAAAATCAGAGGGGTTGAAATTGACAAGAAGAAATCAGGTAAGATTATTAACCGCACAGGCATAAAAAAACCACATTTGATTATTAAGATCCATTTCTATCTCATTAATTTTCTTCGATGCATTGAATCATACTAAGGCATTTAAAAAACTTGCTTAGGACCTAGTTCCCAAACACCACGCCATCCTGGTGAAGTTCCTCCAATTAAAAACATGATAAATTATTGTGAAAAATTGTCGACGCATCATCAATCCAATTTGTAGGAACCTTGTTGCAGCCAGATAAATCATATAAGATGGAGAGATGATGCGTGGACAACTTTTCTTTATGCTATATCATCTATATCATCTTTTTAGAAGGAGTTTGCAAAAATAGCAGTGTGTAATTAAGGACAAAGTTCTAAGAAGTAGTGCAAAATTCTCTTCTACAATTAGTAGTTAGTATTGCAAACCTTGCACCATGTGTTGCGAGGAAATTCTTCTGCCCCCCATTACTTCAATTTCTTACGCTACAAGCATAGCAAACAAGACCATTAATCATCATATCAAAATTCAACCCAGAGATCCATTTACTAGTTGCTAGTACATTTTTTTTCTAAGAATTTGCGAAGTTAGTTAATTGATGAATTTTGAAAGAAGGAAAGAATGATTCATAATCTTGGAACAACTTATTTTAATAACAACAAAGATTCTTTATCTATGAAAGAAAGGTTCCTGATCTAAGAATATAATTAACAACACATAATTAGTAATCTTCATCTAAATCCATACATTAAAGCACAAAATAAAAATAAATATTTAGAATGAGATTGTTTAGTGAATACCCAAGAAAAGTTTACGTAATCTCCATTCTCTATGCTCTTTTTTATACTTCTAAAGGAATGTAACTATGCAAGTTTTTCCACGATTGTGGATATATAAAATGATACAAAGATAGCTTGAGTTTTAAGATTATCTTATCTTTTCATATTTTGAATTATTAATATGTTTTTATTAATTCTTAGAAAATATTATTTTAGTTCTATTTTATGATTTTAAGATTTTTAAAAAACAGTGAAAAATATAATTTATTTTTTTCTCTAAAATATGAAAAAAAATTATATTAATGAGATTTTCTTATAATTATTGGAAAACAAATATCAACTAAAAATAGACAAAAGAATACAAACTAAACGAAGGCCTAATGTTTTCAAGATAGGGACCAAAAATAATTTATTTTACAGAAACTTGAACATATAAAAAAAAAAGAAAAAGAAATTACATAGAAAAAAGAATCATTTTTATTTGAGATAAAAAAAATTTAAAATTAAGAAATATTTTTATGATTCATTTTTTGTATTTTTATCTTTTGGATATATATATATTTTTTTTGGCTAAAATATAAGAATGAAGCTTAACTTATTTTTCAGTTCTAAATTGGTCCCCTTATTTTTAAAAGTTCTAAAATAAACCCCTAATTTAATTCATAATAAGTTTATCATTTCCAAAAAACCTATAGTTTTCATTTTTAGCATGATTTTAAACTTTTTATTTATTGATCTAAGACGTAAAATGTGTTTCATTTGATTCCTTTATATGAAACTGTGGAAATCGTTTAATGTTCAGACCAAAAAGAAACAGAATCAAAGTGAAAAATGCACGAAAAATGAGTCTTGTGAGCAATCAAAAAACTGAAAAAATCTTCACATGTTTTTCTTTATTAATGGGACTCACTTTACAAGCAATTTTCATGATGTTTGTAACCTTTTATACATTGAACATTAATTGATTTTTATACTTTTCTTGGTAAGTAAATTTACAAGGACAAAGTTTAAGTCAAATTAAAAAAATGTTCAAAATCATACTCAAATTGAAAAATGTTCAAAATCATACTCAAATTATTAACGATAATTTTTTTTAAATGACTAACTTATCATGAATTAAATAAGTTATCTTCATTATCACTAGGGCCATACCAAAGAAATCTTCTCTGAATCCTGAAAAGGTTGTTGAGTACCACCTTTGGGGCTTTAAAAAATGATAAGTAATGCAAAGGCAAGCTAGATAGAACATAATTGATGAGAGTAAGCCTACCCCCAATTGATAAATGCTTGCCTTTCAAAGATGCTAGTTTCTTCTTGAACTTGTCAATAATCGGCTTCCATGTTTGAGCTCTACATGGGTTTGCCCCTATTGGAAGGACAAGAAATTTGAATGGTATTGACTCAACATTGTAGTGCAGGTAGTCCTTCGGCTCCGCTAGGAAAAGCCGATCTACATTTAAGCCGTACACATTACTTTTAAAGAAATTAACTCTCAGCTCGGAAGCAAGTTCGAAGCATCAGAAAATGGTTTTAATAGTTCTAAGGTTTTCCAAGCTAGGATCTCCCGCAACTATATGACTTTAATGAAAAGAAGTCTAATGTGATAATTGTTAGACTTGAAATTATGTTAAAGTCATTGTGAATTATTTTTAAGTTATTAAAATAAGTCCCTCTCTTCTCACTTTATTAAGGGTTATTTTTGGCATTAAAGAAAAATGAAAGAAGTTAAGGTAGTTATGGAAGTTGGAGAGTTGGAGAAGTTATTGAAGTTATTGTTGTCTCAACAATATAAAAGGAGGACTTCCTTCTCTTCTTCAAACACTTCCTTTGCACCTTTTCTGAACTTCTTCTAAACTTCTGAAAAGTCTCTCACATAAGAAAACTGTGGAGAATTAAGGAAAAATCAAAAGTGATCAAAGAGATTTCTATATCATCAAAGAGATCAAGTAAAGGAAGTCAAAGAAGGGAGAAACTTTTGTAGATAATTTTACAAACATTATGGATCCGGGTAAGTCTTTTGGACTCTTTTAAAGAATTAACAGAGTATGATTGAAATGAGAAATAATAATATCCAAGATCCTATGGTGAAATTTCTTATATGATGAATCTTAAGAAATTACACATGAGAGTAAAATTATACTAACAATTGGTATTAAAGCATGGTTATGGATATCATTTTTCTCTATTAAAACAATACTTTGATTTATTTCCACTGCAAAGAAACTTTTCATGGAACCTTGATACATATTGACATTACTTAGCTTTTTTATTGTATTGCCTTTATAAGTATGGATTGGTTCTGTAATATGTGTATGTGAAAAGTGAAAATGTAATGGTTCTCGTAATATGTATTTTGGAATTACATATTAAAGATACATTAAGAGTGTAGCAATGGTTACATTCTACCCCTTACAACAATGGAGGCTTAACTGCTCATATCCATGAGCAGTAGCAAAAACAAAACAAAGGGGAATGGAAGATAATGATACAAGGTAAGGTGGTAGTGTGTTCCAATGGGTTTCTTAGCTAAGAATAAATAGGAAATATTCTTTCTCAACCCAATGAAATAGTGCATGTCCCTTCAGCCTCCAAAATCAGGGAATATATTCTCTGTGATGGACTTTTAACCAGATTAGCAAAAACAACTTTTCCATTTTAAGTGGCTTTTGGCTTGCAGCCAAAATTCAATAGTTGAAATGCCTAAATAGTTGGTTTTTCCTTATCTTTTGGGACTGTGCTCCAAGGGATTCCTTGCATTATCTAAAAATTCATCACTATCTTGCAAAAAAGGACAAAAAGGGTGAAAGAATCCAAAAGCTCACTGAAGCTATCTATCAAGGGAAGACTTTGTGAAATCACAACAATCATGGGGAAGAAAACACTCAATATAGTCCAAAGGGTAGATAAATGCTAGGTATTTTACCTATAAAATAAGTAAATCAGATGGCTATCAATAAGGTTGACTTTCATAAAGCTTATGATTTTGTTAATTGGGACTTCTTGGATTGCATGATGATAAGACTTGGTTTCTCTAAAAAAATGGCGTGGTTGGATCAAAGCTTGTGTTTGCTCTAGCAATATATCAATCTTAGTCAATAAAAAAGGACCTTTTAGAAATAAAATCTGAAAAGGAAAAACTTGAGTTTGAACATTCCTTTTGCAAAACCAATGTTGCTTCTACTAGTCATTCAATATCATGTGAGCTTTGCAAAGATTTAAAACTGAAAAATGAATATCTTTTGAAAACCTTAGCAAAGTTCACAACTGGAAGAGATAATCTTGATGCTTTGCTTAAATTGCAAAAGAGAGCTCTTAACAAAATTGGGATTGGATTTACAAGTGGCTTTAATGAAAACCTTTTAAAAATTTTGTGAAATCATCCCAAGTTTCATTTGTTATTTGCAATTATTGCATGCATAAGGGACATACTTCAAATAATTGCATTATTAAGAAACATGGAGTACCTAAGGGAAAATTTGAGTGGATTCCCAAGGTTATTCATGACAGCACTAACAAGAAAGGACCCAAGAAAGTTTGGGTACCTAAGACCAACACCTAATCTGTTTTGCAGGTATGCCTTAAAGCCATGGAATCATAATGGTATCTTTACAGTGGTTGTTCAAGGCATATGACAGGTGACAAAGAGAAGTTTGTCACTCTTACTGAAAAACAAGGTGGATGGGTCACCTATGGAGACAACAACAAAGGAAAAATCATGGGTGAAGGTAACATAGGTAATTCTTCCTCAACTATAATTGAAAAAGTCTTGTTTGTTGACGGGTTGAAGCACAACCTTCTTAGCATTAGTCAACTTTGTGACAAAAGGTATGGAGTATCTTTTGATCATTCAAAGTGCTTGATTAGTGATAAACAAGGTAATGCTAAACTAGTTGGCAAGAGAATTCAGAATGTATATGTGCTTGATTTTGAAAAATATATTTCTTTTGAAAACTGCCTTTTAAGCAAGGTTGACACCTCATGGCTTTGGCACAAAAGAATAGCACACATACATATGAATCATCTCAACAAGCTTATTTCAAAAGACTTAGTGATTGGCCTCCCAAAACAAAAATACTCAAAAGAGGGTCTATGTAAAGCTTGTCAAAGAGGAAAGCAAACCAAAACATCTTTTAAATCTAAAAATATTGTTTCCACTTCCAAGCCTCTTGAGCTATTACATGTGGATCTCTTTGGTCCCTCTAGGACAATGAGTATAGGCGGAAATCTCTATGTGCTTGTTATAGTTGACGATTATTCTGTTAGAACCAAGACATTTGATGATGTCTAACCCCTAATACCTTGATCGGTTTTGATGATAAAGAATGTAATAACATTTGATCAACTAATGATTTCAGACGAAGTGATTTTAGGAAATCAAAGTAAGAACAGACAATGATAATATCTCTTAACTCAAATCCTACGCTCTAACTGTCTGAGAACTTATATTGGTTATATTTAGCATTGAAAATGGTTATGTCCCTAGGCCAGACGATGTTTGAAGTCAAGGCCAGACGATGTTTGATGCCCAGCGCCAGAGATGTCTGAAGCCAAGCGCTAGACGATGTCTGAAGCCAAGGCCAAACGATGTTTGATGCAAGGCCAGACGATGTCTAAGGCTAGAATAGACTATGTCTTTTAATTAAGAATGTGTTTGTTAAGCCAGACAACGTCTAAGGCTAGAACAAACCATATCTTTTAATTAAGAATGTGTTTGTTAAAGCCAGACACTGTCTGAGCACGAACAGACCATACTTAATCAAGACCAAACTATGTTTGTTAAACCAATGTAGGAGCAGAACGTAAATTGTCATAAGTACTGAGGAATACGTGCTTTATAATTAATTATTTACTCAAATAAAGGCACTGCTGCAACTGAAACAAAGGGAGATACCCTTTGACACTACTTTCTTTGATTCCTCATATTACTTGCATGTCTTGTACTATGTAAAGTGTGCAGGTATAGCCAAAAGAACCAATCAACATTGGGATGCACACTTTTAGCTAAAAGACAAACTGTAATAGAGATAAAAACCTGCTCCCGTCAGATAAAACATAGTCAAAGCTACTTCAACACTCTACTGTGTGAGACAACGGAAAGAAATCTTCTCCAAAGTTCAAATTCATCAAGCCCATTTTATAAGGAAGACTCTATGAAACAAAAAAAGAGCAAGAAAGTGAGTAGAACGAATTAAACGAAAACAGAATAACGAAAAATCTAGACAGCAAGAGAAAACATTCTAAGAGCAAGTCTTGAACACGAGCTGAGAGAAATAGAGCACCCATCCTCTACAAGCTCACGCAGATTCATCAATTGATTATATCCTCTCCTTGAGAGTTATCTGAATCTAATACATTTTTGTATAGAAAGCCAGGAGTGGCTTAGTGATAAAAGAATACTTGGGAAGTATAATCTCAAGGGGAGATTCATACTTGTAACCAAAAGTGGTTTAGAATACTTGTAGCTAGTAGTGGCATAGAGAATACTTGTAGCCAGAAGTGGCAGTGAAGAATACTTGTTTTGTAATCAGTTGATTATAGTGGAACCCTTTGACAATTGTTAAAGGAGAACTAGACGTAGCTCGGTTGAGTGAACCAGTATAAAAACAAGCTCTCATTTGTTGTCTTGTGTTTACAAATATTTATCTTGCTCACTGTGCTCTTTTGAAAAGATTTTCTAAGCTTTGCCTTGCAAGGATATATTTGCTGCTTTAAATTAACATATATCCAAGAGGGCAATTTGTGAACTAATAGTATTTATGAAAAGGTTTAAACCCACTATTCAACCCCCCCCACCCCCCCTTTCTAGTGTGTTCTTGTGTATTTCATATTTTAAATTCTCTTGGACTTTCTTTTTGAAGCATAAGAATGAAGCTGACAAATTTTTTGTTAAATTTGCCAAGCAAATTTAGAATGAGAAAAACCTTTCTATAATTTTATTAAGAAGTGATCATGGGGGAGAATTTCAAAATGAAGCCTTTTCTGACTTTTGCAAAAATCATAACATCAAACATAATTTTTCAGCCCCAAGGATGCCACAACAAAATGGTGTGGTGGAAGAGGAAAAATCGTTCTCTTGAAGAACTAGCTAGAACTATTTTAAATGAAGAAAGTCTTCCTAAATACTTTTGGGCAGATGTTGTGTCTACCGCTTATTACATTTTAAATCGCGTCTTGATAAGGCCCATTTTAAAGAAAACCCCATACGAACTCTTTAATGATAGAAAACCAAACATTAGCCACTTACGTGTATTTGGTTGTAAATGCTTTGTTTTAAATAATGAGAAAGAGTCTCTTGGCAAATTTGATGCAAAAGCTGATGAAGCTATCTTCTTAGGCTACTCTTTATCTACTAAAGCTTATAGAGTTTATAACAAGAGAACTTTAGTAGTTGAAGAATCTGTGCATATTTCTTTTGATGAGTTTGACTCCAAGTTGGAGGAAGATGTGCTTTGTGATGATTATGCAGGTTCCATATATAATAACTTAACTGAACCTCAAACACTAGAGCCATCTCCATTTGCCTCCGTTGAAGACTCGAATGCACCAGTTGTCCCTCCAACTGATCATGAACTACCAAAGGAGTGGAAGCAACCTAGAAATCTCTCACTTGACAATATTTTGGGAGATATTCAGAGAGGAGTCTCAACTAGATCCTCCATGAACTTGACTATAATGCAACAACATTCGTCTCTCAAATTGAGCCCAAGACCATTGAGGAAGTTGTCCTTGATAAGTTTTGGATGATGACAATGCATGAAGAGCTGAACCAATTCAAAAGGAATCAAGTTTGGGAACTTGTCGCTTATTCTGAAAATATGAATGTAATCGGTACTAAATGGGTGTTCCGCAACAAGAGCGATACTTCAGGCATCATTACTCTGAACAAAGCCAGACTTGTAGCTAAAGGCTACAATCAACAAGAAGGAATCGACTACGACGAGACATATGCTCCAGTGGCAAGATTAGAAGTTGTCCATCTCCTTCTTGCCTTTGCATGCCATAAGGAATTTCAGCTTTTCCAAATGGACGTGAAGAGTGCCTTTCTGAATGGCTTAATAGAAGAAGAGGTGTATGTATCACAACCTCTTGGCTTCACTGATCCCATTAGTCCAAATCATGTCTACCGACTCAAGAAAGCACACTACAACCTCAAACAAGCACCAAGACAATGGTATGAGAGGTTGAGTAATTTCTTAATTGAAGATAACTTCATAAGAGGTCAAGTAGACAAAACTCTCTTTATAAAGCATACTAAATTTGATATTCTCTTAGTTCAAGTTTATGTTGATGATATTATATTCGGATCCACTAATGAAACTCTTTGTAAGAAATTTGTGGAAGGTATGTAGGGAGAATTTGAAATGTCCATGATGGGTGAATTGAAATATTTTCTTGGACTTGAAGTCAAAGACATGACTCAAGGCATTTTTCTTCACCAAAGCAAGTATTGCAAAGACTTGCTCAAGAAATTTAAGATGGACAATTGCAAAGTAACATCAACTCTAATGGCAACCAATTGCTATTTGGATGCTGATGAAAGAGGTAAAAGTGTTGACCAAACACTCTATCGTGGTATTATAGGGGCTCTTCTCTACTTAACGTTTAGTCATCCTGATATTATGTTCAGTGTTTGCATGTGTGCTAGGTACCAATCCAACCCTAAGGAATCCCATCTCACAGCCGTAAAACGTATCCTTAAGTACCTTAGAGGCACCGTAGATGTAGGATTGTGGTATCTCAAGGGTGTCCAACCAACACTCATAGGTTATTCTGATTCAGGTTGTAAAATGGATAGAAAAATCACAAGTGGTACTTGTCATCTATTTGGGAACAACCCTGTGTCTTGGCATAGCAAGAAACAAGCCTGTGTAGCCTTATCTACAACTAAGGTTGAGTACATAGCTCTCAGGAGCTGTTGTGCTCAATCACTTTGGCTTAAACAACAACTCTTAGATTTTGGGCTGAAGCTAGAAACCATTCCTTTGATGTGTGACAACACCAGTACCATTAACCTCACCAAAAATCTTGTTATGCATTCCCGAACCAAACACATTGAGATTAGACATCACTTCATTAGAGACCATATATAGAGGGGTGATTGTTGTATAGAGTTTGTAGAAACCAACCTTCAACTAGCCGATATCTTTACTAAACCTCTACCTAGAGAGAGGATGTATTTTCTTAGGAATGAGCTTGGCATTATAAGTGAGTCTTCACTCACCTAGCCATAGAAAATACATCAACCAACCCAACCTTATGTAAATGAAATATTTCTACTTAACTGTTGATTGTTTGTGTAAAATCTATTTGAAACTTAACTCTCTGTTTATCTGCATAATTTTCTTTCTATCATGGATTCCAATCGATTACATGGCACTTCAATCAATTACATCCTTGCTTTGCATTCAAAATTTTTTCATGAAAAACACGGGTTAGTCGATTGCAAGGTAAGCCAATCAATTACCATGAGACATCTGAAGCCTCAAGATTCTCTCTGTTAGAAATCCAATCAATTACAGATGCTGCCAATCGATTACCAGCTTCAGAATGCGCAAATACTTTTGCTCAAGACTATCGGGTTAATCGATTACAAAGCTTGGCAATCAATTACTTCACTCAGACTTTTCAAGCCAAAACTCTCTGTCTCTGAAGCAATCGATTACAGACTGTACCAATCAATTACCACGTCATAGTTTGGGAATATTAAAAGGCAAATAGTAGTTCATTCCCTCCAATTTCAGAAAACCTACTATTAGAAAATTGCTTCAACTTCCAAAACGTGTCCCACTCACTCCTTTTAACCTCCAATGGTTGATTCTTCTTCTCCACATCAAACTCGTACTAAATCATGTGCTAATCACCCTACCTCCGCTCAGATTCAATAGCACATTGAGAAGAAGCTCTCAGTGGAAAAGGGAAAAGCTGCAATGGAAGGGCCATCCAACCCTCGAAAGGCACCATTGAAACACCCATGACAACCAGTTACTCAATCTCCTTCTCCTCCTTGACAGCCACCTCCACCTATCTGTGATTGGTTCCACATTAGAGGTAAAGAAACGAGGTTTGCACGAGATTTCTCAAGGAAGGAGATTCTGAAACCTCACTATTTGTCTGAAGAATGGTTAGTTCAACAGGGCTTCACTTTTCATAGCATCCTTGATGACCAAGGATTGGTTAATTTGGCTGAAATGAAAGGTACCTACTACCTTGATCTTGTGAAAGTTTTCTACTACAACTTGAGAATCAATGGGGAAACTAGGTATATTCAATCCCACATACGCAACAAGGATATTCAGATGAACCAAGACCTTTGGTTCTCTATTGCTGGCATTGAAAGGATAGTTGATGAAATTGAACCTACCATGAGGACTATCAAGGAATTAGAAGACATTGAATATAGCAAGATCGAAGTCTACAAATCCATGATTTGTGATCCTGACAACCCTATTCGCAATAGGTTCCCTGTTGGCCAAATGAATATTGAGGATCGTCTGCTTGCTTACATTCTTTCTTGGATTATCCTACCACAAGGGAGTAATCACGGAGCCCTCTCCGAAGATGATCTTTTGCTACTTTTTCTGATGAACAACTATGAGGTAGATTGGATATTTGCCATCACCAATCACATGCAAAAAATTAGCAAGCCCAACGATATTAAGATTGCATATCTGGTGCTAATATCATGCATTCTTGATCATTTTTGGGTCAAAACTGATGATGTAGTCACTGATTTCGCTCGCCCAGAAGGTGAACTCACAGCTAAACACTTGAAGCAAATGGGTCTAGTAGAAATAGATGAAGGATGGGAACACAAGAAAGATCACATAGTTGTTGAAGATGATGACCAACCTGTCGCACTGCCAAATGCACAAGCTGAGCAACCTCCTCATGTGTCTATATTTGAGGTCGCGGTTTTGGACAAGTTAAACTAGATCATGCAATCCCAGCAAGCACTTACAAGGCAATAGGAAGAGCTTTCAAGAGTAGAAAATGAGCATTATTTGGAACTTTGCTACAATCTCCATGAGATTTTAGCTCGTCTTGAAGCAATTTATCCTACAAAATCTGATGAAGATTGATGTCTAGGATGTCTCAACTTTTTGTTTTAGCATCCATATATTTTGCTGCATATCTAAACTTGTATGCATTCTATGTTTTAAGTTTCTTTTTCTCTGAACAATGTTCTAAGTTTGTTTCATATAACTTGCTTATTTCTCCTTGTTATATCTGTGTTTTATTCTTAACCTTTTGGTTGTTTGAAAACCAAAAAAGGGGAGAATCTGTCCTACTTAAAATTGGAATACTACTATTACTCTAACCAATTTCAATATCAAGCATTTTTTTAAGACAGGTACACATTAAAGACTTAAGCAAATTTTTTAGGTATTCAAAACCAAAAAGGGGGAGACTGAAGATTGATGCCTCTCTATCTAGATTTTTGGTATTTTCATAACTTAAGTCTTTTCTGTTCATTTGTCTTAGTCTATTCTTTTCTTAAACCATAACATGTATGTATGATGTCTTTGTATTGTGTGTTTTAGACTGAGTTAGAAATTATATGTTAGGATGCTTGCATATCTTTTTATATCTTCTATTTCTAGCATCAAAAGATGATTTGCTATCTTAAAGAACATATTCTGAGCTTTGAAATCGATTACACAATCTTGGAATCAATTACCAGATGGCCAAACTCTTTTTAGAACTATCTCTGGCATCATATTAATTGATTACCATAAGTGCCAATCGATTACAATGCATGTTTTCAAATCTCAGAAATTACTCTGTTTCAATTGCAATCGATTACCATTCTTCTGCAATTGATTACAATTCAATTTCTGACACTCAGAATTTGCTTTGTCTCAATTGCAATCGATTACCATTTTCTTGCAATCGATTACAATGGATGACAATTAATAAAAATCATCTTCTGATACACGGGATAATCGATTACACTTGTGAATAATCGATTACATCTGGTATAACGGTCAATTTGAAAGATTTCCAAGAACTAATCTTTGTCTAACAACCCTTGAATCTTTTGACCCAATCTATATATTTTGAACCCAAGTCATTTAGTGTAGAGAGAGACCTTATTCTCAATATCTTTACTCATATTCCTCTACAAGTGATATCCAAATCTTTGATTTGATTTTTCCAGATTATATAAATTTTGAGAACAACTTTTTGGTTTTGCACTTTTGAGATTCACTTTGTTACACAAAACTCATTCTCTCTACACAAGCTATATCTTTTCTGAGTCCATATCTTGAGCCTATACAACTAAATCTTTTTCTATAGAGAAAGTTTCTTTCTTCTTCATCTACACATTGAGGTGTTTCAAATCTGTTCTTTACCAACTACATCTGCACACATTGGTGTTTTCAATTGATCTCTATATCAGCGATAATTTGCACACTTCAAGTGTAATCGTTCTTTAAATCTTTTCTTATTTGATTCTGATTTCTTGGCATTTTAGGAAAGGGTTTCCTAAGTGTTGTACTGTGTTAGGAAAATGGTTTCCTAATCGTTTGATTCTAGGAAGGGTGTTTCCTAGAGGTAGTACATGAATGGTGTTGGTGTTTCACATTTTGTTTAGGTTCTTGTTTAGGTTGTGAATCAGGATTTCTATGATTTGTTTGTGCATTGTGTTTGTAACTCAATTCATAGTGGAACTCCTTGGTGTGAGGAAGAATTGGATGTAGATCGTGGTATGATCGAACCAGTATAAATCTTCAGGCTATATTCTCTTTCCTTTCATTTCTTTATTACAGTCTTGAACATTATCATTGGTTGAAATTGTTATAACAAAAATCTGTTTTCATTGAGTTTCTATTGTAATTTTCCTTCAACAACATATCTCTAAAAGCTCTTTTGTTAAAACTTCAAGAGAGGTGGTGAAAACTTTTTATCGTTGAAAAAGAATTTGAAATTTCTATGAAACATCAATTCACCGCCGCCGCCCCCCCCCCGATATCTCACTCCCATTGAATTGATCATTTTCAATGAACCTAGCACTACCAAACTCAACTATTCTCGTACTATGGTTAGAACAATAGAATCTATAACCTTTGGACTTTTCAAGATACCCAATGAAGAAACCACTAATGGTTCTTGCATCAAGCTTCTTTTCATGTGGATTATACACTTTTACTTCTGTCGGACAACCCCAAACATGGAGATGTCTCAAACTAGGTTTCCTTCATGTCCATAGTTCATAAAGTGTCTTAGGAACTACCTTACCAGGAACCCTGTTAAGTAGATATAAAGCAGTCCTTAATGCATGGATCCACAAAGATAAAGGTACAGTACTATTATTCAACATAGACCTAACCATATCCATTAGAGTATGATTCCACCTTTCAGCCACACCATTCTGTTGTGGTGTGCCAGGCATAGTATACTGTGCACATATGCTTTTACTTTCAAGGAACTTTGCAAATGGACCAGGACATTGTCCGTTCTCATTATATTTTCCATAAAATTCACCACCTCTATCAGACCTTACAACTTCCACTTTTCTATCCAACTGCCTTTCTACCTCATCAATGAATACCTTTAAGACATCCACTGATTGAGATTTTTCATTCAGAAGATACAAATAACAATAATGTGAAGAGTCATCAATAAAGGTGATAAAATACTTTTCAGCACCCCAAGATGGAACATCAAAGGGTCCACAAATATCAGTGTGTATCAATTCTAAAAGTTCATTACTTCTTGTAGCATAATTCTTTGATATTTGTTTGGTTTGTTTTCCTTTAATACAATCCAAACATATATCCTAGTCACCAAAATCCAATTGAGGCAAAATATCATTTTTCATTAGCCTCGTTATCCTTTCCTTGGATATGTGACCTAACCTTTGACGCCACAAAAAAATAGAACTATCATCATGAACATTTCGCTTACTACCAACAAGACATTCCACATTAAACAAGGATTCAATAAACTTTACATCAAGATTGAAATAATATAAACTGTCCATTAAAGTACTAGATCCATAATAGTACATATCTTTAATTAAAGAAAATGCATTGTTTCCAATCTTGAAAGTAAAACCTAATTGATCCAACTTTGCAATAGAAACTAAATTCTTGGCACATCCAGGTACATAGAGACATCCTTCCAAACTACATGACACCTAGTGTCCAAGATTAATCTGTACGTCCTTATGCCCTCTATCCTTGCTTTCATTTTGTTTCCCATGTAGAGAAACTTTTCAGTTCCTCTTATGGTTTGGATCGAAAGGAATCCCTACATAATATGTGACACATGAGTAGTTGCTCCAGAATCAAGCCACCAGGTATTATTAGGAACCTCAATGAGATTTGATTTGAAATTTACAGATATATAAAATATACCTTTATTTTCAAACCATTTCTTTCTTTTCGGGCAGTCCTTCTTGAAGTGACCACTTTGTTTGCAGAAGTAGCACTTCTTTTCTTTGCGGACTCCTCCATCCTTAACCTTTAATTGAGAATTTCCCTTATCCTTCTTACTCGACTTGATTTTACTACTACTGGTTCCATCATGAGTCATGAGATGGATTGAGTTGTCCTTCATTTTCTTTAATCTCCCTTCCTCTTGAATTAACATGGCCTTTATTTCTTGAAAATTCCATTTTTCTTTAAGAGTGTTATAGTTCACTTGAAATTGGCCAAATTCAATAGGAAGATAGTTCAAAATGAACTGTACTAAGAAGGTCTCACTCACTTCCATTCCCATGGAATTCAACTTTGCTGTTAGATTTGCCATTTCAGTCACATGATCATGAATTGGTTGAGACCAATCAAACCTTTTATTTGTTAGGTCACTTGATAAGTTCCCCACAATTGACTTGTCAGTAATGTCTGATTGTGAGTACTCCTTCACCAATTTCATGAACTCCCTTGCATTGTTTGTTTTGGACATAGATGGCTTCACATTTGTAGCCATAGACATTTTCGTCAAGTTCAAACACAATGTGTTAGACTGCTCCCAAGCCTCATATAGAGACTTGTTAGCATCAGTACTAGTCTCTGTAATGATTAGAGGGCTTTCATCCATTATTAATGCTAAGTCCAAATCCGTTACACCCAGTTGAAATTGGATCATTTCAGACCAATCAGCATAGTTTAGTCCATTGAACTTGATCATTAAGTTTCCCAAACCAAACATATTAGCCATGGTTGATACATTCAAACAAGCTCACACATTAATGCTTTGAGTATATTTAATGGATTCAAACTATATAGACTTTAATCATGCATCTAAGTTCACCTTTGGGTGATAAATAAACACATTTCCATATCAATAATGATGCCTGACAGAGCGCGTCGAACACGCCATCAAAAGCAACTAAGTTCCCCAATAAATTTTGCAATATAAGGCTAACTTATGTCATTTTCTCAAAGATACAATTCATCAAACACCTTGCATTCAATTCAAAATAGGGGGGGATTTTGTGTGATTTTCAGAAATTAAAGCAACAGAACAACTTTCTTAACAATAAGTGAAAAGAGAATCAAAGGGATACAACTCAAGAACTTATGCTTATGGAGAAATAATCATAGTTCCAACAAGGAAGTCAAATTCATACTTATGAAATTCCCAACAATCACCTTACATTCATTCGGAAAAATCCAGATTACTATCGCATTCCTAGTTTTCTCAAATTCAAGCACGTATCGTATTAAATCACAATCAATCGATTGTAATTGACCCAAATTCAGATTTCAATTCCCTAATCTAATCATTATCATACATTAAACAAGGAAATTGAAAATTAGAAAAGGGGGACAAGGGTTTTCATGAGCAAAATTCGAAATTGAGAATAGAGGAACTCATATTTACCCACAAGCACATGATTCTTGGGTTGTAAAGGGGATTTAGCCCTCCATGAAGATCTTCATGGTGGTTGCAAAGGGTCTACACGAAATTGATGAGGGATAAAGGGAAAAGAAGAGAAGAGAAAAGAGAGCAAATGTGAGATTTTTATTCAATGTAGTAGTGTTGTGTAGTGTGTAATGTTGTCTTGCAAAAGGGAAAAAGCTAAAAACAAAAGACCAAAATTGTAGTCCCCCCCACAAGGTCTAAAACCCACTAAATAAAAGCTATCTTGACTAATTACAATTACCAAATGGTCCCTAGTTACAAACTAAAATGTGGAATTATTACAAGTGCAGGAATATAACATTGAATCCCAAATTTGACCCCTGAAAAGTCCGAACTAGCCAATCCTTGTGAGATACAAAATTGTAGATCTCCTCCTTAGATTTCAAAAAAGACAAGAATCATAAAAATCGAAGACCTGTGTCAAAAGTTATGGGCTGCACAAGGAACAGTGTAAAAAACATCAATAAAATGTGACAAATAACAATTTTCGACATTTGAGCCCAAAACGACCCAATGTCATAAAACTCAGCTAAAATAGTCAAAATGAGGTATAAAAAATGTCTAGACTATGTTAAATGCAACTCTAGACTATGCTAAAATACACTCTATCAAATACCCCCACACTTGAACAATTGCACTCCTAGGCAAAACTAAATTATTGAACTAAAAGCAAAAGATACTCAAGAACAAAAGCAAAACAAAGATCACTTTCCAATGAATCCCAAAACTTCACAAAAGTGAGATAGAAGACAAACACTCCAAGAATCAAGGGATCAAACAATTAATGAACACACTTCCAACACCCAAAGCAAACAAGAGACAAGGAAAAATAGAAAATGAATCAAAAGTGATAGAATCCTTTCAAGATACACACTCACAAGATATGGTGATATGAAATGAACTCTCATGTGTATGGGCTTGTTTCTACCCTCAATATATCATGCAAATAGCATACCCAAATCTTGGCAAGTCCCTAATTTCCATACTTGAAACACATGCAATTAAAGATCAAAAGGGCTTTATTAAGGGATGTAATGAGGCAAAGGTGAAGGATGGATGAGAGAAGGATTTTTAGGCTAAAACCAAAGAGAAAAGAGGAGCAATGGAGAATGAATCAATAAGCATAAGAAAAGTATCCCAATCCCAAACCAAAGAATCAAAACCACTTCAATTTTCTCCTTTTCTCCTTTTCTCCATTTTTTTTGTTTCTATTTCTATTTTTTTTCTTTTTTTTTATTTGCAGCATATTTGTGAATGTATATGTATTTTTCTCACTACCCAAGATCAAAATTGTCAACTTAACCAACCACTTGCTCAAAAATCAAAATTCATGATTTTAGAGCACAAAAATTTAAGACACCCTCTCACACTTATTATGAACCATTCCCAAAACAATTCTAAAGCTCCTCCAATCCCTAAGGAAGGGGGTGAATCATGGTTTTTTAGGCCAAGGCTTGTAATGGGCTACAAAAAGAAACAATGGGAAAATGGCACAAAGGGGGAAACAAGTGGAAAGTAGGTAAGGTGGGTCTATTTGGCTAGTAGTTAAAAGAAAGAAGGTCAAAATCATCTCATTAATGCATGTGCAACAAGAAACATAAAAAAGAGACAAGACAAAATCCAGAGTAACCATCAAAATGAGTGCAATCACACAAAGGTCAAACTCACAAAGGTAAGCAATCTATCACAAATGAGTTCACAATCAAAATTTCCAAGTCTACTCATAAAACTAAAGATGCAAAAGTGTACCCAAATCAAGTCATGAAACCTCTAAACCAAGAATGATGCAACCTCTCACAATCAAGAAAATCAAGAATCTAATGGAAAGCATGCAAACACACCCACTAAACAACAAAAATTCCAAAACAACAAAAAACTCAAACTCAAAACCCACACCCCCACACTTAAATCACACATTGTCCTCAATGAAAGTAAATCAATCAAGAGCAAAAGAGCAAGTGTAAAGTAAGGTAAGAAGGCATATCAAGGTACAAAGACCTTTACTTCTGGAAAGGTGGGCTTGACCAAAGAAAGGTCCTCCACACTCTCCACTCTAGGATTCTCATGGAACTCTTTCACTTGGTGACCATTGACCTTCCAAATCTTGCCTGTAGCTTCATCTTTGATCTCCACAGTTCCATAGGGAAACACATTAGTAATAACATATGGTCAATTCCATCTAGAACGAAGCTTGTCAGCTATGAGCTTCAGGCGAGAGTTAAACAAAAGCACCTTCTGGCCCACTTTTAACTCCTTCCTCAGAATCATGTTGTCATGGAAGCACTTCACCTTCTCTTTGCAGTTCTTGGAATTCTCATAGGCCTCCAAGCGGAGCTCCTCAAGCTCTTGTAATTGAAACTTTCTCTCAAGTCTCGCTTGGTCAAATGTCAGGTTGGTACTCTTCATAGCCCAATATGCACGGTGCTCAATCTCCACAGGTAGATGACAACCATTTCCAAAGACAGTCCGATAAGGAGACATTCCAATCGATGCCCGATAAGCTGTCCTATGAGCCCATAGAGCATCCTTAAGAACTTTCCTCCAATCCTTCATGTTGGGGTGCACTAGCTTCTGCAAAATCTACTTTATCTCTATTGAAAACCTTGACTTGCCCATTAGTTTGGGGATGATAACCTGTGGCAACTCTATGCACAACCCCATACTTATGAAGCAAAGTTGCCATGGTCTTATTGCAAAAGTGGGTCCCCTGGTCACTAATGATGGCTTTAGGCACACCAAACCTACAAAAAATGTTAGACCTGACAAAATCCACAACAACTCGAGAGTCATTAGTCTTAGTGGCCTTAGCCTCCACCCACTTGGAGACATAGTCCATAACAAGCAAAACATAAGAATAGCCAAAAGAAGGAGGAAAAGGTCCCATAAATTCAATACCCCAAACATCAAAGACCTCATAGAAGAGAATGGGTTGCTAAGGCATCTCATGCTTGCAGGTAATGGCCACTTCTGCTCTCTGACACTGCTCACAAGTCGAGGCGACCTCCCAGGCATCTCTGCAAATGGTGGATTGAGATGTCTCTGTGGTTGTCTCACTAGCTTGAACTCTTCCTCTAACAAAATTCTGTGCATGCAGATGGCTGGATTAATTCTAGGGAGGTCAGCTAGTGTTCACCCAATGGCTCTCTTATGATCTCTCAAGACTGTCATCAACTTCTCCTCTTGGTCAAGTTGGAGAGTGCTTGAAATGATCATAGGGAGCTGGGCATCTGCCTCTAAATAGGCATACTTTAGATGATCCAGCAAGGGCTTCAACTCTAATGTTGGTGGCTGCACAATGGAGGGCAAAGAGGGCTTGCTTGCAGCTACCATGATATCAATCGGCATGGCATCTGAAATAAAAACATCATCATCCACCACTAAGTTTGCACTTGTAGCAATAGCAACTTCGATCTCTACACAAATGGCACAAATAGATGCATCATTACAACCATAATCAAAATTAGCAAACTCAGCTAGTTCCTCCAAATCAGAGGGCAAATATGTGCAGTTGTCAACCATATAATTAATCACATCTAAATAGTAAAGAGACTGGTTCTCTGTTGGATGCTTCATGGCATCAAAAATGTTAAATTGCACCACATCATCACCAAACTCCATGGAGAGCGTTCCTACATGCACGCCAATCTTTGTCCTAGCTATCATCAGGAAAGGTCTACCTAGAATCAAAGTGGAGCCATGAATGGAAGATTCATCCTCCATATCCAAAATGTAGAAGTTTGCAAGGAAAATCAACTTATCAACCTGGACAAGCACATCCTCTAAGACTCTAAGTGGCTGCACAGTGCTTCGGTTTGCCAATTGAATGACCACAGTGGTTGGCTTCAAATCCCCAAGCTTTAATGATCTATACACAGATGAAGGCATGACATTGATTGAAGCACCCAAATCCAGCATAGCATTTGCAAATGTGCAATCACCTATGGTGCATGGGACGGTAAAAGTGCCTAGATCCTTACACTTCTAAGGCATGGGAGACTGTAGAATGGTAGAAACATTTATGCTCTAAATGAGTGCAGATCCATTTCTTCTCATCTTCACTTGCTTGTCACTCCTCAGATTCCTCATATACGTGCACAACTCCTTGAGAAACTTTGCATACTTCAGAATTTGCTTAATGGCATCAAGGAGAGGAATGTTGATCTCAACCTTTCTAAAGGTCTCCATCAACTCACTATCCAGCTCCAATCTCTTGGGTTGAGTCACTCTGGAAGGAAAAGGTAGAGGAGGAGTCTTTTGTGGAACAGTTACATCCACACCACTTGGCTTCTAAGAGCTTGTTGTAGCAGCATCATCAACAGTCTTCTGAGGTCTTAAATCCACTACACGGGAGTTCAACTCCTTGCCTCCCCTCAAAGTAATGGAACTCACATTCCTCTTGGGAGGGGGAATTGCTTGGGAAGGAATATTGCCTAAGCCTTGTGATTGCAAGTGGTTCATAGTGGTGGCCAGTTGGCCAATCTGAGTTTGCAAATCTTGGATGCTTGCACTCACATTTTGTTTGAACTGAACGTTGCTTGTGGTCATCTACTTCACCAAATCTTCCAATGAAAGCCCTGTAGAAGGAGGGAATTGTTGAACAAGAGGAGCTTGTTGTTGTCTCAATGGAGGTGGTGGTATCTACCACCTGAACTAGGCTGTTGGTATCTCTGTTGGGGTTGGCCTGCATATGGTGGTTGTCGCATAGGACCAGGACCACATTTCAAGTTAGGGTGATCTTTCCATCCTTCATTGTATGTAGAAGAATAATGATCATATTTCTGTTGAGGTGGTCTGTACTGTTGGCCAGTGTTGATTCCAACAACATTTTCAGTCTCTTGAAGAGCAAGACATGCATCTGTAGGATGGTCTGTTGAAGTGCAAATGCCACATCCATGATGGTTGACTGCTTGAACTTGCTGGTGTTGGGCAATGGCTAACTGTCTAACAAGGGAAGTAAGCTTTGAGACCTTGTTTTCTAGCCTATGAGTAGAATCAGTGGTGACTTGATGAACTCTAATAGCAAATGAGACTCTAGTGATGAATTGTTGAGAATTCTTGGCCATGTTGGAAAACAATTGTCTAGCAGCAACTGGGGTCTTGTCTATCAAAGCTCCTCCACTAGTAGCATCAACCATGGCTTTCTCCATGGGAAGCAATCCTTCATAGAAATACTGGATGAGGAGTTGTTCACTAATGCGATGATTAGGACAGCTTGCACACAGCTTGTTGAATCTCTCCCAATACTCATACAAAGTCTCTCCAAAGAGTTGTCTAATGCCACTGATGTATTTTCTGATTGTCCCAGTTCTAGAGGCAGGGAAGAAATTCTCCAAGAATTGCCTCTTCAAATCATTCCAGCTTCTAACAAGAACTGGGTGGAAGTACAACCAGTCCTTGGCAGAGTCCACCAAAGAGAAAGGAAAAGCCTTCAACTTAATGTAGTCTTTAGGCACACCATTTGGTTTCATAGTGGAACAAACCACATGAAACTCCTTCAGATGTCTATGAGGATCTTCACCTGCAAGACCATGAAACTTGGGCAACAAATGGATTAATCCAGACTTGAGCTCACAGTCAACATCAATTTCAGGATATTGGATGCACAAAGATTGGAAACCAATGTCAGGTGCAGCCAACTCCCTTAAAAGTTCTTTCTTGATGTTGATGGTCAGCCATGAAGTCAGAATAATGATAAGTGAAAATAGTGCCAAGTTTAGAATCAACGGAATCAGAAATAGAACTAACACTAAAACTATTAACTTCTACACTACTTAAGTGAACTACCCTATGGTGATCAACTACACTATTGCTACCATGCCTATTCAACCTATGAAATGTTCTATCTATTTCAAGATCAAATGCATAAAAGCTACCAGGAGCAGACCTAGTCATGCATAATGGAAGAAACAACAAGTGAATAGTAATAGTAAAAACAAGATGAATAGTAAAAATAGGATGAAATGAGCTAAATTGACCTAGAAATTGCAAAAGCTATAAAAATGATTTAAAAAAAAAAAAACTACCAAAACACTACAAAAAATGTCTAAAAATGATTTTAGAATTTCTATAATTTTTTGATGATTTTTAAAAATTGTGAAAACCAAAAACAAATTCAAAAATAAATCGAGAAAATAAAAAAAAAAATCAAAAATAGAACTTAGAGAAGGAATTTGGCAATTTTAAACTACACCTAGTCTCTTATAGGGACTGCTCTTTCTCAAAATGGGGGATAAACCTTGGATACCAAAATTCAACTCAATTTGAGTCAGTGAAAATTTGCCGAATCCTCAAGTACCTACAACAATGTGACAACAAAACTAACAAGGGAACTGGAAACATAATTAGTGATATGAATTAACTACCAAAACAAAGCAGTACTCTACAAAATGAAAAATTGCATAAGTGGATGAAACTAAATTGCAAACTGAAACAGAGAATGCACAAGCTAAAACAGAGATGTGCAAATTGAACAGAATTGTACAATTGCACAAAATCAAAGCAAACCAAATTACACAAGACTGAAACAGAGATGCACAAGGCTGGAACAAAAATGCAAAACTAAAATAGAATTAAAAACTAAAACTGAAAACCGAAATAAACTAATTACAAGAATTGAAATAAGGAATCGATAGATTGTATCCCCGACAACGGTGCCAGTTTTTGACAGAGCGCGTCGAACACGCCGTCAAAAGCAACTAAGTTTCCCAATAAATTTTGCAATATAAGGCTAACTCAGGTCATTTTCTCAAAGATACAATTCTTCAAACACCTTGCATTCAATTCAAAATAGGGGGGATTTTGTGTAATTTTCATAAATTAAAGCAACAGAACAACTTTCTTAACAATAAGCGAAAACAAGATCAAAGAGATATAACTCAAGAACCTATGCTTATGGAGAAATAATCACAGTTTCAACAAGGATAAGTCAAATTCATACTCATGAAAGTCCCAACAATATGAATTTTAAGGCAATCACTTTACATTCATTCGCAAAAATTCGGATTACTATCGCATTCCTAGTTTTCCCAAATTCAAGCATGTATCGTATTAAATCACAATCAATCGATTATAATTGACCCAAATTAAGATTTCAATTCCCTAATCTAATCATTATCATACATTAAACAAGGAAATTGAAAATTAGAAAAGGGGGGACAAGGGTTTTCATGAGCAAAATTCGAAATTGAGAATAGAGAAACTCATATTTACCCACAAGCACATGATTCTTGGGTTGCAAAGGGGATTTAGCCCTCCATGAAGATCTTCATGGTGGTTGCAAAGGGGCTGCACGAAATTGATAAGGGATAAAGGGAAAAGAAGAGAAGAGAAAAGAGAGCAAAGGTGAGATTTTTATTCAATGTAGTAGTGTTGTGTAGTGTGTAATGTTGTCTTGCAAAAGGGGAAAAGCTAAAAACAAAAGACCAAAACCGTGGTCCCCCCTCCCCCCCCAACAAGGTTTGAAACCCACTAAATAAAAGTTACCTTGACTAATTACAATTACCAAATGGTCCCTAGTTACAAACTAAAACACAGAATTATTACAAGTGTAAGACCATAACATTGAATCCCAGATTTAACCCTTGAAAAGTTCGAATTCGAAACTCATTGTGAGATATGAAATTGTAAATCTCCTCCTTAGCTTTCAAAAAAGACAAGAATCATAAAAATCGGAGATCTGTGTCAAAATTTATGGGTTTCACAAGGGACAGTGTCAAAAGCATCAATAAAACGTGACAAATAGCAATTTTCGACACTTGGGCCCAAAACGACCTAATCTCATAACACTCAGCTAAAATGATCAAAATAAGGTATAAAACATGTCTAGATTATGCTAAAATACACTCTATCAATGCTAAACAAATATACTTTAACGGGCAATGAACCATGCTATTCTTGGCATACGTGATATCTTTGGATATACACATACTTAATAAGCATGAAAACAAATCCTTAATATCATTAATTATAAGCAATGGTTCACCTATGGGTAATCCATATGTGCATTATAATTAAAAATTCCATTCAGCCCAAACATAAAAATTTTTATGGCATCATTATACCAATCAGTTATATATTTTGGAAATACAAAACATAATAGATTTGATCACTTTGGTGATTAACAAATCTTATCTTTGATATTTTAATTTATGAATTCCGCATTCTATATTCTGGTTAGCATCTTATTCTTTGCTTAATGCTTATTGTAGAGTAGCTAACTATAACATGATCTTAGGATAGTACCTTGGTTGGAAAATGGGGATTATTATCTTGAACTAAATATAGATTTCCAATAACTAGGGGTGCGAGGGATCGAAACTTAGTTTATTGGTAATCATGTGAACAAATAAACTAGGGGAGCGCGAGTTCGACACTTGGTTAGTTTGGATCACATAAGTCACTAATCTTATTGTTGGTTTCTTTGTTAAGAAGTGAGAGACTTAAGAAAGAGACTTAGATTCTATGGGTGCGAGGAATCGACGTAGAGGATAACTTAGTTGGCAAATTTTAACTGATAAATGTAGATGGAATTCATATAGGACATTTGTGCATAAGAGTGTTAGCTTTGGTGAAATTTAATCCCCTCACAACATTATCATTATCTCAATTTTCTTTTCATTATAAAATCACAAAAACATTTTCTTTATTATGTTTATGCATTTGTTTAGTTCTTAACTTTCACAAAACCAATTGAAGTTTTTGTTTTTACCACTTTCTTGTGATATCTGTGAGCTTAGATAGTAATTTCATGAACATTGTTTGATATTACGCAAGTCCCTGTGGAAAACGATAATTGGACTTATCCATTTTACTACTTGTTATGACTTGGTGCACTTGCCAATATTCGTACTCAAGCACTTATACACTAATTTTATTAGACGTTTGTCAACACCCAATTTTATCCGTTTAAGTATATTATTATTATTATTTGATTGTGCTAATTTCACAAGTTATGTCTTGCCATTTGAAGAAAGAAAAAGGGAAAGAAAAATGAAGAAAAAATACACAATAGCATAACATGTTGCGCAAAAAACCCAATCTTTTGCCATTTTTCATGCTCCTCTATTACAATACCATTACAAAATTAGAACACTACAAAATTGGAATGAAGTTTCAGCTCAAGCCTAAAATTTAAAGGTGACACAAGCCAAATCAATTCAAGGCAAAAAGAAAGAAGCAAAAGAAAGAAAAAGGCAGCAAAAGAAAAAAATAGCAAAGTCAATCTCCATCATCTCAATTGGCAGCTCCATATCACCATCATCTCAATTGGCAGGTCCATATCACCATCATCCTAGGCAGCCACTCTAGCAAACTAGGCTAAGAACTAGGTGGTGGCTGATCTTGAAAATGCAGCTGCAAGGAGAAAAAACAAAATTGTTAAATAAGAAAAACCTCCTGGGAAGGAAAGCTTAAAAAATTGTTAAAATAAGGAAAACTTCCTAGGAAGGAAACCTCATATGCCTATATATACCAAGCATCAAGGAGAAGAAGAGGGGACAACAACAAAGCAGTAGAAAAAAGAAAAAGAGAATAGAGGAGAACAAGAGCATACAGTAGGAGAGAATACATAATACAGAGCATACTGCAAGTGAAAAAGATACAATAGAGCAGAGAAAAAGCAAGGAAAAAAGAAGAGAGAAAGGAGCAGAACAGCAGTGAGAGCATTAAGCAAGAGCAGAAATACAACAATGAGGAAGAATACATAGGACACCTTAAAAAAAACCATCAAATTTGTGAGTAGAAAAGAGATAGCTTGGCTAGCTCATAACAAGTTTCCTTTCAACTTTTATATGTATTAGTTTTCTTTGAATCTATTTGTTTGTTTGTAAGTTCTTTAATATATGCAATGTAGTATTTTGCACTTTATTTGCTTTTCATCTTTGCACTTGTGTTGCTTGCTCAAAATAGTGATAAGAGATACTGTGTTTAATTAAACTATCCCTAAAAAGATATGAATAGCTAATTAACCAAACTATCCTTAAAAAGATATGAGCCTGAAATAGATTGTTATGATAAATCAACATGGCCTTGGAATCAGAATCGGAGGGGTTTGCAGAAGGCGGTTGATAGCTACATCATCCCAGCGAATGGTCTTCCCCTGAACCTTGCATTTCCGGTTGGCCACCTTGTATTCTCCCTCCGGTTCATAAATGTTGGCGTAGAATTCCTTGACCAGAGGCTCATCAATGGACTTATCTGGCAGGCAGCATAGCTTTTTGAGCCAGCCCCGGTGATGCAGCTCATTGCGGAAGACATCATAGTCACCCGGAGCAATCTTTACAGGCCGCTCTGCAATGAGTCCCCGACCCATGAGTTCATTCTCAAATCTCTCTTGGGCTTCAAAGGAAGAGAAACGGTCGGTGTCATAGGGATAGATAACCCTTTCGTGCGTGGCAGTAGGTGCAGGAGATGTAGGTGGCACAGGTGGTGTAGGTGGTGTTTTAGAAGAAGACGCACTATGGTTGTTGCGAAATTTAGGAGCCATCTGTACTCAAAATGAAAATTACAACAACAAAGCAAATCAATTAGAACAAAGGTGTTTGCTAAGCACTGTGTCGCACTTAGTAAACACCTATCACTGCATGGAAATTGAAAGCAAAAAGGAAAACATACATAATAATACAGAGTAGAGGTGAAAAGGAAAACAGAGTAAAAACAGGGCAAAAATTGAAAGGAAAACAGAGCAAAACAGGGCTCAAGCACTAAGCGCAAGCTTGCGCTTAGCGAACCTCTAGTTCGAGGCAAACTTTCACTAAGCGCAAGTGTGCGCTTAGCGAGCCTCCTAGATGCTTCAGTTCGAAGTATATGTTTGCTCAACGAGACTTCCTGCTAAGTGAATTACAAAAACAATAGTCGCACTTAGCGAGAAGACTCGCTTAGCGGCGCATGAATCTGGAAAATTCCCAGATCCATGAACACAGAAACAGCAGGATGAACATCCAATGAATTTGCGCTGAGCGCTAGTTAGCACTAAGCGCGTATCAAGCAACTGAAGAACAAAAACCTAGAATGCATATTCTCGCTTAGCGCATCAGACGCGCTTAGCGCAAAAATCAAAAATCCCAATAGGGAAACCTAAAAAATGCTAGACCCACAACGCAAATCAAACGGAGAGAAAGCGAAAACGAAACCTAATCTACTCAGCACACAACCCAAACTCAATAACACTAAAGACACAACAATGCTACCATTAAAACAGAAAAACAAAATTAAAAAGGAGTTGGAGTGCTTACCTGGCGTGGAGATTGAAGAAAAATGGGATCCAAGAAGATGCAGATGCAGTGTGTGAGTGAGTGAATGAAAGTGGAAAGTGAGAGTGCAGAAAACAGAAGGGGACGGCGTGAGAGAGGAAGGGAATTAGGTTTGAGTGAGAGAGAAAATTTAATTTGGGAAAGAGGGAGAGTGGGCGGTTTCAAAACTGCCCAACAGTTACGAGCCTCGCGCTTAGCGCATGGTTACGCTTAGTGCAATATCTCGTGCCCCTTCATTTCATTTTATAATTTTTTTTTTTAACTTCCGCTGAGCGACGATATGCGCTTAGTGCGAATGTATGCTCAGCGAGTAATGTGTTCGAACCAAATAACCGTTGAGCACTGTCCTGCGCTTAGCGACATTATAAGTCGAACCAAAACTGCGCTGAGTTGCATAGCGCGCTTAGCGAGAATTTCATTCGAACTAAACTTGCGCTAAGCTGCATAGCGCGTTTAGCGAAACTTTACTTCGATTTGAGTTTGCGTGCAGCGAAGAGAAGCGCTAAGCAAACTATGCAGAGATTTGTTATTGATGCCAAAAATTGAAAAAAATTGAAGTGACAAACCTGGGTTGCCTCCCAGCTAGCGCTTCTTTAACGTCAATAGCTTGACGGTTGACAAGATCAAGGATCTTGTAGATGTATGATTGTTGTAAGCCTCTCAATTTCTCCACCATGATAGCCTTTGAGTCTTTGGCCATTCACCACCCAGCTTGTTTGTGGGTTTTCCGCTGATGGATCTATGATCTCAATTGCTCTGTAAGATTTGACATCTTTGATGGTGAAGGGACCAGACCACTTGGACTTCAATTTCCCAGGGAAAAGCCGGAGTCTTAAGTTGAATAGGAGCACTCGCTGCCCTATATGAAATTCCCTCTTCAATAGCTTCTTATCATGATATCTCTTGGTTTTCTCTTTGTAGAGCTTTGAGGATTCATAGGCTTGATTTCTCATTTCCTCTAGTTCTAATAACTGCAGCTTTCTCTTGTCGGCCGCCAATGTTGGATCAAAATTTAGCAATTTAATTGCCCACCAAGCTTTGTGAGCCATTTCCACTGGAAGGTGACAAGCCTTGCCATATACCATCTGAAATGGTGTGAGACCAATTGGAGTCTTTAATGCAGTCCTATAGGCCCAGAGGGAATCATCCAGCTTATGTGCCCAATCCTTCCTTGATGCTGCCATTGTCTTTTCCAGGATTTTCTTGATTTCTCTATTGGAAACTTCTGCTTGGCCATTGGTCTGCGGATGATAGGGCGATGCTACCTTGTGTCGTACTTCATAATGTTGGAGGAATTTTGAAAGAGCTTCATTGCAGAAATGTGTTCCTCCATCACTTATCAAGACGCGAGGTACTCCGAACCTTGTGAAAATTTGCCGCTTTAGGAATTTGATGACGGTCTTGGCATCACTTTTCTGACATGCCATAGCTTTAACCCACTTGCTCACATAGTCTACGGCTACCAATATGTATTCATTTCAAAATGAAGGAGGGAGAGGGCCAACGAAGTCAATGCCCCAACAATCAAAAACCTCTACTTCTAGGATATTTTGGAGAGGCATTTCATGCCTCTTTGATATGCTCCTTGTCCTTTGGCATTTATCACATGCTTGAGCATGTTCGAAAGCATCCTTGAACAAGGTTGGCCAATAGAAGCCTGATTGAAGTACCTTGGCAGCTGTACGTCCACCATTATAGTGACCTCCATAAGGTGAATTATGGCAATGCCATAGAATATTCTTGGCCTCTTCTTGTGGGACACATCGCCTTAGAAGTTGATCGGCCCCGATCCTAAACAGGAAGGGATCATCCCAGACATAGTAAGTGCAGTCCCTCAAGAATTTCTTCTTTTGATGCCAATTCATTCCTTCTGGCATCACATGGGCAGCTCTATAATTGGCGATGTCTGCAAACCAAGGTCTCTCCTGCACCATCATGAGGAATTCATCAGGAAACTCCTCTCTGATCTCCAGCTCTTTGTTGGTGACTTCTTCATTTATTAGGCGAGATAGATGGTCTGCAACTGAATTTTCACTCCCCTTCTTGTCTTTGATCTCAATATCAAATTCTTGCAGAAGTAGCACCCATCGGATCAATTTGGGTTTGGAGTCTAGCTTGGTAAGGAGATATTTTATGGCTGCATGGTCAGTATAAATAATCACCTTAGATCCTACCAAATAGGATCTAAACTTTTCCAGAGCGTATACTATGGCCAACAACTCTTTTTCTGTGGTAGCGTAGTTGAGTTGAGCGTCATTGAGCACCTTGGAAGTGTAGTGGATGGAGTGAAAGACTTTGTTCCTCCATTGTCCTAGAACAGCTCCTACGCATAATCACTGGCGTCGCACATCAGCTCAAAATCTTGACTCCAATTAGCAGCAATTATCACTGGTGCGAGATAAGCTTGTCCTTCAAGGTGTGAAAGGCGGTTAAGCATTCTGTGCTCATGCTGAATTTGACTTCTTTTGCTAACAAGGAGCTAAGTGGTCTGGCTATCTTGGAGAAGTCCTTAATGAATCTTCTGTAGAAGCCGGCATGACCAAGAAAACTCCTCACCCCCTTCACGTTAGTTGGTGGTGGTAGCTTGGAAATCACATCAATCTTCACCTTGTCCACTTCGATTCCTCTTATTGAAATTTTGTGCCCAAGCACAATTCCCTCTTGAACCATGAAGTGACACTTCTCCCAATTCAGCACCAAGTTACTCTCCTTACATTTTTTTAATACCAACTCCAGGTTAGAGAGACACAGGCCAAACGAAGCTCTAAAGACAGAAAAGTCGTCCATGAATACTTCAATGCATTTCTCTACCAAGTCGGCAAAGATAGCAAGCATGCAGCGCTGGAACGTGGCCGGAGCATTACATAATCCGAATGGCATTCTCTGGTAAGCAAAAACTCCGAAAGGGCAAGTGAAAGCAGTCTTCTCTTGGTCCTCCGGGTCTGCACTGCTATTTGGCTATATCCAGAGTAGCCATCAAGAAAACAATAGTAAGCTTGCCCAACTAACCTTTCTAGCATTTGGTCCATGAAAGGCAGGGGAAAATGGTCTTTTCTTGTGGCGTCATTTAGCTTCCTATAGTATATACACATTCTCCACCCTGTGACAGTCCGAGTGGGTATCAACTCGTTTTTATCATTGCGGATCACTATCATTCCGCCTTTCTTTGGCACTACTTGCACTGGACTCACCCAGCTACTGTCAGAGATGGGGTAAATCATCCCAGCCTCCAGAAGCTTCAGCACTTCCTTCCTCACCTCTTCCTTCATGGTGGGGTTGAGTCGCCTCTGAGGTTGTCGCACTGGCTTGTAGTCGGCTTCCATCATGATTTTGTGCATACAATAAGATGGACTAATTCCCTTGAGATCAGAGATGTGCCAACCTACAGCTTCTTGATAACGCTTGAGAAGTTTCAATAGCTACGTTCCTTCCTCAGAAGACAGAGAATTGCTGATGATTATTGGTTTGTCTTCCTCTTCATCCAAAAAAATGTATTTAAGATGAGAAGGTAAGGTCTTCAACTCAAGCTTGGGCCTCTCTGCCTTGTCATTATTCAACTTTTCATAGATATTATCATTTGGAGGAATTTCTTTTAGCTTTTCCAAATGATGTCTGTACTCTTGGACTTCATTTTCCTCCTCTATAGTAAGGCAGTCCATGGAATTAACTAGGACTCGCTCTAGAGGAGAGTGTAAAGTCAGTTGTTGAGTAGCTTCTACCACTTCCTCTTCATAAGCATCAATGCGGAGGCAATCCTTGGTGTCATTCTGGTGGTGTATGGCTTCAAAGATGTTGAAGGTGACCTTTTGATCGGCCACACTCAGCTGGAGATGTCCTTTTCCCATATCTACCACCACGTTAGCCGTCATCATAAAGGGTCTTCCTAGAATTAAGGGCACCTCCTTATCCTCCTCCATGTCCATGATGACAAAATCAACAGGGAAGGTGAATTCTCCTACCTTAACTATGACATCCTCAATGACACCATGAGGATATTTGATGGAGCGATTTGCAAGTTGGAGAGTCATCCGAGTAGGTTTTAATTCCAAGTCTCCAATCCTCCGAAGCACTGAGAGTGGCATTAAATTGATGCTTGCACCTAAGTCAATCAGGGCTTTCCCTATGGAAATCTCTCCAATGGTGCAAGGAATTGTGAAACTACCCGGATCTTTGAACTTTGGCGGAAGGGTCCGTTGGATGATGGCACTACAATTGCCCTGAACGTTGATGGTCTCCTCTTCAATGTACTTCCTCTTCTTAGTAACCAGATCCTTCATGAACTTGGCATATAAAGGCATCTGTTGTAGCGCTTCACTGAAGGGAATGGTGATCTCCAATTTCTTGAAGACTTCTAGAAATCTAGTGAAATACCTCTCCTTGTCTTTCCTTGACGGAATTAGAGGATAAGGTAGATTCTTGGTGACCTCTTGTTCTGGAGCTTCCTTTGCCTTCTTCGCCAATTGGTGTTTGGGCTCGTGCATTGGTAAGAGCCTCAATTTGCTGGGTTAGGATTTTGTTTTGAGCTAAGACGACATCTTGAGAATGCAACTCCAAAATGCCCTTCCTTGGAGGAATATGAGTCCTATCATGAGTGATAGAATGATCGCCTGCAGCCATATTTTCAATCAGTGCTATGGCATCCTCCACGGTCTTCATTTTGACCTTCCCTTCGGCTGAAGCATCCAACAGTTGCTTGGTATGGTTCTTCAACCCATCAATGAACATGATAATTTGTATTGGCTCCTCAAAGCCATGGGTTGGTGTCTTCCTTAGCAATCATCTAAAGCGATCCCACGCTTCACCTAGAGATTCCTCGGCCCTTTGAGTGAAAGAGGAAATCTCTGTCTTCCCTTGTGCAGTCTTGGACTCTGGAAAGTATTTGTTAAGGAATTTAGCAAAAATTTCATCCCAAGTTTGGAATGTGTTACCCTTGAAGGAATGGAGCCATTGCTTGGCATTTCCTGCCAGAGAGAATGAGAATAAATTGAGACGGATGGCATGATCAGGAACTCCTGCTAGTTTAACCGTGTTGCAAATTTCCATATAGGTGGACAGATGAGCATAGGGGTCTTCATTAGGCAAGCCATGGAACACATTGGCTTGTATGAGCTGGATGAGAGAAGATGGATATGAGACACTTGCGACTTGTACCTCTGGTCTCATGATACTTGTGAAGTGAGCTGGAATAGCAGGAGCCACATAGTCTTCAGAGTGCGTTTTTGTTGATTGTCTTCCATGATTGGCTCTTCGACCTTGGAAGGAATCTCAATGTGTGGTTGTACGGAGGAAGAAGCTTTCTGAGCCGCTTGTCTTTCTCTTTTTCTTCTTGCGGCCTTGATCTTTCGACAGGTATTTTCTATCTCCGAATCCAATGGAATTAGATCAGCTTCCGAACTCCTACCTCGCATACACTTCAAGTACTCAAAAGTGGGTTAACAACACTCAAGAATGACAATTATGCAGAATTTTCTGCATGAAAATTATGCAACAACTCCAATTATGCAGCAGAGCACATGCAGCAATGTATTTCTAGATTATGCAGCAATTGAAAGCAAGTTCTACCAATCAGTGTTCCAAATTTATGCAGAATTTTCTGCTGCAAATTATGCAGCAACTCCTATTATGCAGCAGAGAATACGTAGAATAGAGGCAGAGGCAGATTTCTTTGAAATAACAAACTATACACAAAACATACAATGAATATAAACTAAGTACAATTATACAATAGACAAAATTGAACTAATGATTAAGATTGACATAAATACTAATCGTCGAATACCATGAACAATTCCCCGGCAACGGCGCCAAATAACTTGTTGGACTATTTTGGCAAGCGTACCAAATATCGCACAAGTAGTTTAAAAGGGAAGATCCCAGTATCGAATCCACAGGGAATTGTCCGTATTTGACTATCAGTAAAGTAATCAATTCCTAAACATTAGTTTGGTTTTTATAGTTGGTTGTTCTTGAAACATCAATAATAACATAAATTTAACACTACAGTTAATACTAACTATAAACAATAAAAACGACAATGTTGATTCAGGACTATGATCGAACAGTTGGCGTGCTTGAGTTTTAGAATGGAATAATGGATATGTTGAGGATTTGGTTCAACCGGTTTGCTTCCCATGTAAACATATAAGATGTATTCTCCATTCACATTAATAGTTCAGATTAATTTCGATCTAAAAGTGCTCAAAACGTGATCTCTCATCAAATCAAGCCTAAACTGCTCAACCTCACTTCCGATGTCTCGGTAAGTTCAGTTGAGTGGTTTGATGAAGCTTAGAGATCTTTGTGAAGCTAATGGAGTCTATCCTATGTCTAGAAATACACTCCATTAGAGTTCAAACTCAGTTCCAAGTTCAACAGCATCTGTCAATGGCAGGTAAACTCTAAAACATGCATATATAACTGATCCAATCATATAACAAGAATAAAGATAGAGAAATGAACATTAAACTGAATATTTCAATGAATAGATATGAAGAATAGCGTTTACATGATCAGCACCTAGTTCCAAGTCCTCAACACTAATAGATTAGCCTCTCATTGTCATGAGAAGCCTTGAAAAGGTTACAAAAGGGGATGAAGAGAACAGAGGAAAACAGAGGAAGCAGCTCAACCAATCCAAAAAAAGTCTGAATGCTTCAAAATTCTTCAAGTGTAGCTTATATAGCCGAAGCCTCGCTTAGCGCAAACTTCCACTAAGCGCAAAACACTGCATAATGCATCTCAGAACAGGTGTTCCGCTAAGCGCAATCTTCCGCTCAGCGCATATTCAGTTCGAAAGCAACTTCCGCTAAGCGCGATGTCCCGCTAAGCGAGTCTTCTGTTCGAATGAAAACTTCGCTTAGCGCAATGTGGTGCTCAGCGCGTCATAGGCCGCCTAGCTCGCGTAGCTTGCTGTTGCACTCAGCGAGTTAAGCGCTGAGCGAGATGTGTCGCTTAGCGAGTCATGTCTTCTTTTTACATTCTCCCTTTACTGTTGAATCTAGGCCTGCACATATAAATTAGAGTATATTTCTCACAAAATAACTTCCTAGGGTTAGAATTATCAAACTATACAAATCTATATTAAATGATTTCAAACTAAGCTAAAATTCCTGAGAAAGTTGGATAATCACTACAAAATTTTATGCAATATTTACGTATATAAAGCGATTATCATCTAACATAGACATTGTCTGGTTTGACTATGCATGGTCTGGTCTAGCTATCACATAGTCTAGTTCGAGATTCATGCATGGTCTGGTCCAGCGCTTATACATAGTCTGGTCCAAGACTTCACACAATTTGTTTCGAGACTATTGCATGGTCTGGTCCGATACTAAATTGAATTACAATGTTTTTTTTATTATACCATTCATCTTATTTTCTAAATTGAATTACAATGTTTTTAAAAGTTTTTTAATAATTAAAAATTATATTGTATCATAATGTAAATTGTTTATCAGAAATCCAAAAAATAATTTGTGTTAAAAATATACTTTTTAGTTTAAATCTTAATTATAATATTTATTGTAAATTTTAATAAATGTTACAAACACACCCCATGACACTTTTTCTAGTACTTTCTCTATAGTTGATTGATATTTATTGGAATCACCAATTTTGGAAGATCATATTTTTAAATTAAGAAAGAAAATTATTAAATAAGAAGTGAAATTTATCAAAATTGATGATTTTTAATATGTTTCAGTCAACGAATAATAAATAGTGCATTAAAAAAGAGTGTCAAAACTAATAAGTTGTTTGTTCAAGTGGTATCGAAATCGATTTTCTTAAACAAATGTTTTAGGTTCAAGTATTGTGGATGAAAAAAGTATGGGGAGGAGAGATTTCATTAAAGATGACCCAACTGGGTTTTTCAACAAAAAATAATCATTAACAAAAGTTGGTAAATACTCCACGACAATAATGTCATGGCTAAAAAGTATCAAAACATTGCAAGCCTAACATTCAATTGATAATTAGTATAACATACATTTAAATCGTGGCCCCCAATCTCTCATTCCCTCTTCCTAGATCCAAAAAGGGAGAAATATATCTTTTGAAAGAAGATATATTTTTGGTACTAAAAAAATGAAATATTTGATATTTCCTTACACTTCGTCGGGAGTGAAAGTGTGCACTTTTCAATTGTTGGGAGTGGAATGAAAAGTGGCTAAAAGTGAAAGTATAATGTCAGGTACTTGCATGACCATTATATATCCTCACAAACCAAGACTTTTTGGTATGCTTTGTCCTTATTCACAAACTTTTCGAGAAACTTCCCGGAAGGTCACCCATTCTGAAATTGCTTCAAGTCAAGCACACTTAAATGTAGATTTTAAGTGATGGATTACAAAAAGTTAGATTCATCTTATTAGTATAGGTAACACCATTTAATCCCTTTAATGAAAGACCTCCATGATGAATACAAAAAAAATATATTCATTACTTTTGTCATTGATTTTTGATACAAAGAATAATAAATAAATAAAGTACTCTATCAATATGATGCGGAAGTGTACCTCCACTTGAAGTTATTGTTATTACAAAGAGAAGAAATAAACACTAAGGACTCACATATCCCTTTTTAAAGGTGTGTGAATCAATAGGCAAGGCAAATGACCCCTCCATAAAACACAAATTTGTAACTATTTGTTTGATTTGACCCCTCCATCAAAAGCTAATAATTTACAATAAAAACTTATGAGTCACTTAGTGTTTAATTTATAACATTCTCCCATTTGGCTCATATAGTATATAATGATAATCTTTATTTTGAAAATAATATATGGCCATAACTTGTCAACTTAAACTTGATAATTCCTCAAAAAATAATTACACATGAATCATGGCAATTATATTTTTAGATCAAATATTTTCTTCCATGTATTACAATATGTAACATTTTCATAGTGAAATTTATTGATTTAACTTGAATCCTTTTATGAATAACTCTAACGTGCACAATGTCATATAAAAGAAAATACATATTATTTATAAACTAGTAAGACCCATATGAATTACATGATTCTAAAACACTTTAGCCGACAATCCTTTTGTTAATGGATTAGCTATCATGGATTTTTTTTCCCACTGAAATCTCAATCCAGAAGAAGGAGAATGGCCCAAGCATCCCAACTAGGTTGGCACTCAAGGACCATAGACCAAACAACCAACTGTATATTATTAAAAAAGAAAAAAATCGAGATATGAATCATCAATCAAGATATGATTTTTAGATGTGAAATTGCATATCGTTTTCTTAGATTTCAATCAAGATATGAATCATCAAAATCGGAGATTTATGTAAAATGTTATCATCCGAACAAGAGACAATGTCAAATTAAAAATAAATGTGACATATAGCAAAATTGATAGTTGGACCCCAAGGTCGTGGTTGCCGCAAGGCCAATTAGGCGGCAGCCTTAGGCCTCATTTCAAAAAAAAATTTGTATATACTTCTAGAATTTATTTTAAGTCTAAACTATTTAGAGAATTTTATTTATAATTAATTTATTAATAAAATATAAAACTTAAAAATATATACACACGTAAATATTTTTATAAATTATTTGAGAATTTTATTATATCCATTTTAAATATTATAAGAAAAATTAGTTTACATTTTCTTTAAATTAAAATTAAAAGGGACATTAAATGACTATAGATATTAAATTTTATAAAAATAGTACGATTCATAAAATAAATATTTTAATGAAAATAATAGTGATGAAATTATTTAGGTAAAGATTAATTATTATAGTTTTAACTATAAAATTTGTGCGTACTTAATGATATTTTTTACCCAGAATAGAGTGAGATGTTGAAAATTTTCAATTATTAAATGTTAGTTAAAAAATTTAAAGTCTAAAAATTAAAAAATTAAAATATAAATTTATAAATTATAATAGAGTAGGATTCAAAAAATAAAATAAAAATTGTTTAAGGCCTCAAATATTCTAAACACAACCCTAGGACCCAAAGATGCCATATCTCACAAAACTCAATTAAAATGGTAAAAATCAAGAATAAAAACATGTCAAAGATGTTCCAAATGCAACATTAGACAATGCTTAATTATGCTCTATCACCTCCACATGTGAACTCATCCGATTTCCTGCATAGATGCTTTGTTCACTTCCCACTGGATTTTGCAAGTTTAGAAAGCCCTGCACATTATTAACAATGTGAATTGTAGAACCCGAATCAATTCATCCAGTATTGGTAGGAGCTTCAATAAAAATTGATTCAAAACAAGGTAAAATTACCTTTTTTTTCGAGCCATTTCTTGTATTTGAAACAATCTTCTTCATATGTCCCACCTTTTGCATAAAAAATAATTCACCTTTTTCTCATCCCACTTCATTTGGAAAGTCTTGTAGACTCTAGGAACACCATTGCCTTTTCTTCCATTTCCTTTATTATGAGTTACCATATGAACACTTTTAGATACCTAATGCTTCAATCTCTCTTCTTCCTCTTGAACACACATGGTTAATAATTCATTAATAAACCATTTGTCCTTATGTGTATTGTAGGGAATTTTAAAAGGTCTATATTCCGAAGGAAGTGAGTTGATAATGAAGTGGACAAGAAATGATTAAGAAATTTTTAACTTCTAAGGATTTTAGTTTAGTAGCAGTATCCCTCATTTCCATGATGTGTTTACGCACACCCTTACTTTTGTCATACTTCATGCTTGAAAGCTTTTTCATAAAGGTGTTAGCCATGGACTTATCAAAGCTAACAAATTGCTCTTCAATAGAATTCATATAAGTCTTAACTTTATCACTCTAGGGATTAGATCCCCTAATGTTTTTGCTTATATGAGACTTTAATAGCATTAAACTTAAGCGATTTGATCTCTGCTACCGCTCATAGTTTTCTTTCTTTAGGTGTGCACTACCTTCCATGGGAATGGGTAGTTCACCCACACGTAGTGCCAAGTCCAATTCCATGCACCCTAAGGTCAAAATTATTTGTTCTTTCCAATCACCAAAATTTTCACCAATCAACATTGAATTCTAGATTCAAGTAAATTTCTAGGAATAATTGCAATATAAAGATTTTACATTAATGCTACGTACGAATAAAAATTGAAAAAGTAAATTCAAACCTTCCTATGGACAGAGGTGCAAATTATGCTATTTATTATTTATTGATTATTATTTTCCTATATGGCCAAATAATAATTCTTTTACCACAATGCTTAGAATGCTATGGCAACTTCTAAACATGTAGTCCAAAATAGAATTTTAATAATAATGCAAATTTGAAAGCCACACATATATATAAAAGACGTGTAGCACAACTTCAATCAAATTTGCTTTTTCAATTCAGTCTAATAGCGCTAACATGAATTACTATAAGTGTAATTCAATTCAAATAAACCATAAATTCTAACAGTTATAAATAAACCATAAATTCTAACAAATAATTACAATTGTATATCAATTAATTGAAATTCCATTTAAATAATATTAACACATTATGCTAAATAATTTAAAATCATGTTTAATTTCTAACATTTAAGTCATCCTCAACTATGTAGTCTCATACTTGCACAACCTCTAGATCTCTCTCATATGGATGTATTTTTCATTCATGTACCCTTCTTGCTGGAAGCATGCCAGAGGTTACTCCTTGTCCGTGCCACATCTCTTGTGCACCAGTGATCACTCCTCACCCTCGTCGGTGCTCGAGATGTTACATGTCCATCAGCTTCCACTTGTTTTGTCCTTAAACCAAACTGTACTAGGAGAGAGGCTTGATTTGATACCACTTGTAACCATGGCAGTTAAAATGTATGACTCCCGATACGATTCATGGGATTTGATACGAATTAGCCCCTCAACGATGCGAATCACATTGAGAATCGTTTATGTGCCTAAATCGGTGTTGATTTGTGTGTATCGCACAAGAATCACGTGAATCGCAATTGTGAGGGATTCACGTGATTCTAGAGCTAACTAGAGGGGGTGTAATGCAAGCCTTTGCATGGCAAGGATCGGGTTGGGTCGTGCGCAGCCCAAGTCCAAAAACCTTAAAAAATTATTTTTTTAATAAAACTGGTCGTAAATAGGGGAAAAATAGTTGTTCATCTCCCCCCAAACAAATAATGAAAGTTTTTGTGCATCCTCTCCTTCCTCTCCTATGCGAAATCATCTTCTTCCTTTGCTGTGCATCCTCTCTATCTCTCGTTATCTCATCCCTGCTCATCATGAGAGGGAGACTACACGTCCCCTATTTCAATGTTGTTGTTGTGCGTCCCTTGTTTTAGTGTTGTTGTTGTTGCTTTCTTATTTTAGTGTTGTTGCTTTTGATCGTGTGCTGCTCCTTATTTCATTTTGTTGCTTGCTCCTTATTTCAGTTTCAATGTTGCTTCTCTATGGTTACTGCTTCTCTACTTGTTACTGCTCTTTTGCTTCTCTATGGCAACAACAACAACACTTATATTTTGGGAAGCTATGTAGCTGAATTGTGCAACAATAACATATCTCTATTTTGTTGAACTTGTGCTCATATACAACCACTTTTTTTTAGCCTTGTAACTGATAATTATTATTTTGTATCAATGCTAAATTGCTAATATGTCACTTTGTTAGATGTTTGACTACAAAATGCTATTATTATTATGTTTCCTTTTTTCATATGTTTCTTAATGTTCAAATTCACTTACAATACTTTTATATGTCTTATATATATATATATATATTATGTTATGCTATGTTTTATTTTTTATCATGAATCTTACGATTCATGATTTGATTCGGAAGCTTTTCAATACATACTTTGTATCCGATTCAACTATCATGCTTGTAACATCCCGGCATTGACTAGGGCGAGGAGTGATTGTCGATGTAAAAGAGATGTAGCATAGACAAGGAGTGGCTCTTAGCAAGCTTCTTGCGGGAGGGTACATGAATGAATCGAATAAATATCTGTACGAGAGGGATCCAAAGGCTATGCAGGTATAAGATTGTAAAATTGAGGATGACTTAAAGGGATTAATTAATACTACCTAAACCAACAAGATGCATCTACTGTTCGATAGCCCATTACTTAAGAACTCCATAGCTAAACGTGCTTATCTTGTAGCAATTTCGAGATAGGTGACATTCTAGAAAGTTTATGAGAAAGCGTATGAGTGAGAACAAAACACATTGAAAATTCTTGTATTGGTTTGTAAGAACAATTAATGATCTTGCAAGTAATCGAACATTATAGAAAATGTCAAACTAATAAGTTGGATTTTAAGCAACAATGAAAGTAGAAAAAATTATGACACATTAAAATGTTTCACCTCAATCGATGAGGTGAAAAGTACACATTAAATTTTCTTCACAAATGAGTTTCAATATTGCTCCACTTATAACATGTTTCACAATAATTTATAAAGAGCATAATCGACTATGTACTAGGGGTGTTCGCGGCTCGATTTGGTTCGATTTTCTACTAAAAGGTCACTTGAACCAAACACAAAAATTACATGCAGTTCAGTTTGGTTCGGTTTTTTATTTCTATAAAATCCAATCCAAACCAAATCAAACCAATATTTTGTGGTTTAGTTAGGTTCAGTTTTTGCAGTTTTTGCTTCAATCAAATGTTTGAACAAAATAGTGTAAAATTATAGTAGTTTTTAAGAACTACTTTAGAATTCAATTCAATTTAGTTCAATTTCCTCTACCAAACTAAACTAAACTATGAACAACCCTAGAACTAAGAGCATCATAGATGGAAAACACAACATACAATATATCAGCCAAACCCACTTGTTTTGTCACTAATTAATCTTGAGAACCATAATGTATAATGAAATTGCACTTTTTTTTTTGGAAACTACTATATATAGTACAATAGGAGAAATTACATGAGAGGAATTCCCATTATATTTAACTATAATATACTTGCATAATTATGCAAAATTTGTACCTACATAATTACACCACTATTTGACCCAACAATTCCCTAATGAGAACCAAAACTCCTAACAAAATTTGTAATCCATCACCAACCACCACACCCAAAAAAAAAAACACCTTATAGCTTCCATTTATCCTAACGTCCTATGATACACCAATACAAACTTGCTAAAAGAACATATCATTAAGCAAAGGTATCAATGGTACCAAACAGATATTGTTAACAAAATATGCAAACAAGAAAATTGAGAAAAGCATAAAGAAACAACAAAATAAAAAAAAAGGCTTAATTATGTTTTTAGTCGTTTGAATGCGACCCAAAATTTTTTTAGTCCTTCAATTTTTTTTTTGGCTTTTTTAGGTTCTCCAAATATTGTCAAATATATTTTTAGTCATTTTGTAAGTTTTTATATCATGTCGTTAGTAGTGTTGGATTAGCACGTGACCGTGCTACAAATTAACATGGTCGTGCTGCAAATTAACATCCCCTCCCTTCGTCTTCGTCTTCGTCTTCTTCTTCTTCCTCTTCATCCCTGACTCCTCGTTCTTTACAACCAAGTCACTTCCACTCCCCTCACACCAGCTGTGACCACTTCATTGCCATTCGCTCTACTGATGTCTCCGTCCTTATCGCTGAGTTCGCCTCCTCTAGGGGTGCTCAAAATAACCAGTCATGAAAAAAATAACTATAACTAATAATAACTAGTTATATACAAGTGGTTATCAAACTAGTTATAGTTATTTCAAATAATTTTTTTTTATTTAAAAACTAGTTATAGTTATTTACTAATAACTTATTTGTCAAATACTCAAACAAGAAAATAACTAGTTATAACCAATTATTTGTCTATAACTGGTTTTATAACTTGTTTTAAATATAATAAGTGGTTATATATTTATAACTAGTTTTTAAAAATAATATTCTAAATTATAACTAGTTTTACAAAACTAGTTATAGTTATAGTTATAATAACCATTTCTAAAGTAGTTATTCTTAATTATGGCTATGGTTATTAAAATAACCAAATTTTGAGCACCCCTAGTGATGTGTCATTATTTTCTCCTATTTCTTACCCCTTTCTGTCATCATTTTAATTACTAATTAGCCTTAATTGTCAAATTAATTATGCAGTTTTATCATTTGGGCCGTTTTGACTAATTCTGTATTTTAATTTGATTTTAGGAGAATTATAAGCAATTGGGCTTGGATCTGGAATTGGGCTGAACCATTTTGGGCTTGAAGAGAGGAGACTGTTTTAGTTTTATTTGTCATCCAGTTTTATTTTATTTCATTTTATTGCTGTATTTTGTAATTGGGCCGCATCAGATTTTTTTATGGGCCCAAATTAGATTAGTATCCTAGGGTTTTATGTAAGGACTTCTGGGTGAGACAGATTAAAAAGGCCCCAGCCGTCACAGAAAAGGGGGAGTTTTTAGGTTTTCGTTTTTCACTATTCAGAGAAGGGTTTCACGTCCCCAGATGCTACTATTCATGTAGAGCAGCGTTTTTGTGCATTCTCTGCTTCTGTTTCCGTTTTTCGCTCCTCATTGTTGGTTCGTTTTCAGTTTTCATTCCCAGTTTCGTTTTTGCCTTCTATCCTTGTTTTCGTTTCTGTTTTGCATTTTGCCATTTACGTTTCCAGTTGCTGTTTAATTTGAATGGAAGGTTAAATTTTCGGTGTTGTTTTCTCTTGAGGACTAAGCACTAGCTCTCTTTGAGGTTTTGTTATTAATGTCAATGTCTGATCAATTTTTCCCCTTCACCAATTATTCTGTGATGGACCTGTGAGAGGAATTAATTGGTGTATGTGTTGCTTAATCACATAATGAAAACCTTGTATTAATTTTCGCTTAGTAATTTAATTCCGGGTTGGATTAAGTGGCTGAATTGATTAGGGATAGATTCTCGTAACCTAGGATAAGAGACTTGCTTTTGAATCAAGGGGAAACAACACGTTTTAGTTTTGTTTTTTTTTAATTCAAGTTGTTTACTGTTTAAACTATTAAAGCAAAGAAACCCCCCCCATTTGCTACTGTTTTATTGTTGTTAAGTGTTATGAACGTTTGTTTGATCATTGCTCGCTGGGAAACGACCTAGGATCACTTCCTAGTACTGCATTTAATTGTTTTTATTTGGTTTGGGTACGGCCTCGATCAAATTTGGCGCCGTTGCCGGGGAGTAGTGGTTCCAATCAAGGGTTCATAATTGTGTTTGTGTTTGTGTTTGTGTTTTGTGGTTGTGTGTTTCCCTGCAGCAAGTTCAGCAAATGAAACTTCAATACAATGGAACAGTAACTATGCATTGTATTGCCCTGTTTCTGTTCTGTGTTTGAACTTCAAGTTGCTGCTGTTGTGAGGATTTATTTCTACTAGTCCTTTGTTTTTGCTGTGAATAGTGTCGAACTTTTCTAATTAATTGCCAATTTTTGTTTTGGTAGCTAGAGTTGTCCTTTTTGGCTGATTTTTTTTGTGATAGTTTATTTTGACCCATATTTTGTGTGAAAAATACTAGAAGCACATGGTGTGGCTGAATTTGAGAGATACAAAAATTTTGGGAATTTGTGTTAAGCAAAACTTAAAACGGTCATAACTTTTGCTCCAGGTATCAGAATGAGTATTATTATATATGAATTTGGGGTAGAATTGAATTTCCAATGCAGCCCAATGACTATAGCCGTTGCAGGTTCTCAGAATTCCAAAAAACAGGCTGTTTACTAAGTTTTTTTTATTTTTTAAGCATTATTGCCTTATTTTTTCAAACTTTGAATTTTTAGTTTATATAGTTAGACTTTGAATTTTTGTCTGATTTTTTTGTGCTACCTTTTTATGATTTTAGGGAGTCACTCACAAAATTTCAGCTCATTTGGATGTTTTTTGAGTATAGTTCCAGTTTTACCCCTAATTATGCTTGTCTGGAAAATACATGATTTGCTGCATATAGTGCATGACTAGGGGAAATCCGGATAATCTACTGCCTTTTGATCCTGAAATAGATAGGACCTTTCATAGATTAGTTAGGCATAGTGAGCATATAGATAGTCTTAGTTTTGATAGTCTTAGTGTAAACAACTCTGGGTGTTCTCGATTCGAGCATTTCTGCTGGTGATATTCATACCGAGAACATGGCTCAACCTCCACCTCGTGAGAGGACACTTAGGGGAGATGGCTGCACCTGATTTCACTTATGAAAGCTTGTGCATTCAATACCTTGATGAGGATGTCCCATATGTTCTCAAGACTGGACTGATACATTTGCTTCCTAAGTTTCATGGCCATGCGGTGAGGATCCGCATAAACATCTGAAGGAATTTCACATAGTATGTTCAACCATGAAGCCTCCTGATGTCCAAGAAGATCATATCTTTCTGAAGGCTTTCCCTCACTCTTTGGAGGGAGTGGCAAAGGATTGGCTGTACTACCTTGCTCCCAGGTCTATCACTGGTTGGAATGACCTCAAGAGGATGTTCTTGGAGAAATTCTTTCCTGCATCCAGAACCACTGCAATCAGAAAAGACATTTCAGGCATCAGGCAACATAGTGGAGAGAGCTTGTATGAGTACTGGGAGAGGTTTAAGAAATTGTGTGCAAGCTGCCCTCACCACCAGATCTCTGAGCAACTGTTGCTCCAGTATTTTTATGAAGGTCTAAATAGCATTGAAAGGAGCATGATTGATGCTGCTAGTGGTGGAGCTCTTGGTGATATGACCCCTGCCGAGGCTAGAAACTCCGATTGAGAAGATGGCCTCCAACTCCCAACAATTCAGTGCAAGAAATGATGCTATTGTCATTAGGGGAGTCCATGATGTGGCCACAGATTCATCTCCATCTGCTGAAAATAGGAAGCTTGAGGGAAAACTTGATGCCTTGGTCAACCTAGTAACTCAGCTTGCCATAAATCAAAAATCTGCATCTCGCTTTATTATATTGTTGCAAGAGTCTGTGGCCTATGCTCTTCTGCTGATCACCATACAGATCTCTGTCCTTCTCTGCAGCAATCTGGAGTCAATGAGCAACCTGAAGCCTATGCTGCAAACATTTATAATAGACCACCACCTCAAGACAAAAACCAAGCAACAAGAGAATAATTATGATCTTTCAAGCAACAGATACAATCCGGGTTGGCGGAATCATCCAAATCTGAGATGGACAAATCCTCCACAATACCAGCAACAACAACCTGCCCCTCCTCCATTCCAGAATGCTGCTGGTCCAAGCAAGCCATATGTTCCTCCTCCAATGCAACAAAGCAAAGAACAAAGACAAGCAAGCATCCGAGGCTCCTTCTCAACCCTCCTTAGAGGAGCTAGTGAGGCAGATGACTCTTCAAAATATGCAGTTCCAAAGAAGAGACCAGAGCCTCCATTCGTAGTCCGACAAATCGGGATGGGGCAGATGGCTACTCGGTTGAACGAGCAGGCACAGTCCCAAAATTCGATAAATTACCCTCTCAGACTGTCCAGAATCCGAAAAATGTGAGTGCCATCACTTTGAGGTCAGGCAAGAAAATTGATGCACCTGCACCAGCACCTGACCAAGAGGAGGAGCAGCCACTTGGTAGTAGAAAATTCCATGCAGGTGGACCTTCTTCCAAAGAAAGATCGATTTGCAATGACCTATCCCCCTTCCATTCCCACCCAGAGCAATTCCAAACAAAAAGATGGAAGAAGTGGATAGGGAGATCCTGGACACCTTCAGGAAAGTGGAGGTAAACATACCTCTGCTTGATGCCATCAAACAAATTCCCAGATATGCAAAATTCCTGAAGGAGCTGTGCACCCACAAGAGGAAGATGAAGGGTAATGAGAGAATCAGCATGGGCAGAAATGTGTCTGCACTCATAGGTAAATCTGTTCCTCATATTCCTGAGAAATGTAAGGACCCAGGTACTTTCTGTATACCTTGCATTATTGGGAACAACAAATTTGAAAATGCCATGCTAGATCTAGGAGCATCAATTAATGTTATGCCTCTGTCCATTTTCAAATCTTTATCTCTTGGACCTTTGCAACCTACGGGTGTGGTGATTCAATTGGCAAATAGAAGTGTTGCTCACCCTACAGGTTTCATAGAGGATGTGTTGGTTCGGGTTGGCGAAATTATTTTTCCTGCTGATTTTTATGTTCTTGATATGGAAGAGGGATTCTCCCATGGATCTGTCCCAATTATTTTAGGCAGGCCATTTTTGAAAACAGCTTAGAACCAAGATAGATGTTTATGCTTTGGCACATTGTCTATGGAATTTGGTGATATTGTTGTCCATTTTAACATTCTTGATGCCATGAAACATCCATCCGAGGATCATTCTGTCTTTCGTCTTTGAGATACTTGATCAGATTGTTGATGACTATATGCTTGATTCTCGATTCTCCTCATGTTAGGAAGCACCCATTTTCATCTGATATGCATACTTGTCATTCCTCATGCATTGAATCTGAATCTGAATCTGAGTTTGAATTTGATCCTGTATCTGATTTTTGTGCTGAGAGTAAATTTGAATTTCAATCTGGTCTTAATTTGGATTTTATAGAGTTAGAATGCACTAACCATGTTGCAGGAAGTACATATACATCTGACTTACAGGTTGAGGTACAGGCTGTGGAACCCATTCTTTCCCCTTCTCTGGTTCCTTCTGATATAAAGCCACCACCCACACCAGAGCTGAAACCATTACCAGAAAACCTCAAGTACGCTTACTTGGAGGATGAGGAGAAATTGCCTGTGATTATTTCTACCTCCCTTGATGCTGTTCAAGAGGAGAAGTTGTTGCAAGTGCTTAGAAAGCATAAGAAAGCCATCGGTTGGACCTTGGCAGACATTCCTGGTATTAGCCCATCCACTTGCATGCATAGGATACTTTTAGAGGATGGAGCCAAACCAGTGAGACAGCCACAGAGGAGACTCAACCCAGTCATTCTAGATGTAGTAAAGAAAGAGGTGACCAAGCTTCTGCAAGCTGGGATCATCTACCCCATTTCTGACAGTCAGTGGGTGAGTCCAGTCCAAGTGGTTCCAAAGAAGACAGGCCTCACTATTGTAAAGAATGAGAGGGACGAGCTGATTCCCACCAGAGTGCTGAATAGTTGGAGGGTCTACATTGACTACAGGAGGTTGAATCAGGCAACAAGAAAAGATCACTTCCCACTCCCATTCATTGACCAGATGCTTGAGCGACTAGCAGGTAAATCCCATTATTGCTTTCTTGATGGATTTTCTGGATATTTTCAAATTCACATTGCCCCTGAGGATCAAGAAAAAACCACATTCACCTGCCCCTTTGGCACTTTTGCCTATAGGAGGATGCCTTTCGGCCTATGCAACGCCCCTGGTACCTTCCAGCGGTGTATGCTTAGCATTTTCAGTGACTTTTTAGAGAGTTGCATAGAGGTGTTTATGGATGATTTTCTTGTTTATGGATCCTCTTTTGATGCATGTTTGGATAATCTGGATAGAGTTCTTAATAGATGCATTGAAACTAACCTTGTTCTGAATTTTGAAAAATGTCACTTCATGGTTGAACAAGGTATAGTTTTAGGGCATATCATTTCCAGTAAGGGCATAGAGGTAGACCCTGCCAAGATAGCTGTTATTTCACAATTGCCTTACCCCTCTTGCGTGCGAGAGGTTCGTTCTTTTCTTGGCCACGCAGGTTTTACTGAGCGCTTTATCAAAGATTTTAGTAAGGTGGCCCTTCCACTATCCAACTTGCTGCAAAAGGATGTGGACTTTAACTTTGATGACAGGTGCAAGAAGGCATTTGATTGCCTTAAGCAAGCCCTAACCACCACCCCCCATTATTCGGGCACCCGACTGGACAGCTCCATTTGAGTTGATGTGTGATGCATCTAACTATGCATTGGGGGCTGTCCTTGCTCGCAGGATTGACAAACTTCCTAGGGCGATTTACTATGCTTCCAGGACTTTAGATGCTGCCCAAGCAAACTACACCACCACAGAGAAAGAGCTTCGGCTATTGTTTTTGCTCTTGATAAATTTAGATCATATTTGCTTGGCACTCGTGTTATTGTCTATACCGACCATGCAGCTCTAAAGTATCTCTTAAAGAAGGCTGAGTCAAAGCCTAGACCGATCGAGTGGATGCTCGGCTCCAAGAGTTTGATTTGGACATCCATGATAGGAGTGGAGCTCGGAATTTGGTGGCGAGACCATCTCGGCGCAGGATTGAGAGAGCCGAGGAAGCGGATGCTTTGCCTATCCAGGATTTTTTTCCTGATGAAAATTTGTTGACTGTTTCTATTTCTTCCCCCACCCCTTGGTTTGCAAACATTGTTAACTATTTAGTTACTTCTGTTTTTCCTCCCTTAGCATCTAGAGCTCAGATTGATAAAATTAAGAGTGATGCTAAGCATTATATTTGGGATGACCCCTATCTGTGGAAGTTGTGCGGTGACCGGAGGTTATCGGGAGATGTATTCCCGACCATGAGATTGACTCGGTCCTGTGAGTCTGTCATTCTTCCGCACTGGTGGCCATCTTGGTATTCGAGAGGACAGCTCGCAAGGTGCTTGATTGTGGATTTTACTGGCCCACCATCTTTAAGGATGCGTGGAAGATTTGTAGCACTTGTGAACCTTGTCGGAGAGCGGGAGGATCCCTTTCTTGGAGACAAGCAGATGCCTCAAGCAACCCATGCTATTCTCGTGAGGTGTTTGATGTCCTGGGGTATTGATTTTATGGGTCCCTTTTCTGTTTCTTTTGGTTTTTCCTATATTCTCCTCTTTGTTGATTATGTTTCAAAGTGGGTGGAAGCTAAAGCCACCGGAACTAATGATGCTAGGGTCGTTGTGGATTTTGTCAGGTCTAATCTGTTTTGTAGGTTTGGAGTACCCAGAGCCATTGTTAGTGATCAAGGCACCCATTTTTGTAACAGATCCATGTAGGCTTTGCTCAAGAAATATGGGGTTGTTCATAGGGTTTCTACACCCTACCACCCCCAAACTAATGGGCAGGCTGAAATTTCAAACAGGGAGATCAAGAGGATCTTGGAGAAGATTGTGCAGCCGAACAGAAAAGATTGGAGCACCAGGCTGGATGATGCTCTTTGGGCACATAGGACTGCTTTCAAAGCACCCATAGGGATGTCTCCTTATCGGGTTGTCTTTGGCAAGGCATGTCATCTTCTTCTGTAGAGATAGAGCACCGTGCCTATTGGGCTGTGAAGACCGCAACTTCTCTATTGATCAGGCTGGAGAGGAAAGAAAGTTGCAACTGAATGAACTTGATGAGATCCGCCTTGAGGCCTATGAGAACTCAAAGTTCTACAAGGAGAAAACCAAGAAGTTCCATGATAGCTTGATAGCTAGGAAGGACTTCGTGGTTGGGCAAAAAAGTGTTGTTGTATAACTCTAGACTCGGTCTCATGGGTGGTAAGCTTAGGTCTAAGTGGATTGGTCCTTTTGTTGTGACTAATGTTTTTCCTTATGGTGCAGTTGAGATCAAAAGTGAATCAACAGATAAGACTTTCAAAGTTAATGGCCACCGGCTGAAGCCATTCCTCACAAATCCTTCTTTGGTGGATGTAGTGGTGGAGGAGGCTTCCTTGCTTGACCCTGCTTCTCTCCCATCATGACTTAGGGAGTTTTCTTTTTCTCCTTCCTTCTCTACTTTGTTTCACATGTCCAATTCCATTGGTTGCTTTGTTTTCTTGATCTTATGATTGCGCTACATTGAGGACAATGTGTGATTTAAGTGTGGGGGGGAGACTGTTCTTTGTTTAGGATTTTTAGGTTTGTCTATTTTATGTTTTGTATACAGCATTGCATGTTTTTCTTTGATTTCTAGGTTTTGTATAGGTTATGGGCACATTCTTCACATTTTATGGATTGAAATCTTTGTTTTTCTGTAGATGTCAAGTTAGTTTTGAAGTTGATCCTTGTTTTTTTTGTGCATGTCAAGCTAGTTCTGAAGTTTGAGAGGTTGAATTGAGTGATAGATTTACCCTTGGTGAAATTTTGAGCCATCAGCATCTATTTTATTCTGTGTGTTTTTGCTCCATTGATTGCTTGCACAGTGGCCTTGGCTTGGCTCTTTTTGGTACTTCTTGCACATGCATGTTTGGAGATGATTTAGGCATTCTTATTCTTATAAGCCTCTAGCCAAATAAGCCTACCTTGAATTAATTCCTTTGATAGCCCCTTTGAGCCTATGTCCCCCTTTCTTTGTTTTGAAGCTCAGTACAAGCCTTAAGTGAAAAACCATGATCACCCTACCCTTGAGGAATTTTGGAGCTTTGGAATTGTTTTGGGAATAAGTGTTGGAGGGTATGTTTCATTGGATGATGTATCTTTGGCCATGCTTAATGTTTGATGATGTCCGAAACAAAAAAAAAAAAAAAGAAAAAAAAAGAAAAGAAAAGGAAAAGATTGAAGTTGAATAATAGTGGACTTGTTTTTGGACTTGTTTGAGGAATTGGTTGATATTGTTGATATTAGAGGTTTTGAGTTTGCTTTTTATGCTTAATCTTGACTTATTCCCCATTGCTCCTCTATTCCCTTGGGTTTTAGTCACCTATCCCATATATTTTCTCACCTTGTCCCTGGCCCCATTACAACCTTAAAAGACCTTTTGATCCTTTTATGCATGTGTATTGGTTGTTAATTCTAGAGGCTTGCCAAGTCTATGTGGTGTTTGTTTTTCATGGGTGCTCTGAGAGTAACAGTAGCCTAGACACTTGAGAGATTGAGTGCATATATCTTGTGAGGCTTTATCACTTTTGATTTACCTCTTGGGCAGATTAACTTGTTTGCCATGTTTGAAATGTTTGGATAACCTTCTTGACTGTCTTGACTCTTTAACTCTTGTTGTGTTGGATGTTTCCTATTCCTCTCATTCCTTTAGATTCATTGAAAAGTATGTAAATGTTTTTTGTGTTTCTCTCTCTTTGATGTCTCTGGACTTGTTCCTTGCTCTGTTCCATGATTTTGCCCAAGAGTGCAAAAGGCTAAGTGTGGGGGAATTTGATGTGTCATTATTTTCTCCTATTTCTTACCCCTTTCTGTCATCATTTTAATTACTAATTAGCCTTAATTGTTAAATTAATTATGCAGTTTTATCATTTGGGCCGTTTTGACTAATTCTGTATTTTAATTTGATTTTAGGAGAATTATAAGCAATTGGGCTTGGATCTGGAATTGGGCTGAACCATTTTGGGCTTGAAGAGAGGAGACTGCTTTTAGTTTTATTTGTCATCCAGTTTTATTTTATTTCATTTTATTGTTGTATTTTGTAATTGGGCCGCATCGATTTTTTTTATGGGCCCAAATTAGATTAGTATCCTAGGGTTTTATGTAAGGACTTCGGGTGAGACAGATTAAAAAGGCCCCACCGTCACGTAAAAGGGGGAGTTTTTAGGTTTTCGTTTTTCACTATTCAGAGAAGGGTTTCACGTCCCCGGATGCTACTATTCATGTAGAGAGCGGTGTTTTTGTGCATTCTCTCGCTTTTGTTTCCGTTTTTGCTCCTCATTGTTGGTTCGTTTTCAGTTTTCATTCCCAGTTTCGTTTTTGCCTTCTATCCTTGTTTTCGTTTCTGTTTTGCATTTTGCCATTTACGTTTCGATTCTTTGTTTAATTTGAATGGAAGGTTAAATTTTCGGTGTTGTTTTCTCTTGAGGACTAAGCACTAGCTCTTTTTGAGGTTTTGTTATTAATGTTAATGTCTCGATCAATTTTTCCCCTTCACCAATTATTCTCGTGATGGACCTCGTGAGAGGAATTAATTGGTGTATGTGTTGCTTAATCACATAATGAAAACCTTGTATTAATTTTCGCTTAGTAATTTAATTAGGGTTGGATTAAGTGGCTGAATTGATTAGGGATAGATTCTCGTAACCTAGGATAAGAGACTTGCTTTTGAATCAAGGGGAAACAACACGTTTTAGTTCTGTTTTTTTTTAATTCAAGTTGTTTACTGTTTAAACTATTAAAGCAAAGAAACCCCCCCCATTTGCTACTGTTTTATTGTTGTTAAGTGTTATGAACGTTTGTTTGATCATTGCTCGCTGGGAAACGACCTAGGATCACTTCCTAGTACTGCATTTAATTGTTTTTATTTGGTTTGGGTACGGCCTCGATCACCTAGCCTCCTCCGTTGCACCATAGTCGATCTTCCGCTGCTTCCAGGAATCTGACCCCAACTCGTCGCGATCGTCATCGTCCTCCTCGTCACCATTGTAGTGGTTGTTGCTGTTGTTGGAGAAGGAGAAGGCCTGGTGCACACTCCCGCTGCCGCAGAGCATGGAGAGCGTGTTCCGTGACACGCAAATCATTTGCAATTGGGAGACTTGCCTCCCACTCCATGACGCACTCTTCATTGTACTCGTGCGGGGAACACACTGTTGTTTGTCCCTAAGAGAGAGATATTGGATTTGGATCCGAAGAATGAAAAATTAAGGAGGAGGTGAAATTGGAAATGGAATTGGAATGAAGAGATGACAAGTCAAAAATTTGTTGTGTAAAGAAAGATAGAAAGATATTTGGGGAGATTCGGTGGTGGATGTGTGTGGTTGCGATAGGAAAAGTGAAAAGGAAGAAGAAGAAGATGAAGGGAGGGGATGTTAATTTGTAGCACAGTCATGTTAATCTATAGCACAGTTGTGCTAATCTAACACTACTAACGGCGTCATGTAAAAACTCACAAAAGGACTAAAAACATATTTGAGAATATTTGAAGGACCTGAAAAAGCCAAAAGAATTTGAAGTACTAAAAAACTTTTGGGTCACATTTGAAGGACTAAAAACATAGCAAAAGCACATTATTGGTGAGTTCGCTTCCTATTATTGAAGCACTATTCTCCCCTCAAAATTCCCTCCACAACCCCACTTAATATGCACAACACAGGACCTGTAGTTTGCTAACTACCTTATGTTTCCATTGTCTTCGAGTACAATGCGGTTCCATTTAAATTGGGATCAATTATGCACTAGCACCCCCCAAAACAATACCATAATAACCTTGAGGCTTTATGTCACTTTTAGTTCATTACGTTTTACCTTTTTTTTTTATTTTGCTACATAATGTTTTAAAAGTTTCAATTTGGTACTTTAGCATATGTTTTTGGCATATTTGATACATTTCGCTGAAAAAGTTTGAAAGTTAACAGAGTTACTCTGATGTGTCCATTATTAAGTGTAACATGGTCGTGGTAATTATCAACACAACCATGTTGATCTTGATTCCAGACATTTTAATTGTAACATGATCGTGTTAATTTGTAACATGGTCATGTTGAACTTTCAAAGAATAGATGTGTCTTTCTCTCAGATAACTAGAAATTTAGTTAGTACTCTGTGGGCTGTCCACTTTGATAACTAGGTTCAGTATTCAATTAAACAAACAAAGAGGTAAAAGAAATATTAAGCATTTAGATTTTAGAAAGAGAAAATTATGAATTGAAATTTGAGTTTAATTAATTAACTACTTGGTGTTTGAATATTCATCAAGCTTCCCTGTGCATGAAAACACAAACACTCCAACGTCTGCATCACAGAGAATGGATAGTTCTTTAGTTTTCTTCAGTGACCCATTTCTTCTCTTGCAGAAAGTTACTTGTCGGTTCATCAAATTTTTTATTCTTTGAATCATAACCTTTCCTCTCCCCATCTAGCTAGGGTTCCTTCTTCACCAAATATTTTCTCTTCTTTTGGCATAACAATCAACTATATCTAAGATATATATCACAATACTAATTATTATGGCGAAACCAGCAACAAAAACTAGAAAAGCTAATATGAGTTTCTATAAAGTTCAAAATCATAAAAAGATGTGTCCTTTTATGTTGCCCAAGGTTCCTATTTACAAGTGAAAGTTCAGCACGACCGTGTTACAAGTTAACACGGTCGTGTTACAATTAAAATGACTATCAACACGGTCGTGTTACACCTAATAACAGACACATCAAACTAACTCTACTAACTTTCAAACATTTTTCGCGAAATGTACCAAAATATGCCTAAAACATATACTAAAGTATCAAATTGAAACTTTTAAAACATTATGTACCAAAATGAAAAAACAAGAAATCTTAATGGACTAAAAGTGACATTAAGTCTAACCTTGATGGCGGTTATAATTATTGTATCTATCAAGCAACACCAAACATTATTCATATAGTAGGCCACCATACCATTTCTTACCCTCTGTCTTTTTGAAATACACCAGAACACACTAGAAGGGGGGGTTGAATAGCGTGTTTGAAAACTTTTTCATAAATACTATTAGTGCATAAATTGTTTTCTTGGATATATGTAAGTTCAAACCAACAAATACATCCTTGTAAAGCAAAGTTTGAGAAATCTTTTCAAAAGAGCATAACAGGTAAGATGAATATAGTAATCACAAGACAACAAATGAGAGCTTGTTTTTATACTAGTTCACTCAACCTAAGCTAAGTCCAGTTCTCCTTTAACAACTGTTAAAGGGTTCCACTATAATCAACTGATTACAAAACAAGTATTCTTCACTACCACTTCTGGCTACAAGTATGCTCTGTGCCACTGCTGACTACAAGTATTCTAAACCACTTCTAGTTACAAGTATGAATCTCCCCATGAGATTATACTTCCCAAGTATTCTTTTATCACTAAACCACTCCTGGCTTTCTATACAATTATGTATAAGATTCAGATAACTCTCAAAGAGAAGATATAAACAAATATTGAATCTTTATGAGCTTGTTAGAAGATGGTGTTCTCTTTTTCTCTCAACTCGTCTTCAAGGCTTTTTCTCATAGTTCTTTTGCTTGCTGTCTAAATTGATTTGAATTATCCCGTTCTAGTTCATTAGTCTTCTTGTTGCATGGAAGCATCCTTATATAGTGAGCTTCATGAATTTGAACGTTGGAGAAGACTTCTTTCCATTGTCTCACAGTAGAGTGTTGAAATAGCTTTGACTATGCTTGATGTGATAGGAACAAATTTCTATCTTTGTCACACTTAGCTTTTAGCATAAGGTGTGCATCTGAATGTTGATTTGTCTTTTAGCTATACCTGCACACTTCACATAATTCGAAACATACAAGCAATACGAGGAATCGAAGAAAGTAATGTCAAAGAGTATCTCCCTTTCTTTATGTTATAGCAGTGCCTTTATTTGTGTAGAGAATTAATTATAAAGCACGTATTCCTTAGCACATATGATAGACTTCACTTTGTTCTTGCATAGACAGTGCCTGACTTAATAGACTTAGTCTGATCTGACTTACTATGGTCTGTTCGTGCATAGACAGTGTCTGGCTTAACAGACATAGTCTGGTCTGACTTACTATGGTTTGTTCGTGCACAGATAGTGTTTGGCATAACAGACATAGACTGGTCTGACTTACTATGATCTAGAATGAAGAACATGGTCTATTCTAGCCTTAAACATCATTTGGCTTAGCATCAAACATCGTCTGGCCTAGCGTTAGACATCATCTGGCTTGCGAATTATGCGTTATCTGATGAGTTCCACACATGGTCTGGTCCAATGCATATGCATAATCTAGTCCAAGACTTGTGTTGTCTGTCCCAAGACTTCACATAGTCTATTTGAGACTGTTTGTATGGTATGGTCTATAGACTTTGCATGATTCGTTAAGAGCTTATTTTAGTCTATTTACAAGCAATTTTAGTGCTAGATTTGACCATTATAAGTTATCAGACAGTTAGAGAGTAGGTTTGAGTTTGAGAGATTTTACCATTGTCTGTTCTTACTTTGATTTCCTGAAATCACTTAATCTAAAATCATCAGTTGATCAAGTATTATTACATTTGTTATCATCAAAACTTATCAAGGTATTGGGGGTCAGAGATCATCAAATGTCTTGGTTCTAACACTTCTTACAACTAAGGTTACCTCAATTGTGGCAAGCAATCAACATGATGTATATTCCAACAATACAAAGAACCATCAGGCCCCTTCATTTTCACACAACAATTATGAAACACTAGCAATGAGGGTAGGGGAAGAGGTGCTAGCATGGTGACAAAGGTAGGGTAGAGGCACTAACATGGTGACAATGGCGGGGCAGAGGCACGTAGGGTTGAGGGCAAAGGTGCATTAGAGGAGTCACGGTGAAAGCAGAGGCATGCTAGAGATCGGTGACGACAATGCTAATTGGTTGGGAGGTCAGTGACGGAGGCATGTGAGAGGTTCACCAAAGGTTTAGAGAGACATTAGGTTTTCTCACTTTCGCTAAACACTAATAGTCTAATATAGTTGTACTGTGCTAAATACACTTGGGTGACACTTTGGCGGTTGGTTCAGTTTGGGTCGGTTCTAAAAATTCAAACCGAGAACTGAACCAAGCCACTCAGTTCTTAAAAAATTAAATCCAAAACAAAATCGATTTTAATCGGTTCGTGGTTTTTAGTTATTTTTTTTGGTTGGTTTGGTTCTGAACACTCCTACTATGTACTGACATAATCAATTATGGATTCTTGTTTTTTTTTTTTTAAAGTACATGTAATCAATTATATGTATTTTTTTTAAAAAAATATTTCATAGCAATAGAAAACACATCAATATAAGGGCACAATGGAAACTATATAAATAATTTTGTTTTTTAATTTTCTTACTTACCACATCACTTTAATTTAAATCTTTAAAATCTTTTCAACTCTTTTTCATCTCTATCAAACAACCTCACTTTTCAACATCTTTTTCATTCATTTTTATAACCTGCACTTTCATTCCTCCCAACTGAAAGTTAAAAAATACTATTAGTCTAATATCAAAAGGTTATTCATTAAAATATGAATGACATCAAATTTAATGTTTTACTATATCTTTTAGGCTAAAATATAAGAATAGTCCCTTAACTTATTTTTTGGTTCTAAATTGGTCCCTTAACTTTTAAAAGTTCTAAAATGATCCCTAATTTTTTTTATTTTTTAGCATCATTTTGAACATTTTTTTATTCAAGATGTAAAATGTGTCTCATTAGATTCATCTACATGAAAACTATAAAAAAAATTACTAGTAATCACAAATTGCTTTCTTGGATATATCTAAGGTCAAACCAGCAAATATATCCTTGTAAAACAAAGTTTGAAAAACCTTTTCAAAAGAGCACAACAGGTAAGATGAATATAGTAATCACAAGACAGCAAATGAAAGCTTCTTTTTATATTGGTTCACTCAACCTGAGCTATGTCCAGTTCTCCTTTAACAACTATTAAAGGGTTCCATTATAATCAACTGATTACAAAACAAGTATTCTAAACCACTTCTGGTTACAAGTATGAATCTCCCCCTGAGATTATACTTTCCAAGTATTCTTTTATCACTAAGCCACTCCTAGCTTTCTATACAATTATGTATAAGATTCAGATAACTCTCAAATAGAGGATATAAACAAATGTTGAATCTTTATGAGCTTGATAGAAGATGGTGTTCTCTTTTTCTCTCAGGACATCTTCAAGGCTTTTTCTCAAAGTTCTTTTGCTTGCTGTCTAGATTGATTTGAATTATTCCATTCTAGTTCATTAGTCTTCTCGTTGCATGGAAGCATCCATATATAGTGAGCTTCATGAATTTGAACGTTGAAGAAGACTTCTTTCTGTTATCTCACAGTAGAGTGTTGAAGTGGCTTTGACTATGCTTGATGTGATATGAGCAAGTTTCTGTCTCTGTCATACTTGGCTTTTAGCATAAGGCATGCATCTCAATGCAGATTTGTCTTTTAACCGTACCTACACACTTTTCATAATTTGAGAGATGCAAGCAATACGAGGAATAGAAGAAGGTAATATCAAAAAGTATCTACCTTGCTTTCTGTTACAACAGTGCCTTTATTTGTGTAAAGAATTAATTATAAAGCACGTATTCCTCAACACATATGACAGATTTCATTATGTTCCTACACATACAGCGTCTGGCTTAACAGACATAGTCTGGTCTGACTAACTAAGATCTAAATAAAGAACATGGTCTGTCCTAGCCTTAGACATCATCTGGCTCAGCTTCAGGTATCGTCTGGCTTAGCATCAGACATCGTCTAGTCTGACTATGCATTGTTTGACAAGTTCCATACATGGTTTGGTCAAGTGCATATACATAGTCTGGTCCAAGACTCGTGTTGTCTGTCCCAAGACTTCACATAGTCTGTCTAAGACTGTTTGTATGGTCTGGTCTTAGACTTTGCATGAGTCTTTCTAGAACAATACCTTCTAAGCTTCTTGAACTATGCATGGTCCTTTCAGAGCTTATTTTCAGTTTGATTAGAAGCAATTTTAGTGCTTGATTTAACCATTACGAGTTATTAGACAGTTAAAGCATAAGATAAAGTTTGAGTGATTTTACCATTGTCTGTTCTCACTTTGATTCCTTGAAATCACTTAGTCTTAAATCATTAGTTGATAAAATATTATTACATTTGTTATCATCAAAACTTATCAAAGTATTAGGGTTCAGACATCATCAAATGTCTTTGTTCTAATAGGGACCACAAACCCATCCTTGCCCACTCCATTGCCATGCTTAGTGGCAGGGTTAGAATACTTATTTTGCAATCTCATTTGACTATGGTGGAACCCTTTGAACAATTGCTTAAAGGAGAACTAGACATAGGTCAAGTTGAGTGAACCAGTATAAAACAAGTGGTTTATTCTTACCTTCAAAGCTTTATAGTGTTTATCTTTGTACTCAGTGCTCTTTGTGAAAAGGTAGAGAAATCTATTGACTAGACAACATGCTTGCTATTTTCAAATCTGTCTATTTAAGGTTTCATACATCATTGGACTATCAATACTATTCATTCTGTTTGAGAAAACTTATCTGTTTGCGAAAATATTTCAAGTTACTTTCTAACAACACTATTCAACTCCCCCTTCTAATGTGTCTTTGTGTATTCTAGTTCAAATTAGCAAAACAAATGTGGAACACACTCATACTAACCTATGAGGGTTCCATAGAGGTAAAACATAATAGAGTCAATTTACTTACTATAAAGTATGAGTTATTTAGTATGGAGGAGAACGAAACCATCATTGTTATGTTTTCGAGATTCCAAACATTACTGAACGAATTCAGAAACTTAGGTAAAAGATTTGAAAACTTTGATCAAATTGACAAGATCTTACGAAGTTTGGCTAGACCATGGAGACCATAGGTTATAGCTATTAGGGCCTCAAAGAACTTTGACTATCTATCATTGGAGGAACTAATAGGAGTACTAACTATCCATGAGCAAGAGCTTCAAAATGGTGTTGAACCTAAGAAGAACAAGTCTCTCACCCTCAATGTTCAGAAGCTAAGAAGAAATCAATCTTCCAAAGACCAATCATCCAGAGCCTAACTGTGTAAGGCTCAACTGTCCAAAGGGTGGTTGTCTAGAGCTTTCAATTCAGAAGAATCTAAGGAAGAGCAAACATCCTCAAAAGAAGATGACTCTGGAGAGGACGATGAGTTATCCTTCATCCATATAAGGATACACCAAATGTGGAAGAAGAAAGGAGGTTCAAGATGGAAGAATTTGAACAAGAAGTTCCCAACAAAGAAGAAAGATAGAACATAGAAGAATCCTATCATCTACTATGAGTGCAAAAAGCTAGGGTACTTGAAATTAGAATGCCCTACACTCACCAAGGGAAAATTCAAAGAGAGATGAAGCTATCCCAAGAAAAATAGAGGCATCATGTCAACCTGGGAGGAGCTAGATGATTCATCCTCTATTGAAGAAGAAGAATCAGTTAAGGAAGCAAATCTCCGCTTAATAACTGATGCTATCTCTAAACCATTTGAAGAAGAAGATGAAGACAATGAGTTAGATTTAAATGACATTACTTCCCTACAACAAGCTTATCAAGAACTTCTTTCTAACTCCTTATTACTTTCAAAAGCTTATCGAGTCATGAAGAAAAATTTGAAAACTCAAAACAAGGAACACGAGGTTCTAAGATCCTTTTTTATTGATCTAACTACCAAGTGTGAAACACTAGAAGAAGAAAATAATATTTTGAAAGAAAAGATTCAAGTTCTAACCAAAGAACATTAATTCTTAAAGAAAAGCAAGCATGGGCTCTAGGTAGAAAGTGAAACTTACAAAAGAGAAGCTAAAATCTTGACTGATAAGTTATTGAGACATGAACATGAATCATCCATGAGCATGACTGACCAGGATGTTGTGAAACTTCACAATGAGGTCACCTCACTCAAGAAGATTCTTAGCAAATTTGTTAGTGGATTTGAAAATCTGAACAAGCTGCTCAGATTCAATACAAGCCCACATGAAAAATCTGGTCATGGGTACAAAGTGAAGAAGTACGCTCATGATAAGATGTTCATGTTTGTTACTTTTGTGGGTAGGTTGGACATGTTACATTCAATTGCAAGAAATCTCCTAAGCGAGGTAAATCATTTTTTTTAGATGAAATTTCAATCCAAGTAGTCATTATGGGGAAGGGCATCCCAACTATGTTGGCACCCCATTGCCAACAACAACCACCCAACTATATATTAATAAAAATAAAGCAAAAAGGAATAGAAAAATAGTGAATTACAATGGGGAGACATTAAACCAAAACCCATAGATAAAGCAACTAAAAGTCTAGCCAAATCTATAGTTTGGGAGACCACATTGATTCCTAAAAATACTATCAACCAAGTAATTTGGTTTTGAAGGAAACCAAGTAAAATCGATTCAATGTACTAGGGCAAAGTTGGTTGTTAAGTCTGCACAAACATTTCCTTCTTGATAAATGTGAGTGACTTTGAGTGTGATCTTGCTGCATTGGTTTAGCATGTGGTTCCAATATCTACATAGTTGCTAGGGCAAAATTTTAGGATTGTTGAAAGCTTGGACAACCATGAGTGAGTCACATTCAAGCCAAAGTATAACCCAACCTTTGCCGATGGTTATGTCTACAACTCTAATTGCGGCATGTAACTCTGCATAGAAGCCTTTTAAGGGTTCAAAAAGAGGAAGGCAAATGCTTCTTTGGCTATGAGTTTACCTAAATCAGAGGGCATCAGAATGGGGATGTCTTTTCCCTACTAGATGGAATCTGTATAAGATTCATTGTTCTTCTCAAATGAGGAATCAATTGTTCTATTAAAGGTGGGATGATCCATTCCTCATCTTGGACCATGGTTCCCACAATTGAGAGGAGGTATTTCATGTAAGCAGGAGTGATGTTGAGGTAATCTGCAATTGAAGTGTCTGACCACCAATTGTCCAACCAAAAGTTGTAGTCTCCTTTATTTAGGATCCAGCCAGTATTACATCGCATAATAGGCCATGATTTTTTAACTAATGACCAAATGGAAGACATCCTATAAGTAGTGAGGATTTAATTCTTTCTAAAGAATCTGGTTCTCATGAACTGGCTCATTATTTCTATTTGTAGGAACTCATCAATCATTGAAAGAGTATTCTAATTGGATACAACACTAACCACTCAAGAAAGTGATGGATTTATGTTATCTAGCCTATATGAGTGATCAAAATTTAAGAATTATTAATAATTAATATAAAAAATACAAATTATGTGGTGCTTATTTTATCTAAAACAAATCCATATAGATTATGACAATGTCAATTTAGTATTAAAACTATTACTTTGATACTATATCAATTGATTTTTACTTTGCATTATTTAGGCACGTGAATAATTTTAAAGAAAGAAATTAGTAGTTTTGAAAAGATGAAAAGTACTTGGCTTTGTATCCAGTGCATTCTTTCAAACTCGTGTTGATGAACAATTTTGTAGCACTATAAGCATTAGATATCCCATATTTTCCTATATGTTAAAATTTTGAATAAAATGATATGGCATAAGCATGTTATACGTATTATATTTTATAAAAAGAATGAACAGAAGATAAAAAAAAATAAGTTAGATACATTACCATTGAATTCCTTTAACATGCACAATTGCAAAATAACAACTACCAATTTGTTAAGACTAGGGTTGTTCAATTCAAACTGCACTGAACTGAATTGTATCAAACTATTCTAAACTACAATTGTAGTTTGCCCAAACTGAGTTGAACTGTTAAACGGTTTAAGCAAACTGAATTGAACTACTTTAGAGATGCATTGAATTGGTTTGAACTAAACTATTTTTCAAATTGTTTCAAATTGCTTTGAACTATCCCAAATTGTTTTGAACTGCTATCTGAATTGTTTTGAACTATTTTTAAAAGTAATTTTTTTATGAAATTTATTTTTTTTGCTTTTAAGAATGATTTTGTTGTATATTATTGTCGATCTTTTTAAACAAAAAAGTTTCAGATAACATCATTTTAATTTTTATTCTTATGCTTTTAATAATTTGTATAAACATTAAAATTTGACATAATTGACTAAAATAATGTTCTTTTTATTAAAATATGACAGTCATTCTTTTTATTGACTAATCTCATAAAAAAATATAACAATGTTTAGATGTGAACATTAAACTTACCTTGTTTTCACTGCACACATAGTACCACACTTCAATAATACGGAAAAAAAAAGGCTCTAAAGTTTAAACCATTGAAAACAGAGAAAATCAAAGGCAGTAGAACTGAACGTTTCATTTTGCAACTGAGTATTAGTGAAGTAATTCTTAAATTAGTTACCAATTCGGTTAACTATTAATATAAAAACAATTTAGTTTCAAAAACTGAATTGTACAGTAGTTCAAATCAGTTTTTATATAAAAAAAAAATTAGTTATTTTTATACAATTCACTTCAGTTCAGTTTAGTATCAATTCAACTCAGTCCAATTTAGTTTTTTTTCCAGCCCTAGTTAAGACCATGTTGCTGAAGATATGAATTTAACTCTTCATGAAAATTTTCCCACAAAGTACAATTTACCTTTTTTTCCCTTGTAGTTTAATTTAAACATATTATAAATTAAATTATATATAACCAACAATAATGCATGCACCCAAAGGGTTGGTGCAGTGGTGTAAGGCCTCACTACATTCAGAGGAGGTGGGAGTGATCCATTTAGCAGGAGGTCCTGTGTTTGATTCTCACTGTGTGTAAAATTCCTTTGGGTCAGTGGTAGCCACGCACCGTGAGCGGGATTAGTCTTCGACCTAATGGATTGGGGGACACCCATGGTCTATAACCTCGGACCAAAAATAATAATAATAATGCATGATATTAGTTATTGAACAAAAAATTCTTACTATGTATCCTCCAAGACAACTTCAAGTAGTCCATTAGTTTTACCATTTTTTCTATAACTTTGATATTTTATGTCTCTATAACATGGCCAATGGCATTTGCAATATATATGACCAAATAAAAAAATGTAAAACAATGCAATTAAGATCTTTTAATTTGTTTTGTTTACAAATATATTAATATAATAAAAATTTTAAAATAAATTTACCTTTGAAGAAATATTCATCTATACCATTAATTATGTCACAAAATGGTGTAAAGGTAAAAAAAAAAAAAAATCTGAGATGCTATTACTATAGTCTTTGTGTAGACGGTATTTCTCAAGAAATTAAGTTTGTACTCATGATTAATATATTTGTACTTTGTAGTATTTCCCAAAACCAATAATGTCTCCATAAAATAACATGTTCCTTTTTCAAGAGTCAAGGCAACATCATTGGCAATGTTTTCTCTCACATGTGCTTGTATTTCAGAACATTGAAAGAATATAAGCAAATGATTATTAAGCAATGAAATTCACATTTTTAAAGTATTTAATAAGCAATAAAAATTGTCATAATAAAATTACAACACACAAAACTGCATTGGGATTTTTTATTTGGCATACAATTTAATGCTCAAAAGTCATTAGGATTATTACCAGTGATGGATCTAGAAGTTTAGGTAAGGAGGGGTTAGAATTTGTTTTACAAAAATTGAAGATAAAATTTTGACAAAAAAAAAAGATATTTAATGTAAAATTTATAATAAAATAAAATACAAAATATGGGTATAAAATTTGCCAATTTTTTTATAGAATGAATACTACACGTATGACTATTATGGCATGATTTTCCAATGATTATTACGACATACAAAAGTGCAACTAGATTTTTTATTTTGCATAGAATGTTTTAGCAAGTTGAATTTACATAAAAAAAAAATCCCCACAAAACTAAGGCATACAATTTTTTAATTTGGATAAAAAATATTATTTAAAAAATTACAGAAATACCTCTTCGCCAAGGAGTATCATTTGCATTGAATCAACGCTGGCATTTTTTAAGTTAGGAGCTTTCCATAAACGTATGATGTGGACTTTGATTTTCCAATTTCTTCTACCAAGCAAGATGTCTTTAGTCATTGAAATTTTTCCAATCATGCTACTCATATTCCTTGCAAACTCTGACGGAAATAAAATGCATATTTGGTTTAGAAGTATTATTTTTTTTTATGAAATTGTAGTCTTGGAGATCCTCAGGAGAAGATGTAGATATCCCAACTATGTTGGCATCCCCACACCCACCCCATCCTAGGGCCCAAGCTATGTATTATTAAATAGATAAAAAAAAATATACAGGAGTTGTTGGGGGGACTAGGCCAAAACCCAACCAAATTTAGCAAAAGCAAAAATTAGGGAGCTCACAAAAATCTCGGGCAACGCTAACTTAAAGGAAATTAGAGGGGCTAGTCCACCAAGTAAAAGATACTCTAGAATAAACACCAAAGTTGGCAAGATAGTTAGCACATTGATTGTCTTCTCTAAAAATATGTGTAATTACAATATGCATGTGAAGAGAATCATGACGCATTCTATTCCATCTTCCTCCGAGACACCAAGGGATAAGTTTAGGCTTTTGAAAAGCATTCACCAACAGTTGAGAGTTGCACTCAATTCAAAAGATTAGGCCAGCCTCGAGCACATGCTTGTTCAACCGCACTCATAGCTACATATAACTTTGCATAGAAGGCAGTATGTGTTCCAATAAATTATGCAAAACTACCAATAAATTGACCACGATGAATTCTATTTAAATGAATTTTAGTGAATGCAAATATATGTCATAGTTAATTGTATTTATTAAAATAGAAAAACTAAATGGATCATCATTATTATTAGAAACTCTAAAATAATGTGATTTAAATGTGATTAAAGTGCATACTTAATTCCTTTTTAAAATTCCTTTTTCATTTTTAAATAATTTATAAAATTGATGTTGCAATTTTCAACTTCAAGAAATAATTTATAAAATTATATAACATTATGAATAATATAAAATAATTATACAATTTTCAACTTCATGAAAATATTTATACAACTTTAAGAAAGCATTTTTATTTTCCTAAATAAAAATAAAATTGTTGAATTTTAAATTTTTTATTTGAGAAATTATGACAACTACTATTTCAATTATGACAACTATTTTTGAAGATTGAAGACTTCATGAAGTTTTTGGTATTTTTACATTCTTTCTTAGTCTTTCTAAGTTCCTAAGTTAGGGGGGGTGTATTCAATTAGGATTTTGGGAGATTTTAAAATACTTTTTTTTTATATGAAAAAGTGTATTCAATAAAGATTGTTAAATGATAAAAAAAAATCTAGTGGTATTCAATCAAGATTATCAAGATTTTTTTTAGAGGACAACGAAATCTTATGGTATTCGATTGAGATTTTGAATGACTTAAAAAAAGTCATATGTTATTCAAAATCATAAAGATTTTGAAGGATTGTCTTCTTGAATGGATTTTGATGGACTTTATGTGAATTTTTAGTTGATTATATAAATACCAAACCTATTAAACAATCTTACGCAACATCTAGAGACTTTTCCTTCTCATCACAAACTTTTTTTTATTTATTTCATTCTCTTTTCCTTGAAGGCGGTAACATAATATCTCCCCTAATATCTCACATTTTTCACGTTTTTCTACTTCAAGGTAAGAGAATATTTCTAAATATGAAAAATTTCATTGCATTAGGTGTCAATGATACCAATGCAACAACTTTAAGGATGAAACTATAGATTTTGGGATAAGAGACTTTCCATATGGTATTAACAATGAGGCGTTCATATCGCCAAATCACCTTACTAGCGTACATCACCTGAACAATGTAGTCCATCATCGTATTCCCTTTAGGTTCAAAAGTCCCATTGAAAAACTGTCATCAGAGAAGTAGATCTGAGCATGAAAGAAGTTCTAACTCAGTCGGGACAAACAATCATGCCAAAGTATTAAGAGACTTTTCTACTAGCATTGAAACTATTGTAGTCAATTTTGAAAAAATACATAACTTGATAGAGAAAAGAAAAATAAGAAATCCCGAATCTAAATGACACAACTCGTTACACATGATAGGCGATTTGCTTAATACTAAAGCAAAGAACGTAATAAACCTTTTTATTTCCTACAAAGTCTTTTAAAATCCAAAAGACTTTTTTACACCAAAATATTTGTATTTATTGTTTTAGACTTATAACTTATTTTCTTTTGTGTGTTATCTTCAAAATATTTTTAAATCTTTGAAAACTTTTATCTCATTATCTTTAGATAATATTGAAACTATTTTTATGATTTCTGAGCATTTCAATTGATTACAAGAATCATGTAACTGACTACAATTGGTTGAATTAAAATCAGATTATTCTCTGACTTTAAAACAATCGATTACATGATAGTGCAACCGATTACAATGTTTGTTTTTACATCTGAGAATTGCCTCTGACTCGATTTAATCGATTACAAGCTTATTGTAATCAATTAAAATTGATGA